>OW284510.1:27472200-28843866 GCA_935413205.1 Polydrusus cervinus | reverse complement strand
GATTAAGAGCCTAGACTTAGTGGAGAAATGTAATTAAGTTTAGGTGTTGCCACAATAGACCAAACGGTCACAGTGAAGGGTTATACCAGTCACTGTAACCTAACCCCCCCTCCCCCCCCCCCCCCTCGAACTAGGGCCAACATTATCATGTACACGGACGGCAAAACAATACGGGCGGCCAAAGTTTACCACCGATTCAAAAATTCTTATAGTTTTTCTCCGGTTGTCGCTTGGTCTACTATTACCGTGTACCTCTTCAATGTTATATTACACAAATTGAAACTTGAAGCTGTTATTGTTTACAATCAATAACATTGCCACTTTAACGTTTCAAAGCTCACATCAACCTTTTCTTATTAAATTCAGAATTAAATAGGTGGGTACCATCAAACGTTTATTTAAAAAAATCAATTAAGCATTAAGCATTGTGTGAAGGTTATCTTTTATTAATTTTGGCGTGGCTTTTATTATTAAAGATTGCCGGATATAATTATGTAGATTATTTCGTATTTATGGTTTAACCCTAACTAAGTAATCGACAAATATAGGAGGTAATTAAGTAATTAGTAATAAGCAAAATTATTGCAATATAAAAAATAAAATATTCTGCAAACCGGACGGAATATTTTCTGTCTCAGTGTTATGTTATAATAACAGTAATGCCTTTAGGATATTTGTTTTTTAAGTATTGGATTCAGTAGGTCCAGAACAAGGTAGAAACAAGAAAAATTTCCCCTCGACCCTCTTTGAGGGGATCTAGCCCCCTGAAGAAGCATTTCTGAGGGTATGTTTATAGGACATTTCTGTCGTACTTTGGATGTACTTTACACCCTAGAAATATTGCACGCTAATTTCAGGACACCCTGCAAAGGGTTGTTCAAAAAAAAGCCGGAATGTTGTTTTTATATAATAACTTTTTTATTTATGGACCGATTTTATAGATTTTTATCTTGTTTGAGAGAGAATGAATCAAGAAAGACCGCTAATCCCATATTTTTGACATTTGTTGAAAAAACAAAATGGCGGACAACACACCTTAACTTGGTTAAACTTTGAAATTTCCTGGAATTTTTTTGAATAGCACTAGCTATATCTTTACGTGCCAGACTCTGAAATCTTAAATGTTTCTGAACAGAACAAGAGGTCGTACATGCAAATAAATTAAAAATAGCTCAGTTATGATAAAATAAAGACACATTATTGAACGGCAGTAGAGTTTTGGACTTGCATTGTCTTTATTTGTTTAGAATCACTACGTTTCAACTGGTAAGTATCTCCAGTCGTCTTCAGGTGAAGTATTCAGGTGAAGTATTCACCTGAAGACGACTGGAGATACTTACCAGTTGAAACGTAGTGATTCTAAACAAATAAAGACAATGCAAGTCCAAAACTCTACTGCCGTTCAAGAAACGTCATTGTCTCCAACCTTTAAACAGACACTAAAAGACACATTATGTTTTAACATGTTGATTTCGATTTTTCTTTTGTTACTTCTCAAAATCAAGTCGGCTCATCCCTTATTTTATTTTTGTCGTTGCTATTTGCCTTTTTTGACAGTTGTGAAACTAGACCTATTTGCGACCTATTTTGATTATCAAATTGTTTCCTTCACGTCTTGCAATGGACTGCGTTAAGGGACATTTTTGACGAAGTCGTAAATTGTGTTTTTTTTATACTGTACCGGGTGTCCCACTAAGAATGGCTCTTGGCCGTATCTCGGAAACTACTGGGCATAGAAACTCAGGAAAAAAAAATATAACTAAAGTGGTCATGAGAAAATCCTGGAAATAATTTTTAAGTTCCGCATTTTGTCGCAAGAGGGCGTAATTGAAAAGTAAATTTTAAAAGTTTACATATCTCCGAAAATTCCACATTAAGGTATATCTTTGAAAACACCATTGAAAAGCTTGGACATTTATGCATCATTTTGGTCCTATGCTCATTGGCGTACCGACTTTAATAAAAGGGGGGAAGCGGTTGAATGTGTAATCAGTTAAATCGCTGTAACTTATAAACGACTTATCCGATTTTAGCAAACTAAAGACTGTTTGGAAGAGAAATGTATGCACTTTCACCAATCGTATTTAGTTGTCCATAATGGTTCTCAAAAAAAATGCTAGAGGGCGCAATTTGTAATAATAACACATTTTTTGATTTTACTCCGAAAAAATAAATCATACGGTATAATTATGATACCATAATCGAAAAGTAGATTAAATTTGCTAGAACAAATATTAAAACCGCAGCTCGATATCTCCGTTCGTTTCAGCGTTATCGCCAATAGAATAATTTTTAAAAGTAAGCGATTATATATTTTTTAGAAAAAAAGTGGGACGCCACTGATATTTTTTCATGTGGATATTATTTCTGATTAGCCTGGTCAATTCTGCATAAAAATGGTCTCTTGCGTTTTTCTCCTCAGGTACACCGTTCTTAATTAAAATAATTAAATTAAATTAGACAGGCGGAAGTGAAGGTGGTCATTTCCACCAATTTTTATAAAACTAAATTTTTCATTATCAATGTTAATAATGATAATAATAAATAGTAGAGCTAATTTATTTTAATTAAGAACAGTGTGCCTGAGGAGAAAGACACAAGAGACCATTTTTATGTAGAATTGACCAGGCTAATCAGAAATAATATCCACATGAAAAAATATCAGTGGCGTCCCACTTTTTTTTTTTTAAATATATAATCGCTGACTTTTAAAAATTATTCTATTGGCGATAACGCTGAAACGAACGGAGATATTGAGCTGCGGTTTTAATATTTGTTCTAGCAAATTTAATCTACTTTTCGATTATGGTATCATAATTATACCGTATGATTTATTTTTTCGGAGTAAAATCAAAAAATGTGTTATTATTACAAATTGCGCCCTCTAGCATTTTTTTTTTGAGAACTATTATGGACAACTAAATACGATTGGTGAAAGTGCATACATTTCTCTTCCAAACAGTCTTTAGTTTGCTAAAATCGGATAAGTCGTTTATAAGTTACAGCGATTTAACTCATTACACATTCAACCGCTTCCCTCCTTTTATTAAAGTCGGTACGCCAATGAGCATAAGACCAAAATGATGCATAATTGTCCAAGCTTTTCAATGGTGTTATCAAAGATATACCTTAATGTGGAATTTTCGGAGATATGTAAACTTTTAAAATTGACTTTTCAATTACGCCCTCTTGCGGCAAAATGCGGAACTTAAAAATTATTTCCAGGACTTTCTCATGACCATTTTAGTTATAATTTTTTTTTTCCTGAGTTTCTATGCCCAGTAGTTTCCGAGATACGGCCGAGAGCCATTCTTAGTGGGACACCCGGTACAGCAGGAAAAAATCGCTAATTTGGAATCCTCTTAAAATTAAAGTTTTTATAAAAATTTTATCGTCATTTGATATTACCATTTTAAACAATTTGATAATCAAAATAAGTGGACGTTTTGCATTTGTCGATCAGCCTAAAGATAGTGCCTATAAATATATCGACAATCCACCAACAGTTCAAGATTAAATGATAAATTTTCTAATTTATTTGAATTACAACTAGTTTTTATCCGGCACTTTATATTAAAGATATGTTTATAAATATCAAAAATATTTTTATAATTTTTTTCTCTTCGAGCTTTCTCACAAGTAAGTAAACATACATTTTCGTTTTTCTTTAAATTTGTCTGGATGGATCATGGCCGTTCTTCCCTTAGACCAGTGACGTAGCCAGAAAATATGCTCGGGGGGCTCAGTAAGGAGGACATTTTTTTTCTGGAGAGAGGGACAGTCGGGACTACATATATTTCATGATATTGTATCCAATGAAGAAGGCGGAAAAGCGCCGCAGGCGAAAAATTTCGATTAAAATTCACTACTATCAAATTTCGAAAAGTAAATTATTACCTCTCCCCCCTGCATGGTTGGATTAAATTTGTTTTTGTAAATTTTTTTTTTTTTACTTTTTTTTTTTGATATTCCTAGCTGGCTCTTTATTTAAAAAAAACATTTTTATATTTGTGAAAAATATTGGTGTCAATCCAAAATTTTAACATAAGACGTATGTTTGACTCTAACCAGCGTTTTTCGGGCTAGGTTTTTCATGATTAAAACTAAAGTAAATATCGTTCACCACGCCAAAATTGATGATTTTTTCAGAAATCATGTATTTTAGGAGCGTAGATCTAAGAGCTGTTTTTGGTGCAATTGCTGAGGTTTTGAAATACTCCTTGTTAAGTGCCGTTTTGTATATTCATACTAAAAGCATTCCCATTTCTTCCATAAAAAAATTTTCAAATAAAAATGTTACTTTAATTTTTCTCTTTAAAAATAAATTGTTAATTGTTTTTTGTTTTTGTTGCAAAAATATTTTAATGCATGGGTTATATTTTCGTCGATTTAAAATAGCTCTAAAAATGGGGAAACGGAACAGACAAGTATATTATAATAGAAATATACTATAAAATATTATTTTTTTTACTCGTTTTCCTATAAAATTGCATCATAACTAAAACGACATGCGTCCGAAACTTTAATCTCTAAATAAAACAGGACTTTGAGAAGGAAAAGTTTAAAAACTAAACGTTTCCTACAAGACCTTTGTAATCTAAGCCAATAATACATTATTTAAAAATTTAAATTAAGAGTCCAGCCGTGAGACGAAAAAGTAGGTTGCAATTAGACTTGAGTACCTAGGCGGGGGGGGGGGGGGGGTGCAGTCCCCCCCCTAAATGCACCACTGCCCTTGGACCCTTAAATTATATGAATTAGTATAAAAACATTGATGTAGAATATTTGAAGGTTGCATCGTTGTAAACTGGATGGGTGTATTTAATAAAATTTAAATGTTGGGTTGCACAAATATTTTTAACTTCATTTTAAAACTATGATTCCTAATTTCGTAGTATGTTTTTTTCAATTTCTATTCACCGAATCGTTTATTTATCTAGTATCTTTATGACTTTGAAGCTCCGTTAAGATTAGATTCATCCTGTTCTTAAATTTTTTTTTTAACATAATTGGTGAAATAATTGAAAAGGTTTAAGTTATCAGACCCATCTAGTTGCTATAGCCATATACTTTTCCAAACTAAAACAATAAAGCCAAGAAAAATTAAGCAGTTTTTTTCATTTCATAAGAAATTTTGCTAAACTTTTCATTTGTGGGGCACATATTTCACCTTTCTTAATACAATGTATTTATTTGTAAATTGTAACAACGATAATGCTTATAACCTAGCCCCAAATTTATACCACTTTCATAATAAATATTGTCAATTTTTTTTTTAATTTTCAACCTGCTTCCAAATTTTTCTGAAGTAGTCCTTATCGTCACACCACCCTATAAAAACCTTCCTTTAAATTCTAGACCTCCTAGGATGACGATTATAGTGCATAACTGACAGTCCCCCTCCCATATCAAAAAGTGAAATCCGTCATTCCATATTTATTTATTCGATTTAAACTTTGTTGCTTAAATGTTGTTAAACCCGTTTAGTGTTATTCAAATAAATAAATGTTTATTGTTAATAAATTTACAAAAATAGTAAAGACAAATAAATAGGCGGAAAAATTTAGACAATTTATTTTCTTTAAATAAGTTTAACCAAATAAATATTTATTAGGATATTTTTCGCTTAGTTTTTTCAGTGTACGGGCACCCGAAAAAAATTTTACAGAGAGAAAAAGTATACATAGTAGACATAACAATATGTACTGGAATTTTAAAAACTCATATTTTAGTAGGTATCATAAGTAAAAATATGGGTTTTTGAATTTCAAGTCATTCTTTAACTATTCCATAATTAATGGGCGCAGTGTATTTTATTTATGTTTCTATCTGTTGTATTGTCACCATCGTAATCAGCCAATCTCGAAAATGGGGAAGAAAATAGGTTTTCTCACACTTTAACCAAAATATTAAAATTTGATGGATGGATATCATATTTGCGCAAAGTCGAACAGTGGGATAATTAAACCTAATCTAAAAACTACAAATGGACTTCCGCAAATTCAATTTAAAGAGATCTACAACTTGAAATTCTTAGGTCCTAATTCGCACGCATATTTTGTAAATTAACTTTAATTAATAATAAATATTGCCATAGCCTAATTACCCTTGCGTAACACTTATAATCTTTACAAAACAATTATTCAATGAACTATTTTATTTCACCTTAATACTGACATTTTTGTAGTTCTTATTTAAACATGTGTGTAGGTAATTAAAATTATATGCGATTCTCGTTTTCTTTATTTACTATTCTTATAATAATGATCGTATTTTGGAACATTGACATTTTAAATTAGGAGAAAACATATGTTTTATTCTAAAAAACTCATATTATAAAATTGTTTAATGAGGTTAAGTGGGATATTATTAGATGCATGGTCACGCACATGCGGACGTAAAGGGAGGTTAAAAAAAAATAAAAATCAGTACAAGATACCAGCAGTATTTGGAAGATAATCCAAAATTTATATATGGCCTACTAAGGAAAATGACGATGCGATTTAAGAATAAACAGTAGTCGATGAGTCATTATGAACAAATAGTGCATTTCCACCACATCGCGCATATTGTACCTGAGTCTGGCTATGGCAATAAAATGTCTTTTTTTAAATCTTTTATTTAACTTGCAAAATGTTAGTTTGTCAAATCTTGCAAGGTGAATTAGAATAACTTCCTTTTATTCTACGGACTTGAAATTTTACATTGTGATTCAGTTCCGATAACAATGCATTTTTATGATAAAAAATCCCGAACATACCCGAAAAAATCTGAATTTCTTCCTCTTATCCTAGGAGTTGAAATTTTATACATGGTGATTCAGTTCCGATAACAATGCATTTTTATGATAAGAAATCCCGAAATAATCTGAATTTCTTCCTCTTATCCTAAGGAGTTGAAATTTTATACATGGTGATTCAGTTCCGATAACAATGCATTTTTATGATAAGAAATCCCGAACATACCCGAAAAAATCTGAATTTCTTCCTCTTATCCTAAGGAGTTGAAATTTTATACATGGTGATTCAGTTCCGATAACAATGCATTTTTATGATAAGAAATCCCGAACATACCCGAAAAAATCTGAATTTCTTCCTCTTATCCTAAGGAGTTGAAATTTTATACATGGTGATTCAGTTCCGATAACAATGCATTTTTATGATAAAAAATCCCGAACATACCCGAAAAAATCTGAATTTCTTCCTCTCATCCTAAGGAGTTGAAATTTTATACATGGTGATTCAGTTCCTATGTAATGTAGGTAACAGAGGATGGGGTTGTTCGAATAGGGTATACATAGAATACTCAAATCATATGGTATAACTATGACATCATAATAGGAAAGTAGATTAAAGTTGCAAGAAAAAATGTGCAGACCGCAGTTTAATATCTTATTTCGTTTCAGAGTTATTGCCGAAAGAATAATTTTTAACACTTTAATTGAAGATGTGATTGTTTTCATAGTAGTCATCAAGCATTCCACAACAAAAATTTTTTTTTTAACTTTTATGATTATGTAAGTTGTCACTTATTATTCCTATGGTTCAAAACTACTTATTAATCATATAATCATCAAATACTTCTATTTTAGACTTAATTCGAATACGGTATAAAATTAATCTAAATAGTTGTAAAACAAAATTGGCAGGTTTCAATAAAGATAAATA
Source organism: Polydrusus cervinus (assembly GCA_935413205.1). NCBI lineage: Eukaryota > Metazoa > Arthropoda > Insecta > Coleoptera > Curculionidae > Polydrusus > Polydrusus cervinus. The sequence goes on along the minus strand of OW284510.1, from coordinate 28,836,199 downwards.
AATAAATTAAAATAGTTTCCAACTGATTTAATTTTGACAGGGGTTGATTTTGTTTCACGGCTATCTAGATCTATTTTTTAAAACACCATATTAGAATTACACCTAAATTATTAATGTTTCCTAATTATATTATTAATTCTAAAGTAGTTTTTGGGCCATGAAATAGGTGTAACAGTTGCACAATCATAAAATTTAAAAATACTTTTTGTCGTGGATTGCTTGACACATTAAAGTGGTAAAAGTTATTCTTTTGGCAATAACTCTGAAACAAACGAAGATATTAAACTGGGGTCTCCACAGTTTTTCTTGCAAATTTAATATACTTTTCGATTATGATGTCATAGTTATACCGCAAAATCAGTTCAACAGCAGGAAAGCCTATGGATCAACGGAGAGCTGGTGGAGAAAGTTAGTAAGTACAAATACCTAGGAACAACTGTCAATGAGGTGAATGAGGGTAATGAGTACACCGAAGAAATTAAATCAAGAATTGGACAAGCCAGAACCATTGTAACAAAATAAGAAATGTGTTATGCAGTAGAGATCTTAACTTACACCTCAGAGTCAGAATATTGAGATGTTATGTTTTTTCGGTTTTGCTGTATGGGATGGAGTCCTGGACATTAAAGAAAGATATAAGTGATCGACTGGAAGCATTTGAGATGTGGTTATATAGAAGGATCTTAAGAATAAGTTGGGTAGACATGGTGACAAATGAAAAGGTTCTGGGAAGAATGAAAAAGGAAATATTGAACACAATTAAAATAAAGAAGCTGCAATACCTAGGTCATGTGATGAGGGGAGAAAAATAAGTATTGTTACAGAATATTATGCAGGTAAAGATCCAGGGAAAAAGAAGTAGAGGAAGAAGACGCATCTCCTGGTCAAATAACTTGAGAAAATGGTACAACTGTAGTTCCGTTGAGTTGTTTAGAGCTGCAGCATCGAAAGTGAGAATAGCTATGATGATAGCTAGCCTTCTAAGAAGAGATGGCACCTGAAGAAGAAGTTATACCGCATGGTTTAAGTTTTCGGGATAAAATCAAAAAAACTGTTATTATTATAAATAACTCCAAAGCAAACAAAGATACCGGACTGCGGTGTCACGTTTTTTTCTTGAAAATTCAATCTACTTTCCGATTATGGTGTCCTAATTATATCGTATGATTTAAGGTTTCGGTATAAAATCAAAAAAACTATTATTATTACAAATTGTGCCTTCTAACAATTTTTTTAGGAAATATCGTGTACCAATAGATACGACAATTAAAAGTACTTCCCTTTCTCTTCTAAACAAGCTTAAGTTTACTAAAATCGGATAAGTCGTTTAGAATTTACAGCAAATTAAATGATTAGGTACACTATCAATAGCTTCCCCCAATCTTATCAAGGTCGGTATGCCAATGAGCCCTAAACCAAAATGATACAGAATTATTTAAGCTTTCTAATGATGGGTATCGTTAATGTGGGAATTTTCGAAGAAGTTTAAAATTTCAAAATTTAATTTTCAATGGTGCCCTCTTGCGGCAAAATGCAAAACTTAAAAATTATTTCGAGGATTTTCTCTTAGCTACTTTAATTACGATTTTTTTTCCCTGAGTTTCTATGCCCAGTAGTTTCCGAGATACGGCCGGTGGGCATCCATAATGGGACACCCGGTAAGGTGAAGTGGGGTAAGTGGGGATTAAAAATATAAAAGGTCGCTTTTGAGACTACATAACATTTTTAAAAATCGAGTTACAGAGATGCGGTTTAGACAGAAAGTAATTAGTGATATTTACAATTACAACAAAATTTGTTTAATTATTTACCCAAGAATTTCATTTAAACAAAAAATTGTTATGAAAATGTACCCATAGAACGCACTTGCCCCAGGTACTGGGGTAAGTGGGTTTTCAACTTATAAATCACGTTTGAGTAATGTTATATTCAACTGGAGCAGGTGGGTTAATCTATTGCGACCTCACCAACAACAGGCTTTTTTCAGATTTAAAAAATTCCTAAAAATAAAGAAGTTTATATGTTAGAGATTTCTTCTTCTATAACTTTTTTTAAAACTACATAATACCGTTTTAAGTTTTTATTTACTTTATAGTTTTTGCAGATTACGCACAATCTCACTTTTCAACTTCTTGAAACTTTTCACTTTGAATTTTATTAATAGAAACAACTTAAATCGGACAAGTGGAAACTAATCCCCACTAACAAAAAAAGCGGGGCAAGTGGGAACTATGGATCTAAAACTGAAAACCTGAAATATTGATATGTTAAAAAAATACAAGAGATAACGTTAGTGATTACAACTTTGAGGATGTAAAAACTTTGAACCTAAGTTTTAAATTAGCACAGATAAAAATGTTTAAACATTTTTGACGTAACTTGTAACTATAGACGAGGCTTAGATACATTTGACATTAGCTGTGTGTGTGTAAAATTATTAAAAAATTTTTAACAATATGTTGGGGTCTATAAGAGTCCAAAAACCATTTTATTGTAGTTTCAGTTTTTGAAAGTAATTTTTTTTACAATTATTACAAAAAAAACCCACTTGCCCCAGATCCCCACTTACCCCACTTCACCTTATAATATAATAATATTCCTCATGACTATAAAGTCGTAAGTTCTTATTATCTTAAGGATCGATACAAACATGTATGTACTATGTAATTATTAATATTTATGAAATCTTTTTCGCGTAGAATTATCTTTAGTACCAAGCCCAAAGATAAACGGATAAAACATTAGTTTCGTGCAAACGATGCACTTATAAGATGTATTATGCATTTCATAAATGCATTTTGTGCAGTGACACAATGAAAATTTTCTGCATTTCTTTGCGTGAAAATCGCACGTCTCACGATTTCCAGGATTCTTATCGCGAAAGTGTGATACTCGAGTTAAGCAATAAAAAGAATGAGCGTTGAATACTATAAAAAGTTTGTGACTTAGAACTTTATTAATTTCATGTTTTTTTCTTATTTATAAATAGCTCTAACTTAACTACAGGGTGTTCCTTAATGATGTGCTAATATTTTAGGGTGTGATTCCTAAAGTAATTTTATGAAGAAAAGTTCATATAAACATATGTCCTAAACGGATTAAATTTTTTGCTACAGGGTGTTAAATTATTTTTTTTTAATGCGTTTTTTGTAATATCTCCGAAAGTACTTTAGATAATATTTTCAATTTTGGCATGTGTTAATAAGATATAAAACCACATGTTTTAGTTATAAAAGTTATTTTTTTTGTACCACCAGTAGCGTCCCTGCAAACATTTCCTCTGATATTTTTTAGAAAAAAAGTGATGCGCCACTGACATTTTTTCATGTGTTCCATATTTGTGTCCATATTTCTGATTAGCCTGGTCAATTCTGCACAAAAATGGTTTCTTGCGTTTTTCTCCTCAGGCACACCGTTCTTAACCAAAATAAATAAATTAAATTAGACGGGTGGAAGCATGCCTATTAAATGAAGGTGGTCATTTCCAACAATTTTTATAAAACAAAATTTTGCATTATCAATGTTAATAATAATAAATTAGTAGAGCTAATTTAATTATTTTAATTAAAAACGGTGTGCCTGAGGAGAAAAACGCAAGAGACCATTTTTATGCAGAATTGACCAGGCCAATCAGAAATGATATCCACATGGAAAAATGTCAGTGTCGTACCACTTTTTTTCTATATGGTAAACTTTTCCCAATAAAAAAAAAACTATAGATTGGCAACGGCGGCGCCAAAGGGACGGGGGAAGGCACCGGCTCACCCTGAAACTAAGGGCGCTCACCCAAAATTACGTGTAGGGAATAAACTAACGTATTATCCAGCGTATGAGATATTAGGATTCGGAAGGAGAAACGTGAGGCGGGGTTTTGCGGAGGAATACATTTTTTAAAAGTCATTTTTGATCGGGAAGGAGTTTAACGGATGGATACACTTTTTTTTAGAAGTTACTTTTGATCGGGGAAGTGTAGCTGCTACTGTGCCCACCTTAAAAATGTCGGGTCCGCTCGTGCCCACCCATTGCAATTTTTCTGACGCCGCCACTGGATTATGGTCAGAAGATATGGTTTTGTCATGTCATGCTTACATAATCGGTGGTTTGCACTCATTAAGTACCTTTTATTTAATGCATAATATATAACAAAATCTGCACAGACATTGCAAAAATTCTATACATTTTAACAGTTGACATCTTCACCTTAGAAAGCAATACAGTTCGTAGGAGAGAAAGTGCAACGCTATTCAAGGAACCATATTTCACGTGCGAGAATCATTGTCATTTGTTTCTCTAAAAAAAATCGACCCACGATCCACCCAAGGGTTACATACTTCGATTGGCTGGGTCACCCGCGGTCAGCAAAAAGAAATATAGGCAGCATCTTTAAGCAGGGTCGGACTGTAATTATAGTGGAAATCCGCCATAAGGCCCAGTTTTATAAAGTGCTCTTAAACCTAGCTTTCAACCGAAGAATAATTCTAAAATCGTAGAAATGTCTGTCTGTCATTGGGATTGACAGCAAAGTTCAATTTAAGACTCGCGTCTATTTCCCAATCTATTGCAGGCACACTGTGCGCATGTCAGTCGAATAACTTGATGGCGGGATGTTTAAAATATATGTTGAAATGAGTTTAATTATGTTTGGGTGATTTTTTAAGCCACGGTGTGTGTCATAGTAGAGTTTCTTTTACAAGAATATTTTTGTTATTCGCAGTTTACCAGTTTGTTAATTTATGGGCCATAATTACAATGGAGGGGCAGGCTAATCAATAAATTTTGTTATTTTTTGATGCCATAAAGCATCTCTAAAGTAAAAACTTAACCTCCAATTTTTTAACTGTTAATAAATTTATGTATGCACAGACTGTGAGAAGAATTGTATGTAGAACAAAAATATATTTGCTCCATTGAAGAAAATAATGTAGAAATATGGACCAGCATAATAACCTCTGTTTTCTTCAATGAAGTATAAATATATTTTTGTACTACATACAATTAATTCATCCCACAGTATGTGCACAAATAAACTGTTCTACAATTTAAAAAAGTGGAGGTAAGGTTACTTTGCAGGTGCTTTAAAGCGTCGCGTCGACGACAAAACTTAGGTACTGATTAGGTACTGGTAAACTGCGAATAACAAAAATATTTTTGTAAAAGAAACTTAATTGGGACTAGAACCTCCACTATGACACACACCGTGGCTTAAAAAATTACCAAAACATAATTAAACCCATTTCTACTTCTACCTATATTTTAAATATCCCGCCATCAAGTTATTCGACTGATATGCGCACAGTGTGCCTGCAATAGGTTGGGAAATAGACGCGAGTAATTTAAGGGTATATCTAACAACCTGATCATAACTTGTTATGTTATGTTACAGTATATTAAGTTATGACCCAGGTAAATCACCATTAGCTCGAACTTTGCTATCAATCCCATACATACTATAAAATGACCATTTTTGACATTTCTTCGATTTAAACAGAACTTTACATCGACTTTTTAAAATTGGGTAAAAGAACGTCTATGGGTTAAACCTCGGTCCAGTTGTTTAAATTGAAGAAATGTCAAACTCAACAGATATAGAAAAATAACTGATAACTGGTAAATCTTTCTTAAATGGTGGAAAATGAAGATAAGTAGGTATATAAAACCAGATAATACAGAAGAAATTATAAGATTTTTAGAAAAAAATTAATCTTTTTTTTAAGGTTATGTCTTGTTCGTTTTAAGGTTATGGTATTTTGTTATATTTTATACAGAAAAAAAAAGGGTTTGTTCGCGTCACACAAGCACACAAAGGCTTTGGTTTAGAAAAAGAAATTCTCGATTTTTATTAATAAATATATCGCTTTATGTCTGTTATTCTCCAAAAGGCTGAATGTGAGAAAGACAAATATACTTATTCAAAGTGTTTTGTGTAAATTTCACCCAAATCGACAAATATGTTGTATAGTGTCATTTGGTGGATTTGCCAACGAAATTAATTTTTCTTCAATTGTTTTTAGCATCTTTCTCACAAGTTCACGGTCAATTAAAAAGACAAGTTTTAATGCCTGATTTAAATAATTTTTAAACAAATTTTAGTGCCTATTCAGTTTGAAGTCGTTGAAAAAATATACTGTATCGTGTCAAGCTTTAGGAGTTTACTGCGACACGTGGGTGTTACTCTTTAAGTCAGTATTTTCTTCATGTTAAGGGTGGATAAGTCAATTCTCTATTTAATAGTCTATATAATTCAGGTTAATATAAAATTAGTGTAAAAACTTTGCTGGATGACAGTCACTTCGATATATTTTTTTTTAGTTTGCGAGATACGAGACCTGCAGGATGATCATCTATCGTGGACCACATTTCTTTATACTGTCCAATATCCAGCGATATTTTAAAGAAAAAATGTGGTTGCATGCAGTGGCGTATTTAGGGGGGGGGGGGGGCTGCCGGGCTGCAGTATAGTATTTTTCTATTATATACTTGTCTGTTCCGTTTTCCCTTTTTAAGAGCTATTTTAATTCAACAAAAACATAACCCAATGCAATAAAATATTTTTACAAGAAAAAACAATTAGGTGTTTATTTTTAAAGAGAAAAATTAAAGTAAAAATTTTAATTGAAACACTTTTTATGGAAGAAGTGCGATAATATATAATAAAAAAAAATAGTGTGGGAAGAAACGAGAATGCTTTACTATGAATATACAAAACGGCATTTAAGAACAAATATTTCAAAACCTAAGCATTTACACCAAAAACTGCTCTTAAATCTACGCTCCTAAAATACATGATTTCTCAAAAAATCATCAATTTTGGCGCGGTGAGTGATATTTACTTTATTTCTGATCATGAAAAACCGAGCCCAAAAAACGCTGGTTAGAGTCATACATACGTCATATATTAAAATTTTGGATTGACACTAATATTCATATTTTTCACAAAAATATAAAAAATGTGTTTTTTTTTTAATAAAGAGCCAGCTAGGAATATCTAAAAAAAATGTAAAAAAAACGTTTACAAAAACAAATTTAATTCAACTATGCAGAGGGGGAGAGGTAATAATTTAATTTTTGAAATTTGATAGTAGTTAGGTAGATGAATTTTAAACGAACTTTGGGCGTGGCCTGCGGCGCTTTTTGTCTTCTTCCCCGGGTACAATATCAATAAATAATAAATACATGTGTTGCATGTGTGAACAGCTAAACCATCAGCAAAGTCCGAACCTGTAGATAAGTCATTGATCGGCCTGTACCAGTATTGATATTTAATACTATGTTTACTTTTTATAAACTTAAGCTACTGTCTGGGTATTAAATGGGTATTAAATTGAAATGGTGATGTAAAAGACACAAGGTGTCTTAATAACAAGGAAAAGGACGATATTGATTTATGGAAAAGCTACAAAACAAATTGCATAATAGATTTCAATGTATATTTATTAAATCTTTACTTTTATGTGCACATAGACATTTTATTGGGTGACAACGAAATTACTACCCATGCAGCTTGTCACGTCCTCATAAAATAAAATATTATTTTGAAATTTTATTAGGTTATATGATCATACTGTGCGCACCTTTTCAGTATTCAAACGTCTGACTATCACTTCCGGTTAAAGTACGCACAACTTTATTATTTTAAATAGAACACCCTATATATTTTTAAAAATATGCATTTTACGAGGAGCCCATCATGTCATTAAAGAAGAGAATATGTGGGATCTTGACCACCGATCGATTGGACCATCGACCTGTTAATTATAACGTCAAGAGAAGATGATAGTTCCTCAGATGACGAGGAATATTATGATTTTTTATAATTTAAATTCTGTATCATGTATTTTTTTTATGTTTAATAAAAAAAATAAGTGTACCTATAATACTATATACATAATGCACGCCTTTGTTACACCTTATTTCAGTGTTTGTGAATGGATAACAATAGGCAAAACCCATAAATTGACACAAACCCGGGTGGTACTACCTGCACTTCATGAAAAGAATGAATTTTGCAATGAAATCAATGCAAAATTATAAAAGTGGCTAAAATATTAGTTGGGTCACTCTGTAGTCCGTTTGCATACAATGAGCTTTTATTACTCTACACCTTTTTGAAATGGACTAGAGACCGGAGAAATTAATTTAATAAAAATTTATTGTTATGTAAAATAATATTATTTAGGTAATATTCCTAAAAACGTTTCTCTTTTGTAAATAAACTGATAACCATTAATTTTATGTTCCATTTTATTTGTTTGAAAAAGGTATGAACAGAATAATAACCAATCAATAGACAATTAAATTGTTAATAAGTGTTAGTACCGTCACTATAAGTGGCAATATATTTTTATAAAACAGTAGCACAGCAATTATTTGCCTTCTAAAAACTAGAATTTGTCCTTTGAATAACACGAAACGAATAACACTTTTTCAAAAATCGCCTTAGCCATCGTTTTTTAAAATTTAAATAACGTTTTGTTAATACCGCCGGTACCTTTTAAGTAAATTGTACTTAAAAGGCATCAATTCCTGATCATCACCTGTTTAATTGATTCTGACCTCAATAATTAATGATTATATCTTTGGTAATGATTAATCAATAAAGATAAAAATATCAGTTAGAGTTAAGGATTCGATTTGCTTCCTAACTATATCCTAAACTAAACTTAGTATAATCAATAAAATTAAGACAATCACAACAATCTTTTAATAAATTAAGGTGATTTTTTTAAAAATTATTTTTTACTGCCTTGAATCCAGTGGCGTATTTAGGGAGGGGGGAGGGGGGGGGGGGGCTGTAGCCCCGAGCCTATTAGCTCGGATCTAAAAGTCTAATTGCTACCTAATTTTTCGTCTCACGCTTATACTCTTAATTAAATCTTTAAATAATGTATTCTTGGCTTAGATTACAAAGGTCTTGTAGGAAACGTTTACTTTTTAAACTTTTCCTTCTAAAAGTCCTATTTTATATAGAGATTAAGGTTTCGGACGCATATCGTTTTAGTTATGATGCAGTTTTAAAGAAAAAAAAATATTTTATAGTATTTTTTATATAGGTAGTCTGTTCCGTTTTCCCTCTTTTAGAGCTATTTTAAATCAACAGAAGTATAACCCAATGCTATAACATATTTTTACAACAAAAACAAAAAACAATTAGGTATTTATTTTTAAAGAGAAAAATTAAAGTAAAAATTTTAATTGAAACATTTTTAATGGAAGAAGTGTGATAATTTATAATATAAAAAACAGTGAGGGAAGAAACGAGAATGATTTATTATGAATATACAAAACGGCACTTAAGAAGGAGTATTTCAAAACCTAAACATTTGCACCAAAAACTGCTCTTAGATCTACGCTCCTAAAATACATGATTTCTCAAAAAATCATCAATTTTGACGTGGTGAGCGATATTTACTTTATTTTTAATCATGAAAAACCGAGCCCGAAAAACGCTGGTTAGAGTCATACATACGTCTTATGCTCGGTCGTACGTTAAAATTTTGGATCGACACTAATATTCATATTATGCACAAATATAAAAAACGTTTTTTTAATAAAGAGCCAGTTAGGAATATCAAAAAAAAAAGGAAAAAAACATTTGCAATAACAAATTTAATCCAACCATGCAGAGGGGAGAGATAATAATTTAATTTTCGAAATTTGATAGTAATTAGGTGAATTTTAATCGAACTTTGGGCGTGGCCCAGACAATTTTCGCCTGCGGCGCTTTTCCGCCTTCTTCACTAGGTACAATATCGCCCTTCTCTCCAGAAAAGAAATGTCCTACTTACGCTCACTGAGAGATAATGAATGCATTCGGAGATAATTTGCATGGTTTATTTTGTATAAGAGATATTCAATTAAATTTTTACATTTTTGTTAATTACTCACAAAAAAAAAGAACAGAAACAATTAGGTCTATTCAGCTAGACTTTTTAGAAGACTTTAAATGAAAATATATATTTTTAGGATAGATGGGCACAAGTAAGCCCGATGATTTTTGAGTGTGCACTACCCAAATCAAAAGTGACTTGTAAAAAAAAAAGGTCGCCACCTCCCCCGCGCTCTATAACGTCATAAGCAGGGGCAAACAAAACTTCCCTCTTGTCTAAAGTGACGTCTAAAAAAAAAGGTCATCATTCTCTTGAAAATAACATACAACACCACTCTTTTCTCATCAAAGCTTTCATAGCCAAGTCCCCCTTCCCCCGGGAAACTCCATTACAAAACAGAATCCATCAATTTGGGGGGGGTGGGTACCATCAGGGTGGGAATGTTTCTAAGGTGGGCCAAAGCCCTGCATGATTATATTTTGACGGACAAACCACCCGTAATACCCGCATCAGATGCGTATATACCCGACAAGAAAATAAATGTGTAACGCAATATGCAAATCATCATAATAATATACTAATTTATTTGGTACAAACAAGAGTTTCAGGGGTATTATTAATTTTAGATGTGACAAGCCGTTGGAAGATACAAGGGCTGAGTTGCCAAACGCCGCGTACCTCTTTTTTTGCGTTGGTCCTTTACCGAGGGCGCTCAGTAATCGCGGATAAGTAAATAAGATTTAGGCGTGTTTTTAACCACAGGGCGGGCGGTGGTGACTTGAATATGGGCTTTCAAGATGGCCGATTTTATTTGTATGTCAAACAGGATCGTGCCGGGTACCGAGCGCATTATATTATAACGGGCGGATTATTGTTAGGTACGAACGGAAAGTTGTAAAAAAGTTGTAGGCAGTGTTGCCAATCTTCCTGCTTTATCAGCAGATCTACTAAATACACAAGTTGAAGTAAAATCGTATTTTCGGCAAGCGACGGGTTGGGGGGGGGGGGGGGGGGCAGCTTCAAGGAGGAGCCGCCATTGGTGATTTAGAAAAAATTTCGCCTTCGGCGCATTGCCTGCGACACTTTTCCATCTTCGAGCTTTCCATTTTGAGTTCTATTAGAGAACACAGTATGTACTAAAATACATTTTTCTTTATAAATTTAAAGAAAAACAAAAAAATATATGCAATACAAAACTTAGTTGACTTATGACAATTGTCATTTAGAAACCTTTAGTGAATACCGCTGAGTATGTTTAGAGGTATTTTTCGAAGTGCTAGGGTCGCCCCACTAGAGTACACAGAAATGGCAAAAAGCCAATTTTAACATTTATTCATAGTAACCCTGCTGTTAGATTATTAACACTGCATAGTTTGGTTAATCCAATACCAAGGTTGCCAATTTGCCAGGAATTATGATCAGCAGATATAAGATACTCGTTTTAATTATTTTGCTACTTTATAAATAAGTACATACATACAGGAAATTGAACCAATCTTGTAAATAATAATTCTTGAGCCTAAGTTTAAACCATAAAGTTGTTTATCTAAATATAATAAATTGTTATACTTAATATAATTAATGAATTCTATATTTTCTTGCTGACTTATAGGGTGTGTGCGCTTTCTAAATCTTTTAAATATGTTTCCACCTTTAAACATTGTCTGGAACCACCCGTTATCTTTTTTTCTTTGATAATATTTTACTGTAATTTCTTAAACTAAAAAATACCTAGTCTACTACAGTGGCCTTTAAATGGTGATAACAATGAGAGTGATCACTTTATTGTAGTCTTTCTGGGCATCAATCACTCAAGATATATAAGTCATTTGTGCATGAGATGAAGGAAATAAGCTTATGCGATATTTAAATCTTTTTTACTAAATTTGTGTTCCATTGTAATTATAGCTGAGTTTTAAAATTCACACGTTTGGGCAAAATTTAATAATTATAAGAAAAATTGGTTAAAAGTAAAGAAAATAAATGTCCAATTCTTAGGTATCACTTTATTGACTGTCAATTCTTTAGCTGTTTGAGCCATTATAAATAAAACTTGGTTGCATACATTTAGCTCTCCAGACAATGTTACACACATTGCATTAAAAACTTGATTGAATATGTATAAAGTTTAATACATTTAAACTAAAATAAATATTCTTATGGCAATCAGTAAAAAATACAAAGGTAACTTACTCTTAACCTAACTTTGCCATACAAATGCTATTTTTTCCTTCATGATTATTTCCTACAGTAACTTAATTTACACATCACGTTCCGTTGAATTTACATGTATAACCCTAGTAAGGGCTACATAAGACATCTTACTAGGAATATCATAGTATCCAATGGGACCCGCCTCACAATCAGCGCATGTTAGGTACTTTGTGTTTCCCACTGTATTGGAAAATCCTACATTTTGGAATGTAAACATGTCTTTTACAGCCCAAAAAAGGGATATATTTTCTGTTTCTGGATTTGCATCGTTGTCTTTAGTTTGTTTTATTAGAGGAAGATCCCACTAAAAGAAAAACATTATATAAAATTATATTAACATACTACCTACCCCAGAAAAGCAAGAATACAGGATTGCACTAACCTCAAAACTTGTAAATGATGCAGCAGAAGGGGTTAAAATTACGGAAGAGCAAAATTTACATTTTACTATTCGTTTATTTTTGCCGTCCTCTATTTCGGATTCATAATTCTCGCTACAGTCCGGCATATTTCTTTAATGTTACAAAACACGGAAAACAAATACTTTGACAATCAGCTGATAAATAGCATTGTCACAAAGCAGAAAGATGTCGGTACCGTAACCGTCGCTTGAAATGGTGTGGTTACTAATGACCACTTGTCGTTTCTAACGTTCCGCCAGCTTGCTCTTGGACCTACAAATTAACGTGGGTTCCGAATAACGATCCTCAGTCATGAGACAGACCCAAACACCCCCAAGGGCTATCAACCCGCCATTGCATGACCTACCGATTGAGGAGTGTGTACCTTCTTCTGCATCCCACGATATCGATATGTCCGATCTCATCCGGCCTGGTTACCGGCGCGAATGGGGTAGGTTGGAAGATAATACATTTTAACCTCTTCCCTCATTCTTAAACCTGCTAAATTTCGAACATACTTTTTTTATTGCGGGTATGCCCAAGCCCAAGGTTCGACAGACACCTTTTCGTTTGTCCAAGGTCTTTAAATAACCGTGGGGTTTGCCCACTCATAGGAGCGAACTCGGACCGTCACGGCACAGAGGAATGATAGGTCGTCGCTGTGCCCGCTGTTTGGGGCGTGTTCATATTCATGCTCGTATTAGGTTTTAACCTGCACAACTACCCAAATATAAAGTCTTGATCAAACTAAAGGAAGAAACAATATGGTTATGTTAACTATTGTCAGCTGTCAAAATGTTGTGTAAATTCTATAAATAAATGTAAACATTAAACAAAAAAAAAATCTTATAAGATTAAACACTTGAAAGAAATAAATTGGAAAACATAGACAAATACCTTTTTTTAGAAAGTCAAAATAAAATGGGATCAGAACATTCAAACCATTTAGCTAATCAAGATCCTAATAAAAAAAAAGGCCAAGTAAAGTCGAATTTTCGACGGCAACATACCATTGCTAATCCTGGTTCATGTACTGCAGACCTTCCTGTTGAATTAGGAGAAAACGGAAGGTCTATATCTCCCGGACCCAGTGTGTGCAGTGATACTGATTTGCCTTATATTAGTTATACAGTAAATCGACCTATTGGGGGTAAGTTTTTTTACCCTGAGAGAGCTTCTTGTGGTAGTAGAATGTTAACTTTCAGATTCACCTAAATTAGCCAATAAGCAACTGATAAAAAGTAAATCCACAACTAGTCGTAGACCCCAATCTACAAAACAGTCAAGAAGTAAAAATGCTCACAATATTGTTATTATTAGAGGCGCAGAGACCAGTACAAATAATACAGAGAAAGATCCTGATGTTCTTAGATTGCAAAGTATACCTATGTTTTTACCTATTATGAGAGCAACATTAAGGTACTTACTGTTTTTTAAATTATTTTTTTTTTTGCTACTGGCAAGTTGAGTTTAAACCTGTTGAATTACAATTACCTTAAAGTGGGAGTCATTTTATCACTTCCACCACCTTAATTGGTGTGCATTGATTGATTTTTGCCCATTTTACATAGATATACAGGGTGTTACAAATTCGACATACCAGCATTGGAATCGTTGCCAGGACCTGACTGACAAGAAGTGTAAAAAATATGAATTTAAAAAAATAAGCAAGGAAAATTCATCATTATGAGAAAGTAATATTGTCATTACATTTTAAGGGTAGAAGGGTTTAAAAATCGGTTTAAAAAAATCCAGGTCCGTATTCAAAAAAGTAAAGTTGGTGATGGCCGCTCGGAGACAAAACGGCGGATCTTTAGTTAAATAACGTCATTTTGTAGAGGAGAAAAAGTGGCAATGACAAAGTGTCATTTATTTTTAAATAGCTAGTCAAATGAGCTGAGGAAAAAATAAAAATGATTTTGCAAAATTTCGGTTTTTTTCGAATAAAATCGGAACTATTCGGAATTTGAAAACTTTTAAAGCGGCATTATAATCAGCACCGAATTGCACCACTTTGCCCCCATTTAACCGTTCCTCTAACTCCTATGGTTTCCGAGATTCCAATGCTGGTATGTCGAATTTGTAACACCCTGTATAGATATGAGCTAGATGTGAGATATGATACAAAAACACTTAAAATTACTAACTTTTACCATGGAAAATCCTATATATTTTTAAATTTACACAATTAAAAATATTTATCTTGATTGTCCTTAATTTATCAACATATTTATGAATTATTCGAAAAAATTTTGATTGTCTATAAAATATTTATTTTAGTCTACCTGCTGCGAGAGATCCTGAAGTTTTAGAACGATTAGATCCTACACCATTTAGAAATTTATGTTTGAGATACCAGCGTCATTTAACTGCAGCTGCTAATTTAGTGGCCACCGAACAAACTCAACTTACCCAAAAAGTTCGAGAGGTAAGAGTATGAACACCTTAGAGTAGACTATAATTAAAATATGAAAAAGGGGTGGTTCTTGGCCGTGTGCGGAAGTGTAAAAAACTTTAACCCTTTTTTCTGTTCTCCATCCTCGAAAATGGGGGAAGTAGATTTCCAAACTACTGCACGTCTATTTGCCATTCCTCCACTATATTCTATGTTCTTATTTACATTTTACTGTAAAAAACTAGTTGAAGATTTAAATGCACATTAAATAGCTTGGGTTTATGATTAATAGATAAAAAATCCAGTATTTATTTGAATCTTGTCAGTTAGTGAAATATATATTATGAGTATTTCTATCATTGTATTGCCTAATTACTTTTTAAAGTTTATATTGTTTTTATGAAGGTTGATTCTGACATAAGTAGAATAGTAGCAACAGCCACAGAAAAGCAGAAAAAATTTGCAAAATATGCAGAAAGACTTTCAAAAGTTCAAGAGTTATCTCACCAATTGAACCGATGCCATATGCTATTAAATCAGACCTTGGAAAGTATGGAGACTTTAAATAATTATCTGGATATAGAGGACCGTTTGGAACCTTTTGTATGGACCACCGGATGAGATTAACCTTTACACTATTAGTATTTAATTTTTGATTGTATTAATAGATACTTAGTGAAATGACTGAAAATCTACAACTATTTATCTATAGTTATCCGTAAGGTAATTATATATTTTAATCCTAAATAAAAAATCAAATCATAGATTAATGTAAAAACTAAAAAAAAGGTTTATTCAATTTTTAAATTATTGTCGCCTCAGGGCAGCAGTCAAAAAAATCAATTCAGAGAAAATGCGCTAAAAGATTTGGTGAGAATTCAGTTTCTACCTCTGCATTTTTTAAAGAACTTTAATCAAACGTTGGTTACTTACATCTACCATAGCTTTTTAAGCTTTATAGAAATGTACTTACCGAGAAAAAAATATTGATAAATTATATTATTAGAGAAAACCAGGGTTGCGCGACAATTTAAATCAAACTATAAATTGCTGTAAAAACAAGTCGCCGAAGCAAAGAACTCATCAGGAAATTCAATAAAAAAGAGATGCCGCAAATTTTCTTGATTGTTTTTTGTTGTTCTTCTTCAATACATGTTTATTATTTTGTTTTGTTATCACATTATTCATAATTACTATTACTATAATGCGCAAATTCTTATCCTTTGAATATCGGACGTCCTAAGGAGGAATGTAAACAGTTTTGTCTAATTTATCTGAGCCCAACTTCCACTTTAAAATGTTAAGACAATAAAAAATGGGTTTACGGTTTAACATGTTAAACCGGAAGTTGTAACTTTTAGATAGAGTGTAAAAAACTAATATAGAGAGGAGAAACCCATTTTTCTCTAAGAGTGAGGTTTTTTGATCAATATATCGTTACTTTTTCCTTTTATCCAAAAATGGGACACACTTTGAATTTATAAAGTAATAAAATCAGGAAAAGAAAAATGGACAAATTTTCGTTTTTTGCTTTTATTAATTCATGAATCAACATTTCCTTAGTTCAAAACTGTAGGTAATTGCTACTCACGGACGGCTATTTGGCCGCTTTTCTAATAAAGCGAAAAGGATAAGAAATATTGATCAAAAAATTAAATGGCGAAGGCATCACTAGACTTCACTCTTAAGACACGCCGTTCCAATGCTACAGCCTGTCAAATGGTAATATCTCAAAAATAATTGAATATAGACATATAACAATTTTTCAGGCAGAATATACATGGAATTTTGTAGGGAATTAGAAAATAGTATAATACCTATATAGGGTGTTCGATTAAAAAAAAAAGGTGTTGGATATGCCCTGACTATTTGGGACACCTTATATATAATTTAAAATAATTTTAAATTCTAGATCTAATGCCTCCATATAACTCTTGTTATTAAAAAGTTAAGTAGTTTAGATGCCATGGAAGCCTGTGTTGAGAGCAGGCCACCCTGTTTACCATAAGGAAAATATGCTAATATTTAAATCTTATAAAAATACAGGGTGATTCCTAAGTTGATACTTATTTTTTAGCTGTGTATATAAGGCATTAAAATAAACAACATTTTCAAATACCTTTTTGCAAAAACTCAAAAATAAGGAACTTACATTCATTTATTACATTATGGATCAAATACGGTTCTGCCTAACTTGCTCGTTGAATAACATTAGGAAAACTTCTGGGTGTAGGATGAGCCCGCAAGGAAGAGCGTTCTGCGTATAATCTCGAAGCATCAGCCGCACTTTGACGACACTCACCGTAAATTAACATCATATCTACTAATTCAATGTTTTCAAAGTTTACCATTTTCACGTGTCACCAATTTAAATATTGACTTTCTTCAAAAAAACACATGGCAGCGAATTGCCAAATAACTGACTACCGACCCGTAAATTGCATGACTAATAAGACAAACAACATAAAGTATAGGTAGCAGGCTGCGTTTTGATCACCAGGCCCACACTTAGATTTTTTACTTCTGTATCTCGCCCATTTTTAAGTTTTTTGAAAAAAGGTATTTTAAAATGTTTATTTTAATGCCTTCTATACACAGCTAAAAAAGAAGTATCAACTTAGAAATCACCCTATATAGAGAATTATTTGGCAATAATTTTTTTTCTGTGTATGCTAATTTAATGTAATAATAAAGAGATTTTAATTTAAACAATATTTTCTATTCATTTCCTCCTTCTAACTTATTTTACAGTAAAATATTGGATCCAAAGTAGATAAGTATATAATTTTTTTCTAGAAAATAGGGTAAAAGGGTGCTAAGGCGTTTAAATAATTTAGTCTCTTACAAACAGCGCAAATTCTGACCTAATATTAAAAAACAGAGCTCCACTTAGGACTAAGTCAGAATCTGACTTGCCCCTGCTGCAACGGAATTTTCATATGTATGATATCTTGGCCGACCTAAAATAAGCTTAGCAAAACATGAGAAGAACAAACAAGTTATCAGGTCAGGTCAGAAACTAACTTTATTAGGTAAGAAAAGCTTATTCGTAACGGCTTTTGATTCAAGAAATTTCCAAATATTCCGAAATTTAAGTTTAAATTTTATGTTCTACAACAAAGGCAGTATTAGTTTCAAAATATGACATTTTATATTTAAGAAATCGTCTTTTATTTTAATGTGGACCTGAAATTTTGGGACTGCCTTAGAAACATCTTATTAAAAAATTTAAAATTTTCATTATCTAAAATCTGACGTAGATAGCGCTGGCGTTAAAGGCAGCTTGCAAATGTCGTGTTTTGAATTTTTAAGCTACTTAAATCAAGTCAATGCCAATTATTTTTAGGCCAGTGGCGGCGCCAAGATTTTTGGTATGGGTGGGCCCGATGATTTTTGAGTGGGCACTACCCAAATCTAAAATAATATACAATAACTCTCCTTTCCCATCGCCAAATCCTCCTTCCCCCCGGAAATTCCATTACAAAACCGGATCCATCAATTTTGGGTGGGTACTCATGTTTCTAGGGTGGGCCAGTGTCCACCCTGGCGCCGCCGCTGTTTGTAGAGTCGACTTGAATAATTAAAATCACTTTCAAGCCCATTTATTACATGTTCTTCAAGTCACTTTATCTCATAAGCCGTAGTATATATATACACGTAGTATTTGTCTGTTTAAGTTATTGAAACAAACGTAGACAAACAAAAGAATTGCGCGGAAAAATGCACCTTAGGCGAAAGTTTTATCCAAATATTATAGTAAAGTGAAATAAAATTGGAATAAAATCGAAACCCTACTACAAAACGTAGATCAGTGAAAGGTTATTTTTAATGGGTGCATGATTCTTTTTTTGACATTTTTAGCCGTTCAATGGAGGCAAGAATAACTATATATAATTATTATCATAGATTAAATCACGACAGTCATTTTTCCGGGTAAATTAGTTGTTTGAGCACTTCCGTTTCCAACATTCTAGGTGACGAGACCCACTGTAAATCCGTCCCTGCACTGTCGATTTTTCGTCGTCTCGTCGAACATGTCAGTTTTGACAATTTGACATTCGACTTGTCGTCGTCATCGCTCTGTTTTGTGTACTTTTTTGTCGGTCATGTTATGTTTTCATTACGAAAAGATTCAAATTAATTCATTAAAATAAATTGAATAAGTGAATAGAATTGTATGAGCCCTGTTAAAGGAAATTATCCAATTTAAAAGGTACAGGATTTTAAACAGTTCTAGAACTAGCTTTTCTCAGCGTTCCACTACCGGCTTTAAATAAATACCTTTTGAAACTGTCTCATAAAAACAAAAAAGTATTTATTTATTGATATAGGCAAAGAGTGATATCTATTTTTATCTTTTTAATAGATAACGAAATCGAGTCACAATGAAAAGGAAGTATAATACAGTTTTTAATAATTGAATTGGAAACAATATTTTACATATTGGGACTTTTGAAGAAATGTAACCTGTAGAAATGTTTATTGTCAAGTCATATTATGTGGGCCTTATTTGCCTGTGCTTATTTTTGACCAAGGCGCTTAGTGATGACGGTGTAAAGAGGATTAATACTGGTAAGTAATATTTTGTATGCATGCTGGTTAATCCTGGAGTGAATCCCATGGGATTGTCAATGATTTTCAACAATATTTTATTAAGTTCTAGTACTTTATGTACAGTCAGCTTAGAGCTGATATAGAGTCTTTCATAATATAAGAAAGCTCACTATAATAATTTCCTTAAGGGTCTCCCATGTCATAACATTTTGGTAGTTTCCACTCACCTTTTGCAAATATACTCATGGACAAAATTATCGAATATTTTTTGTATTCATTATTATTTCAAAATTCATTTAAATAATCGCCGTAAACTTACATGTGCTGATATTAGTTATCTAGTAGGCTGATTACTTACTTGTTTTAAAATATTTTGACGTTGAATTAACATTAACGGCGCATATTACTGTCTCTTGTGCATTTTATCAAAATCAATTAATTACATATTTTATGAAAAATTAAAAATATTCGATAATTGTGTCCATGAGTTTATATTAAGATAATTATCAAAAATTACTTTAACTAATAAGTAGGTACATTTGTTTATTAAGAAATACTGAAGTAGTTTTTGTACATTTTGGCTTTGGTACAAATACAAAAATAGTTGCAAGTGTTTGGCTTTCACCGAGGCAGCCTAAAAATATTACTGGTAATAGGCAGTGATGAGAGTACTCAAAAATTGATTCCTAACAACCACCCACAAATTTTTTAAGTTACTTAAAAAAATCGGATTCAGTATTCCCAACCTTATTTAGTACACTTCAGTAGTACTTGATTCAAAAATAGGTATTAAATTTTTGCAAAATATCCAATTCTGTCAGACACTAATAAATAGGTATTTTTATCAAACAAATTCAAGTCTCTAGTATTGGGTATTGGATGGGGTTCAAAAAGTAAATTGTTTGTCATATAACTGATTAGATTTTTAATTTGGAGCTTTCATTGAGTGAAAATTATTCCTAAAGATGGTTTATTTTTTCTACCAACATAAATTACTGTATATTTGTAAAATTCAAGTTAAATCTGATTATCCATAACAAAAAAATAGGGTTTCCAGGTTCAAAACCACAGAAAGGGTCATCAGAAGTCAAAAATTCCAAAATTTATAATAACTTCCCCATGTTTTCCTGGTTCACTTAGTATTATTTATTTATTTATTTAGGTATTAACAGGCCTTGGCCCATAAAATTACACTAACAAATAGTAAACCTCAGTAAACAATATAAAAGTTATTAATTAAAATCAGTACAAACAAAGTTTCCCTATTCATAAATATAAAAGAATAATACAAAAGTTACAAAAAAAAAAACATTCAAATCTCAGGTACATAACCTATCACACACTATAAAGTCTTATCAGTTAATTCCAGATATCACAGCTGACAAATATGCGTCATAAAATCCAGTTATTCAGGATGACTATTAGCAAGTTTGGTAACACAGGGAACAATTAACAATTAATAATTTTTTTTGGGTCATAAACACTTTTTTTATCATGTGAAATTTTTGTATCTACTTTTGTGTTTTGATACCACTTACCTATATGTAAGTAACTATTGATCCAGTCTAAAGCACTACCATTTATAGTATTTAAAAAAACAAAAACCGAAGTTGGTGAGAGAATATCAGGTCCTCCGTAGCGCAATTGGCAGCGCGCTTGAGGCTTAATCGAGAGGTTCTGGGTTCGATTCTCAGCGGAGGCATAAAGCTTTTTCAATTTTAATCTTGTCTGCACGCCGGCAAACACTTTTCATTTTAAAAATTATTTACTGACACCAACATACCTACAAAACACTTTTTCATAGCCGTCTTTTACGTTCTACAAGATGACATTATTAGTTTTTAAATTCGACGTTCCGTTCTTTAAATACCAAACTCAAGTCAATTTTTTTAAATACGGACCTGGAATTTTAAGTACAGTTGTAGGGACTTCCAAACTTTAGAAATTTAATACAATTTCAAGTTTTTTGAAATTTTAACTTTTTGTCAACTAATAACACATTTGTTCAAGTTATCTTTTAATATCATTACGGTCCTTTTAGAGTCAAACCAAAAAAAAAAGATTTCTGATTTGAAAAATTCGTCCATTTTTACTTAAGAGGCCTGATTTTTGATATTTTGTGAGAAAAAGACCTAAAGTCTTAGAGTTTCGACCTAAAATATTTTTCTGTCTGTTGATTTTTGTTACATGTTTCGCCTAAAGCCGCGTTCTCAGAGCTACTTTTGTCGCCAGCGAGATTATCTCGACCAACCAGGACCGTTTACGTTATAACCCCTAATCCCCCATCACCGTGTCGCTCGGACGGTGTCGCTGTCGTTGAATTATTTTAACTTCATTTCGTTTACCGGTGACGACAGCTGTCGGCGCGACACTCATTGAAGAAGTGGGGATGTGTCGCCTGCGACAACCGTAGCTCTGAGAACGCGGCTTAAAACTGCATCATCAGATCGTATAAGCAGTGAAAAAAAATTAAATTGTTTTTGAAACAAACATAAGCACATCACAGTAACATAACTAAACTAACACTCCAGTTACCTTTTCTACTCAGGTGTATTAGTTTTTTTTCTGTTTTACAGTATTTCGGTCTAGGTCTAAGGCACAAACCATAACACTTAAGATGTTGTATTTTAATACAGTAGACTCCCAATTATCCGAAACCCGATTATGCGAACTCCGGATTATCCGAAACGATCCATGAACCGGATTATCCGAAATGATTCTTGCTATGCCTCCGTATTATCCGAAATTTCTAAGAAATTAATCAAATCGATAGACTTTAAAATTAAAACAAGTACCAATTACCTCTTTCCTGAATTTATAAATATGAATACATACTAATGTACATACATAAGTATTAGAATTTATGATGTATGTAGGTACAAGTACATCTATAAAAGTACCTACATAGATATAGTTACTTTTCCTATAGTTAATGATTTTCCTCAATCTTCGCATTATCCGAAATTTCGATTATCCGAAATCGGTCCGGTCAACATTATTTCGGATAATCGGGGGTCTACTGTAATATAAATAAAATACTTATTAAAAATAGAATTACTTCTCATGCCTTAAAAACTTGCGTACTTGTATTGTTACGGTAAATCCTATTGAAAATAAACGGCCTAAACACCATAACTTCCTGTAATGTAATTTTAATATTTAAGTGATCCTAAAAATAATTGCCAGGGCCTTAATAGTAATGAAAGAATAATTTGAAATACTAATGATGTGATATTTGACGACAAAAAGTTAAACTTTTCAAAACCTTTAGTTTGTATTAAATTTCCAAAGCGTAGAAGTCTCTAAAACTGTGTAAAATTCCAGGTCCGTGTTAATAAATATTGACTTAAGTTTGGTATCTAAAGAACGAAACGTCGAATTTAAAAACTAATAACGCCATCTTGTAGAACATAAAGAACGGCTATATAGAAAGTGTATTTTGTTTTTTTCCTAAATCAAAAATGAAATCGCAAAAAATTAAAACCCAAGACTAAAAATTTCGGTTTTTTTCGGATATCTCCGAAGGTATTCGAAATATTTTAAATTTTCTTTGACCAACTTATTAAGCCTTAAAATATGTAGCTTTGCTTCTATTTAACCATCTTCGTATCTCTTACCGTTTTTAAGATCCCCTTGTAGGCACACGAATTTGTAGCACCCTGTATATTTAGATGTTGTTACCAGTATTATTTATACTTCATGTTTTTTTTCTCTCTTTATTAATACGTAATTAAAGGCCTCGGTGCCAGTTTGTAACTGATTTGAGGACTGAAATAGGTCATTTAAAAAAAAAATCTTTTTCTTAGAATTTTTTTCTGCATGAAAATAATTTTTGCACACCCGCATAGATAAGACGACACTTAACGCCTTCAGGGCATAAAAATTCAGTTTTTAACGATATTTCTGTTCTACAACTAGAATTTAAAATTAGGTTACCATCAATCTCTGGGGCTACTACATAGTTGCCCATCTTTGAAGATGAGAAAAGTTTTTTTTTATTCCAAAACCCCTAGAAGGATTAGGGGAATTTCGAAATATGTCTAGGGATCCATAATTTTTTAGGGATGTTAAAAAAAATTAGTTTTTTTGTCTCCAACGATGGACAACTAGTAGCCCCAGCGAGTTTGTTGACCAAATTTTAAATTTTTATTCAAACCAGAAATGTCAAAAAACTTAATTGTTATGCCTCTAATGAAGCTCTAATCTAACGTTTATTTAGGACTGCAAATATTTAAACCATAGATTAAAATTATAAAGTCCTAAAAGTACTGGAAAATAGTTTTAATTTAGAACTAATTATGTATTTACTTATTGATACATATTTTAAATGTAAGTTGTTTCTAATTTGTTGGTTTAATGTTATTTAAATTTAAACAATATTAAATATTGTAATATTTAACTTCAACGTTATTTGCTATCATTATTCTACTGAAATATTCAAGCTTGTAGATTATTTATTATGTTCAAAACACAGCTAATACAATTATTTTAGTGGAACAATTTTATTACAAGGATTAACAATTGTTACTATAATGTAATTTGCCACAGAATTAAGTTTAGTGTCGTAAGGGTGGCGAGAAAGTATGATTTAAAATATTGATTAACAGCATCCTACGAATATTTCTTCTCCAAGGTTACCAGCTCAAGCCGCAAGCTTAGACTGCCGGCGCCGCAACTCTATGAGAAGATATGCAAAATTATTTATATTAGCTTAAAAACATTGCGTTCCCTTGGCTCGGATCCTGACCATGTTTATTACTGGATTTTTAAAAATAATTTAAATTTGGATTCTACCACAGAATATGCGGTTTTTTTCTTGGATATTATCTCCGGAAGTCATCAGAATTTTTTAAATTTCTTTAATAGAGCCACAGAATATATAGCTACGCATAGCGTACTGTGGCTCTACTAAAGAAATTTAAAAAATTCTGATGACTTCCGGAGATAATATCAAAAAAAAAAACCGGAAAATCAATTTTTGTGTGGGTCCGATGATTTTAGGATGGGCACTACCCAAATCGAAAATGACTTCTAAAAAAAAAAGGTCGCCGCCTACCCACGCTCTATAACGCCATAAATGGGCTTGGTTGGTTGGTTTAAGGCGGGGGTCGGGCGTTCGGCCCAAGCTTCCTGCACTGCAGCCTAGTGGCTTATTGTGCTCCCCTATCTTGCTAGAAAAGATTTGTTCCTTTTATAAGGTCCAGCAAATTCCTACCAAGTTTGTCATGCGGGAGATTATTCCCACATTGGATTCCTCCGAAGATTTTGAGTCTTCTTCGGATCAGTGCTTCGCAGTTGTATATGATATGTGAGGCGGTTTCGTCATCTTTTCTGCAAAGCCTGCATTCAATGGGACCATTGTAAATTCCTACTCGGCGTAGGTGTTTTCTTAGGTGGCAGTGGCCTGTTAGTAGGCCGACCACTTGTTTTAGCTGGGTGCGCGTTAGAGGCAACATTTCAGTTGATAGCCTTTTGGAGGGTTTCCCAATTGTGGCCCTCGCTTAGGTATGTCCAGGTATCTTGTTCCATCAGTATAGGTGTTGTTGTTGCGCCTATCTGTCTGATGTTGCTTTGGTTGCCTGTTTTGCTATGCCAAGGGCGGGTTCAGGGCCCCTGAGTTTTTGAGATGATCCGGCTCTAGCCAGTTCATCGGCCCTTTCGTTGCCCGCTATCCCCGAGTGACCAGGAACCCATAGGAGTTCTATCCTATTGTTCCTTGCGGCTAAGTCTTTTAGTAATAATAAGTGGGGTAAACAAAACTCCCCTTTTGCCCAAACTTTGTTTGTTTCCGGGAAAATGTCGTTGGAAATTGTTAAATTCTCGGAAAAAGTACCAGACAAAATCTTTAACTTATTGACGCAAAAAGTTTTTCTCATTTGATAAATAAAAAAACGATGAGCGAAATATAAAATAAAAATATTTATCGCGGTACATAACGCGTAATTCTCAGATAATTTTGTTTTGGAACCGCTGATTTCGCCCAGTCACATTTTGCCGAATACAGTGAAGCAGTGGGATGTTCGGTACGATCAAGTACAGCGAAGGTATTCTAACTTAACCGACTTATTGTTGAAAAAGCGATAATATCTTTTGGAGGTTTATTCCGATTTCGGGCTTTAGATAACCAGCTATTATTACAGTTCAGCATTCAGTTAACAGTTTTTTATTTTCCTTAGTTGGTGTGGGATGCGATCCCACAAGCGTCGTACATGATGACCAGTGTGCCTCTAATGAGTACTGCGACGCAAGTAACCCAACCACTAACAGTACTTGCCAATGTCTCCCTGCATATGTCAATGACAACGGAACATGTGTGGAACCACAGACCACTCCGAGTTACTCCAGTCTGGTAGACAACCAAGGCAATGGATCTCTAGTAGCTGGCATTCTAATTCCTTTAATTTTAATAACCGTTGTGATATGTAGTATTTATATAGGTAAAAGGTTTGAATTAGGTAAGTGGTTAAGACAAAGGCTGAACCAAAGAAATAGAAACTATGATGAGTTTATGATCGGTCAAGAAGACGACGATGATCCACCTTTAGTATAGGCTAGTGGAAGTTTGGTTAAATAAGACACAGTATTGTAAATGATAATCAAGACCATTGTGGTAGTATTTTTTATTTCTTGTCTACTTTCGTTCAAAGTTCAAAGACGTTTGGTAGCGTTTGGGTTGATATAATTATTTTTTTATCCAATAGTATGAAAGCAACTTTAAATTGTATATACATAAATACTTTTTTCTACAATGACTATGAATAGTAATTAAAAAAAAAAACACGAAATGCTCAAACCGAAGCAACCGTTTTGCACGCAGTGTGTGCAAACCATTTGCACATGGCTGGCTTGTGTGAAAAATAGTTTGCCATAGCAACGAATGCTTGCAACATTTAAATTACAAAACCAGATATTTTTGGCTTTCTGCTGAATAAAAGTTAAGTTCTAAATTATAACAGGTGCTTTTAAACAATTTTATATTTTTTGCCATTGTAGAACAAATATAGTGTATAACACGTTCGATTGTCGTCTCATTCGTATGAAAAGAGCCATTTTCAAAACTTGTACAAAATGCTTTTAAATAAATAGAGAACCCCACTTACAGTCCAAATTGGCATAATGTTCCGGACTGGTCAGAGCAAGTACATGTTTACTTTAAACCGATATTGCTATTACAAAATGATATATCGTTTCCCCGGTAAAACATCGTCGCAAGTGCACATTTTTTTTCTTTTAATTATAAACAATTAATTACAAAAATACTGTTGAAAATATATTACCAAATCTGCCATATTATGCAGGTTTACAACCCCCTTTTAGCCGCCTTCTTCCAGTTACTTCGTTGTTTCCCTAAAATACATTTTTAAACAATACTTTTTTCCCTAATTTTGGGTTTTATTAAAACAGTTTCACGCAAAAAGTATTTGCACTACAATTATGGTATTTTTTTATCGGAAAGATTGGCACTTTTTACCATTTCTGGTGAATATAACTAAAAAAATTAAAAATTTGGACTTAAAGGTCATTGTTCCACCGGAGACATTATTAATTTATCAGAATTGGTATTATTATTGTCTGAAGATAACCTATTCAGTCGATGGTAAATTTCAAGCTGTTACCATGTAAATTTGGAACAAAAAAAGGCTGATTAGATCAACCCAAACGTTTGTATTGGATCCAGAAACCCCGAAATTGTTTAATCAGAGAACCTCTTCTCTACCTAAATAATAAGAAATGCTTTTTTTGCTGTGTTACACTTGACCCGACTTGATCATATAAGAAGACGCTTCTTTGTTCTGAATTTTTTACTTCTAGCGAAGATGGAATATCAATTTTGTGGTATTTTACTTGGCGTTAATATTATTATGGCTTCAGTTTTTGATTTTATATACGTTAATATAAAATGAAGACTTTTAAGAGGCCTGGAGGTTCCTCCGCAGTTCCATTGTTTTGCGTTGATTACAGCTGGTACCTACACTTTTTTCACCCTTTACCAAAATACAAAGATTATCAATTTTGTACTGGGAAGGAAGGTCACATTTAAAGACAGTAAGCAATCCAATTTCGAAAACTATACCAATAATGCATGTGCCAAATATCACATGTTACATTAAAATACTATTCCTAAAAACGTCAACTATAATAATTACCAAATTGATCCATGTCGCTTTCCGATAGAGCTGCCTTGACGTTGATCCTATTTTTATCACAATTGAGTAATTGAGAAAAAATCGTACCCTAGAAAAATAATCACAAATCATGTCAGCGTTTAGTAATTGCATTCCGTATTGCCAACTTCTTCCTGGATTGTGAAAGAGCTTATAGAAAAGACCTAAATTTTGGGTATTTTAATTCCTAATAAATCAAAAGCTATTTTTTACGTACATACCTTTAATTTGGTATAATTTTAAAAATACTTTTAAAATTTTAAAGAAAATACTTTTTTCATAGATTTTAAAACCCAATTGTACAATCACAATCGCGTATTTTCTTTCTCAATGACTCGGTCGAATTAAAATTATATCTCACATGCTAGTCATGCCACACTTGTTCTATCATGCCTATTATCTTTGCTTACGTGGCTCATGTATGCCTCTCGAGTGTGCAAGAAGAGAAAGAGGAATGCCAATAACTAAACGCTTCGATACGATGATTTTTATAGGGGACGGTTACCATTAAGTGTAATATTAAGCAAGTTCGGTTTTTACCTCTCAGATGAGACTAGAGCCTCTATTTTATTTTCTAACCTAAGCATTTTGTAACGTAAACAAGTTTAAACAAAAAAATTGGTCGAATTCATATCATATTATTTGTAAAGTGCAATATAGAATAATCTTGACGAATTTCACAAAAGGTAAGGTTATCGTCATCCAGGAAATTTCATTTTTAAAATCTGTCTAAATTCTCCGACGAAAAATATGTACCGCCAATTGCTCGTCGATATGATAAACGAACGACATTTAGATTTATTTTTGTCCTCTGAAATATTAAACGAACGGGCGCGGAGTAATCTGATGGTAAAACCGAACACGCTTATTGACTTTGTCTAATTGTCTATAGTTGGTAACGGTTCCATCAGCATTTCATTTTTGTGGATTATTTTATTTATAATATTTTTTGGGCTTTGTACATTCTGTTATAATGATGCCGTGGGTGACGAAATATTTTTAATGTTTCATTTATTTGATTAGAGGTTACCTGCTTTAACATAGAAAAGTGAAATCATTTTTTACGTTAATAACACGAAATTACGTATATGATAGCTTTGGTTTGTCGTAGTAATAAAGACAAATACAAAGCCTGATCAAACAAAGCCAAAGAATTAAATGGTAGTGGAATCGTTAGTAAACAAGACAACATACAGTATTTATATAGGCCGCTTAATTACAGTTTGCAATTTTTCTTTCACGCAAGAAAATATTACCTGCGAGTATGCGCAGAACGAGGCTAGTGATCAGTTTTGCAAGCGCAATTCTAGGGATTTTTTGGTAATTTATGAGACCGATTTAAAGATAAAAATCCCTTATATTCTTTCTAACCTATATAGGATACGTTTTGTTTTTGTTGATTTGCTTTCGTGTCCTGTAATGATGTTACGTTAAAATGAATACACAAAAAAGCGCCGGTAAGTCCTAACCGAATGTTTTTTTATTTTAAAAGGTTGGCAAGTGGTACACCACCTACGACCTCGGCAAGTCATTGCACGCTGTAAAACTGAATGCAATTTTTATGCCACAATACTAATTGCTGCAAGACAATTTGCGTGAAAGAAAAATTGTAAACTGTAAAGCGGCCTTATGCCAAATGAGTAGAAGAGTTACACTAGTTGGTTATAAAACTAGAAATAAGGACTTACCATTTACCGAGCAATGTATTTTAAAAGTGCTGGCAAGCTGTGCTTGAAGTACTTTATTTTCAAGTACTTTCTTGGCAATTACTGCCCAGCTCTGCACATAACCAATGTTAACCTAAGGGACACCTTATTAATAGTGATTTTCCACTCATTTTTTATAATCTATTTTATTTCATACAATGAAAAGACAAAGCAAATTAAAGACATTTAAAGCTTTCAACCTAAGCTAAGTCCATAACGACCTTTAAACAATTAAATACGCATGTGTACCTGCCAAAAAAACCCTTTACTAGTAGTGTCCCTAATCACTATAAAAGAAAATATACAGGGTAATTCACGACTAGCGTTTGTTTTGGAACTTTTGGGATAACTACTGAAAACATTTTTTTTAAACTTTGCAAGTTTATATTTTTTGATGTGCGTTACCTAAAATGTTAGCTTTTTTCTATCACTTCCTGTTATATCGTGGGTAGCTGTCAACTTTGTTATTTTAAAAACGATATGCTTTTGTATTAACTCTTTGGATTTTTTTCAAGATTCTAAACGTATTTTGTATAACAGGTCAAATTTATAAACTGAATAGTTTTTGAGATATTAGCATTTGAAAATAACATTTCTAGCACTTTGACAGGGTGTAGCTCCTTAACGATGGTTAGCATTTTTTGAATGCGTAGAAAATGAAAAACCAACCCAAGAATCTCCAATCCATTTTTCTCTACGATTAACCTTTATAAAGTCCTATAGCCTATCAAAGTCCCATAAGGGTCATTTTTCAAATGTCAATATCTCAAGAACTATTTAGTTTAGACGTATGACGTGTTGTACAAGATCTGTATAGAAATTTCTAAAAAAATCTAAATAATTATATATTTAAAAGACAGTTGACTCCTACTTCCGGTATAATGATAGGAAAACGTGAATACTTACCTGGGAAAAAAAATATAATGTTGCAAAGTTTCAAGAATATATTTCTTTTTACGTTTTAACGAACGTTCAGCGCGATTTACCCTGTATAGGTTCATAATACATTGTTCGCCTAAGTATTTTTTTTAGGTTTTTCAAGGGAGTCAGTCACCTCAGTATTTTATCAAGGCGGCACGGTCCAAAAGCTTATAAATCAGCTGCGAAAAGTTTAACATGTAAATAAATGTAATAATTTAACGTGTAAATCTCACAAATATTTAATGTTTAAATGGCTAAATCTGGAACAGTTGTATTCGAACCATAGGCGTACTCATTTTTACATATCTAAATTAAAAATGCAAAACAAAAAGTTGTACTCATTGACATGTAATATTGCCCAAAATTCTTGTGAAAATACCTTATGATGGCATGCAAACTCCTATTTTGAAAAGGAACGTTTGATATTGAACGTTGTTCGCCGCGCGACACTTTTTGGTACATAAGTTGCATTCAATTTAATAAAATCAAACTAACACCGCAATGGTAGACAGCTCGCAAAAATTTCCGGCTGTTGGAAGCAGTTTGGGTGATTCTTATGCCGCTTGTCATTGCCCGCCCGCTCGGAAGCTTTGCTATTTTAACTTCAATGTTGCAGCTTTAGTAATGACTTTATACGGTGACCGGCAAAAAGTCGGACGCACCCAATTATTTAATAAAAAGCTAAGTTTTTTATTTTAGCAAATAACATTTCTTTAAGATAAAAAAAAATGTTTAAATATTGGTTTTCAATTATTTAACACATTTTCATTAAATTGATGGAAGTATGAAACTAACATTTGATATTATTTTAAAAAAACGTATTTTTTTGAATTTCTGTTTTAAACTTTGCACACCAGCATAAAATTAAAATCAAAATATTTTTTCAAATAACTTTTCAATATCTTGTACTCTAATACCAGAATTTCACGACAAAATATATACCTTTCAATTTTCCAGACAAACGAGTAGTCACGTGTTTCAGGTCAGTTTTTAGGTTACCAATCATTCAGTGGCTATCTGCATAAAAACTTTTACAATTTCAATAATAAAAAGGTTTCCCATATGGGTCCAACTTTTCACCGGTCACTGTATATGGAGAAAATTTCCATTCTCTGCAAATTTGTACCCAAACTATTTGCTCTTATATAAGAGGACATTAACACGTGCCCTTCTAGGGAAATCACACACATAATCATCACCAAAAATACATAATCATCACCTATTTAATATTTTAGTTGTAAATAAATTTCTAAAAATCTCTACTTAGATTTATAAACTCTCTATTTAGTTAACGTTTCGCTAATACGTATTTTTACTTTTAAATATCCATATTAAAACCTGTGGTCGTGCTCTATCAACGAGCCGAAGCTATCAAACTGTCATTCGATTGTTTTACTCAAATCTGCCATTGATAAACATACACTAAACTGACTAAACCATGTCTTTTTCTTTCTAACTGATTGGGTCTAAATTGCGTTCTTTTTCTATTCCTTTGGCACGCATTTCTTGTGCATTTTGGCGATTTTAGTTGAGGCGCATTTTCATTAGAGTTTCATGAATCGACTCTGCTATGTAGAACTGCATGTCACTGCTAGAGCGGTAGTAATGGTATCAAATTTTAGGTTTATTGCCCGACTACGTACGGCTTCTTTTATTATTAGAAAGTAAAGTCCGCGCCATGTTGGTGAAATACTGAAGAGACTGCCTCGAACCTTAAAATTGCTATGAAAAGACTACCTAACTAAATAACGGCAATTTCGCTCCGATCGCCTTTTTGTGCCAATTACAAATCCTTAACTGCCCTTGATTATGCTCACCACCAACCACTGCTCTTATTTCTATTTCAACCAAGTTATACAAGTTATGTTGTTAATTTTAAGTTATTAGTTATAAATAATTTTTACTGTTACAAATTCCAGTGATGATTCCTACGGTTATGACAGAAATGAACTGAAAAAGACTTGTTCTGTGTATATTTTGTTCTTAGTATTTATTAAAGGATGTACCAAGCTCTTAAAAATCTATGTTATTGACTTGTTTTAGCATTAATGTTACCAAAGCTAAATATAAGTATTATTGTAAAGCGTGTGTAGCGGGTTGTTTTTTTTATATCCTTTCGTCTCGCACTGATTTAATTTTTAAAGACACTAAACATTTTTATTTACATATTTTTCAACCATAGCTAGTTTAATTAAATTGTTCTGCTGAAATGCACAGAAGAAAAAAGGTTTGTTCGGGTTTATTTCTGCTTGCGTAAGAATTATAACTCCAAACAAGCTTAGGTTTACTAAAATCGGATTAGTTGTTTAGAAGTTACAGCAATTTAAATGATTACCTATTTAATAGTTTTCCCCACTCTTATCAAGGTCGGTACGCTAATGAACCTGAACACATGATGCAGAACTGTCAAATCTTTTTAATGATATTACCAAAGGTAACCCATTAAGGTAAGGTGTACCGTAATGTGGGAATGTTTGGAGAAGAATTTTAATAATTAATTTTCAATCGTGCCCTCTTGCGGCAAAATGCGGAACTTACAAATTGTTTCCAGGATTGTCTTATGGGCACTTTAATTATGATTTTTCCCCTTGACTTTCTATACCCATTAGTTTCCGAGATTTGGTAAGTGGTCAACCTTAATGACTGTATAAAGTGAAGAGCAACAGTATTTGTCGATATTTGGAGTCTGCTAAAATAGCCAGAGCAAATAAAACAAAATTAGGTTAAATTGTAACGAATATAATTAAATTTAATCTTAATCTTAGAATTTTCAACGCATTTAAACATATATTAATATTAAGGGAACTCTTACTTTACTTATTTTTGTCTAGACGAGTAGAGTACAATACGTACAATATATAAAGTACAACATTTAACGAATTCGTTAATCGCATGAAAAGCTTGGATTTGACGTTAAAAATAATTAAATTTTAACAGAACATTACTAACATTTAAATATATATTTTTTAAAAATATGGGCATTTTGAATTTTGGCTGCCTTTCAATTCTTTTAAAAAGCCTTGATTTTTTAAAAATTTTGTTTACACAACATATATTTTTTCAATAACATCAAAAAACTAGATCAGTTACAATTTTTCAAAAATTTTCCAAATTTACCTATTTTTAAAAGCAAGAATCCCCTTAAGCAAAAGTACAAACATGGTAGTGGGCACAAACATTAAAAAAAAATAAACGTGAAACTACTGCTAATCTCAGTATTTGAAATACCAATTTTAATAGTTGTTTTATTTCTATACGAAAACTAACATAGCTAGAAACTTAAGACATAGCAAATATTTTATTTAATAGAAAGCATAATGTTAAATATTTTTAATTTCCTAATGGCAGTATTGAGAAATCAGCACACGCACAGCATTGTGTTAAATTGCCGATTGTAAATAGTTAAAAAATAATATAAATGCATGTATCTCGATGTCTATCGAACATATAACCGATATTCAGCCCTATGCACGGTGTATTCACGCCCACAATGGCGTGCGGTTGATCTGCGGAAAGGCACCAAAAAATAATACTTTCTTGTAGATATTATTTTTGATTTCTTAGTGAAACTTAGTCTAAAAATAAACGGCAAACACAAACTTCAACCAGAGATTGATAGCACATCTCGTTGAACAATTTCACGCGACGATAAGACTCGCTGTTAAACTGATTTCGATGATAAGACTAATTATTTAAAAATAAACATATTCGAGGAAAACATAAATAAATTAATTTTAGATCATGTCATTGTAGGGGAACCGGTGCTTCTATCGCCTCCACGGACCACACGCCACTCCACATCCGTTAAGATAACACTATAATGAAATCATTTAAAAATCAAAATTTTTATGTGATGTATTCAATTTTTTCTGCTGAATCACATTTTTCCGTAAAAAGCCAACTAGACTTTTTTATTTTAAAAACTTTTAAGTTTGGTGAGAGTTGGAAAAATTATGTGAGAGGAAACGACACTCCACGTTTGCGCTACCCATTTATATTTGAATAAACTGTAAGTTTAACCACTTTTGCATTGGCTTCCGAAGAAGGTGGGTGCCCCTTTCTGACTGGCCAAAAAATTATTATATAACACAAAAATACCATCCTGGTGTCAACATTTTCTCCAAGAACTTTGATTTTATTTCCATTTCACTCGATTTTTGTTAAAAAAAACTTCGTCTGCGGCGCATTTTTTCTAGAAGCTTGGATTTCACTTTTTCAAAAAAGCCCGATTTCTAGTGTATAATTTTTTTGTATTATGCAGTGTGCAATATTTATAAATTTTTGAAAAGGGTTGGCTGATTTTATTTCCATTTCACTAGGTTTTTGGTTAAAGAAACTTTTCGCCTGCGGCGCATTTTTTCTAGAAGCCTGAATTTACCTTTTTCAAAAAAGCCCGATTTCTAGGGTGTAATTTTTGTATTTATGCAGTGCGCAATATTTATAAATTTTTGAAAAAGATTGGCTGATTTTATTACCATTTCACTCGATTTTTGTTAAAAAAACGTTTCGCCTGCGGCGCATTTTTTCTAGAAGCCTGAATTTACCTTTTTCAAAAAAGCCCGATTTCTAGGGTGTAATTTTTGTATTTAGGTATGCAGTGCGCAATAGTTATAAATTTTTGAAAAAGATTGGCTGATTTTAATACCATTTCACTCGATTTTTGTTAAAAAAACGTTTCGCCTGCGGCGCATTTTTTCTAGAAGCCTGAATTTACCTTTTTCAAAAAAGCCCGATTTCTAGGGTGTAATTTTTGTATTTATGCAGTGCCCAATATTTATAAATTTTTGAAAAAGGTTGGCTAGTGTCTAGATGGATCTTATCAGAGGTACTGTTACAAATTCAGCCTTCATACCCCCCAAACAATCTTCTCCGACCAAAAAACTGTGGAAAATTAAAAAAAAACACTCCCATGGAGGCCGAGGCAGACGTAACATAAAAGTTTTTACGATTTTGAATAAAACTTTTACCGGCAATCAGGGTTGCGACGATTTAAATCAACTGATTTTTTCAATTTTCATCAAATTATAAATTGCTGTAAAAACAATTCGCCGAAGCAAATAACTCATCAGGAAATTAAAAAAAAAGGAAGATTTAGTTTATTTAAAACGAAATGTTGTATGGGTTGACTATAAGTTAAGAAATGATCAGTCTTGTGTCAACCGCACATTATAAAGACGAACGAATTTTCTTGTTCCGACAGGAAAGCTGCGGCACGCTGCCGAAAATTTTCATGTCAATACAAGTTATTTTGTAGGTCGCCGAGGAGATTTTCTGTACACTAGACCAGTGGTGCGAAAACTGGGGGTCGCGAGAAAATTTTTGGGGGTCGCCAAATTCAAATTTATGAAAAATCTATTATTCATTTCAAAGAACGGAATTAATACAAGCAAAGAAACTGACAATTATTATTTTACGAGCGCGCTCGTAAACTCGATGAGATACTGATACCGATACTGATAGTATTCAACCATTGCATGATACATAGACAAGCTCTAGTTGCAAAAGACATCGATGAAGAATTGCACAAGATATTAAAAGATGTTGTTATTGCAATTAATTACATTAAAAGCAACAGCCTAAATAGTCGTCTCTTTTCAATACTCTGTAATGAGATGGGTTCTGTGCATGAGACATTATTACTACATACCGAAGTCAGATGGCTTTCACGCGGCAAAATATTGCGACGTATTTTCGAGTTGAGAAACGAAGTTTACATATTTTTGGTTAAAAAAACATATATTGGCACTTTCATTCATTAATGAAGATTGGCTCGGAAAACTCAGTTACATGGTTGATATTTTCGAAAAACTGAACGATCTGAATATGAGTCTACAGGGAGAGAATACAAATATTTTAACGTTGAGCAGTTAAATTGAAGCTTTTAAAAATAAGCTGATACTTTGGCAAGGGGAATTGAACAAAAACAACACAGACATGTTCCCATGCTTTTCAGAATTTACTAAAGAAAATAATATAGATTTTTTGTTATTTAATAACGTCATTTCCCGTCATTTGATAAAATTAGGAGAAAACTTTACAAAAAGGTTCGAAAAATTTCCAGAAAATGAATTAGGTTGGATCCGTGATCCATTTTCGTTTGATATTATTAATTCTAATATCCCTTTAAATGAAAAAGAACAGGTAATTGATGTTTCAAGCGACGAAACATTGCGCATTCAATTTAACTCTCTAACTTGCCAAAAATTTTGGTTATCGATTGGAAACGAATATTCCGATTTGAAAAGAAAGGCAATCAATATTTTGATTCAGTTTGCATCGACCTACTCATGTGAATCCGGCTTTTCAAAATTAGTTGCCATTAAAACAAAATATCGATCTCGATTGGATCCAGAGGATGACTTGCGGCTTGCGATTTCCAATACAGATCCGAATATAGAAGCAATCATGAGCTCTTTGCGAGCACATACCTCACATTGACTTCTTATGATGTAAAGTTTTTTTCAAAGTATTTTCTTTAAAAAATATTTATATCTTTATGCATAAATAAAGCATTGTTTCATAAAATTATGTGTCGATTCATTAACTGATTTGTATGATGTTACAACTTTTATAACATTTTTATGATGGTTTATAAGTTTGGTGCGCTATTTTAAAATGGCGTTATTTCAATCGATGACGTCAAGTCACTCTTTTAAGAAGACCCTGTAAGAGCAAATCCCAGAAAAAATTTCAATGTAACTACGTTGACGATGAAAAAAACGCCTACTGTCTATCCAGGGGGTCGTGACAAAATTTTACACAAAATAAGGGGTCGCAAATGAAAATAGTTTGCGCACCACTGCTCTAGACGACAAACCTTTTTGGGCGAATAAGAGAAAAAAAATTAAAATAAGTGATGTTAAAGTTCGTTATTGCCATATTTAAGAAAAAAATCGGTATAAATTAATAAAAATTTAAAAAATCACGATTTAATCGAAAAAATCCGATTTATTGATTTTTTCAAAAAAATCTTGATTTATTGTAACCCTGCCGGCAATGTTAATTTAAACTTTTTATTTTGTAAATAATTAACCCACATTTTGAACTAAATAAAATATTTCACATATTTTTCCATCATGTGAAGTAAGCGTCAGAGGAAAAAAGTGTTTGTTATGTGTCAACTATTGGATACATCATTAAAATTAAGGTTTTTATGAACCATGTTATTCTAAGGAAGGAGGGTTATCTTAACTGTGGCTACATCATAGGGGTAATCTAAAAGTCTAAAGAAATGTTAATCCCAACCTGAGTTTGCAATCACTCGAATCTAATTTAAAATTATTTGTATACATCTACCTACGAAATAATTTCTTAATTTACAAAAACCTTTCATAAAAATAAGGTTGTTAAAAAAAACGAAATTTTGTTTTTATATAATAACTTTTTTATTTATGGACCGATTTTATTAATTTTTATTTGGTTTGAAAGAGGATGGATCAAGAGAGACCGCTAATGTCATATTTTTGACATTCGTTAAAAAATCAAAATGGCGGACACACTTCATTTTTGTTAAACTTTAAAACTTGCTAGAACTTTTTTGAATAGCACTTTAGGTGTAAGATTCTGAAATTTTAAACATTTCTGAACAGAATAAGAGGTCGTACATGCAAATATGTTAAAAAATAGCTGATGTATGATAAAATAAAGTTATGTATGTCTTAACAAAAGTAACAAAGAAAAATCGAAATATGTTAAAACATACATGTCTTTATTTTATCATACCTCAGCTATTTTTTAACATATTTGCATGTACAACCTCTTGTTCTGTTCAGAAGTATTTAAAATTTCAGAATCTTGCATGTAAAAATAAACGCTATTCAAAAAAGTTTCAGCCAGTTTTAAAGTTTAGCCAAGTTGAGGTGTGTCCGTGATTTTGTTTTTTCAACAAATGTTAAAAATATGAGATTGATTCATCCTCTCTCAAACATGATAAAATTTAATAAAATCGGCCCATAAATAAAAAAGTTATTATATGAAAACAAAATTCTGTATTTCTTTTTGAACAACCTTATATAAGAAAAAGCAACAAAAAATAATAAAACAAGTTAACTAGAAAATTATTCCTTGGCATCTCCAATACCGTCTGGGTTTATTGCAAACATTGCTTCTGCTTCGGGTAGACAAGGAGAGTCGTAAATTTTGCACATTCTTGTTTCACCACGACCTAGAAATTAAAAAAAAATCATGTATCTAACAATAATAATAATAATAAGTTTATTTTCAATATTTTTTTAATATAATAAATGTGTTTATTTATCTTCCTTAATAAACTTCTTCTTTGATCCCCGAAGACGTGCTTGTTAGGGGCATATCTTAGTATTTTAAAATATAAATATGTAGGAATATTAAAATATTTTTTTTTAAATATTTGTTAGAATTATATAAAAGTTAAATTGCAAATATAAAACGTTATATGTATATAAATATAAACGCAGTTTTTTGAAGATATAGGATAATAACATTTAAAAAAATATATTATTCATAACAATATTAATTAAAATATTCATTAGAACATTTCCAAAAAATTTTTTAAGTTATCTGTTTCCAATATCCATGCTTTTATTTCGACTTTATATTTTCTTAATGAAATATATTTTTAAATTTATGTAGGTAAATAATCGTTTAAATAAAAATATAAATATTTGAACTTCTGTTGTCCTATGGATTTATTTTAGGTTTTATGGTTATTTAATTTTTATGACGTGCATTATGATTATGGTTTTTAAACTGTATGAGATTTTTATTTTTAAATATGTATATTAAGATGTTATAAATGTAAAGTTGTCTAATATTATTTTTTTTTGTTTCAGAATATAATTTTATTGAAGGATAAAGATAATCTTTATTAAATATAATTTTTAGAAACCTTTTCTGTAATATTTCTAATTTTTTAACTAAAGTTCTGTTTATTCCTCCCCAACCTAAAATTCCGTAATTTAAATGAGTTTTAAGTAATGCATAATATAATATTTCCATATGTTTTACGTTCAAAATTTTTTTAATGTTTCTAAAAATTGGTAGTAAACTTCTTAATTTTTTAATCAAATATTTTATGTGAAAATTCCAATTTAATTTACTGTCAAAGATTATTTCTAAATATTTTACTTGATTAACTTTCAAAATTTGAATGTAATCATTTATTTTAATACTATTCATATTTTGTGGTATGTTATTAGGATTTAAAGTACCAGTAAAACGAAGATAATTAGTTTTATCAAAATTAATCTGAAACTGTTTAGAGGGGATGCAGACAAAGTTTTGTTTCTAACATTGAAAAAGTTTTATGCCTTCGCTGGGAATCGAACCCAGAACCTCTCGATTACATGTCGAACGCGCTAATCAATCGAGTAAGCGTGTATGACGCTTATAACATACCTTTTCTTAAATACAACCTGGTTGTGGATGCATGGGCCATGATGTTCCCCCCAATAGGCTTCTTCGGATCTGCATTAAACATGGCAGCGCCATCGACTTGAGCGACTACTTGGTTAGTTATTACAACAGCCACGCCAAACTAAAAAAATATTAAACATATTTTAGTTTTGTACTGCACTAAAACGCACTCTAAAAAAATTGAAGTACTTTACGAGTATAAAACTACAATAATTTACAATCAATAATTGCCTCGCTTTTCAAAATATTTTCAGTTATACTATATTTCACGTACGTTTTGAAAGCTTTGACGTTTCTCTTGTTAATCGCGTTGGCCAACATGATTTAAAAATTTCTTATTTCCGAAAACGGCTTTTCCTCACGAACATTGGCTAGATTCATGAGAGATGGATATACAGGATGATTCCTAAGTTGATACTTCATTTTTAGCTGTGTATAGGCGGCATTAAAATAAACAACTTTTTGAAATACCTTTTTTCAAAAAACTTAAAAATAGGCGAGATAGAGAAGTAAAAAATCTAGGTGCGGGTCTGGTCATCAAAACGTAGCCCGCTATACTTTATGTTGTTTTTCTTATCTCTTATTAGTTATACAATTTACGGGTTGTTTGGGTGTTGAGCAATCCCGTTGCGGTGTTTTTCTGAAGCAAGTTAATTTTAAATTGGTGACACGTGAAAATAGTAAAATTTGAAAACAATAAACTAATAGGTATGGTGCCAATTTAGGGTAAGTGTCGTCAAAGTGAGGCTGCTGCTTTGAGATTATACGCAGAACGCTTTCCCTTGCGGACTCATCCTACACCCAAAAGTTTTCTTAATGTTATTCAACAGTATTTGATTCGTAGTGTAATAAATGAATGTAAGTACCTTATTTCTGAGTGTTTTGAAAAAAGGCATATGAAAATGTTTATTTTAATGCCTTCTATACACAGCTAAAAAATAAGTATCAACTTAGGAATCACCCTGTATAACTGACTGTATATTTACATGTACACAACAAAGATACACACTGAACACTCCAATCTGTTGCCACTCAATTAGCTAAAATCCGTCAAGGGATTATTGTTACAAAACCTGACTTCGATGCCGTTAGTATGTGTATCTCTCTCTTACGCTTTTGCCTTCGCATATTTCTTTCCGTACTTCATCGATACGCGTGTCTTATGCGAGTTCTTTCACTATAACAGAACCGCTTCTCGCGCACGACACCGCATCTATTCATTCCTTCTGGTTTTTATTGTTCACGTGTTGAATAAGTGCTATTATCTTGTGTGTATGTGTGTAATGTTCTTTTTATGAAAAAGTAAGTAAATATATTGTTTATTTTTGGTTATTAACTATTACAGGAATACATCAACACTATTATAAATAAAATAAACATTTTTTCTGATATTCTGTCCTATTCCTAATTCCTTTTAGAATTTTTTGAAATATCACAAATTTGGCTTATGTAATTCTTGTTAGGAATCGTTTAACTAGAACTACAATGAAATTATTTTATTTTCATACCTAATTATTAATAAGAATTGAAGTCCAACAGTTACAGCTGTACTGTACAATTTCTTATTTTATTACTAAATTTATAGAAATAATGAATACATACCTCATCAGCTAATCTTAGTAACATCCTTAAAAATCGAGCTAAATGCATTTGTCTGGCAGATAATTCCCCTCTTCCAGAATAATCTGTTCTATAGAGGGCCATTGCGCTATCAACTACTAATAAAGCATATCTGAAAATAAAATGTATGTAAATTAGGTAGCAATGCATAGTTCTTCACAGCATGCACTTTGAAACTTTGATTTTGATAATGAAAGCAAACCAGTGGCACCACGGTACCATGGGCCATGGCTCTACGTCATTTCCTCAGCTCACAAAAAGTTAATTTATACCTTTAAATAAATTAATAATTCCTTAAGACAAATTTTAAAACATCTCACAGTTTTTAAATAAAAAAATTGTGGACCGACAACTTTGTTTTCATTCTCAAAAATCAGTCATGAGAGCCAGTTGCAGTTAACCCTTATCTTAAAATTGGTTAGGGTATGTACAAGCGCACTAGGGATTGCAATCCCGGGATCCTGTAATCCCAGGATAGCTACCATTTTTACCGTACCATTTTAAGACGTATTAAACTAGAATTGATACTTTTGATCGCTCATATCTTAAAAACGGATATTTTTGAAATCAGGAAAAAAAAACTTTCATTTCAAATTTCAAAAATATATAGGATTTACCATTGAAAAAACTACAACTTTGCGCCGCAGTTCCTTTATTTTAAGGCGGAACTTTGTGCAGCAAGAAATATATTTGCAAGAGAGTCTCACCCGAAGTGGGCATACTAGCGAGCTTATGACGTGGTGAAAAATATTCCGTAAACATCGACACACACTGAAAGCACGATGCAAGGCGGTAGGTTCTTTATTATGCTAATGAGTTTTGGTTGATTTTATTTCGGAGACCAGAAATTTGTTTTGTGGGAAATAAGTATTTTACTTGTTATTGTATTCTAAGTTAAAATAATGCATCTAATCGTTATACGGATTCTTATTTTATTAATATGTACAAAAAATAAAATTAAGGAGAGCAAAAAATTTTGGAAAATAAAATCTGTTAATTTTATAAATTCCTTGGAAAAGCTTATTATAATGATTTTAATGATTTAAAAAAGGTAATAAAACTTCTGAAATCGTATTCTAATTTTTAATATAGGTACCAAGATACATGTCTGTTAATCTTATTATTACCTACCGACTAAAGTGTTAATTAATTAATAGTAGGTATAAGAACACCTGCATATATGCCAGTGGCGGCGTCAGGGGGGAAGAAGGCACAGGCATACCCTTAAATTAAAGTTGCCCATCCAAATTAAGTTTAGGTACTTAGGTAGTTTATACATAACACAATGTACAAACTGTTTTATTGTGAATTTTTCAGCATTGGTGTTGAAATATTTTGTAAGGTCAATAGTTTTTGAATTAAAATTCTCTCATATGAATAATTTTTCACCATGCTTATTTATTAAACAAGAGAACAAACGAAGTACCTAGACCTTTTTTTTAGAAACACAGTACCGTATCGTCGCACCTATACGAGAATGGAATAAAATAATTGAATTTCAGCGCCAATCCGATACAGAATATACATGTGATAATAGAATAGATGCAATGGTCTCATCGGTTTTACCGCTTACTATTGCTAAATAATAATAATAATAATAATAATAATAATAATAATAATAATAATAATAATAATAATAATATTAATAATAATAATAAAAAATCATGTTATTCTCTGGAGCTAACGCAAAGATAATGCGACACGAGTAGAACCGATAGATATTGTATATCGCATCACACGGAAAGCGTCAGCAAACAGTACCAATCGACGAAAAGTCGTGTACCTACTTTTTAAGCTCAAAGGTTTAACTTTTCGTCTAGAAAAGCGATAAAAATATATCTACAGTAAAAACTAAACAATAGCTAGATACCAGGATCTTATATGCCTACCTCAAAAAAATCGGATCCATTTACATTTTTCTAGCACCTCCACGCCACTGATATCTGCTACCTAAGTACTTAGCCTATTTTTGTGAAAGAAGGTTTTTATTTTGGTAATTGGAGTATAATTGAATATAAAAACTAAGAACTACATAGATTTTTATTCATTTGTGATTTGAACTGTTCGTTGTGAATCTATTGTGAAGTTGTATCTACAGTGTGTTTCTATTTTATATTATCAATATGCCGCAAAAGTATACTAGCACAAATCGTACTCCGTGTGGCCGTCGACGAAGTATTCAACAAAAACTTAAATTACTCAGGTGAGTACTTGCAATCATTTTAGAAATAATTGCAAAGTTGTATAATTTTTATTATCATATATAATATAACAAGTGCATTGAAAATTATCGGTAATTTTAGGAAAATATGCTTGAATACAATTTGGAGCCAAAAAAAGCATGAGTGCACGTAGTGCACGAATGCTTTTGCTTGCTCCAAATTGCATGACGGCATATTTGGCTAAAATTACCGGTAAATTATCAATGCCCGCGTTATATTTGTAAGGGAATTTCATGGACTGATGTTGCTTTTTGTTTGTTATGACTGACAAAAAGAAAATATGTCAAAAAATTATCACGATAATTTTTTGCAACAATAGAATAACCATGGTAACACAAAATAAAATTATGGTATTTAATTGTTAAAATATGAAATTTGACAGGTGAATGAAATTCTCAAGATTATTGATTTTGCTCCTTTTCATATGCTGTAGAAATAAAATAGAACATAACGTGCATAACCGTTTCATACGCTCAGTTTTAAAAAAGTACAAGTAAAGCCGTACAGAAAGTTTAAAATTGTTAGTAAGTGACATTTTGTTAGTTGTTTTTGTCATGTTACGTTGTAACGTTGTTTTATGACCTACAATATTTCGGGAGTATTCGAATTTTTTTTAGGCCCTAGGCCAAGAATTATCCTAATTATTTTAAAAAAGCATCCGTTTTGGACACAACTACTGACATCAGCCCTATGATGCTTATGTACGCTGTTTGTTTTCTATTACAAAAAGAGGTAATTGATATCTCGATTAAACTCCTAGGATAGGTATTATCCAAAAATGTATCAAGAGATCCTAAAGCATAAAAACAACGTTTTTACAAAAACATAAACCTTTCATAGCTATCTTTTTTAAATTTTAATAACGCAATTATCTTAACTTTTTCTTACTCTTTGTAATTTGAGTATAATATGTAACGAATATATTTATTTTCTTATTTATTTTTTATGAAAAAAAAAATTAGTTTATTTGAAAAAAAAACACAGTGTAAACAAGCTGCTGTCACTAGTTGTGTTCAGACCAGCTGTTCTTTCAAATTAGATAATTCTTGCCCTAGGATATAAAACAAAAAAAAACGAAATTATCCTGAAATATTGATTTGTGATGTTGTTTTCCAAACTACACACCTAAAAGTGTTAAAAAAAATTTGTCGAACATTATGATGAGTTATGAGACATTTCCATTGATACCAGCCAGTCAACCGATTTCCAGAATCCCTTTTCTATATACTAAGTAGTTTTTTGGTAAATTCAGTTTCTTCTAAATTAAAATACTGGGATTTATCTCTACGTTTTATAAACTGTGAACAGTG
Organism: Polydrusus cervinus; assembly: GCA_935413205.1. Classification (NCBI taxonomy): domain Eukaryota; kingdom Metazoa; phylum Arthropoda; class Insecta; order Coleoptera; family Curculionidae; genus Polydrusus; species Polydrusus cervinus. The sequence continues at coordinate 28,791,471 of OW284510.1, read as the reverse complement.
CTGTTATAATAAGCTTAAATACTTTTTTTTTTAGTTGCCTTCTTCCCGAAATGATAAATCCTCAATACCCCAACAAGAGAAAAATTAAAGACTTAAGATCGCAATTTTTAAATATTTCTGGTAGCTAATAATATAGTTATTGTAGTATTTTTTATTTTAATAAGTATTTTTAATTTGTACCATGAAAGGACCAACTTTATTGCCTACCTGTATTTTTAATAAAAATTTACAATATTATGAATGTTTTTATTTAGGGTATACTACCTAATAATAAAACCTACCAACATAGGCACACATAGAGTGGAAGGGGGGTAGCCAAAAAAAGCGTGTAAGTTCTTAAAAGTGACTTAAATAAAATATGTAGCAGCCTTTTCAACACTTCCTCCACCGTTCAAAAGTGGCTACAAAAGAAAACAAAACGTTCGTTTTCAAGAACTTCTATCAAAAGTGATTCCTACAAAAAAAATGCCGCATTCGTTTCATAAACTCACCCTAACAAAAAGTAAAAACCTTATCTACGCCCTTGGTCAAGAGACGGGGGCCACTGCCGCCCTCTCTATGGGCGCCCAAGCCTAACAAAATATTGTATTTTATTACTCTGCCTGGCATACTGTCCAATTTTTATTTAGTACTTAGCTTCTTAGAAGCATTGTCACTATACAGGAGTCAGGCTGCACCAAATTATAGCTGCCAGCCAACAAGATGGACAGAGAAATCTCATGTGACCAACGCCAAATTCGTGCCTGAATACTACTTTTAAATCGGTAAACCATGGATAAAATAATAAACACATTTCACCTTTAAGATGAATTCATATTTTAACAGGTTCAGACAGAAGCTCACTACATAAGCAATATATAGATCCCGTATAATAAGCATAAAATATAAAAACAATCGAATATGCAACAGTTGGTTACTCACTAAGAAACGAAACAAAAAATTCAATATAGCCCATTTTTGATTGCAACAAATCGACCGGATTTCGTTCAATTCTTATCCTTACCTAACATGAATAAGAAATTTTGAAAGCCCAAACACCAGTTTTGACAAAATGGTGAACGCGCCTTGAACATTTTGCCCTGCGGCGCATTATAAACCATCCCGGTCTAAGCCGAAAAATGTATGGTAACCCGAAGTTAATAGCACAACTACTAGTTACGTCTTTTTAATATTAACGCTTAGATATTCTGTTATTGGCACAGACAATACAAAAAGGAAAACATAAAATTTAGCCCAAAATTACCCCCGAAATAACTTCTTGTTCGACCACCTATAATTTTTTTCAGTGTATCATTATTCTCTCTGGATGTAAATTGTTTCACGTCAGCCTAGAATAAATTCTGCTGTATATAGGCAACTTCTATAACATGACAACAAAATTTACCTAAAACATGAGTTGCGCGCTGCAAGATAACGGACTTATTACGACATTGTTTTGTCTCAATTTTTGAATTCTTAAAGATAAGACATGGAAGTTCTAAGGTACATGGCTATTTTTTTGAAAAAAAAATTCTTAGCTACGATATTAACCTTGGAAAAGTGCCTAAAATACGCACCTTTAGTGGGCATTTTCTTATACATATTCTTATTTTTTTCAAAAAAGGGCTTTGTACCTTAGAAATACAAACATTCCTTTATTAAATTTTAAATTGTCCCGACAAATATTTCAAATAGCCTTTGCAGAATCCTGCAGTAGCGAAACGGTGTTTTTCATCCTCTAAATTTGCGCGTGGTAGAGCCTTAAGCTAAGTCGCTTTTTGAATAGCAATTTTAGATTCTACGGTCAAACATAAACAAGATGTTGATATTGGTTTTAATAAAAATACAGGGAAACTCAAAAAAATAAGTCCCTATTCAGTCCTGGTTGAATGACCCTGTACAATAAAGGTTAAAGCGGAGATCCTTGTGCCACATGTGGTAAAATATGAATTTACAGTGTTAAAAATAAAGTTAAAATAGTATTAAAAGTTTGACGTTTTACTTCCTTTTTTTTACTATAATCGAATTTATCATATCTAGCACTAACATTGTAAATTAGAATCAGGAAACCAGACTCGAGACCCAGTGGCGTAGCCAGAAAATATGGGGGGGGGGGCTAAATGGGCGTAAGTAGAATATCTTTTTTTCTGGAGAGAAGGACAGTCGGGATTACATGTATTTCATGATATTATACCTAGTGAAGAAGGCGGAAAAGCGCCGCAAGCGAAAAATTTTCGGGGCCACGCCCAAAGTTCGTTTAAAATTTACCTAACTACTAGCAAATTTCTAAAATTAAATTATTACCTCTCCCCCTCTGCATGGTTGGATTACATTTGTTTCTGTAATAAATGTTTTTTTTTTACTTTTTTTGGATATTCCTATTCTTTATTTAAACATTTTTTTTTTATATTTGTGAAAAATATGAATATTGGTGTCAATCCAAAATTTTAACAAGACTTATTATGTATGACTCTAACCAGTGTTTTTCGGCCTTGGGTTTTCATCATTAAAAATAAAGTAAATATCGCTCACCACGTCAAAATTGATGATTTTTTCAGAAATCATGTATTTTAGGAGCGTAGATCTAAGAGCAGTTTTTGGTGCAAATGTTTAGGTTTTGAAATACTCCTCCTAAGTGCCGTTTTGTATATTCATAATATATTCGCGTTTCTTCCCGCAATATTTTTTTAATTATAAATTATTACACTTCTTCTATAAAAAATGTTTCAATTCAAATTTTTACTTTAATTTTTCTCGGTAAAAATAAATACCTAATTGTTTTTTGTTTTTGTTGTAAAAATATTTTATTGCACTGGGTTATATTTTAGTTGATTTAAAACAGCTCTAAAAAAGGGAAAACGGAACAGACAAGTATATAATAGAAAAATACTATAAAATATTATTCTTTTACCCGTTTTCCTCTAAAATCGCATCATAAATCAATAACTAAAACGATATGCGTCAGTCACCTAAATCTCTATATAAAACAGGACTTTTAGAGGGAAAAGTTTAAAAACTAAATGTTTCCTACAATACCTTTGTAATCTAAGCCAAGAATACATTATTTAAAAATTTTAATTAAGAGTCCAAGCGTGGGACAAAAAATTAGGTTGCAATTAGACTTTAGACCCCCCACCCCCCTAAATACGCCACTGTCGAGACCTCAGTCAAATAGGAGTGCATCGTTTACAGAGCGGTCGGCCGCTGCAATTGCTTGGAATTGTTATGACGTCGGTAAGTAGTTTCGCTTCATTAGAGAGAGTATTTTGTTTAATTATTTTCTTAGTAAATAAAAAAGACTACACAAAATTTTTTTCTCTTGCTCTAACAAAACATAACTTAGTGAAAAAGTCATGACCTTAGAATTTGAATGCTAGTTTTAGCGTTTCAATGTAAAATAAAAAAGTTTATGAGTTTTAATGTAAAATAAAAGAAATATATGTCCCTTAATTTTCAATGTTATAGTATACATGTTAAATTTCATAAAAATCGGTGACTTCCACCTACATATGTCAACTTTCTTCTTAGAAAGAAAATTGTAAAAAGTAAATGTTTGTTCATACAAATTCTTAAGCAGTTTCACATAAGAAGCATTTAAAGTCTTACCTAGATTCGGCCATCATAGCACTAGCTTGTATAAGCAGCTGCGTTTGGTGGTCCGTATTGTAAGCCCTTGCATAGGCAACATTGTCTAAAACTTTTTGTTGGTCCATTTTAAACCTTTCGGCCACAGCTAACAGTCTTTCTGGACGAAAAGTGCCCTCTGTGTCAATGTACAAGCACTTTCCTTCTGCCCCACCACATTCTGTAGGCAACTAATAGAAAAAATATAGGTTAGTAGACTAAGCAGTGATCTTAAAAATTTTAGGCTCATTTCTGCCAGAATAAAACTTCTAGCATATAATACACTGATTATCACATAGTATAACCACCAGAGCTAACCTTGTCAAAAGGCTAAGTTTAGAGATAGTTTCTTACCTCTCTCTTTAACAATGAAGACAAATAAAATTATAGTTCTAGATTACTGTGTCCAGCACCAACAGTGAGTGAAAATTACGGAATATTTTAAATGCAATACAAATTTGAATATACAATCTTGTGCCCCCTGACCCCTAAAATTATATTTATCAGTTGGAAATCTCTGGAAATTACTTTAGAATCTCTGGGAATTATTGGAAATATTTCTAAATATGGTAATCAATGTACATTTTTAAGGGGGGTGGTTGACCGCTTGGATTGTACTGAAGTAAAGTAATCTTCATTCGTCTCTTAAGCTTATTTACAATATAAATGAAATCTATATTGTAATGTCATTAATGTCTGTAATGAAATAGGGATTCATCAAAATGGAGTGATGAATTTTAATTAGGTTTGTCTTCTTGAGATTAAGTAAGATGTTACCTACTTAGTCATATAGTCTGCAGCCAACAAAACTACTCTTTATTAATATATTAACACATTCGCTGTCACTATAAAAGTTGAAAATTGGGGTCTCCGGGGCCACCCTACAATTTACTAAAATTAATTTTCTTGATATTATTAACAAAAGAAAAGAATTCTGTGCCAAAACTGATTTTACATCACCCAGGTCATCTAGAATCTAATCCCATTTAAATATGTATACAGGGCTTGAGGCTCAACCAAAGGCCCACATTTGTGAGACCTATACAGTATAGTATACCTCATGGCAATGAACATGTTTAGACCTGTTCTAAAATTTCTGATAAGGCCAAGCCAAGGTAAAAAATTATGGTAAAGTATACCTATAAGTTGTAGTTAACATTATTAGTTGTGCATCTTAATAGTAATAACAACTTACTTGGCATGTAACCGCTAGGGTATGGCAGATTTGCGTTTTTCCTGTTCGAAACTCTCCAAACATTTCAGTAATGGATCCTGTTTCAATCCCACCACCTAACAATCTATCCAATTCTTTTGAGCCAGTAGTGATTGTAATCATATCAGCCCTTTTTTGATGAAATTCTGTTGCTGTAGTAAAGCCCATAGGCACTAACTTTGATGCTTCGGCTAGTATTTTCTCAGCTTTCTGTTCAGATATTCCCTTTATAGAAAGAAGGTATTTTTTGGGGGCAAACGCAACTGATTCAATTGTATGGTATCCCGATTCTTCAAGTTTCTTGAGATCTCCAGCATTAATACCATTGCCCTATATTTTAGGAATATTAAATCTACAAACATACCTATTAATATTAAAATTTTCTTACCTCCAATCTGGCAATGGGTTGGGGTCCACAATCGTCAATTTCATCCTCCACTACGGTAGCGGTGGATGCAGCACTGACACTCATTATTAAAAGTAAGAAGTTATTTATAATAGTTAAAATAAAAATTTTATTAAATATTCGTCCTTTTTTCTGGAAAACCCGTTTGCTAAAACAGTAACCTAACAAACAAAAAACAAGACAAATAAACATAAGCTGGCGCGCCGCCTAGATGTCAATTGTCAATTGTCAAAAGTGAAATTTAAAATTAATGCCAACGTAAAGATTTAAATAAACATTTTTTTTGAAAGCATGTAGGCTTACTAATAAAGCAAAGTTAATAATTATATTTAGGTATATAATATATGACCTATTTACTAATAGTATGGTCACAAGAATAACCAATCTTGTGGTATGGTTAAGAAAGCAACTATTTATGTTGGTAGTGTGGTGTGGGCACAGAGGAGTGATAGGTCGTCGCTGACGCTAGTGTGAGTGTTCGGTAGGGATGTCCTATACCCCGAGGATACCGAAACTATGTGTCGTACGAAGAGTTTTGTACGTTTCAAAATGGCACCACCTTGGAGCGAATACGCTTTCGTGTTTTTCCGCCGAAGCAGTTGGTGAGGTCGCGTTCACAGTCGACGGTCTTAAACTTAGGTTTTAATCCTAGGATTTAGATAGGTATAGATAGCTCTTAAACCAAAGATAATTAGGTCTAAAATAGTAGAAATGTCATAAATGGTCGATTTATGTGGGATTGACAGCAATTTAAGGGTAATTAATGAGTGACGCGTTTAGAGTCTTTAACCTGGAAGTAACCTTCCCTGATGGGAATTTGTAGAAAAATTGTTGCTCCCAATCAATCCCAACTCGCAACGCATATAAAAAAACGATATGCGCCTATGCGCCTACGCGACAACATTTAACTATCTATCGACTTGGGTAAGCAATTTCTCGTCCGATAAAAAGTATCCTCAACCGTAAATGCGGATAATTGTTACCCGACACAACCATGATGAAAGCAATTTTCCATCGTCGAGTATACCCAGAACCAGTGATGTAAATTTTCGTTACTTTTGAGGACTTGGACCGTTTCGTTACTTTGGGTATTAGGACTCGTTACTCAGGACTCGTTACTTTATGTAAATCGTTACTTTTAAAAATAAAAAATAAGGTTGATCGATGGCCAAATACTCATGTTTTGTAGTATAAATATATTAAATCTAGGTTATGTACTATTGTCAATTCTCAAATATGTGATTAAGAAACACATAAAAACATACAATATAAAGAAATAGGAATAGAACATGGCGTATTGATTAAAAAATAGATTTACTTGTTCTCAATTTACACAAAATATAAACAAATAACACTTCGTTTCTGCTTTTGGGCATCTGATTCTAGGAATCGAAGATCTATTATTTTATAATTTTCTAAATACCAGTGTGCGAAGTGAACTTGACTAAACACAATTTGTTTACGCTATACAATCTAAGAAACAGAATACTTAATTTATATTATGTTTATAAAATAAGTGCCTGTTAAAATTAAAAAAGAAATATAAATTAAAAATACATAAGAATAAACATTGCTTTCATCTCTCAATGGTAACTTCCAGTCCTGTATTTCCTCAACCCAACAGGCAACATGGCTTCCCGACAACAAATTAACCAAATACATATTAATACGCCATCTCTCCAAAATACATGCAAAACGACACGCCATCGGCCGCCTGACGAGGTAAAAACAAAATCCACCTCGAAAAATAATTATGATACGTTTTGTCTGTCATCCGTTTGGCTATCAAGTCCACGAACGAAACCGCCCGCTGTAAAATTCTGGGTAGAATAGTTACTAGTTAGATTTAAATTCAGAGTAACGAAATGCCAAAAGTAACGAGTCTTTTATAACATTAGGACTCGTTACTTTTAGTGATCACATAGTAACGCTTACTTTGTAACGAGTCCTTATTTATTTTACATCACTGCCCAGAACGTCATTAGACGCACGTCCACAGACATAAAATAATTATTTATATGTCTATGCGCACGTCCGACGTCGATTGTGAGTGCGACGCTGGTCATAACCTCGTTTATTTACTGCCTTCGGTTAATGCAAATTTGTCTCCTCGATCTACCCATTGGTAGAGTTTTGCGTTCGCTTGATAGATCTATGACCTCGGGTGCATCTGCTCGACGTTCGGTATTTGGAATCTAACATGGGTTCGGTAAGCGCTACGCGCGCGTTTTGCTCGAATGACATTACATGTGCATCTGCTCGTTTTTTCAAAACCGAACGCAGTATAGAAAGCCTTATGGTCGGAATAATTATGAATGTAATTGGTCAAAAGTCAGAATTAAAGTCAATCAGCTGCCTTTTGCCATCACATTTATAATTTAGGTTCCGCATAGGCGTTCTCAGCCCGTGCGGATTAACTTCGAAAATTATCTTATCGAACATTCCTAGTGTTCGGTGGGCTGTTCGTTATCGTTTGTGGTTTGTCCTTTTGTACTATGCGTATGCGATTGTACAAGTACAACCCTTTTTTCTTCTGTGGTTATATATATCCTTGCGTATGCGTATAAAGTTCGGTTCGGTTATGTTATTTTAATTTGATTTTTTCGACTCTTCGAGGTTCGTTTGTTGGCGGCAAGCGCATAACACGATTTTTTTATATGTGAAACTGTGAAGTTTTCGGGATAAATGGTAAGCTTAAAACATTGTCTTATATTATATAACATACCTAACAGTGAAACAGTGACCGGCAGAATAGGCCCTTTCACTATAATACCTAATCGAATTTATCATATTCAGCAGTAACATCCTGAACTAGAACCCATTGTAAACAAATCCCAATAATAAAAAGCTTCTTAAAGTATTACGAACTATTTTTTCTAGAAATAAATAAAAACATGGCGGGACAGCTGGAAGTTTAAAAACATAAAGCGAGAAGGGATATACCTACGTCATCCTATAACCGCTTAATTCTTTTATTTGCGAATTGCGAGTCGTACTACCGATTATATTGTTGTCGTTTCGGTAACTTAAATAGAAAAGAACAGATTAGAAACAAAACACCGTCTCGAGAGCAGTGGCGAATAGAAAATTTTCTCTTTATGCTCTGTACCATTGCCTTCTGGGGGCTGTGTGTCTGTACGATAGAATCAAAATCAGAATTTAGTGAAAAAGCCCTTTCTCGCTCTATATCGAAAACTTTTTTATTAGTGATTTTACAGAAACATTTTTATTCTTGTTAAAAGTTCATGCATCTGCTTAAACTAAAAAAGCGCTAATTAAAATTGAAAAAAACTGTAAACGGTAAACATTGGTTTACGTTCAGTCCACTCTATAAGTAAATCCATTTTCACACAACTGTGTGTAAAGAATAAAAACGCACAACTGTGCGTTATGGTGCCTAGTATAACAATCAAGTTAGCCTCGAACCAATCGTGACATTTATCTATCTTAAGCAATTGTGTTTTGAATCTTTGAGTGACATTGTCATTTATTTGAGATATAAAATTCAAATCGATACTTTATAAATTATAAACCGATGTTTATTAATTTATTAATAAGAGTCATAGAAAAAGTATATTAGTATTGCGTGTTGTAAAGCAATTACGCACCCATGTATTTACCGCACTCGCCGCTCGAGCAGCTATAACTTCTAACGTCTGAAATCTTAATCTCTATATAAAAACAGGACTTTTAGAAAGAAAAGTTTAAAAACTAAACGTTTTCTAATTGACCTTTGTAATCTAAGCCATTAATACATTATTTAAAGATTTAAATTAAAAGTCCAAGCGTAAAGGCATTTTTACATTGGGTGCAATTGCAAGAAATAATTGCCTGAAAGCATGCGCTTTGTCGAAGTTTTAAACAGCTGATGCAGGTATGTAAAAAGGCCTTTAATGGCCTTTTTACATTGGGTGCAATTTCAAAAAAAATGACCTGGAAGCATGCGCTTCGACTACGTTTTAATCAGCTGATGCACGTTTTCCCATTTAAAACCTGCATCAGCTGTTTAAAACGTCGACAAAGCGCATGCTTTCAGACAATTTTTTCTTGCAATTGCACCCAATGTAAAAAGGCCTTAAGACGCAAAATTAGGTTGCAATTAGATTTTTAGACCCGAGCTCCTAGGCTCGCCACTGATAAACAGAGTTTTTATTTTGATTTAAATTCATTCTAGGATAAAACTAGCGGCACAAAGAAAGGAAAACGGATAAAAGGACTCGACTATCATTGTGCTTACTAGTCTAGTAAGCGAGAGGCGGAAATCTCGATTTGCCATATTTATTTAAGAAGTAAAAAAATTTATTTTTTGATTTTATGTTTACAGTATAAAAACATGATTTAAGACTGTTTTCTCGACTTAATAAATATTACGAACTATTATTGTGTTTGTATACCAGCGTGAAACGCAGAATCGTTTTCTGGGTTATCTAATTGAAAATGTAAAATAAAATAATCAATGAAATGGATAAAACTAACAGTTTTTATAATATTACATTACCTACTTATAAAAGTGATGCAACTATAAATAATTATTTAATTCCTATGAAGTAGCTAAACAGGAATAGGTTTAAATGAATGTATTAGTGATATAAATAAGAATATATTTTATGGAAAAAGGCAACCTAGCACTAACCTTTGGATCACTGAAAAACGGATATTTTTAAAATTCTATATAGTTCCTCCAAAAAGCAGGGACATCAGGGAAGTAAAGAAATGAAAACAAAAAAAAACCAATATAACTATTTTATTGAAACACTTTTATTTAATACAGTAGTTTATATAATGTAGGAATAACACATTAAACAAAAATATAGCAATCAAATCCCCTACAACGAGAATATTACTATATTTTCAACTAGTTGTGTTCAAAATAACTTATTTAAAACCTAGGTTGAGACCACAAAATTAAAAAAATTAACCAACGCGCGTTTGGTATAGCAAAATACAAGGGATTGAAAGTATGATTTTTATACCACTCGGTAAATTAGTAAGGTTAAAGTGACCTGGTGAAAAATGTCTTAAAACGAATATGTAAAATATCTTCATAATCAAGTTTGAGTATTATACTATAGGAACCGCTGTCTATACCAAAATAAAGCGTGTGTCCCAGCGGTTTTAAAATTTTCTTTTAACAGTAGATATTTTATTCAAACTCAAACTAGTACTAAGTACTAGACAGTATCCACAAAAAAAAATCGAGCTTATTTTCCCTAGGACATTAATAATGTACGAGATAATTTTATATGTCAATTGAACATACAGTTATGAGGCATTTGTCAATGTCCGAGGTATATTCGGCCAGAAAGTTTTTTGATAAAATAACTCGCAACAAAAAAATTATTTAAATATTAAAAATACAACTTGCCCAGCTAGGAATATTAAGAAAAACTTGTAAAAAAACAAATTTAATCCAACCATGCAGAGGGGGAGAGGTAGTAATTTAATTTTCGAAATTTGATAGTAGTTAGTTAGGTGAATTTTAAACGAACTTTGCCCCGAAAATGTATCGCCTGCGGCGTTTTTCCGCCTTCTTCACTAGATGCAACATTATAAAATACATGTAACCCCAACTGTCCCTCTCTCCAGAAAAAAAAAATCCTAGATGACACCTACTGAGCCCCCCCCCAGCATATTTTCTGGTTACGCCACTGACCCGGAGTATCTTATTCAGTTAAATGTTGATATAATTGGGTGATCTGTGTAACATGATAAAAAAAGAACAAAAGACTGTTGGAACTGTCAAAAAATGTTCACTGCAATTTCTCAAAATCAGTCTTTACGTGTGTGTTTTCTAAAAATTAGTATTTTTATTTGAGGCAGAATTTAGAATTCGCTTGACGATAACGGGATTTGTTTAGAGAGTATGTATAAAGTAGAATTTTACTGCTGTTGGAAGGACAATAATTTGTTTTTTATATTTTATTTATCTTTTGTGGTATTTTGGTATTTTTAGGGGTAGCGCAAACCTAAATTAAAACTGCGATGGGGATTACCCCCTCCATGAATGAATGATGATGCCCAAAATTTTCACGAAATTATTTATCAAAAGTGAGTATGAAAATGGGCTAAAATTAATTTTGGTCTGCAGTAATTTTTTTTTCAGAAGAAATAATGTTTCGCGCGTTTGAACTTACCGTCCTTTTTTTAAAATTCAATCCCTTGTATTTATTCTGTCCAGCGGGTCGAATAATTACAAAGAAAAACGTTAAAAAAAATTATAAATTATCCTATTTAACAGGAAATACATCCAATATAAAAATACTTATCGAGGGGGTCAACCTATTACCCCACAAAAGTCCAATATTTTTCTTAATATAAACATTATCGTCAAATATCTGATTTCATACGCTTATCACAATTAACAATTATATTTACAGAAATCGTTATATCTTAAGATTTTTAACACTTCATTATTGTTTTTACTACAGGAAAAAGTTTGGTTTCTAGCAGAGAGCTGTTTGTTTTTCTAGTTTTGTTCAAATTTGATTAACCAGGTTCCTACTAGCACATTCATTATAATCATTGGGAGCTCTATTGTTATGCTTACTGTAAAACTATACAAAAAAAATTGTATAAACAGTATGTTTTTTCAGTTATCTTGAAAAGTTTTTTTAGTGTAGATACCTAGTCAATCTGTGGAACATTGGATAGAATGGCGCAGGATATAAATATTGGGTTTAAAACTAATACCTTATTTGATGACAGGATCATTAAAAAAAATAGTACTTCGAGAAACAAAAATTAGTGACTTTGAGCACATTTCATGATATATTTCTGTGTATAAGTCACAGTCCTGTTTGGTTGATGGTAGTCTACAGCATAGAGAATTATCAAAAGGGTTTTATTGGACTTTTTATTCTTTTTGACCTTTAAAACAATACAATTTAGATGATGGTAGATACCTAACCGTTTTCGTTAAAAATTGTAGGATTATATCCATATAAATCGGAGTACTGGAGTAGAGGAGAAGGCTAATACCATAAGCGTCAATCGGCACAAGTGGGTACAACGCGCATGGCATTAGCGGGCATGTTTACTAGCTTTGAATTTCAATTTCAATAGAAAGACGGATTAACTATCTACAACCAGGTGGACTCCAAATTGACGTGGCTTTAACGGGCGTTTCGCTGCACGCCGATTTTCAACGCGGCAAATCTAAGATACGAAACTCTGCGTTCGTCTCCAAAAATAGGTTGCCAGTTTTTAACACTGTTTCGACATTCTGCAGCTTTCGAAATTCAGTATAAATAAGGTACATAAGTTAGAATTTTATCGCTATGGGAATAAGAGATACGAAATTTAGGATTTTATAATTAAAAACCGCAGTTTTGTGGTTTCTAATGATTGTTGATAAATGTGAATAATGAGCACAAATCCATACATACTGTCTGTTAGACTAGGTACATGGTTTAAATTCTTGTTTAAGGCGTTAAAAGACGTAGATTTGTAGGATTGAAGAAAGACTCCACGGTCGAGTAAAAAAAATATCTCCAGATTCAAATGAAAGTTAGTATAAGGTATAAAAATCCACTTTTTATAATCTGCGCGAGGCAGGTTGCAGCAAAATCCGTTTAGGACGATTTTATTGCGGAAATGGCGACGTGAAACTGATCGGTCATACGCCACACTACCGAGGCGTGAAAAGGACCCCGCACATAACTTATGGAAAATGGCTTTCGGCTAATTTTTCTGAATTTTAAGTATATTCTAGATCTTGACGTCCTGATTAAAAGTGTCCATGGCCGTAATCCAATCCTATGACTAGTTTTGGCCTTTTAAAGTTGGCAACTTTTTACTTTTAGGTTTTATGCATTGTCTGGAGTTTTCACTTATTTCCTAAAAACTATAATTTTTTTTATTGGTGGAAAAGTAGGCCTTAAGTTTTCTTTCACTTATATAAAAAGAGAATATGTACATTGTACAGGATGTTGATTAATTTATAGGCGGATTAAATAAATACTATTATTAAAAAATTATGAAAATCCAAAAAAAAAATTTTACTCATTTTTTGAATTTTGAAAACAAACGGCTAGATTTTGTTTATATTTTAATATCTTGTAGCATTAATCTGTGGATGAAAAAAAAATTGGTATAGGTTGACGTAGAATATATTGCCGGGTATTTTATTTTTCAAAAATAAAATGAAAATTCACCTGAAAACCCAATAAAGGACTTTTAATTGATTGATTTAATTATTATGTCAATCTGTAACAATTTTCTTATACAATAATTATGCTTTAACACATTCTTATCTTAGATATACAGGGTAAACCAGGTACAATGATTTACACAAGTGAAAACTTTTAAATATAAGAAAATTAAAAAATGTTTTTTTTTATCAATGACAAAATATTATTGTTAAATTATAAAATATTTTTTTCGTAAAATACCTTGGCTCTTGTACATGATCCGTTAAGATTATCTTAGAGTAAAAAACCAAAATGTTTTTTTTATAATTTAAGTATATTTTTTATTTTCCTATATTAAAATTTTGCACTTGTGTAAATCATTGTAACTGGTTCAGCCTGTATATCTAAGATAAGAATGTGTTAGAGAATAATTATTGTAAAAGAAAATTGTTACAGATTGGCATGATAATTAAATAAATCAATTAAAAGTCGTTTATTATGTTTTCAGGTGAATTTTCAATTTTTTTGAAAAATAAAATACCCGGCAATATATTCTACGTCAACCTACACCCATTTGTTTTCATTCACAGCTTGGTGCTACAAGATATTAAAATATGAACAAAATCTAGCCGTTTGTTTTTAAAATTCAAAAAATTAGTAAATTTTTTTTTTGGGTTTTTAAATTTTTTAATAGGAGTATTTATTTAATCCGCCTATGAATTATTCAACATCCTGTACATATTTTCTTTCTATATAAGTGAAAGAAAATTTAAATCCTACTTTTCCATCAATAAAAAAGTTGATAGTTTTTAAGAAACAAGTGAAAACTCCAGACAATGCATAAAATCTCAAAGAACTAGTCATAGGATTGGATTACGGCCATGGACAGTTTTAATCAGGACGTCAAGATCTAGAAAATACTCAAAATTCAAAAAAATTTGCCGAAAGCCATTTCCCATAAGCTTTGCGCGGCCTTTATAACCTTAATAATGCATTGACTTGAAGTTTGGATTTTGTTTTGTACATATGGAACCTCAGGGGTACCTCCCGCCAAGCCTAAAGTTCCAAGAAGTACCACACACAATGGATAACGTGTAATATAAAGGTCTCTGAGGCTCTTACTAAGTGCCAAGCCGGATAGTGAGCTTGCCAAACGTCCAAGTTGATGAGGTCCATTACCAGTCAAGACATTCTTTGACTCCTATTTTGCCAATTGATTTGAGAAGCACAACTCATTTAAACTGGTTTAACCTCTTTGGATATATCACATCTGACTTTTGATTTAAAAAACTTCGTTGAACTTATAATTTATAATATTGTAAAGGTACATTATATTGGCTCTAGTTTTAAAGATTGTAAACTGTGACATCAGAGCTATTCTTTCAAAACGCTTAGCAAAAATAGCTTTGTATTTTACAGAAAATGCAATATTTTTAATATTTAATATTTTTGGTAAATATAATCACATTTTTAGTGACCCGCACTCGTCGTTTTGTATCTGCAAGTGTATAAATCTTAATAGTAAGAATGTTAAGACTGACACTTTTTTTAAACTAATTATGATATAAGTAAATATTTTAAAACAATGATTTTGAAAATTAGGTTCAAAAATTATGAACATATTTTTTACACAAAAACTAACAACATTATTGCAAAAGTAAAAAAAAATATTTTGTAGCATTGTTTAGGCACCAGTAAATTGCAATTGTAAATCGTAAGCCGGTTTTATTATTGTCTGAAGGAGGGGTTTTCGTTACTTAATTCAGTCATCATCTTTCTTTTCCGGTTTGAGATCAACCATTGCATGAAGCTCTTCAGGACTATACCTATAACAAAAAGAAGGGTTTATAATAAAAATATAACTTACAGAGTACTATATTAACAATAGGACGCTTTACAGTTTGCTATTTTTCTTTCACGCAAGAAAAGATTGCCCAGGAGTATGCGCAGAACGAGGCTAGTGATCAGCTGGCGCAATTTGTATTGCTTGCAAGAAATATAACTCCGACCCTATTTTTATTGCAATTGCAAGGGCAATTCTGGGGATTTTTTGGTGATATATAAGACACCAACCTTAAATATAAAAATCCCTGACATTTATTTATGTTCTTTCTAACCTATTATAGTGGGTACGTTTTATTTTTGTTGGTTTGCTTTTGTGTCCTCTAATGATGTTATGTTAAAGTGAATTCACAAAAAAACTCCGGCAAGTTCTAACCTAATGTCTTTTTATGTTAAAGGTTGGCAAGTGGTACATCACCTACGACCTTGGTCCTTGGCACGCTGTAAAACGACTTGAAATTTTTATTGCCGCAATATTAATTGCTGCAACACAAGTTGCGTGAAAGAAAAATTGCAAACTCTAAAGCGGCCTTATAGCATATTACATAAGAAGTGATGAAAGTGATACTTTTCAAACGAGGAGAAAGCGGAAATTCTCCGAGTTTTAGAATAATCACTTTCATACAAGTAATGTACACTATTTTTCCTATGACCACAAAGAATTATTAAAAAAGCCTTTGATTTGTGAATAAAATATCAACACTAGTGTTGAAATTAGATTACTTGGGATTATGTTCCACTTAATATCTGGTTTCATAGTTTGTCAATAGGTTTTTCCTTTATTTGTAGTTTAACTTTTTCATTTTTTCATATTTAATAAATATCATAGGAAGACCTAATCCTGGATTGACTTCTAGATTAACCAGAATGAAAAATTTTAAATTTAATCAAGGAAAGATGCATTAAACATACATTTAAAAAATCCATCCAACAAGGAAGATTTCAATTCAAAATAATTCTATAAATTATTCAATGTTTTTATAAAAAAAAGTCAAATACACCTGATGGGATTTGAATCTGTGACCTTGCGCTCTATAGGCTAGAGCTCTATTCTCTACGCTATCGGTGCCTGTAGATATTTCTTGTTTAATACATGACATTTTCTTCAGCACGATTTGTTTTTTCTGGTAATAGATTTTCCAGTATATTATTAACATTTTTTATAATTTCAGGTGGCGTATTTTCACACTCTAATTCGAACTTGACAAATACATAATAAATAAGTTAAACACTTTACAATTCCGGCTTTCTAAAATTTGTTCTTTTTAATAATAAATAGGGGTGGTCTATCAAATTGGCACCATATGTTTAAATTAAATAGTGTGCCTTGTATTTCAACACTAGTGTTGAAATATTTTTTTTCAATGTGTGATATACGGCGCTTTCTAGCCAAATTCACCGTGCTTTTTTTCTCATTTTCATAAGCGGTCATAGCAAAAATATTTTCAATGACGTATCAATGATACCACCAACATTTTGATAATGCGGCTCTGAATTTCACAATATTGTATTTCACCGGTCTATGTTTGATTATAATTCCGATTAAAATGAAGTCAAGTCACTGAACATATTTTTGACTTTATGGCACGATACTCTAACACCGGTATGCCAGTATTCACTATATAGAAGACTTTATTTTGCGCGCTTTTTACAATGGCTTGTAATGTATGAGGTTAGAACCATCGCCCAAGTGACTCAAATGTGGCGGAATGCGCGGTGTTCAAATTCCGGCTTCTACAGTCGCGGGAGGCCTATTGTCGTTTAACAATTTCAGTCTAATAAATAATGGTGTCAACGTTCGATTGTTTGTTACACTATTTAAATGTGTGTGGATAATTCTTAATGTCTAGTTGCTTAAAAACATGTTATAAAGTCTTTTGGCACAGTTGTGTTTAAAATATGTAAAAGTTTGGTGTGAACTTCTAATTGTAGATTTATTATGGTTGTGCCAGTCTTGGGATTTTTAAAGTTTAATTTTTATTTCCTAACTAAGAACAGGTAATCATTGGTCACTGACTTTTATTATTTGACATATCAAATATAAACAAACTAATGTCACTCTCGTCTTGTCACTCTTTTTTTAGAACTCTAGTCTACTACATTATAATCGAATTTATCATATTCAGCACTAACATTCTGAACTTTAACTTATTGAAAACATATCCCAATAATAAAAATCGTTTTAGAATGCCACAAACATGTTCTAGAAACAATTAAAAATACGACAAGAAAGCTGGAAGTTTAAAAGCATAAGGCGAGTCGCGCGATCGATTATACAGGGTGATTCCTAAGTTGATTTGATACAGAAGTAAAAAATCTAAGTGCGGGCCTCGTCATCAAAACGTAGCCTGCTATACTTAATGTTGTTTGTACTATCTCTTATTAGTCATGCAATTTACGGGTAGGTGGTGAGTTATTTGGCAATACGCTGCAGTGTGTTTTTCTGAAGCAAGTTTATTTTAAGTTGGTGACGTGAAAATGGTAAAACTTGAAAACAATGAACTAGTAGAGACGGTGCTAATTTAGGGTAAGTGTCGTCAAAGTGCGGCTGCTGGTTCGAGATTATACGCAGAACGCTTTCCCTTGCGGGCTCATCCTACACCCAGAAGTTTTCTTAATGTTATTCCACGGGCAAGTTAAGCAGAACCGTATTTGATCCATAATGTAATAAATTGATGTTAGTATTTTATTTTTGAGTTTTTAAAAAAAAGGTATTTGAAAATGTTGTTTATTTTAATGCCTTTTATACACAGCTAAAAAAGAAGTATTAACTTAGGAATCACCCTGTATAGCTACCTATAAACTCTGTGATTTAAGGTTTGGTTAGGGCCGGACTGGTGTTCCTGTAATAGTTAATTGCTATGAGTCCTATACGCGCGCCTAGAAGTAATTTTAAACTAAAATAATTTTGGTGTGTGAGGTACTTACCCTAGTAATGTTTGTAAATCACAAACAAATCGATACACATATCGCTTCCCAGCAGTCTTGTGTATTATGTTTTTATCATAGTAGTATCTAAGCCCTCTAGATAACTTCTCATAGTTCATCTTAGGCTTATTTTTGCGGATTCCCCAGCGCCTTGCAACCTTAAAGTAAAAATACTAATTAGTTAATTTAAAAAGAATTACATTTTTACAGAACATAAGCGCTGACCACTGGATCTCACAATCTAAATGTAATTTGAAGTGACTCACCTCATCCGGATCAGTAAGCTTGAATTCCCAGCCATCTCCTGTCCAAGAAATGAAGCCTTGACATGATTTGTCGGTTAGAAGTTCTAATAAAAATTGCCAAAGTTGAATGGGACCTGATCCTAAAAGAAAAAAATCATATAAAAAATTTGGAAAAATTACTATGATAATAAAATCAAGAGGTCATTGCAATTATCTTAACAGAATAGAGCATAGTACGTGCACCATATTTCATAACTTAAAAGCATATTTTTTCCGGTAAAAAACTCCTTGGGATTCAGTTTTTACGATTGCAACTAAAAATAGGGACCCATTAAATTTTATGTTTGTAAACAGCATTGTATGTAAATTGTGACATTCATATTATACATTTTGTAAGTTTAGTTAGCGCGATGAAAAAGATAATAATTTAATACGCCCGTCTTTGTTTTTATGTTTGTCTGTCGTGTTTTTTAATTATATGCATATGTTATGAAGGTACATTTTTTAAAAATCGGTAGAGGATTTGTTTTAAACTTAATGGTAACCCAACACGGTAGTGTTACTATTAATATAACTCAATAAAGCTGAAACATTTGTATTCGAACCATAGACGTACCCGTTTGTACATATTTAAATTAATATTGCCCAAAATCCTTGTGAAATAGTATATTACATAACAAGTGATGAAAGTGATACTTTTCAAACGACGAGATATTTAGCACGAGGCCCCAGCCTAGTGCGGAAATTCTCCGACTTTTAGAATAATCACTTTCACACGAGTCATGTGCATTATTTTTCCTACGTCCACAAAGATTTATTAAAAAAGCCTTTGATTTGTAAAAAAAATATTTGAACACTAGTGTTAAAAAAAAATATCAACACTAGTGTTGAAATGAGCATACTTAGGATTATGTTCCACTTAATATCTGGATTCATAGTTTGTCAATAGGCTTTTTCTATATTTGTAGTTTAACTTTTTCATATTTTATATATCATAGGAAGAACTAATCCTGGATTGACTTCTAGATTAACCAGAATGCAAATTTTTTAATTTAATCAAGGAGAGATGTATTAAACATAAATTTAAAAAATCCACCCAACAAGGAATATTCCAATTCAAAATAATTCTATAAATGATTTAATGTTTTTATAAAAAAGTCAAATACACCTGATGGGATTTGAACCTGTGACCTTGCGATCTGAGGCATAATTCTCGAAATCAAGGAACAGCCTTTTCATGAGATAAATGGGCGGTGTTAGTTTGAAACCTTTAAAATCGTATGTGACACTGACGGGGAAGCGAATTACGATCACATGAGAACGCTGTTCCTCGATTTCGAGAATTAGGCTTCTGTAGGCTAGAGCTCTATTATCTACGCTATGGCTACCGATAAAGATTTGTTGTTTAATACATGACACTCTCTTCAGCGCGATTTGTTTTTTCTAGTAATAGATTTTCCAGTATATTATTAACATTTTTTATAATTTCAGCTGGCGTATTTTCACACTCTAATTCTGAATCACTCGACAAATACATGATAAATAAGTTAAACACTTTACAATTACTGCTTTCTAAAATTTGTTATTTTTAATAAATAGGTGTTGTCTGTCAAATTGGGACCATATGTTTAAATTAAATAGTGTGCCTTGATATTTCAACACTAGTGTTGAAATATTTTTTTTCAACACTAGTGTTGAAATATTTTTTTTCAACACGCATGTGATATACCGGCGCTTTCTAGCCAAATTAACCTTGCTTTTTTCTCATTTGCATAGGTGGTTGTAGAAAAAAGTATTTTGCCAGACACAAGTGTAAGGTTTGATTGATTTGTGTGTCAAAACGATATAGGAAAACAAATTTGAAATGAATTAACAACTCCCGTCACAAAATAACGCAGCTGCTAAGTATTAACTTTAGATTATTCTTATTTAAATTATTTTTAGTTTAGATGCCGTCAGATATACATACCAGTGAAGCAAGGTCCAGCACTAGAATTACTAGAATATCCAGAGATCATGCCGTTTTGGATCATTGGCTTGGTATCTTGCCCAAGACTTACTAATCCGTCTCTAACCAAACTGGAAGATAGGAACGCTGGGTGCGTGTGAGGATGGTGAGCCAGCGACAACTCGTGTTGCGTCCACTGGTCGGGGGCGTTATTGCTGCCCGCGCTTGGGACTGTTTGGAATGGCGAGCTGTCGTAGGGTGGCCCGTAGATGTCGCTGTATCCATCGTTGTACCTGGCAGTACCTGTGATAAAAAGGACAAGGTTAGTATTGACTATATATTGTTTTACAGATTTATAAGGTTCGTTTTTTAATCTTTAAATTAGAAACCTACCCCCTCCTCCAACCAACCCATTTTTGGATTAAATTTGGTTGTTTGAATATTTATTTTTCAACCTTTTGTTGATATTCCTAGCTGATTTTGATTAATATCAACCACTTAGGTACCGGGTGTCCCATTTTGGATGGCCACCGGCCGTATCTCGGAAATTGCTAGGCCTATGCCCAGTAGTTTCTCAGAAATTACTAGGCCTATGCTTAGTAGTTTCTCGCAAATTCAATCTACTTTCCCATTATGATGTCATAGTTTTTGGGATAAAATAAAAAAAAACTGTTACTATCAACAAATTACGCTCTCTAGCTATTTTATTAGGAACTATCGTGTACCAATGGACACGTCAATTAAAAGTACTTACATTGCCCTTCCAAACAAGCTTAAGTTTACTAAAATCGGATAAGTCGTTTAGAAGTTACAGAAAATTAAATGATTGCCCTTTCAATAGCTCTTATCAAGGTCGGTACGCTAATGAACCCTAAACCAAAATGATGCAGAATTGTCTAAGCTTTCTAATGATGTTGCCCAAGGTATACCTTAATGTGGGAATTTTCGGAGAAATTTAGAATTTCAATATTTAATTTTCAATTGTGCCCTATATTGTGGCAAAATACGGAACTTAAAAATTATTTCCAGGATTTTCTCTTATCCACTTAAATTACGATTTTTTTTCCCTGAGTTTCCATGCCCAGTAGTTTCCGAGATACGGCCGGTGACCATCCATAATGGGACACCCGGTACAATACCAGCGAACTCTGTCCCTGCCGGCGTGTTTCCTTAAGAGCCGGAAATACATGCAAATTGGGAAGCCTATTTTTATTTTAATGTTAAAAAGACAGAAATAAATTTAACCAACAAAAAATGCTTTATAAGATTTCGTTATAATTTTATTGTACCTTAATGTTTGTGGTTGTCATATGAAAATCATCTTTACGTGAAGACTTAAGGCTGGAGACTGAGGAGGGGGGCCTCCACCCTCCACCTAGTTACACCAATGATCTTACATTTTAATATCAAAAATCTGATTATACTTGTAATGCATTTCTAGTTATTTAACCCCAGAAACATGCGTTGCCTTAAAATTATGATAAGTAAATTATGTTCTGCTCAAATTATCATACAATAACTTTAAAGATGCGTCAGAAACTACCACTTCTACTTATATAACGGCTGATTTTTCGTGTTGTAGACGGAATACCAATGTTGTGGAGACACCAATAAGTATTCATGATGAGACACAAAGGGAATCTACAATATATACTTAATATACAGGGTGTTAATCATGATACAAAAATATTACAAGGTTATGATATTCAGAGACTGTGACGTACTCTTGTAAGTAAGTAACAAGCAACCAGCGGCGGCGCCAGGGGGGGGGGGGGGCACCGGTCCATACTAAAAACGTGTGCTCACCTTAGTACCCACCCAAAATTAAGGGATTTGGTTTTATAATGGAATTTCGGGGGGAATTTGACTATACAATTTTTGATGAGAAAGGAGTGGTATTATAGAAGGATGTAACAATGTAATAAGAGATAAAGAGCTCGATGATGACCTTTTTATTTTTGATACTTTCAAATTAAGTTTGGAAATACTTTGGGCACTTTTACTCCCGGTGATCATATTCAAAAAACTTACCAGTGAAACAATGTCCTCCCGTACTGGGTGGATTACTAGGATACCCCGCGATCATCCCGTTCTGCAACATGGTCGGTTTCGTGTCGGGATGGTGTGACGGGGGTGCATGACCTCCCATTAACTCGTGGTTGGGCGTATGGCCCCATTGTTCTGACCCGCTGGAGCCGCCACTGGGCACCGTCTGGTAAGGTGAGCTGTCTGCATACGGACTGCCGTAAGTGTCGGCGTAGGGGGTGTCGCTGTATCGGCCAGTGCCTGTAACAAAAAGAGAAAATAAATAAAATAAATCTTAAAAGAAGACATGTTTTAGCATAGTGGGGTAGTTAAGGAAGAGGAGCAAGGGGTAAAAAACAAAAGTGGATAACATATTTTCACATGATAGGGAAAGTAAGTGGGGTATCCTCTAAGGAAGTGTTACAGGCCCTTTTTTAACTGGACATCGAACGTGTCACATTGCCAAGCCAGATCACTGATGAGCACCCAGAATCAGACATTGATATTCCTTGCCTCACTTAAAATGAAATGTGAGGTCATCCTTGTTTCTGATTCTGGGTGCTCATCAGTGATCTGGCTTGGCAATGTGACACGTTCGATGTCCAGTTATCGCAATGATCCTCTAGACTTAGCTCATAGCTCATTGTTGTCGGTGATGTATTCGACACAATATGAGAGGTAGGCAGCTTGGCTGCTTCTGAGTTAAGGCTGATTAAGCCTTCCCTTTAGATCAAATAGGTCATTTTTTGTTTGTTATTTACGTTAATGACATGGTTTTAAAAATTTCATTTGTTTTTTTAGAGGACATAGGTATGTGTAGCCGGTACCAATTTTAATTAAATAACTACTTAATATTTGACATAACCAACTTGAAATATTATAATGGCTTTGTAAAAATAATATAAATTTATTTGCTTTAAACCTAGTACAAACTGTAAACATCTCTGTATCTTCCAAGAAGTATCTTATTTTATTTAACTTGATTCATTTTTAGGAGATGCCGATGGAGACAGACGCATAATCCTTACTACAAAGGACCGTCAGGCGTGTATAATAAAGTAATAAGCGTAAGCCACCAAGGACGTCTAAGTTGGCGAGGGGGTCCAAAATGACCCCCTTCTAAGAAAAAGGTAACTCGCGTTCTCTCCACTATGACCTCTAAAATAGTTTCAGATCTTTCAGAATTATATATGCCAAGCTAGGGGTGGGGGAGCGCCTTGTACCAAAGAACAATCACTTTAAGGTACTGTTGGGTAATAAGGCCGGCTTAGTCCACTATAAAGAATAAACAATACAAATTTTACAACAAAAAATATTAAATTCTCTAATATTGCTTTATTACCAACCTGGACAGATGAAAAATCCAGGCAGATACCAAGATCGAAAAAGACTAGGACAGGAGAAGTTTTTGAGGCATGCATTCAGGAAAAATTAAAACTCTTTGTCTTCAGCGGTGCAGCCTATCAACACCTCCTGTTGGACCTACGCACTCCTCATATAGTAGCCATGTGCCACATGAAGAACATATTTTTTATAATATTGGAACTGATATTTCACCACTTGAAACGACGTGTTTACAGCTGGCCGGCAACATTATGGAATTAGCGCATTTGCTTATTTGGGTAAGTAGTAGAGCAGTAGTTTAGGCAGGGCCCGCTCTAGGGGGCGGCACCCTGGGCCCCTGCCCAGGGCGGCAAGTTGGAAGAGCGGCATGAAAAATCCAAAAAAACACCATAAATCCCCGTTTTGCCTACCTACGTTCCCAGGTATATATGAAGTTTGAACCATTCCAATTCCCAGTTAACAAATTTAATTTCCTTTGTTTTGCCGTGCCGTCTTATTTTTAAAACAGTGACAATTTCGACGGATCCCTTTTATTTTTAATATTATAATAATATCAAGCAATTCCGCGACACAGCAAGCCGAACAACGCCGGCACCGGTACTTTTTTTGGTCATGGCGACGTCGCAGCAAAGGACAAGCCGGCGAGCGGCGAGCAATAGACAGACAATTTCCTGTTGTGGTAGGTATAAAACGAAGAAGGGATGAAAAAGGCGGCAATTTCTTGTTTTGCCCAGGGCGGCGTTATTGCTAGAGCGGGCCCTTAGTTTAGGTCTTCTCAAAATGGCACTTGGAGTTCAATTTTATAATTTATTTTGCTGACTTATTATCCAATAGTTAGTACGTTAGTAGATAATGGGGCTTATTATATAACAAAAGTATATTATATATAATAAAAAGTCAACGAATCAATTTAAGTTACAAAAAATAAGTGCGTTTTAAATAGAAAAACTGTATCCTTTGTAAAAAAGGTAGGTTCCAAAAATAATTGAAATAACCTTGATTTAAACAAAGTACCCACGTCATGTTTAGTAAATCAGACAGAAAGTCACATTATATCTTCTATTTTAACTAGTAAATCAATCTCGATTTTTATTTTAAAAAATTAATTACATTATTTATTCTATACAATGGTAGATGTGTACGTCAAAATTATTTAGACAAGGTTACCAATATCAATAATAAAAACTTGTTAACATTTAAAATATCCCAATAAAGTTAAAAGCTAATAGGTGTATTGAAAATAATAAATTATACCTGGAACAATAATCAAATTGACTAACGACCTATTAAAATTTAAAAAAAAAATCAATCGTTCATTCCCCAAAAAGGCGGACCAGCGAGACCTCGTTATCGACGCGGTCCCCCCGAAGATGACCCTATCCGCGAGAGCGCAGCACCTCGGATTGGCTTCTCTGTGTCCCGCCTCTCACGGCACGACGCCGTACTCGTGAAGATGTGACCGCCCATTGATTCGGCTAACCTATGCCAGCCTCTCGATCTAACGCGTCAAACAAATTGGTAGCGGATAATTGAGTCATCTCGGTTTGAGATCGATTTGCATGTTAAAGGATTGTTTCGTTGCGGTAATTTGTTCTCTCTTGTTGGTTTGGAGCGGTTTTTAACATGGGTGTGGCAAGGCACTGTCGAGTATCTGGGAGACTTAAATGTAGAAAGAACAATAACTTTTTACAATTCCTGTACCCTGTACGTACGAATCTGCAAGAGCGGATCGAGAACCTTATTAAACGGGGCGCACAATATAAAAATCGGCTTTATTGGGTAAGGAGTGCACTGCAGAGTTTTTATGAAATTAGGGGAAAAGCTTCCACAATGGGGCGTCTACCAGTCAATTGAATTAAAGCCTATTGCTATAATACCTAGGTATCTACTTGCTTAAAGATCGCCTTCTCCTTCTGAGCTTTTCTTCTGTGTGCATGATAAAAACCGCTGGCGTTCTCTAGACATAAAGTACACTAATCTCTAGATATGGAGTAAATATAGGTTCATAATATCAGCAAGTGTCTCACGACTCAGAAAACATCGTAATATAGATAGATATTCTAATAAATATGTAGGTATTATTGGGTCATCATTGTTAGCATCCATCACCCGTTCTTTAGAGTCCAAGTTAAGCAGTCTCAGCACAAGATTATAAACTTAACCATCGATATTCAAAGTGAAGTATAGTGATGCATTCGCCATTTTATTTTTTAATGAATATTTCTTATCCTGTTCGCTTTATTCACAAAGAGCCAAATAACCGTCCTTGAGTAGCAATTACCTAGAGTTTTAAACTAAAGAAATTTTGATTAATGAATTAATAAAAGCAAAAAACGAAAATCTGTGAAATTTGTCCATTTTTCTTTTTCGGCTTTTATAACTTTATACATTCAAACTTGTTTTACTTTGAATTTTAGGTAATTATGCTTCAAATATGGGTAGTTGGCTGATTTTGGGATAAAAGGAAAAAGTAACGCAATTTTGGTCAAAAAACTAAATGGCGAATGCGTCACCAATAGACTCCTGCACCTACACCTAAGTAATATCTACAAAACAGGGGAGGTTGTCGATTCTAATAAGAAGTTTGTTTTGAGATGGTTAATGTCAAAAACCGTTGATATTTTTTAACGTTGTCTTAAAGTGTTAAGTTTAGAACCAGAAGGTAAGTTCTAAAAATAATTCTGTTTATGGGTCTCTCTAGGTACTAAGTATAGAAGGATGAAGGAGATAGTAGTATGATTTTATTTTATGCACTCCTAAATAACGAAAAATATTTTTTTTACTATTCCATAGTTGGACCGTGCTTTTAAAATGATGGATTACATATGCCTTGTTTTTTTTACAATTTGACTTAAACTGTTAAAGATGAGTAATTTTCAATTTAAATTCAAAGAACGTAGGGTCATTCGGTCAATGACCCACCGGGCCGTATTTTACCGTACCCCATGGTTGACATCATGGATTTATATTAAATTAAAAGATTACATAAATGAATTGGAAACTAAGAGCGAAACAGACATACGCGCTGTCAAAAGTTAAAAGGAGACGGGAAAGAGATAAATCTGGACGTCGACTTCGCGTTCAGTTTCAATAGGCATTTACGGAAACACAGTCGAACAGCTTCGTGAATCATGCATGCTATCGCAATCAAAACTTTGCGTGAATACCTTTTAAAATCCGTTAAAAATAGTTATGACAGCATAAGATTTTTATAATAGTACGGGTGCTAAGGCCATTTTACAGCTATTATTAGAAATGAACCTCGGTGAAACGTTTTCGGAAAGTGTAAAATCAAGTATTAGAAATTTTATGTACTATTCCAATGACGACAGTGGAAAGTGAAAGATGCTTTTTGACACTAAAAAGAATTAAGCCTGTTTTAAGAAACTTAATGGGGGGATTCAAAGTTAACTTTTTTATAGTATTCACCTGAAGACGACTGGAGATACTTACCAGTTGAAACGTAGTGATTCTAAACAAATAAAGACAATGCAAGTCCAAAATTCTACTGCCGTTTAACTTTTTAAGTTATAGAAGAAGAATTTCTCTTTATTTCGTCAGATCCATCCCTAGACGCGTTTCGTCATATTATGACTCATCAGTAGAGCTAGGATCCGACGAAACAAAGAGAACTCAAAGCTGCTTATGGCAGGTGCTGGTATGCTCAAGAGTGTCTAATAACGATACAGATGGCGCTCCGTTTTTAAGTTATGTTAAGCATTGAAAAACCTTTTATTAAAAGTATTTATAATTTAAATGACCTAGTGATAAAACATTTTTCCAAACAAAAGGATAGAAGGATCGATTTGATATACAAACACACAACTACACACACTAAAGGTAAGATAATTAATTAAAAAAATAATAATGAAGTAGGTAAAACTGTTTGATGTATAATTAGTTTAAAATAGAGTCTGCAAAAATGCAATTTTAGTATTTTATGTTTTTGCCGTGTTTATTAGTAGGTAAATAATTAATTATTCCTTGGCTAAACTATGCACTAAACTGCAATTTGATTGTTAGGTTTCTGCAATAAAAATTTGTCCCACCTGTAAAAAAATCACCCGCCTGTTTTACAGATAAAAAAAAGTATCGGCTACTTTCCTCTAGTGTTTTTCTACATCAGTAGGTATCTATAGGTACATACATATATGCTGATATAATTCAATACAAGTAGAACATTAGGTAACGGAGATAATATAACGGTGAATTAAAAAACGAATGAGATACCATATGTAGATAATCTCGATAGAGTGTATTTAACGTAAAATAATTCGGCGTTGTGCCGGTTTCGAGACAGGAGACAGATTCGAATAAACAAAGAAATCGGCAGACCATGCCGCGTTTCACACGATATATTTGTCGGGCCAATGAACAGACCCAACAAACAAGTTTAAAACTTTGACATTTTAATATGATCAAAACCTACAGTCCATGAGAAGGCAATATCTGCTATAAATTTGGTAGAATTAGGACTATACCGGGTGACAATGAAATTACTTCCCAGCTTGTAACGTCCTTATAAAATAATACGTTATTATCAAATTTTGGTAGGTTATATAGTTGCACTGTGCGCAGTTTTTTTAGTATATATTCAAAAGACTGACTATCACTTCCGGTTGAACCGGAAGTGCACACAACTTTGTTATTTTATATAGAACACCCTGTTTATCTTTATAGATGGGGTAAATCCGGGGGAGATGGCTATATTTGTTTCCTGCAGCTTCCGATCAAAAACTGTTGCGATTAAAATTACCAAATTTATTATAAAGTGTAGGTACTTTATTTAACTCTTATTTATAAAAACAAATATAAAAACATAACTAAGTGACAAAATCCTTTTTTTATAAAATTTTCAATTGGTCATGTCACCCGTAACGCCCGGGAGTGATGGCCTTAGAGGCACGGGTGAGATGACCCGAGCTAGATTGTGTTTTCCTTTGCATTGACCTCTGCTGTTATGTTTTTTTCGCTCATCTTCCCTTATACCTACCACATTCATGACACACACACATAATATCGTCGTGTTCTGTACAATTTTCTTGAGCTCAGTGCTTACACATCTTGCATTGTATCTATTCTTCTAAAAGTTATGTTTTGTAATAATTTTCTCCACATCCAACGTAGTTATTTCGAACGTCTTTTGGATCATCCCCTTCTGTATCTGAACTGCTTGTCAAATTTAGTTTCGCGTCAACATCGCTATCTGATGCACTCTTCAATTTCTCTGGCTTTTCCTTTTCGAATTATAAACTTTTCTTTTGTTAAATTATTCTTGTCAGTCTTGATTTTAGTCTTTTCTGTCATGTTAAATTTATTTTGTTCTTTGTCTGCCTTTTCTTTTATTTTACGCTTTTCTATGTGGTCCTCAGACGTCAGAAGTGCACCTATTTGTTTGGCCCATTTTCTTAATAGGTACCGGTGATATTTCCTTTAACAATTTTGATGGTGAGGTACTTGGAATAGCATATGGTATCGTAACATAAAGTTTTTGGAAACTAATTGGTGACCTTGCTGAATTAGGCGGTCGCAATTCTTCGTGAGGATTAGATTCCTTTGCGAAAGCATATTCCGGTATATGATACATGTTTTATGCCTAGAATTCCTTGTAGAATGTATATTTGTTAAAAATATACAGGGTGTTCCATTTAAAATAACAAAGTTGTATGCACTTCCGGTTTAACCGGGAATGTGACAGTCAGACGTTTGAATACTGAACATTTTCAGTATTCAAACGTCTGACTGTGCACAGTGCAATCATATAACCTACAAATATTTCATAATAATGTTTTATAAGGACGTAACAAGCTGGGTAGTAATTTCGTTGCCACCCGATATAGATAGATATAATAGAGATACATCTGCTAATACTGACTGGAAGTAAAATGCATTATACTATAATAAGTCTCAATATGCTTTGCATGCAATAAATTGATGACCTGTGCGGTTATTTTGTTTTATGCTCGTTTTTTAACATCCCATAACCAGTTTTAATTAATTTCCAAAGTCTTAATTAACAAGTTTTAATTTATATGCATACTAAAGATAGTAAAAATACTCCTTTCTATACATTAATTACCTACTAATAATTTTTTTTTGTAATAATCATAACCACTACCTACACCTTCGACGGCACAAATATACCACACGAATAATACTATAACTAAAACAAATCTATGCATAAAAAAACTCTAGAAAAGATAAAGTTAAAAAATGAGTACCGGAAAATGTATTTAATTGAATTTAGCAAAAGGACACCACAAATTTTGATAATCCTACTTAGTATACTACGTAGTATAATATTAGCATGTGTAGATATTAAATACGCAGCAGAAAATAATTCCATCTGGCAAGGAGACCGACACAACCGGTCCTTTTGTAGCAAGAGTGGGAGCAAAGGCAATTCATGTCAGAACTAAAAGCTAGAGTAGCAAAAAAACGTGTCCATTATTTTTGATGTTCTTTTGATTAAAATTGACACGTTCCACGGCTGCCTTAGGGAGCTGGTTGGTTCCTATTATTAAAGATATACTTATTATGACTTTTTATCATGTCTAGGTAGAGCATCAGCAGAACTTTTCCGAATCGCCATCAACAAAGTAAGAATAGCCATGCTGATAGCCAACATCCGTAACGGATAAGCACTTGGAAAAGAAGAAGGTAGAGTATATCCAAAACAATCTGAAGTAAAGAGTGATATGTCTAGATAAGGTGTTATTAAAAAGAATAAGTATGTAGGTATAAAAAGGTTAGCTTGCAAACAGAACAAATGATTCAATACATACAGTTTCTATAAAACATCATCTGCTAAGAGGATCACTGATAAAATGGAAGATTTTGAAAAAGCGACTTGAACAGAACTGAACCTAACCAAAACTAAAAAACCTTTTCATAAAGTTTGATATCATTTCACAACATTATAATCTACGTAGAATAAACCAATAGTTTGTTTTAACCACGTCAAGAATTAATATTTCAATAACGGAAGCCATCATTTGCAAATTACTTATAAACGAGTGTATAAAGCAAAAAGTTAAGTTGGCATCTCTGAAATAATTTTTCAATGAAAACAGGAAGATTTTGTTTGTGTAATTAGAATCAAGAGGGGTGTTAATCAAAGTGCAGTCTGGGTACAGTCAATCGTTATTTTTTCAACATATCCGGATGTATATGGCATATACGTTTATTACATCATTTACCATTAAACAAATTGTTAATATTAAAATAGAGAATGGTTTGTTCAGTGTCTAAGAAGACATTTTTCTCCGGGATTGTTCAGGCTGCCAAAAATTTACCATTTTTTATAGCAACAATTTTTGATAATAGTACATTCCCGGACGACCGTAAATATTGTATGTCGAGGCGCAAGCCGAGACTGACAATACGGAGTCCGGGAATGTGGCTTCTTCTACGAGGTATACGTACTATTTTTCCGGAAATCAAAAATTATTAAAAGGACATAACTTATTACAATCAACTTGTTAAATTTGTGAAATAAATATTAACTTTGTTCACAAATAAAGAATGCCATTAAAAATTTGTGTTGTAACTATGGAAACACAGTAATATTGAATTGTCAGCTTAACACATTTTAGTTTACAAGTAGCCGTACAGAAATAATATTTCCTTACAGTACAATAATAAATAGTTCCTAACAGTTATTTTCCGTTGCCTAGCAAGGACTAAGTGTAAGGAAATATTGACTTTTTCTTTCAGAAATGTTATCAACAATGTCAATATTTCCGATCGATTTTTGGAAAATAGTCTTTAAGTGACGATGTGCAACATGACCAGTATTTATTTTGCACGTTGCCATTTTTTATATTTTTCCTAATAGAACACCGATTAACGTTCTAGTTGCCGGTAATAAACGGCTTTCAACCTAAATTGTTTTAAAATATCCTAATAAAATGCGTACGATCGCTCGAAACAGTGAACCCGAAGACCGGCCATGGGTTCTCTTCGAGAGTGAACTTCTTTAATGCAGCAGGTGGTTCTACACGCAGCACCTGTCTCGTACACCAGTTTGTATTTTTAACTGAAAACTTGCACTTGCCCGAGCGGTTTCACATAAAAATATACGTCACATTGTCGATAGTTTTGTATGAATATGTTAAAGTATGAGAGTCATTTTTACTTTATATGGGTATTTTATTGAGATATAGGTAAAGTTCCCACCACAAACCATCTCTCAGTGGTTTGATATTATAAGTAAGGGTAACACACACTGTCTGCTCCACTAGTTTATTGGAAGGATTTCTTATTTAAAAAAACCTTAGTATCGTATCGTACCTACATGTTTCGAAGGTAAAAAGCTTCATCATCAGCGAAATCAAAGTAATGTACTAGGTACTATTGTGCCGATAAAAAACTGGGACAAGAGATTTACAAAAACAATGTAAGAAATACATATCCCCTAGACTATAAAAGGTGTCTAGAGCTAAAAAGGAAAAACATTCAAAATTTAAAAAGTAACCTAGGTTACATAATGGAATGTTTTGTATTTTTCGATACGGGGTGGTTAAATTTGAGAGACATCATATAATATGGATAAAGTAAATTTATTAGATTTTTTTAAAGTCAAATATTTTATAAATTATTATATTTACCATTACCACAAAATAATAAATAAAGCTAATACAGGTAATAAAATACATTTAATAAAAAGAAAATAATTGCGAACACAAAGTTTGTCAAAACAACACAAAATTAATATTTGGTCATAGAACCATTTCTGTTTATTACTTTTTGGAGCCTTTGTGGCATACTTAAAACTAAGTTTCTACATAATTCGACAGTTATTTCATCCCAAGCTTGATTTATCCTATGACGTAATTCATCCCTGTTTCTAGGTTGAAAATCATGTTTATACATAGATTTGACCATGGCACCCCAAATGTTTTCTATCGGGGTCAAATCGGGACTCTTCGAAGCCCAGGGAAGAACTGCTATGTTATTTTCTTGAAGAAAATTTTGTACAATGCGCGCTGTGTGTATTGGAGCATTATCATGCTGAAATGTGTAATTTTGACCGTATACAGCGTTTACCGATGGTATCATCACTTCGTTTAGTATATTAACGTATACTGCTGCAGTTAGTCTTCCTTCGACGATTTGGCAAAGTCCAGGTCCTCTAGCGCTAATCCAGCCCCAAACATTTATGGAGAAACGCCCACTTTGGTTGGTTTTGTGGGTGTATCTCTCATCATACCGCATGCCGGAAGGCCTATACACCCGAATTCTCCCATTATTGCATGACTGAAAAGTTTTCTCGTCAGAAAATATAACTGTTTCCCATAAATTTATTTGATTAATATATTCATGTGCAATGTGCACCTGCCCTGTTTATTTATTTCCGTTAAAAAATTTTTATTGGCAGCACAACGGCTTCGTATATCGGAATTTCGAACCCTGTCTCTAGCGGTATTTGCAGAACCTGGAAAATTCGTCTCTTCTTTTGCCTTGATTGCAGTTTCGAAGGGATGATCCCTTAGATAATTAACCAGTCTTCTATCATGATCATCAGTAGAAATTTTAGGGGGACCAGAACCTGCATTCCTAATAATAGTCCCATGTCTTGCTATTTTTTGTTTTGCCAATAGCACGGTATTCTTGCTTACTCCCAGTTCATCTGCAATATCCCTAATAGCAACACTATCTCGCAACCGACTATAAATAATTGCCTTTTGCTGGGGGGTTAATTGTGGCATATTTACAAATAATATATGATTGTATGTTTGACGAGTCAATCATAAAGTGACAATCTTTATTGACATGCAAATTTTCATGACATTTTACTGGTACCAGGCTTGATGTAAAATTATTCTTAATAGTCTAGGAGAAAATAGAAAAATTTCCTGTCCCAGTTTTTTATCGGCGCGATGGTACATGAAGAGAGCCCTTCGACATTGCATGTTTAAACTAAAAGAGGAAAAAAAAATTAATATTTTTTTTCAGAGGGCCCGTCCGCGCGCTTTTAGGCCAGCTTTGGCCCATTGTGTTTGGTTGTTACACCCACTCCGTAATCCCAGTTCCTTGCACTAGTTTGTGTAGGTCAATTGGGGAGAGGGTAAGGATTGGTTGCCCGAGTATCTGTTGCCTCTTCCGATCTAGTGAGTCGCAATGCCAAACTATGTGCTGTACAGTTTCCCTGTCTTGTCCGCATAATCAGCAGTCAAGATCTCCATTGTACAGTTGCATTCTGTGCAGATAGTTCTTGACAGCCATGTGTCCTGTCAGAATTTCTGTAATGGTTCTCAGCTAATTCCTGTACATTTGAAGCAACTGTTTCGTAAGTCTTAGGTCTGGATCCCCAATAAAGCTTTTGTTGTGGTGTAATCCCTGTCTGTTGCTCCAGTGGATTTTGTGTTCACTCCTGATCCATCGTTTTATGACATCTCGTTCTGTGCACCTTGGTACTCCGAGTGCCAGTTCTGGACCAATGAATGTATTTTCTAAGCCTTTCCTTGCAAGTTTATCGGCTTTTTCGTTTCCTGTAATACCTTCGTGTCCTGGTACCCACTGCAGTATTACTTTGTTTACTTTTGCCAGGGCCTCCAGTTCCTCTTGACATTCACCCATTTAAGTCTGATATCTAGGTTTACTTAAATCGTGGTTATATTATATCAAAAGTACAAGTACAGGTGACATGGATAAGAAAGTCTATAGCTTCAGAACCGTTACAATTTTAAATTAAATTCTAATTTAAAGGATGTGGAAATAAAAAAATCCTTTTAAATAATTAGATTATCTTTTAATTAGTGCAATATTTTATTAACTAGTATATTAATTGAGTTAATTGATTACCTAGTTCTTTATCTAACAGCCAATTAAACGTAGGCATAGTGTATGTTAAAAATAATCAACCGTTCACACATTCAGTCGTTGTCAGTAATGTAATACCCTTTACAACCAAGTAATTAAAGTAATTTGATCCATTACAAGCATTTATTATCAATCGCACATCAAGTATATATTTTTAAAAAGTCGAAATTGTAAAAGGTCTTGTTTGTGGTTATTTTACGATATTCAAACAAAGTTTTATGCACCATACAACCATATTTTTAAAAGATAAGATATTTATCGTCGAGGTTCGAACATTTTTGATATAAGATAACATTTAAAGCCCTAAAATACGAGCCACACTGTCATAATGTTTGACGTGCAGAAGGCAAGCTGCATGATAAGGATAACTGATTCGTTATCGCTTAAGAATTCTGCATAAATATTTTGATTTTGGTATACAGGGTGTTATGAAAAGAACTTAAACCAAAAATCCTGATATAAAAATTTATTGCAGAAAATATTTTTTAAATGTCGCTTTTCTATAATAAACGATTTTATAATAACCATTTATTCTTAGAACATTTATGGCCAGTGGCGGCTCCTGGGTGGAGGCAAGGGAAGCTGAGCCTCCTCAGTAGTTCTTGCCCTCCTACACATTTTCTTGGTTTATTACTTAAATAGTAACTTTTAATTTACAACAAGCAAATATGTAATATTTTTCATTCGGATTCTTAATTAATTTCCTTATTTGCTATTTTTCTACTATTTAATATTTTTTTTACAATCTGACCACAGCGCATGAGGCTGGTGGCTGATGGTTTTTCCTCAAAGCCACATTAATAAGCGCTGATAAACACGAAATTGTGAGAGGGAAATAGTAGTTTCTTACATTTTAACTACAATAAGTGACAACAGCTACTGGCAAGCAGCCTCAGATCAATTACGAGTGTGATCTCTCCCACGTGGGCCATGTGCAAATAGATCACCTGTTTTTGAACGCCTGCTAAACTCGTCTCGTGTGTCGTGAACCGCTCGCGCTCTTCTGGTACTTGTTAGGTTAAATATTAGAGTTTTTGCGGTTTCGCCGGGTTTGGAAAGTGGACATCGCATCGATTGGATATTTTATTTAGTTTAGCCGTTTAGTGATACTTTGGATTAAATATAATTTAGAAATGAGTGCCGTTGGCTTAAATTTAGACTGTAATTCAGTGGAATATTTTTTAACAAACTCGTTTAATTCCCTAAATTACGGTGATAAACTTGTAGTGAAAAACAGACGTCCAGTGACAGAATTAAAAAGGCTAGTAGTAAGTACAGGAAAACAAAACCGTGGCTTTAAAACATATTATTATCAAAAATATTTATGGCAAACTGGATCCGAGGTAAGAAATCAATTTGAACAAGTAGTCCAAACTTATGTTATAAGTGAAGTGGCAAGTTAAATAGGGAGAAATAATTCTTGTATAATGATCTCAATAATTTTCACACATGCAGGGATAATAAATGTGCTTTTTCCTACGACCACCTATGAAAATGAGAAAAAAAGCACGGTTAACTTGGCTCGAAAGCGCCGAATATCACACGCGTGTTAAAAGAAAATATTTCAACTCTAGAGTGGAAATACAAGGCACACTATTTAATTTAGGCATATGATGCCAATTTGACAGACCACACCTATTTATTAAAAAGAACAAATTTTAGAAAGCAGTTTAGTTTATTTATCACGTATTTGTTGAGTAATTCAGAATTAGAGTGTGAAAATACGCCATCTGAAATTATAAAAAAGTTAAAAATATACTGGAAAATTTATTACCAGTCAAAACAAGCCCCGCTGAAGAAAATGTCATATATTAAACTTAAGCAGAAAATGTTTATGGGTCGCTATAGCCTAGAGACTAGAGCCATAACCTACGAATCGAAAGATCCCAGGTTCAAATCCCATCAGGATCACTTTACTTTTTTTTATGAAAACATTAAATAACCTTAAATAATCTATAGAATTATTTTGAATTGAAATCTTCCTTGTTGGGTAAATTTTTTAAATTTATTTTTAATGCATCTTTCCTTGATTAAATAAAAAAAATCATTCAAGAAGGAAGATTTCAATTCAAAATAATTTTATAATTTATTTAATTTTTTTATAAAGAAAAGCCAAGTACTCCTAATGGAATTTGAACCTGTGACCTTTCGATCTATTAAATTGGCATCATATGTTTAAATTAAATAGTGTGCCTTGTATTTCCACTCTAGAGTTGAAATATTTTTTTTCAGCTCTAGAGTTGAAATATTTTTTTCACAAATCAAAGGTTTTTTTAATAATTCTTTGTGGTCGTAGGAAAAATAGTGTACATTACTCGTGTGAAAGTGATTATTCTAAAACTCGGAGAATTTCCGCACTCGGCTGACGCCTCGTGCTAAATATCTCCTCGTTTGAAAAGTATCACTTTCATCACTTGTTAAATAATATACTATTATAACAATGGTAACAAAATGCAATCAACGCTTTAATTGCCTAATTCTGACCATTTCTGTCTGACCGAACACAACACTTTCAGACTCTCTCAGACCCACCAATTTACACTTTGAAATAAAAGTGTCGAGGGTGGTTCGACGAAAATGAAATAGAGACCGATTTTAGAGTTGTGTGTGAGGCAGAGCATATGTTGCAATCGTTCGGAACGCAGCTGACTTTCGGATATTACTGTATCTGCCTTCTGTCTCAACCACCTGTTGCCCGGGCTCGTGCTATAACACTGACAAAGTTTTATTTTGGTCAGTTTATTGCCGTTCGTTAAGATTCAAATAATTGTTTTTGACCGTTAGGTTTGAAACATTCTTTTATTTGCATGTCGGCAATTTTCGTGGGTCCCAAGGGTTTAACGGTACTTGGTATGTTTTTCCTTATTTGCGTATTTGTTGTCATGCATATGGAAAATTACAGATAACTGTTGTGTTATGTGAAATTTATAAAAACGAAAAATGTAAATTAATTAAATACCGCGGCTGTGGCTCAGAGGTGAGTTACTGGCATTCGACTGTGGCGACCCAGGTTCGATTCCCGGAGTGGGCATACGTACAATAAAAAAAGTATCTCAGAAATTCAGTGGATTAAAGAATGCAGGGAAGAGTGTAAAATGTATCATCTCCCAACCCATCCCATTCACACCGGTAACCAGGCCGGATGAGATCTCGTGGGGGTGCGGAAGAAGATACACACTTCCCAAACAGTAGGTCATGCAATGGCAAAAAACCAAGGATTGATAGCCCCTGGGGGGTGTCGCATGACCGAGGATTGTGGTTCGGAAACCACGTTAAGCTATAGGGCCCCTCGGGAATGGCCCTAGCAGCGAACGAAGAGGAAAAAGCAAGCAAGCAAATAAATTGAATAAGTAACAGAAATCATTTTAAATATTATTACTTGTTAATTGGTACAACCTCGTGGTATGTATGACCCAACCTGAATTGGCACAGTTTTCATTTCACAAGAAATATTGTAAAAAATTGTCTTGGAAACCTAAAAACTACCTACCTGACGGGGAATGACGAAGTTCTGTATGTGCATTAGGCATTAAGAGCAAACAGTAGTCAATTAAACAAATGGTGCAGTGTGTCTGGGATGGCAATAAAATGTCTTTTTTTATATACCCTAATATTATAAAAACGAATTTCATGAGAATTAAGTAGCGCGGCGTCAGTGGAGATTTTAAATATAATATTGGGGCATCGTTTGTAATTTTAATGGAAAATAAGAAATGAACATGAATAGCCGCAATATTTCTATTTCTATGTTCTGCATGGCGCATGATATAACTTGAACCTAAAAATAAACCCTTAAAATAAATTTTCAAAAAAGAAGATACATCCGCCAAACGAGAAGTTCTTGTGAACCCCTTAGTAAAATTTTTGTAATACATTTTTAATTAGATAAGCCAGGAAACGATGCCTGCTGGTATGGAAGGCTCTTAAAACAGAGTAGATATTTTTTTAATATCAAAATAATTCTATTCAGTGTGTCCACAGATGGACTTAATTCAGTAGCGTAGAATATTATGATTTTTTATAATTTAATTTCTGTATTATGTATTTTTTGTATTTTGAATTTTTTTATAATGTTTAATACAAATAAGTGTACCCCTAATATTATTTAATTACTGCACGCCTTTGTCACACCATTTTCAGTGTTTGTGAACGGATAACAATAGGCAAAACCCACAAATTGACCCAAACTCGGGCGGTACTACCTGCACTTAATGAAAAAAAAGAATTTTGCAATGAAATTAATGCCAAATTATGATTGGCTTAAATATTCGTTGGGTCACTCTGTAGTCCCTTTGCATACCTAATGAGCTTTTATTACTCTACACCTTTCTCTACAATAATAGACTATAATAGAAAAAAACAAAAAGTTGGTATATATTTTTAAAAAAAAATAGCCGAGTTTTCATAACTTTAAAGAGAATTCCAAACTCGATTAAATATCAATAAAGAATATAATTTTAGTAATGATGATTATAGTTCCAGCGCAGCCATGGGAATTTTATTATATTTCATTACATAGTACGACTAACTATAATATTTTATTAAACCACACGATCATCAACATTAATTTGAACGAAATAAACAATTTAAAATCAACGAACCGAAACAAAAATGACGTAGACATATAACCACAACATAACATAGCTTTTATAAATCCGAGACCAAATAACATACATATGTCAACTAGTAATAATAAAATTTAAAATAAATCAGAGGCGGTTCGCGGTCTTAAAAAATGGTGAAGAGCTAGGTATAGTGCGGGTACTTTTGACTAAAAACCCGTGTAACAAAACGTCTCTCTTATCCTCATCTGTCCAACGACTAAATGGAGTTTCCAACAAATTATGTCATTAATTGGGTTTATTTTTAAAACACACAACTAAGTAGGTACGTACACTACTGAATTAACTAAAAAATAAAGACAAAACTTTTTAATCTCGCAGTAAATCACGTAAAAACGATATCTATAACCGTAAATTTCGCGAAGCCCCAAAATAAATACCTTTAGGTTAGGCGAACCAATACTAAAGCAATGGTGCATACGATCTATTCCTTCATCATAATGCAAATTGTTACATGCTGCTTGCGTGACTGACGTCACGTAATCATAGCAACGGTGAATATCAAAGCCATGTTGGGCGTTGGGTCTTTACTTGCTTCGAGCTAACGGACACGGTCGGCTGGGGCGCGCTAAAATGCACGAGTGTTTATAATTATTGTCCACCGGAGTTAACCGTGGCCCTATTATGCAAAGCTACATTCGGATTAAATTAATATTATTAATTCGAACATAATTATTTTTTAAGTAGTATTGGTACATTAATATTTAATATTGTCGAAAAACTTTCCTCCTGGTTTTATTTTTTTTTGGTGACCTGACGAGCCACCACTGAAATAAATGTAATTTAAAAATGTCACTATTGTTTCGCAAAAAAGGCGGCGCTGGACTTAGTTACTTTGTGATTAACATCAAAGTGTAGTGAATTTCCCAATCTTCCTTTAAAGCGTTTGAAAGAAAAAAGGGGGCATGTACGCGCGTTTCGTGATAAATATGTGTATTTAGAAAGTAATGCACTTGAGTTTGTTTATTACGTTACGCAACGCAAGCGAGAATAAGGTAATTTTTGTTACAGTCTGACTGCCCCGAACCTGAAAGTTATAACGCAGTTTAGCAGAACTACTATTATTTTTTTACTAGAGTAATAGTTTAAAACTTTAATTGAGTTTGTTAAAGAGTTACAGCCGCAACGCGCGTATAAAAAGAAGTTTCACTCGAGCAGTTTTAGTAAGAGCAGGTGGCTACGAAATAAGAATTGTTAAATTAAAACGTAATTAAGTTCGGTTCATATCGTATCTATAAAAAATTTCGTTTTAACATAAAATCTAGTCATAAAATAAAACTTCTCGCTGTGGACCGTCATTTTAAGTCAAATATATGACAGTGGCTCGCATACAATATAGGCAAAAAAGCATTGCCCATCCTGGGAACAATAAAACAAACAGATACAATTTTTTTGTATTTTAGTTTTTATCCGTTTAATCCAACTTTGGCAATTTATCTCTACATTAATATAATAAATAATAATATAGAACCGAAAACTTAGTCCTATATCATTTCCACGAACGCATTCTTTGCTTATTATATCGTAAACTAGATCCATGTATAAGAATTCCATAAGACCGCTCTAAAAGCAAAGATATCGCTGTACATTAGCGTCTTATGCAAAAGCTCTGCTTTTGTACGAGTGGAAGCAAGCGAGAGAGCCGGTAGGCAAAGGATAGAAAGAGATATAACAAATAAACCCGTCGCAACCTTCGACCTTCCTTCACCAGCCCGCGCCAAGAAAGCGTTTTTCAAGTTTTACCGTAGTTTGGAAAATACTCGGCTTTCTCAATATAAAATATGAAACACGCCTCTATAAGTTTTATTATTAATTAGTTTAGTTATAGGATATTTTTAAAGGGATAATGGATAAGGTATCGTAAAATAAGAAGCACTGTTGTGAAAATTAAAATAATTTTTTGTGATAGGCTCGTAATATTTAATAATCAGTAAGCTTATTAACATATTTCACATAATAATTTACTTAGTTTTTGGCAACATTGGTTCAATCAGGTGGATGATAGATTTTTAATTTATAATTAGTGGTTTCGCCCTTTTGCTAGACTTCGCGCCGTCGCGTCGGCTTTTGGAAAAAAATATATGGAGGCGTTAATTGTTACTATTCCAGCTAGCAGCGCGTCTGCAGAACGATCCTTTTCAGGATTAAAAAGAATTCATACCTATTTACGAAACATACAGGAAGAGACACGCTTAAGTGAATTAACAATAATCTCTCTGGAGAGCGACCTTGCGGGATTTAAAAGGCAATCCGGGAATGGAATCCATATTGATTAAATACTAAATATTTCCCAAAACAATATCACACATGATTTAACAACACTAGAAACAGTAGCCAATCAAGTTTTATTTTTTCATATGTACCTGGTTAAATAAAAGGTGCCAATTGTTTTATGGGTCGCTAACAGATGGCACTGTATGTCAGTCGATAAAATAAATTAGAGTTTTCCAATTTTCTTTTCGGGCCACTTTATTATTAGCAATGTTGGCCAGAAATATTCGGGTATTTTCACCTCGAGGCAACGTACAAGTACAAATATTAAAGTTGCTAGTCCAAGAACAATTAATCGTGTAATATTAAAAATCCAAAGAAATAACAATTAAACTGATGCCGATAGTATGGTTGAAAACGCTGGCAGATGACGTGTCTAAAGACGAAA
The DNA here is from genome assembly GCA_935413205.1 of Polydrusus cervinus. Taxonomy (NCBI): domain Eukaryota; kingdom Metazoa; phylum Arthropoda; class Insecta; order Coleoptera; family Curculionidae; genus Polydrusus; species Polydrusus cervinus. The sequence goes on along the minus strand of OW284510.1, from coordinate 28,749,683 downwards.
CAGAGGATTGCAGAAATCTTGTGTGCATGCTAATTTCCGTTATACTTTTATTAAAGTCCCTAAACCACATAAACCTGTGTTTTTAATTTCTCTTTGTAAAAAACTGTCGAATTTTAGCATATTCTGGATTAAAACAAATTGGAAAGTAGCTATGGCTGTGTACACGTTGAGTAGGATTGAAGAAAAAACAATTTGTATTACGTGTAAATACTTCTTTTATTAATATTGTAGCAGAGCACTTTCGGCTTTCGCCATCGTCAGTGCTATCTGAAAGCGAGAATTTTTTTCATTGATAGATTAAATAATAGAAATTGATTTGTGGAATTCAATGAATTTAAAACATTGTTGTGGATTTAAAAGATCTAAAATTTGGTTTTTAATACTCACTCGTCAATGATTTCCTCATTTAGGTAGGATGACATTTCGTCCACTCAATATTTTAAAAACCAATCTTAAATTGGTAAAAAGACATACGAAATAAAACATCCGACAAACCGAAAGCGCTCTGAAACAATATTAATAACACGTAATACAAATTCCCTTTTCTTCAATTAAAATAAATTATTCGAATCATTATAATATTCTTTAACATGCAACAAATTTGAAAAAAAAGTTCTTTTCTAACTACTAGTTTGGTGTCAACCAGCATAAACTTACTAAGTGTCTATTTCAACATTCAAACATTTTATTGAAAATTTAGAATGATTCTCTCATAAATACTAAACACGGTACGATTCACCTCTTGTATATTTATTTACATAATACTTTTTAGTAGATAAATAGGATAACAAACAAACTGTCATCTAATATTCAACTAACCTGGCGAAATAACTGTACATGTCGGTTGCCCTGTCGTATTTACATCTAAGTTAGTATACGAAGTGATTGTATTCGTCAACGATGTCGGACAATCCCCGTAAAAAGATTCCTCTCCCGTGTTAACCTGGTCAAGCACCTGTAGGACCATGGTGCTTTGACGCAGCGCCGCAGCCGCCGCCGTGTTGTTTCCGCTCGTAATCGCTTTTTCGAACTCGCGGGCCTGTCACTTACGTCACTACCGGTCTAGAAGCTCGCGGTAACGTTGTCTGACTGCTATAGAGCCGGTTCGCTTGGTTGTTGAGAGGGACCGCGATAGTAGATCCCCACCACTTTGAGCGGTCGACGGTTGAATGAGCAAGAACTGAGAACCTGGAGAGTCGTGCTTGTGGTGCCCTCTTATGTTAATTAAGCACTTCTGATGGGACTACTAGTTTAACGTAATGGTATGTTGATGGTATAGGTATTCATATTTTTCAAAAACAGTTATAATGAGGCATTAGATCTACAATTTAAAATTATATAGGTTGTCCTAAATAGTCAGGGCATATCCAACATACTTTGTTTTTAATGACACATTTTCTAATTATCTGTAAAATTCCACGTACTTTTACAGTACAATCTCGGTAACGTGAACACAAAAAATTCTAAGGAGTTCATATTAATGGGACGTTTATATTAGCGACGTTTACAAAAAATACATGTAACAACTATTATTTGTACCTAGCATACTACATATAGTGTGTATTGATACAATAACCTAACCTAAGATACTTAACTAATCTTTTATAGCTACATTTTTCTGCTTTTTCCTAATATTAAGCAAACTGAAGAAAGGCATTTTGATTTTCCTTTTACATTGACCACTCTGTAGTATGAACAGTGCTATTCATACTACAGAGTGGTCAATGCAAAAAATATTATGTTCATATTACTCGTTCATAAGAGTGCATATTCATATTATCTCGATTGTACTGTATTTCCTATAAAATGTCCTTGGTGTAAATTCACTTGTTTTTGAGATATTGACGTTTAAAATATGGCATTTTCCGACTTTGACAGGTTGTAGCATTGGAACGGCGCATCTTATTTTTTAAATTAAAAAGTTGATTATTTTAGATGTCATGGAATCCTGAGTTGAGAGAGGGCCACTCCTGTATAGATGATTTAGATAAAAAAAAAATCTTCACTATATTAAAAAATAACTTGTTTCTCTTTCTTTCTTGACATGTTTCGCTATAATAGTAGCTGAATTTTGAATAATTTGATGTAATAAAAGAAATTTTCTACTCCCACATGAAGTTTGGCTGTTTCATTCACAGTAAAGTGACTGGAAAAGTTGGCTATTTCGGTTAACTAAACGGATATAATTTCATATCCAAGTTAGGATATGAAACTGACCAATCACACTAGTCAATTACAAAGAAACCAAATTTACATATTGTGCACTTGACAGAAGTGAGGTTAAGAATATAGGTACTTCAAAAATATGCAAATCTGTTCTTTTTTAATTTGAATCAAAACATTTATCCCAGAGTTTACGCATACTAATTTTTTTTCATATTTTATAGTTTTGGCATTAAAATTGTTTAGTCGGTGTTATAATTATGAGTTTATCATCAATAAAACTATTGCTAGGTCATACCATGAATTTTTTGCAGGTCATTGACAAAATGCACAATTTCCACAAATTTTAAAAACGCAAAACTGGCTCGATTACTCGATGACGTCGATTCGATAAAAATTTACAGTGAGCATCGTTACCGATCTTTCACTTGCTATATCAGTGTTTTTGTTCACATCCCACATAAGTCCGAATTATTGTAGAATTTTGATGCATTTTTCTTTAAAATAACTGTTATTTTTATTTATTTGCTCATAGAGCAGAAAGATTGACAAATAACTTAGGTTAGACTTTTTCAACTGTCATTTCATTAGCTTGGTTTTCTGTCAATAATTTCGGTGTTGCCATATTATATGAAATCTTTATTCTTTAAAATAACTGTTCTTTTTATTTATTTGCTCATAGAGCAGAAAGATTGACAAATAACTTAGGTTAGACTTTTGCAACTGTCATTTCATTAGCTTGATTTTCTGTCAATAATTTCGGTGTTGCTATATTATATGAAATCTTTTACCTTATTTAGCTATTTCTATTGGATTACTTTTCAGACTTTGTCATTGTATTATATTATAAACATTTTAGAGAACCTTGGCAAGATTGTCAAGTATATTCGATAAAGCCCGTGTTTTTGTTCCAATAGTCTTTTTATTTATTTATTTTGATGACTCAAAAGTATCTATTAAAAAGTTTAAACAGAAAATTTTATTTTTTTCCTTCATACACTACGACCAAAATCAAAATTTATTGAAAGAACCCATTCATGAGCGGTAACATTTTTACATCGGACCGTTCCTGTTGGTTTGGTTTCTTTATGTTTAAAGTAATATATTAATACTAATAATAGATACTAAATACTAATAAACACTGTTCTTAAAAAAAAATTAAGTAAACTATAAAAGAAATAAAGACAAACACTCGGTATGGCTGCTCGTATGAAAGACATAATTTGGGTAAGGTTAGGAGAATCATGTGTGACGGTGTCAGGTTGCGGGGGTTTCCGGCCCGGCCGGAAGCAGTCACAATACGCGCGTATTCTCTTTCTTCGTCGTCGATTCATTCATTCTTTCACCGATAGAAAACGTACTTAAATCTCAATTGCGCCTGGTTCTTTTGCTAAATGCACAACTGCAGTTACACCTACTTTTTTATTATTAGCCAAAACTGGGAGTAGGTATGATGGTTTCTGTAGTATATTTTTGGTTTACGAACACCACTTCAAAATTGTTGATTTTAAGGAATAATAAATTTTGGGGAGTTGATTACGAATCTGAAAACGATTTTCGGTAGTGTAAGAAAATTCCTTAATTGCACTACCAAAAATGTAATATAAGCAGTAGCGTAGCCAGAAAATATGCTCGGAGGGGTCGGTGGGCGTAAGTAGGACATTTTTTTTCTGGAGAGAGGGATAGTCGGGACTACATGTATTTCATGAGATTGTCCCTAGTGAAGAAGGCGAAAAAGCGCGGGCCACGCCCAAAATGTGTTTAAAATTGACCTAACTTAAAACGAAAATTAAATTATTACCTCTCCCCCTCTGCATGACTAAAGTAATGCCCCCCCCCCCCCCCCCCACGAGCAGGTGTCAATCCAAAATTTTAACATACGACTTATGTATGACTCTAACCTCGGTTTTTCATGATTAAAAATAAAGTAAATATCGCTCACCACGCCAAAATTGATGATTTTTTCGGAAACCATGTATTTTACCTCTCCCCCTCTGCATGACTGAAGTAATGCCCCCCCCCCCCCCCCCACGAGCAGGTGTCAATTTTAACATACGACTTATGTATGACTCTAACCTCGGTTTTTCACGATTAAAAATAAAGTAAATATCCCTCACCACGCCAAAATTGATGATTTTTTCGGAAACCATGTATTTTAGGAGCGTAGATCTAAGAACAGTTTTTAGTGCAAATGCTAAGGTTTTAAAATATTCCTTCTAAAGTGCCGCTTTGTATATTCATAATAAAGCATTATCGTTTCTTCCCGCACATTTTTTTTTTTATTATAGTTTATTACACCTCTTCCATAAAAAATGTTTCAATTACATTTTTTTACTTTAATGTTTCTCTTTAAAAATAAATACCTAATTATTTTTTTTTTGTTGTAAAAATTTCGACATTGTTATTAATCAATTAAACAACGTATTAATGGCGTAAAGAACACAGTTATCAAATTTAGTTTCTTAAGTCAATCCATTTTGGTATTAATGACGGAGGAAGAATTATTTGAACCAGCTGAAGCTTTGCAACAATGTTACCCTCGCGATATTTCCTCAGATTTTCCATTACAAATTATTACCTTATCTCAGCCTTTAAAAGACAAAATAGGTAGACATTAGAGAGCTTGCAAATTTTTTAATTATAGAAAATGATACCCTAGCATCAAATTTCGCAGCGTTATGTACTGCTCTAAAATTATTCTTGACGCTCCCTGTAACCGCGGCGTCTCCAGAACGATCGTTTTTAAAATTAAAATTAATAAAAAACTATCTAAGAAATTCCTGTGCCCAAAATCGACTAAGTAATTTGGCATTGCTTAATGCAGTAATGGACAAAACCGAAATAGTAAGGGTTTTTGCGGAAACTAAGTCCAGAAGGAAGCAAGGCTTTTTTTCATAATTTATAATAAAATATATACGACTATTTTACTTCATAAAATATACCTAGGCATATTTATTTTATGTTGTTTGTTCTTGTTACATTATATACGGTAAGAATATTCCATTATGTATTTTTTAAATATCTATGTTTTTTGTTTGTTTATTTTTTGATTATATTATTACCTACAATCATCAGTATCAGTACTGACAAGCATGCTCTTGTAGTTGTAGCTACTTACTAATTGTTATTAATTATTGTATTATTTAATATGTTACAAAAAGTTATATAAGAAATCTCTTAAATATATAGGTACCTAAATTTTTTTTATATTTATTAATATTGTAAAAATAAGTATCTTGTAAATGTGTTAGAAGTAGAAAAAAAAAAAAAACCATGGTTTAGACAGCTATAGCCCTCGTGATTTAAACTCGACGCTCGAGCAATATTGATAGCTGTCTAAACCATGGTGAATACTGTACTATTATTATGTTCACTGGCATTATAAAATGCTGTATTTGATATGAAAATAACTATCATAATTGAAACGGCAGCGTTTTTTTAAAGAAGTTTCTTTTTATTTTATTAACAATTTGGTCCACCCTAATTAAGAAGTCTGCTCTGCAAGGAAGGCCATCCAGGTGAAAGAAGAGGGCATATTATCCCCTCTAGTTACGTTACTGAAGATAGCTATTAATTGATGTGGAAATAAATAATAATCAAAGTAGAAGTAGGGGTTTTGAAAATTTGTATCACGTCACGCATGTTGGGTTGCACAAAGATTTTTTAACAAGAATTAACTCACCAGCAAGTTTGACTGTGACATAACTAACATTGACAGGCATTACGAACTTACCAATCAAAGTTGCCTGATTAGTAAATTAAAAATTAGGTAACCGTTCCAGTATGTTTGTAAGAAAATTACTTCTCCCAATGTCATGTATGTTACAGTCAAACTGGCTGGTTAGTTAATTATTATTAAAATTCTGTGTGCAACACGACATTAGTCTTCTATTTATCGTCGTAAAACTCTAAAATAAACGTTTTATTAAATATGTTTAACTGTATTAAATATAATTTGTGAATAAATTGCGGTTTTATAAACAGTTTTCTTATGGTTTTCAGCTCGGCCATGTTGGACAAAAATTTAATTTTAAAACTCGAGTCACATAAAATATCAGACCGGAAGCCCGATATAAAATATCATGCGGTTATTTTAATTAACGCTATCGCTAAAATATGTTAATTCTGATTATTACATCAAAGCTCTGTGGGATATTTTTATTGTTTTTAATGTTTTTTTAATTCTAAAAACGTAAGTTTAAATGCAAGTTTCAATTATTTTTATCACTCTGCAATGAGACCTTTATGTACCGCAATGTAAAATTACCATCATAATTAGGATTTGCCATAATTTCTTCAGCCCCCATCGGCCGTTTGTAAACTTAAAAGTCAAAAAGCGACAATCCCGATATATCTGGACGGATGGCAACCGACTTCTAAAAAAAACATATCCCACCGTCTAAAAGACGAAAACTTCTCCCTACCAGGCGCGTATACAAGGGGGGGGGGGGGGGGGAAGGTTGTCTCCTATAACTCAAGAAACGAGTAAAAAGTCAAATTAGCTGGTCGCTAAAAAAAATATTCGCAGAACAAGAAAGAAAATATGTTCGGAGGGGGCTCAGTGGGCGTAACTAGGGCATTTTTTTCTGAAGGACTACATGTATTTCATGATTTTGTAGTTAGGAAGGCGGAAAAGCTCCGCAGGGGAAACATCTTCGGGATCAGTGAATATTTTTCTCACTTTTTCTTGATACTCGTAGCTGGTCTTTAAATTTAAGAAGTACATTTTTTACAATTGTGAAAAATGTTAATGTTGTTTCAATCCAAAATTTTCACATAAGTATGTTTGTGTGACACACAGTATGTATGTGTGACTAGCCAGGAGGGTTCGGGCTCGGTTTTTCATATTTAAAAGTAAAATAAATATCTTTTATAGGCTCACCACGCCAAAATTGATGATTTTTTCAGAAATTGTGTATTTTTGGAGCGTAGATTACGAATGAATCTGAAAGCCGTTTTGTTGCAAATGCTTAGGTTTCGAAATATTCCTTTTTAAAGTGTCGTTTTGTATAAAGGTTAGGTTTTGGATTCATAATGAAGTAGAAAAAAAGCTATTTTTAAAATTAATAAAGGGCATCGATGGTTGTCATTTATTTTTGTTGTAAAAATATTTTATAGCATTTGGTTATATTTTTGTTGATTTAAAATAGCTCTAAGGAGGAAGAAACGAGACGGAATAGAAAAACACTATAAAATTGTATTCTTTTTACTCGTTTTCATTTAAAATTGCATCATAAACCAATAACTAAGACGATATGCGTCCGAAATCTTAATATCTATACAAAACAGTATCTACTTTTAAAAGGAAAATTTTAAAAACTAATCGTTTTCGAAACAAACTGTTTTATAATCTAAGCCAAAAATACATCATTTTTTATAGATCATTAATTTTGTGCTGTGTTGGTTTTACATTTAAAAAAATAAATGGGTAGAAATAATACTCCAAGTCAACCTTCACTAAGATATATTCAATAAAAAACCTTTATTTTATTGTAATGTACATGTTTCGAACGTATAAACGTTTATCTTCAGGTAAAGTACAGCTTATGTTAGAATAAATATTAGGAAATTGTAAGCGACACCCTCATAGAGCTTTTGAGGAAGTTAATTTAAGTATGGACTACTTCTTTAAATTTTAAAAAATATTTAAAGTTTTAGATTAAGAGTGGAACAAAAAATAGGGTTGCAATTAGACTTTTAGACCCGAGCTCCGTTTAGAGAGCATCTGCAAAAATTATAGTATTTTCAACATTTTTCTACACAGAGCAAAATCGACTAATTAAACAGAATTGTTAAGAATAATCTTATACCAGTAGCAACATTTTTAATAATCACTATTAAACAATCTATTACTATAGCAAAAAAGTTAACTAACGAACAGCATACAGAATTGCTACCTCTTTATTTATTTATACGGACAATAAAACGAAATAATTATGAATATAAGCCCAGAATAGTAAGAATGTATTTTAATAAAACATTATTTTTGTAAATAAAAATGATTTTATACAACATAAAGATTATACCAACAATAAAACGCTTTTTTGGGGGGTATTAATTAAATTATTATTTGATATTAAACATTTATTTACCCTTATGCAACATACTTTTAATTGGCAAGAGTATCAAGACGTGTTTTACGATGCCATTTGCATTTGTTCGGCTGTGCGGATTGTCTCAGATGTTTGTTGTTTTTTGTGAACAGTGTTGTGAGGTTAATATTAAGCTTTATTTGTGGTGGTGTAAAATTATCAGTATTTTGTAACCTAAGAGCTGTGTTTATGATCTCGGATTTTTCGTTGTTTCTTGATTAGAAAGTGTTGAGGGTAAATACCCTTATTTGTTGTTTTTTTTTTAGTTAAATAAATACCTTTAAAATGTTAACCTATTTTTATTATTTATCTACTATTTTTTATATTCTCGGCCATTTATCTGTTTATTTTAAATTCTGGATATACGATTGCACATGTTTTAAAGCGAAAAATAGCAGTAATTACATGGTAAAATCAAAAAATGAAATTTGTCAATACCAATATAAATATAGTAAAATATCATTTCTTTACCTTTATTATTTTTTTGTCTTAAAACATACAATCATCCAAAATGTTGCTTGTTACTTGGAGTTTGCGTAAAGAGATAAGTGATCGATAAATTTATAAAAAAATTAATATTCTGAATGCGCAAGCGCAAAATTTGAATCGGCAAACAGTATAAAAACGTTTTATATTGGCAGCTAAACAATTTTATACCGGTTATAAAACTGGATTATACTCTTTTTCAACTGTGTTTACTGGATATAAAGCGTTTTATAGTCGCTATAGAACAAACCATTATGGTTATAATTCGTGTCATATAAACAGTATAATCGTGTTTAACTAATGTGTATACTAATAAAAGTACGTTTTATAGTCGCTATGGAACAAACCCTCATGGTTAGCATCCGTGTCATATAAACAGTATAACATATTTTAGTTATCCTTATTCACTGGTCCTAGCAATATCTGGTGTATAACTGGTATTGCTGTCCCAAATAGTATTAAATATTCTTATAATGGCCATAAGAATTCTTATAATGGCTATAATTTCTTTTTCTCAGTGTAAGAACCGAAAGGAAGATGGGCAACTAGTAAGTCAGAGATTAACGGGGGGCTAAACTTTAAATTTTAATCTTAGAACAGCAATATTTTAAAAATACTAAATTTCTATTTATTTAAAATTCAGTTGATCCACCAAACAAAAATTATACTTTGCAATTTTAACATCGTCATCACGATCCAATCTACAAACCGTTTAAAAAAAAAGGTATCTCATATTCCCAAATCCCACAAAACCATTCTAATATCTTTATAATCTTCTTTTTTGCTTTTTGATATATGCCCGGTTAAAAACTATAATGCACCTTTATACAATTGTCCTTTTTTGATGTGCTTGGTCTTTCCCACGTTTGATCAAAAGATCTGGGCCGCTTAATTTTTAAATGTATGAAACAAAAGGGCTTTAGAACACGAATTTGGGACCGTGCTGTGATTGCATAGAATGCGTGTTAAGGCAATATTTGGATAGTTGTAAAAAATCGTCCTTATAATAATTCACAGTCTAACTGCATGCTAAGTGAGTACTTTAATGACAATGTTGCTTAGACTATGGATTATAATTAGTCGGAAGATCTTTTGTCTGCATCTCCATGAAGACATGCGAGGTATTTAGGCCAGACTTAAAATTATATTTTGTTAGTTTGAAGAAGTAGTCCATACTTGAAGTGAAGTTGCAAGTTAAATGAGGAGAAATAATACTCTAAGTCAACCTTCACTAGGATATTTTCCAAGGAAAAATATTTATTTCACTCTACATGTTTCGAACGTATAAACGTTCATCTTCAGGAGAAGTATAATTTATATTGAAAAAGTTATTAGGAAATTGACAGTGACATTCTCATAGAGCTTTTGAGGAAATTAATTGAATAAAGAAAAGTGTTGAATAACTTCCATAGAAGTAGGAGAGAACAACATACTTCCAAGTTATATAGATAAAGTTGGGTTAACAGTTGATAATTTTCAAAAATTCAAAGTGACGAGGTAAGAAACGTTATGTGGAAATGATACTGAAAAATGAAAATTATCAATTGTTATCCCAACTTTTTTTTTTTCGTTTTTGTGGAACTGTTATCAACTTTAATTTTTTAAATGCGGACCTGCATTTTTTATTTTGTATTTTGAGTCCATGTATCACACCTAATAATTTTTAGTAGTTTTGATGTCATTACGTCATTAGGAATTTGATAATAACTTTTAAATAAACTCGGCTCTGGTGTCAGTTACTTAACAATTTTTATTAAATACAACATGCAAATTTATTAGACTTTAACAGTTATAGAATGAATTAAGTATACCGGGTGTTGCATCGTCGAGCGGGACATAGGAAATCCCATGTAATTTTAAATGGGGTCAATTATTGGCTTCCCTAATTATTTTAGAGAAAAATTCTATTTAGGTTTATTAAAGAGCACTAAAACTAACATTTAAAAGAATACCTCTAGATATTTTTGATGAGCCCGTTTACGGGTTATCGCCGATTTCTTTTTAACTATTTCTCCTTTTTATGGCCCCGTATTGCGGGCACCAGTCAAGGTAAAAGATGACTGTCAAATAAAGTTGTCATTTTAAAATGTGTGCTTTATTGTTATAAAAACTCGTACATCGAAAATATTAAAGGTGTATTTATGAGTACAAAATAATCTGAATAAAACTAAAATAAAATATCCAATTACAAGGTTAATTATGACATTTTACATGTTTCAATATTTTACTAATTAATAGGTAGGTACTATTAAATTGTTAGAACTTTAGGATTTAAGAAGATGTTCAAATATTCCTCCATTGACTGCTAGACAATAACCGAGGCGATCATAAAATTCTCTTCTTACATTCGCTAGTTGGTAAACTGAAATTCTATTGCATTCGGCAGAAATAGCATTTTTTAACTCGTCTAGATTTGGGTATTTTTTATCTTTGTATATCCTGTTTTTTAAATGGCCCCAGAGAAAGAAATCATTTGGCGATAAATCAGGAGACCTGGCTGGCCAATTTACTGTATGATTTAAGCCAATAACATTTCCATTAAAAGCACGGTTTAAATATTCCCGGACAGCCAGGGTACTATGTGCCGGGCAGCCATCCATTTGGTACCAAACTTTCTGATTTTCCCTGGCGGCATCATGTAAAGTAGGTAAAATATGATCTTCAAGTAGTTCCAAAAAATATTCTGCATTTAAATTTCGTGTAAGAAATAATGGCCCGATAATATTTTCTCCGAAAATCCCAGCCCAAACATTAACTTTTTGTGGATATTGCGTCCTTGTTTCGACAAACCTGTGTTGGTTTTCTTTGCTCCAATATCGATAATTTTAAACATTGGGTTCATTGTTTAAGGTAAATGTGCATTCGTCAGTGAAACGAATGTTTTTAAAAAATTCCCTATACATGTTTGCTCTTTCAATCATACCAAAACAATACTCCTGTCGTCGTATTTCGTCCCTATCTCTTAGCTCTTGGTGCTTTTCATATTTGTATGAATAATATTTATGTCGTTTCAAAACTCGTAACGCTGTGGTGTGATCTAATCCTATGTCATCCTCAAGTTTCCTTGTGCTGATCTTCCCATCATTTTCTTCCACGCAATAAAACTTGCAAGTCCCTATCATTTCTTGCATCTCTTCTTTGTTCCTGCCTTTCTTCACATCTGCAGTTATTTATTACAGTGCCTTTTGTCTCAAATTTCTTGATAGTCCTTTCGACTGTAGATTTTGCAGGTATCGGTCTATTCGGATACAAAGCAGCAAACATGTCTGACACATTTTGATAACTATTTCCTTGATAATACCATTTAATCATCAATATTTTTTCTTCAGAAGTGTAATTCATGGCTAATATTTTCGATGTACGAGTTTTTAATAACAATAAAGCACACATTTCAAAATGACAACTTTATTTGACAGTCATCTTTTACCTTGACTGGTGCCCGCAAATACGGGGCCATAAAAAGAAATAGTTAAAAAGAAATCGGCGATAACCCGTAAACGGGCTCATCAAAAATATCTAAAGTTATTCTTTTGAATGTGGGTTTTAGTGCTCTTTAATAAACCTAAATAGAATTTTTCTCTAAAATAATTAGGGAAGCCAATAATTGACCCCATTAAAAATTACATGGGATTTCCTATGTCCCGCTCGACGATGCAACACTCGGTATAATATCTTATTTATACATATCTGTTGCGAGCAAATTTTAATAGGTACTTAGATTACCGATCCGTAGATTAAAGGACTATCGAACTAGTAACCACAAATTAATTCTAGTTTTTGATAATAATTTATGTAAAGCAGATAATTAAAAAACAAACAAAAATTTTAAATAAAAAAATTAATAAATGAAAAGTTGAATCCAACCACACAAGCAACACTGACAAAAAACTCAAATTTAAGATTTAATAATTAAATTTATGAAAGGCATAAAATGAAAGTTAATCAAACCAAAGATGGCTATGACCGAAATTTTATACTTGATTGTTTGGCTTAATTATGTTGACAAAAGTAGTGAGTAGTCACCTTTTTAAGTTTAACTGGCGATATTTAAATTGCGGAGGCTTGGGGAAAGGGACTACAGAGTGATCCAACGAATATTTAAGCCACTTTCATAATTTTTTATTGCAAAATTATTAATTTTCATCAAAAGCAGGTAGTACCACCCGGGTTTGGATCAATTTTGCCTATTGTTATCCATTCGCAAACACTGAAAATGGTGTGACAAAGGCGTGTATTATGTACATAGTATTAGGTACACTTATTTTGTATTAAACATTATAAAAAAATACAAAAAATACATTATACAGAAATTAAATTATAAAAAATCTAAATATTCTTTGTCATCTGAAGAACTGTCATCTCCTCTTGACGTTATAATTAACGGGTCGACGGTCCGATCGATCAGGTGGTCACGACTGCACATTTTCTCCTCTTCTTTTCCGCCAGTTCTCTGGTGTCACTTCCTTAATGGCTTGATCAAACAGTAGCTTAATGCCTTTCATTTTAAATGTCATGTTGTGTCTTGCTACTAATCCTTTCACTTGCGCCCATATAAGTTCTATAGGATTTAGTTCGCAATTATATGGCGGTGTGCGCAGCACAGTTCTTCTTTATCAAATTCTCTTTTTCTTTTGGTTAGTTATAAATAATTCAAAGCACAAAATTTACCTCCGCCTATGGCCGACACCGAAATTGAGCCGAACTGGACGGAATTTCCCATTTTATTACTCTACACCTTTCTGAAATAGACTATAGATAGATCTATCATCTTGGAAGAGCCGATGTTGCTCCTGCTGACTACAGCTTATTAATTCTAATGTATTGTGAAAATTCACTAATTTTGTTTTATTCATGAACTTGTGAAGGAACCTAATGGGAGTTTGTATTTGAAATCTTGTCAGTTTGTGATAAAGATACTGCTATGTCTAGTTTGTTCGGTAGTAATAAATGCATCCCTAATAGTGTTGCCGATCTGTTACAATCGTAACAGATCTGTTACGTTTTTAAATGATCTGTTACGCAGTTACTTACACCTTAGAGCAATCTGTTACGTTTTCTTGAGGTGTGATTTTTTTTGGGTAGGAGGAGAAAGACCTCTTTTTGTGGTTTGTTAGTCATCACTTTGTTCGGGTTTGCTGTTTGTGCAGGGGTAGGTTAGGTCGGGTTTGTCCTTTGTGGATGTTGTGTAGTTAGGGGTGCTGACCTTTTTTTTTTTACTATTTTAGTCAATCTGTTACAGTTTTTGAGCTAATCTGTTACGATTCAAAAAAATTTTGTGGTAACGCTGATCCCTAATTGCAGTTTTGTTTTATGTTTTATCGTATAGGCCTCTAGTCCAACTCACAAATTGTTTACGATTCTAAAGATAATATCCATAAGTTATTAAAACCTATTCTAAATTATTATGATTTCCTAACCTTCCCGCAGACAGGAAGCGATAGATGCCACGTGACATTCATTCTTAATTTTTATATGACTGAAAGACGAGCTCGCACATTATGCATAGAGTGTCAAAATTCAAATAACGCCCATGGACAGTAATTAGTTTTTCCGGTTTGTTTTAAATACCGGAATAAGAAATAAATCATTAGAATTAGAAAGAAAAGTTATTGTCAAAATAGTAAAAACATCGTGGTGAAACAGAATATTAACATCGCAAAAACCAATAAAGGCATTCATTTAGTTCGATAAAGCATTAAGTATGCAAATTTTATGGTTTAAATCTTGTAGGAATTGCCTAAAAATGAGTGGAAAAGTGGGAATATTGGAATAACAAAGTAAACAATTGTGCACAAATCTTTAGCCCGGCAAATAGTTGTTTGTACAACAACAGTGGATATGATGTATATATCTCACAAGGAAGTAAATTGAATACGACGCCTAGGCGGAGTGCTCAAATTTTCGAGTGCGATATAGACAATCCACTTGAGTTGAACAGTATATTTTTTCTACGACCAAACTTACGAAAAACGAAAAAAAAGTTTGCAGGCTGCCAGGTTCGAACTCACGACCATTGGATCTAAAGTTCAACGCCCTACCGTCTCGACTATAGATTCATTTAAGAAATTATGGTAAAATCAATAATGATGGTACATGAAATTAATATTCTAGGCACATTCAGCAGGTTGCATTATTGATAAATCTATTATAGATGCGTATAGATTTTGTTATATTGAACAAATTAAAAACATATTGTATCATATACATATAAATTATATAATTTAGTCTCTTAAAAAAGAAGACGGAGCCTCAGTAAATATAATAAACTGTGATTGGTCAGTACCTTTAAGAATGCCACAGAGAATTATAATTTTTATAACAATGTTGTCAACTCATGGTAAATTTCCGGATTCGTAAGAACAAAGCACAAAGAAATGATAGGTCGGCGCTGTCTCCAAAGGAAAAAGGGAAATTTTTACAAACAGCAAATTGCCATGTGGGAGTAGAAAAAATATATTTTAGATTTCAAATCTTTAATTTTGGCACCATTTCGTGCACGCTTTAAGAAAAAATTGTTGAGGGGGGGAAATCAGGAAAACATTTTTTTTGTAATCCCCATTTTTTGAAAAATGTAATTTTCGTTAACCTTGGAGCTGGGGCTAGTGACGCATTTGCCCTTTAATTGTTTGATCAATATTTATTTGCTGTCCCCTTTTATTCAAAAAGTTTTGGTATAGCAATTATCTACAGATTTAAATTTAAAAATTAATATTACACGCACGAATTTTCTTGTTCAATAATTTAAACATAACAATACTAATATTGATCAATGAATCTATCAACATATTGATGCTCAATAATCATAACGATCATAACATGCCTGAAAATTTTGGATGAATCATTTGGTTGAAGGCCAGAGACACAGGGATAAAAAAAATGTAAGCTGAATATTAATTAATGGTTAATGGTAGTAGGATATTTAGTATATAAGGTACCCAGTAATCCCAGTATTGACCTGAATAATTTTTTCGTACAGCATCGTTTTAAAACGCTGTCAACTGATCCATTTTCCTGGCCGAAAAACAGTGACGTCACAGATAAGACACATTTAATCTGTTCTAAAACGCGACCCGACAGCGTTTCTGTGGTGTGTCAAATAAATGTCACCGAGGTGCGTTATCAAGGTTATGATAGAATAGATTTTTTAGCTTTAAATGGCGGATCGGTAGAGCGCTAAACCAAGATGGGGAAAAGGTAAACAAACGACCCGACAGGAATATATGGTACGGCGCGGCGTAGCCAGAAAATATGCTGGGGGGGGGGGGGGGGGCTCAGTGGGCATAAGTAGAACATTTTTTTCTGAAGAAAGGGACAGTAGGGACTACATGTATTTCATGATATTGTACATAGGGAAGAAGGCGGAAAAGCGCCGTAGGCGAAAAAGTTCGTTTAAAATTTACCTAACTACTATCAAATTTCGAAAATTAAATCCCCCTCGGCATGGTTGGATTAAATTTGTTTTTGTAAATGTTTTTTTACTTTTTTTTGATATTCCTAGCTGCCTCTTTATTAAAAAAAACATTTTTTATATTTGTAAAAATATTGCTGTCAATCCAAAATTTTAACATAAGACGTACTCTAACCAGCGGGTTTTCGGCTCGGTTTTTCTTGATTAAAAATAAAGTAAATATCGCTCACCATGCCAAAATTGATGATTTTTTCAGAAATCATATATTTTAGGAGCGTAGATCTAAGAGCAGTTTTTGGTGCAAATGCTTAGGTTTTGAAATACTCCTTCTTAAGTGCCGTTTTGTAAATTCACAATAAAGTATTTTCGTTTCTTCCAGCACTATTTTTTTAATTATAAATTATCACATTTCTTCCATAAAAAATGTTTCAATTAAAATTTTATTTTAATTTTTCTCTTTAAAAATAAATACCTAATTGTTTTTTGTTTTTGCTGTAAAAATATTTTATTGCATTGGGTTATATTTTTGTTGATTTAAAATAGTTCTAAAAAATTAAAAACGGAACAGATAAGTATATAATAGAAATATACTATAAAATATTATTCTATATATTTTACTCGTTTTCCTATAAATCAATAACTAAAACGATATGCGTCCGAAACCTTAATCTCTATATAAAACAGGACTTTTAGAAGGAAAAGTTTAAAAACTAAACGTTTCCTACAAGACCTTTGTAATCTAAGCCAAGAATACATTATTTAAAAATTTAAATTAAGAGTCCAATCGTGAGACGAAAAATTAGGTTGCAATTAGACATTTCGACTCGAGCTCCTAGGGTCGGGGGAGGGGGAGCCCCTCAAAATACACCACTGGCGCGGAGGAATACGTGGCGGCTGGCTGGTTTTTTGAAAGGCTCCTTTTCTTTCGGTCTTTAAGCAATGGTTTCGAAATATTCTTGGTAGGAAAAAATATCTCTAGAGAGGATACAAACCATCCAACAACCCGCCTTCATCATTTTAGTTTAATAAACTAGTGTATTTTTTACTGTCTGTACTAAAATTACAGAAACGAAACACTGTATTTATTATAAATCCAAAGAAGAGAGTTTATTTTTTACTTATTTATACACCGATTTCATCTCTGATGAGATGAAAGGATAAAGGACGTTTTAGTATTCTGATCATCTGCTCGAGGTGCCATAAATTGCAATCATTTTTCATAAAAACGAGGAAAGGTGGTGATGTGCGTATTTTTTAGAGTGGCCCTAAAGGTGCAGGTGTGAATAGTAAGGTGCTCATAACGGTACCGAAGTTTTAAGAAAATGTAACGAAAAAGATAGTTAAGTTAGATAAGAAGGTGAAGAGTGACACGATGTAAAAATAATAGATCATTTATTATAAATGATAATAATCTGAAAGATATTCACTTTTCTTTTATTAATAATAGTAGTAGTAATAATAATAAGCTAACTATCAACGCAGGCGCATTTTGAATAGCTGGAAAAACATGACACGTGATGAAATATAAAAATTAACATAGAAAGAAATATTTTAGCGGCAGGCGGACGAAGTAGTGCATCTATCATTTACATTAAAGTACACAGGAACGATAAAAGAAATGGGTTTCCTAGGGCACAGGTAGACAATGACAAGCTGTTTCGTCCTTGTTAGGACTCATCAGAAAGCCATAACCTGTAAGCAATTCCTAATACAGCAAAAATATGCTTTCAAGATATTTTTAGGAATAAATATATGAAGAAAACTTAGTATCGCCATCTGTAGGAATCAACGCAATGCAAAAGATAGCCATCAGACCTGCAAATATAGAACTAACAATAAACTAAGTACCGTAGGCCAACATATCAGTATAGGAAACGTTTTTGCGCATCCCTACACTTTTTCTAAGGGTGTGTAGATTCAAATATAGATCGGGGGGTGTTTATGGCGGCTCGCGGTCTTAAAAAATGGTGAAGAGCTAGGTATAGTCCGGGTACTTAAACAAACATTTACTAAAAACCCGTGTAACAAAACGTCTCTCTCTCTCTTTACCTCATCTGTACAACGACTGAATGGAGTTTTCAACAAATTACAAACTGTCATTAATTGGGTTCATTTTTAAAACACACAACTAAGTAGGTACGGTCACTACTGAATTAACTGAAAAATAAAAACAAAACTTTTTAATCACACAGTAAATCACGTAAAAACGATATCTATAACCGTAAGTTTCGCGAAGCCTCAAAATAAATGCCTTAAGGTTAGGCGAACCAATGCTAAACATGGTGTATACGACTGACCTATTTTTAAACTGCCCTTCATCGTAATGCAAATTGATACATGCTATCAAAGCCATGTTGGGCGTTGGGTCTTCACTTGCTTTGAGCTCACGGACACGGTCGGCTGGGGCGCGCCAAAATGCACGAGTGTTTATAATTATTTTCCATCGGAGTTAACCGTGTCCCTATTATGCATAGCTACATTCGGATTAAATCAATAATATTAATTCGAACATAATTATTTCTCAAGGGCTAAAATGGTAGCTGTATTGGTACATTAATATTGTCGAAAACCTTTCCTCCTATTTTTATTTTTTTTCACCTGACGAGGCGCCACTGGAGGATTTAATTTTTAATTATAATTTGTACAGATATTAAAATGTTTACAAAGTTAAGTCAAATTTGGTAAAACATGAAAATGCGTATAAAATTCACTAGATTTCTTTACCAGTTGCATGCGTACAATAAACACATTTCATAATAAAAAATGTGTACACTGATATTGCTACAATAGATCCTAATAGTTCCAGCAAAAGTAGGTGGGTACCTAGCTAACGTAAAATGCAACACAAATTAAATATCATTATTTTTGTGATTCCCTGCGTAAATAAAACGTATAATCTAACAATTTTGTTATTGTTTATGCAAACTTGAAAACGTTGTTGCGTGGGAATATTTTATTTTAAATATAACTGACTGCAAACTGCCTGAACTTGACAATTATCTGTTCTGAACCATAGAAATTACTGGACATTTCTATAGAAAATAATACAGAAAACCCGATTTCCGGTTTAAAACAGGAAACATGCCCGATAACATCTCGCATGCCTGAATAAAAAACAAATAAATAATTAATCGAGTAAATAAAAGGGGCAACATGGGATTTAATTGTTCATAGTGTAAGTATTATGGTTATTTGTTTGATTTTTAATTACAGCTTGACAATAATTATATGACAAATTAATTACGAAATACGATCATTTTACATTTATATGATATTCGAAAATTAAATTTCTCAATAATTAATTTGAGATTGTTTGTGTTTTTTCTTGCATGAACTAAAAAGTATATCGTCATAATGTAGTTTCATCAGGATTATAACAATTCGAGGTCATTATGATATTTCATAACTATCACTGACATCTTTTAAAGTTTGATGGCCAATGAAACTCACTTACTGATGTATCAGCGCCAGTATCAAAATACTGTTAGCAACTTTTAACTGTTAAATTGTATACCTCTCCGGTATTAACTGGAGTTAATTATTGTTAAAGTATGATTAGTTTTTGAAATACTATAGTTGTCAAATATTGAGATTCAGAGTTACATCAGAAAAATCAAAAATTCCAATAGGTTATTGGCCCAGGACTGCTCCAGAATTACGATACAATACGATCGTTGGTGAAGGTGAAATAAGAAACTCTTACAAGAATGGATCTTATTAATATCATATCAAACCAGTGGCATAGCCAGCCCCCCCCCCCCCGAAATCAAAAAATCAGAAGATTTAAAATATAATTTGAAAGTAGTCAACCTTCACTAAGAAATATACAGAGTGTTCCATTTAAAATAAGAAAGTTTTTAATGTTTAAAGTTTTTTACAATGAGCCCTTAATTGTGACCTCCCTGTATATTTTATGTCATGTTTAATTATTTTTTGAGATTTGTTGATTTTTTAACTATACAATAACAAAAAAAAATTAGTCCAGGGGCTAAGGGAAAAAATATATACGGATAATTTCATCGCTATGCATTTACGAAATAATTACAAAATATGCAGATATATTAGAAATTAGTAGACTTAGTTAAAAACGTGTTCCATAAAATGTAATTATAATTTAATTCAAAAACCAAAAATATGATAAAAAATGCTATATTGTATTTAAAAAATGAACGTTGAAGCTACTTCCGGTATAACCGGAAGTGACAGAAACATGTTAATATTTTAGTTTAAGAGAGCATATCGATAAACTTAAACCTACAGATTTTCAAAAAAATATTTTTAGTAGTTTCCTCAAAAGTTCTAATGCAAGCTCGTCGTGAATCACCCGGTATAAAACAGGACTTGTAGAAGGAAAAGTTTAAAAACTAAGCGTTTCCTATATTCTAAGCCAAGAATACATTATTTATAGACTTTAATTAAAAGTCCAAGCGTGAGAAGAAAAATTAGGTTGCAATTAGACTTTTAGACTCCTAGGCTGGGGGGGGGGGGGGGGGGCAGAGCTGTGAAAGTTACTTCAGAAAAGTAACTAGTTACTTTTTCGATACTTTTGCCCAAATGTATCTAGATACTTATAAGGAATAGTTACTTTTACCTAAAAGTAACTTAGTTCTTAGTTACTTAGTAAAAGTAACTAGTTACTTTTTCGATACTTTTGCACAAATGTATCTAGATACTTATAAGGAATAGTTACTTTTACCTAAAAGTAACTTAGTAAAAGTAGCTAGTTATAGTAACTAAGATACTTTTACAGTAACTAGTTACATTAATTGTAACTACGATAATTTTAAAGTAACTAGTTATTTTAATTGTAACTACGAAACTCTAAAAGTTACTAAGATGCTTTTGAACTAGATACCATAAATTTACCAGGTAATGATAACCCATTTTCCTGTACACACTACCACTATTACCATCAGAAAACTAAACTAAGAAGTGTTAATTCGAACAACGAACAAGTAGAATAAAATGCTTTCCAAGAAATTTCGCGTTCCAACCAGTTTGCTATTTAACGCTCGCGACTCGCCGCTCGTCCCTTCGTGAAAATCTGATTAACGGCCGTCGATCGTCCCTTGGTCATCATCTGATGGTGTGCATTATTTGTTACTTTTGAAAAGTAACTTGTATCTAGTTACTTTTTAGGAGTAACTATACACTTAAAAAGTAACTAGATACTTTAAAAGTAACTTAGTTACTCCTCAAAAGTAACTAGATACAAGTTACTTTTTAAAAGTAACGAAGTTACAGTTACTTTTGGCATGATTCAAAAAAGAACTAAGTTACTAAGTATCTAGTTACTTTAAGTAACTAGTTACTAAAAAGTATCTAGTTACTTAAGTTACTCACAGCTCTGGGGGGGGGGGGGTCTACAGCATGGCAGCCCCCTCCCCTCTAAATACGCCACTGCAGGCCGCTATAATAGATAAAGTAGTTGTACGAACACAAGAACTTGCCAGATGTAAACACGGGATAAAATCAATCATTTTAGTTTAACGTTACTAAAGGTGCACGTACTTAACAAAAAATGACATCCCGACAAATGTGCTTGTTTAACAGTTAAATCAATTATCAAATTTTTCTTGCAAGGCATCCTCTTTGCAGAATTTACCTAATCTTCTATAAATTATCCAATATTAATTATTTATGTAAAATAGGCGTAAGCATATTGAGGAAGTTACATACATATTTACAAGCGACAACCTATTTTTAGCTCTGAATATATTTTAACATTTTCCCGTTTTTGATATTTATACACACGCCTGGTAGTACAGGTATAACCAAAAAGCAAAAAAACAACGCGAGGAAGTTGAACCAAGCGTGTTATGCATAAAATCATGATTATGTTTATCATTTACGCACTCCCGATTAGGAGGAAATTGGTCTGTCGTTTCCCTAATGATCAATTAGCTTCGATATAATTTTTCGAACCGCCTTGATTTCTTGAATGAAGTAAAATATGAATGAAGTGTACTTGAGTATTATGTGTAAGGTAAATTTTATTACTCCTGATTCATATAACATTCTATAGTCAATTTCAGAAAGGTGTAGAGTAATAAAATGGGAAATTCCATCCAGTTCGGCTCAATTTCGGTGTCGGCCATAGGCGCAGGTAAATTTTGTGCATTAAATTATTTATGATAACTAAAGAAAAAAAATGAGGATAATTTAATAAAGAAGGAACTATTAGCTATAGCAAATTTACACAAACATCGTTTTGTGAAATATGCCGTGGAAGATATAGCTGAAAAATATAGTGTAACTGTGCTGCGCACACCGCCATATCATTGCGAACTAAATGCTATAGAACTTATATGGGCGCAAGTGAAAGGATTTGTAGCAAGACACAACACGACATTCAAAATGAAAGACGTTAAGCTACTGTTTGATCAAGCCATTAAGGAAGTGACACCAGAGATCTGGTGAAAAGCAGTCCATAATGTTATTAAAGAGGAGAAAATGTGGGATCTTGACCACCTGATCGATCGGACCGTCGGCTTATAAGGTCAAGAGAAGATGACAGTTGCTCAGATGACGAAGAATATTATAATTTAATTTCTTTATAATGTATTTTCTGTAAGTAGGTACTTTGTATTTTTTTTATAACGTTTAATGAAAAATAAGTGTACCTAATACTGGATGGATAGCGATAGGCAAAATCCATAAATTGACCCAAACCCGGGTGGTACTACCTGCACCTGATTAAAATAAAGAACGTTGCAATGAAATCAATGCCAAATGATGAAAGTGGCCTAAATATTCGTTGGGGCACTCAGTAGTCCCTTTACATACCTAATAAGCCTTTATTACTCTACACCTTTCTGAAATAGACTATAATTCATTTAAGAGCATCCTACCAACAGTTGTAAATCCTTCCCCGAGGTTAGCAGCTTCATGTGAAATTATATCTATATAAAGTGTGCCCAAAAAAGTTTGCAATATATGGGAAATATTTTTATTACCGATCTCTAATAAAATTTTATTCTTGATAAAAGTTGGTGCATGCCCAAAAACTATAAACTAGAGGTGAGAAATACTGTTACCGCTATGGAACGTTTCATTTTATACTGCGACAAAATAACCGTTACCTACTTGGGAACGAACTTGCAAGGTTTGAAAAAAAGAGTCGAAATAAAAAATAATTCATCATTCCTATCTATAAACTTGAAATCTCAAACCAATAAATTATAAAATTCAAATCGAATGTCAATTAAATTAAATGATTTTTGAGAGTAATTTTCTTGGCGGTTTTCGTTATATTGGAAAAAATACCGGGAATATTCTTCTTATTGGTCAAAACCGGAAGTGTAAATCTTTTCTTTTATTTAAAGAATTTTTGTCTGGCTTCTGAAACTGTTGTTTCGATTAAAAATAATTTAGTGACTGATAAAAATTATAAAAGTCCTCTATTTTAGTACCTATCCCCATGCACAAAACTATTTTAAGTTTTTAATATAATTTTTTCTACTCCCACATGGAAATTGGCTGTTTTCTTTACACCAAAGTGATTAGAAAAGTGGGCTATTCCAGTTAACTTAACGGATATAATTTCATATTCATCCTAGATAGGATATGAAACTGAGCAATCACAAGTGAGGTTAAGAATATACATCAAAAATATGCAAATCTGTCTGATCAAATTTGTTATTTTTTATATTTGAATCAAAACCTTTATTCCATGCATACACCAATTTTTTCTAAAGAGTGTACGAAATGATGCGAAAATTAATAATTTTCAATTGTTTTTTTCTCATATTTCAAGTTGATGGCCAACTAAAAATAGAAGTTATAATGCCTGATTTAAATAATTTTTTTAAATGTTTAGTACGAAGTACGTAACGAGGTTGAAAGAAAATTTGATCCGAGTGGAAGATTGGACGAGTATCGAATTTTCATTCTAACCGAGTAGCAGACTATATTTTCTCCACGACCAAAAATACTATTCGCAATATTTGTAATTTCAGGTGGAGTATTATCCAGTTCCATATCTGATTCATCCGATTTTTCACTCATATTTTGACTTGCACTAAAATTTGTCTGCTGACATTGACAGTTTCGAAATTCATGGCAACCTATGTCGTTTAGATCAATTACAGAATATTCATTCCCTATCTTGTTATGGAATGAAAATACACGCAAAACGCATAAGAAGCAAGTATATTTCAGAATAAATATTCCAAGTCAAGAGCGAGAATTTTTACATTCTATTATCAAAAATGATTTTGGAATTATTGCATTCAGTAATGGTCGTGGAGAAAAAATATACTGTACAACTCTAGTGGATTGTCCATATTGCGCACGGAAGTTTGAGCACTCCGGCGGGGTGTTTAATCTACTTCCTTGTTCGATATGGACATTATATCCACTCTTGTTGTACAAACTACTGTTATTATTCCTAACCAAAATTGAAAAAAATAAATAAAATCACTTAGATGCTTCAGGTGCCTGTCTGTGTCTCTGCCTTTTCCTCAGAAATCGCTTGATATAGTACTGAAATTTGGCACGTTTATCTACTTTTGACCCAAACACAGACTAAGTTTAAAAATCTATATTTAAACCTTTAGGCGTATTCGCCAATGCAAGGGCATTATTTGCTAGTCCTTGTGGACAATTTAGCTACAATGAGAACGGATATCTTGCGTATTTTCTTATTTAAGAGCATCTATAAAAAACAAAATTTCCGTATATCGGACCTGTACAATGAATAAGATTAATGAATGGAATAATGCCGCGAGAGATTTTTACAACAAAATCAACGGATATGTCGTATGTAAGAGTCAATAAAGAAAAAATAACACTACAAATTTCGGATATTTGTCCGTGAATGGCGTGTCAACTTTTACATGTTGCAAAATTTTATGGTTAACATCCTGTTGTTAACATTTCTGTTGTAATATATCAAAATTAATTTTTGCGGCGAACTAATTACATGTTATTGTGAGTTAAAAAAATTACTTTATTGTAGCTAATATGGTGATTTTTAAATTGATACTGCACTACTGCAACAATATTAGTTATTATTTCGTACCAAAATTAGACAACGGTACCCTACACTTACGCAATTACTTTGGTGTTTGTTTTTTCACACTATAGTTTGTTTGGAAAATAACAGTTTGTGCAAGAGCAGTGGCGTAGCCAGAAAATATGGGGGGGGGGGGCTGGGGGGCTCAATGGGCGTAAGGAGGACATTTTTTTCTGGAGAAAAAGGGACAGTCGGGATTACATGTATTTCATGTTATTGTACCTAGTGAAGAAGGCGAAAAAGCGCAGCGGGGCCACCCCCAAAGTTCGTTTAAAATTCATCTAACTATCAAATTTCGAGAATTAAATTATTACCTCTCCCCTCTGCATGGTTGAATTAAATTTGCTTTTGTAAATGTTTTTTTTACTTTTTTTTTTGATATTCCTAGCTGGCCCTTTATAAAATTTTTTTTTTATATTTGTGAAAAATATGAATATTGGTGTCAATCCAAAATTTTAACATAAGACGTAAATGTATGACTCCAACCAGCGTGTTTCGGGCTAGTTTTTGCATGATTAAAAATAAAGTAAATATCGCTCACCACGCAAAAATTGATGTTTTTTCAGAAATAATGTATTTTAGGAGCGTAGATCTAAGAACAGTTTTTGGTGCAAATGCTGAGGTTTTGAATACTCCTTATTAAGTGCCGTTTTGTATATTATTCATAATAAAGCATTCTCGTTTATTCCCGCCCTATTTTTTTATTATAAATTATCACACTTCTTCCATAAAAAATGTTTCAATTAAAATTTTTACTTAAATTTTTCTCTTGAAAAATAAATCCTAATTGTTTTTGTTGTAAAATTATTTTATTGCATTGGGTTATATTTTTGTTGATTTAAAATAGCTCTAAAAAAGGGAAAACGGAACAGACAAGTAATTGAATAATAGAAAAATACTATAAAATATTATTATTTTTACTCGTTTTCCTATAAAATTGCATCATAAATCAATAACTAAAATTATATGCGTCCAAAACCTTAATCTCTATATAAAACAGGACTTTTAGAAGGAAAAGTTAAAAAACTAAACGTTTCCTACAAGACCTTTGTAATCTAAGCCAAGAATACATTATTTAAAAATTTAAATTAAGCGTGAGACGGAAAATTAGGTTGCAATTAGACTTTTAGACCCGAGGCTCGGGGATACTTCGCACACACGGCAGGGGCATCCTTGCATAATAAAGTAAAGCGTTACAATAAAAATAAAAGTTTTACTAATTTTCCAAAATATTTTGCCTGCTTTTTTTTGATTTGAAGATTTTGTGTAACCTCCCCCCCCCCACAGATTATCTAGCTGAGCCATTGCCTGACATCCCTGGCAATACGCATCCGAAATTATAATTCAATTTGAAAGGGTTAACGTGATATCTTAATAATTGCTAAAAATAATTGTAACTATTATCAGTTCCCAAATTAACGTTCCGGGTAAGGAAGTAACTACGAGTACCTAATTAATCAAAATTACTTTGTCAAAATATAAGCTATTTGTTAACGTTTTTGATAAGATAGACAACGTACAGATTAAAACCAGTAGTTATCTCTCTTGATTTTGGCATATTGTTTCCTTCCGCCCGACACCTGATCTGTATCAGTAAACAGAAATCCGTTCTTCTGCATAAAGCAGGAAATATTAAAAATTGTGCCTTATTCCACACAGTAAAAAAGTAATTTTAGTTTATCACAACACTCCACACAGAACTGTATAATTTCGAGTAAATTAAACGATTTTCTGTAAAATAACGAAAAAATCATAACCAACATTGTCGCACTGAACATGTAGTATTAGAAGATTGCACTTTTGCGACTTTTTATGTGTTTAACAATGTTATTCTATGTGTTTTAACAATTAATTTCTGAACAGCAGAAGAGTGTTGGACTTACAGTGTTTATTTGTTTTGAATCACAACGTTTCAACTGATAAGGATATAAGTATCTCCAGTCGTCTTCAGGTGAATACAGTATTCACTTGATGACGCAAAAGGGGTCACACAACAGAACACTTCTTGAATGACAGAAGAGTATTTATTTGTTTTGAATTACAACATTTCAACTGGAGATACTTACCAGTTGAAAAGTTGGATAAGTGTAGGCACCCCTAAAACCAGAACGACCCCAATGGGGAAATTTTATTTGTGCTTGTAAATTGTACTTTACGCTGGAGCTGGACCTAAACTGGAACAAAAGATACTAACACCTTATCGCGGCCTTATGCGAAGGCAATCTCGTCGCGCCGTTTGTTTGACGGTTTCGTTATTTAACTTTACAGCATTTAAATATGGATTTTGTGGTTAAACAAATAATTTTCAATGTCGGTCTTTTGGCATAGTTGTGTTTTGTTTTTAAAATATGTAAAAGGTTTGTTGTAATGTACAATGCGGTAAAAGTTTTACTTATTTATATTATACAGGGTGTTCCTTAATGACGTGCTAATATTTTAGGGTGTGATTTCTCAAGTCATTTTATGAAGAAAAGTTCTTATAAACATGTCCTAAACGGCTTAAATTTTTTGCTACAGGGTGTTGAATTTTCTTTTTTTTAATGCGTTTTTATAGTGTCTCCGAAAGTACTTTAGATAATATTTTCAATTTTGGCATGTGCTAATATGGCATAAAACCACATGTTTTAGTTATAAAAGTAATTTTTTTGTCCCACCAGTGGCGTCCCTGCAAACATGTCCTGATATTTTTTAGAAAAAAAGGGGTACGCCACTGACATTTTTCTATATGGATATTATTTCTGATTAGACTGGTTAATTCTACATAAAATTGGTCTCTTGCGTTTTTATCCTCAGGCACACCGTTCTTAATTAAAATAATTAAATTAAATTAGCTTCATGCATGCCTATTAAGTGAAGGTGGTCATTTCCAACAATTTGTATAAAACAAAATTTTGCATTATCAATGTTAATAATAATAAATAGTAGAGCTAATTTAATTTAATTATTTTAAACAGGAACCGCCTGAGGAGAAAACACAAGAGACCATTTTTAGGCAGAAATAATATCCACATGAAAAAATGTCAGTGGCGTACCCCTTTTTTTCTAAAAAATGTCAGAGGACATGTTTGCAGGGACGCCACTGGTGGGACAAAAAAATAACTTTTATAACTAAAACATGTGGTTTTATGTCCTATTAGCACATGCCAAAATTGAAAATATTATCTAAAGTACTTTCGGAGATATTACAAAAAAACCATTAAAAAAATAAAATTCAACACCCTGTAGCAAAAAATGTAAGCCGTTTAGAGATATGTTTATATAAACTTTTTTTCATAAAATGACTTAAGAAATCGCACCCTAAAATATTAGCACGTCATTAAGGAACACCCTGTATATATTTTTTTTTTGGAACGCTCGCATACATTAAAGTCCCTGGGGGCACATTTCCTGATATAACATTGTAAGATTTGTACTTCCACAAATCACATAACCTTTTTGTGAATGGTCATTTCACGAGATAGATTTTTTACCGGGTACTTTTGTAAAAAGCAGGAAATATTAAAAACGCTGCCTTATTCGGCTTGATCGTTGTCGATAAGAATTTTGCTCCGACCTGAAAATGAAGCATTTCCTTTACATGGTGATCTGAACGATCACCTTTTAATAATAATTACCGAGCATAAATAAACTAAGTAGTAGCAAAAGCCATTAACCAATCGCATCCTGTGTCTCTTGTGCGGCGTACGGTCGTTCATTGACGTAGGTCAATGAAAGCAAACAGGTCATGGGATTAGTATTTAACAAGCGTATTCCCTGAATATTTGTACATTTAAAATTGGTCTAATATAAATTAGAGATTTAAGTGTATTCGACTGCGTTTAAATTGCTGTGTTAAAGTGCGGCTTTTCTAGGTCCGTATTACAAAACGCTAAAAAGCGCCGAAGGCGAAAAACTTTCGAGGACCACGCCCAAATTTCGTAAAAATTTCATCCAATTTCCTAAATTAAGTTAGGATAAATTTGGTTGTTTGAATAAATATTTTCGGGACCACGCCCAAATTTCGGTACAAATTCACAACTACTACAAAATTTCTTGAATTGAGTTGGAATAAATTTGGTTGTTTGAATATTTTTTTTACTTTTTTCTTGATATACTGCCTGTGCCACGTCCAAAAATGTCTCTAGATTTACTCTTTGTGGTCTGCAGGAAGTTCATTTACCACTTACATACTTACAGGAGGCGGATATCTTCCACAGTTAATTTAATGTACCTAGTTGTCCGCTTGTCGCTAATTTTTCTCTGGTTAATTTAATTTTTTTGGTCAAAATAGTTGTTTTTAAAAATAAAAAATGTATTTTTATGAGAATTTATTACTCTATTTTATTTTTTACTTCGAAAACCGTCCGCCTGACAAAAACGAGACGAGACTATTTTTTATAAGAAGATAGAGGCTAATAATTATAAATATAATATTTTTTTTAAATCAGTGGCGTATTATTTTTTTGATTAAAAGTATCAGGGAATGTTAACAGGGACGCTGACTGATGAAAATTTAAAAACCTTTATCCTGGAAAAAATGTATTTTTATACGTACTTGGCATGTAACAAAATTTAAAAAAAAATACAAAGGGGTTTTAGAGGTATTGGGAAAAGAATGATTTTTTTTTTAAACATGTATCTTGCCGGCCTGCAGCCTCCCCCCCCCCCCCCCCTGAGCCTAGGAGCTCGGGTCTAAAAGTCTAATTGCAACCTAATTTTTCGTCTCATGCTTGGACTTTAAATAATGCATTCTTGGCTTAGGTTACAAAGGTCTTGTAGAAAGTGTTTAGTTTTTAAACTTTTTCTTCTAAAAGTCATGTTTTATATAGAGATTAAGGTTTCAGACGCATATCGTTTTAGATATTGATTTATGATGCAATTTTACAGGAAAACGAGTAAAAAAAATAACTTTTTGTAGTATTTTTTTATTATTAACTTGTCTGTTCCGTTTTCCCTTTTTAGAACCATTTTAGATAACAAAAATATAACCCAATGCAATAAAATATTTTTACAACAAAAACAATTAGGTATTTATTTTTAAAGAGAAAAATTAAAATAAAAATTTTAATTGAAACACTTTTTATGGAAGAAGTATAAAAATTTATAATAAAAAAAATAGTGCGGGAAGAAACAAGAATGCTTTATTATGAATATACAAAACGGCACTTAAGAAGGAGTATTTCAAAACCTAAGCATTTGCACCAAAAACTGCTCTTAGATCTACGCTCCTAAAATACATGATTTCTGAAAAAAATCCTCAATTTTGGCGTGGTGATTTACTTTATTTTTAATCATGAAAAACCGAGCCCGAAAAACGCGGGTTAGAGTTATACATAGGTACGTCTTATAATTAAAATTTTGGATTGATACCAAAATTCATATTTCACAAATATTGTTTTTTTTAATAAAGAGCCAGCTAGGAATATCAAAAAAAAAGTAAAAAAAAACATTTACAAAAACAAATTTAATTCAACTATGCAGAGGGGGAGAGGTAATAATTTAATTTTAGAAATTTCCTAGTACCTACCTAGTTAGGTGAATTTTAAACGAACTCTGGGCGTGGCCATGAAAATTTTTCGCCTACGGCGCTTTTCCGCCTCCATCGCTAAATACAATATTATAAAATACATGTAGTCCCGACTGTCCTTTTTTTCAGAAAAAAAATTTCCTACTTACGTCCACTGAGCCCCCCCCCCCCCCCCCCCCCGAGCATATTTGCTGGCTACGCCACTGAGATTCTTATAGTCACCCTCGAATTTGAGACACCCTGCACAGTAAATTAAAGTATAAATAGACCATATTTAGGAACTAATGTTGCGATTCATGAAAAATCGAAGAATTTGATACAGAGATTAGAAATGACTGCCCGTATTTTCTACGTTCCTGATCTTCCAACTTGCAGATTTTATAATAGATTTTGTTTCCGCCCATGTTCAACAAACACGTTTTGCAAACTATCCAGAAGAACATTAAGCAGCTTTTTATTAGCGGAAGAGTTTTTGCTGCGCGTTCGCAACGCATTAGTTTATTAATAAAAGGCAACATTGCAGCCGCATATTTGTTTTCAGCTCATTCATAAGTTTAGGTTGCTATTAAACAGTAGCACCTGAAAGGATGTACGGTTCAAATATGCAGATTCCTCGGTAAATTAGCATGTTTGCTACTTTTTTCAGTAGGAAAATTCTTGAAGTAATTGTTTAAAGATTGTAAGTAAGGTCGTATTGTATTTTTTAAAATTTATTCTTTTGAATGATTCGTCGCGAATTAACCTAGGATTTTTCTTATGTCTTGGAGGGTTTTAAAAACATTTATAATTACATTTTAAGTTATAATTAAAGGTGAAACATTTATATTCTAACCGTCAGTGTACCCGTTTGTACATATTTAAATTAAAAATGCAAAACAAAAAGTTTACCTTACGATGCCATGCAAACCCTATTTTAAAAAGGAACGTTCTATATTGAACGTTGTTCTCCGCGCGACACTGTTCCGTAAGTAAGTTGTATCTCGATTTAATAAAACCAAACTAACACCGCAATGGTGGATAGCTCACAAAAATGTCCGACCGTTCGCAGCAGTTTGGGTAGTCTTAAGCTTCGCGTGCACTTATGCGCGCCAAAGCGCGGAGAAAAAGGGTGCATTGGGATTTATCGCATGTGATACAATGTGGGGTCGCAGACTCTAGCAAAGCGCGGCGCGTCGAACTCAACACACTCAATCATTATCCTCATATTTAGGCGCGCTTAAGGGCGCACCAAGCTTTATGCCGCTTGTCCTAGTCCGTCGAGTCCAACGCTTTGCTATTTCAACCCCAACGTTGCAGCTTTAGTTATAATAAGGGGATCTAAAGTGTATTTATTTCCAAATTTTGGTAGCTATTTAAAGTGTAGTTATTTTCAACTGGCACTGGTAGTAAACAATACCATAACCACAAAACACTCGATGACATCGATACAGGACTGCATTCAGGTTTCGCATTTGAATAAACACACTTTCGACTTTGGTGGTTCGGACTTTATTATAGGAGCGCGTTTACAATCGTTTGTCGGGCGCGCTCTTGGACCCGATTCTGGAATCTCGCTTAAGAATGTCCAGGAAGGTCCCATTCATTCGAAAAATGTCGTCGTAACTCAAGAATGGGCTCTCTCACTTCTTATATTTAATAATTTTGGCATTTAAATGGTTAAGTCGATGCTATAATAGGAGTGTATCGTATCATCAATAAAACTGTTGCTATTTCATATACCATGATTTTTTTGCAGCTCATTGAAAACATGCATAATCGCCACAAATTTTAAAAACGCAAAACTCCCACTTACATCCGAATTATTGTAGAATTTTGATGTATTTTTGTTTAAAATAACTGTTTTTTTCATTTATTTGCTTATAGAGCAGAAAAATCAACAAATAACTTAAGTTAGACTTTTTCAACTGTCATTTCATTAACTTGGTCTTTTGCCAATAATTTCGGTGTTGCCACAATCATGTAAAACCTTTTATGCTAGTTAAAATAATGTATTTTATTCCTAGAACTGTAATAGTTTATTTTAAGACAAAATATAGATAACATTTTGGAAATAATATGATGATTTTTTTTTATTTTTCCGTCTGTTTTGAACAATTATTTTTATTGGATTACTTTTCAGACTTTGTCATTGTATTATAATATAACAATTTTAGAGAACACTGGCAACATTGTCAAGCTGCTGCTTTCATGACGTATATTGGATAAGGCTCAGTGAGCTCAAGTGAGTTACTGGTATTCAACCGTGGCGACCCGGGTTCGATTCCCGGAGTGGGCATACGTACAATAAAAAAAAGTATGTCCGAAATTTAGTGGATTTAAGATTGCAGGGAAGGGTGTAAAATGTATCATCTCCCTACCCACCCCATTCACGTCGGTAACCAGACCGGATGAGATCGAAATATCTCGTGGGGTGCGGAAGAAGATACACACTCCCCAATCGGTAGGTCATGTAAGGGCAAGAAACCAAGGGGTGATAGCCCTTGGGGGGTATCGCATGACCGAGGATCGTGGTTCGGAACCCACGTTAAACTGTAGGTCCCCTCGGGAATGGCCCTGGCAGCGAACGAAGAGGAAAAAAGCCTAATTCGAAAGAAAGAAAAGGATACAGTCCGTGTTTTTTTTCCAATACATTTTTTATTTATTTTCTCAGTTTCTCAAAAATATCGAAGAGTACAAACACACAAAATTTTATTTTTTGTTCCTTTATACACTACAGCCAAAATCAAAATTTAGTTCTCAGAGCACGCCCGACGTCGCGTCGATCGTAAACACGCCTCCCTAATAACAGTATTTATAATTTTAATTTACTTTGTACAGTTCAACCAAAATCCAAATTTACCGAAAAAACTCGGAAAAAAACCCATTTCAAACTCTTATTTTATCAAGACTTAAACGACGACATAACATTACACGTTGTATGACAGATCTTTTTTATCGCTATGCTAGAAGATAACCCTTTTCTATTAAGGGTACAAGGGCTATTTATAGATTTAAAATCACATTCTTATTTTAACCAACCTTTCAGCCCTTTTTTTCAAGGGACCCATCAGGGCTCCATCATCATCAATCTAGCGGTCTCTTTTTAACTTTTGTAAACAACAGCATGTTCTTTCTTCACTCGAACAAACCCCCCTCGAGTAGTGTTCGTGAATGAAGTGCCCTGTTTAGCGGTAATAAAAACAAGTGGGTTGAAATCCTCGCGCACGTGTTCCCGAAAAGACCCCCTGACATTTGAGCACTACTTCCCGTGCTTTCACGGTGTCGAGATGGGGTAATGGGGAGGGATGGGACTGAAGGTATTTTTCACGGATTTTTACAACCTGCACGCCTACTATAATGTATTTTGTTATAAAATGCTAGTCATAAAACAACATCATTTTATTATTACATATACAGGCTGTCGGGAAAAAAAACTTAACATCATGATCTTTGATCGAAAAAGAAGGCTTAATCACCCTTAACTAGAACTCAGGAGCAGCTAAGCTGCCTACCCCTCATGTGTCGAATAAATCACAAAGAATAATGAGCTAAGAAGTCTAGAAGGTCATTATGATAACTGGACTTCGAACTTGTCACATTGCCAAGCCAGGTCACTGATGAGCACCTAGAATCAGAAACAAGGATGACCTCACATTTCATTTTAAGTGAGGCGAGGAATGTTAAACATCAAATTAAATGACAGGCCGGCCATGGTACCTCAAAACCCGACGGACGTACCTATCGGTAAACAAAATTTTATTGGTAGCTCTCCACGGCGCTGAGCGTCCGGGGTTTGCACGCTGTGTACCCCTTCGTCTATTACCCGCTGTCCCTCCACATTGTCAGTGGGGAATGGCAGTTTATGGGTCGTATGACTCACTGCTAACAACGGTATGACCTGTCTTCTTCCGTAAAACATCTCAATCCTTTTGTTGTTTCGTCCTACTGGGTCGCGTGTCTCTGATGAGGCTACCAGCAGAGGTCATTCATATGCCTTCGGACAAATCGCCAACACGCAGTCAAAATTTAATATAACTTGCATAAAATGGCCATTTCTCACTTGCAAGGTACCATTTAATACTTGTTTCGTATACAGTGCCATTTTGTTCTTCTCTTTCAACTTAATCTTTATGACTACTTGATGAAAGGTTCACTATTTTATAAATTAAGATATTAGTTACTATTTCTATTGTAATATTTTGCTGTGAAAATTTTTTTTACGAGTTTGATGCTAGACAATTTATTGCAACAGGGTTCGCGATCGCTGTGAAGTATTTTTCATTTAGGTCTTTATAATGTTTACGTAAAAACTACATTGTAGCAAATTTAACGTACGTTTTTAATACTTTGACGATTCTCTTGTCAAACGCGTTGGCCAATTTGTTGTATTTGGTATTTTTATAGATCATTTTGCTATTATTTTCTGGGTAGACTTTCTGATTATAAAGTGTTGGGCAGTGTGTATCGGTGCAGTGTTCTTTTTATGAAAAAGCAAGTAAATATACTGTTTATTTGGTATTTAACTATTACAGGAACACGAGTCCTGCCCTAACCACACCTTAAATAACATAGTATATAGGTATGCAGGGTGATTCCTAAGTTGATACTTCTTTGTTAGCTGTGTATAGAAGACAATAAAGTAAACAACATTTTCAAATACCTTTTTTCAACAAACTCAAAAATAAAATATGTACTTACATTCATTTATTATACTATGGATCAAATACGGTCCTGCCTAACTTGCCCGTTGAATAACATTAAGAAAACTTCTGGGTGTAGGATGAGCCCGCAAGGGAAAGCGTTCTGCGTATAAACTCGAAGCAGGAGCCGCACTTTAACTACACTCACCGTAAAGTAGCACCATATCTACTTGTTCATTGTTTTCAAATTTTACCATTTTCACGTGTCACCAATTTAAAACTAACTTGCTTCAGCAAAACACAACGCAGGAGCCAAATAAATAACTGATCACCCACCCGTAAATTGCATGACTAATAAGACAAAAACAACAAAGTATAGCAGGCTACGGTTTTGATGACCAGGCCCGCACTTTTTTACTTCTGTATCTCGCCTATTTTTAAATTTTTTGAAAAAAGGCAGAGCTGTGAAAGTTACTTCAGAAAAGTAACTAGTTACTTTTTCGTTACTTTTGCACAAATGTATCTAGATACTTATTAGGAATAGTTACTTTTATCTAAAAGTAACTGAGTTCTTATTTACTTAATTAAAGTAACTAAGATACTTTTACAGTACCTAGTTACATTGATTGTAACTACGATAATTTAAAAGTAATTAAGATACTTTTAAAGTAACTAGTTACATTGATTGTAACTACGATACTCTAAAAGTAACTAAGATACTTTTGAGTAACTAGTTATTTTAATTGTAATTACGAAACTCTAAAAGTAACTAAGATGCTTTTGAACTAGATACCATAAATTTACCAGGTAGTGATAACATGTAAATGAAAAGTGTATAACGAATACGAATTTATTATACTTACCATAGACATATATGTCTATGATACTTAGAAACTTAATACATTTCTAATAAAAGTAGAAAGAAAAGATAAGTAACAAAACTAAATAAATATAAATGAACAAATCCAAATAAACTAGGAACTTTTATAAAGAACCAAAAAATTCAGAACGTTTTTAAAATGCCCCGTTGGCTTTTAAAAGTACCAACCTTTCAAAATTCTCATCTAAGAGGGCATGTCTGAGGAGCAATAATGGAAGTAGTATATGAAAACAAACGCTCCACGGGAGCTGAAGAAGGCAACGGGTTGTTATGTTTAACGGCCGCCGATCGTCCCTTGGTCATCATCTGATGGACGGCACGTGTGCATTATTGATATCCTAGAGGAACTTTAAAAGTACCTAACTTAGTTACTTTAAAAGTAACTTAATTACTTTAAAAGGAAGTTAGTACTTTAAAAGCATCTAAGTTACTTCTAAAGTATCTAGTTACTTTTTAAGTGTATATAGTTACTCCTAAAAAGTAACTAGATACAAGTTACTTTTCAAAAGTAACGAAGTTACAGTTCCTTTTAGCATGATTCAAAAAAGAACTACGTTACTCAAAAGGATCTAGTTACTTAAGTTACTCACAGCTCTGAAAAAAGGTATTTGAAAATGTTGTTTATTTTAATGCCTTCTATACACAGCTAAAAAAGTAGAAGTATTACTGTAACTGCCGTTACAGTTGTACATTTAATTCTTTTTAAAACTGCCATTTTCAACTACGAAGAAAAAAATCACTATAGTAGGCCCAAAAACCTTACAGTCCGTAAATATTTAAAAATCTTCTCTGGTTACCCCCTAAGTAAAATGGCGCACGTGGTAAGTTCCAAGACATTATAGGTGTGTTTGTATAGACACCACTAAAGCCGGGAGCGGAAATGGGTGGGCCGAGGCTGGAATCATCTTAATCAAAATATGAGCATATTGCACATTTCATGACGTTATGAGAAAGATGTGTTTAACAGATATTAGAGTACGTAGGGACAGGAAAAACTTGATTTTAATTTTAAATCTAACGGTTTATCTCGTGAGTAATTGACCAATCAAATTTCAGACTTTACGGGACGAATTAAAACACAGCAAACATCTACATAGAGAATATTTTGGCATATATAAGAATGCTCTTTTTAACTTAACAAAAATTTATAAATATATGCCTTTATCCCCCTACAAATCAGATAGGGCAGAGCCCTGTATGTATGCTATATTTGTAACAGTGGCATATCTAGGGCTATGGTAGATTTTTTTTAGAGGGGTACCTACAACTGGTTTAAAGGGGTTTGCATTGTTTTTTTTTAACGACAATAAAATTAAGTAATTCGAGGTCGTTATCAGACTATAGGCATCACCAACGACAACCACGTTTCACTTATATTTTTTTTAGAAGAGATTTTGAAATTTCATTTATTTATTTATTTATTAAATAATTATAATATTTTTTATACTTCGAAATGTTAAGAAAAGAATAAATTAACCAAAGCAGTAATTTCTTATATTTATATTTCATTTTTCTTCTCTCTGTCTAGTCCTTATTTGTACGCTACTACTTAAAAGGGTATTTAAAGACTTCATTAGGGGTATTATATGAGAATTATAAATGGACTATCTCAACTTCTTTTTACATACAAGCAAACCTTTATATTGATATGATGACGATATAACCCATTAAAGTCTAATAAATACGTAATTATTATAAAAAAAAACTCTTAACTTATTCTTGTAGATCTAGTAAACGAAATCTTAGTTTATAAAAAAGAGGTTATAGACAGGGCCAGAATTAACTGGAACAAGAGAATATCCTTACCCTCTCCCCAGTTGACCTACACAAACTAGTGCAAGGAACTGGGATCACGGGACTAGGTGTAACAAGCAAACAGGGTGAGAATAATGGGCCAAGCCTGGCCTAAGTGCATCCGGCGCACGGATGGGTCTTCGGAAAAAAAGCATGCGGTTTGTTGCCAATTTAATTAGCTGATTTAAGTTTTCCCATTTAAAACGACCATTTACTTGCAAATTGCAATGTAAAAAGGATTTTAACAATTTCTGATGTAACCTGCCAAACATAAAACGAACTATTTATCGGATTACTGACAACGATTGTTTTTCTTGTAAAAATTAAAGATATACACTTAAGATAATACCGACAAGCACTGATATAATGTTTATCGCCTTGAAACCCACAGTTTTAATTTCAATGCTACAAAAATGTCTTATCTGTAAGCTAATGTCTTAAGTTAAATACCGCTGTCAATTGACTATGGGGTGTTATTTACTTGTTTAACTTAATTATACGATAATTGAAATAAATGGCAGCCTATTAGTGACAATCTCATAAATGAGTTGTGTTAAAAAGGATTGTTAACGCCGCTAAATTGAAGTGTCTGGTGAAAAGTTAGTAGCGGTTATTTTTTTTAACGAAAATGACTATTTTTTGAGTTAAAGTACACGTATAAATTTTACGAGTCGCTTAATCGTCGTTAATTTTTATATTGAATCAAAACATTTATCCCAGAGCTTATGCATACCAATTTTTCCCAAAGTAGACACGAAATGGTGCGAAAATTAAAGTACTTATCAACTTCTAAGTACTATTTTTAATATTCAATGGATAGGAAAAAATGATCCTATTCAGTGGCCTCCCCGATCACCAGACCTAACCCCTCTGTATTTTTTTTGTGTGGTGTTTTAAAGAACCAAATTTACAAGCGAAGATACAATAATGTTGATGATTTAAATACTACAGTCAGAGAAACGATAACGAGATAGATGGTAGGACCATACTTAAGACAGTTCGAGCAGTTCAAAAACGTGCATAAAAATGTATTAAAGAACGGGGTGATAATTTCGAGCATCTTCTAAAAAGAAATAAGTAATTTTATTTTGTTTTGTTATAAGTTCATGTGTATAATAAAGTTGGTAAATCTATCTGTATTGTTTCAATTTGGCTTTATAACTTCTTTAGTTTTTATCCTAGGAGAAATTCATTATAAGCTTTTTTGTTTAAAATGTATAGCTTTAACAGATAAAAATATAGTATACAGAGGTTTTGATTCAAAAAATTGCATTTTACTTCTAACCTCAAAAACACGATGCTCTACTGTTTTTTTTTATTCTTGTATCCCAATGAGCTTTAAAAATACTACTAGTTTGCTAATTTGAACAATTTTGCATCTTTAATAATATCTAACAAAGTTACCAATGGTAGACACCTAATTTGGATAACACTGCATAGTTACTTTTGTTGTAATTTACCTATTCATTGAAACTCTTTTAAAATAAAAACTGTTATATACAAAATTTAAGAAAAATACTGTTTATATCAAACAAACCTCTTAATATTATAGCCATCCTTAATCCAAAATAATCCGGAACCATTTAACCATATAAATCGAAAACCACTTATATCCACCCACAATCACCATATAATTAATATAGACTAAATCAAACGATAACTCAATTGACACCTCGCCGACCGTTTCGCCGTTTCCGCGGCAGAAAGGGTAATTAATAACTAAAAGAAGAAGAGGTGTATAAAACCATTATAAAACTAAAAGAAGAAGAATAATAGAGTATACCATTGGCATTGTTAGTGTGGCAGCGAACCATGTCCAGAAGTTTGAAGCAACTGTGTGTAATATTCGCCGTCTTATCTGGCTTTCACTATCAAACTCATCCTTCACCCTTGCTGGGTTTTGATTTTTAACCTAGTTTTTTTTGCTTTGTTTTGTTTGGTAAATATGGGTAGCCTATTAACAGAAACAAATGACTGTGATAGGCGAGGAATGAAACAAAGAGACGTAGCAAGGATGTCGATTATTTATAAACTGACAAGTCATGTAAATATACCAAGATTATGTGTGTAGTGATTTTGAAACATGGAAGAAAATAAAAAAAATAGTACTTCGGTTCTGAAATTGAAATTTTGACAAGGTCACTCATTTATTTTAAAGTCAATTTCTTGGTTTTGTTATGTATGTATAAAAAAATACATCGAAATACTCTTAGATCCAGAGTAAGTGTTAATTTGAAAAAAAAAAAACTGTGTTTTTTGAAATTTCTAGTCAGTGCATTTATTTCGTTCTATCAAGGCCCGGTTGTACAATTACGACTTAAGCTTAGTTTAGCGTTAAACCAAGCTCAAACTTCATTTTGACTGCCACTTTCAATTCTTATTGGTTGTCAAAACGAAGTTTGAGCTTAGTTCAACGTTGGACCAACCTTAAAAATTAGCCCTTTTTAACAACTCTCACTTTTATGTATAGTAACGGTCGATTATTTCTTAAAGTAGAACCAAAAATATGTTAACGAACGTTTACAAACATCTGCAAATGATTTTTGAAAACTCTTAAACTTTTTTATTTATTATTTTTCGCTAGCCATCTTTCTTTAAGAAACAATCTTATTCCGCGTCACATCCGCCAAATAAATTTAAATAACGCGCCAAATAAACTCCTCCCTTAGGCTTGACGTAAAGCACTTTAATTAACATAACAACATTTTCAAATACCTTTTTTTTTAAACTAAAAAATAAGGTACTTACATTCATTTATTACACTATGAATCAAATACGGTCCTGCCTAACTTAAACATAATCTTGAAGCAGCAACCGCACTTTGCCGACACACACCGTAAATTAGCACCATATCTACTAGTTCATGGTTTTCAAATTTTACAATTTTCACGTTTCACCAGTTTAAAATTAACTTGCTTCAGAAAAACACATCGCGGCGAATGGCCAAATAACTGACCACCGACCCGTAAATTGCATGACTAATAAGACAAACAACATAATGTGTAGCAGGCTACGTTTTGATAACCAGGCCTGCAGATTTTTTACTTCTTGTCTCGCCTGTTTTTAATTTTTTTGAAAAAAGGTATTTGAAAATGTTATTTATTTTAATGCCTTCTATACACAGCTAAAAAAGAAGTATCAACTTAGGAATCACCCTGTATATTTAGTAATGAGCCAGCTGATAATATCGCAAACTTATTTCTGTATTCGTAAGGTGGTTTCAGAACCATGTGTCAGATTATATTATAAGAGATTTTAGCTAGACAAGGGTCAAGAACTTATTCTGACTTAGGAGCAAACAGTAGTCGATGAGTCATCACAAACAAATAGTGCATTTCCACCACATCGCGCATAATGTACCTGTGGGAATAAAATGTCTTTTTTTATATACAAAATATTATTAAAGCGAATATTACGAGAATTAAGTGATGCGGCGTCAGTGGAGATATTGGGGCATCGTTTGTAATTTTAATGGAAAATAAGAAATTAGCATAAATAGCCGCAATATTTCTATTTTTATGTTCTGCATGGCGCGGATGATATAATTTGAACCTTTCTAATTGAAACTTCAGGATACATTTTCAATTTTTTTTTTGAAAAAAAATTAAGGTACCCGCCAAACTAGAAGTTCTTGTTTAATTTTTTTTAATATAAGTTATCATCCGACAAACTGGAAGTTCTTGGGAACCCCTTAGTAAAATTTTTGTATGAAATTTTCAATTAGACAAGCCAGGAAACGATACCGCGTTTCACGCTGGATGAGAGGCGCTTGTCATTTTTTGCCAGTCTTTCGAGTTAGGCTTTTCTCCTCTTCGTTCGCTACCAGGGCCATTCCCGAGAGGACCTACAGCTTAACGTGGGTTCCGAACCACGATACTCGGTCATTCGACGCCCCCTCAAGAGCTATCACCCCTTGGTTTCTTGCCTGCATAGCCTACCGATTGGGGAGTGTGTATCTTCTTCCACACTCCACAAGATGTCCGATCTCATCCGGCCTGGTTACCGGCGTGAATGGGGTGGGTTGGGAGATGATACCTTTTACACTCTTCCCTGTGTTCTAAAATCCACTGAATTTTGGACATACTATTTTATTGTACGTATGCCCACTTCGGGAATTGAACCCGGGTCGCCACGGTCGAATGCCAGTAACTCACCTGTGAGCCACCGCCGCGCCGCGGTCATGGAAGGCGGTTAATATTTTCGTTGTAATGGTGGTAACATAACTTAAAAAACAAAACAAAAAGCAATGACTATTCTATTTAAACGCAAAAATTGCATAATTGAGTCTCGTCACGGCATCTAAATGCGAAAGTTATTATTACTTAATTTAGGTTAAGTTAAAACGTTAAAACATCTTTGTCTGGTTGATGTGTGTATGTGTTATCGTAAGAAAACCTCCATTTTTTTGGTTTACTAACAATAATTGCGCTTATTTAGGTCCTGTTTTACGCATCAGTAGAAAACAGTTCATTAATAACGAGTACGTTCGGTAGGATAATGGAAACGTTTATCGTATGAATCATGTAATTAATATGAATCTCGTTAGCATAAAAAAAGAATGATAAAGTTGTTTTGATTTGTATAAAAGTGTTTATGAAATGTGTTTAAATTGGTTATAGCGGTTAACGGTATTAAGATATACTGCGAGGGAAACTAGGAATAATACAATGGCGTAACTAATTACTGGACTTCCCAGATTGTCTTTGGCTCCCCCAGCCTCCAGCCTTAAGGTTTTGCCAGAAATAAAGTCTTTTGTGCAGGAAGTTTTTTTTTAAGTTCTTTTGATCGGATTAGAAAGTTTGGCAGGGACAACGTTTTTTTTAGTAATCACTTGTGATCGAAGCAGGCTTTTCTAACTGTTCCCGACTGCCTCTCCCCCCAAAAAACGCTCTAGTTACCAGTGGCGGCTCGTGATAGTTGAAACAGGTGGAGCCAAAATATCCAAATCAATAAAAATCGTTAAGAAAAATAATATAAAAAAAAATTTACCGAATAGTAATTAAATGGAGCATATAATAACAACATTGTCTAAAATCACATATTAAACAGTGTTTTTCTTGATATTTCAGTAGTTCTAAAGAAACAATAAAAAGAAAATGTTCACTAAACAGTTATATTTTCCTATAGGAAAACTCCATTCGTCTTTCTTTTTTATTAGAAAATGTTTCGATCACTTTGTTATTAAAATTGTCAATATTGTTTATAAAATTTTTTTCTGCAGACAACATTCCTAACGCGCTTCAGTCTTTCTTCTTTCATGGTATTTCTTAAAAAGGTTTTTATTAATTTTAACACGCAATAACCCACACTGACT
The DNA here is from genome assembly GCA_935413205.1 of Polydrusus cervinus. NCBI lineage: Eukaryota > Metazoa > Arthropoda > Insecta > Coleoptera > Curculionidae > Polydrusus > Polydrusus cervinus. Next base: position 28,706,405 of record OW284510.1, on the reverse strand, counting down.
AAGATTTAACCTAAACCTAACCTACAAAAATAATTTATGTCCCATAGTAAAAACTGTTTAAAAGAAATATATGTTAAAAGTTAATATTTCGGCAGGGAAAACCGTATTGAAAACAGCTGCCATCTAGTATCGGGTAGTGGTAGCAAAGACGAAGGGCTAACCCGATTGGAACTCTGCACCCCTGACAAAATAAAGCCCGTGTAAATCCTCCAATCCCGGACGGATCTGAGGATCTGGCCCGCCACAAAATTTTCGAATTCCTTATGCGTCAGTAAGAGAGGGCGATATATCTATTATCTCTTTCGTAAGCGATGAACAGTCTGGCCTGGTCATACATAGAATTAGCCAACGTTGGGTATTGCCAGGGAATTTTCGCGGCGTCAAGGAGTTTTTGCACCGTTAGGCGTTATCAGATATTAAATGAGCGCAACATCTTGAATTTTAAATTATTCATATGTACAAAAAGAATGAAGCGTAAAGATACGAATCAATAGTTATAAGTGTGAGTGAATAAATAGTTTGGGGTACAGGTAGGTAGGGCCATGGCACTGTGGCCCTACTGTACGAGAAGCCACTGCTAGTTACGCCAATGGAAAAAGAGAATATCCATGGATAGAAACCATAGTGACAACATTTGAGAAAGATAAAAAAGGGTCTCAATCTACATGTACATTTTACGCGACGTTTTATGACACTTGCAAAAGTAAGGTTAAGAATATATTTTAGGAAGATGCAAATCTGGCTAAGAAAACGCAATATTTTTGGTCTATTTAATATATACAGGGGCTGTTCACTAAGTAAGTACATAAACTTTAAGGGATTAATCCTTGATTGATTTTAAGATAAAAAGTTCATATAATTATGGTCCGTAACAGCTTCGTTATGCAGGGTGTTTAAAATTGAAACGAATTGAAGATTTTTTTACATATTTTTTGAATGGTGTCAGCTACTTCATTGAAACTTAGAACACACTATAGTCTGTTTCAAAAAGATGTAGAGTAATAAAATGGGATATTCCGTCCAGTTCGGCTCAATTTCGGTGTCGGCCATAGGCGTAGGTACATTTTGTGCATTAAATTATTTATGATAACTAACCAAAGAAAAAGAGAAGATTATTTGATAAAGAAGGAACTATTTATTATCTATAGCAAATTTACACAAACATCGTTTTATGAAATATGCCGTGGAAGATATAGCTGAAAAAATAGTGCAACTGTGCTGCGCACACCGTCATATCATAGCAAACTAAATCCTATAGAACTTATATGGGCACAAGTGAAAGGATTTGTAGCAAGACGGAACACGACATTCAAAATGAAAGACGTTAAGCTACTGTTTGATCAAACCATTAAGGAAGTGACACCAGAGAACTGGCGAAAAGAAGTCCATCTAAAGAAAAGGAGAAAATGTGGGATCTTGACCACCTGATCGATCCTCAGATGACAAAGAATATTATGATTTTTTATAATTTAACTTCTGTATAATGTATTTTTTGTATTTTGTATTTTTTATAATGTTATAATAATAGAAATAAGTGTACCTAATACTATGTACATAATGCACGTCTTTGCACACCATTTTCAGTGTTTGTGAATGTATAACAATACGAAAAACCCATAAATTGACCCAAACCCGGGTGGTACTACCTGCACTTGATGAAAATAAATAATTTTACAATGAAATCAATGCCAAATTATGAAAGTGGCTTAAATATTCGTTGGGTCACTATGTAGTCCATTTGCATACTTAATGAGCTTTTATTACTCTACACCTTTCTGAAATAGACTATAATAGATATTCAGATACTTTTACTCGTGTAACGCATTTAAACCAACTTTTTGGAACTAATGGTCGCAATTTCGAATCCTGCTTGGGATAGTTTAGTTTTTTATTTTAACATGTCTAAACTTTTTCTTTTCAGTATTTATTTTAACCTTAAACTTATTAATTCGATAAAAAATAAACTTTACATAATAAAAATGTGTAAGTTTTAAGGCTGATCCTGATGGTATTTAAGTCAAATCACACCAACATAAAACACTAAAATTAACCAGCATGTCACGTGACTGGACCACGATCTCGCGAGTTCTATCAAAATTATTACTATACCTATGGCGTCATAGAGCAGCATCATTTCGACATAACAGACTATTCTACGTCGCTGCTCTCAATGAAGAGTGATTGCTTCACCTAGCCCGCGGCTGTCTTAAAATTTTTATAAACCTTCAGTATCTAATTAAACTTAAAATTTTATTAACTCGAAGCCTCGTAGTAAAAGTTAGGACAAAACAGTTAACCGTCTAACACGCCGTTGATTCATAAAAGTTATTACCGCCACTACAAGGCTCATTTTCATTCAAGAGCCTCTCTAGCGACTTCCTGTGGAGCCAAGTTTCGATCGATCAATCATTCGTAAATTAAGTAGCAACATAATTTTATTTGAAATTATGTAATTTTGTGTAGATTGGCTTCGGGAACATCTTTATTTTAAATATTGGTGATTTGTATACGACATGTTATGATGTTTGAAAAGAATACATGCTGGGCTGGGGTAACTTGTTATAATTATTATAACAGTTGCGTAGAAGTACTTATACAGGGTGTTTCATTAAGGTTGGCCAACGGCTATACAGGGTGCTACAAATTCGTGTGCGTACAAGGGGATCTCGAACACGGTAAGAGATAGGAAGGTGGTTAAATTAAGTCAAAGTTGCGTATTTTGGGGCGTAATAATTTGGTAAAAGAAAATTCTAAATATTCCAAATACCTTCGGAGATATCCAAGAAAAACCGAAATTTTTTGTTTTGGTTTTTAATTTTTTGCGCCTTCATTTTTGACTTAGAAAAAAAAACAAAAAACGCTTTCTCACAGCCGTTTTTTCTGTTCTACAAGATGGCGTTATTAGCTTTCAAATTGGACGTTTCGTTTTTTAGATACCAACCTCAAGTAATTTTTTTTAAATACGGATCTGGAATTTTTAAAACAGTTTTAAGGACTTCTAAGCTTTAGAAATTTAATACAATTTAAAGATTTTTAAAATTTTAACGTTTTGTCATTAAATAACACATTACTAGTATTTAAAATTATCATTTTTTTACTATTACGGCCCTGGCAATTATTTTTAGGATTACCTAAATATTAAAATTACATTACAAGTTAAAGAAGAGAAAAAAGAAGATTAATTTGATAAAGAAGAAAGCTAGCAAATTAGCTATAGCAAATTTACACAAACATCGTTTTATGAAATATGCCGTGGAAGATATAGCTGAAAAACATAGTGTAACTGTGCTACACACACCGCCGTATCATTGCGAATTAGGTCCTATAGAACTTATATGGGCGCAAGTAAAAGTGTTTGTAGCAAGACACAAAAGAATATTCAAAATGAAAGACGTTAAGCTCCTTTTAATCAAGCCATTAAGGAAGTGACACCAGAAAACTGGCGAAAAGGAGTCCATCATGCCATTAAAGAAGAGGAGAAAATGTGAGATCTTGACCACCTGATCGAACGCACCGTCGACCCGTTAATTATAACGTCAAGAGGAGATGACAGTTTCTCAGATGACGAAGAATATTATGATTTTTTATAATTTTATTTCTGTATAATGTATTTTTGTATTTTTTATAATGTTTAATAAAAAATAAGTGTACCTAATACTATGTACATAATGCACACCATTTTCAGTGTTTGTGAATGGATAAGAATACGCAAATCCCATAAATTGACCCAAACCTGCAATGAAATTAATGACAAATTATGAAACTGGCTTAAATATTCGTTGGGTCACTCTGTAGTCCCTTTGCATACTTAATAAGCTTTTCTTACTCTGCACCTTTCTGAAATATACTATATATGAGGAAACACAAATCGTTTCCTGCAGTCCATAAAATATTTCCTTTAAACTCAACTTGACCCTATGTAACATCAGTAATTAAGCTCTATTTAAATTCAGAATTATAAATTTTTTGTGGGAACGACCACAATCAATAAACGTCAAAATTAAAATTGTTTCAAAAAATCTAATTTAAAAACTCAAATCAAGTCTACGATATACTGTTAATCAATTGATCACTTCAGATATTAAGTAGCAATATAATTTATACTTTTATTCGAAATTGTATGATTTACTACATAGTGGTTCGAAACGAAGAAACATCTTCATTATAGGGAAACGTACGTTGGATTTTTATAGATTTGATGATAGTTCCCTGTGGAGTTGTAATAGACAGTGAAGTTAATTAGCATAACTGTAATATGGGCAATATCAGTGGCGTATTTAAATGGGGGGGGGGGGGGGATGCCGGGAGTTCGGATCTAAAAGTCTAATTGCAGCCTAATTTTTCGTCTCACGCTTGGACACTTAATTTAAATTTTTAAATAATGTATTCTTGGCTTAGATTACAAAGGTCTAGAACGTTTAGTTTTTAAACTTTTCCTTCTAACAGTCCTGTTTTATATAGAGATTAAGGTTTCGGACGCATGTCATTTTAGTTTTTGAAGTATGATGCAATTTTATAGGAAAACGAGTAAAAAGAATAATATTTTATAGTATTTTTCTATTACATACTTGTCTGTTCCGTTTTCCCTTTTTAAGAGCTATTTTAAGTCAACAAAAATATAACCCAATGCAATAAAATATTTTTACAACAAAAACAGAAAACAATTAGGTACTTATTTATTTTTAAAGAAAAAAATTTAAGTAAAAATTGAAACATTTTTTATGGAAAAAGTGTAATAATTTATAATAAAAAAATAGTGCGGGAAGAAACGAGAATGCTTTATTATATGAATATACAAAACGGCACTTAAGAAGAAGTATTTCAAAACCTAAGCTTGTATCAAAAACTGCTTTTAGATCTACGCTCCCAAAATACATGATTTCTGGAAAAATCATCAATTTTATCGTGGTGAGAAAAACGCTGGTTAAAGTCATACATACGTATGTTAAAATCTTGGATTGACACCAATATTCATATTTTTCACAAATTAAAAAAATGTTTTTTTTTTAATAAAGAGCCAGCTAGGAATAGCAAAAAAATAAGTAAGAAAAAAACATTTACAAAAACAAATTTAATCCAACCATGCAGAGAGTGAGAGGTAATAATTTAATTTGTGAAATTTGATAGTAAGGTTAATTTTAATCGAAGTTTGGATGTGGCCCCGAAAATTTTTCTCCTGCGGCGCTTTTCGGCCTTCTTCATTAGGTACAATATCATGAAATATACGGGGTGACAATTTGAAAACGAACAGCATTTAATATTGCCTCTACCAATGATAGTATGAAAATTTGGCGAAACACATCAATTGATATATCGAGGGGGACATTTTTTAAGACATTTGTTGTCGTGTTACTTTCAACCCCCTAACCCCCAGGGCACCTACCCCTAAAATTTTAAATGGCAACCCCTATTTATTTTGCCATTTTTGTGTTCCTTATAAAATTCTACATAAACTGTATCTATTTTTTTTTTTCAAAAAATGTAATTATTTTATTTTTTCTAGTGGCGATATCGAAGACGAAATGTAGAAATACATTCCAAATTCCTTTATTTATTTACTGTCAATTTCGAAGATTAAACTTTTAAATTTAGTAGTTATGAAAAATATTTCTACTGAGAGAAAATCTAAGTATATAAAAATATATATATAAAAATGGTCTCTTGCGTTTTTCTCCTCAGGCAGCTGTAGAACTTTACCCCTAATCCCAATTAGATCCATTTGTATGGTAGGATGTGATGTTCAACAGTATCAAAGGCCTTAGACAGGTCTAGGAAAATAGCCAGAGGTTTGTGCGTACTTTAATGTAAGCAAGTTTTTGGACCCTTGTTATCTTCCGTTTTGTGGTAGGGTTTCAAGGGTACATGAGCACTCTTTGGATTGTCATGCACCACGACATAAATAAGCCTAGTTAACACTAAAGGGCCTATCAACACTGTGTACAATAACCTTTGAATATCACAAAACAATAACTTACCATCATGCAGAAAATTATTGTTCGTTGGTTGCGTTGGAGCTGCGGGATGATTAGTAGGTGGTGGCGTACCAGACGTTACAGCTATTGGCTTACGATCTTCCTCAGGATTAACACCTGGCGCCTGCGTGTAGTCGATATACGACGGGATCTCAGGTACGCACATGCTCTCGTAGATCGATGCGGAGATCGCGTTGGACAGAGTACGTTCCCGTTCTACATCTGGAAAGATACAAATAATTGTTGGTGGTTTATATGATGTCAGCTTCTTTAAAAAATTTAATAGTTTCGACCTTAACTTGATGAAAATCCATAGTAAAATTATGAAAGAAAACAACACTGTTTTTTGATTTTCACTTATATTTGTCAACATGACGGTGAAACACGTGTCATGTTGACAAATATAAGTGAAAATCAAAAAACAGTGTTGTTTTCTTTCATAAGTTTATATGATGAGTACGAGCTATATTTTCTTGCAATAAACTGCGCGTGTCTATAGTTCCTTTTATCAATCTCAACACATCTATGAGCTTGGGCACAGGATATTTTCGTAATTATTCTGTGCCTTGGGTTAGAATTAATTGTCGGGTTATCAAAATATCAAACACAAAATAAAGGAAACTCTTCCAAAAATATATTCTGCAATTTATATATTATTTCAATTAAAAGTATGTAGAACGACTGAAACCCAGATTTCTTAATTGATGCTACATCACGAGCACTACAAACCTTCCTCACGAAAACTACTTAAGGAGGATTTCCACTGTGATGGTCCTATTTTCATCGTTTCTTTACGATTTTTTTCTGGGGATAAGACAAATGCAGAAAAACAAGTTTTCAATTCTTTCTATTAAAGATAAGATGTACCAAAAAAAAAAATTTCAACCCCCAAAAACTTGAGGGTGTTACAGGGTGCTGAAGTTACCCCCTCAAAAAAAACGTAACTTGCTGGCGGAATTCAAATAAATTTTTCTATTCAGGACAAAAATAAACTTATTTTTCTATTCAGGACAAAAATAAACTTGACCCAGATTCTTCAATTGTAAGCATGTAGTTATAGCCCCCACTAGAATCAAGTCAAAACTCGAGTAACTGTTAAAATGGCGCGAGATTTAAACTTTTTTTTTTAAAATTTACCATTTTTTTTTTATTTTAAGGGCCGTAACATTTTCTGTAATATCGCAAAATACTTGATTCTAGAGGGGGCTATAACCACTTGTATTCTGAGCATTTTAAGACCAAAATCATTAAATTCTGATAATTTGAACATACCGAAGTATTTCCCGCCAGCGCGAGAAACAGGGTTTTGAGAAAAACAACTTTTAAGTTTCAACGGTGGCTCACAACAAAATAGTCTCACTGTCACTTAGTCTGCGATGCCTGGCCCGTAGATTACACCCTTCTCTTCCTCGAAAAACGATAAACGAGCTGATTCTTCCTGCCTCTTTGCGAGCCTAGCCTGATTGGTCGAGATGATATCGCTGGCGATAGAACGTAGCCCTGAGAACGCGGCTTAACTCAAAAGCGGCTAGTGGTGAGAACTGACCGGCAATCATAAAATTGGATGTAACTTTCTTTTGGAGTAGATTTGGTAAAAACGTTTACACACGGTTATTTTAGAGAGGCTATAGAGAGTGGAAAAACGTCGGAGAAAATTTCGATTTTTTGAAAACCATCACAGTAGAAATCCCCCTTAAAAATGTATTAAAATTAAAGGAAGTTTTGTTTTTAAATTAAATTACACTAGTCTCTATGGGACTAACACCTCTAACTAAGAAGAGCTTGGTCTAAGAATTCTAAGACCGTAGATTATTTTTTCTTGTACAGTGGGGTTGGCGGTTTGCCAGTATAATTAAGTCTAGGTGGTTCAATGTATCCCCTATCTCGTGAGTAATGTCAGCCAGTTCGGACCTACAGTTCAGCGTGGAATCTGAACCATGTATCCATGTCTTCAACCTCTCTCTTAGGAAATGACCAGTAGTATACTGCATTCTTAAAACCACAAAAATCTCGTTCATACTTTTTTTATTAAGCGTTTATCGAACTCTGTTCGCAAGGATGGAATACAGGTAGTAACTCAATCAGTGAGCTAGTATCGCACAATAAAAGATGTTGTTAATGCACCTTTTAAATATAAAAAAACATGTCTTACCTTTTTGTAGAAGTTCTAAATGTTCCCACAAAATATCGCCTACGAAAGCAGGGGCACGGGCAGCAAACGCGTCTTTTCCCATGGCACAGATATCCTTTCCCTTCATCCGGAACTGATGGAGGGGGATGCACTCCAAGGAGAACTCCTTGGCCGCCCATTGAAGCCAGTGTGCAACGTGACTTTCGTTCCATTGTCGAGGATCTGAAATAAAATATGACATTGAATGTACACATTCGCTTAAAAAGGATGGTCGAACTTTTGTTCCATAATTTTAATCTTTCATAAAATACACACTATTTTGCAAAGGACTGCCATTTTTTTTTACTTGGTGTAACTTATTCAAAAATGTAAAAAATAAAATCTATCAAAATAATAATTAAGTTTTGGTTGTAGTACATACTATACAGGGTGATTCAATAGTACTTTGAGAAACTTGTGGATATGGTTGCTGACATTATTTTTAGAGGACAAGTTTTAATAAACTATGTTCTTCAACAGCGTCGATTCCGCATTACAGAGTGTCCAAAATTAAAAAAAAAAGTAGTAATTTTTAAATAATTAATAACTGAGTAGAGATTTTTAGATCAAATTTGGTGAGTTAAATGAGAAGGTAAATATAAAAAATTTGAAAATACGATACACTTTCAGAGACAACCAGAGTCGTCAATACAAAATTATGCTCTGATATTTTTTATGAAAATTATGTTACGCCGCTGATTTTTTTTTCATTATTTTATGAATTCTTACTTTAATTGGAATAAAAACGTTATCTTGTATATTTTTGACATGGGGGATGGTTTGAGAGGAATTCCTTTTTTTTAAACATAACTAACACTGATCAAAATTATTAAGCAACAATTATGAAGAATATTTTACAAGTGAGCTCTGGAATCACAATTTGAGTCTTATTTAGGCATATAATTACTTTTTGTCAGTAACGATGTTTGTTGCTATTTTGTCATAGTTATACCCTGTTTTTGGTAGGTTTTATCTTTTATGTATTATGGGTTATTTAAGAATTTGATACGGAATCTCACACTCCCGAAGATGGCGATGATTATAATAACTAGCCACGGGAGTTCACAAATATTTTGTCTCAATAAAATATCTCAGCATGAAGTATTACGCCTCAACAATGACCTGGAACAAATTTTGGCTTGGGGTGACAGTAACCAAGTCGAATTTAATGCTAAGAAAACCCAGACAGCAGTCTTCTCCAAAAAGGTTAACATTGCAGAACCGGATATAGTCATGGCAGGACACGCAATTCCCCTGGCACCGTCTATTTATTTGCTGGGGGTCAATTTGGGAGGTAATATGTCTTGGCATGACCACGTTGCCGCAATTGCCAAGGCAGCTGCACAGAAACTTGGTGTACTTTTCCGCACCAAAAAGTTGTACACACCTCATCAACTTTTGACACTCTACAAAGCCCAGATTCGACCATCATTAGAATATTGCTCTCATGTCTGGAGCTCTGCACCCAAGCACACCCTTCGGCTACTGAATTCCATTCAAAGGAGAGCCGTTCGTCTGATCGGCGACCCCGAGCTGACCAAGACCCTCGATAGCCTGGAGCATCGAAGACAGGTTGGTGATTTGGCTCTCTTTTACAGATATTTCCATGGCAGGTGTTCGACTGACATTGCCCACTTGATTCCACCTAGAGCAATGCAAAACAGAAATACACGGCGAACCACTGCCGCTCATCCATATGTTGTTCAGCTTAGTACTCCTCGAACTTCATTGTTCAAGAATTCTTTCATCTGGAGAACGTCATCTTTGTGGAATGATCTTCCTGAGGTCGTGTTTCCCAATGAATACAATCTTCAACGTTTCAAGACCAATGTTAATCGCTTTTTTCGCACTCGCACCGCTCCCAGAGCGCCTTAAAGGATTTTTCCTACAGTGCAGGTGTTTTATCATAAAAAAAAAAAAAATCTCGGTATACCTACCCATAAAAAATCTTTGAGGACGAATTTTTGAATTTTAGATAAATCATATTCCCAGAGCCGCTACAAGCAGCGTTCCATTTAAAATCCCCACCCTGTATACTTATTATATTATTAAATACCATATAAATTCTCCCTCATTATAAAATATTACAGCCATGAAACTCATTACGATTTTATAAATAAATGCAAAAATTCCGCTCCAACAAATAACCGTGAACTATTTATATTGGACATCTACGCTACTGGATCTAATTCGTTTGCAAATTACACCTCTAATTATGATTAATGTCATGGGAGGCCGTTATCTAGCGCTCGGATCAATTTATATAAAAAGCATAACATATAGATACATGACCGGCCATACTCCATTATCATATACAGAGTGTCCTAATGGTACAAGGATGGCAACACTTTGTTTTGATAACCTTTTAAGCTAAGGCCGATAAATAAATTAGGATTCAAAAAAGGTTCGACTAATGAATGACCTCCACGAAAAAGAATCCTAACTGTACTGATCAGTGATGTAAAATAAATAAGGACTCGTTACAAAGTAAGCGTTACTATGTGATCACTAAAAGTAACGAGTCCTAATGTTATAAAAGATTCGTGTTACTTTTGGGTTTTCGTTACTCTGAATTTAAATCTAACTAACTATTCTACCCAGAATTTTACAACGGACGGCTTCATTCGTGGACTTGATAGCCAATAATGGACGATAGATATCATAATTATTTTTTGTGCTGGATTTTGTTTTTACCTCGTAGGGCGACCGACGGCGTGTTGTTTTGCATGTACGTCGCGTCGGAGAGATGGCCTATTAATAGTTTGTTTAATTTGTTGTCGGAAAGCCATTCATCAGAAAGAACTTTCGATCCAAAGCCCAGTATTATCTATCGAGTTTGAATTCAGTTGAGTTGGGGAAACACAGGACTGGAAGTTACCATTAAGAGACGAAAGCAATTTATTCTTATTTCTTTTTAATTTATATTTCTTTTTTTATTTTACCAAACATTTATTTTATAAAAATAATATAAATTGAGTATTCTGTTTCTTAGATTGGATAGCGTGAACAAATTGTGTTTAGTCAAGTTTCTTTGCACACTTTGGTATTTAGAAAATTATGGAGCCTCCATTCCTAGAATCAGAAGGCCAAAAGCAGAAACGAAGTGTTATTTGTTTATATTTTATTTAAATTAAAAACAAATAAATATTTTAATTTTTTAATTCAATACGCGATGATCCTTTCCTATTTGTTGTTATATTGTATGTTTTTATGTGTTTTTTAATCACATATCTGTCATACCTAGATTTAATATATTTATACTACAAAACACGCGTATTTGGCAATAACAATAACACAATTTTTTATTTTTAAAAGTAACGATTTACATAAAGTAACGAGTCCTAATACCCAAAGTATCGAATCGGTCTAAGTCCTTAAAAGTAACGAAAATGTACATCACTGGTACTGGTGTATATTGTCAATAAGTTTGGATAACCAATATATTCCGAAATTTTCGACTTTGAAAGATATAACCTTAGAAAATTGAACCTGTAGAATTAGCAATAAACAACGTCGTGATTGTACAGGGTGAGTCAATGATAGAGTAAAGTTCTTTTTCGCCTTTAAAATTCGAAATACATGTAGATACCATTGACGTGCACATTTTAAAATTATGTGGAGTATACGGGTGGCGAAATTAGTTTTTTTTTAATGGAACACCCTATATGTTGTATTATTTTCTGATTCCCCACAATAATATGTCTAAATTTAATAGTTTTCAGTGGCGGCTCATCAGGTGAAGTAGGCACCACCAAAAAAAAAATAAAACCAGAAGGAAAGTTTTTCCCCAATATTAAATATTAATGTACCAATAAAGCTACCATTTTAACCCCTAAAAAATAATTTTGTTCAAATAAATAATATTAATTTAATCCGAATGTTATGTGCATAATAGGACCACGGTTAACTCCGATGGGCAATAATTATACACACTGCATTTTGGCGCGCTCCAGCGACCGTGTCCGTTAGCTTAAAGCGACCCAACGCCCAACATGGCTTTAATATTCACCGTTGCTATGGTTGCGTGACGTCAGTCACGCAAATAGCATGTAACAATTTGCATTATGATGAAGGGCAATTTAAAAATAGATCAGTCGTATGCACCAATGTTTTAGCATTAGTTCGCCTAACCGCTTCGCGAAATTTACGGTTATAGATATCGTTTTTACGTGATTTATTGTGTGATTAAAAAGTTTTGTTTTTATTTTTTAGTTAATTCAGTATAGTGTACGTACCTACTTAGTTGTGTGTTTTAAAAAATGAATCCAATTAATGACCATAGTTTGTAATTTGTTGGAGACTCCATTCAGTCGTTGGACAGATGAGGATAAGGAGACGTTTTGTTACACGGGCATTTAGTCAATGTTTGTTTAAATACCGCACTATACCTAGCTCTTCACCATTTTTTAGAACCGCGAGCCGCCACTGATAGTTTTTGATATTAATGCGGCCGGTACTTGCCAGAGGGGACCGGAATGTGATCGGAATTCCGTGGTTACGCATGACATTGACGTTTAAAATACGTCTTTTTTAGACTTTGACAATGTATTTTTAAAATGTGCACCTCAATGATCTTTTAACTCTTAAGATGAAGGAGAAAATTAACTTTACTATATCGTTGACTCACCCTGTATGATATTTTTATATACCAACACAGGTTAAAAAAATACCAGCTTATGAATTGTATGTATTTTAAAACAATACTAAATAAAATCATTCAAAATATACAGGGTGTCCCAGATAATGTTGCACTCTATAGGGATCTTGTAAACCATATTAGATACAGGGATGGTTAAATTAGAAAAAAGTTGCGCCCTACCAAATTCTACATTAGAATGGGTACATCCTAAAAAATTGCAGATTCACTGTTCATGTCATGATACTTCCAAGTGATTTAAACTATACTCTGCCTACCATAAAGATGTATTGTGTGTACGTTCGTAGTAGCTTCCTCTGTTTTACAGATAAATATATCATACATTTTCTATTTTTTTAAAGGTCTTCCACTATTTCAGGATCGAAGTGAAGGACGTAAGGGGAGGTCATAGATACCGGAAATGATCAAATAAATGGGGAAAGTTTTTGCCGCTATTGAAAATCAACAATGCGTAACGATACACAGCATCCGGTGGGTACGCGACATTTAGTATTTACATTATTGTTATTTGTTTTCACCTATATATTAAACGTGACCGTTCGAGATGCAGGGTGTCCTAATACAAATACAGGATAAGGTAAAGGAAATGGGAAAGTTTTTAACGTAATCTGTCATATCTTTATCTTTCTGTCTCACTCATATTCGGCCTTTTGCAGAATAACAGACAAAAAGCGATACATTTACTAATAAAAATGAACAATTTATTTTTCTCAACCATTGCTAGTTTGATTAAATTGTTCTGCTGAAATGCACAGAAGAAAAAAGGTTTTGTCGGTTTATTTCTGCTTGCGTAAGAATTATAATTTCAAAAGTACAACAAAATAGCTGGAGAATTCGCTTTAAAGAGTTAAAAATCGCGTTTGTGTGTAATATGAACTTTTAACGTTTGCTATAGTAAAGGTTTTCAAACTAATCGCCAATTTAAATCCCAATAACACTGTAAACGTGAAAAAAGAAGTGGCAATACTGTAGAAATAACATAACCTTAAAGCCTTTAATAAAAATGGTATTTTTTTTTAGAAATCTTATAATTTCGTCGGTTTTATCTGGTTTTATGTACTCTTCTTCATGTTTCACCATTTAAGAAAGATTTACCAGTTATTTTTCTAGATCAGTTGCGTATAATAAAAGTTTTAAGGTCCATTGGGGTTAAATCTTCGTTCAAAATATATCAGAAAATATCGCGGTGGACAAATATTTGCATTGCAAAAAATCAATTAAGGTTAGTACAAAACGTTCAGTTTGTAGGTATATAATACGTTTTATGCATTAAATCTTGTATAGTAATTGTTTAGAAATGAGTGAAAAACTGGAGATTTTTGAAATACGATAGTGCATCTGTGCAGAAATATTTAGTTCGGTCAGAAAATAACAATAGTTTGACAGAAATAAATTTTGTTATTATACCTTCAATTTTCGCACCATTTCGTGCACTCTGACCAAAGTCCCAAAGGACAAATGTTTTGATTTAAATTAAAAAAGAAGAAATCTTATCAGACAGATTTGCATATTTTTGAAGTATATTTTTATCCTCACTTCTATCAAGTGTCAGAAAACGACTAAAATTTACAAGATGTAAATTTGGTTTCTTTGTAATTGACCAATGTGATGGGTCAGTTTCATATCCTAACTAGGATGGATATGAAATCATATCCGTTCAGTTAACCGGAATAGCCCACTTTTCCAATCACTTCGGTGTAAAGGAAACAGCAAATTTCCATGTGGAAGGAGAAAAAAACACATTGTTAATTTTTATTTCACTTTTTGTCTGTTAATAAGCAAAATTCCGAATAGGTACGATATATTTAAAGGGATTTTGTGTAAATATAGACAAATATGTTGCAGTGTAATTTGGTCCATGGATTTACCAACGAAATAAATTTTTCTATGAATATCTTTTATCATTTTTCTCACAAGTTATAATACATACCTAATTTGAATAACTTTTAATTTCTAATATAAGGCTTATAGGTTGGGTCGTAGAAAAAATATAGTGTACAATGCGAGTGGATTGTACATATAGCGTTCGGAACTTTGTGCACCTCGCCTACGGCGCAGTAATCGATTTACTTCCTCGTGCGAATGGACATCATATCTTGTATAAATTATTATTAATGACCCATTTCTTTGCGACACTCACCGGTATAATAATAAATTACAAAATTATTCTCGAATTTATATCAGGCATCAGACAGTAGACAATCTGAAAATAGGTATAATTTAAAAGCGAACAAAGAGTCGGAGCAGTGAGGCAGCAGCACCGGCTCATGCAAGCGTTACTCCGAATAAAAAACGCGCGGCGCAATACTTGTCGTGGGCGTAATGACGCGCTCTGCAATTGGCGATCACTGGACCGCGAGAGGACCGACTCGGTATCAAAGTAAAAATCTCCATGTCGAAAACAATGGCGGTCTCGGATGGACAATAAAACCATTCATGGTACATTCTGTGATGGTTGTTTATTGGATATACCGGGCACACTCCATACGTGCTTTCTTAGCACTCAAAATCCAGAAGATATACCTAGGTGATATTTTGGCAACCAACAAAATCCCGCTAATCGATTTTTCAGGCGCTAAAATTTCAGGACTGACTGACGCATGAAACCGGATTTACGATTCGCCGGAAAGAATGATATTTGCCGCTGAATCTGAAACAGGGTTTTACAAAATTGAAATGTCGTTCAGCGGGATTTTCTTGGTTGGCAAAGTGTCGCTATTGGATCTGCAAAAGCAAAAAAATCCATACAGCTTTAGGTTTAATGGTGATCGAGTTACCGTTTGTTACGTCATAATCCTCATTTTAAGTTAGGTTTTGTAAAGTGGCGCCAGAAATTGTATTGGGTGAGCAGTGTGGGCACCCCTTGTCTGATATTTTTGTTTGAAGATAGAAAACAAAGTATCTATTAGAGATGTGACGAATAGTGGTTTTGCCGAATAGCCGAATACAGAATATTCGGCCAAATTGAAACCGAATATTCGGCCATACCGAATAATACAGTTTTGATTGATATGAACGCGTAGCCGCCAAGATTTATTCGAGTTTTGCGGGTTACGACCTGTATTGGCACGTGTCGTCGATCGCGCCGTGCAAGCCTATTTAGTGTAAGGACTGTAAGGTACTCTGTTGCTAAGGGTGGTTGATGTTATAGATTATTATCGATTTATAATATTTATATTAATAAAATGAACAAAAACAAAAAGTCAAAAGTTTGGATCTTCTTTAAAGATACCGAGGACAATAAAAAAGCCCAGTGTACATTGTGTAATGTTTTAATTTCAAAAGGGGGCAAAGGAAAAGAAGCTACGACCACTTCGCTTATAAATCATATTAAAGGTGGATAAAATAAATCGGCTTGCCTAATTAGGTATTATTGTAGTTTGGATTAGAATAATTCTCGCATTTTTTTTTAAATTGTTTTCCACATTATGGAGGGGTCAAAGCAAGAACGAAACACGCACATACCAAGGTCGTAGATATTTATTTTTCATGAGGGGGGGTAAAAGAGCGGAAAAAAAATAGCGCCGCAGGCAAAAATTGGATGCTACGCCCTTTTTTCAATGATGTTGCCTGATTTTCAAGTAGAAAAAATATAAAATACACAAGGTCCTCAAGAAAATCAAAAAAGAATTGATCAAGTAAAAAATTTTACATTAATTTTACATTCAACTTATTTAAAATTCCGTACATTTGTTGTTTTCCTAGCAGCAGCAGCAGCGATGATGACAATATAAACATAAACTTAACTGTATCGTCTGAAACAAACACTAATTAATCACACGCCACTTTCTGGGAATGTTATAAGGAAATAGCATCGACTAGTGCTCTCTACAACCCCCTAAAAAAACAGTATCGCAGTTGAGTTAGATGCTTACTTCTCAGAAGAAATACTGCACAAAGACCACTGCCCGTTTGCATGGTGGAAAAAATACTCCCTCAAATTTCCAAAAATGAGCCAGATGGCAAAGGTTTATTTATCAGCTCCTGCAAGTACTGTTTACAGGGAACGCTTGTTCTCCGAAGCTGGAAATGTTTATGAGAAAAAGAGGAGTCATTTATTACCTGAGAGAGCTGAGAGCTTGGTGTTTTTGCACAATAATCTACCACTTATTAACTATAAGTATTACTTAATTATTTTTAATTTTTTTTATATGTTTGTAAAGATTTTTTTGCTGTTATGTTTTTATAAATACGTACCTATTGCAATTTTTATTTAAAAATAAAAAATCATTAAAATCAGCCTTTTCCCATTTTATCGCAACCTTAAAAAAATTCAAATATTCGGGGTCTTAAACCGAATATTCGGCCGAATACCAAATAGTCAAAAAGTGGCCGAATAGGCCGAATACCGAATAAATATTCGGCTTTGGTCCCATCTCTAGTACCTATATCCTTACTAAAAAAAAAGTGTCTCCTTCCCGAAACTTCTCGGATCAAAAGTGACTTATAAAAAAAGGATAAAAGCGTTGGACAATATCTAAGTACTACCTACATTACTGCTTTACTACAGACACAATAGTTTTGAAACATAAGCAGTGGAGAACTATCGATAGCGGGTAGGAAGGAAGAAAGAACTGTTTATTTTACTACGTTTTGTTAAATTTCAATTGTAGCAATCAATTTTGAACACATATGTAAACTACAAACAATTTTAACCTACTAATAGTACTACTGCTACAACGAAATATACATGTTAGAAATATAACATAACATTTAAAATATTATATATACACCTATACAAACAGTTACAATATAGCGTCCTTATTTAATTTTAAAAATGATTTATATTAATTTACAGTGTAAAATGCCTGTTTCACTAAAAAGTCCTTTATTTTTAATTTAAAATTTAATATTCTTAGGTAAAATATTATATAATTCACTATAAAGTGAATTTGTTTTTGACAGTTTAAGTCTAAGTCTGGTGGGTCTAATAAGCTCAGCCAGTCATTTTTATTTGTATGAATCTTTATGGGTTGATTCAAAATGTAAATACATGGTTAGTGTTGTTGCGTTTTTTAGGGAGGGGGGGGGGGGCAGGTGCCCTGTTTACCCAGCGCTAGGGCCGACCCTGTCCCCATACTTAAAACCAATAAGCACTAATGTATGCAGATCGCTCACAAAAAAATTGCATAATTCCATTGCAGTCAGCGACCGTAAAACTTTGTATTTGCAACGCGAAATTAAAATGATGGAACTTTACCGTAATTAATGCTTTTTGCAGTTTTGTTGAAACGTCATTATATTAAATGAGATCCTTATTACAATAAAAATGGAAATCGACCCTCAAGTATTGTGGAATTAGGTTAAAACAGTCGTTTATTGCCGCAACTTTTGAATACAATAAATCCCATAAGTGGGTCAGTAAGCACCCATAAATGAAACAGTTAAATTACCGTTTGTAAAATAGTCCCCATTTTTGCTGTCAATGATTTTTTCTCAATTGGGATATACGTTATATGTACGTCGGTTAACCCATTAACGCCCAGTGATACCGTTTGGTATCGCTACATCAGCTATTACTAAGACATCGACCATTTTGTGGGTGGTAGTGGGATAATAATTCTGACGAGTGCGTTAGTTGCGGAAAGCATCTTCTGTTGTGTTTTAAGTCTTTGAGTACCGTTGCCGATATTTGTAAGCAAAAAAACACGTGTTATTTTATCGTCCATTTTACGTCAATAGAAAAATATGGACATTCGCTTTGAGTAAGTATAGTTTTTCAGTGATAGTATATTATCAATACAAGTATTGATATTGACTAAGATATATATTTAAAGCCCTCTATAACGTATATCGTATTTTTAAAAATTCACCTGACTTTACAAAATGGGCGCAAAACATACTGATACCATATGGTATCACTGGGCGGTTACGCTATATATATATATATATATATTTTTTTTGACAGGCATGGATTTTCATTGTCTGAAGCTTTAGACATAGCATACGCTAATAACGATGCGGAAAATCAAATAGACGAAATATTTATCGAGCACCCTGATCCCAATGTCGACACCAATGAAGATTCCGCTGACGAAGATGACGGAGGCATGCTAAATAACTTAACAGGTCGACAATTACGTGCACCTGTGGAAATAAAATTGACGAATAATGGTTGTTTAGGCAATAATTATGACGACTTTTCTGCAGAAAGTCCTAACCAATCATTTTCAGCGCCGGCTAATCAATCCGTAACCGAATCATCTTCTGCATCGACCTCAAACGATACGTATTGTCCAGAATCAGAGAACAACCTGGATTTGAAATCGTCTAGCTTAGAAACCAGATACTGTCTGGATTAAAGGCGACATTGAACCTGGAGCCCGCTCATTTCCAGTGAGAGATGACAAGCGGTTCGAACAAATGTCTTGTACAGACATTTTTGAGCTATTTTTTGTCAACGATATCATGCACCAATAAACAATACATGGTTTCTGTATAGGACGAATCACAACAAAAACTCCAACATAGAGTTTAGATGGGAGTTGGTCCAAGTATACTTAGCACGTTATGGTGTACCGGCAAAATCGGCAGGTCCTGCAAAAACGTCTGTTTCACGCACACTTCTGCCAGGTATTCGATATGACGGTATGCATCACTACGTTGCTTTATGTAATAGACGCCGTTGCGCTGGAAATGAATGCAAGAGTTTTGGTAGAACAATGTGTTCTAAGTATGATGTAGGTCTTTGTGTAGTCTGTTTTGCCAATTATCACACAATGTAAAAATATACTTTTAATAATTCCATAAATAAATATGTATTTTTAAAATTGTAAGTATTTGTATTTTACAGTATCATATGCGCCCAGTGATACCATATGGTAGCAGTCATTTTCTTAAAAACTGACGTAAGACATTTTGTAAAATATATTTTTTTTTGTGCATTCCTACTCATATTAACTCAGAAAAGTAAAAATATGTAAAATAACTAACAAAAAATAATTCTGGGCGTTAATGGGTTAAAAAATATTGAAATACTCACCCTTAAACTGTGTTTCTCATGTAAACGAATTTTCAAACTTAACTCGAAATATCAGTGGCGTGCATACAATATAAGCAAAAAAGCATTGCCAGATACAATTTTTTTTGTATTATAGTTTTTACCCGTGTAATCCAACTTTGGCAATTTATCTCTACATTAATATAATAAATAATAATATAGGACCGAAAACGTAATCCTACATCATTTCCACGAACGCATTTATTGCTTATTATATCGTAAACTAGATCCCTGTATAAGCATTCCGTAAGACCGTTCTAAAAGCAAAGATCTTGCTGTACACTAGCGTCTTATGCAAAATCAAAAGCACTGCTTTTGTACGAGTGGAAGTAAGCGAGAGAGCCGGTAGGCAGTAGGGTAGAAAGAGATGTAACAAATAAACCCGTCGCAACCTTCGATCTTCCTTTATTTATCAGCCCGCGCCAAGAAAGCGTGCGTTTGGTATATGCATTGGTGCCAATCTTCAAGTTTTACCGTAGTTTGGAAAATACTTCGGTTTCTCAATTTAAAATATGAAACACGCCTCTATAAGTTTTATTATTAATTAGTTTAGCTAGGATATTTTTTAAGGGATAGCGGATAAGGTATCGTAAAATAAGAAGCACTTTTGTGACAATTAAAATAATTTTTGCTAATAGGTCATAATATTTAATAATCAGTAAGCTTATCATCATATTTTACATAATAATTGACTTCATTTTTGGCAACATTGGCCCAATCAGGTGGATGATAGATTTTCAATTTATAATTAGTGTTTTCGCTCTTTTGCTAGACTTCGCGCCGTCTGGTTTCGGAAAAAAACGAAATATGGAGGCGTTAAATGTTACTATTCCGGCTAGCAGCGCGTCTGCAGAACGATCCTTTTCTGGATTAAAAAGAATTTATATCGATTTACGAAACACACAGGGAGAGACACGCTTATTGACAATAATCTCTCTGGAGGGCGACTTTTGCAGGATTTAAAACGTAAAAACCACTTGAACTAACTTACAAATAATATCGTTTTATTCTTTTTCTGGCCCAGTATTCTTTCCACAAACTCAAAAACAAGACATGTTGTGACAAATTTGAAATATAGATGCTTAAATGCTACTGAAGGTGAAGTTTTGTCTTAAATGCCGTTTTTGCCTACTCTGGTTAAAACAGCATTGCACGCTACTGCGAAATATACAGTAATTTTTATGCTAGTATAGACCATCTTTTCGAAATTTTCCCACATTGAATTGAAAATCTATTAAGTACATGATAAACAACACATGAACCTTTAGAATCTAGCGATTCTATAGTAGCCATATGACATTGTGCGTATGAAAACAATAGGAGGGCTTACCTCAATAAGCGGATCCATATACAGGGTGTGTAAGTAAGGTGTCTGTCTTAGATAGCACCTAAACTATCAAAGATAGGGAAAAAAGTGTAATACAAAAGTTAAAGGGTTTTTTAGGATACATAATCTAAAAATATTTTCAAATCTACAGGATGGTCCTAAAAAGTGGTACTGAATAATAAAAAACAAAACTAAATGGGACACCCAGTATAATTTTCTAGAATATGATTCAATGGAATAAGTGAAATGCAACGTTGCCAAGTAATAAATTTTTTCGAAAATTTTAGTAATTTTAAGGGTATCGTTAAAAAATCATAGCGACCTGTGGATTAATCCTAGGCAAATATAATTTACGTTGTAAGTACGTTAAGGTACGATATATTGATTTATAATAATGTTTTTTAAATCTCTTATACAGAGCGTTCATTACAAGTTGGACAACTCGATGGTTTTAAAAATGCTTTATTTCAATTTTTTTAAATGGGACCCCCCTAATTTTTTTAGGCAAAAGAATTTATCTTTCGAAAACCTTTATTTTTTGTTAAACATGTTATATATCAAAATATCATAGTTTTTGAAATATTTTGGGATTTGTCTTAAATCAGGGTAAAAAAGGAAAGTTCTAATTAAACAATGTAGTCAAGATTGCTTTGGAACAAAAAATAAATAATTTTCTTTGTCACAGCTGTCATTGCAAAATTATTTTGCCAACATTTTGTGCTTTTTTACTGTTTAAATTTTAGTTTCCCGAACTAACTTTATCATAACTCATATTTTTCTATTTCGATTATAATTCGGTATATGGAAATGCCAACAACAACAGACTAATATTTAACCCATCACCGCATGTAGCCTTAGATTTTATGGAATTATTGTATTTTTTCTACCTTATAATTGAAATTTAAATACATAAATATCTACCCCTGGTTTCAGATTATTTTCATACCAAGCTATTTTGACTGGATTAGGATTTAGTTTAGTAATTCCATTTATGTAATAATTATTAATATGATCAGGATTTGCGAGAAGAAGAGGAATATCAATATTTTTTTTTCTTAATATTAAGCAATTTGAGGTGATTATAAATTTTGTTTATGTTTTAAATTAATGAATTGGCAGGGTGGCCACTGATGGATGTACCTTTATTTTTCAATTGTATTATTATACTTTTTCTCGCACGAGCTGGGCAAAATAATAATTAATAATAATTATCAAACACGTGTTATGTAGATTTTGGACACTCTCTCCCGGTGGTCTGCACATTACATGTCACATAACGCATACCAAAATAGGTAACGTGTGTAATTAAGTTTTTTATTAATGAGTTTGATGTTTTTTCAAAATTTATAACAGAATCTTAAATTATCATGCAAAAAATTTCACATTTGTTTAAGTCGCAGACTTGCCTATTTACATTTATAAAATACACCTAAATTATTAAAATATCCTGAAAGAATCAAGATGTTAATAACTTTTGTAAAACCATAAAAATTATAAAACTAATTTAACATTTTGTATTGTTTCGACAATTTATAATTTACAATTCAACTTGGCCACCCATAATTAAACAATCTGACGTCATTGCACGCGCAATGTACATACAATATACATACGTCTGGGCATGTCCTCATCATTCGGAACGTTTAGGCATTCGTATGCTCAAAATGCCATCGCCATTTGTATTATTCTATTGTTTTGCTGCAAAATATAAAAATAATGTGACGAGACAACAATTATTCGCGTTATGGTTGGTGGGCTTTGACGTTGAGAGTGTTGATGCCATATTTAATTTCAAAAATGTATTGTCCTTGACAGGAAATAAACTGCAACTGGTTTAATAATTTTTTAAAATTTTTTATCGCATTTAAAATAAGCTAAAACTTTTTTTTTACTATTCTGTAAAATGTCATTCTATAAAGCTGCTAAGGTTGTTAACCTTGGTACAAAAATCACAAGGTATGATACTCACAGGCTGTGGGTATACCAAGCAGAAATACGTGCTATACAAGCATGTGTACAGAAAAATATCGAAAAGGGCTACCACGACCAAGAGATATACATTCTGTCAGACAGCCAAGCTGCCCTCAAGGCCCTGAACTCCAGTTAACTCAAATCGAGGATCACACTGGAGTGCCTAAACGACCTGAAAGACCTGGCCGCAAGGAACAACAAGGTAGAACTCATATGGGTTCCTGGCCACTCAGGGATAGCAGGCAACGAAAAGGCCGATGAACTGGCAAGAGCCGGATTATCTCAAAAACTCAGGGGCCCTGAACCCGCCCTTGGCATATCAAAACAGGCAACCAGAACAGCATCAGACAGGTGGGCACAACAACACCTGTCCCGAAGGAACAAGATACCTGGTCATACCCAAGCGAGGGCCACAATTGGAAAACCCTCCAAAAAGTTATCAACTGGAATGATGCCTTTAACGCGCACCCAGCTAAAACAAGTTGTCGGCCTACTAACAGGCCACTGCTTAAGAAAACACTTACACCTAGTAGGAATTTACAATGGTCCCATTGAATGCAGGCTTTGCGGCGATGAGGACGAAACCGCCTCACATATATAACTGCAAAGCACTGACCCGAGGAAGACTCAGAATCTTCGGAGACATTCAATGTGGGGATAACCTCCCACATGACAAACTTGGTAGGAATTTGCTGGATCTTATCAAAGGAACAAACCTTTTCTAGCAAGATAGGGGAGCACAATAAGCCACTAGGCTGCAGTGCAAGAAGCTTGGGCCGAACGCCCAACCCCCGCCTTAAACCAACCAACCAACCACAGGGTGTGACGTCGTCTTGTGAGTAAAACGTCTATTCGTTCGCTGCCAGGGCCATTCCAGAGGAGACCTACAGCTTAACGCGGGTTCCGAACCACGATCCTCAGTCATGCGATGCTCTCCACCCCCCTCCAAGGCTTGCAACCCTAGGTTTTTTGCGTCATTGCATGACTTACCGATTGGGAAGTGTGTACCTGTACCTTCTTCCGCACCCCACGAGTTATATATAAATCAGTCAAAATGAATGATCTCATCAGTTTCAAATCTGCCTTAGTTAGCATAGGTAAGGAGAGAGGAAATTGGACTGAGATAATCTGCAAGGAAAGGTTAGAAAATACATTTCCTTTATGTCCCTGTTTAGCACTCTAAAGCTTGGCGCGCACCTATGCGCGGCGAAGCGCGCCGACATATGAGGATAGAGATTTTAGCATTGAGTTCGACGCGCCGCGTGGCTACATTAGCGATGGCCGAAAGCAGTGATATACATTTTAAATTTAAACAAATAACACTTCCTTAGTTTCTGCTTTTGGGCTTCTGATTCTAGGAATCGAGGCTCCATAATTTTATAATTTTCTAAATATCAAAGTGTGCAGAGTAAACTTGACTAAACACAATTTGTTTACGCTATACACTCTAAGAAACAGAATACTCAATGTATATTATTTTTAAAAAAATAAGTGGCTGTTAAGTTTAAAAAGAAATATAAATAAAAAATAAATAAGAATAAACATTGCTTTCGTCTCTCAACGGTAACTTCCAGTCCTGTGACACTTTAGTGTAACTTAGTCACTTTATTTGCAAAGCCATGTATATTACGTGTTAATTTTAATTTTTGTTTTTTATTCTGAATGTTAGGTCTGATGATGCCCATAGTTTAGGGTGAAACATGTCACCCATTGATTAAATTTTAAGACATGATTGAGACTTTCGACTTTGAGTTTCCCCATTTTTAAAAATTAAAAAAGTCTCTTGGAGAAATGGACTACTTCTTTGAATTACTCATTACCTGCGAATCTAAATATCAACCTTCCTAGGACTATGACCGTATCCATCTCAACCTGAATATACAGGGTGATTCCTAAGTTGATACTTTTTTTTAGTTGTATATAGAAGGCATTAAAATAAACAACCTTTTCAAATACCTTTTTTCAAAAAACTTAAAAATAGGCGAGATACAGAAGTAAAAATCTAAGTGCAGGCTTGGTCATCAAAACGTAGCCCTGCTATACTTTATGTTGTTTGTCTTATCTCTTATATGCAATTTAAAGGTCGGTGGTGAGTTATTTGTTAATAAGATGCGGTGTGTTTTTCTGAAGCAAGTTAATTTTAAACTGGTGAAACGTGAAAATGGTAAAATTTGAAAACAATGAACTAGTAGATATGGTTTTAATTTACGGTAAGTGTCATCAAAGTGCGGCTGCTGCTTCGAGATTATACGCAGAACGCTTTCCCTTGCGGGCTCATCCTACACCCAGAAGTTTTCTTAATGTTATTGGGCAAGTTAGGCAGAACCCTATTTGATCCATAGTGTAATAAATGAATGCAAATTACCTTATTTTTGAGTTTTTTGACAATGTTGTTTATTTTAATGCCTTCTATACACAGCTAAAAAAGAAGTATCAACTTAGGAATCACTCTGTATTGCTATGATAATTTTATTGTGATAATATTCTGGATAGGTTATTACCCTTCTTTACCAAAAAACTGACCATAGGTTCATGTATCTTCTAATGATGCAGTAATTAAATAAGATTAGCTTAACAAAAGACCAATAAACCATAATCTGAACACTGTCGGATTAGAGGCGAGGTAAAGGAGTAAAGGGGTTAATTTTAAACATGATTTCAAAGATTAAAGGATTACCTTAACAAAAATTTAATTACACGTGACAACAAAACCTGGAACCACAAGATATTTTATTAAGTAAACAGAATGCTTAACGAGGATCTAAAAGCTCAGGTATACACGAGCAAAACGTCATCGAGGCTTGAGGCCGAAGCAGTGTCGGACTATGCCTACGGGGCTGTTAGGGGCTCTTTTCTTAATATTTATACCAATGTCCAAGGGAACGGGAGATGCATGGGCGTCCAAAGGAAATGACATTTCTCATGTACTTAACGGATTTTTTGAATTAACACCGCATTTGCTCTTTGCATTTATCCATTGATTTTAACCATATACAGGGTGCTACAAATTCGTGTGCGTACAAGGGGATCTCGAAAACGGCAAGAGATACGAAGATGGTTAAATTGAGGCAAAGTTGCGTATTTTGAGGCTTAATAATTTAGTGAAAGAAAATTGTAAATATTTAAAATACCTTCGGAGATATCCGAAATAACCCGAAATTTTTAGTTTTGGTTTTTAATTTTTGCGCCTTTATTTTTTACTAAGGAAAAAAACAAAAAATACTTTTTTATAGCCGTTCTTTATGTTCTACCAAATGGCGTTATTAGTTTTTATATTGGACGTTTCATTCTTTAGATACCAACCTCAATTCATTTTTTTAAAATACGGACCTGGAATTTTTTAAACAGCTTTAAGGACTTCTAAGCTTTGAAAGTTTAATACAATTTAAAGGTTTTTAAAGTTATAACGTTTTGAACGGCAGTTGAGTTTTGGACTTGCATTGTCTTTATTGGTTTTGAATCACTACGTTTCAACTGGTAAGTATCTTCAGTCGTCTTCAGGTGAATAACGTTTTGTTATCAAATAACAGATCACTAGTATTTCAAATTATCCTTTCTTTACTATTACGGCCCTGGCAATTATTTTTTGTAGTATTTAAATATTAGAATTACATTACAGGAAGTTATGGTGTTTAGGCCGTTTATTTTTTCGAAAATATTTACCTTAACAATACTCTAGAAAGTAAGCAAGCTTTTAAGGCATGAGAAGTTATTTAATTTTTTATTAGTATTTTATTTATTTTATTAATATAACGTATAATCTTAAATCCTAGTGTTTTTGCCTTAGACCTAGACTGAAATACTGTAAAACAAAAAAAAATAATGCATGCCAAGTAAAGAAAAGGTAACTGTAGTGTTAGTCTAGTAATGTTACTGCGATGCGCTTATGTTTGTTTCAAAAACCATTAAATTTTTTTTTACTGTTTAGAAGATCTGCATGATGATGCTAGTTTCAGGCAAAACATGTAACAAAAATAAACAGACCTTTGAGGCTGTGACTTTGGGTCTTTTCACTTACAAAATATCAAATATTAGGCCTCTTTGAATAACAATGGACGGATTTTTTAAATCAGAAATCTTTTATTGTTAGTTTGGCTCTAAATGTCAGGACCGTAATGAAAAGAAAAAGATAATTTGAAAAATGTGTTATTAGATGACAAAACGTTAAAATTTCAAAAACTTATATATTGTACTAAATTTCTAAAGCTTAGAAATCCCTAAAACTGTATTTAAAATTCCAGGTCCGTATTTAAAAAAAATGACTAACTAATAACGCCATGTTGTATAATATAAAAAACGGCTAGGAAAAAGTGTTTTTTATTTTTTTCCCAAGTTAAAAATAAAAGCGCAAAAAATTAAAAACCAAAAATGAAAATTTCGGTATTTTTCGGATGTCTCCGAAAGCATTCGAAATAATTAGAATTTTCTTTTCACCAAATTAATAAGCCCTAAAATACGCAACTTTGCCTCAATTTAACCATCTTCGTATCTCTTACCGTTTTCGAGATTCCCTTGTACGCACACGAATTTGTAGCACCCCATATACAAACAAAGCCGCTTTTGAACTATAACGTTAGACAATGGTGATATTATGCCAACCAACAATATCCCGCTAATCGATTTTTCAGGCGCTAAAATCCCCGCACTGGCTGATACCTGAAACAGGATTCTCGATTCGCTGGAAATAATTATATTTGCCGCTGAATATGAAACAGGTTTTTACAAAATTGTTTGTGTGAATTCCGAGAAAATCACGTTTGAATAACACGCGCCTGCCGTGGATTTTATATGAAATTTATTGTTTTTAGTATTATATCAAAATGAAAAATGTAGGTATAAGTACTTTAAACGTCTAGTAATTCGAAGAAATAAATAAAAACATGTATTTACAGATTACAATAGGTTGACTAGAAATAATCTTAGACCAATTACCATAGATAGTGGAGGGCCTAAAGGTTTAGTTCTCGGTCCTTTAAAATTATAAATCCATATAAACTACTTTACAGAAATTTGTATAAATGGTATATTAACTATGTTTGCTAATAATAATGCAACAATACTATGACATAGTAAATATAGTACTGAATTATTAAGATATAGTGTAGGTTAATAGCACTAAAACCAACATATTTATTCTGACCTTTACTAAACAAAAAAAGTGAAACCGAGCCAATTCCGAATTGGCACTTGATTTCCCAGTCCGCCTCTGTGTACACAAGCAAAATGCCATCAAGAGTTAAGGCCGAAGATCAAAATTGATTAAAATGTAAACACCGTAGCTCCGTCACCGCCGCCTTTGAACACATCTTGAGCAGTTTTTGCTGGTAAACTGGCGGCAGTCGCCGTCGCCGTGGCAAGTTCTTGAATAATTTTTCCGTCTGGATTGAATAATGCCACAATACCAATAAATTATTCTTTTATTTCGATAACAATGACACATTTATTGTAAATAGGTAGATTGTCAGAGACAGTAATTGTAATTACTAAAGCTGCAACGTTGGAGTTGAAATAGCAAAGCGTCGGACCGGACGGGCAAGGACAAGCGGCATAAGAATCCCCCAAACTGCTGCGAAAGGCCGAAATTTTATGCGAGCTGTCTATTAGCGCGGTATTAGCTCGGTTTTATTAAATAGGGAATGAAACTTACGTACGAACCAGTGTCGCGCGGCGGACAATGATTAATATAGAACGTTCCTTTTTAAAATAGGTATTTTTACAAGGATTTTGGGCAATATTACATGTCAATGAGTACAACGTTTTGTTTTGAATTTTTAATTTAGATATGTAAAAACGGGTACGCCTATGGTTCTAATACAAATGTTTCAGCTTTAGTAACTACATGCAATAGCCAATTATTTTCATTTATGGTCATTCAGTGGCGGCTCGTCAGGTGAAGTAGGAGAAGGGGATCTTCACAAAAAAAACTTGGAAGAAATTTTTTCGACAATAATGAATACTAATGTATCAATACAGCTACCATTTTAACCCTTAAAAAATAATTATGTTCGAATTAATAATATTAATTTAATCCGAATGTAGCTATGCATAATAGGGCCATGGTTAACTCCGATGGACAATAATTATAAATACTCGTGCATTTTGGCGCTCCCAGCCGATCGTGTCCGTCAGCTCAAAGCAAGTGAAGACCCACTGCCCAACATGGCTTTGATATTCACCGTTGCTAGGGTTACGTGACGTCAGACACGCGCCAGCATGTAAGAATTTGTATTATGATGAAGGGCAATTTAAAAATAGGTCAGTCGAATGCACCATTGTTTTAGCATTGGTTCGCCTAACCTTAAGGTATTTATTTTGAGGCTTCGCGAAACTTACGGTTATAGATATCGTTTTTACGTGATTTACTGTGTGATTAAAAAGTTTTGTTTTTACTTTTCCAGTTAATTCAGTAGTGTGTACGTACCTACTTAGTTTAATTTTTATTGTGTGTTTTAAAAATGAACCCAATTAATGACATAGTTTGTAATTTGTTAGAAACTCCACTGGAATCTGGAAACAACAACAACTAAAAGATTAATTTTAAGTGTTCCTGGTTTTCAGAATATAATTGGCTATGTAGTAGTGCCGCCTTACAAAAATTGTTTTGTTGGTCGTGTTTACTCTTTTCGAATAAACATTACGTTTGAAATAGCGACGGATTTTCAGATTTTTTAAATATTACTCGATCGTTGCGTAAACACCGGGATTCTGGAGAACACTTAAAATGTCAGTTAATGTTAAAAAATTTTGAACAAAATCAAAATACTATTGCCGATGCTTTAAAAGAAAACGCTAGACCTCAACGGAAGAATCGATCTGATTTACAAAAACTAGCTATGTAAGTACGTAATTAAAATATAAATCAGTCGATCTTTGTTTAAGTACCCGCACTATACCTAACATTTCACCATTTTTTAAGACCGCGAGCCGCCACTGTGGCCATTTGGAAATTTTTGTTTACGGTACAGTTTTGGAGAAAAGTGGCTTGCAGTTCTTTATCTCTCATTCTCTATCTAATCACTTTAATGGCTACACCTGTAAAACCGGCCAGCCACAGGATTTTCTTATTGGAAATTAAAATGCAGTTATCAACTTTGATTTGTTGTACCACATGATACATGGGCGCCGGAACAGT
Organism: Polydrusus cervinus; assembly: GCA_935413205.1. Lineage (NCBI taxonomy): Eukaryota > Metazoa > Arthropoda > Insecta > Coleoptera > Curculionidae > Polydrusus > Polydrusus cervinus. The sequence continues at coordinate 28,676,176 of OW284510.1, read as the reverse complement.
CGAATCTACGGGGAGCAAAATAAATTATTTTTTCTACTCCCTCGTGGATATTTTTTTTCCTTTAGACTTAAGTGACGAGAAAAGTAGGCTATTTCACGTAACCGCATGGCAAAATTTCATATTCATTACTGTCAGTGCTGAACAGTGTTGAAACGAATAAAATTTCCCATTTTTATAGAAAAATTCCAAGAATGCACACAATACTGAAATAGTAGTTTGTACAATTTTTATATTATAATACAATGACAAAGTCTGAAAAGTAATCCAATAGAAGTAATTGTCCAAAGGGGACTTATGCGGAAAAATAAAAAAAATCATATTTTTCGAAAATGTTATTCATAGTTTGTCTTAAAATAAATTAATTAAAGATTTTTAAAACTAAAGACTAAAATGTTATTCAAGTCCAAAATGTTTTATTACTTTGGCTACACTTACTCTTAACTTCATTATGAGGCTTACATTTTTATTTAAGAACTTTTTCAAATATAGTTTTTCTTCCTCAAACTTCTTTTCCAAAGTTTTCATAATGATTTTTCTTAAAAAATTCTTCAATAAGTTTTCATAATGATTTTTCTTAAAAAATTCTCCAATTTTACATCCTGTTCAATATAATCGAACATTAACTTTTTCTGCTGAACCCTTCGTTCATTTGAACTTTTATGTGCCCTAAGCCATAAACCCATAATTTTTTCTCTCTTTTTCATAATTCAAGTCACATTGTGATTTTCTCTCCGTTCTATTCATTGAACCGGTTCTTTGTGCCTGCAAATTTGGATGCTCCGTTAAGGTGATATCTAATAATTTTTCTTTTTATTTATTCTCCTGAAGATGGATGCTTCTGCATTCGAAACATGTAGAGAATTTTTCAACCCTTAAATTTTTTTTTCCTTTAATATAAAAGTGGAGGAAGACTTTGTGTTCTTATTCCTTTCCTTCTAAATTTCCACTCCACTTTAAGTATGGACTACTTCTTCAAGTTTAAATTAATTAGGTTCTAGGAACAAAATATATTATTTAACTAGCATAAAAGGTTTTACATGTGGCAACACCGAAGTTATTGACAGAAAACCAAGCTAATGAAATGACAGTCGAAAAATTCAAACCTAAGTTATTTGTCAATCTTTCTGCTCTATGATCAAATAAATAAAAAGAACCGTTATTTTAAACAAAAATAAATCAAAATTCCACCATAATTCAGATGTAAACAAAAACACCATCATGACAAGTAAAGATCGGTAACGATGCTCACTGTAAATTTTTATCGGATCGACGTCATCGAGTAATCGCGCCAGTTTTGCGTTTTTAAAATTTGTGGAAATTGTGGATGTTTTCAATGAGCTGCGCAAAATATACATGTTATTACCTGGTAATAGTTTTATTGATGATAAACTCCTATTATAGCACCGACTTATTAATTTAAATGCCAAAACTATCAAATATGAGAATAGTAAAAAAGCCCATTGCAACTATTTCAACCCCTAAACTATTTAATTTTTTTTTTCAATCTAGTCAAGTTTATGAATAATGCCCATAAAATATTATTTTATAACAATGACATGTTTCTTGTAAATGATAGTAATAGATTTATTAATTACGTATTAGATGTACCAACCACTTCTTTTCGTTTTTCGTTACTTCCCCATTATGGAATACGGCTAGACAAAAAAATGACATAACCATTTGTAATTTTGTAGAAAACGATACCAGCATAACATTCAAAAGGAGATTTCGTTACACAAAGGAAAGGAATGACCAATTTGGGAACAATCACATTATTTTGATCAATGGATTTAACGAGAGATCATTGTATTCTACTGATTACTATCAGTGATTTCCGAATGAAGTGCTAAACTTAACGTTAATAATGTTTAGTTAGTTTGTCTATTAAGATTAAATAAACTGCGGCGGTGACCCAGCAGTGAGTCACTGGCATTTGACCGTGGCGTTCCGAGTTCGATCCTCGGAGTGGGCATATGCACAATAAAAAAGGTAGCTTCGAATTTTAGTAGGTTTAAGAATGCAGGGACGAATGTAAAATGTATCATCTCCCAACCCACCCCATTCACGCCGGTAACCAGCCCCGATGAGATCGGATATCTCGTGGGGTGCGGAAGAAGGTACACACTTCCCAATCGGTAGGTCATGCAATGAGAAACCGAGGGTTGACCATTTGCCCTGTAAAAATTTAAAAACTGAACGCGATAAGATTTGATTTTTTAATCATATCATCAATTTTGTGAATGCGAAGGTGGTGGGAGGAAATGGGTACTCCACCAGTAAACTTCCTAATACCCGACAACACTACGGCACTGCATCTATCAAGCTTCTCGCGAGCGACTTGGTTTTTAACAATTTCTTGTTTGGTCGTTATGAAGGAACTTTATTGCCGATAAAAGTAAGCTTGATGACGGCTTGCGGTTACATTATCGACCGCTAACAGCATGTAAACTGAAGGAATGAATAAGTTATCGATTTTTTTATCTAATTTCTTTACAGAAATACTTATGACAAGGCGCACAAGACTTGATATGTAAGGAAAACAATAATTTAAATATGATAACGGTATCCAAACAACTTTTTTAAGTCGCTGTATGATCACATTCTACCTCGACAGATTCACCAATATACAAGGCCAAGATCTGAAATTTTATATAATTTAATATGCAATTTGTTAAACAGCATCTTCCGTATTGAATGAAAGAACATAACTTCTTTACCAATTGGTTACTTACCTACTGTTTTTACTGACATAGATATTCACTTGGCTCACTGTTGTGAAAATTTTAAACCGTGGTGTCTCTGTGAGTATTACGGAACCATCACCAGTCCTACCCCCAAAGTTCCGCCTATTTTTGTCATGGCATCAACAATTTAAAAGATATATGATATATTGCATTGAACTAGTCGGCTCTATTTTGTGCAACGTGGATGGCTTGGCCATAAGTTAGGCTTTGCCACCTTAGAGCTTTGAACATGCATCTAACAAAGTGGCCTAGTGAGTGATACGGTCCTGGTGAATGAAAGAAGGCTAAAGGAAGAGGACAACGTTTCCTGACAAATTGTTTAAACAAGAAGGACTTAATTAAAACTAGAGAAAAAGAAGACGAAGATTAAGAAGCAAGAACTCTTTGTTACCACGCTATCCATTTTTGGTTGTATCGTAGCGCTCAAGCAGAACACAGCAGAGTGAATAAAAATTCAAAATTCACTTACTGGTCCATTACGAACCTATTATTTCGTCTTATTGTATGATTAATCCTTTCATTCAGACTTGGAATTCAATATCTACTTGAAACCTAGTAGAATTTCTATAATATTTTATTTTGTAGGAAGAAATAATACTCAAAGTTAACCTTATTTCTTCCTACTTAACTTGCCACTTCACTTCAAGTATGGACTACTTCTTCAAATATTTTATTATGTTAAAGTACCGAGGTTAGATTAGGTTAGGTAAAAGTGGCAGACCTTTGGTTCTGACCAAACAGTCTCACGTAGTCCTATTAGGTCCGTTGTAATACCACACGTGTTCCGTAGAATCCACCTTTATCAGATCTCTGATGGTTAGTGCGCCATACACCGCAGAAGGATTTTAACAACTTATTCAATCCAGCCACTACTATTTAGACCTGCTCAGTCGTCAAGTTGTAAGTTGCTTAGTTCCTCCAGGCTATCGTAAAATGGTTCACCCAGAGCAGTGAACCTTCTTTTTGCGAGGCCAGGACATTCACACAGAAAATGTTGAATACTTTCTTCCTCATCTCTGCAACTTCTGCAGAAGTCGTTAGTGGGTATTTGCATACGTTCGGCATGTCTACCGAAGAGGCAATGTCCGGTAACAACCGCCGTAATATTTCTCACGTCTTTCAGAGGTTAGGGATACATTTTGTTTACAAAAAAAGTGAACACTAGCCCGCCACTGCTAGGCAGCGATTTCTTTCCGCAGATAAACGCCACAAGAGACGAGCACTACGAACTAATCGAAGACTACTGAAGCATAAACGATTGGTAGTAAAATTTGTTTATTCCTTAGTAATTAATGCTTATTAAATGACTAACGTCTAAAAACTGGGCTCATTCGGTTAGAAACGATATGGAGTAACGATGCAACTAATTTTATGAATAGCTTATGTTATGTTGTAGGTGTTTATTCGTTAAAACAAAAGGGCATTTAAACTAAGTGGTTTGTATTGCCAGACTAAGGTCAGGAATAATCAATTATCACGATATTTTTATGTATATTCGTAACAGTATATTTTCACTCATTGGTGGTTATTGCGACTGGGGTAGGTATTTCGGTTTCTATGTGCTCAGTATGAATAAATGTAACAACACCTTCCAAGTCTTTTTCCGCTGTAATAATGTTTATGGTTTCTAACAAAATATGTTCAATATAATTTTTGTTTGCCCCCAAACATAGCTTCTTATGGAGATCTTTTAATTCCAGAATGTAAAGAAACTGTATGAATATTAAACACTGACTTCAGTGCTCAGTATTTTCCTGAAGATAACTGGAAATATGTACCTACTTACCAGTTGAAATGTGATTTAAAATAAATAAACACAATGCAAGTCCAAAACTTCTGTATCATTCAAAAAACATTGTCTTCTACAACATTTCAGCAGACACCAAGGCAATCTTATTGGCGCTAACGATCACGTGAGTTTTGATTTAAACAATTTAATCAGTTCCAATCAACTGCACCCCTACAATCGACAAAGTTTTATGCTAAACTTACCTTTGGTTATGTTTAATCGCAGCTGTTCTTTTTCCCAGGATGCGAAAGACGCTTTGAGCGCCTCCGCCATGGTCTTGTTGGTGCCCGGTGTCAGGGGGGGCACTTGAGTCGGAATATCTGAAACAGAAAAGAAGAAAAATAGTAACGGCATTAGCTTAAAGAAGTGAACGAAAGTGGTTTATATAAAAGACGCCTATACAAAAATGGAATCCGGAACCCAGATTGTTTTAGTAAGCCCTCATTAGATATAAGAAATATGTGGAAACCTTTGTTAAGTAGATGGAAACTTAAAATACCGCGCACAAACTGTACCCACGACTGCACCCATCTCAGCTATGCTCTACCTAGTGCATCTAGCTAGTATGAATGTAGCTACTATACTTATTTAGTATTCACCTGAAGACGGCTGGAGATACTTACCAGTTGAAACGTTATACTTAATGTAAAATAAATAAAGACAATGCAAGCTCAAAACTCTTCTATCATTCAAATATGTATGTGATAAAACTCGTTACTGTTATTACCTATTTGAATTAATTTTTTTATAACGCAAATATTATATATTTTTTTAAGTAAAAAATATATTATAAGAGATAAAAAGAAAGGTACATCCTCTAGTGAATTCTAAAAATAGGCGCGAGTTTATCAATAGTGGACCTACGAATTACAAAAAAATAATTAAAAACTGACAAATTTGCATGAAACAACAAGTTTCAGCTGCCTATTTTTTAATTAAAAAATTAACTGTTCACTGGCGCTGTGCTACTTTCTAAATACCGAAATTATAGGCCCTCCCATGTAACTTTATAATATAATAAATAATTTTTATTTGGGTTTTAAACAGATAATTTTATGGACTATGTGATTAATCTTGAAAGATCTATAATTAAAGGTTTATTTACATTTTCATTATGAACTTTTGAGGCATCTAAGAAGATTTAGATTCAAAAGACCGGTCATTGGCATTGCCTTCTATATAATTTGTACGTAAAACATTCTATATGGACATGGTTTAACTAAAATTAAAGTAATTATTTTCAATGTTTTAAATTGGATCTTTAACGCCACTGGGCGGTGTCTACTGGTTGATTTACCTACAATATTAATAAAATGTGCTAATATTCCTATGTTTATGAAAAATGATGCAATCATTACATCGGAAAAAATATATTGTCGTCGTAAACATACAGGGTGTCCCACCGGGAACCAAATCGATCTATATAAACGTAAACCAACCAAGTAATAGCTAAAATTCGTTTGGGAAACTGAAGATTATTGTTAGATATACTTAAGTCTATCTAGAAAGAAAAAATTAGCTTAAGCGTTCAACTCATTTTCTAGAGTTTAATGTTGATTTAACCATAATATACAGGGTGTCCCACCGGGAACCGAATCGATCTATATATAGAAAACTATACATAGGAAAATTTTAAAAATTTGACAGTATGCTGATGCTGATGGGGGCGACCGGGCTAAAATATTTTCATAATGATGGCACTTCCGGTTATACCGGAAGTAAGTGTCAACTTGCTTATTTTAAATGGGACACCCTATATATTATTACATTTTTGCATTCTACGTAAGATTCTAGGCAGATTTTGTATACCATGTCCTATACCTATGTCTAAACGTTTTTGACATATTTAAATTTTTATGTCAAAAATGACGTTTGCAAGCCTTACAATAATTATCAATTTTTTCTATAAAGAAGCCTTATTTATTTAATTTAAGTGGGATTCCTTGTTATAAAGGACCTGCTTTAATAGATTTTTTATAATATTTTGATAACTATTAATACAGGGTGTTTAAAAAATAAGATTAAAAATGAAAATGAAAAAACTGTCAAAAGTCCAGATTTTTAAATGGAAACACCTAAATTTCATAATTATTTCTTATTTAGCTTTAAAAATAAGGGTAAGTTTGTATAAGATTGTATATCCCAAAAATTCTTAGTTTTCGAAGTATTGCCAATTTAATATTTTTATATGGGGATTTTGTTACAGATTTTAGGTTCAGTTACTCTTAGTTGGCTAAGACGGCGTTGAAAAACAATCAAATGCTAAAACATCTATAAAGCTGTCACTTACCATTTAAACATTATTAATAAGCACATTGTGATGGCTTCTGTTTTTGCGGATATCGAATGGCAAATGTGACATGATATAACTTTATCACGTTCTCCATAAATAATAAATAAGTTTAAATAATCTTCGTTTGTATAATTTAAGCGCCCGGGAATGATTATTAATAATATTAAGTGACAGCGTCATAGATTTTTTTAGCATTTAATTGTTTTTCAACGCCGCCCTAGCCATCTAAGAGTAACTAAACTTAAAATCTGCAGCAAAATCCCCATATAAAAATATTAAATTGGCAATATTTCGAAAACTAAGAATTTTTGGGATATACAATCTTACACAAACTTACCCTTATTTTTAATGCTAAATAAGAAATAATTATAAAATTTGGGTGTTTCCATTTGAAAATCTGGACTTTATGCAGATTTTTCGTTTTCAATCTTATTTTTTAAACACCCTGTATTAATAGTTATCAAAATATTATAAAAAATCTATTAAAGCAGGTCCTTTATAACAAGGAATCCCACTTAAATTAAATAAATAAGGCTTCTTTATAGAAAAAATTGATAATTATTCTAAGGCTTGCAAACGTCATTTTTGACATAAAAATTCAAATATGTCAAAAACGTTTAGACATAGGTATAGGACATGGTATACAAAATCTGCCTAGAATCTTACGTAGAATGCAAAAATGTAATAATATATAGGGTGTCCCATTTAAAATAAGCAAGTTGACACTTACTTCCGGTATAACCGGAAGTGCCACCATTATAAAAATATTTTAGCCCGGTCGCCCTCATCAGCATCAGCATACTGTCAAATTTTTAAAATTTTCCTATGTATAGTTTTCTATATATAGATCGATTCGGTTCCCGGTGGGACACCCTGTATATTATGGTTAAATCAACATTAAACTCTAAAAAATGAGTTGAACGCTTAAGCTAATTTTTTCTTTCTATTTAGATAGACTTTAGTATATCTAACAATAATCTTCAGTTTCCCGAATTTCAGCAATTACTTGGTTGGTTTAAGTTTTAGTTTTGGAAACAACATTTTATTCTTAACTATATTATAGTAATGGCAACCAAGTCGGCATGTTGCAACCAACAGATTAGCTTACCTAGTTCCCACAACAAGTTTAAATATTTATCTTAACCAAACACACCAGGACTACCAAGAGATGGTGCTAAAAGTTATATACAACTCTAGAAGGTTGAAATTATTGTAATTTTTTGTATCAATACTATCGTTTGGAAGGTATAGGCACCTACCCTGTATGGATGAGAACGAAATAGTTCGAAATCGGTCTGCAGGTAGTTGCATCCTAACCAATAGTAAAGTCTTCACTTCTTAGTGGTGTAATCTGATTTGTTTTTTGATATCTAATACAGTGTTGATAAATATGACCTTATATTATTTTTTATGCCTTTTCCAAACAAATTAGTACTGGCAACAAACATACTCTTTAACCTAACAAGCAGTTAGTTTGCTAGTAACAAATAATTCTTAACTGTATTATAGAATTGGCAACCAAGTCGGCATGTTGCAACCAACAGATTAGCTTACCTAGTTCCCACAATAAGTTTAAATATTTATCTTAACCAAACACACCAGGACTACCAAAAGATGGTGCTTAAAGTTATATTGAACTCTAGAAGGTTGATAATATTGTAATTTTATTATCAAGACTATCGTTTGGAAGGTATAGACACCTACCCTCAGGGTAGGGTAGTACCCTGTAAGAACGAAATAGTTCGAAATCGGTCTGCAGGTGGTTGCATCCTATCAATAGTAAAGTCCTCACTTTTTGGCTTGGTGGTGTAATCTAATTTGTATCAAATACACTGTTGATAAATATGACCTTATATCATTTTTTATGCCTTTTCCAAACAAATTGTTACTGGCAACAAACTTACTCTTTAACCTAACAAGCAGTTGTGAACGATTGATGGCCTTTACTTAGAAAACACTATAATATGAAGGGTTTTTGCAGTTTCAAGAATTTTTGAAGAAAAGCGATGTTATATGGGGGAATACTAAATTTATGAATTTAGATATTATTCGGCAGAGCTGTGAGTAACTTAAGTAACTAGATACTTTTTAGTATCTAGTTACTTAAAGTAACTAGATACTTAGTAACTTAGTTCTTTTTTGAATCAAGCCAAAAGTAACTGTAACTTCGTTACTTTTGAAAAGTAACTTGTATCTAGTTACTTTTTAGGAGTAACTATAGTTACTATAAAGTAACTAAGTTAGGTACTTTTAAAGTTCCTCTAGGATACCAATAATGCATACGTGCTGTCCATCAGATGATGACCAAGGGACGATCGGCGGCGTTAATCAGATTTTCACGAAGGGAAGAGCGGCGAGTCGCGAGTGTCAAACAGCAAACTGGTTGGAACGTGAAATTTCTTGGAAAGCATTTTATTCTACTTGTTCGTTGTTCGAATTAACACTTCTTCGTTTAGTTTTCTGATGGTAATAGTGGCAGTGTGTACAGGAACATGAGTTATCACTACCTGGTAAATTTATGGTATCTAGTTCAAAAGCATCTTAGTAACTTTTAGAGTTTCGTAGTTACAATTAAAATAACTAGTTTTTCAAAAGTATATGAGTTACTTTTACCTTTTAGTAACTAGTTACAATCAAAGTAACTAGTTACAATCAAAGTAACTAGTTACTTTAAAAGTATCTTAGTTACTTTTAAATTATCGTAGTTACAATCAATGTTACTAGTTACTGTTAAATTATCTTAGTTACTGTAACTAGTTACTTTAACTAAGAACTAAGTTACTTTTAGGTAAAAGTAACTATTCCTTATAAGTATCTAGATACATTTGTGCAAAAGTATATCGAAAAAGTAACTAGTTAATTTTCTGAAGTAACTTTAACAGCTCTGTTATTCGGTGAATTTTTGTCGGCATTTGGGCGTGGTCCCAAAATTTTTTCGCCTGCCTTCGACCTTCACGTAAAACCCTCTTAGATGAAATTTGAAAATACGCCACTGACCGAACGTAAGCCAAAAGATAATAGGTAAATACTTGTTCATAGCTATGTATGTTATTAAATTGTCTGCCAAGTACTTTATTAGTAACAGACATGTTTTAAAACTCTCACTAACTGCTGATCAAGTCCTGCTACATCTTTATAAATCAGATTCGTCACTCCACCTTAAGCCATATTAAAAAATTTTAATACTAGCGACCCGTATAGTGTCCATTTTCTTTTATCAAGAAGGTACTTCAATCAATTGACGTATATAATAAAAATACGGCACTCAAAAATCTCGCTTTAAGAAACGTGTGTGCGTGTGTTGGCAGTCTCTATTATGCCTTAATTTATTGAATTATGTCAATTAATTTGGCTGTTATTGTCGTGTTTTTGTTCTATTCTTGTTGAATTAATAAAAAACATGTAGGTCCCTTGGATTAATGTTTGTTTTGTTGATTAAGCTTTATAAATGATTTATTGTTATAAGATTTTTATATTCTTTTAAGTGTGAAACGCATGGGAAAATCGTTGTCAAAATACTAGTAGCTACTGACATAAGCAACATTTTTTAATTTTTTTATGCTTATTTTGGTATTTTTTGTCATGCATGTGAAAAATTACAGATAACTAGTGCTGTGTCAAATTTGTAAAAAATGAAAATGTAGGTAAATAAATTCGGGTTCGAACCCACGTTAAGCTCTTGGGAATGGCCCTGGCAGCGAACGAAGAGGTAAAAAGCGTAATTCGAAAGAATGGCAATACAAGCAGATATCAAACCTCCCCATATTATATACAGGGTGTCCATGAAATGACTGTACAACGCTTCACCATAAATTCCTTAACCAAAAATAAGGCGATCTAGGCAAACTTACCTATATGCAATGTTGCTTCGTTTTGCCGCTACAGGGCGCTAAAGTTTTCAAATTATTATTGTTTTTTCGGAATAATTTCTAAACGCCTTTTTTGATTTCCATTAATTTTGGAACTAAGAATGACCACTCTTAATAGCGTGTTTTGAGGTATGCGCCATCTTTTTTAAATACCTGCAAATTTAAAAATGGCGTGTGATTGGTAATTAATAGTTCCTTTTTTTGTTACCCTCCGTATAAATGACTTCACATTGAAACTTTTTTGCCTAAATTTAACAGTTAATATTTTCTGAACCAGATATGATATCGACCTAAAGTTTTGAATGGCTGATAGATTCATCCCTTGGGAAACAATTTTCAATGTTGGATTTTCTTTAACTATCAGAAAATTTTATATACAGGTTGTTAAAGAAGACGATGATTTTTGCTCCAATTTTAATGGCGTGTAACTTTCAGAATAATATTTTTAAATTTTATCACTCTACGTCAATTGAATCACTGGTTCATAGCAAAGAAAGTAATTTCTCAAATTTTTGATATCTGCTATATTTTAAGAAATACCAATTTTTTTGAAAAACCTTGCTTTATTTCAACTTATTATTATTACTTAATATTGTTTTTTTTTTGTGATAATCTCGATTTAAATTAATACACTCGGATGGACGGGGTTTGGCTTGACGGCAGCTAGTGATATTTAATATCAAAGTCTTTTTCAATATAAGTTTAATTTTAGGAATAATGTTAGAAAGTTAGAAATTAATAAATACATTTTTTCCAAAAATTAAATTATAAAAATTATCTTTGTTAAAATTTTGTAAACACGCTGTATAATATACCTGTAGTGCGATATAAAAAACTAAAAAATTTACCTAATCTAGGGGCGAGTACTTTCCAATATAAAACAATCGTGAAAAATTGTGAGATACTCATAAATCATAGACATATAGGTGTTTATAAGTACGCCACTCTACACTATAACATTTAGGTACAACTATTGTTACTAAACATAATCAAGCTTTTCATAAGGTATAATAATCACTCTCGAAGTTTGCACGATACAACGCACAGTGAGATCTAGCTACCAATAAGTTGAAATAAAGCAAGGTTTTCCAAAAAAATCGGTATTTCTTAAAATATAGCAGATATCAAAAATTTGACAAATTACTTTCTTTGCTATTAACCAGTGATTCAATTGACGTAGAGTGATACAATATTATTGTGAAAGTTACACGCCATTAAAATTGGAGCAAAAATCATCGTCTTCTTTAACACCCTGTATATAAAATTTTTTGACAATAAAAGAAAATCCAACATTGACATTTGTTTCCCAAGGCATGAATATATCAACCATTCAAACCCGTAGGTCGAAATCGTATCTGGTTCAGAAAATATTAACTGTTAAATTTAGCCGAAATTTTTCTTGCTCGACAGCAATTGTCCAGCAGTTTAGTTGGTAGTTATTTAGCAACAGCAATGATAAATTACGCGGTATGGTAAATAATTTTTTTGCAGAGAAACTGCATGTCTGGCTAAAATTTTACAAGAGACAAAAAAGTTTCAATGTGAAGTCAGCTATTATATATATATTACTATATTATATTATATATTAAAAAAAGATGACGCATACCTCAAAACAAGCTATTAAGAGTGGTCATTCTTAGTTCCAAAATTAGTGTAGATCGCCTTATTTTTGGTTAATGAATTTATGGTGAAGCATTATACAGTCATTTCATGGACACCCTGTATAATTAAATCATTGTTTAAAGACTTTTTCATTAATTCACATCGTTTTTTATCAATCAGGTTCTTTGACCATTTTTAAAATGTTGTATTCCGAAATAACAAAATTAATTACTAAAGAAAAACAGATAATCACAAAGACCACGTTGTAAGGTACAGAACTAATATTCAAATCTTAATTTAATGTATTAATTTTAATGTTATTCTGCTTTTAACTTGACAAAAAATGGAATAAATTTACAGGCTAGGAAACACATAAACGTAATCATTTAGAAGCAAGTATGAGGTAAAAGTTAAAGATAAACCGATTTAGTGCCCAGCGTGAAATAAAGCGGTTTTATGAAGCTATTAGAAAAGTTGTAAACTTGATTCAGTCAGCACCTGCCAGTTATAACTAAATATAGAATTACAAATTCTATTTAATTTTCGCTTTTCTTTATATAATGAAAATCTCATAAAATGTTTTTTAGTTCATTAGTACAGTTATAGCAGGGACCATCGAAAATTCATGTCATTGCAGACCGTACACTATTAGTCGGAATGACAACCTTGATAAAGGAATGCTAGTAATACTGATGGTGTAAAAGCAAATTTCAAGGAATAATGGTCGTACTGATGTAAATTCTCATAAGAAAAAACACTGATGCGAGAATGATGAAGGATTGATATTATTCAGGACTGTTATTCCGACTGATATAGTACGGTCTCAATATGGGTGCTGTGTCAGTATGCAGGCGATGCATCATTCATACTGTAGCATGCGGAAATCTCTCGAAGGGTTTGGTGGAGATAATGCAGCATTCTTATCAAAAGAACTGAACAATCTGATTCTTAACGCTGATAAGATTGGTCTGTTGTTTTTTTTTACATTCAATTACCAGAAATTAAAACAAAAATCAATACCGGTACTTGGAAAAAACAACCTTAAAACATACCAATATTAACGGGCGCGCTCAAGTAACTGCAGCGGTTCCTTAAATGCACGAATTCTTGTCTATGCGCTTGTAGCGAGCTCAAAACTTTCAGTGGTTCAGCGTATTAAAATATATGCTTTACCGCTTGCTACAGGGCATCGACAAAAAACCGTGTATTTAAGCAACTTCTGTAAAAAAGCGCTGCAGCTACCTGAACGTGCCCAACGTCTTCAAGTATTAGGCAATCCAATGCTGTATCATCGGATAACAACAAATACTACTTTGTAATTGGTACACTCATAAAAATTACATTACTAGTGGGATTTAACGGATGGTATTTAACGGGTGACATCATGCTTTTTATCCACAGTCACCATATTAGGCAATCCAACGATGTGTCCAAATGGCGGCTGGCTGGCAAAGACTGCGTTGTAATTGGTGCACGTGACTATATAAATAATATTGCTGGTGACATTTAACGGGTGGCTCAATGCTTTTTACCAACCAACCGCCATATTGAATCACGTGGTTTGGATTCCCTAATTGCATTACTTGGTTTAGATTCCCTAATTGTCATGATTTGACAAACAAAATTAACCTCAAATTATCTAAAAGGGGGGGAGGTCGGTTGTACGCCGTTTTTCAATGAAATGAAAGGTATTTTTTGTATTCAGCGTAATTTATTTTCTATTGCCTAGCGCTTTCGGCCTAATGGAAGGCCATCTTCAGGGCTTAGGTTTCGTCAAACTTTGTCCAGGAAACAAGAAACATTTTCAAAATGAAAAGAAAATTTATAAACAAATTCTCAATGTGTTGGTTTCGATTATTAACAACAAATGAAACCAACACATTGAGAATTTGTTTATAAATTTTCTTTTCATTTTGAAAATGTTTCTTGTTTCCTGGACAAAATTTGACGAAACCTAAGCCCTGAAGATGGACTTCCATTGGGCCGAAAGCGCTAGGCAATAGAAAATAAATTACGCTTAATACAAAAAATACCTTTCATCAAATTATCTAGTTAAACCCCTGGCTGATGACAGGTCACCACCGCCCGTTGACTTACCCCATCTGAACCACCCGATCTTGGATTTCGACAAAGTGCCGAAAGACAACAGCTTGTAACTTGGCAAGAGAAAGCTCTACATTTCAAATACCCTACTGCAGTCTAAAATCCACTTATAAATAAAGAAATGTTACTAAATTTGTTAGAAAAAAGGCAGCTACACGTTGAAATAGAAGGATTTATAATTTCTATTTAAGACCGCGTCAATCGAACTAGAAACTATGAAAATGTCGTCTTCAAAAGAAATGCGGAAGATGGAAGATGTGTGCCGAAAATGCAATTGTCCCGGGAAACGATAGAACATATTACGGTTGATTGTGGTGTTATGGCACCCAACACTTACCTGGGAAGGCATAATCAGGTGGCAAAGACCATTCACAAGGAACTGGCCTATAAACTAGGTTTAAAGAAATACTATCAATACTCACCCGAGCCAGTCCTTGAATCCCCTGAATATCTCTTATACTGGGACAGGCCAATAATAACGGATAGAACAGTAGACAAGAACCGTCCGGATATTCTTCTTAACGAAAAAAAAACCAAGAAAGTGTTGTAAATATTATCTTTTCGAGTACCCTTGTGCCGATTTACCGAACAGGATCCGTAGGCAACCCGCAATGCCTGGCGATACAGTGGAAGAGAGAAGTTAGAGACGAGAGAGACGGAAGAGTTGAAGAGTCGTAGAGAAGAACGTCGAGTCCGCGAGTAGTTTATTTTTGAGTCTAGTGTCCACAGTGTTCATCCATCTATATTTTGTTATATATATTATGTTTTAGTTGTTAGTTCTTGCGTTCCAGTTATTAAATACCTTTTTATTAATTGTGGCGTGTTTTCTACCTTTCAAAGGGCCATTCCGAGTATCCCGACGAGTGCCGAAATACCCAGCGATCAAACTGAACAAGTTAAAATAGACAACAAAAGCTTTCATAATCGATATAGGTTGCCCACTAACACACAACCTCTCTAAAACCGAATCGAAGACGAAAACAAAGTACTCAAATTTGGCGATAGAGATCAAAAATATATGGAAGGTAGAAAAATAGACATCACTCCAATCATAATATCGGTGGAGGGAACTATGACGAAAAATTTCAAGCCCAACTTGGAAAAACTGGGCCTTTCAGGTTATTTATACCAACAAATTCAGAAAAGCGTCAAAACTTGCCATATAGTACGGAAGCTTCTAAACAGTACAGGTTAAGATGAATCTTGTACTGTAAGTAATACCAGCGATACCAACAAAATGCTGTGAACACTCAAAAAATAATAACGATACCTAATTGTTTTTATTGTGAAAAAAAAAGTAAAATACAAAAAGTCACTAAGGCAACAAAAGTTACACTTTCTCCAAACATTTGTTCTTTTCAAAATGGAATTGCTATTTATGTATACGATTATTATCGATTAGGAAAAGTAAAAAGTCTGAAAACAAGCAGTTGTACCATCGCGCCGATAAAAAACTGGGACAGGAAATTTTTCTATTTTCTCCTAGACTATTAAGAATAATTTTACATCAAGCCTGGTACCAGTAAAATGTCATGAAAATTTGCATGTCAATAAAGATTGTCACTTTATGATTGACTCGTCAAACATACAATCATATATTATTTGTAAATATGCCACAATTAACCCCCCAGCAAAAGGCAATTATTTATAGTCGGTTGCGAGATAGTGTTGCTATTAGGGATATTGCAGATGAACTGGGAGTAAGCAAGAATACCGTGCTATTGGCAAAACAAAAAATAGCAAGACATGGGACTATTATTAGGAATGCAGGTTCTGGTCCCCCTAAAATTTCTACTGATGATCATGATAGAAGACTGGTTAATTATCTAAGGGATCATCCCTTCGAAACTGCAATCAAGGCAAAAGAAGAGACGAATTTTCCAGGTTCTGCAAATACCGCTAGAGACAGGGTTCGAAATTCCGATATACGAAGCCGTTGTGCTGCCAATAAAAATTTTTTAACGGAAATAAATAAACAGGGCAGGTTAGAATTTGCACATGAATATATTAATCAAATAAATTTATGGGAAACAGTTATATTTTCTGACGAGAAAACTTTTCAGTCATGCAATAATGGGAGAATTCGGGTGTATAGGCCTTCCGGCATGCGGTATGATGAGAGATACACCCACAAAACCAACCAAAGTGGGCGTTTCTCCATAAATGTTTGGGGCTGGATTAGCGCTAGAGGACCAGGACTTTGCCAAATCGTCGAAGGAAGACTAACTGCAGCAGTATACGTTAATATACTAAACGAAGTGATGATACCATCGGTAAACGCTGTATACGGTCAAAATTACACATTTCAGCATAATAATGCTCCAATACACACAGCGCGCATTGTACAAAATTTTCTCCAAGAAAATAACATAGCAGTTCTTCCCTGGGCTTCGAAGAGTCCCGATTTGAACCCGATAGAAAACATTTGGGGTGCCATGGTCAAATCTATGTATAAACATGATTTTCAACCTAGAAACAGGGATGAATTACGTCATAGGATAAATCAAGCTTGGGATGAAATAACTGTCGAATTATGTAGAAACTTAGTTTTAAGTATGCCACAAAGGCTCCAAAAAGTAATAAACAGAAATGGTTCTATGACCAAATATTAATTTTGTGTTGTTTTGACAAACTTTGTGTTCGCAATTTTTTTCTTTTTATTAAATGTATTTTATTACCTGTATTAGCTTTATTTATTATTTTGTGGTAATGGTAAATATAATAATTTATAAAATATTTGACTTTAAAAAAATCTAATAAATTTACTTTATCCATATTATATGATGTCTCTCAAATTTAACCACCCCGTATCGAAAAATACAAAACATTCCATTATGTAACCTAGGTTACTTTTTAAATTTTGAATGTTTTTCCTTTTTAGCTCTAGACACCTTTTATAGTCTAGGGGATATGTATTTCTTACATTGTTTTTGTAAATCTCTTGTCCCAGTTTTTTATCGGCACAATAGTACGTTATATTATTAACCTTATTATAATTATTATTGGTGACATTTTGCCAACCAACTAAATCCCGCTAATCGATTTTTTAGGCGCTAAGATCTCGGCAGTGGTTGCTGTCTGAAAGAATTATACTTGTCACTGCATATGAAACATGTTTTTCCTACGATCATCTATGAAAATGAGAAAAAAGCACGGTTAATTTGGTTAGAAAGCGCCGTATATCACACGCGTGTTGAAAAAAAATATTTCAGCAGTAGTGTTGAAATACAAGGCACACTATTTAATTTAAACTTATGGTGCCAATTTGACAACCACCCCTATTTATTAAAAATAATAAATTTTCGAAAGCAGTAATTGTAAAGTGTTTAACTTATTTATCGTGTATTTGTCGAGTAATTCAGAATTAGAGTGTGAAAATACGCCATCTGAAATTACAAAAAATATTAATAATATACTGAAAAATTTATTACCAGAAAAAACAAATCGCGCTGAAGAGAGTGTCATGTATTAAACAACAAATCTTTATCGGTATAGCCATAGCGTAGAGAATAGAGCTTTAGCCTACAGATCGCAAGGTCACAGGTTCAAATTCCATCAGGAGTATTCGACTATTTTTTATAAAAACATAAAATAATTTATAGAATTATTTTGAATTGAAATATTCCTTGTTGGGAGGATTTTTTAAATTTATGTTTAATACATCTTTCCTTGATTAAATTTAAAATTTTTTATTCTGGTTAATCTAGAAGTCAATTCAGGATTAATTCTTCCTATGATATAAAGGGTGATTTTTTAAGAGTGTCCGAACTTTTATCCGAGAAGGCTGTGAAATGAACTGTCACTTTTCGCGCTTGTAGTGTCAGAATTATTCAGTATAGTCTGGCAAATAATTATGGAAAGAATGACACCAGAGCAACGCTTGCAAATTGTCCAAATTTATTATCAAAACCAGTGTTCTGTGCGCCAAACTTATCGAGCCCTTCGTGAATTCTATAATCGCCCAACCGAACGAGGTATTCGCCGAGTTATAGACAAATTTCTAACGCAATTTACATTACTCGATATTAAACCAAAAACCAGACAAAAATCTGTGCGTCCCCAAGAAAATATTGACGCTGTAGCTGCCAGTGTTGATGAAGACCCAAATTTGTCAATTCGTAGACGTTCACAAGAAGTTGGGCTTTGTTATTCGACTACGTGGACAATTTTGACTAAAGATCTTGGTCTGGTGCCTTACAAGATTCAGCTTACCCAAGAACTTAAGCCGCAAGATCATCGTTTGCGTCGCACGTTCGCTGAATGGTCTCTTAGTCAATTGCAACTTGATCCACAATTTTACCGCAAAATTTTGTTCAGCGACGAAGCTCATTTTTGGTTAAACGGTTACGTCAATAAACAGAATTGCCGCATTTGGAGTGCAAATAATCCCAAAATGATTCAACAATTGCCGTTGCATCCAGAGAAATGCACGGTATGGTGTGGATTATACGCCGGTGGCATTATTGGGCCGTATTTTTTTAAAAATGAAGCTGGAAACCGCGTGACAGTTAATGGGGATCGTTACAGAGCGATGATTAATGAATATTTAATTCCAAATTTGAATGGTAATGATTTGGACGAGATATGGTTTCAACAGGACGGAGCCACATGCCATACAGCCAATGCAACCCTGGATTTATTGAGGGAAGAATTCGGTGAGAAAATTATTTCGAGGAATGGACCTGTCAACTGGCCCCCAAGGTCGTGTGATTTAACGCCATTAGATTATTTTCTGTGGGGTTACGTTAAATCATTGGTCTATGCCAATAAACCGGCAAATATTGACGCATTAGAACACAACATAACGCGGAAAATTGCAGGAATAAGTCCCGAATTGCTTGAAAAAGTGGTCGGAAATTGGATTGACAAAATGCGCTTCGTTAGAAGAAGCCGCGGCGGACATTTGACTGAAGTTATTTTCAAACATTAATGCCATTAAGTGTTATTTCACATAAAATAAATAGTTTAGAGATATCTAATATGGTTGTTGTTTAATTTAAATTTAAAGTTCAGACACTCTTAAAAAATCACCCTTTATAATAAAATATGAAAAAATGAAAAAGTTAAACTATAAATAAAGGAAAATCCTACTGACAAACTATGAAACCAGATATTAATTGGAACATAATCCTAAGTATTTTAATTTCGACACTAATGTTTATATATATTTTTCAACACTAGTGTTGAACTATTTTTTTCACAGATCAAAGGCTTGTTTAATAATTCTTTGTGGTCGTAGAAATAATAGTGTACATTACTCGTGTGTAAGTGATTATTCTAAAACTCTGAGAATTTCCGCACTTGGCTGACGCCTCGTGCTAAATATGTCCTCGTTTGAATAGTATCACTTTCATCACAATTACATAATTGTTTGTGTTGTGGATGCAAAGAAAATCACTTTTGAAATTATTTTGCGAGATTTTGTTATTTGGCAAAATGTCACTATTGTTATATTTATTATCCCCTTAAGGGAATGATCTTAAATTCCAATCTGTTTACGTGTGGTGTCATCCAATTGTATCCACCCCCACCCTATCTCGGCGTTTCACGCAATTAGAAGGAATAAATTAAATGATATAATTTGAAACTTTAAACACCAACTTCCGCTGTTTGAGCAGACACGTTTTAATACTGTGCGACACATTGATGGCATTATGAGGTCGTAGGTTTTATAAATAAATAAGGCATTAATGAATTGACACTTTGACATGCCTCGTAACACTTTGCGGGGATTGGTATTGTACGTACGTCGCTTTTGAGTTCTTGTAAAAGGAGTTTTTGGAGAGATTGTGTTTTTCTGACGTTCGTATACAGGGTGTCCCATAACTTATGGACCGTAGAGTAACTAGAGATACTAGACATCAAACTAAGCCGATTAAACCATATAAGTTTTTTCGGATTGTTACTCGTTCTAGAGATACAGGGTGTTGAAAGTAAAAGTTTATTCTCGAAAATAAGCCATATTTTTAAAACGGGTTAATGAATCGAATTAAAAGTTGGCAATATTATGTTTTTATGAGCAAGAAATAAGAATTTGTAGAAATTTTTAAGTTTCAAACTAGAGGGCGCTAGTTGCATACACTGGGCTTCATAAATCTATGATTTTTTTCTTACCTGTGATATTAGGTGTTTTTCAATTATAGTTTCTTAAAAAGGGCATTTTCTGAGTCCAAAATGTATACTTGATTGATCTTAATATCTTTAACGGTTTTCGAGATATTTTCCTTTAAACATCCCAAAGCACAAAAAACATAGTAAATAATTATATTAACAAAAAAAAAACAAAAGCGACAAAAGGACATCGAGTTGTAAAAGGGAATGACTGAAAAAATAGGTGGGTGCAGGCCCAAAGTAGTGAACTATTTTGAACATTAAAAGGAGAAACTATCTTTGTATAGGAATTTCTATTGTCACCAGAGAAAAGCTCTTTCGTAGTTTAAAAAATAAAACTCTCCTGAAAAACTTTTCAATTTATCTTGGACGTTTATCTCTTGCTTTATCTTGTTTTAAAATCCTTAGAATAATACGATTAAGTACATTTATTTAATATACAGGGTGTCCCAGATAAGGATGCCATCTACAGGTATTATTATATTAAAAAAAAATTTTGAAATAAACATTATTAATTTTGTTCACAAATAAAGGATGCCATAATAGTATATTATATAGCAAGTGATGAAAGTGATACTTTTCAAACGAGTAGATATTTAGCACGAGGCGTCAGCCGAGTGCGGAAATTCTCCGAGTTTTAGAATAATCACTTTCACACGAGTAATGTACAGTATTTTTCCTACGACTATAAAGAATTATTAAAAAAGCCTTTGATTTGTGAAAAAAAATATTTCAACACTGGTGTTGGAAAAAAAATATCAACACAAGTGTCGAAATTAGCATACTTAGGATTATGTTCCACTTAATATCTGGTTTCATAGTTTGTCAATAGGCTTTTCCTTTAGTTGTAGTTTAACTTTTTCATTTTTTCATATTTTATATATCATAGGAGGAACTAATCCTGGTTTGACTTCTAGATTAACCAGAATAAAAAATTTTAAATTTAATCAAGGAAAGATGTATTAAACATAAATTTAAAAGTCCACCCAACAAGGAAGATTTCAATTTAAAATGATTTTATAAATTATTTAATGTTTTTATAAAAAAAAGTCAAATACTCTACTAAGTATACTCTATTCTCTACGCTATCGCTGCCGATAAAGATTTGTTGTTTAATACATGCCACTCTTTTCAGCGAGATTTGTTTTTTCTGGTAATAGATTTTCCAGTATATTATTAACATTTATATAATTTCAGATGGCGTATTTTCACACTCTTATTCTGAATCACTCGACAAATACATGATAAATAAGTTAAACACTTTACAATTTTTCCTAAAATGTGTTCTTTTTAATAAATAGGGGTTCTCTGTCAAATTGGTACATATGTTTAAATTAAATAGTGTGCCTTGATATTTCAACACTAGTGTTGAAATATTTTTTTTTCAACACGCGGCTTTTTTTCTAGCCAAATTAACAGTGCTTTTTTTTATGATTTTCATAGGTGGTCGTAGGAAAATATTTGCGTTGTAATTATGGAAATAAGGTAATATTGATTTGTCAAACTTAACGCATTTTAGTTTACAAGTATCTGTACAGAATAGTAGTTTGTACAAGAGTGGGTATGATGTCCATATTGCACGAGGAAGTAAATTGAGCACGACGCCGTAGGCGAACTGCTCAAACTTCCAAGCGCAATATTAACAATCTACTCGAGTACAGTATATTTTTTTTACAACCCAACTTCATACTAAAAATTTTCAAAAATTATTTAAATTAGGCATCATAACTTGTCTATTTGAACTTGTGAGAAAGATAATAAAAAAACAATTGAATAATAATTATAACTATTATTTCGTTGGCAAATCCATGGACCAAATTGCACTGTAACATATTCATCAATTGGGGTCATTTCTTATACTTACACAAAATCACTTTGAATATGGTTTTATGCACTCATCTTTATGTTCTTCCATTTAAGAAAGATTTGTATGTTATTTTTCTAAATCTGTTGCGTAAAATAAAAGTTTTAAGGTCAATTGGGGTTGAATCTCCGTTGAAAATAATATCAGAAATTATCGCGGTGGACAAATATTTGCATGGAAAAAAACCAATCTAGGTTAGTAAAAAAAAGTTCTTTTTGTAGGTACTTATATAGTACATTTTATGCATTAAATCTTGTAGTAATTGTCTAGAAATGAGTGGTAAACGGGAGATTCTTGAAATAAAGTGCATCTGCGCGCAAATCTTTAGTTCGGTAGAAATAATGTTTTCTTACAGTACTATAGTAAATATTTCCCAACATTAATTTTTCGTTGCCTAGGAACGACTAAGTACAAGGAAATATTGACTTTTTTTTCAAAAATTTCAATATTTTTGATCGATTTTTGGAAAAAGTATTTTTTTAGATTCTTATAGGAAATTTCTTACAAGGGAATTACGGTTTTGGCCAAGAACGATATAATAAAGACGTATGCATTTCTCCCAGTAGATTAGATAGGTTTTTTTTCAGTGTAAGGATGAATTTCAAGGATTGATGGCCAGACTGAGGTAAATTCTCATTAGAAGCTAGACCGATGCGTGAAAGACGAAAGATTGATATCACCTAGGACTGACAGTCTAAAGGATCGTGTAGGGAGAATTTATTCCTGAGAGAATAATTGCTTTATCTAACTATCAATTAAAAGTGTAAAATAGACAATTTTAAAACTTATGTGTGCCCATATTGTTAGTTATTATCAATTATCTGAAAAATGCATGGGAAAATCAGTCATGTGTCCACAAGCGAAAGGTGCACGGTGGCTAGCGCATAAAATGTAGACCGTTTTTAATTATAAAAATAACATAATGCGGAGTGCGCACGCAAGGCAGGTTGTTGGTGTGTGATGGGGTGAGAGCAGGTGGCTACACAGTCTCGGTACACTGACTGGAAGAACGTTACAAAATGCCTTTGGTGGGTAATGGGCCATTTATGTTGACCGTATTCAGTTTTTAATCAGAAACCGATTATAAATTTACGAAAAAATATCGCAATCATACTTAGGTAATAATATTATTTGGGTAGGTACCTACTTAAGTGCTTCTACATAGAATCATACGTATTAATCGACATGGATTTGTATTTAACGCTTCACACATCACAGAAACCTCAAGTTCCTATACCTAGTCTATTTCAGAAAGGCGTAGAGTAATAAAATGGGAATTCCGTCCAGTTCGGCTCAATTTCGGTGTCGGCCATAGGCGCAGGTAAATGTTATACATTAAATTATTTATGATAACTAGCCAAAGAAAAAAAGATTAAGATTCCAGTAGGTCGCCCGTGTAACAAAACGTTTCTCTTATCCATATCTGTCCAACGACTGAATGGAGTGTCCAACAAATTACAAACTATGTCATTAATTGGGTTAATTTTTAAAACAAACAATAACAATTGAACCAAGTAGGTACTTCCACACTATTGAATTAAATAAAAAACAAAAACAAAACTTTTTAATTCCAGTAAATAACAGTAAAAACGATATCTATAACCGTAAGTTACGCGAAGCCTCAAAAATAAATACCCGAACGTCCCGAACCTATGATAAAACAATGGTATACGACTGAACTATTTTCAAAGTGCACTTCTTTAAAATGCAAATTTATTCATGCTGCCGCGTGACGTCTCGCGTTTCAGACGCCAGTGAAGTCACGTAACCATAGCGACGAGAAAACAAAACCGCTTGACTGGATGGCTCTGCTTGCCTTCCAATGCTGTTAAGTAGAGAACACGGCGGTCGACTGGGGCGTGCCAAAATGCACGAGAGTGTATAATTATTGTTCATCGGAGTTAACCGTGGCCCTATTATGCATAACTATATTCGGATTAAATTAATATTATTAATTTAAACATAATTATTTTTTAAGGGCTAAAATGGTAGCTATATTGGTACATTAATATTTAATATTGTCGAAAAGATTTCCTCCTGGTTTCAGTTATTTTTTTTGGTCACCTGACGAGTCGCCACTGTTACCTCTTCGTTCGCTGCCAGGGCCATTCCCGAAGGGTTCAATTACATTTATTCTGTGACAAACAAAAAGTAAAAATACTTGGTTGGTTGGGTAAAGCACAAAAATCGAACTAAATGATTTGTGGTATGACTTATGACATACATAATCATGGATATTTGATTATTTAATGTGAATTATTTTTGATCAAAATATAGATACAAACCAGACACCTGCAAACTAAGGTTGGTAATAATTGTTAAGTCGGGCAAAGTATTTGCATTATTATTGGATACTGAAAGTATTATTAAATTTGGCAGGCCAGTGCACAAGATCATCTTACAATTTTTATATCGGCTTACCACCCAACATTGGCACGTTTACACAAAAAGTATTGAGTTCGGTATTGAATAGCAGTTGAAAAATTAATAATAGACAGTTTTTGCAAAAAAGCTAATAAAACTTTTGAACCTAACTGCTGACATACCGCGTGTAAAAAAAGAAATAACGACATAATTATGAAAAAGGTACATTCAATTATGTTAATGGTATTGTAACTGTCTACACTGAGTATTACGTCTTTTCTCTCTAAAAGTAAAATTTAAAGACACATATACTAATGTACCGGTAAAAAATATAGCTATATAGGGACATGCTTTATATCGATAACGCGTAGTGTTTTTGAAACTAAGACAAAACTTGAAGATTGGTACAAATGCACTTATAAAACGCGGGCGGATGGCTGACGGAGGCTCAGATTGCGAGTCTTGTGTATTTATTGCATCTCTTTCTAGCTTACTGCCTACCGCCTCTCTTGCTCGCTTTCACTCGTATAAAGCTTTTGCTTTCCCCCAAGGGACTAATATAATGTGAAATCACCTGTTTTTCGGACGGTCATATGGGATGCTTATACAATGATTTAATTTACGAATAATCGGCAACGAATGGATGATTAAATTTTCGGTCCCGGTTCTCTACATAGCTACACAGAAATATTGCCGGATATTACACGGATAAAAATTTAAATTAAAAAAATAATTTTGGTTGGAGTTTCTTTCATTTGACCCAGGCTAGGCAGAGATTTTTTGCCTATATTGTATACACGCCACTGACGAGTATGTACAGGGACATTATTTTAAGTGTCTCACCCGATTGGCGACTTTGCTATCGACCACAATAAAAAAAACAATTATGTATTCCCTAACAGCTTTTAGTGAAGAAGCCAAATTTGATGTCAAAAAAATTTATGTTTACAAATTTGACAGATACGACGCCATATTGGATTTTCTTAAATGGCAACCCTACCTTATAGTAAGCCAGCTGCATTCGCCTATTTGTTCCAACATTAAAAATATATAATTGTCAATATTTATTTTCAGCCGTTCCGGAGATACGAGGCTTCGAAGTTGGTGATTTTGTTATCATCGAATTAACAGAAGCTTTGAGATTAGAAACTTAATATTTTCTGGAGATACGTAATTTTTTATAACGGAGCCACCCATGCTATTGTCATATATGCCAGATGTCGAAAAATGACAGTTACGACGCCATTTTGAATTTTTTTAAATGGCAACCCACATTTATAACTACACCAATGTATTGCATTTGGCGATTCGATTTCAAAAATATATAGTTGTCGATATTTATTTCCAACCCTTACCGAAATACGACCGTATCAAAAACTGCATCGTACGATTATATGTTTTAGGTATCTTACCCCATTAAAAAATAGAAGCTTTGTGATTAAAAAATCAATTTTTTTTGGAGATACGTAATTTTAATTTTAAATTATTCACTAATTAATTTACCTATTACCCATTGCATACAAAATAAAAATATTCAAAATGGCGGCGTAACTGTCATTTTTTGACATCTGGCATATATAACAATAGCTTGGGTGGCTCCGCCATAAGAAATTACGTGTCTCCAGAAAAAATTGATTTTTTAATCACAAAGCTTCTATTTTTTAATGGGGTGAGATACTTAAAAGACATAATCGTACGATGCAGTTTTTGATACGGTCGTATTTCAGTAAGGGTTGGAAATAAATATCGACAACTATATATTTTTGAAATCGGATCGCGAAATGCAATACATTGGTGTAGTTATAAATGTGGGTTGCCATTTAAAAAAATTCAAAATGGCGTCGTAACTGTCATTTTTTGACATCTGGCATATATGACAATAGAATGGGTGGCTCCGTTATAAAAAATTACGTATCTCCAGAAAAAATTGAGTTTCTAATCTCAAAGCTTCTGTTAATTCGATGATAACAAAATCACCAACTTCGAAGCATCGTATCTCCGGAACGGCTGAAAATAAATATTGACAATTATATATTTTTAATGTTGGAACAAATAGGCGAATGCAGCTGGCTTACTATAAGGTAGGGTTGCCATTTAAGAAAATCCAATATGGCGTCTTATCTGTCAAATTTGTAAACATAGGTTTTTTTTGACATCAAATTTGGCTTCTTCACTAAAAGCTGTTAGGGAATACATAATTGTTTTTTTTATTGTGGTCGAAAGCAAAGTCGCCAATCGGGTGAGACACTTAAAACAATGTCCCTGTACCAGTTACTACCTCCTAGTGCATTAAGATATGCCTTCCTCAAAAATTGCTAGCCTCGAAAAACTGTGACTAATTTCAAGGCAGGGCATGGCTTCCGCCATGATAATGCACCAGCTGCAGTGAAAAGATCTGATCAAACAACTGCATATTTAGGCCTCACAACATTAGAACATCCTCCTTACCAAAGATGATCTAGCGCCACGTAACTTCGGTTTATCTCCATGCATTAATGATCAGTTAAAAGAAACATTTTAACGATGAAGAGCTGTCATCTGTCTTAAACAAAGAGTTTGTCGCTCGCCCAGAAGGAAAAATCCGATGGCTTGTGAAGAAGCATGTTTGTGTCCTCCTCAGTTCGTATGTGTTAATGTTACCTATTAGTATTAATGGTACACTAGAGACCAACCAAAACCAAACGATAACCGTTATAAAATATAGGAGTGTTACATTGTTTTAAAAATAAAATAAACTCATTACAATAATCAAACTGCCAATAATTCAATCAAGAACAAATATATACTTAGTGAGTAAACACATAGGTTGGTATTGAATGAATGAGTTCCAACTAAACCATCAGATTCCATGAATGGAATTATTGCCAATAAACAGGAATCTAAGCGCGATCTGCATGTAAATTTACTAAACTATGTAGCTTAGACGGTTAGGGGAGACCGGGTCGAGTTGTCACATGAAAAGTCCAACAGAAAAACCACCTTATCCATTGAAACTTTGTCAAGAGAATTCATATGTCATTCAGCGGTAACTAGAATTATTGATGTATACAGGGTGCTACAAATTCGTGTACGACAAGGGGATCTCGAAAACGGTAAGAGATACGAAGATCGTTCAATTTAGGCAAAGTTGCGTATTTTGGGGATTAATAATTTGGTGAAAAAAAATGGTAATTATTCCGCATGCTATCCGAAAAAAATCGAAATTTTTAGTTTTGGTTTTTAATTTTTTGCGCGTTCATTTTTCACTTAGGAGAAAAACAAAAAATACTCTCCGTAGCCGTTCTTTATGTCCTATAAGTTGGCGTTATTAGTTTTTAAATTGGACGGTTCGTTATTTAGATACCAACCACAAGTCAATTTTTTGAAATACGGACCTGGAATTTTAACAACAGTTTTAAAGACTTCTAAGCTTTGGAAATTTAATACAATTTAAAGGTTTTTAAAATTTAACGTTTTGTCATCAAATAACACATGATTAAGAATTAAAATTATCCTTTATTTACTATTACGGCACTGGCAATTATTTTTAGAATTAGTTAAATATTAAAATTACATTACAGGAAGTTATGGTGTTTAGGCCGTTTATTTTTTTAACAAGATTTACCTTCACAATACTCTAGGAAGTAAGCAAGTTTTTAAGGCATGAGAAGTAATTTTAGTTCTTATTAGTATTTTATTAATATAACGTAGGTATCTTAAGTCATATGGTGTTTGCCTTAGACCTAGACCGAAATACTGTAAAACAGAAAAAATAATGCTCCCGAGTAAAGAAAAGGTAACTGGAGTCTAGTTAAGTTACTGTGATGCGCTTATGTTTGCCTCAAAAACAATTACATTTTTTTTTCTATTTAGAAGATCTGATGATGCTAGTGTGAGGCGAAACATGTAACAAAAATAAACACGAAAAATATTTGAGGCCGAAACTTTGGGTCTCTTTTTTCACAAAATATCAGGCCTCTTTGAGTAAAAATGGACGGATTTTTTAAATCAGAAATCTTTTGTTTTCTAGTTTGGCTCTAAATGTTCAGGACCGTAATGAAATGAAAAAGATAATTTGAAAAATGTGTTATTAGATGACCAAACGTTAAAATTTAAAAAACTTGTACATTGTATTAAATTTCTGAAGCTTAAAAATCCCTAAAACGCTATTTAAAATTCCAGGTCCGTATTTAAAAAAATTGACTTGAGGTTGGTAAGTAAAGAACGAAACGTCGAATTTGAAAACTAATAACGCCATCTTGTAGAATATAAGAAACGGCTATGAAAAAATGTTTTTTAATTTTTTTCCGAGGTCAAAAATGAAAGCGCAAAAAATTAAAAACCAGACATAGAAATTTTGGTATTTTTCGGATATCTCCTAAAGCATTCGGAATAATTACAATTACTTTTCACCAAATGATTGAGCCCAAAAATACGCAACTTTGCCTCAATTTAACCATCTTACCGTTTTCGAGATCCCCTTGTAAGCACACGAATTTGTAGCACCCTGTATAGAGTTAATTTCTCAGAGAATTAGGACCCTGCATCACAGTATTTGTGCTCACTTACTAGGAGAGCCACATGAAACCATTTAGGACTAGCAAATGTTATAGTAAGTCTTGGCGATCGAATTTGGAAACTACCAATAAAAGGGTACACTTTATTGAAGTCACATTCGCATACTTGGGAAGCAAACCATGAATTGGTTTTGATGGCATTGCCACAACATAAATTTACTGAATTACTAAAGCCAAAGCAAAGCCACAATTATTGACAAAATAAGGATGACAATAGAAGAATTTCACGGGGCATCGAGCCAGTGGCGGCTCGCGATCTTAAAAAATGGTGAAGGGCTAGGTATAGTGCGCGTACTTAAACAAACATTGACTAAAAATCCGTTTAACAAAAGTCTCTCTTTTCCTCATCTGACCAACGACTGAATGGAGTTTCCAACAAATTACAAACTGTGTCATTAATTGGGTTCATTTTTAAAACACACAACTAACGATATCTATAACCGTAAGTTTCGCGAAGCCTCAAAATAAATACCTTAAGCAAAGAATATACATATGGCGTAGCTATATATTCTGTGCCTTAAGGTTAGGCGAACCAATGCTAAAACAATGGTGCATACGACTGATTTATTTTTAAATTGCGCTTTATCATAATGCAAATTGTTACATGCTGTTTGCGTGACTGACGTCACGTAACCATAGCAACGGTGAATATCAAAGCAATGTTGGGCGTTGGGTCTTCACTTGCTTTGAGCTAACGGACGGCGGTCGGCTGGGGCGAGCCAGAATACACGAGTGTTTATAATTATTGTCCGTCGGAGTTAACCGTAGCCCTATTATGCTTAGCTACATTCGGATTAAATTAATATTATTAATTCGAACATAATAATTTTTTAAGGGCTAAAATGGTAGCTGTATTAGTACATTAATATTTAATATTGTCGAAAAACTTTCCTACTGGTTTTATTTTTTTTTGGGTGAAGAGCCCCTTCACCTACTTCACCTGACGAGCCGTCACTGCATCAAGCCGGTTATAACTTATAACACTTATATCCAGAGATGTGTAGGGGGTTGCCTATAAGGAATTCCTTCAATTTCCAATTATTATACAAGATAGCCCAGTCACACAAAGGATTTTTGACAGATCAAAATGAAACATTAAGAGTTGGTTCCCACAGCAGTTACGGACAGTCCGTAAGAATCAGGATTCTGCGCAATAGCTCGGGCGTGGATTTCTGGGTGTTTGGATTGGTCAGAGAACTGTCAAACTGTCTATAACTTGTCCGTGATTGCTTGTGGGAACAGACCTAATGATAATACATATTTTTTAAACTTCTTTCTTATACGAAAAAGTGTGACGAAGCCCGCTATCCCCTACAAATAAAAATGTGTTAAAGGCGGTCCTATTCAACTAAGAGTTAATTCGTAAACATACCAATTAAATATTGATATTTTCTTGTTGAACATGCAAGTTAAATATAACTGGAAGTTTAGTTGCCGAGCTTTAGTTTGCTCAAAGCGTCGATTGTTATTCAAGGGGTAACCTCATGACCATGGAGGAGGGAATAGGCACGACGAGACGAGCGTCGTCGGCCGCCAGGTCTGTGGCACGGGTATTGTAGGTACGTGCCAAAAATATTCGTCACGTAGAAGAGACATACAGGAGTTACTTAAATTTTATTTAAAAAAATAAGAACCACATTTGAAACCAAGTCAAAGACACTTAAACTCTAGCTGTTCCGATTACCAAAAGTGAGAAATAGGCAGTCTATAATAACTAGAACTTATAAGGTATTAGCTTTCAAGAGACATTGTTCTTATTTTGAAGCGTTTGTTATTTAGAATAAAACTCAAATTAAAAATTCGTTCAATATATGCTATGTTTTATTCAATTTAAAGGTATTATTAATAAAAAAGTATCTTATTCTTTATTTAAATCGTATTAGTACATAATTATATTGGACTAATTATAGTTAATATAGTTTTGAGTTATTCTCTTTTTTTATTGGATGTAAACGCTAAAACGTTGTGATTTCTTTAAATTGAATCTGAGGTTATCGAACAGATGGAAAAATTATTCAAAATACACAATGTTGCTAAACGACCATCGTAAATATTAGTTTTTATTAGTTGAGTTTTGGTTGTCATGGCACTCCACAGGGCGTTTCAAATATGAACAAAAAACATAATTTTTTTTTTACTCTGTTTATTGGGACAAAAAGAATAAAAAGCTAAAAACTGAAAAACTAATAACAACACTTTTGCCAACAAATGGTTCTATCCAACACTGAAAACCTTATTACCGACTCACAATAAAAAGGGAAATTCCGTCCAGTTTGGCTCAATTTCAGTGTCAACCCACGCGCAGGTAAATTTTGTGCATTAAATTATTAATGACAACTAACCAAAGAAAAAAAAAAAGATAAGTTGATAAAGAAGGAACTACTAGCTATAGCAAATTTACACAAACATCGTTTTATGAAATGTGCTATGGAAGATATCTGAAAAACATAGTGTGCGGCGCCAGGGGGGGCCAGGGTGGGCACCGGCCCACCCTAGAAACATGAGTGCCCACCCTGGTGCCCCCCCAAATTTGATGGACCCGGTTTTTTAATAGAATTTCCAGGGGACTTGGTTAGCCGTGTTATTTAATCATGACCTTTTTTTTTTGGACGTCACTTTAGGCAGAGAGAAGTTTTGGTTGCCTCCTGCTTACTGCGTTATAGAGAGAGAGCGCGAGGGAGGCGGCGACCTTTTTTTTTTTTTAGAAGTCACTTTTGATTTAGGAAGTGCCCACTCTCTAAAATCATCGGGCCCTTTTGTGCCCGCCCATCCCAAAATTCCTGGCGCCGCCGCTGAATCCTATATAACTTATATGGGCGCAAGTGAAAGGATCTGTAGCAAGATAGAACACTACATTCAAAAAGACGTTAAGCTACTGTTTGATCAAGCCTTTAGGGAGGTGACACCAGAGAACTGGCGAAACCCTTTAATTATAACGTCACGAGGAGATGACAGTTCCTCAGATGACGAAGAATATAATGATTTTTTATAATTTAATTTCTGTTTAATGTTTTTTTGTGTATTTTGTATTTTTTTTATAATGTTGAATAAAAAATAAGTGTACCTAATACTATGTACATAAAGCACGCCTTTGTCACGCCATTTTCAGTGTTTGTGAATGGATAACAATAGGCAAATCCCATACATTGACCCAAACCCGGATGGTACTACCTGCGCTTGATGAAAATAAAGAATTTTGCAATGAAATCAATGCCAAATTATGAAAGTGGCTTAAATATTCATTGGGTCACTCTGTAGTCCCTTTGCATACCTAATGAGCTTTTATTACTCTACACCTTTCTGAAATAGACTATAGACAAGCCAGGAAACGATGCCGCGTTTCACGCTATTATAGAAGGCTCTTAAGAGCCTTTTATATAAGTGTTCCGTATAGGTTTATGAATAACATTATTTGTCTATCTTGTTTGATCGTCGTGGGCCACCACATCGCAGCTCTTGACTGCGTCTGGCCTGGTGAATTTGGTGCTGGCATTGCAAAACGGTACTGTCGAAACTGGGCATTTATACAAATAATTATTTTAACATTACGAATGAATCTCGATAAAAGGTCAGATAAAAATAATGATCACTATATATCGTTTTAATTTAATTAAAAATGTAATCGCCACGGAAGCGCAGTAATTACATCTTTACTGGATTAACTAATTGCATTGCAACTCCAATTATGTGTTAAGTAGTTTTGATATGTCATCAAGTCATCAGTAGTTGATGTCTAATTGGTTAATTGGCGGTAAGATCTGTTTGAACCAATTGTTCTGAGTCTCTAAAATTAATTTAAGAAAGTTGAGGTAAATTTAAAACTTCAGTTGAGTCATCGAATTATAGTTTATTATTTGACGCAGTGGATATTGTTGTACATAAATATTAAGATCATAGGCGTAACCACTCGTGGAGAAATTCAACTAAATTAAATAAAGAAACAGGTAATTACTTTAATTTTATTAAATAAGGTGTTAAGGCCTTTTTACATTACGTGCAAGTTGCAAGTGCATGCAATGCAAAAAAAAGCATTGCAGGTCGTTTTTACATTGTCGCAAGTTCTTGCATGCAAGTATCTTCACAACAGATATTACCAACCCATAAATAATATACCTCCGATCAGCTGATGTAACTCGCGGGGTTATGGTGAAAAACCAGACAAACTAACCTCGTCACGAATTGCCCGTAAAGGAGCATTTCCATCAAGTACAAACAACAAAGAAAGCCAGCTGAATGTTGGAGACGGCAGGAAACCCTTTTTTCTTCTGTGCGGCAAGGGGCCATTAGTAATCCAGACAACAACAACAACAACAACAAAGAACTCTTTTTTTCTGCGACATACTTTAATTTAAATTCACAAAAAATAGTCAATAATCTAAACAACAAAGCCACAAAATAAATAACAAAACGAACGAAGTCAACGTCCAACAACACTTTTTTGGAGGTTACGTTCGTAAGTTGGTAGTAAAGAATATTACTAGAAAATTTAGGAACATTTTATGCTTATACGTAATCACGATAGACCTGGTGCAAGAAAGTAAACTTGCATCAGCTGATAAAAACGTCGTCACAGCGCATGCTTTTAGGCCATTTTTCTTGCAATTGCACCTAATGTAAAAAGGCCTTTAGGAAAGAAAGAAAAATCTTCTTTCCAATCGTTCAAATTTTTTTTTGTGTTCAGAACTAACTATATTGTGAAGTAAAACATATTTTGTGTAAAAATAATGGGACTTTCTCACTAAATTTTGATTTTTGACCCTATACAGGGTGATTCCTAAGTTGATAATTTTTTTTAGTTGTGTATAGAAGGCATTAAAATAAACAACATTTTCAAATACTTTTTTCAAAAAACTAATAAATAAGGTACTTACATTCATTTATTACACTATGAATCAAATACGGTCCTGCCTAACTTAAACATAATCTCGAAGCAGCAGCCACACTTTGACGACACTCACCGTAAATTAGCACCATATCTACTAGTTCATTGTTTTCAAATTTTACCATTTTTACGTTTCGCCAGTTTAAAATTAACTTGGTTCAGAAAAACACATCGCATCGAATTGCCAAATAACTGACCACCGACCCGTAAATTGCATGAATAATAAGACAAAGAACATAAAGTATAGCCAGGCTACGTTTTGATGACCAGGCCCGCACTTAGATTTTTCACTTATGTATCTCGCCTATTTTTAGGTTTTTTGAAAAAAGGTATTTGAAAATGTTGTTTATTTTAAAGCCTTCTATACACAGCTAAAAAAGAAGTATTATTTAATGGTAATATTCAAATAAAAATGAGAAGCAAAAATTTAATATCTACGTCTGTCTACCATTATTGTCGATTGCACCAATATTCTTAATTATCGCTTGAATAATCAAATCCAAAAGGACGATCCATGTAAAAATATATCTAAATATAGAGGATACTATTCTGTACTAGTAACTAACCATCGTATAGTACCGTGTACCGAAATAATCATTCATTAAAGCAGAAGAAAAAGACAAAATGACAAGAGCAAAGAAAATGAGATGAAGTGTTCACATCCGGCAATCAGCTAATAGAGCGCCTACTTACTTACGAAATAATATACAAGGCCTTATCATAAATGCACACATAATATGACTAGTTAGGATAGAAGATCTATGACCCAACGATTGATACTGTTAGATGTACAGGGAGATGCAACGATAGACTAAAATTAATTTTTGCCTTTATCTTAGGAATTAGATAAAAATTCAAAGTACAAAAGTTGCTGTGGTATACGGGGTGGCCCAAAACAACGTGGCAAATATAACTTTTTTTATTAAATGGAACACCCTATATAATGTATAACTTTCCGATTCTCCACAAAATTACACGCTTATTCTGTAAATGTAATAGGTCTAAATTTAATAGTTATTGAGATATTGACGTTTAAAATAGGGCATTTTCAGACTTTGACAGGCTGTAACATTGGAACTGTTAATCTTAGAGAAAAATGATTTTCTCTAAGATACGCAGAAAGACCTACTGTGTTTAAGGATCTGGGAGTTATTTTCGATAGAGAACTATCCTTTCTTCCTCATATTAATCACGCTGTGTCCACCGCCTCTAAATCACTTGGTTTTATTCTTAAGGCCTTTTTACATTGGTTGCAATTGCAAGAAAAATGGCCTGGAAGCATGCGCTTCGACGACGTTTTAATCAGCTGCTGCACGTTTTCCCATTTAAAACGTGCATCAGCTGTTTAAAATGTCGACAAAGCGCATGCTTTCAGGCAATTTTTTCTTACAATTGCACCCAATGTAAAAAGGCCTTTAGAACTACTAGAGATTTTCGGTCACTTGATTCTTTAGTAACTTTATATCCTTTCTCTTGTTGGATCTAAGTTGGAATATTCTTCAATCATTTGGTCTCAGTTTTATAAAATCCATATTGACATTATTAAGAGTGTTCAAAAACGTTTTTTGAAAGCTTTGTGGTGTAGATCTGATGGAGTTTATCCTGAAAGAGGTTTTCATGATAAACTACTGCAGACGCACATGTTCTACGCAGTTATTTTTACATAAACTGCTTAATAACAACATTATTTATGAAGAGCTGCTGCACAAACTGAACTTTAGAATTCCTTGCCTATTCCCTAAATTTATAGACGTTCTACTTACCACCTTCACAAACCAACGTATTTAAATATTCTCCCATCAATAGGATGTGTACATGTTACAATGACAATGTCCATGCTTATGATGTCTTTAATTGTAGCTTGAGCGCTGTCAAAGGGAATTTTTATCACTGGTACCTATGCTACTGGACGTAGTTTCTTTTTTTTGTAGGGTATCTATTATTACCACTGTATTGTTAGTTTTATAAATTTAGATATTGCTAATACCTATGTTAATTGTTAAATAATTCGTTTTCATTTTACCTAATTAAATTCGGTTTTTTACCTGTTTTGTAACTGGGACACTGTAAAACAGTGTATGGAATAAATAAATAAATAAAAGGGGAAACCTGAAGTATGTAGAGATTGTAGAGTTATGAACTTTTCCATTAAAGAATGACTCATTATCTAAACAACATTATTTTATGGTATTGACATATTTTGTTTAAACTTTTGAAAATAAGCCGCATTTACTAACATTAAGTCATTCTTATTCATTTCATTACCATTAAAAACGAACAACTTTATTCAGCAGCATTATCTAAATTCGAATCAGATTCCATTTTTTTAAAATTATGTGGCACCAAGAATAAATTAATTAACAACGAAAACTTAAGTTAGTTTTAAATTTAAAATTATAATGATTTCGATTACAAAAATATAATACAGTAGTAAGAGGGCATGATAACTGTAATATTAGCATAACCCAAACCAGTGGCGTAGCAAGAGTTTTAGGGGGGGGGCGGCAAAATGGTCGGGAAAGTGACGAACCAGCGCCGCAGGCAAATCGCCGAAGAGGAAAAATTTTTTGGATGCCACACCCAAAAACCCTTTTTTTGGACAACCAAAAAAAATTTCAAAATAAAAAAATACATATAAAAAGAGACTTGTAGTGAGTTATACACATACACTAATATAGGTAATATAAAGCAGATAATATACTTGTTAAACAAAAACTTCTTCATGAAATAAGCATAATTGAGCAAAAAAATATAAAAAGTAAGGTATATTTTTTATTTATTGAAAAAACAAAAATTATCCATAAACTAAAAGCACAACATATTTTTTTGCCTAAAACTGAACTTGTTGTACGCTCTTCACCTAAATGGTTTCTCAGATATGCTTCTAATCTTTTTAAAGTGGAAAACTTCTTTCTGCTGAAGCTGTAGTTACTGGGAGGATGATTTGTTATTTTATTTGGCGCGTTATTGATAGCGTTGCCGTCAAAGATTTTTTATGTTGCCCAATTATATTTTATATCTTTTTTTTATTATTATTTCGGGGGGGGGGCCCTACCCCCCCTCTGGCTACGCCACTGACCCAAACATCCAAATAAAAAATTAAAAATCGTTGTGTCCAGTAAATCAAAACAACTAATTTAAATTCGGCTTGTATTCTAGAGAAAAACATGTTGAAAAGTTAAAAGTATTGATTACAAGTTGTTTTGACGTTTTTTTTTTGGTTGTCGCCTATCTTCCTTTTTAATAGTGATCTGAAGTTTGGATGTTATCCAATTTCATAAAAAGTATTAAAAATATTTCATAGTTTAAAAATAAATAGTCGAAGAATTAATATTAAGCAAAAGTTCTGTTACTGTCCATTTCAGAAAGTATAGAGTAATAAAATGGGAAATTTAGTCCAGTTCGGCTCAATTTCGGTGTTGGCCATAGGCGCAGGTAAATGTTGTGCATTCAATTATTTATGATGATAACTAACCAAGGAAAAAAAGAAGATAATTTGATAAAGAAGAAACTATTAGCTATAGCAAATTTACCTAAACATCGTTTTATGAAATATGCCGTGAAAGATATAGCTGAAAAACATAGTGTAACTGTGCTGCGCCCACCGCTATATCATTTCGAACTAAATCCTATAGAACTTATATGGGAGCAAATGAAAGGATTTGTAGCAAGACACAGCACGACATTCAAAATGAAAGACGTTAAGGTACTGTTTCAAGCCATTACGGAAGTCACACCAGAGAACTGGCGAAAAGTCATTAAAGAAGAGGAGAAAATGTGGGATCTTGACCATCTCATCGATCGGACCGTCGACCCGTTAATTAAAACGTCAAGAGGAGATTACAGTTTCTCAGATGACGAAGGATATTATAATTTTTCATAATTTAATTTCCGTTTAATGTATTTTTTGCATTTTTAATTTTTTTAATGTTAAAAAAAAATAAGTGTACCTAATGCTATCTACATAATGCACGCCTTTGTCACACCATTTGCAGTATTTGTGAATGGATAACGATAGGCAAAACCCATAAATTGACCCAAACCCGGGTGGTACTACCTGCACTTGATGGAAATAAAGAATTTTGCAATGAAATCACATTAACATCTTGGTTATTCGTTGTAGTAGATGTAGATGAAGATGTTTATTATTTCAGCTGTTTCCATTTTATTTTTCATTAAGTCATCAATATATCTTTCTGCTACCGCCGTGGATTTCCATCCACCGTGTCTTTTCAATGCAGTTATATCCCCCCCTTCGTCTACAAGTATAGTGGCTGAAGATCTGCGAAACCTGTGACCAGAATATTTCTCTGGAGTGGGTAATTGCAGAAATGTTGCTAGTTGTCTCCCCATTTGCATAAATTTATTAATTCCTATCCTTTGTGAGGTACATTTGCCATTTTGATAATTAAAAAAAAATATTAGATGTGACGAAAGATGAACGAAGGATATACTTCTTGCAAATTAGGTAATAATCGTCTGATATTGTAAATTTGGGGGTAAATTCGAATTTTCTGGTAATAAACTTAAACTTGCTATTTTTGCTGCTTCCTGTATATCTAACATATCTCATCTTCACTATCTCTAATCATTTTGTAAGTTCTTTCAATACAATTCTTAACTTTAAAGTTGATAAGTTGAACTATATTTTGACATTTCAAAATAAAATTACAAAGCGCTTTGACTTGACATTTCATGGCATGCTTGAATTTTTTATCATACACACAAAATCGTATTATGGATGGACCTTACAGGGGAAACGACCAATGATATTTTTTTATTTCAAATCGCATTACCTGTCGATTTCATTATTCACTAGTGAATTATGAGTTCATTATTCACTAGTGAATAATGGGTGTTAAAACCGTTTTTTTGGTTTAACATGGTAAATCGGAGGTTAGTTTCCTTGGATAGAGAATGAAAAACTAAAATAGGGAGGTGAAAACCATTTTTCTCTAAGATGAACCGTTCGAATGTTACAGCCTGTCAAAGTCAAAAAATGCCATATTTTAAACGTCAATTACTCAAAAACAATTGAATTTAGACATATGACATTTTATACAAAATACGTGAAATTGTATAGGGAATTAGAAAACTATATAATATATAGGGTGTTCCATTTAAA
The DNA here is from genome assembly GCA_935413205.1 of Polydrusus cervinus. NCBI lineage: Eukaryota > Metazoa > Arthropoda > Insecta > Coleoptera > Curculionidae > Polydrusus > Polydrusus cervinus. Next base: position 28,636,874 of record OW284510.1, on the reverse strand, counting down.
AAAATGCAAGTTTAGTCCGCCACACTTTTTTGAGCCACCCTGTATAATGTCAAATATTTTTAAAATATGCCGCTTTTAAGTCGATACCTTATGCTGGTTTAGTATTTTTGATAAGCTCCTCGATAATGATTTAATCTTCCATCCCCGCCACCCGGTATATAATGAACATATTATACAATAGTCGTGGACAAAAGTGTTTTATTTATTTAAAGGTAAGTGAATTACGTTTTAGTTACAAAATTACTATCTAGTACTTTAATCTCTTTAAGGCCCGTTACTTTCACTTTCATATAAATTTCCATTATCTGGCAAATAACAATCTGGTAAATAAATAAACGAGCATTTGCTATCTGGAGGATAACCTATTTGGGTATTTTCAGGAGAAGTTATCCGTCAGATAACAATTTTATGATTGTAGCGGTAGACACTCCCATTTGTAAGAGCTGCCAACAGCAAGATACAAAAAGAAGAATATAGGCATCTCAGAAATTCTATCTGTTAGACAGAAATAGAATATACTCCTATCTTGATTCGCTTACGTCAAGTGTCAAATCACTTTTATTTTGTACCTTGCATGCTTGTGTTTTGATTGCCATATAATTAATTTTTCTGTTTTTTATCGTGCTAAATTTGCGTTTTGTGACTTGTGTATTGTTTAATCATGTCGAGTAATACACTGGGAAAGAAGAAGCGATTCAGAGCCGTGAATTTCACTGCTGAAGAGGTTCGTTTATTAATTAGATTGGCTTTAAAAGAAAAGCATATTTTAGAAAATAAACAAACGGACTCAGAGGTTTGGAAGCTAAAAACCAAAACCTGGGAAAAAATTGCAGAAGGTTTTAATGCATCTTCAGGTAATTTTTTTATGTAATTTTCATATATTTTCACATTATTCCCCTTGAAAAACAGTTATTTCATTATAACAATCTATTTTATATATAGTAAGTTAAAATGTGATTTTAGGACAAACATTTAGGTCAGTGGACACTTTAAGGCTGAAATATGACGGCTTAAAAAAAGACCTAAAGAAAAAGGTTATTAAAAATAAAGCCGAAACTATGAAAACTGGAGGAGGAAAGCCGGACTACATCATTATTGATGGACCAGAAAAAGAGTTACTAGAAATTCTCAGTCTGTCGGTACATGGTTTACCTTCATTAGTTGACTCAGACAGCATCCTTCCCCACACAAGTAAGTATAAGGTATAGTGACAAATTGTAATATTACTAGTACACAATGTATTTATCAATGACTCTCTTGGGTAACATTTTTTTAATTTTAAGAAATCACTGGTGAAAAAAGTAACAATTTGTTAAACGATGTACCAATCACTGAAGAGGAAATAGAAACATATGACCTGCCTGTGGTAAGTTGAATTGAATAATTAGGTTTTACAGATAATGTTTTGAGGCAGATAAAGTAACAGAGATCGATCCAACCTTAAACATAAACTAAAAACATCAATTTGAACTGGCATTTATGGTCTAAAACCTAATATGCTTTCAGGTCATTGAAGTCACCGATGTGTCAACTGATGGAAACCATCAGGTGGTTATTGCTGAAGGTGATTCTGTACTGGATACACAACACTCAACGGAGAGTATTGTAAAGAATATTGAGGTAAGAACACACGATACCACTAGAGTTATGTAGTAAGCAAAAAGTGAATTTTAGGTTTTTATCACTGTGATAATATTTATAAAAATGTAGAAAAAAACATTTTCTAATTTTTTACTTTTTAGGATAAAAAGCCACATGAAATTGCCAGTGGCACTGGGGCATGGAAAGAATGGTCACCTGCGGCCCTAAAAGCTAAGAAACATCCTCTTTTAACCCCAAAAAAGAAAAAGGGAAACGATAAAAATAAAAAAATAGAAAATCTGCTAGGGCTAAGGGAAGAATTGGTTAGGGCCCAAATTTACCATACAGAGCAGGAAGAACGACGTGCCCAAGAAAAACATAAGAAGGAAATGAAGCTTTTAGATTTAAAAATTGAAATAAAAGAAAAAAAATTATGATTTTAAATAGGCACATCTTTTATTGAGTTTAATATAAAAATATTAAAATAAAAAACTAATTGTTTCTATTATTTATCAAGTTTTGAAAATAATTTATAAAATGCATATGAGCACCATGATCTTCATTTATCTCTTCGTGAATAATATTTTCTTCGAAATCCTCAAAATTTTCCTCCATTTCAAAGTTTTCTTCATTCTGTTCAATTGCTATATTATGCAATACAGCACAAGCTGCAATAATCATTTGAGCTAATTCCAATTTACATCTTATTCCTACTGATAATATTGGAAATCTTCTCTTCCATATTCCAAATAGACGTTCTATAACATTTCTTGTTCTAATTTGTGCTTCATTGTACAAAGTCTGAGCATCATTTTGAGGGTTATCTAATGGGGTAAGAAGATAAGGTTTTACTGCATAGCCTCGATCGGCAACTAAGACACCATTTCCAATTTCATGGTTTTCTAATCTTATTTTCAAAGCCGAATTTTCAAAAATGTGGCTATCATTTGCAGAGCCAGGCCAACGACTTACCAAATCAATAATTTTTAATTGTGCATTGCAAAGGACCTGACAATTGAAGGAAAAAAAGCCTTTTCGATTACGATAGACTTCTGAATTTTCTCCTCCAGGAGACTGAATCTTTATATGAGTACAGTCTATGGCTCCTATAACTCTAGGAAAATGAGATATGTTATAAAAATCTCTTTTTCCTGCTTCTAGCTCCTCTTGTGTTCGAGGGAGGTAAACATACTGCTGGAATAGGTTACATATAGCAATAATTCCTTGCTTAATTATTCGACCTGCAGTAGTTTTGTGAACTCCTACAAAGTCCCCCATGGATATATAAAAGTCACCAGTTGCCAGAAACCTAAGTGTCATTAGCAATTTATCCATTCTAGTAACAGCACGATTTAAATTCCTAAAATTAAAAAAATAAATTACTTAGTTTCAATTAATTTAAAAAAAAATGTATGCCTACCATTCAGTTCGATTTTGAAGATCTCTTTCAATTTGTTGTAAAATAAATGCAACTGTAGCTTTGGAAAGACGAAATCTATTGTAAAATTCATTATCATTCCAAATATTAAAGTGGTCGGTTCTTGGTCTTAAATCATACTCTCGATCAGGAATTATATCATCAATTAGCTCAATGTCAGGATCATTAAGTATTTCAAAATCCTCAAATATATCCATTCTAAAATCCAGTTGAAATAAAGTACATAAGCATCACAATTTGTATATTGTGCAAATGCAAATTATTCCATGTTTATATCATGGCCCTAATAATAAAATAATACTATTATAATGAATTTACTTTATTTGTTTCAACATACCTGCAAAGTGAAAATTTTTCAGTTAAAAAGCAGCAAACAAACCAGACTGTATTAAGCACAGAACAGATAGAACAAATTGTTAAATAGAAACAAACTACAATGCACATCACAAATGTTAGGTTAGGTTGTGCTTTATTTGTCAAATAAATCCTTATTTGTGAATATTACCGACGAATAAATTATCTGGCGGATAAGTGGAATTTATCTGAGAAATAGCACTATCCGGATGTGATAAGATATCATTTTTACTTATCTTATAAGTAAAATTTACTCTGTAGAATAAATCCGGTTATTTGCACGTGAAAGTACCGGGCCTAACTAACATAAAACTAAATAATTGTAGCTCTAAAAATTAATTTTTCTCTTCTTATGATCAGAGACAGGTAGTAGTAGGGGTAAGAATTGCCGAACAGAGGCGGCATATTCTTGTAAGCCCCTGGGCGGCAAAAGCCTAAATACGCCGCTGGGTAACATTAAAAGAATCATCTTATTGGCAACAACTTTAAAGGAAGTTGCCTGTACAAATTAATGCATTAATTTATTTTGTAAGGTTTAGGTATAGTTCCAATGGCCTCATTGTGAAATCTATAATTCCAATGACACGTGGATGTTAAATTCACATTCTTAAAATTTTGTTTGTTAGTTTCGAGGTTAGTTCAATACACAGTAATGACTTGTTAAAGTAAGTATACATATAAAATAAAAGCATTAAGCACTATTTATTGCCATTACCTAATAAAAATCGTTTTAGAAGTTTACCGAGATACTCGAGTTAATGGACGTAATCAAATCATTCAATAAGTATCAATTCTAAAGGCGCATTCATATGTGGCGCAATTTCAATACCCCACGAAGGTATATAGTAGGTGAGTTATCGGTTTCCAACCTGCATTGGAAAGAAAGCAAAATTAGTTTATTTTTAATTGACTCCTTGTACTTGTGTTAACAAGAAATTACTATATTGAGAATTGTCTTTATATGTTTTAAATGAAGATTACACTGGTAAGTATTCCCTGTCGTAAATACTATTAATATGTATGAAGACTACTGGAATTACTTACCAGTTGAAATGTTGTGATTTAAAACAAATAAAGACAATGCAATATCATTCAAGAAACATCATTGTCTCCAACCTTCTAACAAGAAATTACATGTCTGCCGGTCTTTTTTGTTCAGAATGATAAAAAATTTGATATTGCTTGTTTTTTTAAAGAACTTTCTTTGAGCCGACAAAGTGAAATCCATCCAGGTAGGGAATAACAAAAGCAAAAAAAAAACGCTTCTGTCTTTGACTATGGTTCAGAAAACAAAATTGTTCATTTTCATTATAGTCCATTTCAGAAAGGTGTAGAGTAATAAAAGTTCATTAGGTATGCAAAGGGACTACAGAGTGATCCAACGAATATTTAAGCCACTTGCATAATTTGGCATTGATTTCATCGCGAAATTCATTATTTTCATCAAGTGCAGGTAGTACCACCCGGGTTTGGGTCAACTTATGGGGTTTGCCTATTTTTATCCATTCACAAACACTAGAAATGGTGTGACAAAGGCGTGCATTATGTACATAGTATTAGGTACACTTATTTTTTATTAAACATAAAAAAAATACAAAATACAGAAATTAAATTAGAAAAAATCATAATATTATTCGTCATCTGTCATCTCCTCTTGACGTTATAATTAACCGCTCGGCGGTCCGATCGATCGGGTGGTCAATATCCCACATTTTTTCCTCTTCTTTAATAACATGATGGACTGCTTTTCGCCAGTTCTTTGGTATCACTTCCTTAATGGCTTGATCAAGCAGTAGCTTAACCTCTTTCATTTTGAATGTCGTGTTGTGTCTTGCTACAAATCCTTTCATGTGCGTCCATATAAGTTCTATAAGATGTAGTTCGCAATGATATGGCGGTGTGCGCAGCACAGTTACACTATGTTTTTCAGCTATATCTTCCACGGCATATTTCATAAAACGATGTTTGAGTAAATTTGCTATAGCTTCTTTATCAAATTATCTTCAAATTCAATACTTTTGATGGTTAACCAGTCGATAATTTCTTGTTTTCTCCAAGATGAAGTTTGAGTCTTCTCTGTGCGTCGTGAATGATAGCTTGCGTTATCCATAACTACTACTGAATCAGCTGGAAGATATTTTATCATTTCACCAAAATAGTCCTCAAAAACATTCGAATTCATGTCCTCGTGTTAATCTCCCGAATTGAATTACGCATTTACTTGAAATTTTATCTTAATACCCGTTAACCTAATTCTTTAAAATTTTTGGTTAGTTTTCATAAATAATTTAATGCACAAAATTTACGTGCGCCTATGGCAGACACCGAAATTGAGCCGAACTGGACGGAATTTCCCATTTTATTACTCTACACCTTTCTGAAATAGACGATAATCACTGTTTGTTTGTTTCTATGCCAAATGATAAATGTGAAAGAGATGGATTAAACCTAAGGTCTTTGAAATGATTTTGTGTTAATATAAGAAATTACCCAAACTCAAATATATCGTAATTTGATAAATGGATTTTCCAACGAAATGAATTTTTCTTCAATTAGTTTTTATCGCCTTTCTCACAAATTATAATACCTAATTTAAATAACTTTTTAACACAATTTTAGTATAAATTTTGTAAGTTGAGACGTAGAAAAATATACTGTACAATTCGAGTAGATTGTCCATAATTCACAATAAAATTGTACAAACTATTATGTTCTATCACGAAATCATGAGAATTATGCAAACTGCAACATTTAATATTCAATAGATGTAGCCGTTACTTGATGAAGATCCATTATAGAAACTAGGTTAAAAAGAATACAAAAATGTATAAATCTTCACTTATTTTTTATTGTACTATGACAATTGTTTCGACACACAGTGTCTTCGTCAGATAGTAGAAATCTAATGCAAATAATATTCTCTTAAAATATAATGGTAACCTACTCCAAAATAATGTACCTATTTTGCAACTTAATAACAAAGACATTATAGTAATAAAGTACCGAACCCTAATTATGAAAACACACCTTTTCTTAACTATTCTGAAAAATATTTTTAAAAACTATTGTTATAACATTTAATATTTGAGCCACATGCCGACAGTGTCAAACCTGCTCCCCGATGTCGCATACATCACAACCGAAATCGCATTAAGTCAGTCCCCTCGGAACCTTTAAAAACCATTAACTCAAAATTTCATCCCACGCCTCGTATTCTTTCGATTCTCTGCAGAACCACCACATTAACAAATATAATCGACCCTAACATGTGTTCACCACGTTCGTTCGACAGAATTGGGTTCAGTAAGTTCAGTTTTAGCAGTGTATGTTAGCTTGATACATTTTAATTTAAACATGTACCTGCTTTAAGAGATATTTTCAACAGTAATACCGCTGTTTTTTACAAGAAATCGATTTTCTGACAAATTTTCACGAAATGTAATTTTTACTTATAATCTGATATGATCCCGAGAGCATTAACTCTTATCTTTGATTATAAGTAAAAATTATATTGAGTTTCTTAATTTTCTTATAAAATCTAGTTTTGAGGGAAAAACAAAGGTATGAAGATAAGACGCCGCTTCTAGAGGTGTATTTTATTGGATGATTTACTGAACCCGAAATAAAAGCCGTTTGTGATAAAGGAAAATATACAAACACATCATTATGATTTACTTTTAAGTTTATAAATACGTCACAACTAACAATTATTAATTAAAAATCCAAGACTAAATCAGACGCGTGGAACGTCAAAAATCAAATTAGCTTGTTAGTATCGTGAAAAATTGTGAGATACTTATAAACCATAGACATATAGGTGTTTATAAGTACGCCACTGTACATCATAACATTTAGGTAGGTACAACTATTGTTACTGAACATAATCAAGCTTTTCATAAGGTATAATAATCACTCGCAAAGTTTGCACGATACAACGCACAGTGAGATCTAGCTACCTATAAGTTAAAATAAAGCAACGTTTTCCAAAAAAATCGGTATTTCTTAAAATATAGCAGATATCAAAAATTTGACAAATTACGTTCTTTGCTATGAACCAGTGATTCAATTGATGTAGAGTGATAAAATTTAAAAATATTATTGTGAAAGTTACACGCCATTAAAATTGGAGCAAAAATCATCGTCTTCTTTAACACCCTATATATAAAATTTTCTGACAGCTAAAGAAAATCCAACATTGACAATTGTTTCTCAAGGGATGAATCTATTAACCATTCAAAACCATAGGTCGATATCATATCTAGTTCAGAAAATATTAACTGTTAAATTTAGGCGAAATTTTTCTTGCTTGAAAGCAATTGTCCAGCAGTTTAGTTTACAATCATTTTAAATAGATTGTACCTTTTTTTAAGTCATATGTTTTATTTGGTTATGGTAGCCCTAGTATGGAGGCTTCTCCGACACCCCATTTAAATGTAGATGTAATATCGAAGTAACCTATTGCATGGGCAACTTCGAAAACTTAAAAATCGCATGAATTCTATAGTAATTACAATTACGTAAACATGAAATTTAGGTGTCGAAGTAGCCCCATTTTACGGTAGTTTTTTTAGTTTCGTCGCAAAAGGAAGTACTACTTAACTATTGTAATAATTGAAGGGGTAAGTGAATAAAGGTGCTTACCGACTAATTGTTAAACATTCATATTTTTAGTAAAAAAAGGTGCTGGAACTGGTTTCCAACTTTTGACCTTTTGTCTGTGAATTTTAATAATAATTTATTCACAGAATTGTAGTGGAAACTAGTTCTAGCACTTTTATTCCCTAAAAATATGAATTAAAAATTAGCCAGTTCAATTGTGAAAAAAAAATTGAGATAATATCAGATGTCGACAATTTAAGGCTCGTTTTCATGTGACAACAATGTCGCGACTTTAGTCCCATGACACTAAAAGTCGCAACATTTTTAAACATGCAAACTTCAAAGTCACGTTGCCGCGGCAACAATTTGAAGCCGTGGCATTAGTGCGCGATATCAAAATCTTGTTGATATTTTTGTGACATTTTACATTAGTTCCACGCAATCCTGCATATATGGCATCCAAAACATCAGCTAGGAATATACTTATTGAACATTTTGGAACTCGATACAGATATTGCAAAGAAGCTATTGGCTAACGGACGGGTTGTGTTTTGACTACTTTGTGAACTCGCGAATTGTGAAGAAGGAAGACAGTTTTGTGATACCAGGACGAAAAAGTCGGAAGAAGGTACACCATAGAAAGATATAGTTGGTAAATACTGACTTGGAACACCGAACTAACGTGGTGCTAAGCTGGTACAGTTTTGTCAGGAAAAGGACCGTATGATCACAAACATTTAACAAATAAACTACCTTCCCGTCGCCTATGCACGTAGAAGTCAAACGGGCAATCTGCAGAAAAGATTGTATGGAACCAGACTGACTATACAGGGTGTTACAAATTCGACATACCAGCATTGGAATCTCGGAAACCATAGGAGTTAGAGAAACGGTTAAATGGGGGCAAAATAGTGCAATTCGGTGCTGATTATAATGCCGCTTTAAAAGTTTTCAAATTCCGAATACTTCCGATGTTATTCGAAAAAACTCGAAATTTGGCCAAATCGTTTTTATTTTTTCCTGAGCTCATTTGACTAGCTATTTAAAATAAATGACACTTTGTCATTGCCACTTTTGCTTTTCCTCAAAATGACGTTACTAAACTAAAGATCCGCCGTTTGGTCTCGAGGGGCCATCACCAACTTTACTTTTTTAAATACGGACCTGGATTTTTTTTACCGATTTTTAAACCCTCCTACCCTCAAAGTATAATGGCGATATTACTTTCTCATAATGATGAATTGTCCTTGCTTATTTTTTTAAATTCTTATTTTTTACACTTCTTGTCAGTCCGGTCCTGGCAACGAATTACAATATTAATTAAAAACTTTATTTTATTTAAAACATTCATACATAAGTAATATAATTTATTTTATAAGAATTTTCTAATAATTCTAAATTTACTAATTATAAATCCTAATTTTCTAAATGTTCAAAGAGATCGCCGTTCTGCTCAATACAACAATCGATTTTTTTCCAATTTTGGGGACAGCCCTTTCAACCGATCTTCTCCTTATAATTGAACACTGTGATTGGTCAGTTTCATATCCTAACTAGGATGAATATAAAATCTTCATATTCAGTTAACCGGAATAGCCCACTTTTTCAATCACTTTAGTGTAAAGGAAAACGCAAATTTCCATGTGAGAGTAATAATTGCTTCTAATCCAGTTATATCCACAAATCCAAATCACCAAATATAAAAATCACGCAGATTTAAGTAAGCATCATTGTTATAGCCTACAGCCTATGTATATTATACTGTGAACAAAATATTTAAGAACATCAGTGCTAAAACTCTAAAAAATCAACCACTTAAGCAAGTCCCTTTCTTACCTTTCTGCCTACTAACTGCCTTCATTGTTTTTATTCCCATCCCGGTGTAGGGTCTCAATATGTCTATATACATTGACTAGAGCACAATCTTTTTACACACACTTAAAAAATAAACACTTTCGTTACCGCTTTGTTGTTGTAGTTAATGTTAAATAAGGATAGAACATTGAGAGCAGTTACACAAGAATACAAGAGAAGTTTTTTTTTTGATAATATGTACACAAATATTTGTAAATAGTAAAAATAATAAAATCACAGATATCACAAAGTAGTTGTAGTGTTTAAAAACGTCATTTTGGCGTACGGTTTTTTGCTCGATTTGAAATTATGTCCATTGCTTTACGTTGTCACTGTGCTATTTCTGTCCGAGCTTAAAATAGGTTCACCATTCATACTGTTTTCGATTCAATTTCGCGTTTATTCACAAGTAAATCCCGAGGCAAATAGCTAGATAATTTTATTGCTAAACGCCCTTTGGTAATGTCTTGAAGTGTCACTTCACTCGGTACTGTCACGACACCACACGAAGATTGGCCAGTAGAGTACTAACGTGCACGTTACATAGGAACTTCCGATTGTTATAAAAAAAAGGGTTTTATTCACCGATACTGAACTTCTCGTACTATAACCTTCGAATTAACAAAAGATCTTGGTACCGAGAAGAGATACAAAAGGCCTATACAAAGAGAGAGCACCTGCAGAACCGTCAGACTCTGTGTTATGAATTGGTGTATGTTTAGCTTAGGAAACGCGCTTGATCCCCTCCACTACGTTTGTGAAGTTATGAATGAATAGTCTCGACCGAGGGGCCTGTTCGTGACGTAGAGTTACGAGCCTCGAGTGCGAGGTGGATTCGAGTGGGGTTTATTTGGGTTTTTAATGGACTAATCTGGCTGGTAGAACTGAAAATTATAAGATTTAAATCTTGGCAGAAAATATTTAATTAAATTAGTTTTAATATTGTGCCAAGTCAGTAGGTGAATTAAACCTTCTTTGTGCGTTATAAGATAATTCAAACAATCTCCGTAAATAACAAAGTGATCTTTAAACAGGAGGGTATTTATTTATTTAATATTACCACATTCTACAGAATTCCAATTATCGAATGGGATATAAAAAAAAGTTTTAACATAAAACCCAGCATTATCAAAAAGAAGAACAACATAGATATAGTAAAAATAATAATACAATTGTATGTCAATGATATATCATACATATTATATAATAATATATAAATAATTACAGAATCAAGCGTTTAACGGAGGCCACCCACGCCACAGTTAGGGTTGCCACCTTCCGTACCAATGATTCCGGGAGTCTCTGACCTCTAAAAAAAAAGGACAGAAATAAAAGATCATTTGGCCTAATAGTTAACAAAATTTTGCGCGCGGTGTTCGCTCACCAAAAAAAGGACAAAAACGCTTGCATGGAGCTTCTATTTGTTGAAAAATGGACGGTGGAAAGTTTGTATGAAAGGTGTAGCGTTTTGTAAACTGGATTTCCGGGAGAAATTATATGAAACCCGGGAGACGGGAGACCAACGCTTTTTAAGGTCCGATTCCGGGAAAGGTGGTAACCCTAGCCACAGTGCAGGCATATATCTAACTGGTTTTACATTTTTTTTGTACTTTTCACTTCACATATTTGATGTAATGGAGAAAACTTAAGTGTATTTTTCCTTGAAGTTGGTAGAGCACAAGTCAGGTAATTACGCAAGATTGGCCTTGGCACCTGAAAGTGCAAGGACTGTAAAATATTCCCAGTATCAATTTTCCCGAAAAGTACGTTATGTAGAAAAATAGTTTGAGATTTTGTTCGCCGTGTTTCAAGGCTTTCCATTGAAAATCTTGCTGAGACGATAGGGCGGGAACCCTATTTTAGAGTAAATTCCATCCAGCTTAAAACTGGTGTACTTTAAAAAAGCGGCTTTGAATTTTTTCCAGATCGCTAATGTGGGTTTGATGCTTGATAGAAAGGACACCAAATTACCGAGAAGTACTCAAGGCGTGACCTAACAAAGCTATTAAATAACAACCTAAATGTGTCCCAACTCGTGAAAACTCCAGCGTTTCTTATAATAACGCCTCATAATGTTAAGCTTTCTCCAACAATTTTAAAATAATGATCACGGAAAGAGAGCTTTAAGTCCAGCACAACAGCAAGATCACACACAGACTCACAACGTTTTAACATATCCCCATTTATACTATACTCATATATAATCGGATGTACCCTCGGATGTACCTTTAGAGTAACACCACCAATTCATTTTCTCAATTGTAATTTCTTGCAGTTCCACTCGTCTCTAATTCGGAAATATAACTTGACATCGTCGGCATAAATTAAATGATCGACATCTAGGATAAAAACAAGATCGTTAAGAAATATAATGAAAAGTAGGGGTCCCAGATGTGACCCTTGAGGGACACCTGAGGTAGTAATAAACTATCTGGAATTATGACCATGGCATTTGTACATATTGTACGCGGTTAGTCAAATATGACTCAAAAAATGCAATAAGTCTTTGTGATACACCAAACGTAGCCAATATATCGAGAAGAATGCCTCCTTGAGCCACGAACCAACGTTTAGGGGGGTCTGGAAGAACAAAAAATGGAGTAACAATTAATATTTAAATTTTGAATATAGGAATTTGCGCGGTCAGATTGTCTCACTATTCCACCCCATAGGTCCAGTTTGCGTAGGGTATGTAGGCATCAAAGTACTTGTCCATGGCGACCAATACAATGGCGTGATTCATGATGATATCAAAAAGGGGGCGCCATAGGATTTGAGAACCACTGGTATAGAGTCCAGTTAAACCTCTCCGTAGTTGACACAAACTTTTCAAAACACTTTAGGACACACTTCAAACAATCTTCAATATATTGGATTTCACAAGCAACATAATTGTTTTTCCAGGGTATCATCGAGACAGACATTGGTATAAACTCAGGAATTGACGCCAGGTTATAAATAAAATAAAATAACTTTTTCGTAAATAATATTATCTTACGGAGACATCTGTACGTTTTAAAATTGTTTATCAAGATAGGCTAAAGACGTAATTAGGAACAGCAATAGCCTATGGCTTTGAAATATTTGCGCTCGGGAAAGGATTACCTAAAATATATTTTTTTTTATGATAAAACACCTGCACTGTAGGAAAAATCCTTTAAGGCGCTCTGGGAGCGGTGCGAGTGCGAAAAAAGCGATTAACGTTGGTCTTGAAACGTTGAAGATTGTATTCATTGGGAAACACGACCTCAGGAAGATCATTCCACAAAGATGACGTTCTCCAGATGAAAGAATTCTTGAACAATGAAGTTCGAGGAGTACTAAGCTAAAAAACATATGGATGAGCGGCAGCGGTTCGCCGTGTATTTCTGTTTTGCATTGCTCTAGGTGGAATCAAGTGGGCAATGTCAGTCGAACACCTGCCATGGAAATATCTGTAAAAGAGAGCCAAATCACCAACCTGTCTTCGATGCTCCAGGCTATCGAGGGTCTTGGTCAGCTCGGGGTCGCCGATCAGACGAACGGCTCTCCTTTGAATGGAATCCAGTAGCCGAAGTGAGTGCTTGGGTGCAGAGCTCCAGACATGAGAGCCATATTCTAATGATGGTCGAATCTGGGCTTTGTAGAGTGTCAAAAGTTGATGAGGTGTGTACAACCTTTTGGTGCGGAAAAGTACACCAAGTTTCTGTGCAGCTGCCTTGGCAATTGCGGCAACGTGATCATGCCAAGACATATTACCTCCCAGATTGACCCCCAGCAAATTAATAGACAGTGCCAGGGGAATTGCGTGTCCTGCCATGACTATATCCGGTTCTGCAATGTTAACCTTTGTGGAGAAGACTGCTGCCTGGGTTTTCTTAGCATTAAATTCGACTTGGTTACTGTCACCCCAAGCCAAAATTTCTTCCAGGTCATTGAAGTAATGACGTCGTATGAAGTAAAAAACGGTTCATAACCAATATATTGCCAATACATGCACCTAACCTTTCGCCAATTTGGGCTCCTGTGAATATAATCGTAAAGGGGAGTAAGTACAGGGACATTATTTTAAGTGTCACACTCGATTGGCGACTGTCCTACCGACTACAATAAAAAAAAAACAATTACGTATTCCCTAATAGTTTTTTCCAAAGAGGCCAAATTTGATGTCAAAAAATATATAGGTTTACAAATTTGACAAATAAAATACCATATTGGATATTTTTAAATAGCAACCCTACTTTATGGTAAACCTGCTGCATTCGATTTTTGTTCCAAGATTAAAAATATGTAGCTGTTAATATTTATTTTCCTATGACCACCTATGAAAATGAGAAAAAAAGAATGGTTAATTTGGCTAGAAAGCGCAGTATATCACACGCGTGTTGAAAAAAAAATATTTCAACACTAGTGTTGAAATACAAGGCACACTATTTAATTTGAACATATGGTGCCAATTTGACAGACCACCCCTATTTATTAAAAAGAACAAATTTTAGAAAAAAGTAATTGTAAAGTGTTCACTTTATTTATCATGTATTTATCGACTGATTCAGAATTAGAGTGTGAAAATACGCCATCTGAAATTATAAAAAATGTTAATAATATACTGGAAAATCTATGTTTACTATTACCAAAAAAAAACAAATTGCGCTGAAGAGTGTCATGTATTAAACAACAAATGTTTATCGGTATCACCAGTATTTGACTTTTTTTATAAAAACATTATATAATTTATAGAATTATTTTGAATTGAAATCTTCCTTGTTGGGTGGAATTTTTCAATTTATGTTTAATGCATCTTTCCTTGATTAAATTTAAAATTTTTCATTCTGGTTAATCTAGAAGTCAATCCAGGATTAGTTCTTCCAATGATATATAAAATATAAAAAAATTAAAAAGTTATACTACAAATAAAGGAAAAGCCTATTGACAAACCATGAAACCAGATATTAAGTGAAACATAATCCTAAGTATGCTAATTTCAACACTAGTGTTAATATTTTTTTTAACACTAGTGTTGAAATATTTTTTTTACGAATCAAAGGCTTTTTTAGTAATACTTTGTGGTCGTAGGAAAAATGGTGTACATTACTCGCGTGAAAGTGGTTATTCTAAAACTCGGAGAATTTCCTCGTTTGAAAAGCATCACTTTCATCACTTGTTATATAATATTCTATTTCAGCCGTTCCGGAAATATGGGGCTTCGGAGTCAAAATTTAAAAAGTTTTTAAAATAATATTTTCTTGATCCTACCATTATTACAGTCCAAAAAATGTAGAAAATTAGGGTTATTTTTGGTTGTTACAAAAAACTTTAAAATTAAAATTACTTGAAAAGTAAAAATACATTTCGATTTATTTAATTTGTTTAAACATTTCTACGATGCCATAGAGTACTAGAGAGACACGTAGTTAGGTTGCATCATATATTTTTTTAAATTACATAATTTGTAATAAATTATATAATACTATAGTTTAAAAGCTTGGAGTATACTTTTAGTATATTCCACGAAACAATTAATAAATGTTTATTTCGATTCTTTCATAAATGAATCAGTTTTAGTTAGTAAACATTTTAAAAAAATACTTTTTATAAGAGTACTTTACATCTTTCAAGTACAATCTTCCGTTTGATTCATTATCAAGCGGTTGAGTTTTTATGCAGATAAATATGTATGAAGTGCTTAAAAAGACCATGGCCGGTTTTTGCCAACCAGCAAAATCCCGCTAGTTGAATTTTCAGAGCCAATATCTTGATATTAGCTAACTCCTGTAATATAATTTTCGGTACCTACTTTAGAAAGAACGATATTTTGGTTGAATATGAAACAAATATTTGTTCAGTTGTTTGTGTAACTTCGAAGGATTTCGCGATTGAAAAATCGATTACCGGGATTTACATAATTATTAGTGATAACAGTGGCGGCGCGGCGTCAGGATTTTTGGGATGGGTGAACACAAGTGGGCCCCCAGGGGCAAAGAAAACTTCTCTTTTGTCATTATTCTCTTGAAAATAACATATAATACCACTCCTTTCTTATCAAAACTTTCATAGCCAAATCCCCCCCCCCACCCGGAAATTCCATTACAAAACCGAATCCATCAATTTTGGGTGGGCACTAGGGTGGCCAGTCATGTTTCTAGGGTTCTAGGGTGATAAAAACCAGAAATCTGAAAGCTGCCTTTACGCCTGGATCGATTTTTTTTAATATGACACAATGAATGTAATTATAACTTGTAATTTTTCTAAAATAATAATATGGTTAACGGATTTTATGTTCAAACCGTTTCCAAAATGTCTTGAAATTGGTCTGGTTATGTAGAGTGATTCCTAAGTTGATGCTTCTTTTTTAGCTGTGTATAGAAGGCATCAAAATAAACAACATTTTCAAAAAACTCAAAAATAAGGTACTTACATTCATTTATTACACTATGGATCAAATACGATTTTGCCTACTTTGCCCGTTAAATAACATTAAGAAAACTTCTGGGTGTAGGATAAGCCCGCAAGGGAAAGCGTTCTGCGTATAATCTCTAATCAGCAGCCGCGCTTTGACGACACTCACCGTAAATTAGCACCATATCTACTAGTTCATTGTTTTCAAATTTTACCATTTTCAGGTGTCACCAATTTAAAATTAACTTGCTTTAGAAAAACACACCGCAGCAGATTGCTTAATAAATAACTGACCACCGACCCGCGAATTGCATGACATGCATAAGACAAAAACAACGTAAAGTATAACAGGCTACGTTTTGATGACCAGGTCCGCACTTAGATTTTTTACTTCTGTAACTCGCCGATTTTTAAGTTTTTTGAAAAAAGCTATTTGAAATGTTATTTATTTTAATGCCTTCTATACACAGTTAAAAAATAAATATCAACTTAGGAATCACCCTGTATTGTATATTTAAAAAAAAACAGCTCTATTAAAGTGACATATTTTTTTTAGGGTTAGGGCATAACCGCCAATTCTCGATGAACAAAAGAAAAATAACTTGCTGATAAAGTTGTTAAGCGACATTAAATGTTCGCAGTCACGCTTAAAGTGTTCTTTACTGCACTTAATAAAAAATGCATGGCCTGGCGTGGTCTTAATAAGACCGCTCTCGTTGGAAGGACATATTTTCTAAAAATTTGTATTTAAAAAAAAATAATCTTGGCGAATTTCACGAACAAAAAGAGGAACTTTTAATTATCAATCACACGCCATTTTTAAATTTGCAGGTATTAAAAAAAGATGGCGCATACATCAAAACACGCTATTAATAGTGGTCATTCTTAGTTCCAAAATTAGTGGAAATCGATAAAGGCGTTTAGAAATTATTTAGAAAAAACAATATTAACTTTAGCGCCCTGTAGCGGCAAAACGAAGCAACATTGCATAGAGGTAAGTTTGCCTAGATCGCCTTATTTTTGGTTAAGGAATTTATGGTGAAGCGTTGTATATACAGTTATTTCCCGGACACCATGTATTTTATCTTTGTACGTAACGCTTATTTTACTCCGGGACCCAATTGCATGGGCTACTTTTCTAACCACGGGAAGCAATTGGGTCACTTCGAGTAAAAAAAACTGCATTCCAGTAACAGCATTTATTATCCATTAATCCCAATACGCAAATCTTTTATTCCTAAAAATGCAGGTAAACGTTCAAAAATCGTACCTTCACCGTAACATATTTATGTCGTCACTCATCGAACACATTAGGAGGGGTGAGCGAGCAGGCAAGACAACCGGCCGGAAGTGGCTGGAAGCAGCAGCCACCCTCACCTTCTTTTCGCCGGAAGTTACGTACAAGACCTTAACTAGAGACTAGAAAGTTGTAGGTCTTTGCTAAGCGCGTCGTTGCGAGATTGTGGAAGATTATTATATACTTAAGGAAAAGAGCGACTAGTGTATAGTTTAGGATAAATCCGAGACAACGTTGCACTTTTGAAAAGCTCTCTGTGACCTAGAAAGCGTATAAAAGCTCGGATTAGGGTTGCCAACCAAATTTTATAGAACTGAGTATTACAAAACGCTTATAATAACGGTCAGTTAACCTGGCTATGGCAAGGCCGTATGTATAGTATATTTCACGTAAACATTTAATGGCCGATGATAAGACACGTCATTTCTAGTAACTTAATAGTACTTAAAGTTTGGTCGGGACCGGACTTTAATTTTTATTAACAATTAGGTGTGATGTAATAATATATTGTATACCTAGTAGGAAAAGCTGAACATTTCCATACGACCGTAAAGATTGTATGTCCGTATGTCGAGGCGCAAGCCGAGACTGACAATACGGAGTCCGGGAATGTGGCTTTTTCTACGAGGTATACCTACTATTTTTCCGTAAATGGAAAATTATTAAAAGGACATAACTTATTACAATCAACTTGTTAAAATGTTGAAATAAATATTATTAACTTTGTCCACAAATAAAGGATGCCATTAAATATTTGTGTTGTAACTATGGAAACACAGTAATATTGAATTGTCAAGCTTAAAGGCCTTTTTACATTGGGTGCAATTGCAAGAAAAATGGCCTGGATGCATGCGCTTCGACGACGTTTTAATCAGCTGATGCACGTTTTCCCATTTATCAGCTGTTTAAAACGTCGACAAACCGCATGCTTTTAGGCAATTTTTTCTTGAAATTGCACCCAATGTTAAAATGGCCTTTACACATTTTAGTTTACAAGTAGCCGTACAGAAATAATATTTCCTTACAGTACAATAATACATTTTTCCTAACAGTTATTTTCCGTTGCCTAGCAACGACTAATGTCGGGTTGCACAAAGAATTTTAATGATAATTAACTAAACAGTAAGTTTGACTGTGACATACCTACATGACATTGGCAGACATAATTTTCTCACAATCATACTGGCCCGGTTACCTTATTTTTAATTTACTAACCAGGCACCTTTGATTGTGAGTACATAATACTTGTCAATGTTATTTATGTCACTGTCAAACTTGCTGGTTAGTTAATTATGGTTAAAAATCTTTGTGCAACCCAACATTTGTATATAATTATTACCAAACAAACTACCTCTGTTTCTAAGGATACAGTTTGGAAGAGGAAATACTTTTTTATCTGTAGAAGAAAACGTTATTTTTTATAAAAACGTCCGCTTGAGTTACAACTACAATTTCGAATATCAGATTTGCGATTACTATACAGGGTTCGTCAAAAACATTTTTAGTTTTTTTGATTTTTTTTTAATTGCTTGATTTATTAAATCAATTTTGCTTGTTCTGAAACTATACAGGGTTGGACAGAAAAAACATTTTTTACTTTTTATAATTTATAATTGAATAAATTAAAGAAATATGATATTTATTAATAAAAATACTTCAAAAGTAGACACAGAAAAAAAAAATAGTTTTCTTACAACAAAATCGTTATTCGGCCAGATAGAAAATCATATTCTAAATAAGAAGGCAACAATAACTGTTTGTTTTTTCTGACGAACCCTCTATAGTAAATATGATAGTCGAAATTGTAGTTTCAGCACAAAGAATGACTTTTTCTTCTATACCTACTAATAAAAAAGTTTTTTCTCTTTCAAACTCTATCCGTGGGTGACACACTGTATATTTAAAAAAAAACATACAGTTAAAAATATAGTGTCTTGTGTTAACTAAAAGGATAGGCTTTCCCCCCCCCCCCCCCCCCTCCCCCCGCCTTAGGACTAACCTTTTAAGTAATTGCATATTTCGATAGTTGTTGTTTTTTTCTTATGCTGATGTAAACATTTGCAGACCCCAAAATACCACAAATATTTTAATTAAAATTGACAATAGACAATGCGGTTTAACCAGATCATCCGCGAAGTAAAGTTCGATACCCATTGACCCATGGCGTACCATGAATGATACGCGCCTAATTGGGCCGTATTAACGGCAACGCAACACAGCTTCCTTTTTAATGCACGTATCCCGCATCCGGTCTTGCTCTCACTTCTTAGCTGCTGAAAAAAATTCACTGTAATACTAGAAATGGAGATAACGAGCTTAATAGGACTTGTAAAAGTGGCTTCGTTTTTATTTTTAATTTTGCTGTCTGTATTAATGATTTTTTAAAGTTTTAACTAAACTTTATTTAAAAAATAGTTATTTATACTACAAGGGATGTAAGTAACATTTAGTAGTCGAGAACGATTTTGCGCCCGAGCGATAGCGAGGGCTGGCAATAAAGTTCGAGACTATATAGTAAATATACTTACATCCCGTGAAGTATATAACATTTTTTCTCCTCCCCGCAGAATTTATTCTTGGATTCTTATTAATTTAATTAGATACTTTTCGCATGAAATTATGGGCAGCTTTGACCGGTTTCTATAGCATCATAAGCATTGTTACTTTATTAACAACTTTAAGCTCACAGTTTATTTATTAAAACTTGAAATTATTGATTTGTATAACAGCCAAATGGATATAGAAGAATCAGCAAAAAATATCGCTTGTCTGTAGCTGCTGCCAGAAAAATCGAGGAAGAGGTATGAAGCAACGTATCAATACTACAAGAAATGGTGCCATACAAAGACTGCTCCTGCAGTTTCAGAAACCGTGCTTTTGGGGTACTTTCACGAAAAACCTGCTCTATTAAAGTCTCCATCAAGCTTATGGTGTGAATATTCCATGCTTAAATCCACCCTTTTCATAGAGGAAAACATAGATATTTCCAAGTATCCTAAACTTCGAGCATTTTTAAAAAGAAAAAATGACGGATATAAACCCAAAAAATCTAATGTGTTTGACAGGGAAGATGTAAATAAATTCCTGTTTGAAGCTGATATTTATTTAATGATGAAGGTTGTAATGATATTCATTGTTTTTATATAGCATAAATTATTACCACCCAAGGGTGGTAAGTTGCCTTACAACCCGTCGTCAAGGGCAGTCGATACCTTTTTGGTAAATGTTACTTACGTCCTTCAAAACAGTGTCAAAATATGTTGTTTACAATATAGAGAGGAGAAAAAATATATTTTTGTGTCCACTATCACCTTGCATTTAATTCGTTTACTAAAATACGACTAAAGCTACAGAATTGATTTCAAAATATACAGCGTGTGTAGATTTTAGGTCGACAATGGTCGATAAAAAGTTGTTCTTTATAAAAATGTATACTATTTAACTTAAAGCCATTCTAAGTGTACCTGAAATGGTTATCGGACATACGATAGCCAGTTTTTGCCAACCCCAACCCCGCTGTTTGACCCATTGTGCTTACCCTGTTTGGATTTTACACCCACTCCGTGATCCCAGTTTCTTGCACTAGTTTGGGTAGGCCAACTTGGGAGAGGGTAAGGATGTCCTCTGATTTCAGTTTTGGTTGCCTGAATATTTGTTGCCTCTTCCGATCTAGTGACCCGCAATGGCAAACTATGTGCTGTATAGTTTTTCTGTCTTGTCCGCATGATCTGCAGTCAAGGTATCCATTGTACAGTTGCATTCTGTGCAGATGGTTCTTCACAGCCCTGTGTCCTGTCAGAATTCCTGTAATGGTTCTCAGCTGGCTCCTGTTCATTTGAAGCAACTGTTTCGTAAGTCTTAGGTCTGGATCCCCAATGAAGCTTTTGTTGTGGTGTAATCCCTGTCTGTTGCTCCAGTGGATTTTGTGTTCACTCCCAATCCATTGATTTATGGCATCTCGTACTGATGTGCACCATGGTACTGCGAGTGCCGGCTCTCGACCAATGAATGTGTTCCTCGCAAGTTCATAGGCTTTTTCATTTTCTGTAATGCCTTGTTATCCTGGTCCCACTACAATATTACTTTGTTTACTTTTGCCAGAGCCTCCAGTTCCTCTTGACATTCCCATACCAGTCTTGAGGTAAACTTGTTGCATATAAGCGATCTAAGGGCTGCTTGGACTGTCAATGGATCCGCTTATTGAAATTTTGCCGCGCTAAATTACAATTCTTCTTGGACTGAATTACAACTAAGCCATTTATTGAGTTTTTTTTACTAATACAAACGTGGTATCTCTGTGGGTAAGAATAGTAGATTCTGTAACGAGGTTGGAATGAAAATTTGATCCGAGGGGAAGATTCCAAACGTGAGCGTAAGAAACCACGAGTATCGAATTTTCATTCTAACCGAGTAGCAGACTATATTTTCTCCACGACCAAAAATACTATTCGCAATATTTGTAATTTTAGGTGGAGTATTATCCAGTTCCATATCTGATTCATCCTATATTTCCCTCATATTTTGACTTGCACTTAAATTTGTCTGCTGACATTGACAGTTTTGAAATTCATGGTAACCTATGTCGTTTAGATCAATTATAGAATATTCATTCCGTATCTTGTTATGGAATGAAAATACACGCAAAACGCATAAGAAGCAAGTGTTTCAGAATAAATATTCCAACTCAAGAGCGAGAATTTTTACATTCTATCATCAAAAATGATTTTGGAATTATTGCATTCAGTAATGGTCGTGGAGAAAAAGTTATTTCTATGCAGAAAAAAAGCGAAGAAAACAATAAAAGCCAATGAAAATCCTAAGAATCATTACTGAAGTTCATTGTAATGCTAAAAATATTGAAAATTATTTCCTTTTAATAAAAATAACTTTTTGACACAGTCCAAATTCAAAAAGATTTTTAAAATCCAACAATCGACATGACCAGGACTCGGGCTAAGAGAACGCAATGTTTCTGGTATACTTAATTTAATATACATATACAATTTTATATAAAGCTGGTAATATTGGAGAAGTTTTTATAGAAGTATCGGTTCGGATGCTCTTAATGGAAACTCGATGGTATGAAAGCTCACCGACAAAGCATAAATTAAGGATAGAACTTATAAAAAGTTAATAAACCAATAAGATTATCATTTTGGCAAGGTTTGGTTGTTAGCACATTGAAATAAAGCATCCATTAATTAAGTCTTAAGACAGGTTTTTAAAAAATCTAAGGAACTTTTAGGGGGCGTTACCTGATTAACACTTCACTGTGAAAGACCGAAAGTCTTAATTCATATTATTTAAATGCAAATTAATTTCATCAAAATGTTTTAATCAAATCTATATAATTAATCTTGTAACGATTTTATGCAATTACAGTGTACAGTGGCGTTGCATTGGTTTATTGCACAAGTCTCGGCCTCGTTTACCGGCGCATCGGATTGGGAGTGCCATCTTTAAAAACCTCAAATTAACAAAAACAGTTTTTTCTGGTTTTCATTGGGTCTAAAATTAGCTATTTTTCCATTCCTTGTGACACACCAAGAAGTGAAGACTTTACTATTGGTAGTATGCAACCACCTGCAGATCGGTTTCGAACTCTTTCGTCCTCATCCGTTCGATAGTCTTGATACAAAAAATTACAATATTATCAAACTTTTAGGGTTGTATATAAATTTTAGCGCCATCTCTTGGTAGTCCTGGCGTGTTTGGTTAAGATAAATATTAAAACTTGTTGTGGGAACTAGGTAAGCTAATCTGTTGGTTGCAACATGCTGACTTGGTTGCCAATACTATAATACAATTAAGAATAATATTTAGTGTGGGTTATCTTTGACCTTAGAGTAAATAGCATTATTTGAAAATAGGAATTAAATACAATTTAAACAGCCAAACTAGAATTTAAAAAAACTTTAAATAGTTTAATGTCTTTTTTGCATGATTTTTTAAAAATCTTAATACTTTTTTACTGTTATTGCTTTCTTGTAATTATTTTGCTATTAATCAGCATAATAAAAACTGTCTAAGCAAACAGGATGTTATTTTATTAATCTTGACTCGGTATTAAAATAACTACCTACCATATATTGTAATTTTTTACAGTCTATTTTACGAATATTGCCATCTTCCTTATTGACAATTTAATTTTTTCATAAATCAAATGTAGATGATCTCAATTTTTTTTTGTTCAAAAACCACTTAAGTGATAATGAGTCTATAGAAAATAATATTAGGAGAAGGCAATTGAGTTTCTATATACAGTGTTCGCCGAAAGTTTGCAACCCTATGGGAAACTTTTTAATTTTTTTTTGAAAATCTGTTTTCGGCATTAGGTTCTGCGCGACACAGAAAAAAAGAAGGATATTTTTGACTCGTGATGTGCGTTACACCTGTCAAACGTCATTTTAAACTGGCGAAAGTGTTATTTTTTTTGAGACACTAATCATAGAGTCTAATTCCAAAGTTTCTTTTACATTTTTTTTTTTTAAATTTCAACTAATTGTAATTTTTTATATATTTTAAATACTATTATCTTAAATTAGGCCAACAATATTTTAAATTTTTTTCATAGAATAAACCGATTTAAAAACAAATAATTTTTTCCAGAAATTTTTAAATGCCTATTTTAAAATTGTCTAGAGCAAATTTATGATTTTTTTTTATCTACACACTTGCCTGTAAAACAATATTTGCTGGTAGATAGTAGAAAAATATTTATTACTTCAAAAAATATTAAAATTTAAAGTTTTAAACGAGAAACAATAATTTGTCATAACTTTTTTTACATCTTAATAAAAATTACTTTTTCGCCTATTTCAATTTCTTAAACTATATTTGACAAGTGTAACATACATTAGCAGAATTTCTCCATCGCAACACACTAACACTCCCGAAACCTAAAAAAACTAAACACTTACTATAAAACCCGGGAAAACCCCGTAGTGAAACGACAGCAGCAGTGGCGCATATACAGTGGGAGGGGGGGGGGCTAAGGGGGGCAATTTAATTTTTAGCTGCAATTGTGCGTTTTTCCAAAAAATATCATTCTTAATAATTTATGTTTTACACACGGCAGCTAATTATTTTGAAACGTACATTTCCAGAAAAATTAACTACATTTTTTTGGGTCATAACTCATGACCAGCAGGGGAACCGGTCCTTCCATCGCTTCCGTAGATCGCACCGCACGCCACTGGTAGGTATAAACTTGATATGTAGCTATAAAAGGATATCTATATTATTACAGGGACAGGGAAATACATTAATTTAAAAAAATTGGTTTTCACCGGGGGCCAAAACTAGTAAAATATACCTACAACAATTTTATTAGATAAAAATCTTGAATAATACTCTGATATAAAATTCTGGCTATGGAGAACAATACCTACATATTCAATAACCTTGGTCCGAGTAACATCCGGTGTATGGCCGCAGGCTAATTAGCCAATTATAACAATTTTTAAACGAATTAAAATCAGTAATTTTACATCATCTCTCGCAATACTGTTATTGAGTCGCGGACGTAATTGTAACATAGAGCACATCAACGGCAGCAATCACAAATAATCGACTTTTCTATTGTTATCATTAAGAGGTACGAGGCTACACTGAGAAGTCTAAACAAAAAAAAATTAAAAAAATAAATAACATAGCTCTAGCAATTACTTTGCCGTTGACAAACACGGTATGATTTTTGAATTATGGGAAAAAGAAATTTTATTTGGAAGATAAATCTACCTCAGAAGTAAAGTCTTTATTAGATCATTTTATCTTCGATTCAAATGTAACTTTTAGAATTTCGGAATTTCAGCGAGATCGTATAGTAAATTTCACTTACGTTTTTATTGCTTTGACGCATTGGCCAACATGCGTTTTAAAAAGTCTGAAAACGGCTATTCCTTTAGAACATTGGCTAGATTTATGAGAGATGGATATATAACTTACCATCAGTGGCGTATTAAGAATGGGGGGGGGGGATGCCAGGCTGCATCCCCCCCCCCCCCCTTGAGCCTAGGAGCTCGGGTCTAAAAGTCTAATTGAAAACTAATTTTTCGTCCCACGCTTGGACTTTTAATTTAAATCTTTAAATACTGTATCCTTGGCTTAGATTACAAAGGTCTTGTAGGAAAGAAAACGTTTAGTTTTTAAACTTTTCCTTCTTAAAGTCGTGTTTTATATAGAGATTCAGATGCATCATATTTTAGTTATT
Source organism: Polydrusus cervinus (assembly GCA_935413205.1). Lineage (NCBI taxonomy): Eukaryota > Metazoa > Arthropoda > Insecta > Coleoptera > Curculionidae > Polydrusus > Polydrusus cervinus. The sequence continues at coordinate 28,611,161 of OW284510.1, read as the reverse complement.
GATTTATGATGCAATTTTAAAGGAAAACGAGTAACAAGAATAATATTTTATACTATTTCTCTATTATATACTTGTCCGTTTCGTTTCCCTTTTTTAGAGCTATTTTAAATCAACAAAAATGCAATTAAATATTTTTACAACAAAAACAATTAGGTATTTATTTTAAAAGAGAAAAATTAAAGTAAAAATTTTATTTGAAACATTTTTTATGGAAGAAGTGTGATAATTTATAATAAATAAAAATTGCGGGAAGAACAAGAATGCTTTATTATGAATATACAAAACGGCACTTAAGAAGGAGTATTTCAAAACTTAGACATTTGCACAAAACTGCTCTTAGATCTACGCTCCTAAAACACATGATTTTTGAAAAAATCACCAATTTTTGCGTGGTGAGCGATATTTATTTTATTTTTAATCAAGAAAAACCGAACACGAAAAACGCTGGTTAGAGTCATACATAACTCTTATGTTAAATTTTTGGATTGACACCAATATTGGCAATATTTATATTTTTCACAAATATAAAAAATGTATTTTTTTGTAAATAAAGAGCCAGCTAGGGATATCAAAAAAATAAGAACGGAAAAAAAACATTTACAAAAACAAATTTAATCCAACTATGCAAAGGGGGAGAGGTAATAATTTAATTTTTGAGACTTGATAGTAGTTAGGTGAATTTTAAACGAACTTTGGACGGGGCCCCGAAAATTTTACACCTGCGGCGCTTTCCACCTTCTTTGCTAGGTATATTATCATGAAATATATGTAGTCCCGACTGTATAGAAAAAAAAATGTACTACTTACGCCCACTGAGCACCCCCGCCCGAGCATTTACACGAAAAAGATACACTGACCAGTCCAATCTGTTGCCTTTCAATCAGCTAAAACCCGTCAAGAGATTATTGTTACAGAATCTGACATCGATGCCGTACTTCATCAATCCGCGTGTCTGCTCTGCATTCTCTCAATATCACAGAGCTGGCCTTCATTCGTTCATGTGTTAAATAATAAGTGAAGTATTTGGTATTTTTAAATATCGTTTTGCTATTATTTTGTGCGTGGACTTTTTGGTTATAAATTTGTTAAACTGTGTGTATCCCTGAAGTGTTCTTTTTATGAGAAAGCACGTAAATATATTTATTTGGTGATTATCTATTACAAGAACACTAGTTCGTACTGACTACTGCTTCAAATTACAGACATCACAACAATTGGCAACCCGGGACAGCCTTCATTCGACACGCTCCGACCTGACTGATCTCTCTAGGCTGGTGTTCTATTTTGGTCTATTTAAGTTATCGGAACAAAGATAACAATATAATTGGTTAAACTACTGGCATATAAAATAATTACGGGGTTAATAGGATGACGTACCTCTCTTCCTTCTCCTCTGGATATCAGTGCTGAATATAGAAATTTGATTATGGTGAAAAAGACCATATCTACTCAAATAATGGTAGGTACTTTCCCTTAGAGATAGTTAAATATTGTATTATTTCGTTAAAATTTTCAGGAAATAGGTTTCTCATGAAAAACCGCCGTATTACCAATAAGACACCTCCCCTTGACAGTATTCAGTTTTCAATTAATTACATACATTTATAATGTAAAATAATGTCTGATTGTTAAAAACATATACCTACTATTAACATGTAGCGTATAATGGATGTAAATCGAAAAAATCAACATATAATGTAGAGGAGACGATGAATATTCATTGGGGTTATTGTTGTGGGATCACAGAATTGCCCTGACCCTTCATCGGGATTATCGATGTTGTTCAGCTGTTTTTCAAACTTTACTAATATTTACTAAAATACATGCGAGCTGTCCAATATTGTTATTGTTTCAAAAAGATGGCAATTTTTAAGGGATTATTTAAAAAACAAAAAATCGGAATTTTTAACAGTAATATACCGATAGAGGAGGCGTCTTATCGGTAATACCGCTGTTTTTTTTACAAGAAATCGATTTTCTGACAAATTTTCACCAAATGTAATTTTTACTTATAATCTGATATGATCCCGAGAGCTTTAGCTCGAGGGTCTTATCTTTGATTCAAGTAATTGCGTAATTCAATTCGGGAGATTACTACGAGGACATGAATCGAATCTTTTTGAGGATTATTTTGGTGAGATGATAAAATATCTTCCAGCTAATTCAGTAGTAGTGATGGATAACGCAAGCTATCATTCACGACGCACAAAGACTCCAACTTCATCTTGGAGAAAACAATAAATTATCAACTGGTCAATCACCAAAAGTATTGAATTTGAAGATAATTTGATAAAGAAGGAACTATTAGCTATAGCAAATTTACACAAACATCGTTTTATGAAATATGCCGTGGAAGATATACCTGAAAAACATAGTGTAACTGTGCTACGCACACCGCCATATCATTGCGAACTAAATCCTAGAACTTATATCGGCGTGAAGTAAAAGGATTTGTAGCAAGACACAACACGACATTCAAAATAAAAGACGTTAAGCTACTGTTTGATCAAGCCATTTAGGAAGTGACACCAGATAATTGGCGAAAAGAAGTCCATCATGTCATTAAAGGAGAGGATAAAATGTGGGATCTTGACCACCTGATCGATCGGACCGCCGACCCGTTAATTATAACGTTAAGAGGAGATGACAGTTCCTTAAATGACAAAGAATATTATAATTTTTTATAATTTAATTTCTTTATAATGTATTTTGTATTTTTTTGGAATGTCTAATAAAAAATAAGTGTACCGAATACTATGTACATAATGCACGTCTTTGTCACACCATTTTCAGTGTGAATGGATAACAATAGACAATACTTATAAATTGACCCAAACCCCGGTGGTACTACCTGCACTTGATGAAAAAAAAGAATTTTGTAATGAAATTAATGTCAAATTATGAAAGTGGCTTAAATATTCGTTGGGTCACTCTGTAGTCACTTTGCATACCTAATGAGCTTTTATTACTCTACACCTTTCTGAAATAGACTATAGAGTTGATTGTAGAATATAAAAACATAGCATTTTTATGATTCAGCCTCTACTTATAATATACTATTTTAAAATAAAAATGCATTTCAATAATAATTCTTGATTGTGTGGGCGGTATTCTATATAAAATGTTGATCCGTTTCTTTATCATAATCCAAATAAAAGTAATAAATATCCAATTATTTATATGATTCAGTCGAAATCATCAATCGATAACCTTCATTCGGAATCATCACTCGAAATCGGTCGTATCCATGCAACCAGTAATACATTTCGAATGTTAGGTATATACAGTTATTATCTAAATAAATACGAACATAATTTGTCTGACTGTTGTTAAAAATTGAGTCCCTTTCACAATAAATAATCTTTTAATTGGACGCTATAAATAAGAAGTGACAAAGGTTAGGTGACTAGACTGGAGGCCCCACGGTCAATCATGGGGCACTCATTTATGGTTCGATGAGCACCAAGTTGGTCTGTGATGTTAACGATTCTCTTATGGTAATTTTTGCACTTGAGACAATGGCACTAGAAGATGGCAACAAACTGTTTCATTTAAAAAGTGGTTGATTTAATGTATTGCTTTCATGATTCCTTTAAGATACAATTATTAGTTTTTCGTTAAATGCGTTTTATTTTCATTATTTCAAAGCCGGACTTCTTTTTTTGTGATGATGATGAACGTTTGCCCTGTAATACATATTGAAGCAGCGCCAAAAATCTATAGTCTATTTCAGAAAGGTGTAACAAAAGCTCATTAGGTACGCAAAGGGACTACAGAGTCATCTAACGAATATTTAAGCCAGTTTCATAATTTGGCATTAATTTCATTGCAAAATTCTTTATTTTCATCAAGTGCCGGTCGTACCACCCGGGTTTGGCTTAATTTATAGGTTTTGCCTATTGTTATCCATTCACAAACACTGAAAATGGTGTGACAAAGGCGTGAATTATGTACATAGTATTAGGTACACTTATTTTTTATTAAACATTACAAACAAAATACAAAAAATACATTATTAATTTTTGACGTTATAATTAACGGATCGATGGTCCGATCGATCAGGTGGTCAAGATCCCACATTTTATCCTCTTCTTTAATGGCATGATGTACTGCTTCTCGCCAGTTCTCTGGTATCACTTCCTTAATGGCTTGATCAAACAGTAGCTTAACGTCTTTCATTTTGAATGTCGTGTTGTCTTGCTACAAATCCTTTAACTTACGCCCATATAAGTTCTATAGGATTTAGTTCGCAATGATATGGCGGTGTGCGCAGCACAGTTACACTACATTTTTCAGCTATATCTTCCCCGGCATATTTCATAAAACGATGTTTGTGTAAATTTGCTATAGCTAATAGTTCCTTCTTTATCAAATTATCTTCTCTTTTTTTCTTTGGTTAGTTATCATAACTAATTTAATGCACAATATTTACCTACGCCTATGGCCGACACCAAAATTGAGCCGAGCTGGACGGAATATCCCATTTTATTACTATACACAATAAGTCTAGATTACAGTTCTAGTTATACAGGAGTACTAGTACACTGGAGCATGAACTGAGATGGGTGTAGCCATGGGTTCAATAAATAATGACAATGCAAGTCCAAACCTTCTATCATACATATTTATTATTCCCTTTTTTTAAAATTAATAGTAGTTTGTGCAACAAGAGTGGATATGATGTCCATATCGCACGAGGAAGTAACTTCCGAGCACAATATGGACAATCCACTCGAGTTGTACAGTATATTTTTTCTACGACTTAACTTCATGCTAAGAGTTTTAAAAAATTATTTAAATTAGGCATCATAACTTGTCTTTTAAGTTGGCCATAAACTTGGGAGAACGATAATAAGAAACAATTGAACAAGAATTCATTTTGATGGCAAACCCATTGACCAAATTACACTGTAACATATTTATCGATTTTGGTAAGTTCTTATATTTATACAAACTCACTTTTGAATATATCTATCTTTCTCACATTCGGCTTTTTGCAGAATACCAGACAAAAAGCGATATATTATGTATTAATAAATACGAACAAATTATTTTCTCAACGGTAGGCTGATTGTTTTACTGAATTGCACAGAAGAAAAAAAGGGTTGTCGGGTTTATTTCTGCTTGCTTAAGAATTATAACTCCGAAAGTACAACAAAATAGCTGTAGAAATCGTTTTAAACAGTTCAAAATGGATTTTGTGCATTAATATGCATTTTTAACGTTCGTTGTGGTCAAATTTTTCAAAATAATCGCCATAACGGTCATTTTGTAGATATATAGTACATTTTATGCAAAGCTTGTCGTAATTGTCTAGAAATGAGTGGAAATAGAGATATTTTTGAAATAAGAAAGTGGGTCTGTGTGCAAATCTTTAGTTCGGTTAGAAAATAACAATAATTTGGTAGAAATATATTTTGGTATTGATTTTGTTATTATACCTTCAATTTTTGCACCATTTCGTGTACTCTTTAGGAAAATATTGTGTATAATATACACAATATATATATATAGACCCTGGAATAAATGTTTTAATTTAAATTTAAAAAGAACAAATTTCATCTGACAGATTTGGATATTTTTGAAGCATATTGTTAACCTAACTTCTCTCAACTGTCATAAAACGAATTTACAACATATAAATTTGGCTTCTCTGTAATTGACTACAGTGATTGGTCAGTTTCATAACCTAACTAGGATGGATATGAAATTTTGCCGCACAGTTAACTGGAATAGCCTACTTTACCCGCTACTTAAGTGTAAAGGAAACAGCAAATTTCCATGTGGGAGTAGAAAAAAATATATCGCATCACTTTGAATTGATAAGCCCAAAGTACACAATACATGTAGGTACTTCAATATTGATAAGTTAAAGATATACCGCACCATATAACCTGTGTCTTAGCTTTGACAGCAGATATGAACCTAGAAGAACCAAATATTTGGGATATACCTGCCACAATACTCTCGTAAAATCTTGACATTTTATCTTATTTGTAACACCTAAAAATTTGATATCTGTATAGATGTCAAGTGGTTTAAAGCCCCGCCTTTATAGAATGCATCTCGAGTTTTTTAACTAAGCAAACTAGGTATTTGTCACAAAATTTTCAAAGAATAATATTTCTCTCGGCCGCAAATATTGACTAGGCAAACATTTATAAATTAAATACTAAAGTGTTAACTCGTACAAGATTGTTAAAAACCTTTCGAGAGTATTTATCTGTGTACACATATTATATGTTCGTCATTATGGTGTATTTGGCTTTTAGTCGTTGGTACACATCGGGTATTGGTATCTTACGAATGCCCACTTCAAATAGACACAAGCCAAGACGGCCTTAAAAATTTTTCGTTCGTTTATTTGGTGATTGTGATTGTTGTTGTTTGTTTATGGCGCGTGACGTCTTATTAACCCAAACCCTGGACGGTCACGTAATTTTGTGGTTACCGTTTGATATGGGGAAAACTTGGTTTACGTTGTGCAAACAATGAATAATTTTAAAGAGTTCTTTTTGATGTGTATGCATATTTTTGTAGAGGTACCTAAACTAGAATAGTAGATTCTGTAACGAGGTTGCGGAACGAGCATGAGGAACTACGAGCATCGAATTTTCATTCTAACCGAGTAGCAGACTATATTTTCTCTACGACCAAAAATACTATTCGCAATATTTGTAATTTCAGGTGGAGTTTTATCCAGTTCCATATCTGATTCATCCGATTTTTCACTCATATTTTGACTTGCACTAAAATTTGTCTGCTGACATTGACAGTTTCGAAATTCATGGCAACCTATGTCGTTTAGATCAATTACAGAATATTCATTTCGTATCTTGTTATGGAATAAAAATACACGCAAAACGCATAAGAAGCAAGTGTTTCAGAATAAATATTCCAACTCAAGAGCGAGAATTTTTACATTCTATTATCAAAAATGATTTTGGATTACTGAAAAACAAAAATCTCAGTCGAAGCCTTCTTTTGAAAAATAATGTCGCATTAACACAAATAGAAATTTTAAGATTTTTTATTTAAATTGCTCATAATTCCAAACTGACTAAAAATGTGGATTGTAACATATAAGGCATTTAGATAGGAAATTTAATTCTCTACACGTTAGTAAGCTAAAAAATAGGGTGTCCCATTTGCAAAAATTAACTTATGCACTTTTATTTAAATGGAAACATTGGCACAATTTTCAGAACTCCCTGCATAAAAAACGTGAAACCTAAGTAATTTAAACTCAAGAACTATGTATTTCTTGAACGCGTGCAAAATTTTAAATGTTTACCTTTATTAGTTTCAGAGTTACTAAACTTTCTTCTCGGAACGTTTTTACACAAAAAAATCCTTTTATAATTCATATCTCAAAAACGGTTAGAGATGGGAATAGATTAATATTAACAAAAGTTATTTAGATTTTCATAAGGTAATCAAAAATGCTAAAATATATAGGGTATTCCATTTGAAATAGCAAAGTTGTCATTAACTTCCGGTATAACCGGAAGTGGCAAAAACCTCAAAAGATAATGTTTTAAAAGCTCAAAGCCAATTATACCTGCTATCAAATTTTTAGAAAGATAAGTTTACTTGTTTCCGAGATTTTCTAATAGGCCACTCAACGTGAATCACCCTGTATTTTTAGTGGTAATGTTTGTTTCCCAACCAGGTGGTAAACATGCCTAAACAACGATGGAAAAAATAGTTTATCAAAAATATTATGTAGTTTACCTTTTAATTTACCTTTCTTTTTTATGGAAATAATAAATTTATTATTATAACTAAGAATACAATTCTTTATTCAACGGCGAAGGCACCGTTACAGTATTTTCCATTATCAAAATCCAATTAAAAATAAATAATTTCGGCCCTAACACAACAATTTAAAAATGCGGTTAGAAAAGCAACTCACCCTGCGATGTCAAACAACAAGTACTAACACGCGCCTGACGTAAAGCACTTTTAATTGGCCAGTTTAAGTTCCATAACATAACCGTGGCCTGGATGTACTCCAGCAGTCAAACTTGCTGGTTAGTAAATTCTGGTTAAAAATCTTTGTGTAAACCAACACACCAAATTGTTTTGAATAATTTTATAATCTGAGTTTTCTTATTATAACTAACGAAAAATTGTCTTGGGTAGATAATTAAAAATCGATCAAATTGATTAAATAATTTACATATTTCCACGTTGGAATTTCCAAGTTCCATTGCTACATACGGTTGCAAAAGTTCGCTTTTCTTAAAAATAATTATCTTAGTTCCATTATTATCAAACACGTACAAGAAACTAAGTGATTTTATAAAGATAAGGAATAAGAATTTACCCAAGAATCTAAACAGACACATGCCAAACCAGATCTTTGCAAACGGCTTTAGGTATTCTAATGATGCAAATAGTTTTAACTAAATAAGAGGAAGAAATTAACTTCAGCAATAATCAACATACCCTTACTTAAGTAATTATAACAGGTTAATAGGAATTTATAGTATGAGAAGATCGAGAATTTTAAAATGGTTTACTAATTTCCAACCCAGATAAGTAGTTAAATGTATGATACAAAGAAGTACTCTTGGCTCTTGGTTTATGAAATACGGTTTTTTTGAAAAACCTTCAAAGTTCTTTTGTTTATTATGTTGCAAACGCGATTTACCGAATTTCAAAAGCCTTAGAATAATATTAGTTATAGTCTTTTCCCATAAGAGATATTTTTCTTGGCATGAGATCTTTTCTCTTCGCAAATGATATATATTTCTCTTCGCATAAGATAATTTCTTTTTGCTCAAGAGAATTTCTTTTCGCGTAAGGGATTTTTCTCTTCAAATCTATATTTGAAGGACTTATCTCAAAAGCAAGTTACGATGCAAACATGGACGGGATATAGAAGCCTTGATGGAGCTAACATTTTAAGCATGTAATGAGTCAATAAGCGTCCTTATTATAATATTTTAATTAAAAGAAATTTTTCTCAATCGGGGAGACCGCCGACTCCACGGCGATTGATAATACACGAGAGAAATAAGCTCCTGATACGGCAAGTCAGCGTTGTCTTGTTGGCGGGCTTTCGGGCAGGGCCGGCGACAAGAACCAACATTCTCTTGACTCAAGAACAAACGGTATTGGATCGTGATATAAAGACGTTCAACGAAGAGAAAAATAATTTATTTGAGATTCTTATAGGTACTTTATAGCAAGAGAATGACGGTTTTGGGCCAAGAAAAAGCACGAATCTTTTGGATTAAAGGGGTATGCATTTCTCCCAAAGGAGTAGTTTTATTTTGATGACTCTCGACTGGAGACACATTGAGGAACTTGCGAAACGTGTCTCCTTTCCAAAACTTCCCTCTCGATCAAATGTGACTAAAAAAAAGTACCCAGCGAGGAGTTGTAAACCTAAAAATAATTGTATGGGCACCCTTAATTTCAGAGTGGGCCATTATCCCTCCACTGGCGCCACCACCGAGTTAATCTGATGACTTACTAAAACCAGATTATCCCATAATTTCAAAGTAATCCACATCTTTACATCAACAAATATATATCTTTAAATAATTGCAACTTAAACAAAGAACTTCGCATGTCTCCTTTTTTTCACAAAAAACATTTTTTTCGTTAACAAATCACATGAGACGGCTTCTCCAGTCGACTCCGACGGGGTCAAAGGCGCACCCAAAGCAGACCAGTAGCACCCGAGCGTGGTTCCGCTCTTTGGAGAGGTCCCTTCCACCTTGGTATGGACAGAGTTTTTAACGACGAATAATTGTTTTCGCTGTTGTGATCCTTTAACTGTTTCAGAGGCGCATTTGGGTTGATAGCAGCCTTTTTTTAAATAAATTTGTCGTATTTGAAATGAAATAGTATATTACATAACAAGTGATAAAAGTTATACTTCTCAAATGAGGAGCTCTTTAGCACGAGGCGTCAGCCGAGTGCGGAAATTCTCCGAGTTTTAGAATAATCACTTTCACACGAGTAATGTACATTATTTTTCCTACGACCACAAAGAATTATTAAAAAAGCGTTTGATTTGTGAATAAAATATTTCAACACTAGTGTTGAAAAAAAATATCAACACTAGTGTTGAAATTAGCATTCTTAGGATTATGTTCCACTTAATATCTGGTTTCATAATTTGTCAATAGGTCATTAGTTGTATTGAAACTTTTTCAGTTTTTCATATTTTATATATCATAGGAAGAACTATCCTGGATTGACTTCTAGATTAACTAGAATGAGAAATTTTAAATTTACTTAAGGAAAAATGCATTAAATATCAATTTAAAAAATCCACCCAACTAGGAAGATTTCAATTCAAAATAATTCTATAAATTATTTAATGTTTTTATAAAAAAAGTAAAATACTCCTGATGGGATTTAAACCTGTGACCTTGCGATCTGTAGGCTAGAGCTCTATTCTCTACGCTATGGCTACCGATAAACATTTGTTAATATAATATGACACTCTCTTCAGCGCGATTTGTTTTTTCTGGTAATAGATTTTCCAGTATATTATTAACATTTTTTATAATTTCAGATGGCGTATTTTCACACTCTAATTCTGAATCACTCGACAAATATACGATTAATAAATTTGTTCTTTTTAATTAATATATATACATATGAGGCGACAAGCGTGTGTCGCAACATGTCAGGATTTTTTTTGTTTTTCATACAGTAATAAATAAATCTGTCAATTGGCTTAGATTTTATAAAATATTGTTTTACAATAAAAAGGTTTACCGGCTTATCAGTTTTGCAAATGAAGTATTTTGTCTTAAATTATATGAATAAGTAGTGTCGCTCAAGGGGGGGGGGACTTCTGGGCCTATTGGGAAAATAAGCCCTGCCTAACTTGAGTAAACAGTCTCTGAGAAGTCTTCCCGGACTGAAATTCGCTTTATCATCACAATACTTTTCACGTTTTACCACTTAAATTTTTACTGCAATTTCTTGGAATCTAAGTACGGTTCTGTGTATTTTATAGTTGTTATGTTACTATCAGACGCGGTATTTATAAAAGCCCATTGTTAAATTGTTTCATGCTAACTGAATTGTAATGTTTATTGAGTTCCAGGAACGTTAAATTATTTAAATGATGCTGTTTCCAGTGTAAAACAATTTTATATGATTCTTACAGATTTAGGCTGCAGTGAGCCTATGTAAAGTATTAGTAAGGTCTATATATCATGTTTTGTTGCCTTTGGCGTTTAAAAATTTGTTTACTCCCGCATGGATATTTGCTGTTTTCTTTACACTAAAGTGGGTACACAATAAGTGGGCTTTTTCGGTTAATTGAACAGATATTATTTCATATCCATCCTAGTTAGGATATGAAACTGACCAATCGCAGTGGTCAATTAAAAAGAAACCAAATTTACAAGTTGTAAATTTTACGAGTCGTTTTCTGACACTTGACAGAAGTGAGGTTAATACTTGAAATATGCAAATCTGTCAAATAAAATTTGTTCTTTATTAATTTAAATCAACACTTATCTTATACCCAGAGTCTGTGCATACACAATATATTCCTAAAGAGTGCACGAAATGAAATTGAAGTTATAATACATTTTTACCGAACTATTGTTATTTTCTGCTCGAACCTAAGATTTGCCACAGATGCGCTTTCTTATTTCAATGATCACCCGTTTTCCACTCATTTCTAGACAATTACTATAACATTTAATGCATATAATTCCTACAAAATACTAACCTTGTTTGTTTTTTCCCTATAAATATTTGTCCATCGCGATATTTTCTGATATATTTTGAACAGGGATCCAACCCCAATCAACCCTAAAAGTTTTATTATACGCAATAGAAAATTGTATAGGTAAATCTTCTTTAAATGGTGGAACATGAAGATGAGTACATAAAACCCGATAACACAGAAGAAATTATAAGATTCTAGAAAAGATTCCATTTTTTACTAAAGGTTTTAAGGTTATGATATTTTTACGGTATTGCCACTTTTCTTTCCACGTTAACAGTATTGCTAGTTTGTAACAGCGAACGTTAAAAGTTCATATTAATGCACAAAGGGCATTTTTAACTGTTTAAAACGAATTCTACAGCTATTTTGTTGTACCTACTTTCGGAGTTATAATTTTTACACAAGCAGAAACAAACACGAACAAACCTTTTTTCTTCTGTGCATTTCAGCAGAAAAATTTAATCAATCTAGCTATGAATGAGAAAAATAAATTGTTTATTTTTATTAATAAATATTTCGCTTTTTGTCTGTTATTCTGCAAAAGACCGATTGTGAGAAAGACAGATAGACCCAAATTGATAAATATGTTAGTGTAATTTGGTCCATGGATTTGCCATCAAAGTTTACGGAACACTTAAAAGTTATAATGCCTAATTTAAATAATTTTTTAAAAATTTTTAGTATGAAGTTCGGAAGTTAAGTCATAAAAAAAAATATATTGTACAACTCGAGTGGATTGCCATATTGCGCTATCGTGCGATATGGATATCATATCCACTCTTGTTGCAATGTATATTAATGTATTCTAAGTTTCAATGAAGTAGTTGACACTATTCAAAAAATATGTATATGAAAAAATCTTAAATTTGTTTCAATCTAGAACACTCTATATCTGGAAAACGAAGAGGTTGTAGACCTATAACTATATGAACTTTTTGTCTTAAAATCAATCAAAGATTAAACCCCTAAAATGTCTACTTGCTTAATTAAATATTAAAGAAAAAAAATCCTGATTGTGTAGTGTAAAAATTCAGTAAATATTATGAATCAATTTTTACAGTGTGATGGGCCAATTTCATAACACCGTGTATACACCACATATACACTATATTGCCAATACAAGCAGCCGCACTAAGCAATTCAAAATAACCTGAGTTTGGGCCCGTTGTGCTTGCGCAGTAGGGAAAAAATTAGGCAACCGACACGATATCTAACAGAACGTAAACAGAACCGACTCGCCGTTGTTTTTGTATTTTGTCGCCATCTTTTGTTTCGTTTGTGTGTGGTTATAGTTTCCAAGTTTTGGGTGTAAATATTTATAAAACTTTACTTTAGAAATTTTTTTTTTTAGTTTGTAAGTTGTTAGTCATTTCCATCTTTTTCTACGTTGTATTTGTTTGAATTTTCAGTGTGTGTTTGTGGATATTATTTTTAAGTTTTGGGTGCGAATTTAGGTAAAAAACTTTACCAGACATTTTGTGATTGTTAGCGACTTGTGTAAAAAGATTTGTAGAAAAAAGTGCATGATCCTTTTTTGCACGAATCGCGGTTCAATCCCAGGAATAAGGTATTTCAGGTATGTAAAATATTGGTTACTTAGTTTTATTTGACCATAAACTGTACACACCCGAACTAACAGGTAAGTTTAAATAAAAGATTGTAAAAATATTTTGAAAGTCGGTCCTGTCAAATGTTTACATCAAAAATCAAATTTCCGAGCTGCGCAAACTCAACGGGCCCTGATCATCTGCCTACAGTGGTGTCATCATTGAATTATGGTATTAGCAATATAGTGTATGTGGTATACACGGCCACATCGCTAAAGCAAATACCGTAACATTCATTATACAAAATTTTATACAGAATATATTAAAAAGCAGAGAATAAAATCGAAACTAATGTAATAATGCATAAGCCTGCGTCACTTAATATCCAGCATCCTGACCATCTTATTCACGACAACAGGTTTATCTAGTTTTAATAAGCTCAGACCATCGATTGATAAATGAAATTACTTGGAAATAACTGTACTTTAATTTAAAGGTACAATTAAATCGAAAAAACCGCTTTCCGATTTCCTCTATTGACGATTCACTTCCGACGGAATTAAGATTCTTTTTTACCGTAAAAAATTGCTGTTTTACTGAGCTCTAGTAGGAATGTGCTGTTTTTAATTATCTATTGATACGCATAAGAAAAACGCTGTATCCGTTTTCCGGATTAGAGGAATCGTAATAATGGTGACAATTATAAGCCAGTTTTTGCCAACCAACAAAATCCCGCTAAACCATATTTCAAAGGAAAATTTCTTTGAAACTACAAAAACAATTTGGTAAAAATCTGTTTCATATTGAGCGGAAAGTATCATTCTTTCTAACGAAGCAAAATTCGAGTGTCAGGGTCAGCGGTTGCCGAGATTTTAGCATCTGAAAAATGGAATAGCGTGATATTGTTGGTTGGCAAAAACTGGCTATTTTGCCATCCAACAAAATATCGCTAATTGATTTTTCAGACGCTAGAATCAGGGGCGGCGCCAGGATTTTTGGGATAGGTGGGCACAAGTGGGCCCGATGATTTTAGGGTGAGTTATTATTCACCAAAGCAAAAATGACTTCTAAAGAAAAGAGAAGCCGCCTCCCCCACGCTCTATAACGCCATAAGCGCGGAGTAAACAAACTCCCCTCTTGTTCAAACTAACGTCTAAAAAAAAGGTCATCATCGTTCTATTTATATAATATCACTCCTTTCTCTCTCATCAAATATTTCATAGTCAAATCCCACTTTCCCCAAATTTCATTACAAAACCGAATCCCTCAATTTTGGGTGGGCACTAGGGTGGGAACCATTGTCTTTGAGGTGAGCCAGTGCCCACCCAATTTTACGTTAGTAGTAATAGTCTGGAATTTCCTGTGATTCACAGACCGGGGGGGGGGGGGGGTGTTATAAGGGGAAAGGGAACTCACTCACTACCACTGAACATTAAGATCTATTTTTCTTTTATCCGTACATCGACCTGGAAGAAATTTTGGCTTGGGGTGACAGTAACCAAGTCGAATTTAATGCTAAGAAAACCCAGGCGGCAGTCTTCTCCAAAAAGGTTAACATTGCAGAACCGGATATAGTCATGGCAGGACACGCAATTCCCCTGGCACCGTCTATTAATTTGTTGGGGGTCAATCTGGGAGGTAATATGTCTTGGCATGATCACGTTGCCGCAATTGCCAAGACAGCTGCACAGAAACTTGGTGTACTTTTCCGCACCAAAAGGTTGTACACACCTCATCAACTTTTGACACTCTACAAAGCCCAGATTCGACCATCATTAGAATATTACTCTCATGTCTGGAGCTCTGCACCCAAGCACACCCTTCGGCTACTGGATTCCATTCAAAGGAGAGCCGTTCGTCTGATCGGCGACCCCGAGCTGACCAAGACCCTCGATAGCCTGGAGCATCGAAGACAGGTTGGTGATTTGACTCTCTTTTACAGATATTTCCATGGCAGGTGTTCGACTGACATTGCCCACTTGATTCCACCTAGAGCAATGCAAAACAGAAATACACGGCAAACCACTGCCGCTCATCCATATGTTGTTCAGCTTAGTACTCCTCGAACTTCATTGTTCAAGAATTCTTTCATCTGGAGAACGTCATCTTTGTGGAATGATCTTCCTGAGGTCGTGTTTCCCAATGAATACAATCTTCAACGTTTCAAGACCAATGTTAATCGCTTTTTTCGCACTCGCACCGCTCCCAGAGCGCCTTAAAGGATTTTTCCTACAGTGCAGGTGTTTTATCATAAAAAAAAAAAAAAAAAAATCGACGACATATAGCGTTATTAGCCGGAATCAGAAAGAGATCTCTGAACAGTGACATCTAGCCGTAAATAGTTTAAAGTAGTTATGTTAGCGTCTGTAAATAATTTTTAAATTGAAAAATGTTTTTGCCGGTGTACAGACTCGATTAAAATTGAAAAAGTTTTATGCCTCCGCTGGAGGAGATTCCAGACTATTACTACTAACATAAAATTGAATAAGTTATATGACCGAAGTTGGTGAGAGAATTTCAGGTCCCCCGTAGCGCAATTGACAGCGCGCTTGACATGTAATCGAGAGGTTCTGGGTTCAATTCCCAGCGGAGGATGAATATAAAACCTGTTTCATATTTAGCAGCAAGCATAATTCTTTCCAGCGAATCGAAAATCCTGTTTCAGGCATCAACCGCTGTCGAGATCTTAGCAAAATGTCACTAATGGTGACATAATAGGATTCCTCTGTGGCGTTCTTATAAAGCACTGACCAATCACAGTTTACTGTTTTTACTGAGGCTCCGCCTTCTTTTTCAAGATTCCAGATTATATCATTTATATGTAGGTATATGGTACAATATGTTATTAATTTTGTTCAGTATAACAAAATATATATATATGTACAGATCTATAATGGTTTTATCAATAATGCAACTTGCTGAATGTACATAGAAAATTAATTTCATGTAGCAATATTATTGAGTGAGTCATAATCATTTGGCCGAAATGACAAAACAGCGAACTTTGTATCCAATGGTAGCGAGTTCAAGCCCGGCAGCCTGCAAACTTTTTAAATTTTTTTTAACACAATAATGGATAATTAAATATTAAAATTCTAAATTTCTTCAAAAATTCCCACATTAAGGTATACCTTTGGTAACATCATTGGAAAGCTTAAATAATTCTCCATCATTTTAGTTCAAGGTTCAATGGCGTACCGATCTTGATAAGAGTGGGGGAAGCTACTGAAAGTGTAATCATTTAAATTGCTGTAACTTTTAAACACCTTATCTGAATTTAGTAAACTGAAGCTTGTTTGGAAGAGAAAAGTAAGTACTTTCATTTGTCGTCCACTAGTATACGATATTTACTAATAAAATTGTTAGAGGGCGCAATTTGTAATAATAACAGTTTTTTTTGATTTTATCTCGAAAACTTAAATCATATTGTATAATTAGGACATCGTCATCTGAAAGTATATTAAATTTGCAAAAATGTTAAAACCGCAGTTTGATATCCTTGTGCGCTTCAGATATTTGCAATAATAACAGTTTTTTTGGTTTTATTCCGAAAACTTATATCATACGGTATAACTGTGATCATAATAGGAAAGAAGATTAAATTAGTAGTATGAAATTACATATCTCTTGTTCTTGATTTAAAAAACTTACCAGCATTCAGCAGCAGAAACTGTTTGAGATTTGTTGATGGGGCATACTCACCTATAAAAGAAATTAAAAAATTAGGATATTGTAGATAAATCCTAAAAAGTGTAGATACCAACTTAAATTTAAAATTATAAACACAGGTTTTTTGTAATATACAAAATAATTTTCTAAGAGAGCTTAGAGAAGTGGGTTATTTATTTCGTATATTTTTTAAAAGTTTATGGAAGTATTATGGGCGTAAAAAAGATTAGTTCTTAAGAGCCTTCCATACCAGCGTGAAAGACGGCATCGTTTCCTGGCTTGTCTAATTGAAAATGTAATACAAACATTTTAGTAAAAGGGTTCACAGGAACTTCTAGTTTGGCGGATACTACCCTTATTTTTTTTATAAAAATTTATTTTAATATAGTATATAGGTTCAAATTATATCACTCACCATGCAGAACATAAAAATGGAAATATTGCGGCTAGTCATGTTAATTTCTTATATATTAAAACTTAATATACGTAGGTACTTTGTCATATGCATTACACCTTACACGATCATTCACACTAACAGTCTCAAATGATATGCAGTCTCGTTTCTAATGAGGATTTATATCAATCCCTAAAATTTGCCCTTCACGATCAGCATTACTGTCATTTCCTTATCAAGACTTTTAGTCTGAATGATCGTGTAGGATCCGCAATACGAACAAACTAGTCATTAAAACACTCATCCATTTATCTTTTGGATAATCGAGATTTCTCTATGATACAAAAACATAATATTCAGAGGCTATGACGTCATCAAATAGAAAAAATTATAAAAATAGATTTTACTTGTATTTTTAGAAAATCCTCTATTTATCGGTTCGTTTTCTATAGTCTATTTCAGAAAGGTGTAGAGTAATAAAAGTTTATTAGATATGCAAAAGGACAGAGTGACCCAATGAATATTTAAGCTTATTTATAATTTGGCATTGATTTCATTGCAAAATTCTTTATTTTCATCAAGTGCAGGTAGTACCACCTGGGTTTGGGTCAATTTATGGGTTTTGCCTATTGTTA
Organism: Polydrusus cervinus; assembly: GCA_935413205.1. Lineage (NCBI taxonomy): Eukaryota > Metazoa > Arthropoda > Insecta > Coleoptera > Curculionidae > Polydrusus > Polydrusus cervinus. The sequence continues at coordinate 28,593,203 of OW284510.1, read as the reverse complement.
TCCATTCACCAACACTGAAAACGGTGTGACAAAGACGTGCATTATTAGGTATACTTATTTTTTATTAAACATAAAAAAAATACAAAAAATATAGCAAAATTAAATTATAAAAAATCATAATATTCTTCGTCATCTGAGAAACTGTCATCTCCTCTTGACGTTATAATTAACGGGTCGACGGTCGGATCGATCAGATGGTCAAGATCCCACATTTTCTCTTCTTTAATTACATAATGAACTGCTTTTCGCCAGTTTTCTGGTGTCACTTCTTTAATGGCTTGATCAAACAGAAGCTTAACGTCTTTCATATTGAAAGTCGTGTTGTGTCTTGCTACAAATCCTTTCACTCGCGTCCATATAAGTTCTATAGGATTTAGTTCGCAATGATAGGGCGGTGTGCGCAGCACAGTTACACTATGTTTTTCAGCTATATCTTCCACGGCATATTTTATAAACTGATGTTTGTGTAAATTTGCTACAGCTAATAGTTCCTTCTCTATCAAATTATCTTCTATTTTTTTCTTTGGTTAGTTATCATAAATAATTTAATGCACAAAATTTACGTGCGCCTATGGCCGACACCGAAATTGAGCCGAACTGGACGGAATTTCCCATTTTATTACTCTACACCTTTCTGAAATAGATTATAAATGTGCTCGTAGATGGTGTCTTATGAAACTTGATTTTTAATACTTAATAAATCAACAACTAACTTGGCCTAACTTTAACACTTCACGAACACTTATTGACCATCAAGGCGTAAACTTCAACCAGCTCGTACCCAAAGGGGGGTTGAAAGCAATAAAACGCCCGAGGTTAGTTACTTCCAAACCCCGTCTTAACGGGTCGATTGTTGACAAAAAGTCGCTCGGTTACATCATCCAGAAATTAATTAACATCTCCTCAAAGAATAATCGACTTTGTGCAACTGCTAAAGGAGCATCCGGGCAAGGATTAATCCTGCTGAATTAAAGGCATTATACTGCTACAGAGACGCCTGGATATAATTAGGCAAGTCGGGGAGGCAAATGTAATATAGTTGTCATATATGCAGAGTGTTGATAAGACTACACTGTTAAAAAGAATTACACTATTTATCGTTGGCAATTTATTAACTGTAAAAATATTACACTATTAGTTGTGTAAGAAATTTCTGTAGATTTCATGTAATTTTGTAGAGTACTTATTTATAGTCTATATCAGAAAAGTGTAGAGTAAATGGGAAATTCCGTCCAATTCGGCTAAACTAAGCAAAGAAAAAAAAAAGATAATTTGATAAAGAAGGAACTATTAGCTAACACTTTTGTCATTATTTTATGATGGACTGTATTGTACTTTTTTACAATAATAAAAAACTGACATAACCAAACAAAAAACACATGTTGCTTTTTCGCCGGCTGGCTGGCTTGTTGCTTCTCTTCGTTACCGACCTCTTCTTCTTCGCCATGCTGGAAGTGCCAAGTGGAGCCATTATGCGGTGTTGCCGCTGTGAGTTCTTAACATGCCCCCCACCTTGAAAGGACTAACTTTCAAAACACTTAAACATTTTACTGTAACTACTTAGTCGTTGAGGGATAAAGGACAAATTTTTGATAAACTCCTTTTTAGTCTTTAAGGTCGCCACTCTGACGATACTGTCTTTGCCGGGATAAACACTAATTACTCGTCCGAGTCTCCAATTCATTACTGGCGTATTGTCCTCTTTAATAATCACCAAAGTTCCAACTTTTAATTGAGGTTGACTAACTTTCCAACGAACTCGTTGTTGTAATTCAGACACAAATTCTTTATGCCACCTGGCCCAAAAATCCTGACGCATTTTTTCTATTAACTGGTATCGGTTAAGTCTATTTTCGCGAATGTCTAATAATACTACTACACTACTACTATACACATAAAATATCGTTTTATGAAATATGCCGTGGAAGATAAAGCTGAAAAACATAGTTTAACTATGCTGCGCACACCGCCATATCATTGCGAACTAAAACCTATAGAACTTATATGGGCGCAAGTGAAAGGATTTGTAGCAAGACGCAACAAGACATTCAAAATGAAAGACGTTAAGCTACTGTTTGATTAAGCCATTAAAGAAGTGACACCAAAACACTGGCGAGAAGCATCATGTCATTAAAGAAGAGGAGAAAATGTGAGATCTTGACCACCTGATCGATCGGACCGTCGACCCGTTAATTATAACATCAAGAGAAGATGACAGTTTCTCAGATGACTAAGAATTGTATGATTTTTTATAATTTAATTTCTGTATAATGTATTTTCTATTTTTTTTTAATAATGTTTAATAAAAAAAATAAGTGTACCTAATACTATGTACATAATGCAGGCCTTTGTCACACCATTTCCAGTGTTTGTAAATGGATAACAATAGGCAAAACCCATAAATTGACCCAAACCCAGGTGGTACTACCTGCAGTTGATGAAAATAAATAATTTTCTAATGATATCATTGCCAATTTATAAAAATGGCTTAAATATTCGTTGGATCACTTTGTAGTCACTTTGCATACCTAATGAGTTTTTAATACTATATAGGATGGATATGACATTATATTCGTTCAGTTAACTGGTATACCGGGTGTCCACGGAAGGTGGCTCGCCCCTATACCTTTTTTGTTTTTAAAGATAGTGAAATGAAAATTGGAGGATTTATATATGACGTAAAATTGCATTTTTTGACAAGTGAATTAACTTTATGAAACTTCCGGTTTAACCGGAAGTGACATAAACTTTATATTTTTAAACGGGACACCTGGTATATTTTTCCTTTTTTTTAACTCTATATGACATTCTTAATATAACCATGTGTCACTTGTCACTTTTTGTCACCAAAATTATATATTTTTTTAAATATATTTTACTAAGACAACTACTCGATGCATTTAAAGCGTATTTTATTCAAAAAAGATGTTTTATTTTAGGGACGTTCCAACGTTACATTTTTTAAGTTTTTTAATGGAAATTTGGTTAAAACCTAATAGTGTGTGGTATCAAATTAATCGTAATAAAGTGCTCTTTGTTTCTAATCTGACGAGCCACCATGGTGCCATTTAAAAAAAATGAGTAAAACAAGTTTAAATAATTTTAAATTTCACACAGCAGATAGATTTTGACCAAAAACAGTCAAGTTGTATTTTTCCCAAGATTTTAGGACTGAAATAAGTGATTTAAACGTATTCGTAGCCCTCTAGATAAAAAATATATTTAAAAAAAAATATAATTTTGGTGACAAAAAGTGACAAGTGACACATGGTTGTATTTAGAACGTCATATAGAGTTTAAAAAAGGAGAAATATACGAGGTGTCCCATTTAAAAATAAAAAGTTTACGTCACTTCCGGTTAAACCGGAAGTTTCATAAAGTTAAATCACTTGTCAAAAAATGCAATTTTACGTCATATATAAATCCTCCAATTTTCATTTTACTATCTTTAAAAACAAAAAAGTTATAGGGGCGAGCCACCTTCCGTGGACACCCGGTATGGCTCTTTCAGTTCGGTTTTATGTATTTATAATGCGACAGACGTTATTACCGAGAGGTAAATTAATTTAATATATTTTATTTAAAAATTATAGTGTAAGTAATTTATTAAAAAAATCTAAAGATACTGTGTATCTGTTAAATTCCTAACAATAAATTTTAATTACCTCATTATTCCATGGGTTCACTCCGTATTACCATTCATTAAGTAACAACACCACCACTCAATTTAAGGGGATTAATATAAAAATGGGGGTGCGCTATCTTTAATGTTTTCACATGTATAATTGCCGACCGACACGTCAAGCGGAACTCACAGGTGGACGTCACTGTGGGAAAGAACGTTTCGCAGGTGGGAAAGTTATAGGAAGTAAAATTTAGGTATTTTGGGAAAATATTTGGGTTTATGGGGAAGGTGGTCGGTACGAAAATAGAATTGTTACATGTGTATTTCAGGGTGCATGTCTAGCAAAAATCGAAAACAAAATTCCCGACTAATTCCCGGTCGGTTTTTGAAAATTTCTTGGCTTGGTTTTCCTAAATTAACTACACTTTCGTTGTTAAATTTTAAAACATTTATTTAAAAAACAAATGGCTTAACAACCAAATAATATAGTTACTTTTTTAATTTGACGATTTCTTGTTCTATAGTTGCCAAATCTTTTTGTGATTGTTCGATAATTTTTTTCTTTTTAGTTTCCAGTTCTTCTGCTTGCCTTTGAAGCTTAATTTTTTCTGCTTTTTTCAAGTCGCTGTTAACCTCTTTTGCCTTTTTATCTTTTTGTGCTGTGTTGTACCTTGAAAAGGCATTTCTCATGGAAAGTATCATGGATTTTGTAATGTCGATAGTTGGAACTCCTCCAATTTTTTGTAGTAAATCGTACACTAATATTTGGCCTATAAGTGACTCTTCTTTTAAATTTTCCACCAAAATATCTTTATTAACAGAAAATCCCCTTTCTGCTGTGGCATTTCCATGAGAAATTGTTAGAAGTTGCACCACGTTTTTTAAACTGTCATTTGTGATGGTTTCCATCCAAAAGTCATCTACTCTGTTACATCTGGATTAATTTTTCATTTTATTTATCATAGTCTGATCAGTAAGAATGTCTCTAAATGCTCCATCTGCTTCTTCGAAATCCGCATTGCATCTGTTTAAATTTAACAAAATTTCAAATGCTTTGGACATCAGTTGCAAGGATTTTTTTTATCTCTGCCAGTTCTATTGGGGTTAAGGAAACTTATAGCTTCAGTTAATTTATATGCTAACGGACATTTTTCCAAAAGTTTGGAAACTGTATACATCAAGCAGTGTCGACAATCCTGGCGATCATCATTTCTTTATCTTTAACTCCGACGCATTTTTTGATAGCCGCTCTAGTCCCATATCCTAGATCAATCTCTTGGACTTTTTTAGGGTTGCAATATAAAACCATTCTTGTTCTTTTCGAATGCAGTTTATAGGAATACCTAAATAAATAAATTTTGAAGTTGTTTTCCCGGCTCTCAGACACCCTGATTTCTACATGAAAATTATACAAGGGGCTCTATGGGCATCAATACAAGTTTCAATTTAGGTGTCAAAATCGAATAACACCGGGGAACAGCAAAAATGTTTCCGAGACCAAAATAGCAAAATCTTACTTATTTTATTATACTAATATTATCAATCTGTCTTGTAAAAGTCTCATTTGGTTCCGGCTTTATAGATCCATGTTAAATATAATAATTACCTACCCGCCCTTAATGCATGGAAAAATTCGACTATTAAATGAGAAACATGCAACACGAAACTTGGCTAGTTGTTGTTGGATGGGAAGGGGGGGGGGGGGGGGGGCGGTATATCCCCAGGGCTAAATTATAATGCAAGTAAAAAAATAAACAAATTTATTACTTTACATCAATTCTGCAAACATTTTCACCATAGTCATCCTTTTTTTTTAAAGGCGGTTACAAAGACGTACATAATGTGAGTAATTTTAAACATCAACTGCAAAGAATGTTAATTACAAGAAGAAATATAGTCTTATTCATATCGACGCAAGTTTTCCAGATTTATTTTATTATTATTGCTTCTGTCTTTGCTGAAATTATGGCTAGCAAAATTTCTTCGGTTAAAATTAAGAAGCTATTGCGTTTCAAGCGCAAAATAGAAAAAGACAACTTTATAATAAGCAGGTTGACCATAATTTTATCGCATTTTATGTTGGGTATAATTATGATTATGGAAATAGTTATAACCGAGAATTTAACTACTTGTAGTAGCTGCATGAGATTCTCTTGAGTTACGTGGTCACGAAAGATTCTTCAGAACAGCCATAGGCTATGTTCAGATAATATTTATTTTATATAATGGTCGAGAACAAGTTCTTGGAAAAATATGCTGCTGCTTTATTTGATTGTTAATAAAGCAGAAAGTAATGACTACTGCTAAAAGATTGCATTTAAATTAAATTTTAAAGAATTTTTCTCGGGAATTTTATTTTTTTCGGAAAAATATGCGCCGGATTCACTTAGGCCAATTTCTAATCTAAAATTTATGAATGTGCGGCCTTTAGCTCGCGACTACATGACTATGGTGTCGACCGCGTGAGGATGAGAGGGAACTCGAGTAGTCTAGTCGCCCAGTCTCCTGGTCTTCACTCTATTACCGTTTCTTTTAAGTTATTCCATTTGAGGACTGCCTAATAATTAATTAATTAAAGTTGAAAATCAAAGAAGATTAAAAATATAGTATCCTGTGCGGGCAAGTGGACATTGTCGTCGACGTCGCGTAGGTCGAATGTCTATTATTTCACAAGGAATCGTCAATTAAGTAATCCACGCTTCAGGATCATGAAAATAAACCTTATTTTAGATATTTTGTTAATCCTGCTGTACTAAATAGAAATAACGATTATAAATATACAGTGTTCTTAAACACAATGGCAAGGTTATCAGTGGGAACAATCTTAAAAAACGTTTTATATTCCATGAAAGCATATTCCGAGTGTCTGTTGGGCTGTATATCTTTAAGGAACGGCGTTCTTATTATTGATGGTTTCAAAAATTACGGCCTTAATACCTGGCAATTAAATAATTTTGAATAGATGATAAACACGAAATCATTGTGCAAGGGGCATCATAGCGGCTGAAGCGATATTGGTATAAAAGTGTTAGAGCGTTTTCACACGGCACTATTGCGACCATTTGTCGCGCGCGATATATGGTCGCAATATTGCTTTACAGCAAATTATGTGTTCTCTAATATCGCTTGTGTGTGAAAATGGCTCATAAGAAAACACATAATTTGGTGTAAAAGCAATATTGCGACCATTTGTCGCGCGCGATATATGGTGCCGTGTGAAAACGCTCTAGGGTTAATAGTTGATGTTTAATTTTAAATCGTATAAAAAAGCTTATTTATTTATTAAATTTACGAGTAAGAGCATCCAAACTATATTTTTAAATTCTTCTTTAAAGTTACTAACTCCACGCGAAATTGTATCTATACAGGGTGTCCCAGATATAAGGATCTCGTAAAGCATATAAGATACAGAGATGGTTAAATTAAAAAAAAAAGTTACGCAATACTAAATTTTGCAATATCGTGTTTTCAGATTTAAAAAAATCCAAATCCGTCAGAAAATATTTGGGCAAAACCGAATTTTCGCGATTTCAGTTTACATTATTATTGCCATTTTTTCTCCTCTAAGAGTTGGTGTAATTAGATTTTCAATTCGACGTTTCGTCTTTTTAAAACCATCATCAACTTTGCTTTTTAAAGTAGTAGGAAAACTTTATTTAATAATTTTTAAATATCCCTTATTCTTTATAATTTAATAACGTATCACACTTAGTATTAATAATATGTTTCGGACTTAAATATCTATCATCCATAAGAATAAGTGCAAACTTATCTTATTTGAAACTACTTTATTTTCAATCTCCGTAGCCTAATCTACTTTTCACCTGTCTCAACTGTATAGTAGGCTGTGATAGGCACTTGTTTAAATAAATTATAAACACTTGTCAAATGACAGATTAGGTTACTGTAATCGTTTAGTGTAAATTAACTTTTATCTAATTTAAGTGTAATTTTTTTAAATAGAAATTATGGAACATTATTCAGTGATTTGAAAAAGTGTATACAAAAAAAAACATCCAGGCCAATGTTTGAATGGTCAAACAAGTCAGCCACTGCGTGACCACTATCAGTAGATGTTTGCACAGAGCAAAATCAACTAATTAAACAGAATTGTTAAGAATAGTCTTATACTAGCAACATTTTTAATAATCACTATTAAACAATCTATTACTATAGCAAAATAGTTAACTAACGACCAGCATACAGAATTGCTACCTCTTTATTTATACGGACAATAAAACAAAATAATTATGAATATAAACCCAGAATTTCAAGAATGTATTTTATTAAAACATTCTTTTTGAAAATAAAAATGGTTTTATACAACCTAAAGATTATACCAACAATAAAACGCTTTTTTGGGGGGTATAAATGAAATTATTATGTGATATTAAACATTTATTTACCCTTATGCAACATACTTTTAATTGGCAAGAGTGGGGGAGACTTCGACGTATCAAGACGTGTTTTACGATGCCATTTGCATTTGTTCGGTCGTGCGGGCTGTCTCAGATGTTTGTTGTTTTTTTGTGAACAGTGTTGTGAGGTTATTCATAAGCTTTATTTGTCGTGGTGTAAAATTATCAGTATTTTGTAACCTAAAGCTGTGTTTATGATCTCAGATTTTTCGTAGTCTCTTGATTAGAAAGTGTTGAGGGTAAATACCCTTATTTGTTTTTTTTTTAGTTAAATAAATACCTTTAAAATGTTAACCTATTTTTATTATTTACTATTTTTATATTATCGGCCATTTATCTGTTTATTTTAAATTCTGGATATACGATTGCACATGTTTTAAAGCGAAAAATAGCAGTAGTTACATGGTAAAATCAAAAAATGAAATTTGTCAATACCAATATAAATATAGTAAAATATCATTTCTTTACCTTTATTATTTTTTGATTTTAAAACATACAATCATCCAAAATTTCGCTTGTTGCTTGGAGTTTGCGTAAAGAGATAAGTGATCGATAAATTTATAAAAAAATAATATTGGAAATGCGCAAGCGCAAAATTTGAATCGGCACACAGTATAAAAACGTTTTATATTGGCAGCTAAACAATTTTATACCGATTATAAAACTGAATTATACTCTTTTTTAATTGTATTTACTGGTTATAAAGCGTTTTATAGTCGCTATAGAAAAAACCTTTATGGTTATAATCCGTGTCATATAAACAGTATAATCGTTTTTAACTAATGTGTATACCCATAGAGGTACGTTTTATACTCGCTATGGAACAAACTTTCATGGTTACCATCAGTGTCATATAAACAGTATAAGTAACATATTTTAGTTATCCTTATGCACTGGTCCTAGCAATATCTGGTGTATAACTGGTATTAGCTCCTATTGCTATCCCAAATAGTATTAAATATTCTTATAATGGCCATAAGAATTCTTATAATGGTTATAATTCATTTTTCTCAGTGTGTCTGACTTGCATACAATTAGGCATGTCATCGGACCTTCGTTTATCATTCTCATATTTCCACAGATATCTCAGATTGAAAATGAGTAGTTTGTACAACAATGATGTCCATATCGCACGAGGAAGTAAATTGAGCAAGACGCCGTAAGCGGAGGGCTCAAACTTTCGAGCAAAATGTCTTAATTTTTTCAGGGAGTCGATTTATATATCGAAGTGGGCCGGCATTAAAGTCGCCGCAGAGCAGGTAGCTAACCAAAATCCCACAATTAAACTCGCCTCGGCTTACAATTTTGACCATTACCTGGACCCATAAACTTGCCTCCGCCTAAAATTTTGATCATTACCTGTACCCAAATACTAATTAAGTATGTAATAATTGGTTTCTTGGAATATTTAGGGATGTTACTTCTAAAGTGGTTTAAGGCTGATTATTTTGATATAACCTCATCTAACTTTTTGAATTACAACATTTTCTGTTAAAACTTTGCTTAGTGAGAAAAATTATTTTAATCATGGAACCAGTCATTTCATACAGTCATCGTGGACAACCTCTTTTAGTTGTGGAGTCTGCTAAGTTTTTATAAATCGTGAGTTAAAAAGTAGAGAAACTTCTTGGCGATGTACACATCGAACCTGCAAGGCCAAAGTATATACAGTGGGTAGAGATTACGTGATTACTCGCAAAGTGTTAGACCATTCGCACGAAGTCGATGTTAAAAAAATACACCGACAACTGATCACAGCAGGTGTCAGGAGAAAAGCTACAGATGATATTCACGGTAAGCCTTCAAAAATTATTCACCTCCAATTAAATGAAAACAAGAGCTGTTTGAAGACTTTTTCCGTTAAATACCAAACCTATGTTCGGACTAATTTATACAATCAAAGAAGAAAAATTTTACCACCTCTTCCCAAAAACATGGAAGAAATCTTCGAAGCTGTTGATGATCTTTCCATTAAGTCAATTAAAGAAGAGGATTTTTTTTATTTATTAGTGATAGGTCTAATAAATTTTTTGTTTTTTCTTGCTACACTAACATTAGAACATTATGTCAAAGGTTTCCTCCTGAATTATGGGCCTCGTTATCTGAAAGCATCGAGAGAAGCACCAATGCCCACCCCTCAATAATTACTTTTACTGATGTACTGCTAACATTCCAGACTGATACCTATATTAAACTTCAAAGTCTAAATGAGCCCGTTCGAATACGGAATCAGTCTATAAGAAAAAGACAACACTGATTGCAAGTAAAATAGCAGAATATCAATTTAAAAAAAGAGTCTTTTTAAATCAGGTAATATGATCATTAAAATCTTGCGGCGGGTTTAATTGTGGGATTTTATTAGGGACGAAGGGTTGGAGGCGACTTTAATAGTTGACCTTTCAATGGGTAATTTATTTTCAAAGCACCCTTCTTATCTGTAGGCGAGTTTAATAACGACCCTTGATTTTTCAAAAGTGAGGATGCATCGCAGTGATGCAATCAACATGTTTTTTTAAGGCAAATCTCGAAGGAACACAATAGAGGTAAAGATTTGAAGAAGTAGTCCATACTTAAAGTGAAGTGGCAAGTTAAATAGGAAGAAATAATACTCAAAGTCAACCTCCACTAAGATATATTTAGTAAGAAAATAGTTACTTAGTTCTACATGTTTCGAACGTAGAAACGTTCATCTTCAGGAGAAGAGATGTATAGTATGGGAAATTGTGAGTGACACCCTTATAGAGCTTTTGAGGAAGCTAAATACTTGAAGAGATTAATGTTTACATCGAAGTAGCGGAGAAAATGGTACTACCAGGTACTGAAGATAAATGTGGGAGTTAAATGGTATTTCAGGGTGAAAAATGAGAAACGTTATGTATAAATGATCACGATAAGTAACTGTAAGTACTGTAGTGGTATTGTACAGTGTATATTGTTGAGAAGTTGTGGCAGAACGGAAAGATTAAAAATTATGAGTGTTGGTAAGACAGATGCACCATTGTTGTCGTAACTGTGAAGTTCGAAGACATTTTAGGGTATGACCACTTTAAGTGACATGGGCAGTTTATAATATGGTAACTATTAGAAGAAACTTAAGAAAAACATTTTATATAAGTGAAGGTTTTATGGTGATTTTATTGTGGAATTTAGTTTTTTAAAAAGAAGTGGAACGCTTATTTAGGTACTCTTGAAGAATGGGTAGACATTCAGGGATATGTGTAGGCGAATTTCATATTTTCTCTTTTCTTTAGCATCATTTTTGCTTAAAAGAAAAATGTGGTAGGTCTACCCCAAATATATCTTAGTGAAGGTTGATTTTGAGTATTATTTCTCCCTATTTAGGGTGTTGCATCGTCGAGCAGGACATAGGAAATCCCATGTAATTTTAAATGGGGTCAATTATTGGCTTCCCTAATTATTTTAGAGAAAAATTCTATTTAGGTTTATTAAAGAGCACTAAAACCCACATTCAAAAGAATAACTTTAGATATTTTTGATGAGCCCGTTTACGGGTTATCGCCGATTTCTTTTTAACTATTTCTCCTTTTTATGGCCCCGTATTTGCGGGCACCAGTCAAGGTAAAAGATGACTGTCAAATAAAGTTGTCATTTTGAAATGCGTGCTTTATTGTTATAAAAACTCGTACATCGAAAATATTAGCCATGATACACTTCTGAAGAAAAAATATTGATGATTAAATGGTATTATCAAGGAAATAGTTATCAAAATGTGTCAGACATGTTTGCTGCTCTGTATCCGAATAGACCGATACCTGCAAAATCTACAGTCGAAAGGACTATCAAGAAATTTGAGACAAAAAGCACTGTAATAAATAACTGCAGATGTTAAGAAAGGCAGGAACCAAGAAGAGATGCAAAAAATGATAGGGACTTGTAAAGGCAGGAACAAAGAAGAGATGCAAGAAATGATAGGGACTTGCAAGTTTTATTGTGAGTGGAAGAAAATGATGGGAAGATCAGCACAAGGAAACTTGAGGATGACATAGGATTGGATCACACCACAGCGTTACGAGCTTTGAAACGACATAAATATTATTCATACAAATATGAAAAGCACCAAGAGTTAAGAGATAGGGATGAAATACGACGACAGGAGTTTTGTTTTGGTATGATTGAAAGAGCAAACATGGATAGGGAATTTTTTTAAAAACATTTGTTTCACTGACGATGCACATTTACCTTAAACAATATATCCAATGTTCATAGTTATCGATATTGGAGCAAAGAAAACCAACACAGGTTTGTCGAAACAAGGACGCAATATCTACAAAAAGTTAATGTTTGGGCTGGGATTTTCGGAGAAAATATTATCGGGCCATTATTTCTTACACGAAATTTAAATGCAGAATATTTTTTGGAACTACTTGAAGATCATATTTTACCTACTTTACATGATGCCGCCAGGGAAAATCAGGAAGTTTGGTACCAAATGGATGGCTGCCCGGCACATGGTACCCTGGCTGTCCGGGAATATTTAAACCGTGGTTTTAATGGAAATGTTATTGGCTTAAATCATACAGTAAATTGGCCAGCCAGGTCTCCTGATTTATCGCCAAATAATTTCTTTCTCTGGGGCCATTTAAAAAACAGGATATACAAAGATAAAAAATACCCAAATCTAGATAAGTTAAAAAATGCTATTTCTGCCGAATGCAATAGAATTTCAGTTTACCAACTAGCGAATGTAAGAAGAGAATTTTATGATCGCCTCGGTTATTGTCTAGCAGTCAATGAAGGAATATTTGAGCATCTTCTTAAATCCTAAAGTTCTAACAATTTAATAGTACCTACCTAATAATTAGTAAAATATTGAAACATGTAAAATGTCATAATTAACCTTGTAATTGGATACTTTATTTAAGTTTTATTCAGATTAATTTGGACTCATAAATACACCTTTAATATTTTCGATGTACGAGTTTTTATAACAATAAAGCAAACATTTCAAAATGACAACTTTATTTGACAGTCATCTTTAACCTTGACTGGTGCCCGCAAATACGGGGCCATAAAAAGGAGAAATAGTTAAAAAGAAATCGGGGATAACCCGTAAACGGGCTCATCAAAAATATCTAAAGTTATTCTTTTGAATGTGGGTTTTAGTGCTCTTTAATAAACCTAAATAGAATTTTTCTCTAAAATAATTAGGGAAGCCACTAATTGACCCCATTTAAAATTACATGGGATTTTCTATGTCCCGCTCGACGATGCAACACCCGGTAGAACAACCGAAGAATAAAAGATGATAGCATCACGTCAATCAAACCTCCTTCGTCTACCACAACTGAACATTCTTAGTCATAAGATTCTTCATCCTGATGACATCCTCTGAACATACAAGAACTATAACATTGGCGGCATTCATGTATGTATGTCGATAATAATATTCAAAACCGTCGAGGACTGTTACACGAAACATTAGAGACGCTAATAAACGCAAGCGTAAATAACGTGCTCCACCGACTTAAGGACTTTTCTCAGGGAAAAATGTAAACGCAGGTGCTGTAAAATATTTGCATTGCAAATATGCCGAAGCCGCCGCCGACTCGGTCTACTCTCTGCTACTTGTTGCTTTTCGCTTCGAAAAGCGAATACCGAGTTTTCCACTTTAATGAGTGTTTTAAATTGCCATCCTTCTAATAATTACGTCAGTTGAAATTAAAGTTACTAGCTAGAGAAGTTAGTGTAGCGACCAGCAATGAAATTGAGTATAATGAATTTGTCTGTTGTTTTTTAATTTTTAGAAAAATTAGATTTGGCAACAATCACAATCCGCCAACCGCAGAAACAAGCATTTTTCAAAGCAAATTTAAAGGCCATCATCACTGTTCAGGATTATTTTTCTTCAACCCTGCATTGTTCCCTTCCATTTATTCATTCGAAGTATATACAAATTTAACCACAAACCCTAATAAAGCCGCTATAGAACTTAAACGTTTCTTTGATAATATGTGCAAGGTGTCACTCCGCACTGTAACAAAAATAAATGTATGCAACCGACTAATTGTCATCGTTCATGGGCTATCAAACAATCTATTTTTAAAATACACAACTTTGACATTTCATTTCATCTATCGTCCATCCAAAAACCAGGACAGGCACTCTGTACGAGAAATAGCGATAGCGAATGTGTGCTAAAGAAGTACAACGCTATCGCTATTTTTCCTACAGAGTGCCACACCAGGGGCCTTTGTTTGTTGGACTGTTGGGCTTCATAGCCAGCTCATGGACAACGTCATCACAGAAATTCCCTAATCAATCAAAAAAGGTCTTTGTTTTAACGGAGCAACAGATCTGTGGTATTTTTTGACCTGTTATGTAAAAAAACACGGTTGTGTCGTGGTGACACTAATGGTTTTTTAACTTTGTTTTATGCGAAGAAAGTAAAAATTTCTGACAGAGGACACACGACTATCATTCTGGGGCAATAATCTGGTACACAGATGGCTTCAAAACCAAAGGGAGACCGGAGGGGGGATACACGAAGTAAGACCGAAGAAAAATGCGTTTTTCTCTCTGGGAAAGTGTCCCACAGTGTTCCAAGCAGAAATCTAGGCCATATTACAGTGTGTGTATGAAAACAATAGGAGTGCTTACCTCAATAAGCGAATCTATATTTTTCCATATTTATATTATATATTTTAACAGTTAACCAGCCCCTAGATCGCTAATATGCAACGAGGTAACCTCAAGACTGGTATGGAAATGTCAAGGGGAACTGGAGGCTCTGGCAAAAGTAAACAAAGTAATACTGCAGTGGGTACCAGGACCCGAAGGTATTAATGGAAATGAAAAAGCCGATGAACTTGCGAGGAAGGGCTCAGAAAATACATTCATTGGTCAGAACCGGCACTCCGGGTACCAAGGTGCACAGTACGAGATGCCATAAAGCGATGGATCAGGCCTGAATACAAAATCCACTGGAGCAACAAATACTCGGACAACCAAAACTGGAACCAGAGGACATCCTTACCCTCTCCCTAGTTGACCTACACAAATTAGTGCAAGGAACTGGAATCACGGAGTGGATGTAACGACTAAATAGGGTGAGCACAATGAGCTAAACCTAGTCTAAGTGCATCTGGCGTACCGACGACCCCTCGGAAAAAAAATAACCTATCATCCCTTAGGGACAAAACCATGACTGAGGTCTTGGTTTTTTAACTGACTGCTGACTAGCTATCTATATTATGATAATCTGTAAAATTTTAATCTGTGTGAAAGAAAAAAATAAGAAAGCATTGGAAATAATAAGTACCCCGACATGGGCATTCAACAATTAAGATGTACAATAAACAAACAAAATCAGTTTTGAAGAATGCTTGTTTCTCGTTGGAAGATTGTGAGTGTTGCCAAATCTACAAACAAACCAGGACTTGCGTCATAGTTGTATCACAGAGGAATGAAAGGCAGAGTGCGTGACTCGACTGAAATTTCTACTTTTCTTGCAAAAATAATTTTTTTGGGAAAACATATAACTACTACCAATATGTTGTTACGGTATACCATACACTTCCTTTAATTGGAGAATGTTTGAGATTACATTGTCTACGAGCTGGCTGTACAGCCTAAGACACTAAGGCCAGGAATGAAATGTCGAAGTCAAAGGAACAATGTAATATTGTATGGCGCGCTGGTATTGCTGGAGTCTATACACATTGTCCTTGTGATAACATAGTTTGGTAAAACTGCTATAAACTTCTCAAAAAAAAAAGTTTTATGCCCAATTTTTGTTTCTGTAGCTGTATTTTTTACAAGAAAAGTAGACATTTCAGTCAAGACACGCACTCTGCCTATCATTACTCTATGGTTCCTATGCTCCCAACCACGATGCAGCACCAGGTATACTTCAAGTAAGCGTATCATTCTTGATACTAGTTGCTTATTCCCCTGCATGTTAAAATGTTTGTAATAAGATAGGCTTAAGGAATTTTCTAACGTTACACTGTTAAATTATATTAAAGTCAATTTGCTGTGAAAAAAGTTAATACATTTTATGTTTATTCACACCTGCACTTGTCCATGCTAATTTTCATTTCCCACGCATTTAAGTTCGTGAAATAAGGAACACACGTGCGTTCGGGAGCATCATACCATGGGGAAATGATGCGTGAACTCCACTACACACCAATTACGTACATATCGTTACGTTTCACTGCAACAAAAGCGGTTATTTTGTATATAAATTAAAATTATACTGTTAAGTAACTAAGCAGAAATGCCTCTGAAGATATTTCGAATCTTTTAAAAAAAAGTTATTAACGTTGAGAGCTAATAGATGCAGCAGATGTACTCGTAGACAGTGGTGCAACCAGAAAATATGTTGAGAGGGGGGGGGGGGTCAGTGGGCGTAACTACTATATGTATTTCATGATTTTCTAATTCACCCAACTACCTACACAGAGCAAAATCGACTAATTAAACAGAATTGTTAAGAATAATCTTATACCAGTAGCAACATTTTTAATAATCACTATTAAACAATCTATTACTATGGCAAAAAAGTTAACTAACGAACAACATACAGAATTGCTACCTCTTTATTTATACGGACAATAAAATGAAATAATTGTGAATATAAGCCAAGAATGTATTTTAATAAAACATTCTTTTTGGAAATAAAAATGGTTTTATACAATATAAAGATTATACCAACAATACAACGCTTTTTTGGGGGTATTAATTAAATTATTATTTGATATTAAACATTTATTTACCCTTATGCAACATACTTTTAATTGGCAAGAGTGGGGGAGACTTCGACGTATCAAGCCGTGTTTTACGATGCCATTTGCATTTATTCGGCTGTGCGGGTTGTCTCAGATGTTTGTTGTTTTTTTGAACAGTATTGTGAGGTTATTATTAAGCTTTATTTGTGGTGGTGTAAAATTATCAGTATTTTGTAACCTAAGAGCTGTGTTTATAATCTCAGATTTTTCGTTGTTTCTTGATTAGAAAGTGTTGAGGGTAAATACCCTTATTTCTTTTTTTTAGTTAAATAAATACCTTTAAAATGTTAACCTATTTTTATTATTCACTATTTTTTATATTATCGGTAATTTATCTGTTTATTTTAAATTCTGGATATACGATTGCACATATTTTAAAGCGAAAAATAGCAGTAGTTACATGGTAAAATCAAAACAAAAAATAAAATTCGTCAAGACCAATATAAATATAGTAAAATATCATTTCTTTACCTTTATTATTTTTTGATATTAAAACATACAATCATCCAAAATTTCGCTTGTTGCTTTGAGTTTGCGTAAAGAGATAAGTGATCGATAAATTTATAAAAAATTAATATTGGGAATGCGCAAGCGCAAAATTTGAATCGGCAAACAGTATAAAAACGTTTTATATTGGCAGCTAAACAATTTTATACCGGTTATAAAACTGGATTATACTCTTTTTCAACTGTGTGTTTACTGGTTATAAAGCGTTTTATAGTATAGAATAATATAAGAATAATATAGAACAAACCTTCATGGTTACCCCCCGTGTCATATAAACAGTATAACATATTTTAGTTATCCTTATGCACTGGTCCTATCAATATCTGGTGTATAACTGGTATTAGCTCGTATTGCTGTCCCAAATAGTATTAAATATTCTTATAATGGCCATAAGAATTCTTATAATGGCTATAATTTATTTTCTCAGTGTAGTATCAAATTTCGAAAATTAAATTATTACCTCTACCCACCTCTAATTAATCCATTAATACAGTAAATTTGGTTTTGTGAATGTTTTTTTGTTACTTATTTTTTGATATTCCTAGCTGCTCTCTTTAATTTTAAAAAATAAAACTAGTTTTCTACATTTGTGAAAAATATGATATGTTGTGTTTTGTTTTTCCAAAATTTTCGTAGACGTATACGACTAACCAGGAGTTTTCGGGATCAGTTTTTAATATTTAAAAATAAAGTAAATATCTTTTATACTCTCACCACGCCAAAATTGATGATTTTTTTGATGAAATTTGCTTTTACCGTTACACTAAAGTGATTGGAACAGTGATCGATTACAAAGAAACTAAATTTACACATTGTAAATTTTACGAGCCGTTTTCTGACAGAAGTGAGGTTAAGAATATACTTCAAAAATATGCAAATCTGTCCGATAGCTCCTGAAACCTGAATTATGCTTCGTTATAAAGAATGATACTTACCGCTCAATCTGAAACAGGTTTTTACTAAATTGTTTTTGTCGTTTCAGAGAAATTTGCCTTTGAAATATTGTTTAGCGGGATTTTGTTGGTTGGTAAAAACTGGCTATTTTCCTAAAAAGTGGTGCGAATATACCAAAATATTTTTCTACTAAAGTATTATGTTCTGACCAAACTGAATAATATTTGTGCACAGATGCACTTTCGTATTTCAAAAATCTCCAGTTTTCCATTCA
Organism: Polydrusus cervinus; assembly: GCA_935413205.1. Classification (NCBI taxonomy): domain Eukaryota; kingdom Metazoa; phylum Arthropoda; class Insecta; order Coleoptera; family Curculionidae; genus Polydrusus; species Polydrusus cervinus. The sequence goes on along the minus strand of OW284510.1, from coordinate 28,574,735 downwards.
TTTCTAGTCAATTACTACAACATTGGTTGGTTTTTTGCCACGCAAATATTTGTCCACCGCGATATGTTCTGATATATTTTGAACGGGGATCCGACCCCAATCGACCCTAAAACTTTGTTTAAAGGAACAAATTTAGAAAAATAACTAATAAATCTTTCTTTAATGGGATGAAGATGAGTACATAAAACCAGATAAAACAGACGAAATTATAAAATTTCTGGAAAAAAATTAATTTTTTACTGAATATTTTAAGGTTATGTTATTTTTACAATATTGCCACTTCTCTTTCCATGTTAACAGTGTTGCTAGTTTGCAAATTGGCAATTATTTTGAAAAACTTTACTATAGCAAACGTTAAAACTTCATATTAATGCACAAAAGCAGTTTTTAACTGTTTAAAACGAATTCCACATATTCTGTTGTACTTTCGGAGTTATAATTCTTACGCAAGCAGAAAAAAATCCAACAAACCCTTTTTTCTTCTGTGCACATCCGCAGAACAATTTAATCAAACTAGCTATGACTGAGAAAAATTGTTAATTTTTATTAATAAATATATCGCTTTTCGTCTGTTATTCTACAACAGGCTAAATGTGAGAAAGATTGATACATTCAAAGGGATTTTCTGTAAATATAAATAAAGACCCAAATCGATGAGTATCTTACAGTATAATTTGGTCCATGGACTTGCCAACCAAATGCATATTTATTCAATTGTTTTTTATTATCTTTCTCAGAAGTTGACGGCCCACTAAAAAAGAAACAAGTAATAATGCCTGATTAAAATAACTTTTTACTCCCTCATGCGATATGGACATCATAGCCCCACTTGTTGTACAAACTACTATTTTCTATGAAAGGTATTTATTTTCTTTTATTTACACCAACAATAAAGAATAGTAGATTCTGTAACGAGGTTGGAATGAAAATTTGATCCGAGTTGAAGATTCCGAACGCGAGCGTAGTGAACGTGAGGAACCACGAGTATCGAATTTTCATTCTAACCGAGTAGCAGACTATATTTTCTCCACGACCAAAAATACTATTCGCAATATTTGTAATTTCAGGTGGAGTATTATCCAGTTCCATATCTGATTCATCCGATTTTTTACTCATATTTTGACTTACACTAAAATTTGTCTGCTGACATTGACAGTTTCGAAATTCATGGCAACCTATGTCGTTTAGATCAATTACAGAATATTTATTCCGTATTTTGTTATGGAATGAAAATACACGCAAAGCGCATAAGAAGCAAGTGTTTCAGAATAAATATTTCAACTCAAGAGCGAGAATTTTTACATTCTATTATCAAAAATGATTTTAGAATTATTGCATTCAGTAATGGTCGTGGAGAAAGAGCCTTTCTGGCAAGCTTAGCGTAAGGTAGTCGTAGTTAAACAACAGAAGGCGGCATAATTGGTTCGGCGGCGGCGCGGCGTTCAAACAGCCAGCGGCGAGCCTGTCTATGAAGGTAATATATTTGCCGAATTTGTGCCCAGGTCTGTGCACGTCCTTAAAAAGAATATTGACTTCGTAAACTTAAGAATTAGATTTAAAAAAAAAAACGTATTTTTTTATTAAAACAAATTATAAAAGTATCTATATACATCGAGTGCAAAACGAATCGACAATCAAAGGAAGCGCTGTTATGCTAAAGACATAAGAAATGACACAATGCGTCATTTCAAGGTACACTAGATATCGAGGTGGATTTTTACATTGTTAGAAACTAATGTTAGGTACATTTTAATGTGTAGATCGATGAACGTGTTACCTCATCTATTCGAAAGTTCAAGTTTTTCTGTTATTTTCATTTTCAATAAATAAGCATAATATGAAATTGTGATGTATGAAAATTGTAATGCAGTGGTGTGGCCAGTGGCTTTTGTTACAATGACATATTAAATTTTGTTTGTCAATTTATTACGATGTACCGTCTCTTGTGAAATAATGTCTTTTAGCCCTTTGCCGATTACTGAATACGAGCAGAAATCATTTGTTCTACTTCCACAAGGATATTTGCTATTTCCTTTACACTAAAGTGATTGGATAGGTGTGCTATTCCGGTTAACTAAACGGATAAAATTTCATATTTATCCTAGTTAGGATATGAAACTGACCAATCACAGTGGTCAATTACAAAGAAACCAAATTTATAAGTAGTAAATTTTACGCGTCGTTTTATAACAGATAACCAAAGTGAGGTTAGGAATATACTTCTAAAAGATGCAAATCTGTCAAATCAAATTTGTTTTATTTTATATTTATACACTAATAATTATTTTTCTTCAAGACCATTACTGAATGCAATAATTCCAAAATCATTTGATAATAGAATGTAAAAATTCTTGCTCTTGAGTTGGAATATTTATTCTGAAACACTTGCTTCTTATGCGTTTTGCGTGAATTTTCATTCCATATCAAGATACGGAATGAATATTCTGTAATTGATCTAAACGACATAGGTTGCCATGAATTTCGAAACTGTCAATGTCAGCAGACAAATTTGAGTACAAGTCAAAATATGAGTGAAAAATCGGATGAATCAGATATGGAACTGGATAATACTCCACCTGAAATTACAAATATTGCGAATAGTATTTTTGGTCGTGGAGAAAATATAGTCTGCTACTCGGTTAGAATGAAAATTCTATACTCGTGGTTCCTCACGTTCGCTACGCTCGCGTTCGGAATCTTCCACTCGGATCAAATTTTCATTCCAACCTCGTTACAGAATTTACTATTCCGAACGAGTGCACGAAATGGTGCGAAAATTGAAGATATACCTACCTATGTAAAATCAAAAAATATATTTACCGAACCAAGTGTTTTCTGTATATTCTTCTAGTATTTAAGTATTTTCTGATCAAACTAAAGATTTCTGAACCATTGCTCTTTTTCTTTTAAAAATCTTAAGTTTTCCACTCATTTCTAGACAATGGTGACATTTTGCAAGCCAACAAAATCCCGCCTATTGATTCTTCAGGCCGTAAAATCTTCGCACTGGCTTATACCTGAAACCGGATTCTCGATTCGCTGGAACTAATTATATTTGCCGCTGAATATGAAACAGGTTTTTACAAAATTGTTTGTGTGGATTCCGAGAAAATCACGTTTGAAATAGCGTTTAGAGGGATTTTGTTGGTTTGCAAAATGTCACCAATTACTACAAGATTTAATGTATATACAAAATTAACGTTTGTGCTTACTTGCTTTTGGTTTTTTTGCGATAACGGAGCTAGAACCCCAATCGACCCTCAAATGTTTATTATACCCAAGAGATATAGAAAATTAACTCGTAAATCTTTCTTAAATGACGGAAAAAGAAGATAAGTAAATAAAACCAGATAAAACTGACGAAATTATAGGATTTTTAGAAAAAATGTATTTAATTTTTTAGGGTTATACTGTTTTAAGGTTATGTTATTTGGATTTGTTTTGTTTTGCACAGAAAGAAGGGGTTGTTCGGGTTTGTTATGCAAGCTGGCAAAGAATATATATCAGAAGAATAATTACCTAATAAATATGGATTTATTTTATATAAACTGCTGGACAATTGCTTTCGAGCAAGAAAAATTTCGCCTAAATTTAACAGTCAATATTTTCTGAACCAGATATGATATCGACCTACGGTTTTGAATGGTTGATAGATTCATCCTTTGGGAAACAATTGTCAATGTTGGATTTTCTTTAACTGTCAGAAAATTTTATATACAGGGTGTTAAAGAAGACGATGATTTTTGCTCCAATTTTAATGGCGTGTAACTTTCACAATAATATTTTTAAATTTTATCACTCTGCGTCAACTAAATCACTGGTTCATAGCAAAGAAAGTGATTTGTCAAATTTTTGATATCTGCTATATTTTAAGAAATACCGATTTTTTTTTGGAAAGCCTTGCTTTATTTCAACTTATTGGAAGCTAGATCTCACTGTGCGTTGTATCGTGCAAACTTTAGGAGTGATTATTATACCTTATGAAACGCTTGATTATGTTCAGTAACAATAGTTGTACCTAAATGTTATGATGTACAGTGGCGTACTTATAAACACCTATATGTCTATGGTTTAAAAAGAGTATCTCACAATTTTTCACGCTTGTTTTATATGGGAGTACTCGCCCCTAGATTAGGTAAATTTTTTTTAGTTTTTAGGTTTTCATATCGCACTACAGGTATATTATCCAGTGTGTTTACAAAATTTTAACAAAGACAATTTTTGTTTAATATTTTTGGAAAAAAATTATTTATTAAATTCTAACTACTATTCCTAAAATTAAACTTACATTGAAAGAGACTTTGATATTAAATATCACTAGCTGCCGTCAAACCCTGTCCATCCGAGGGGGGCCTACAAGGTATTAACCCCATCAAAATTAAACTAGCGACACTTAATTTTAAGGATCCCAAAAAAGGTTTTTCAAAAAAATCGGTATTTCTTAAAATATAGCAGATATCAAAAATTTGACAAATTACTTTCTTTGCTATGAACCAGTGATTTAATTGACGTAGAGTGATAAAATTTAAAAATATTATTGTGAAAGTTACATGCTATTAAAATTGGAGCAAAAATCATCGTCTTCTTTAACACCCTGTATATAAAATTTTCTGATAGTTAAAGAAAATCCAACATTGACAATTGTTTCCCAAGGGATGAATCTATCAACCATTCAAAACCGTAGGTCGATATCATATCTGGTTCAGAAAATATTAACTGTTAAATTTAGGAGAAATTTTTCTTGCTCGAAAGTAATTGTCCAGCAGTTTAGTTTATTTAGAAAATCAAAATTTTTTTAAATTAATAAATATATACATATTTGTCGGTGTATATAAAAAAAGTGTTTTGTGTAAATATAAGATATGACCCAAATCGACAAATATTTTACATTTTAATTTGGTCCATGGATTTGCCAAAGAAATTAATTTTTCTTCAACTGTTTTTTATTATCTTTTTCACAAGTTTATGGCCAACTAAAATGATAAGTTATTATGCCTGATTTAGATAAATTTGTAAAATTTTTAGTATGAAGTTCGGAAGTTCAGTCGTAGAAAAAATATACTGTACAACTCGAGTGGATCGTCCATATTGCGCTCGGAAGTTTGAGCACTCCGTATACGGCGTCGTGCACCATTTACTTCCTCGTGCGATATAAACATCATATCCACTCTTTTAGTACGTACAATATACTATTAACCCACTTTGGAAATGTTTTTGCCTTGTGTATTTTTATTTTAGATGAATTTCGAAAAAATATCAGAGAGAATACACTATAGTTCCAAAGAAGCGATGCGATTTTTCAACGGTGGGCAGATAGTACTTAGTATACGAAATATAAAAGATGGTTTAATTCAGCTTTGTTGTCAAAATGATGCCCGACAAAATATTGAATGTGTAAATAAAATGTTATTAAACTACATTAATGTGATTGGGCAAAATTATCTTGTACTAGAAGCATGATGGCTTTTGAACAAAAATTGTTGTATCGTGGAAAATTTGTATATACCGTTAAATATTTTTTTTATTATAACACGTGCTACAAAACTCTAAATTTTATAATATACAATTATTTTGTCCAAAAATTAAAATAGTGTTATTTATCGCTTCATTGCCTATAGTTTTTTAAAACTTTTTAAGTAAAACGTATACTAAGAACAGCATCCTTTTAAACAATACCAATTATCTCTAAAATTAATAATATTTTTTTCAGTACGTGCTTTCATTAGAAGTTATGTAGATACATAGGCATGTCCGGACTGGCCAGGTCCGGACTGGCCAGGTCCGCAGGTCCGCGATCGCGGAGGGCCCCGGGCCCGAGGGGCCTCCCACATAACGTACAAAAAATCAAAAAAAAGTTTTTGTCTTGTTAGAAGTTATTTTGTGTTATTGGTAATGTTTTGTTTACATTTTCCAAAAAAAATTACATTTTTCAAAAGTAGAACACGTCCAACAACTGTTTATATCTCGCAATATAACTAAAGCTTTATATACTAAGACTACTGTGTTGTGAGTTGAGTTTGAGTTACGTTGTTGTGGTTGCTTACAAAGAAGCTGTTACTTTAGGCCTAGGGGAGTAAAATGTTGAATCATCTCAGTTAATTTAAGCCCCTTCTATTCTAGTATAACAACATTGTAAACTGGTATATACACAGGATTTTTTTGTTAGTATTATTTTTCTAATCCCTAAAATCCGTTTGTCATTATTTTTATTACACAAATAATTTTGATATAATTTATTAATACTTTGGGGTGAATAAAATACTGCACTTTATTTTGAACTCCGTTGTATTATTAGCAGTTTTACAGCATGTGTTTTGTAGTATTGTGGTACCCTAAAAATACTGTGAATTTCTTATTTTAATGAATAATTAAGGTAACAAAAGTCGAAAATCATAATATTGGTATAAAAACCTAGCTGAATTTATTCTTCTTTATAAGTGCCAAAAAAACGCGTTTGCATTATTTTCAAGCACCTAACTTTCAACATCCAGACCCCTCAGTAGAGGGCCCCTTTACAGGTTTTAGCTGAGTGCCCCAAATGGTCCCAGTCCGGGCCTGTACATAGGGCATCCGGGAGGAAGGGAGGAGGACAGTTAAATAAAATAAACATATTTAACAATAATGGACTAACCAGCAATTTTAACTGTACTATGACATTGACAAGCATTATTTAATCACAATCACAGTTACATGATTAGTAAATTAAAAATTAAGGTAACAGGACCAAAATTTTGAAAACAATATTTTTCTAAATGCAAAATAGCGTAATAGTAGGTCCATTTACTAGTAATTTAATTATTAAGGATTAATTTTTTTTATTGAGATTAATTGCGTCCGTACATATGCTATTTGCTCTAACTATAAATATTAATAAAGGTGAAATAGAAAATTCGTTAGTTTTAATATCATGGACTTAACAAAAAAATAGGTCTATAAATTTTGTTTATATTTTGTCATATAAAAAAGTGTCTGACCCAGGGATCCCAACACATATTCTCTACACTGGGTCTCCCAAAAGTCCCGCATACAATTAATATCAATTAAAGGAAAAAGATCTAGGAAAAACGCTCGGACCCGTGAATTTTTATTTTTAATTGTACATTTTTTGACAAAAAAATATTATACGGGGTGTCTCATAGAACTGTCGTCACGTCTTTGACAATTTTTTTTAATGGAACACCTTATTTATTGTATTATTTTCTGATTCCCCCCAAAATTCTACGCTTATGTTGTTAATGTCATGTGTCTAAATTCAATAGTTTTTGAGATATTGACGTTTAAAATATGGCATTTTTTGACTTTGACAGACTGTAACATTGGAACGGTTCATCTTAGAAAAAAATGGTTTTCACCTTCCTATCTTAGTTTTTATTCTCTATCCAAAAAAACCAACCTCCGATTTACCATGTTAAACCGTTAAAACCGGTTTTTTGGTTTAACATGGTTAATCGGAGGTTGGTTTCTTTGGAGAGAGAATAAAAACTAAGATAGGAAGGTGAAAACCATTTTTTTCTAAGATGAACCGTTCCAATGTTACAGTCTGTCAAAGTCAAAAAATGACATATTTTAAACGTCAATATCTCAAAAAAAATCTAAAAAAAATTGTCAAAGATGTGACGACAGTTCTATGAGACACCCTGTATAATATTTTTTTAAGCCAAAAATGCACAATAAAAAATAAAAATTTACGGGTCCGAGCGGTTTTCCTAGATCTTTTTCCTTTAATTGATATTAATTTTATGCGGGACTTTTGGGAGACCCAGTTAATTTTGAAACACCGATGACGAATCCGGTGTTAGATTAACGCCACCACCCTTCACCTTTTATCGCAAATTATTTTAAATGAGTACGTCTTCCAATTTTTTACAATTTACACGCATTCACAAATAAAAGAAGTTACCAAACCAACGCGAAGCGAAGAGGAAACCAGTAAATGATACTATGTATCGATTTGCAGTGTTTTTATGCACCTATTTTTGGACACACAATAGTACTTTTTCTGTGCACAGGCAGCTGCCACCCTTACATAATCTCGTAAGAACGCCCATCGCCCATATAAACTGGTAAGTACAAATGGACAAATTGCAAATAGATATTTTTAATGTATAAATGTGTAAATTTTGGTGTGTCCGTTCACAACAAAAACTAATAATGGTCCAGCTGAAGTGTAAACAAACCTGTCACTTCTTATCTTCTTCGAGCGGATTTCCTGTATAAGTGCTTAAGAGAGATAAAAAGGAGTATCAATAATGTAAATGTCTAAATATTTTACGTGTTTATTAAACATAAAAATGTAATTTTAGTGCCTGTTAACTGGGAACGGACTGTTAAAGAACAAGAACGTAAACAGGTAAACGGTTTTATGTATTTAAATCAGCCTACATTAATTTTTCAACTATTTTGTTTTGCCAATTAACTTAATCGATTCGGAACTAAAAGATTGAATTTGCAATACACGAGAACTTTCTTGGAAGCCTAAGAGAAATATTTTGAAACACAAAAATATCAGCACTTGCGACTTTCCGGTCGTTCGTGGCAGGAAAACGTAGGTTTCGAGGATAGATTCCTGTTGGGGCGCAATTCTTTCACAGGTAGTGCTCAGTAAAGTGCAGTGGCGGCTCGTCAGGTCAAGTAGGTGAAGGGGCTCTTCATCAAAAAATAAAATAAAACCAGGAGGACATTTTTTCGACAATATTAAACATTAATGTACCTACCCTACCATTTTAGCCCTTAAAAATAATTATGTTGGAATTAATAATATTAATTTAATCCGAATGTAGCTATGCATAATATGGCCACAGTTAACTCCGATGGACAATAGTTATAAATACTCGTGTATTTTGGCGCGCCCCAGCCGACCGTGTCCGTTCCCGCTCAAAGCAAGTAAAGACCCAACGCCCAACATGGCTTTGATATTCACCGTTGCTATGGTTACGTGACGTCCGTCACGCAAACAGCATGTAACAATTTGCATTATGATGAAGGGCAATTTAAAAATAGATCAGTCGTATGCATTATTGTTTTAGCATTGGTTCCCCTAACCTAAAGGTATTTATTTTGAGGCTTTGCGAAACTTACGGTTATAGATATCGTTTTTACGTGATTTACTGTGTGATTAAAAAGTTTTTTTTTATTTTTCAGTTAATTCAGTAGTGTATACGTACCTATACTTAGTTGTGTGTTTTAAAAATGAACCCAATTATTAACATAGTTTATAATTTGTTGGAAACTCCATTCAGTCATTGGACAGATGAGGATAAGAGAGACGTCTTGTTACACGGGTTTTTAGTCAATGTTTGTTTAAGTACCCGCACTATACCTAGCTCTTCACCGTTTTTTAAGACCGCGAGCCGCCACTGGTTCGAAGTGCCTAATGCAAGACAGGAATGGCATCCCTTATTGTATTGAAATTTAAAAAAAATAATTTATTACTTTTTGGAATTACATTACAAAGTAATTCATTAAAAGTAATATGGATAACCATAAATAATTAATTCATATGAGAAATGTCTCATTAAATTTTACAGATGACATAAATTACAGATTACATTACGTCTTTAACTAAAGTAATACAATTACAATAATTCCTTCTTTAAGCAAATAAATCAGTAATATATTACTTGTAACGATTACTGCCCAGGCTGGAGTCTAGTTACTGAAGCAGTGGCCGTAGAAATTTGTATTTATTCTTGCTCTATGCGGTTGGGTCAAAATTATAATTTAGGGAAAAGGCCCATCAACAACTGTACATTCTTTATAGTCTATTTCAGAAAGGTGTAGAGTAATAAAAGCTCATTAGGTTTATTGCAAAATTCTTTCTTTTCATAAAGTGCAGGTAGTACCACCCAATTTAATGGTTTTGCCTATTGTTATCCATTCACACTAAAAATGGTATGACAAAGGCGTGTATTATGTACACTTATATTTTGTTAAACATTATAAAAAAATCATAATATTCTTCGTCATCTGAGGAACTGTCATTTCCTCTTGACGTTATAATTAACGGGTTGACGGTGCAATCAATCAGGTGGTCAAAATCCCACATTTTCTTCTCTTCTTTAATGACATGATGAACTGCTATCAGTCCAGTTCTCTGGTGTCACTTCCTTAATGACTTGATCAAACAGTAGCTTAACGTCTTTCATTTTGAATGTCGTGTTGTGTCTTGCTACAAATCCTTTCACTTGCACCCATATAAGTTCTATAGGATTTAGTTTGCAATGATATGGCGGTATGCGCAGCACAGTTACACTATGTTTTTCAGCTATACCTTCCACGGCATTTTTCATAAAACGATGTTTGTGTAAATTTGCTATAGCTAACAATTCCTTCTTTATTAAATTATCTTATCTCTTTTTTTCTTTGGCTAGTTATCATAAATAATTTAAGGCACAAAATTTACCTCCGCCTATGGCCGACACCGGAGTTGAGCCGAACTGGAAGGACTTTCCCATTTTATTACTCTACACCTTTCTAAAATAGACTATAGGTTCTTTATCATTATGCCTATAATAAAGGGCACGCTTTTATTTCCAATCAGTTGAAACACTTTCTCTGATTTATCATTAGGCAAACATCATCAATCAACGGGGCAACGCAAAATTGCTATACGATTTTGTTCTATAGCCAATCCCACCGTTACCTCTACCTCTTACACACATAAAACTGATTTAAGAGTATTTACATTTATATACATTCCCATTATCCTTGAAGTCCCAACCCACATCAAGAAATTCCCGCCTTGATGTGACCTCTGACCCTCCATCTCGAAGCTTGTTGGTCGAGCAGCTTTCTTATCTTTTTGTTTGATGTCGCCTTTATTTCAAACAAGATTTTTTCTTGTTGGTGTCATGGTAAAATGGCTATTGTTGTATGCTTGTGTAAAAGGTGTGCTATAATAAATTCCCGAGCGCAATATGGACGACTACGACTTAACTTCCGAACTTCATACTAAAAATTTAAAAAAATTATTCAAATTAGGCATCATAACTTGTCTTTTTAGTTGGCCGTAAACTTGTGAGAAAAATATTAAAAACAATTGAAGAAATATTCATTTCGTTGGCAAATCCATGGACCAAATAACACTGTAAGTTATTCATCGATTTAGGTCATTTCTTATATTTACACAAAATCACTTTGAATATATCTATCTTACTCATATTCGGCCTTTTACAGGATAATAGACAGAAAGCGATATATTTACTAATAAAAATGAACAATTGATTTTTATCAACCTTAGCTTGTTTGATTAAATTGTTCTGCTGAAATGCACAGGAGAAAAAGGGTTTGTTAGAGTTTTTTCTGCGTGCGTAAGAATTATAGCTCCTAAAATACAACAAAGTAGTTGTATAATTCCTTTTAATAGTTAAAAACGGCTTTTGTTCTGTTTTCTGTTTTGAACTTTCAACGTTCGCTATGGTTCGTATGAAGTTTTTCAAAATAATCGCCAATTTACAAACTAGCAACACTTTTAACGTGAAAAAAGAAGTGGTAATACTGTACTACATAACCTTAAAACCTATAATAAAAAATGGAATTAATTTTTTTCTAGAAATCTTATAATTTTGTCTGTTTTATCTGGTTTTATGAACTCATCTTCGTGTTCCACCATTTAAGAAAGATTTACCAGGTGTTAGTCTATATCTGTTGCGTATAATGAAAGTTTTAAGGTCGATTAAGGTTGGACTCCCGTTCAAAATATATCAAAAAATAACGCGGTGGAGCAAGGTTAGTAAAGAACATTAATTTTGTACATATAATATACCTATGGTACATTTTATACATTAAATCTTGTAGTAATTGTCGAGAAATTTTTGAAATACGAAAGTGCACAAATACATGGTTCGGTCAGAAAATAATAATTCCGTAGAAATATATTTTGGTATTATACCTTCAATTCTCGCACCATTTCATGCACTTTTTAGGAAAAAATTGTGTATGCATAGACTCTGATATGTTTTGATAAAAATTTAAAAAAAAACAAATTTTATGTGACAGTATATAGCTTATTCTTGAAGTAACTATATTGTCAACATTATCTGTCAAGTGCCAGAAAACGACTCCTGAAATTTACAACATGTAAACTTGGGTTATTTGTAATTGACCACTGTGATTGGCCAGTTTCATATCCTAACTAGGATGAATATGAAATCATATCCGTTCAGTTAACCGAATAGCCCACTTTTCCAACCACTTTAGTGTAAAGAGAACAGCAAATTTCCATGTGGGAGTAGAAAAATATTTAAAATTATTTTCTTTTAATAAAAATATCTTTCTCACACTCCTCAATATCTGCGTGTATCTGTGAGTCCAAATTTAAAAAGATTACCCAGGATTCAGGTCAAGAATAATTTAATATTGTACAGGGTGATTCCTAAGTTGATACTTCTTTTTTAGCTGTGTATAGAAGGCATTGAAATAAAAAACATTTTCAAATACCTTTTTTCAAAAAATTTAAAAATAGGCGAGATACAGAAGAAAAAATCTAAGTGTGGGCCTGGTCATAAAAACATTGACCGCTATAGTTTCTGTTGTTTTTCTTGTCTCTTATTAATATTAGTTATATGGGTAGTCTTGAGCAATACGCAGTGGTGTATTTTTCTGAAGCAAGTTAATATTAAATTGTGTAATACGTGAAAATGGTAAAATTTAAAAACAATAAACTAATAAATATGGTGTTAATTTACTGTGAGTGTCGTGAAAGTGCGGCTGCTGCTTCGAGATTATACGCAGAACGCTTTCCCTTGCGGGCTCATCCTACACCGAGAAGTTTTCTTAATGTTATTCAACGGGCAAGTTAGGCAGAACCGTATTTGATTGATAATAAATGAATGTAAGTACTTTATCTTTAAGTTTTTTGAAAAAAGGTATTTGAAAATGTTGTTTATTTGAATGCCTTCTATACGCAGCTAAAAAAGAAGTATCAACTTAGTAATCACCCTGTATAAAAACGACTTTAATAATTACTTTACTTGTCCCTCTTTGCTATTATTTCGCAATGGAATTAGAAAGACGCTGCTGGAAAATCAAGGGAATCCTAATGCTGAAGGCTAGTTTTTGTAATGTTTTATAATTTTTTCGAATAATTAACAATTTCAATATTTCCAGTGCCATCTTTTTTTTTGAATTTTCTTAACGTGACTATAATACGTTAACAGTGCAATATTCGTACTACTATTTATTTATTACCTACTAAACTTATATATGGAATATGTATACAGGGTGGTTCCTAAGTGGATACTTCTGTTTAAGCTGTGTATATAATGCATTAAAATATAAACAACATTTTCAAATACCTTATTTCAAAAAACTCAAAAATAAGGTACTTACATTCATTTATTACACTATGGTCAAATACGGTTCTGCCTAACTTGCCCGTTGAATAACATTAAGAAAACTTCTGGGTGTAGGATGAGCCCGCAAGGGAAAGCGTTCTGCGTATAATCTCGAAGCAGTAGCCGCACTTTGACGACACTCGCCGTAAATTAGCACCATAACTACTAGTTCACTGTTTTCACATTTTACCATTTTCACGTGTCACCAATTTAAAATTAACTTGCTTCAGAAAAACACACCGCAGCGTATTGCCAAATAACTGACCACCGACCCGTAAATTGCATAACTAATAAGACAAACAACATAAAGTATAGCAGGCTACGTTTTGATGACCAGGCCTGCACTTAGATTTTTTACTTCTGTATCTTGCCTATTTTTAAGTTTTTTGAAAAAAGGTATTTGAAAATAAACAAAAGAAGCTTAGCGGCAAGCGGACAGAGTAGTGCGTCTATCTTTTGCATTAAAGTACACAGGGACTCCAAAGGTAATGAAATCCCTGGGGCACAGGTAGACAATGATAGGCTGTTTCGTTCTTGTTAGAACTCATCAGAAAGTCATAACCCGTAAGCGACCCCCAGTACAGCGAGCCTGTTCTTAAGAAATAAAAACGCGATGAAAACCCAGTAACGCCATCATAAGGAATCAACTCAATGCAAAAGATATAGCCATCTAACGTGAAAACGTAGAAATATAAATAATCTAAATAAATCAAGCACGAAACGGCCACTTTACCAGTATAGGAAACATTTTTCGCTTCTCCATACATCTCCAGCTTTGTGGATCTAGATCGCGCTGCAGTCACCCACTGGTTTTGCAGCACTATTCCGTAAATGCCGTGTGTAAGTAAAAATAAAATAGTAGCCAGGATAACTGCTCACGACGAAACGCAAGAAATTAAAATGTACTCGTTGCAAAAGAGGTGGTCCTAAGAAGTTATAATCACTTACCAAAACCCGTTCTTACAAAACATTGTAAGGCCTAATGACAAAAATACCTGAAATTTACAGGGGTTGAGAAAAAATCGAAATTTCATGAACAAAGAGGGATATCAAAAATTTGAGAATTTATTTTGTTCTCTATAAATAGGAGATAAAGAAAATGCCATCCAAAATAATTTAAAATTATTTTTGTGGAAATCCGGTCCTTAGAAACTTTGGTAAAAAAAACATACTTCTCTTTGAACCCTGTAGACAGTTAAAGGTTAGAAGTACAAAAAAAATCGGGAAAAATGTGCATATTAAGAATTAAATTCTCTTTTAAATTTTGCAAACCGCGCATCGATAGCTTTATGCGTTCGTAAAATATTTTACTCCAAAGTTCACCTAACAATTAGCTCGGTCCGCTTGAATTGTCCAGCAGTTTATTATTATGATTATTATATAATTTCACATGAACTGATGGTAACTTTGGAGAAGAATTTAGAATTATTGTTCGGATGCTCTTAAAAAATAAAGAAACGTCAATTACTTCGTGGCCAATTTTCCTAGCTAAGTCATGCATTTTAGACATTTCCTCAAAAATTAGTAAAAATACCCGCAGGCACCCAATTTTGCGTACCTAGATTTGCGCCCTACCATACTCAATATCCACGAACCGCCACTTAAAACCCCGAAAGTTGTTTTTTACAATTTAACCAGTAATTTTTGTAAAACCCACAAATAAGGAAAAAGTATTTTTGGAAAAAAAGGCGTCGCCGCAAAAGTTTGTTAAATTTGCACTGTTTCAGTTACCACGATGTATTGTGGAAATAAAAATTTATATAGAACAAAACCGTTGAACAAAACTAATCAATCTACTCTAAGACAAAATAATAAGTCCTAAAATGCTTTAAATCGCCTTCAAATATCTTTTATATTTCCTGAGATATTTAATTTTAAATATAGACTAAAAATCTCATTCTTTATGCGTTTATACATACAGAGTGTTTCATTAAGGTCGACGAGCGGCCATATCTCGGAAACTACTGGGCATAGAAATTCAGAAAAAAAAATGATAACTAAAGTGACCATGAGAAAATCCTGGAAATAATTTTTAAGTTCCGCATTTTGTCGCAAGAGGGCTTAATTGAAAAGTAAAATTTACATATCTCCGAAAATTCCACATTAGGGTATATCTTTGATAAAACCATTAAAAAGCTTGGACAATTATGCATCATCTTGGTCTTATGCTCATTGGCGTACCGACTTTAATAAGAGGGGGGACGCTGTTAAAAGTGTAATCATTTAAATCGCTGTAACTTCTAAACGACTTATCCGATTTTAGCGAACTAAAGACTGTTTGGAAGATAATAAAGTTTTAAAAATTATTCTATTGGTGATAACGCTGAAACGAACGAAGATATTGAGCTGCGGTTTTCATATTCTTTTTAGCAAATTTCATATACTTTTTGATTATGGTATCATAATTATACCGCATGATTGATTTTTTCGGAGTAAAATCAAAAAATGTGTTATTATTGCAAATCGCGCCTTCTAGCATTTTTTTGAGAACTATTATGGACAACTAAATACGATTGGTGGAAGTGCATATATTTCTCTTTCAAACAGTCTTTAGTTCGCTAAAATCGGATAAGTCGTTTAGAAGTTACAGCGATTTAACTGATTACACTTTCAACAGCTTCCCCCCCTCTTATTAAAGTGTACGCCAATGAGTATAAGATCAAAATGATGCATAATTGTCCAAGCTGTTTAATGGTGTTACCACCTTAATGTGGAATTTTCGGAGATATATAATAATTTAATTACGTCCTCTTGCGGCAAAATGCGGCACTTAAAAATTATTTCCAGGATTTTCTCATGGCCACTACGAGATATGGCCGCTCGTCGACCTTAATGAAACACCCTGTATGTATAGTTTTTAAAATATTTGCAATATTCCATTTGGACATACACCTTGTATAATAATTAACCATGTAATTTTATTTCTTATAATGTTTTTTTTTATACGACTACCGTATATATACGGTTATTGATTCGATAGATGTTATTCCAATATTCTATCTAATTGCATAATTTCGATATTGTAAAATTACATGTTGCTTTCTTATAAAATGTAATGATCCATAACGGAAACAAGGAAGCAAATTACAACTTGCTTACACCTATGTACTTATTTTACAAGCCTAGTAGTCGGTACTTATGTATGAAATTATCAATGAAATTTCTTGTTCCTATTACTATGCGTTTCTCTTTAGACGTTATTGCCTATACAGTGGTGCATGAAAATAAAAATGTTATTTTAATGGCTATAATTTGTATTAAAGTAATCTTATTCATATAGTTTGAAACCCTATTTCGCAATATCGACACACAGACGAACTTTTACCTATTTTTTAGCGTGTATAAGCTCTTGTAAAAAAATACACAGGTCTACAATAGTAGTTTGTACAACAAGAGTGGATGTGAGTGACTTCCGAGCGCAATATGGGCAATCCACTCGAGTTGTACAGTATATTTTTTCTAAGACTTAACTTCCGAACTTCATACTAAGAATTTTAAAAAATTATTTAAATTAGGCATCATAACCAGTCTTTTAAGTTGGCCATAAACTTGTGAAAACGATAATAAAAATCAATTGAAAAAAAATTAATTTTGATGGCAAACTCATGGACCAAAGTACACTGTAACATATTTATCGATTTGGGTAATTTCTTATATTTAAACAAAATCACTCTAGATATATCTATCTTTCTCAAATTTGGCTTTTTGCAGAATAACAGACAAAAAGCGATATTATATATTAATAAAAATGAACAATTTATTTTCTCAACCATAGGTATTTTGATTAATTGTTTTACTGAAATGTACAGAAGAAAAAAAGGCTTGTCAGGGTTTATTTCTGCTTGCGTAAGAATTATAACTCCGAAAGTATAACAAAATAGCTGTAGAATTCGTTTTAAACAGTTAAAAATGGATTATGTGCATTAACATGAACTTTTAACGTTCGCTATGGTAAATTTTTTCAAAATAATCGCCAGTTTACAAACAAGCAACACTGTCAACGTGGAAAGAGAAGTGACAATACTGTAAGTAGAAATAATATAACCTTAAAACCTTTAGTAAATAATGAATTCTCTTTCTATAAAACTTATAATTTCGTCTCTTTTATCGGGTTTTATGTACTCATCTGAATTACCAGTTAATTTTCTATGTTTGTTGCGTATAATAAAAGTTTTAAGATCAATTATTGGGGTTGGATCCCAATATCCCGAGGCACAACATATTTATAATAATATATTATTTATATGGAACAAAATAACCAAAGTTAGTAAAAAAACGGTCATTTTGTAGATATATAGTACATATTATGCATTAAAGCTTGTAGTAATTGTCTAGAATTGAGTGGAAATAAAGATATTTTTGAAATAAGAAAATGCGTCTGTGCGCAAATCTTTGGTTCGGTCAGAAATAACAATAATTTGGTAGAAATATATTTTGTTATTATACCTCCCATTTTTGTACCATTTTGTGTACTCTTTAAGAAAAAATTGTGTATGCATAGACTCTGGGATAAACGTTTTGATTTAATTTTAAAAAGATCAAATTTCATCTGACAGATTGCATATTTTTGAAGTTGACCTAACTTCTTTTAAGTGTCAGAAAACGACTCGTAAAATTTACATGTAAATTTGGTTTCATTGCAATTGACAACTGTGATTGGTCAGTTTCATATCCTAACTAGGATGGATATGAAATCATATTCGTTCAGCTAACCGGAATAGCTCACTTTTCCCGTCACTTTAGTGTAAAGGAAACAGCAAATTTCCATGTGGGAGTAGAAAATTAGTAGTTTGTAAAATAATATGATGTACATAACTCACAAGGAAGTGAGTCTTCTTCTAGTCGATTATTTTGCCCATCCTTACTACTGGGTCCAAAACTTTAGCCCAGTTCTCAGAACTTCGTTCTGTCGCTGGCGACACGTGTTGTGACTAATAGAAAATGAGTATTTTGACATGTGACTCCAACACTCATTTTCTATTGGTTACATCACGTGTCGCCAGCGACAGAACGAAGTTCTGAGAACTGGGCTTTAGGGCGTGTCAATCAGGGATACAACTTTGTTCATCTTCCAGAGCGATGTCGATTCGAATTTATCGCCGAAAGCGCTATGCTTATAGAAATCATCGCTTTTAAGCGCCACCTATGTCGACTTCTAGAGACAACATCTCAGGTGTAGATTTTAAGTCGCTTATGTGAGTGCGATAAAGATAGATATAATTTGAACCGATTACTCACTTCTTTAACCTCTATATCACCAAACTTTTAAAACGTTTTAATTTGTTTATGAATTGTAAAGTAAACCACTTCTTCAAAAGTATAAGAACGAGAATGTTGTCTATTAATATTTTTAATCAAATATTACTAAGGGAAATAGAATTTTAAAGGCCATAAACCAAGAAAGGCGAATGGTGCGAACTGGATGTTTTTCTGTCAATCCTAATATCATCTCGTGATGGTCTGTAATAAGGTCGGTACACAGTCATGTTTACAAAATACAAAAAATGTTAAATAGCGATTTTTGACAGAAAGTCGATTCTATTGAACATGGTTCATAACTATCAAAAGCGACGTCGCGAGAAATCGATCGTTTTTTCTTTTTAAACATAGTTGTGCCCCTGGATACAGGATATTGGCATTACAAGAAGACAAATAATCATAATAGAAACGTCTGTATAACAAATGTACAACGATTTACACCACATACGGTTGAAAATTCCGAAATGAAATCGGTAAGTGCAAAAAGGTTCAGGAATCATAAAGATATATTATAATCTCATACGGAAAAGACGTTTACTAAACACAGGTAGCCCGCGGATAGCACTCTGCATGGGTGAGTGACCGGTCCAAAAAAAGCAAGAGTATCAATAAAGGACTTGGTTTATAGAAGGCCAGTAGATTAAAGTTGGTTTTGAGGGGAAATACATTTAATAATCAGGATTGTCAGGAAGTCTTGAAGGTATTGTACATAATAATTGTAATGGATTAACAAGAGTCTATAGTGTTATGCATGTAATCCACTATGCCACTTAGCAATTAAAAAGACAAATTCAAATAAAAATGTATTACTGCACAGAGCAAAATCAACTAATTAAACAGAATTGTTAAGAATAGTCTTTTAGTAGCAACATTTTTAATAATCACTATTAAACAATCTATTACTATAGCAAAAAAGTTAACTAACGAACAGCATACAGAATTGCTACCTCTTTATTTATACGGACAATAAAACGAAATAATTATGAATATAAGCCCAGAATTGTAAAAATGTATTTTAATAAAACATTCCTTTTGGAAATAAAAATGGTTTTATACAACATAAAGATTATACCAACAATAAAACGCTTTTTTGGGGGTATTAATTAAATTATTATTATTTGATATTAAACATTTATTTACCCTTATGCAACATACTTTTAATTGGCAAGAGTGGGGGGTGACTTCGACGTATCAAGCCGTGTTTTACGATGCCATTTGCATTTGTTCGGCTGTGCGGGTTGTCTCAGATGCTTGTTGTTTTTTGTGAACAGTGTTGTGAGGTTATTATTAAGTTTTATTTGTGGTGGTGTAAAATTATCAGTATTTTGTAACCTAAGAGATGTGTTTATGATATCAGATTTTTCGTTGTTTCTTGATTAGAAAGTGTTGAGGGTAAATACCCTTATTTGTTTTTTTTTAGTCAAATAAATACCTTTAAAATGTTAACCTATTTTTATTATTTACTAGTTTTTATATTATCGGCCATTTATCTGTTTATTTTAAATTCTGGATATACGATTGCACATGTTTTAAAGCGAAAAATAGCAGTAGTTACATGGTAAAATCAAAAAATGAAATTTGTCAATACCAATATAAATATAGTAAAATATCATTTCTTTACCTTTATTATTTTTTGGGCTTAAAACATACAATCATCCAAAATTTCGCTTGTTGCTTGGAGTTTGCGTAAAGAGATACGTGATCGATTAATTTTTAAAAAATTAATATTCTGAATGCGCAAGCGCAAAATTTGAATCGGCAAACAGTATAAAAACGTTTTATATTGGCAGCTAAAAAATTTTATATACCGGTTATAAAACTGGATTATACTCTTTTTCAACTGTATTTACTGGTTATAAAGCGTTTTATAGTCGCTATACAACAAACCTTCCTGGTTATAATCCGTGTCATATAAACAGTATAATCGTTTTTAACTAATGTGTATACCCATAGAAGTACGCTTTATAGCGCTATGGAAAAAACCATCATGGTTACCATCCGTGGCATATAAACAGTATAACATAATTTACGCACTGGTCCTAGCAATATCTGATGTATAACTGGTATTAGCTCGTATTGCTGTCTCAAATAGTATTAAATATTCTTATAATGGTTAGAATTCATTTTTGCTCATCTAGAGGCTTCAACTATCAACGACGAAATATAAAATCAAAAACATCACAGAGCGCGAACGTGATTATGAAACTCACTTTATAAGATGTAAGAGCACTAGTAAATCAGAGGTAATGTAAAATGAAATGACCAAGAGCTAATGTATTATACATTTTTTACTTGATATTGTACAACTAGAAGCCTTGTTATTGAGTTTTTTGCTTTTTTCATCTAGACGAGAAATGCTGATCTTTGGACAGATATAAATGATGGCGAGTTTAAATTATATGGAAATAAATAGCTAACATCTTGTTATTTAAAAGTCTTGTAACCGATATATTACTATTATATACTATTTTATCAAAAATGTTTTAAAGAAATGAGATGGAATGTATAGTAGAAGAAAAACTAGAAACATTATTTACTATTTCATAACAATGCTTTAAAGACCTTGTTAAATGGCGAATTCGACACGGAATATTTCCCATGGCGACATCGAAAATGATCCAGCGCGGAAGGAGGAAGAGGAAAAGGAGGGGGTTATCCCTCAATCTAAGGACGATTTCTATACCTAAAGAGTTTTTTTACTTTGAGGTGGTATTATCAATTTATGATATACCGGGTGCCAAAAAACTCCATTATTTTTGGCTATCCCAGTTAAAATATTTGCCAATGTTTTAAATTTACTTTTGTGTAGCAGTAAAATAAGGTTTTTCTACTCCCACATGGAAATTGGCTGTTTCATTTACACGTAAGCGACGAGAAAAGTAGGCTCTTCCAGTTAACTGTACGGCAAAATTTCATATATTCTTATTGTCAGTGCTACACAGTGTTGCGACCTTTAAAAATAAAATTTCCCATTTGTTAAGAAAAATTCCACGAATGCACACAATACAGAAAAAGACTTTTTTAGCAGATCACAACCACAAGTGATCCTAAAGAATATCCTACGAATATAATACTGTGCGTAAAAAGTTCCCTTTTCCCGTTGGAGACAGCGCCGACCTATCATTCTTCTGTGCTTTGTTCTCACGAATCCGGAATAAAATGAGAAATCCCGTCCATTTCGGCTCAATTTCGGTGTTGGCCATAGGCGCAGGTAAATTATGTGCATTAAATTATTTATGATAACTAACCAAAAAAAGATAATTTGATAACGAAGGAACTATTAGCTATAGAAAATGTACACAAACATCGTTTTATGAAATATGCCGTGGAAGATATAACTGACAAACAGTGTAACTGTGCTGCGCACACCGCCATATGATTGCTATAGAACTTATATGGGCGCAAGTGAAAGGATTTGTAGCAAGACACAACTAGACATTCAAAATGAAAGAGGTTAAGCTACTGTCTGATCAAGCCATTAAGGAAGTGACACCAGAGAACTGAAGAAAAGCAGTCCATCATGTCATTAAAGAAGAGAAGATGTGGGATCTTGACCACCTGATCGATCGGACCGTCAACCCGTTAATTATAACGTCAAGAGGAGATGACAGTTCCTTAGATGACGAAGAATATTATGATTTTTTATAATTTAATTTCTGTATAATGTATTTTTTGTATTTTATATTTTTTAAATAGTATTTAATAAAAAATAAGTTTTTATTTGGTAATTCTTGGGTTTACAGGGTTACACAAAAAACAACTCATTTTAATGTAACGACGTTTCGTACGTTTTGTCGTACTTTTTCAAGCTTTAAGCTTCAAACAGACCTACGCGGAATCGCTCAGTCCGGGCGTTTTGCGGGCGATATTTGCCATTTGATTACATCAACGCGCCGCTGACGCGTGGTCGCGTAGGTCTGTTTGATCCTTTATTCATTTAAAAATATAAAAGTGATAAATATAAAATACATGCACAATTTTTAAAATATTTTGTAACATTTTCTTATCATATACAATAATAGTCTTCGAAAATAGATAAAAATAAAATTTAAATTAAATAAGGAAACGTACCTTGGAGTTGCTTGCATTAAGTTGAACTGAAGTTTTATTTACGTACGTTTCCTTATTTTATTCAAATTTTATTTTTATCTATTTTCGAAGACTATTATTGTATATGATAAGAAAATGTTATAGAACTTATATGGGCGCAAGTGAAAGGATTTGTAGCAAGAAACAACACGACATTCAAAATGAAACACGTTAGGCTACTATTTGATCAAGCCATTAAGGAAGTGACACCAAAGAATTGGCGAAAAGCAGTTCATCATGTCATTAAAGAAGAGATGTGGGATCTTGATCACCTGATCGATCGGACCGTCAACCCGTTAATTATAACGTCAAGAGGAGATGACAGTTCCTCAGATGACGAAGAATATTATGATTTTTTATAATTTAATTTCTGTATAATGTATTTTTTGTATCCTGTATTTTTTTATAATGTTTAATAAAAATAAGTGTACCTAATACTATGTTACGCCTTTGACACACCATTTTCAGTGTTTGTGAATGGATAACAATAGGCAAAACCCATAAATTGACCCAAACCCTGGTGGTACTATACCTGCACTTGATGAAAATAAAGAATTTTGCAATGAAATCAATGCCAAAAAGTTTAAAAGTGGCTTAAATATCTGTTAGGGCACTCTGTAGTCCCTTTGCATACCTAATGAGCTTTTATTACTCTACACTTTTCTGAAGTAGACTATATATAGTATATGTTCCTTGAATCTGAGATTGTTTTATTTTTCCATCAAGCACCTGCCTTTTGCAACGACCAAAGATGCTCAAGGATAACAATACACTTAAAAGATAATTCCAGGCCATTATTTTTACCATTTTATCTTTTTCTTCGTCGACGAACCTCAATGACTTTCTGATCTCGAAATTGAAAAAAAAAACCGCATAAATTAAAAGACGTGTTTCTTCACTACAAATTAATTTTATTACAAGTTTTCATTCATAAACGGACATCACAAATCGGATGTTAGAGTACATTAGTCCGAGCTGGTAATTAGTATTGGCAGTTTACAGTTAGACAATCATCATTTTGATGATCATTTTCGATGTTGCCGATACTCTAACTGTGGATTTATAAAGGCTTAAAGCTGACTTTCACTTAAATACGTGGGTCACTAAAAAAGTTTTGAAATAGTACACAGTTGTGGTAACGATTTTCAACAAATTTTGCAGAAATTTAAATTGATAAAATAACTATAGCGGTTAGTAACTAAACCGGTTTTAACGGTTTAACATGGTAAACCGGAAGTTATAACTATTAGATAGAGAATAAAAAATTAAGATAGGGAGGTAAAAACCATATTCCTCTAAGATGAACTGTTCCAATCTGTCAAAGTTTGAAATTGCCATATTTTAAACGTAAATATCTCTAAAACTATTGAATTTAGACCTATGACATCTTACATAAAATATACGAGAAATTCTATATGGAATTAAAAAATAATATTATGGGGTGTTCCATTTAAAAAAAAAAAGGAAGTTTAGTGCGCCACACTTTTTTGAGCAACCATGTATAGTGTAAAATATTTTTAAAATATGCCGCTTTTAAGTCCATACCTCATGCCGGTATAGCATTTTTGATAAGTTCCTCGATAATGGTTTAATCTTCCGTCCCCGCTTCGTTGGCGGACCCGGTATAGATGGTTAAATTGGGGCAAAGTTGCGTATTTTAGAACTTAATAAATTGGTGAAAGAAAAATGTAAATATTCCGAATAACTTCGGAGATATCCAAAAAAACCGAAATTTTCAGTTTTGGTTTTTAATTTATTGCGTGTCTTTATTTTTGTCTTGGGAGAAAAACAAAAAACTTTTTTTCATAGCCGCTTTTTATGTTTTATAAGATGGCTTTATTAATTTTCAAGTACGACGTTTCGGGTCTGTTCGTAGATACCAACCTCAAGTCAATTTTTTAAAATACGGCCCTGGTATTTTAAATACAGTTATTTGAATTTCTAGAAATGTAATTTGTGATTTGAAGAACTAGTCCATTTTTTTCTCAAAAATACCTGATATTTTATAAGAAATTTTTTTTTTAAACTCTTTAAATTGTATTAAATATCTCAAGCTTGGAAGTCTCTCAAACTCTATTTAAAATTTCAGATCCGTATTTAAAAAAATTGATTTGAAGTTGGTATCTAAAAAATGAAACGTCGAATTTGAAAAATAATACCGCCATCTTGTTGAAAGCTATGAAGAAGTGTTCTTTGTTTTTTCTTAAAATAAAAATGAATGCGCAAAAAATTAAAAACCAAAACAGAAAATTTCGTTTTTTTTTTTGGATATCTCCGAAGTTAATCAGAATATTTTCTTTTGCCAAATTATTAAGCCCCAAGATACGCAACTTTGTTTCAATTTAACCATCTTCGTATATTTTACCGTTTTCGAGATTCCCTTATACGCACACGAATTTGTAGCACCCTGTAAATAGATATATTTTAATATATCGATCGATCGATTCTTATTTGACCATCCGGTACATTTTAAGTTATTTAAACTAAATTAAAAAATCTCTTACTTTCTTGTCAGTTTAGTTTTTTATTTCACTAATAACAAAAACATATTTTTGTGATATTCGTAAGATTTTTACTGATCCTGCTGCTGGCCAGCTGTTCCCCATCTTTAAATGTGCGTATCTGAGGAAGCCTGAGATATAATATCGTTCGCAAGATCCTGCAGTGAATGCTGCAGTGCGTGATGGACTAATGGAGGGGCACTCAAGCCGATATGAATGAATGAACGGTCGCGTGACACTCAGTGGCTGCAGGCAAATCTGTTGCCTCGAGGTAATATGCCCGAAGTATGTTTATTTCCCAAAAACTGCAATTTCTGCAATAAAAACAACATAGTTGGATTGAGGGGGATCGGAAGCCCAGGAAATAGACCAGCTGAAATAATAATAATAATATGCTTTATTGTCCAAGAAAAACTCTATTGACAAAGCTTATCACTTAATATCTAATAGTCCAATCAATCACAGACAATTTACAAATAGGCTTTTTTTTTAACAAACTAGTCTAACATTCTAAGGAACGCGAGACAAAGAAAATTGCGGATACAAAAATATTTTAAAAAAAAGTTTAGAATAATAATCAGGTAAATAAAAATATTAAAATCGTATAGGACTGACATAATTTTAAAAGATCACAGGATAAAACACTAAAAATATACACAAAACTACTCTAAATAAAAAAGAAAGAGGAGAAAATCTCAAAATACAGTAACACCGGTCACAAACATAATCTAAAAACAGGTGCTCAGAAGTCTTCATTATAAAATTCCTGGATGCTATAGTATGGCCTTGAAATTAATAACCCTTTATAGATCCCTTAAAAGCCTTATCATCTCGAATCTGTCGCAATGCAAGGGGAACATGATTGTACAATTTAATACTCTCAAATATAATTGAGTTTTTCGTAAGCGCCGTTTTAGGGTTGGGCAAGGGTAAATTGTCATTATTACGCATATTATAAACAACAACATTATCATAGTTTTTGTATTTCTTATGAACTAAACAAACAGTCTCCATAATGAATAGACTTATTACCGTAAGTATTTTAAGGTCAATAAAAAGTGGTTTACAGTGCTCTCTGCTTCTGACACCAGAAAGATACCTAATAGCCCTTTTTTGTAATACTAAAATAGATCTTATCATTTCTTGATTACAGAACCCCCAAAAAGCTATACCATATCGCAAGTGGCTTTCTATAAGCGAAAAATATACTGTTCTTTCCATTTGCTTTCCTAGTTCCCTGGATGCAACTCTTACAGCATAACATCCTGATGCAATTTTTTTATTAAGAGCGACAACATGGTCGTTAAATTTTAGTTTATTATCTATAAATAGGCCCAGGAATTTTGCAACTTTACAACTGTCCACAAAAATATTTTACAAAATTAAATCGTCGAAACTAAATTTAAAAGTAAGAATGCTGGTCTTATCGACATTTAAACACAGACAATTTGAGTGACACCACTTCCTCACCTCTTCCAGATCCTCCTGAATAATTGCTTTTAATTCGTCCGAATCTCTACCTCGCCATAATATAGTGGTATCATCGGCAAATAATGTAAAAGTGCCCCTTATTTTTAATTTAGGCAAATCATTGAAATACAATAAAAATAATATTGGACCCAGCACCGAGCCCTGAGGTACTCCACTATTTATAACGAATGAGCTTGATGCTTCGTTACCAGTCCGGACTATCTGTTTCCTGTCAATAAGATAAGACGCAAACCAATCTAGAGCCACACCCCTAATACCATAATGTTCAAGCTTTGCCAGCAATATCCTGTGATTATCGCAGTCAAATGCTTTGGAAATATCACAAAAAACTGCCGCTGCTACATCTCCATCATTAAGACTGTTATAAAGCCCATCTAAAAGTGAAAAAAAAGCGTAAAGTGTATTGGAATTAGATGAGCATGCCTGTATTAAAGTACACAGGGACGCCAAAGGTAATGGGTTCCCTGGGGCACAGGTAGACAATGACAGGCTGTTTTGTCCTTGTTAGGACTCATCAGAAATCCATAACCTGTAAGCAATTCCCAATACAGCGAAAATATGCTTTGAAGATATTTTTAATAATAAATATATGATAAAAACCTAGTACCGCCATCTGTAGGAATCAACTCAATGCAAAAGATAGCCATTCGACGTGAAAACATAGAACTAACAATAAACGAAGTACGTTAGGCCAACACATCCAGTATAGGAAACGGTTTTGCACATCCCTACAATTTTTCGACGGGTTTGTAGATTCAAATATAGATCGCGCAGCAGGAGCTCACTGAGGTGCCGCACTAATCCGTAATACAATGCCATGTAAAAAAATAAAGTAGTAGAGTTTAGTCTCCTACCCCTAACTTTCTTTCTGGTTTATTGTTAGTTTTATGTTTTCACGTCCTGGCTATCCTTTGCATTGAGTTGAATCCTACAGATGAGGCGAGATGCGAGAAATGGATGCAACATATCACCAGTTAATAAACCTGCAACAGCCCCAGCCAGGATTTTGCTGAGGGGGCGCCTAAAAAAAAGAGCATATCCCAGCTCTTCTTACTTTCAAAACTGACTTCTAAAGAAAATCTTACTCTTCAAACGCCCTACAATTTTCAAGGCTCACAGTAAAAAACACCCATTTGGTACGGCTTAGGGGGGGGGGGGGGGGGGGGATACAAATAACCCTTTTTTAAAATTAAATTGACTAATTCTGAAGTACGAGAGTTGAAAAAGTGTAGATTCTTACTGCCCTAATATTTCTTTGACACTTCCTAAATGTCATTTAAATGCTACCTAACTTCATATTGTATGAGAAAGTTAAAACATAATGCAACCGTAATGCAACCGTAATGCAACGTAAATCACTTTAAGTTATTACTGATTTATAATAATTGACAGTTCTTGTAGTATTAATTACACCAATTTCGTTAAATGCATAAAAATTAATTTTATCAGAGTTCTTAAAATATCGGTTCCCACAGAATTCTTAATTACGTTATAAAACCAACCCAGATATACTTTTCACTAATCTTAAAATTACTAAGTAGAATGCAAAACTGCAGTGGCGTGAAACTTGAAAGTATTCAGTGTTGTAGAACTAGAGTAGCAAAATTGATCGGTACTGACAATAAACAACTAGTAAAAGATTGAGAACTTTTAGAACTACGTCTTTACAAGAAATGAGGAGAAAGAGGAACTATAGCGTATTTCAGAAAGGTGTAGAGTAATAAACGCCCATTAAGTATGTAAAAGGACTACAGAGTGGCCCAAGGAATACTTAACCCACTTTTATAATTTGGTATTGATTTCATTGCAAAATTCTTTATTTTCATCAAATGCATATTAAACATTAAAAAAATACAAAATACAAAAAATACATTATACAGAAATTAAATTGCCGTTCTGCCCTTCTTTCGAATGAGGCTTTTTTCCTCTTCGTTTACTGTCAGGGCCATTCCCGAGGAGACCTACAGTTCCGGGTTCCGAACCACGATCCTCAGACATGCGACACCCTCCAAGGGCTATCAACCCTTGGTTTATTGCCATTGCATGACCTACCGATTGGGGAGTGTGTACCTTCTTCCGCACCCCACGAGATGTCCGATCTCATCCGGCCTGGTTACCGGCGTGAATGGGGTGGGTTGGGAGATGATACCTTTTACACTCTTCCCTGCATTCTTAAATCCACTAAATTTCGGACATACTTTTTTTATTGCACTCCGGGAATCGAACCCGGGTCGCCGCGGTCGAGAAATTAAATTTAAAAAAATCATAATATTCTTTGTCATCTGAGGAACTGTCATCTCCTCTTGACGTTATAATTAACGGGTCGACGGTC
The DNA here is from genome assembly GCA_935413205.1 of Polydrusus cervinus. Taxonomy (NCBI): domain Eukaryota; kingdom Metazoa; phylum Arthropoda; class Insecta; order Coleoptera; family Curculionidae; genus Polydrusus; species Polydrusus cervinus. Next base: position 28,545,729 of record OW284510.1, on the reverse strand, counting down.
CGATCGATCAGGTGGTCAAGATTCCACATTTTCTCCTCTTCTTTAATGAAATGATGGACTGCTTTTCACCAGTTCTCTGGTGATACTTCCTTAATGGCTTAATCAAACAATAGCTTAACGTCTTTCATTTTGAATGTCATGTTCTGTGTCACTGCATGAAATTCAAAATGTCAGTTGTCAAATGTCGATAAAGTCAGAAAAAAATAAAAACGAAATCGCGAAAATTCGGTTTTGCCCAAATATCTTCGGAAGGATTCGGAGTGTTTTAAATTTAAAAACATAATTTTGCAAAATTTAGTAGGGAGCGCAACTTTTTTTTAATTTAACCATCTCTGTATCTTATATGTTTACACTTAAGCACACATTTTTTTACCATTTAGTTTCTCGATAGGTACTCAATCAAATTCAGGGCCGTAGTGGTTTTGAGCCAATTAAATTCCTTTTAAAATAAGCTAATAGCTCGACCTTCCTTTTTATTTAAGATTTTAAGGGTGAAAGTCACCCCATATGCTCCATAATGTTCGCGAACATTTTGAACAGTGCTTTTACAATTGCATGGAGGTTGGAGGTGGACATTTTCAACATTTACTTGATTGATACAAGCGGTAACAAATTTTATTACTTTTAATTTCTTTTTCCTTTTAGCCCTATTTCTCAGTAACTAGTCACTCGATTTAAACGAGCAAGGTCGCGTTTGAAAGGCAATTCATTTCCCTTTAAAATAAGGTGTCACTCGACCCCCCTTTCCATTTAAGCTTTTAAGGGTGGAAGCCACCCCGTCGTGGGGTTCCAGCAGGGGGGATGAAAATAGCAAAAAAATATCTTCCCCTGAGAACTAAGGTTCCCGTGTTCGAGCGAATTTTGATTTATTTATTAACAAGAAAATAAACCTGGGTGGAAAGTTTTCGGTGCGCCACCCTGTATGGTTTACGAGATCTCTGTAGAGTTGAGGATCTGACACTTGTATAATAAAGTACCTAACTATTAATTTACAAAAATTGGTCGTAAGCATCTTAAATAAATAATAATGTGTGGATTCAAATTTCGAATTTGTATCAAAATTATACGAATCAAAACTGAATTTTATAAATTGAAAAAAAAATAGAAAACGGAACTACATAGCACTAAGACACAAAGAAAGCGCTAAAACTCTTTGTTAATACAAAAACACGCAGAATATAATATAAAACAATGCATGCCGCACTGGCAACAAAATAAAATGATAAAGTAAAAATAAAGTAAAGAATGGAGCCGTTCAACTGACGATGATGCTGCGATGCATGAAGTCGAAGTTGTCAAACTCCCAATATTTACCAGTAATTTCACATTTCTTCTTATATAAGAAATCATAAATTTTTTTTTTAATTTTAATTTTTTTGTTAATGTAAATGCATACATCAAAAAAAAATTACAGTGTACAATGTTGCTAAACCTGAATCTCTGATTCAAAGCCCGAATACGATCTAAGCGCCTAATAGTACTGCAGAACTTGATTTTGGCTTTTTAAATTCCATATGAGGCACCTCTAATTTCTAGTCTGTGATTTTGAGGCGCACCTAGATGTGAAGCTCTAAGCTTATTTGCTAATTTAAGTTTTAGCAATGTTATCATATTATTACGAGTAGTTAGCGTTTTGACCGCGTAATATATCATTTTATTAATTTTATGCCTTAGACAACCAATCGCTAATACGAATCCCATTTAAATCTTTTGCCGTTCAAAATCACCACCTTGGCTGAATGGAAGTAGCCAATTAGTAAGTACAGTAGCCGAGCGGGTACTACAAACTACATAGATTAATAATTCCAATAGCCTACCTACGATTGTGAAATCACCATTAATCTCGAGCATAACAGTACGCTCTCAAAAGCTAAAATAATACATTTGCCTAAGGAAAAAATATTGTTGCCTCTGGTTATATGAGCGTAAATGACCAGGTAAGAAGCGTATAAAAACCAGAGGCGTACTTATATTGTAAATACATATTACATCGCCTTAGATTTTAATGAGCTGTGTTACTAACCAAAAAAATTCGCTACTTCAAAAGACGATTAAGTGACGTAAAAAAAGAATAAAATCCGTTACATTCAGATATAATTTAAAAATTCGAAGAAATAAATCCAGCCCAGTGGTGGTTCGTGGACATTAAGTTAGGGAGGGTGCAGATCTAGGTACGCAACAATGAGTACCTTCAGAAATATTCTATTTTTTGAGGTAATGTCTAAAATGCTAAATTGCCGGCGTTCTTCGCTATGGATGTAACATTAGAGGAAATATGAATTGATGCTACAATATTTCTTTTTGATAGGATTTTTTATCTGTTTACAAATCCAGGGTGGATATGTGCTCTTGTGCCCTGACTTGTAAAGTCGTCACACAATTCTGAAAGGAAATCTTCATACAATTTTTGCAGAATGACTTGGAAGGTCTTTACACAATTTTGGACTTGACTTGAACAGTTTGTACACTGCAGTTCTGAAATACTTGTTTTCACTTTTTTTCGTCTTTATGAATCTAAAATTGGGCCAAAATGTGCGAAGCCAGTTGTAATTATAATTCGGCTACGACAAGGGCCGAGATGAGCGGAATTGGATGGAAATAAAGTCTGGTTCTTGTTCTTCTGGACTAAAAAGTACGAAGCCTATAAATTTCCGCTCATTGGGAGAATAATGTCACGTCCATAGGTTTTGTCGCTGGTTCAAATATTTTAGTTCATTAAGACAGAATACGGTACTGTGAAAAACATCTATTTTCTTCGGTAAATCACAAATTACATCATAAAGTTAGAATAGCCAAAAATTGCACTATAGACACATCCTTAGGATTTTATAGAATCTTCCCGTAAAAATACTCCTCTTTCTGGGAACGAATGGCAGAAACACAAATGAATTACGAAAAATATGAGCGTCGAGCAAACACTACTTGTCCGCGTCGAAAATGAAATAAATTCAGCATAGAGTGTACTATACCGGGTGATTCACGACGAGCTTGCATTAGAACTTTTGAGGAAACTACTGAAAATATTTTTTTGAAATCTGTGGGTTTAAGTTTATCGATATGCTCTCTAAAACTAAAATATTAACATGTTTCTGTCACTTCCGGTTATACCGGAAGTAGCTTCAACTTTCATTCTTTAAATACTACATAGCATTTTTTATTATATTTTTGGTTTTTGCATTAAATTTTAATTACATTTTATAGAACACGTTTTTTACCTAAGTCTACGTTAAATTTGGATAACAAAGGATTTCTAGGTAGATTATTTTTATTTTAAATTTAAATGCGTCGCAAAAGAATATTTTGTAGAAAGGATATTTGGCTTTATAAAAGATATTTTAAAACTATTTTTCAATTATCAAAAGCAAAATAGTAAACTCAATAACTTAATAAAAAACAGACCGGCAAACGCTATGCTGTAATACCACGCCCCGGCTGACTAAATATTTTGCAGCACTGCATGTATACGTAAACACGCTTTAAAAACTATAGTAGATAGCCTGGTCTAGAAATATTTCTTATTTGCCATTGGTTGGCTCAAGGTCGACCATTTATTTACATACTTAATCGAATTCCATGGATGGCCGCTGCCCGCGGTTGAGCGCGGACAAGACAAACAAATTAAATTTATATTTAAATAAATATTAACTAAAAAAATGTTGGTTTTGCAAATATAGGATAATTAGGACACAAAAAACAGAAATATATAAATATTTTCTTATTATCAGATCAGCAGCTCTTAGCCGCAAATGTCACCTTATTAGTTTTTTAGTCAAAATAGTTATTTTCCTAACAAGTGCGGAAAGTGATACTTTCCCGCACGCGAGTTCGGGCAAGCGGTCAAGGCCGGGAAAAACACTTTACGCATGAGTTAGGAACATTATTTTTTCTACGACCGTATATACAAAAAAGTGTACCAACCCATTTTTCAAAAATTATTTTATTTCAACATACATATACAAAACTTTAACTAAAAACTACTAATTATTATAAATATTAATATTATTTATATATAATATTTTACCTTACACCATGTAACAAAACGGTCGTAGTGCTTTTCATATCTTAGTCTGGATTTGGCAGGTAACAGCTCGGAATTAGCTTTATCTGCAGCCTTCAAGATGGCTTCGGGAAGTTCTTCGTCGGATGAATCCATTAATATTATTGCTTCGGATTCTGTTTAATGTGGTTTAATTTAGAAGAAGATTGTATTCGGTCACTTCGAAGACGCTTTGAACAACTTTGACGTTTTAGTAACAATTACACGCCTGGGTATATATAGCAACTGATATCAAACCCGGTGGTTTGATAGTTGTTTTGTGACATTACTTTAAAGAATGTACAGGGATATATAAAAATATCTTAATTATTTTATTTTTTCAAAAAATTAAAAATGCAACAAAAAGCTAGAAAAGATGTAGATTTTATTTGATGGACTATTTCGTAAATATTTATTTACCTGTTGTAACAATAGTTATAACTTCCGAAGTAAAAAACTATCTAATATAAGGTCAAAATTTGCATTATTTTACTTTCCCGCACTAGTGCGGGAAAGTGACACTTTCAAAACTAAAATGCGTGCGGGAAAATGGGTTTAAACGCACGGTCGTAGAAAAAATAATTTGTTGTACAAATTAAAGTTTTAATAAATAAATTTTTACTAATTTAAAAATGCTGTAAATCTCCACTTTTACGGAATTTTTTTTATATAAATCTTGCCAATGGTGATAAATTAAGAATCACGACTTATGATACATCCGGCATATTCGAATTATCATTTTTTTTTAAATTCAATTAATTAAGCAGGAAATCAATATATTAACAAGAAGCTGAATCTTTACGTATACTACACCACTGAAATCATAACTATCCTCTAAAGGCAATCGGCAGTCGGTATATCGATAGCCCGAATCTAAAAAACGACAAAGACCGGGACACGGCGTGCTTACGGTGTTGGAACGAGAAAGGCATAGCCTGCTGAGCTCCACTGCTGCAGCAGCCTATAATAATATTGTACCAAAAACGAATGAGAAAATGTACCAATATTCAATATTAAAGACTTTAAAAAAAATTGGGGTAAAAAGTTATAAAATTTCCTTTAAACATAGGAATGTGATAATAGTATTTTTATTATCATATTTAAATGCTTTTTGTTTGTTAAAGTTGTTAATGAAAGGCTGTGTGCACGTTGTGGAGAGTTAGAATCTAAAGATTGCACCGAGAAGTCTTTGATTTTTAAGTTTTTGATACCTTAATAAATTATATTTTCTTGGATTTCATATTGAGTATCTTATTTAATATAAAACACATATTTTTTGCTTGTAATAGCCAGTTTTTTCAAACCAGCAAAAACACTTTTCACAGCCTATATACAAGAACACCCTATATATTATATTATTTTCTAATTCCCTATACAATTCCACGTATATTTTGTATAAAATGTCATATGTCTAAATTTAATAGTTTTTGAGATATTGCCGTTTAAAATATGCCATTTTCAGAATTTGACAGGTTGTATAGCACTGCAACGGCGTATCTTAGAGAAAAATAGTTTTTACCTTCCTATGTCAGTTTTTTATTCTCTATATAAAAGTTACAACTTCCGGTTTAACATATTAAACCGTAAACCATTTTTTTTTGTTTAACATGTTAAACCGGAAGTTGGTATTTTTCGATAAAGAATAAAAAACTAAAACAAAGGGAGGTGAAAACAATTTTTCACTTAGATGCGCCGTTCCAATGCGACAGCCTGTCAAAGTCTGAAAATGGCATATTTTAAACGTCCATATCTGAAAAACAATTGAATTTAGACATAATATGACATTTTATACAAAATATACGTGGAATTGAATAGGGAATTATAAAATAATATAATATACAGGGTGATTCACGTTGAGTGGCCTATTAGAAGATCTCGAAAACGAGTAACCCAATCTTTCTAAAAATTTGTTAGCAGGCATAATTGGTTTTGAGCTATATTTTGACGTTTTTATTACTTCCGGTTATACCGGAAGTTAATGCCAACTTTGCTATTTCAAATGGAAAACCCTGTATATTTTAGCATTTTCGTTTGGCTTTGAATGAGAAATAGCTAAGCAACGAACATAGGCAGTTAATAACAAATGGTAACAAAGCTCAAAGTCAAACGAAAATCCCGGTCGAAGCCTTCTTTTCAAAAATAATGTCGCATTAACATAAAAAGACATTTTAAGATTTTTTTATTTAAATTGCTCATAATTCCAAAACGACTAAAAATGTGGATTGTAACATATTAGGCACTTAGATAGGAAATTTAATTCTCTACACGTTAGTAAGCTAAAAAATAGGGTGTTCCATTTGCAAAAATTGACTTATGCACATTTATTTAAATGGAAATATTGGCAAAATTTTAAGAACTCTCTGTATAAATAACGTGAAACCTAAGTAATTTAAACTAAAGATCTATGTATTACTTGAAAACTTAGAAAATTTTAAATGTTTACCTTTATTAGTTTCAGAGTTACTAAACTTTCTTCTCGGAGCGTTTTTACACAAAAAAATCCTTTTATAATTCATATCTCAAAAACGGTTAGAGATGGGAATAGATTATTATTAACAAAAGTTATTTAGATTTTAATAAGGTAATCAAAAATGCTAAAATATACAGGGTGTTCCATTTGAAATGGCAAAGTTGGCATTAACTTCCGGTATGACCGGAAGTAATAAAAACGTCAAAATATAATGTTTTAAAAGCTTAAAACCAATTATGCCTGCTGTCAAATTTTTAGAAATAGGGTTACTCGTTTCCGAGATCTTCTAATAGGCCACTCAACGTGAATCACCCTGTATAGGGTGTTCCATTGTTGTGCTTTTCATGATTTTCGGTTTTGCCGCTGAATACGAAACAGGTGCAAGTATATTTAGCTCGATTCTGGCGAATCTCTAACTTACTCAAACACACTTTAAAACAGCGGTAAACTTTTACGAAGTCATTATCATATTCGCCAAAATGTCAAGATCCATTTTACGTCAAATATATATTTTAGAATATCAGCACTTGAGGCTTAATCCAGAGGGTCTGGGTTCGATTCCCACCGGAGGCATAAAGCTTTTTCAATTTTAATTTTGACTGCGCGCCAGCAACCATTTTTCAATTTAAAAAATGTATATTTTTTAATTTGATAATACATTTTTAGTAATGGCTCAATTTGAAGGTCCTTTCTTTAAAAATGGATCTTGCTGTTTTCTTTTACACTTAAGTGACGAGAAACTAGGCTATTCCAGTTAACTGTACGGCAAAATTTCATATTTATTACTGTCAGTGCTGCAGAGTGTTGCAACATTTAAAAATAAAATTCCTCATTTAAAAAAAATGTCACGAATGTACACAATAAGTAGGTACTGAAAGTATTTTTTTTAACAGATTACAACTACTAGTGATCCTAAGGAAGATCCTACGAATAAAATGTAAAAAAAAATTCCCATTGGAGACAGCGCCGACCTATTATTCTTCTGTGCTTTGTTCTCACGAATCCGCAAATTTCCCATTAGTTGACAACATTGTTCCTCTGTAGCGTCCTTATCAAGTACTGACCAATTATAGTTTATTGTATAATAAATAATATAATTTATATGTATATATGGTACAATATGTTATTAATTTGTTCAAGATATCAAAATAGATATGCATAGTTTTATCATTAATGCAACCTGCTGAATGTGTATAGAAAATTAATATCATGCAGCATTATTGCGTTGAGTTTACCATAATTTCTAACATGATCAGTTGATCGAAACGGTAATGGTCGGATCCAATGGTCGTGAGTTCAAGCCCGGCAGCATGCAAACTTTAAAAAAAATTTAACATAGGTTTGTAAGTTTGGTCGTAGAAAAAATATACTGTTCAACTCGACTGGATTGTACATATTGCACTCGAAATTTACTTTCTCGTGAGATATAGTGAGATTAGACCACATATATACATACACTATATTGCTAATACCATAATTCAATGATGCCACCACTGTAAGCAGATGATCAGGGACCGTTGAGTTTGCGCAGATCGGAAATTTGCTTCTTGATGTAAACATTTGACAGGGCCGACATTCAAAATATTTTTACAAGGTTTTATTTAAATTCACCCGTTTAGTTCGGGTGTGTACAGTTTATGGTCAAATAAAACTAAGTAACCGATATTTTACATACCTGAAATACCTTATTCCTGGTATTGAATCGCGATTCGTGCAAAAAAGGATCATGCACTTTTTTCTACCCATCTTGAGACACAAGTCGCTAACAATAACAAAATGTCTGGTAAAGTTTTATACCTAAATTCGCACCCAAAACTTAAAAATAATATCCACAATCACACACGAAACATCCGAACGAATACAACGTAAAAAAAGTTGGAAAAGACTACAACTTACAACCTAACAAAAAAAAATGTCTAAAGTAAACACCCAAATTTTGGAAATTATAACCACACACGAATGAACGAAATAAAAGATGGCGACAAATAAGAATACAACGGCAAGCCGGTTCTGTTCAAGAGACCTTGGGTTCTGTTAGAAATCGTGTGGGTTGCCTAATTTTTTCCCTACTGCGCAAGCGCCACGGCCCCCAGCTCAGGTTATTTTGAATCGCACGATCTTTGACAGTTTTAAAACGCATTAAAACTGTTAAATTTGTGACATTGTGACGTCATTCTAGCCAAGAAGATTGATCAGAAAACAGCGTTTTGAAACAAGAAAAAATTACTCTGGATTAACTACACTCATGGGCGTCCATGAGGAGGGAGAGGGGCACTTGCAATAAGAATATTTATTACCTACAGTTTTCTGTGATATTTTCAAAAATGTACTACTAAAAATATACCGAATTTGGTACGATTGTACCCAATCAGCAGCACTGCTACCCATCCGCTGGCGAGCAGTTTCCCACGATGTGTGAGTATGTATGAATGAACAGGTATTATGGGGTCAGTATACCTACTATGTGCCCTGCGGGGACATCGAAATTAAACTGCAGGAAATACACGAGGTGAACTGATATGGACCGTGTTGCCAAAGTGCGATCAATGGAGTGATAGAATCAATGTTGAAAGAATAACAGTAAAAAGATCAGCGGAAAAGGGCAATTTCGCCGTATAAGTTATAATAAATCATCACATACTTAAAATAAAAGCGAAAACAGGTTAATTTTACAATTATTATAAAGTGTTAAAACAATAAATAAAAATGAAAATATTTTTTTCTACTTCTACATGGATATTTGCTGTTTTATTAACATTAAAGTGATTGGATAAGTGGGCTATTCCGGTTAACTGACCGGATATAATTTTATACCCATCCTAGTTAGGAGATGAAACTGACCAATCACAGTGGTCAATTACAAAGAAACCAAATTTACACGTAAATTTCGTCGTTTACTGGACAGAAGTGAGGTTAAGAATATACTTCAAAAACTTTTGTTATTTTTTATTTGCATCAAACACACCGCCATATCATTGCTAACTAAATCCTATAGAACTTAAATGGGCGCAAGTGAAAGGATTTGTAGCAAGACACAACACGACAATCAAAATGAAAGACGTTAAGCTACTGTTTGATCAACCCATTATGGAAGTGACACCAGAGAACTGGCGAAAAACAGTCTATCATGTCATTAAAGAAGAGGAGAAAATGTGGGATATTGACCACCTGATCGATCGGACCGTCGACCCGTTAATTATATCGTCAAGAGGAGATGAGAGTTCCTCAGATGACGAAGAATATTATGACTTTTTATAATTTAATTTCTGTGTAATGTATTTTTTGTATTTTTTTTATAATGTTTAATAAAAAATAAGTGTACCTAATACTATGTACCTACATAATGCACGCCTTTGTCACACCATTTTCAGTGTTTGTGAATGGATAATATTAGGCAAAACCCATAAATTGACCCAAACCCGGGTGGTACTACCTGCACTTGATGAAAATAAATAATTTTGCAATGAAATTAATGCTAAATTATGAAAGTGGCTTAAATATTCGTTGGGTCACTCTGTAGTTCCTTTGCATACCTAATGAGCTTTTATTACTCTATATTTCTGAAATAGATTACAACTTCAATTTAAATTATTTTTGCGACAAAAAAAAAGTATGGCAACAATGCCAACCAATATTTGGTAGATTTAATCAGAACCAGTGTTGTTTCAAAAGAGATTTGTTGATTTTGGCTAATGATATGCGATAACGTTGACTTCTTTCCCACTTTTTTCAATACTATGGGAAAGAATCGTACACCATTAAGTTGTTTTTCGTCGCTAAATCGTTTCCTGTTTAAAGGTGTATTATGTAAATTAAACTAATACGCCAATAACTTTTGTGGCGCTTGTGTTTGTTAATAATTGCGTTTATATTAATATTGCTCATGATTTCTTAATCACTGCGACACTTCCTTACATCACATAAAATATAAGATTTTTATTTTGTGAAAAATATCTTAAATAACGGATGCTGTGTGAAACGTGGTGTAGTATATGTAAATAAATGGCCAAATTATCATAATAATGTCATAACAGACAGTAATAATCTATAAAAACTAGCCGTCTGGCTTTATTTACACCTTCGCTTCACACGGTATCCCCCTCCTCAGTGGCGGATCCAGGAATTGGCTGGGGGGACAAAAAAAAAGAGCGTATCCCGCCTCTAAAAATTTTCTTACTCTCAAAAGTAACTTCTAAAAAAAATTCTGACCCTTCACACGATTTACAATTTTTAAGGCTTACAGTAAAAAAAAACACCCATTTGGTAAGGCTCAGGGAGGGCGAAACCGCCTTCGACCCCCCCCCCCCCCCCTGGATCCGCGCCTGCCCCTCCTTCATTTTCGATTGCATACCCCCTTAACGAAGACTTTGCTTATACCAATGCTTTTAAATATTTCTTTGACCTTCCTTCGACTTACCTTACGACAACATTGTTATGTTGGTGTAAATTTGACATGGTCTTGAAAATGGACTTTTTCACTGTAATCATATTCAGCACTAAGTATAGTCTATTTCAGAAAGGTGCAGAGTAATAAAATGGAAAATTCCGTCCAGTTCGGCTCAATTTCGGTGTTGGCCATAGGCGCAGGTAAATTTCGTGCAATAAATTATTTATGATATCTAACCAAAGAAAAAAAGAAGATAATTTGATAAAGAAGGAACTATTAGCTAAGTATAGGAAATTTACACAAACATCGTTTTATAAAATATGCCGTGGAAGATCTATAGCTGAAAAACATAGTGTAACTGTGCTGCGCACACCGCCATATCATTGCGAACTAAATCCTATAGAACTTATATGGGCGCAAGTAAAAGGATTTGTAGCAAGACACAACACGACATTCAAAATGAAAGACGTTAAGCTACTGATTGATTAAGCCATTAAGGAATTGATTCCAGGGAACTGGCGAAAAGCAGTCCATCATGTCATTAAAGAAGAGGAGAAAATGTGGGATCTTGACCACCTGATCGATCGGACCGTTGACCCGTTAATTACAACGTCAAAAGAAGATGACAGTTCTTCAGATGACGAAAAAAATTATAATTTTTCATAATCTAATTTCTGTATAACGTAATTTGTATTTTTTTTTTTTGTTTAATAAAAATAAGTGTACCTAATACTATGTTACACCATTTTCAGTATTTGTGAATGGATAACAAAACCCATAAAATGACCCAAACCCGGGTGGTACTACCTGCACTTGATGAAAATAAATAATTTTGCAATGAAATCAATGTCAAATTATGAAAGTGGCTTAAATATTCGTTGGGTCACTCTGTAGTCCCTTTGCATACCTAATGAGCTTTCATTACTCTACACGTTTCTGAAAGAGACTATAACATTCTGAAAATATATCTCAAACAAATATTTCTAAATTCTTCTCCAAAGTTACCAGGTCCATGCGAAATTATATTTATTTATATTAAAAACCTTGCATTCTCTTGAACCGAATCATATCTATGTTTATTGACGGATTTAAAACAACTTTTTAAATTTGGACTCAGGACAGATATTGGTGATGAATGTGAGTTATTTTTATTGAAAAAAAATAATTGTAATGATTTTTACAATACAATGAACTTGCCATTTTTTTTGGATTTTTATTGACTCTTTTTCCCTAATTTTTTTTTGCTGCATGAAAATAACTTTTGTCCACGACTATTGTATAACATGTTCATTATATATGTGTTTGCTCAATAAGAATACCCATTATTCACTAGTGAATAATGAACTCATAATTCACTAGTGAATAATGAAATCGACAGGTAATACGATTTTAAATAAAAAAATATCATTGGTCGTTTTCCCTGTAAGGTCCATCCATCATACGATTTTGTGTGTATGATGAAAAATTCAACCATGCCATGAAATGCCAAGTCGAAGCGCTTTGTAATTTTATTTTGAAACGTCAAAATATAGTTCAACTTATCAACTTTAAAGTTAAGAATTGTATTAAAAGAACTTACAAAATGATTAGAGATAGTGAAGATGAGATATGTTATACCCCACCAGATATACAGGAAGCAGCAAAAATAGCAAGTTTAAGTTTATTACCAGAAAAATCGCATTTACCCCCAAATTTACAATATCAGACGATTATTACCTAATTTGCAAGAAGTATATCAGCCTTCGTTTATCATTCGTCACATCTAATATTTTTTTTTCAATTATCAAAATGGCAAATGTACCTCGCAGTCACAAAGGATAGGAATTAATAAATTTACGCAAATGGGGAGACAACTAGCAACAATTACCCACTCCAGAGAAATATTCTGGTCACAGTTTTCGCAGATCTTCAGCCACTATACTTGTAGACGCAGGGGGGGATATAACTGCATTAAAAAGACACGGTGGATGGAAATCCACGGCGGTAGCAGAAGGATATATTGATGACTTAATGAAAAATAAAATGGAAACAGCCAAAACAATATCAGACGCGATCCAGAAAAATCCTTTGGGTCAGCCGTATATACGCAATGAAGCAGTATCTACATAAACATCTTCATCTACTTCTACTACAACGAATAACCAAGATGTTAATGTAGAATTAAATTCAATTCCTACAATTAACTTGGCACATTGTGTGAATACAAATATTACTATTAATATTTCTAAATAAATAAAGATGTTTAGTAATTCTGGCTACATTTATAATTGGATAGTCGTGGACAAAGTATAGTATTCTACTCGCATATAATGGCTTTTATTCACTTGGATAAAAACTTTATCCACGTGAATAATAGCTACCATTATAGACTTGTTGTATAATATACTATTTCACACCCACATATATACCACCTTTCCATTGATAAAAACAGAAATTTAGTTTTTTGTAATTCGGTTAAAAAAAAACGAAATTTTCCATGTTAAATGGCGGGTTTTTTTGAAGTAAATTATAAAAAAAACTTAACGGATTATTGAGAAAGTTACTTTCATGCAAAAAAAAATCGAGGACAAAGATATAAGTCAGAAAATAATACAATATATAGGGTATTCCATTTTTAAAAATGTAACTTTGTACACTTTTTGAGCCGCCCTGTATAGACCAAAATAATTTTTATATGTGCACCTCAACTGTCTTTTGTATTTCGAATTTTTATCTAATTCGTAAGATAAAGGCGAAAATTAACTTTACTCTGTCGTTGACTCACCCTGTAAATACGAGTAGATATAATTTCGCATGGAGCTGGTAACTTTGAGGAAGAATTTAGAAATAATATTCAGATCCACTTAGCAAAATAGCGAGGTGGTCAATGATCTTATATTTTATTTATTTTTAAAAATAAAATTTTAACCAACATTTTTTTCGTGGAAAAAATTTGATTTAATTTGACAATAAAACAATGCTATTCTTCTTGTCATACACTCAGTATTTCAAGTTACTCCTATTTCTGCGTTTAATATACATAACGACGTCACAAGTTCGTAAAGAAAATTCCTTATCGCCAATTAAAACTAATAAGTTTTCTTTCAACCAGAACCAATGCAATTTTGCCCATACTAAAAAAAACATTGCTCCTGCGTTCTAAAGAAAAATAAGAAAAGTTATAGCATTCCGTAGTAGTTGGCAGCATAGAGTATAGTTAATTCAAGATGGCAAATTATAACACCATTTCAAACATTATGGATGTAATAAGAAAAAAGATCTTATCATTATATTTCAACTCTTCTGCAACTCCATGGGTAACCAGTGTTGGACTGGACGGCAGTTGCGTATTTAGGGGAGGGGGCTGCCGGGCTGCACCCCCCCCCCCCCCCCCCCGAGCCTAGGAGCCCTGGTCTAAAAGTCTAATTGTAACCTAATTTTTCTATATAAATTTTTCTATAATGAATTCTTGGCTTAGATTACAAAGGTCTTGTAGGAAATGTTTAGTTTTTAAACTTTTCCTTCTAAAAGTCCTGTTTTATATAGAGATTAAGGTTTCGGACGCATATCGTTTTAGTCATTGATTTATGATGCAATTTTATAGGAAAACGAGTAAAAAGAATAATAGTTTATAGTATTTTTTTATTATATATTTGTCTGTTCTGTTTTCCCTTTTTAAAGCTATTGTAAATCAACAAAAATATAAGCCAATGCAATAAAACACTTTTATAACAAAACGAAAAAACAATTAGGTATTTATTTTTAAAGAGAAAAATTAAAGTAAAAATTGTAATTGAAACATTTTTTAATGGAAGAAGTGTGATAATTTATAATAAAAAAATAGTCGGGAAGAAACGAGAATGATTTATTATAAATATACAAAACGGCACTTAAGAAGGAGTATTTCAAAATCTAAACATTTCCACAAAACTGATCTTAGATCTACGCTCCTGAAATACATGATTTCTGAAAAATCATTAATTTTGGCCTGGTGAGCAATATTTACTTTATTTTTAATCATAGAAAACCGAGCCCGAAAAACGCTGGTTGGAGTCATACATACCTCTTATGTTAAAATTTTGGATTTACAACAATATTCATATTTTTCACAAGTATGAAAAATGTTTTTTTTTAAATAAAGTGCCAGCTAGGATTTATCAAAAAGAAAGTAAAAAAAAACATTTACAAAAACAAATTTAATCCAACGATGCAGAGGGGAAAAGGTTATAATTTAATTTTCGAAATTTGATAGTAGGTACTTTGGGCGTGGCCCCAAAATTTTTTCGCTCGAGGCGCTTTTCCGCCTTCTTCACTAGGTACAGTATCATGAAATACATGTAGTCCCGACTGTCCCTTTCTCCAGAAAAAAATGTCCTACTTACGCCCTCTGTTCCGTGTGTGATTGTGGATATTATTTTTAAGTTTTGGGTGCGAATTTAGGTATAAAACTTTACCAGACATTTTGTTATTGTTAGCGACTTGTGTCTCAAGATGAGTAGAAAAAAGTGCATGATCCTTTTTTGCACGAGAATCGCGGTTCAATACCAGGAATAAGGTATTTCAGGTATGTAAAATATTGGTTACTTGTTGTGTTATTTGACCATAAACTGTACACACCCGAACTAAACGGGTGAATTTAAATAAAAGCTTGTAAAAATATTTTAAAAGTCGGCCCTGTCAAATGTTTACATCAAGAAGCAAATTTCCGAGCTGTGCAAACTCAACGGACCCTGATCATCTGCCTACAGTAGTGTCATCATTGAATTATGGTATTAGCAATATAGTGTATGTATATATGTGGTAACACCCTGTATAGAACCCAATTTACTAAGCGTGTTCGGTTTTACCATCAAATTTGTCAGATTACTCCGCACCCGTTTGTTTAATGATCCAGAGGGCAAAAATAAATCTGAATGTTGTTCGTTTATCATATCGACGAGCAAATGGAGGCACATATTTTTCGTCGGAAAATTTCGACATATTTTAAAAATGAAATTTCCGAAAGGCGGGAATATTTAAACTCTAACCGTTGGCGTTGTCCATTGAGGACTTACCGTTCGTGAAATTCACCAAGATTAATTTTTATTGCACTTTAGAAATAAAATGATATGAATCCGACCAAATTTTTTGTTTAAATACAACTTTACAAAACTCTTAGGTTATAAAATAAAATAGAAACCATCAAGATCGTTCGGTAAGTACGAAGTCGTCTCAATCCTCCGTGTTTGCGCATGATCTAAAAATTGCATCGCTCTCGTCTCATCTGCAAAGTAAAAACCGAACTTAATAACGCTCCCGGGGCCAAATAATCAAAGTCAGACACTGTGGTGTATGTAATAATTAAATAGAATAGTTAAATGGAAAAAATGGAGTAATTTACAATCAATTGATACCACCTAGTATCAATGAAATAGCTATACCTAGATATAACACTTCGCGGTGAAAAGAGAATCTTATTAAATGATATGATCTTTGTTGCAGTAGATGTTAGATGTAAAACAAAGATAAATTAAATTAATTGGATGTTGATTAAAAAACTAGTCGTTTTTTAAGAACCAATCAACCTGAGAGGTCAGAAAAGGCTTTACGAAGGTAGATTAAGATGTTTCCGTAGTCAAAATGTATTTTTCTGAAGCATAGCCAATTCAATTTGTTAATCCGCTGAAGTGAATTCTTGGTTGCCTGCTTGCGCAAAAATAACAACGCAAAGCAAAGAACGGAAATTTTCGTTTTAAAAAGTTAAGAACGGCTTTTGTGCATTAACCTGCGCTATGGTAAAGTTTTTCGAAACCACATTTTATGTAAATTTATATACAAGCAATACTGTATACTGTAGAGATAAGTGACAATACTGTAGTGATACCGGCAAAAAAAAACTGACGAAATAAAACGAAATAATATAACCTTAACCGAGTTTTTTCTATATTTGTTGCGTATAATATAGTAGTTTGAACAACAAGAGTGGATATGATGTTCATATCGCATGAGGAAAAACTAAATTGAGCACGTCGCGCCGTCGGAGCCGCAATTACAATATGGGCGATGTGGTGGAAATGCACTATTTGTTCGTGATGACTCAACGACTACTACAATTAAAGTTTTGAATGTTATCTGATTTTCTTCGGTATATCTAATCCCGGGATCTGATCCCTGTTGTAAGAAACCCTTTCGGGATTGACATCCCCAGTGGATATACTTACAAAATTTAATTTTTTTGGTATAAATTTGGGATTAGATTATAATATGAAATTAAATAAGTCGTTATGTAAGGTATATACAAGGTGATTCCTAAGTTGATACTTCTGTTTTAGCTGTGTATAGAATGCATTAAAATAAACAACATATTCAAATACCTTTTTTCAAAAAACGGGGGTGCGGGTCTGGTCATCAAAACGTAGCCTGCTATACTTTATGTTGTTTTTGTCTTTAGTCATGCAATTTACGGGTGGTCAGTTATTTATTTGGAAGGAAAGACAAATTTTTGTATTAAAGTGCATAAATTTACGCACTTTCAAAAGTGCACACAGCCGCTACAAACCTATTTTAGTTATTTATTTGGCAATCCGCTGCGGTGTGTTTTTCTGAAGCAAGTTAATTTTAAATTGGTGACACGTGAAAATGGTAAAATTTGAAAACAATGAACTAGTAGATATGGTGCTAATTTACGATGGGTGTCGTCAAAGTGCGGCTGCTGCTTCGAGATTATACGCAGAACGCTTTCCCTTGCGGGCTCATCCTACACCCAGAAGTTTTCTTAATGTTATTCAACGGGCAAGTTAGGCAGGACCGTATTTGATCCATAGTGTAATAAATATATGTAAGTACCTTAATTTTGAGTTTTTTCAAAAAATATATTTGAAAATGTTGTTTATATATACATTTTATTTTATATTTTATACACCAATCATATTATCAATCACCCTGTATATAAGGCATGATCACACTCACCAATTAATAGCTTTATTTAATTTTTACAGTTTTTTAATACTCTAGCACTACACAACTCGTAATTAACACATACTTTCCTGGTTCAAAGTCACCATTCATGTGACAGCTCTTCATCCAATTAAATCAAAATATTCCTTGTAAGGTATTTTCGTCCCAATAAAGGCATATTTACGTCCAGAAGAGCCAATTAAAGGTTATACATTATCTTGATGGGCACTTGCACACACGTGTCTTTTATCGGGCATAGAAAATGTATGTAATTTTGTTCCATGAATTAATTCACTTTCGATTTAATTAAAGGAATTTTATGGATCTTGTTTTTTTTAATTTTTTATATTAATCCAGTATGTGCACTTTGCACAGCATTTTTGTAAACAAAAGAAGTTTGTAATAGACCGTAGAACAATTTAGTTATAGTTATTTACGTTTTAAGTGTTGTCACAAAATTGAGCAGACAGTAGCTGTTGATCCTTATACGAACAAAAAAAGCAATAGTGTTTAAGTTCATTGATCAAGTTACCTTTTGCATGGTTACTGACAAAGTTTTGTCAAACTCAAAAATACAAAAAGGGATTTTCAAAATGATGAAAGTTTACCCTCTGATATTGAGGCACAGTTAAACTGATCGACCCCAAGTCTCGTTCTGATAAAATCCAAAACGCGGTATGAGTTGAAATACCAAAAGTTTGAAGCTAACAGGGCAAAGGAAAAGTGTGTAAAAAAACCCTTGTAGTTAATTTTTCTAAAAAGCAACGACCCCAAAAACCATCTAGGTACACTATGGACTTACTACTCAATGTTGAGAAGAATTATGGCTTCAGCTACGAAAAATCAAGATATATATACTTATAAGAAGTTCAGATGGTTACAAGACCAAAAAGTCCATTATGACAAAAAAACTCTTATTAGAATCGTAAATAGTAGTTTGTACAACAAGAGTGAATATAATGACCATATCGCACGAGGAAGTATATTGAACACGACGCCGTCGGCGGAGTATACACAACATACAAACTTGTATACACAATATGGACAATTCGCTCGAGTTGTACAGTGTATTTTTTGTACCATGTAACTTTGGAACTTCATACTAAAAATTATTTAAATTAGGTATCATAACTTGTCTTTTTAGTTGGCGTGAACTTGTGAGAAAGCTAATTAAAAACAATTGAAGAAAAACTCACTTCGTTGGCAAATCCATGGACCAAATTACATTGTAACATATTTATTTGTGTCATTTCTTATAGTTACATAAAATCACGTTGAATATATCTATCTTTCTCACATTCGGTCTGTTGCAGAATAACAGACAAGAAGCGATGAATTTAATTATCAAAAAGAACAATTTATTTTTTTTAACCATAGCTAGTTTGAGTAAATTGTTCTGCTGAAATGCACAGAAGAAAAAAAGGGTTTATTCAGTTTTTTTTTCTCCTCGCGTAAGAATTATAATTCCAAAAGTACAACAAAATAGTTGCAGAAATCGATTTAAACAGTTAAAAACGGCTTTTGTGAATATTATGAACTTTAAACGTTCGCTATGGCAAATTTTTTCAAAATAATAGACAATTTACAAACTAGCAACACTATTAACGTGAAAAAAAAAGTGACTACCTATTCTGTAGAAATAACATAACCTTAAAACCCTCATTAAAAATAGAATTAATTTTTTTTCTAGAAATCTAGTTTCGTTTGTTTTATCTGGTTTTATGTACTCGTCTTCATGTTCCGTCATTGAAGGAAGATTTACTAGTTATTTTTCTAAATTTGGTCCGTAAAATAAAAGGTTTAGGGTCGATTGAGGTTGGATTCCCGTTCAAAATATATTAGAAAATATCGCGGTGGACAAATATTAGCATGGCAAAAAACCGATCAAGGTTAGTAAAAAAGTTCATTCTGTAGGTATAGTACATTTTATGCATTAAATATTGTAATAATTGTCTAGAAATGAATGAAAATCTGGAAATATTTGAAATAAGAAAGTGCATCTGTGCACATGTCTTTAGTTCGGACAGAAAATAACAATAATTCGGTAGAAATATATTTTGGTAAAAGAATGTGTAGACTCTGGGATAAATGTTTTGATTTAACTAGGATGGATATGAAATCATATCCGTTCAGTTAACCGGAATAGCCCACTTTTCCAATTAGTTTAGTGTAAAGGGAACAGCAAATTTCCATGTGGGAGTAAAAAAAATAGTTATTTACGATATAAGTTTTGTAAAGATTCATATTACAACACGAGATGTTAAAGTTGTCAAACGAGGCGTCAGCCGAGTTTAATAAAACATCGAGTGTAGTAATATGAATTTACAACAAGAATATTGTACAAAATTTTATCTACTTTCATCTAGGAATAAAAATATTTGGCATTTTTAAAAATAAAAATGCACTTGTAAAAATGTACCTGCTATTAAGTTTACTAATCAAGTTTTTTATGTTACCTTTCGCATAATTACTGTTTCGCATGGTTACTGTCGAAACTTTGTCAAACAAATTCAAAAATATAAAAAGCGTTTTTCAAAATGAGCGATTCTGATGGAAGTTTACCCTCTGATAAAGAAGCAGCGGCAAACGAAGCGATCTCAAGTTTAGTTCCGACAAAATCCAAGGCGCGGTATGAGGTGGAGTATCAGAAGTTTGAAGATTGTTGCAAAGCTAACAAAATAAAGGAGTGTCTGAGAAAATCCTTTTGGGTTATTTTTCCGTAAAGCAACGCTCCCAGAAACCATCTACACTATGGACTCACTACTCAATATTGAGAACTATGATTTTAGTCAAGAAAAATCAAGATATAATTGTTAATAATAAATCATTCTTCTAAAAAGTGTGGTTTTATTTAACAGCAAAATTTTAATAAAACAGTTTTTTTCCCCATTACAGCACTAGTGCTGGAATAGATGCCCTTACAAAACGATTTACAGATCTGTAAAATTCATATTACTAAATGAAAGTAGATAAAGCATATTACCTATTAATTTTTGCATAGAACTAATGAAATCTGTTTCTGTCGCTCATGTCCTGACACTTTGGCGAATGCAATAATTAAAAGAACAAATAATACTGAGTTATTTTTTATTTAATAAATTCTTTTGCACATAACCTACTTTAAAAATATTTAATAAAAAACACTCCACTTCGTTCGTGCGAGGGCATTTTTTCAGGGAAATAATAAAGACATTCTACTACACGTGGCGTGCAATGCTGTTTTAACCAGGGTACGCAAATATTGCATTTAAGACAAAAACTTACCTTCCGTAGCATTCAAGCATCAAAATTCTAATGTTGTCAGAAAAATGTCTTGTTTTTAAGTTTGTGGAAAGAACACTGTGGCAGAAGAAGAATAAGACGACATTATTTATAAATTAGTTCAACACGGCGGTCTTTACGTAAAAATTCTTTGTCATAAAAATTGGAACATAAGATGTGTGTATGACTCTAACCAGCGTTTTTCGGTATCGGTTTTTCATGATTAAAAATAAAGTAAATATCGCTGACCACGCCAAAATTGAAGATTTTTTCGTGATAGCAGTTTTTGGTGCAAATGCCTAGGTTTTGAAATACTTTTTCTCAAGTGCCGTTTTGTATATACGGGGTGACAATTTGAAAACGAACAGCATTTAATATTGCCTCTACCAATGATAGTATGAAAATTTGGCGAAACACGTCAATTGATATATTGAGGGGGACATTTGTTAAGACATTTGTTGTCGTGTTACTTTCAACCCCCTAACCCCCAGGGCACCTACCCCTAACATTTTAAATGGCAACCCCTATTTATTTTGCCATTTTTGTGTTCCTTATAAAATTCTACATAAACTGTATCTATTTTTTTTTTCAAAAAATGTAATTATTTTATTTTTTCTAGTGGCGATATCGAAGACGAAATGTAGAAATACATTCCAAATTCCTTTATTTATTTACATTTCGTCTTCGATATCGCCACTAGAAAAAATAAAATAATTCCATTTTTTGAAAAAAAAAATAGATACAGTTTATGTAGAATTTTATAAGGAACACAAAAATGGCAAAATAAATAGGGGTTGCCATTTAAAATTTTAGGGGTAGGTGCCCTGGGGGTTAGGGGGTTGAAAGTAACACGACAACAAATGTCTTAAAAAATGTCCCCCTCGATATATCAATTGACGTGTACTATCATTGGTAGAGGCAATATTAAATGCTGTTCGTTTTCAAATTGTCACCCCGTATATAATAAAGCATTCTTGTTTCTTCCCGCACTATTTTTTTTATTATAAATTATCACACTTCTTCCATAAAATTTTTTTTAATAAATACCTAATTGTTTTTTGTTTTTGTTGTGAAAATATTTTATTGCATTGGGTTATATTTTTGTTGATTTAAAATATCTCTAAAAAAGTTAAAACGGAACAGACAAGTAGGTATACAATTGAAAAATATATAAAATAATATTCTTTTTACTCGTTTTTCTATAAAACTGCATCATAAATCAATAACTAAAACGATATGCGTCCGAAACCTTAATCTCTACATAAAACAGGACTTTTAGAAGGAAAAGTTTAAAAACCAAACGTTTCCTACAAGATTTTTGTAATCTAAGCCAAGAATACATTATTTAAAAATTTAAATGAAGAGTCCAAGCGTGACACGAAAAATTAGGTTGCAATTAGACTTTTAGACCCGAGCTCCTAGGCTGGGGGGAAAAGGGGGAGGGGGGGGTGCACCTTGGCAGCCCCCCCCCTAAATACGACCCTGCTTGGATATCAATTAATGAAACATTTTTTGTAAGATACCCGAACAATGTGCTTACCAGCGCAATCTGGCTGGCAGAGTAATTTTCACTGAATATCAAGTGGAAATTGCATTCTAGTTATAATAATGTATAAAGGAAATAGTCACAAGAATTCCTAATTTAATAACAGGACTGGACAATTTTTGCCAATTCCATTGTTGTCACAATCAAAGTTGAGTGGTTAGTTAGCTATTGTTTAAAATTTAGTACAACCAAATGTATAGAAAAATATAGGTACTTATTTTCCACATACTAACATCGTACCGCTTAAATCCTCAATTTCGCAACGCTCCATATAAAAAGACCGAAACCAAGGCTTACGATTTTTATAGCCTTTCTTTGCCGTAAGTATAATAAAATAAAGAGCAGCCGAAGTACTTGCAAGTTACTTATTTAAAAGAAATGCATTTACAATTATTGAGGATAAATACTTAGAGTGCATGAAATAGTAGTTTGTACAGCAAGAGTGGATATGATGTCCATATCGCACGAGGGAGTAAATTGAGCACGACGCCGTAGGCGTAGTGCTCAAACTTTCGAGGGCAATATCGACAATGCACTCGAGTTGAACAGTATATTTTTTCAACGACCTTATGCTAAAAAAGCTATGGATTTTTCTTTTGTAAGCCTTAAAGTTTCTTTCTATGTTAAAAGTTTTACCACATACACAATTAAACTTATAATTGTTAGGATTTTTGTAAATTTTAGTATCTGAGTTATCCATATAAAAGCCTCCTAAAAGCAAATAGAGAAATTAGCTAGAATATGTGATCTCTATGGTTTAAAAAAAACCCTAGTGAATTTTTTCTAGTTGAATGTCAGGCAAAAAATAAATCAAAATTTTTTTATACTGACATACCTTTTCACAAAAATATAACACTAACTTGAGAACAAATAATCGAAAATCGAGTTGTTACTTGGATTAAAAATTAAAAAATTACATAACCGTTAAAAAGTCAACTGTCAAGAACGAAAGCTTGTCAAACAAAAAGGTTACCAGCAAGGCAACACCGCATTTTAAATTGTAGGACGCTACCAGCAAGCTCTTGTGACAATGACAGGCTGTTTCGTTCTTGTTAGAACTCATCAGAAAGCCATAACCCGTAAGCGACCCCCAGTACAGCGAGCCTGTTCTTTCAAGGCATTTTTAAGAAATAAAAACGTGATGAAAACCCAGTAACGCCATCAGAAGGAATCAACTCAATGCAAAAGATAGCCATCTAACGTGAAAACGTAGAAATATAAATAAATTTAAATAAATCAAGCACGGAACGGCCACTTCACCAGTATAGGAAACATTTTTTCGCTTCTCTATATACAGGGAAAAAACGACAATGCTTTATTATGAATATACAAAATGGCACGTAAGTATTTAAAAACCTAAGCACTTAGATCTATGCTCCTAAAATACATAATTTCTGAAAAAATCATCAAGTTTGGCGTGCTGAGCGATATTTACTTTATATTTAATCATGAAAAACCGAGCCCGAAAAACGCTGGTTAGAGTCATACATACGTCTTATGTTAAAATTTTGGATTGACACCAATATTCATATTTTTCACAAATATAAAAAATGTTTTTTTAAATAAAGAGCCAGCTAGGAATATCAAAAAAAAAAAAGTAAAAAAAAACATATACAAAAACAAATTTAATCCAACCATGCAGAGAAGTGAATTTTAATCGAACTTTGGGCGTGGCCCCGAAATTTTTTTGCCTGCGGCGCTTTTCCCCCTTCTTCACTAGGTGCCATATTATGATAGATATACCTACATGTAGTCCCGACTGTTCCTCTCTCCAGAAAAAAATGTCCTACTTACGCCCACTGAGCCTCCCCTCCCTTAAGCATATTTTCTGGCTCCGCCTCTGCACTAGGGTGCCCTTGGACAGGGATTTCGTAAAATATATAAGATACAGACATGGTTAAATTAGAAAACTTTGCGCCCTACCAAAGTCTGCAACTTTGTCTTTTCAAATTTGAAAAACTCACTTTTGAGGGTAAAAAGATGTTTAGAGCCGGGATACGCATCATACGCCCTTTTTTTACCTTTTTTTCTAGTCGCCCCCCCCCCCCTCTCCTCAGCAAAATCCTGGATCCGCCACAGCTTGACCCTCCAAAAAATTGAAATTGTATATTTTCTGACCATAACTCGCCGCTCTAAATGTCAAATCTCATTGGATACTACACCCTGCAACCAATTTTACATAACACAATCAATCCCAAGTTGCACCTGCTCAGAGCTTGCACTCTACGAAAGTTCAAGGAAAAAACAAGTTTTCAATGGCTACTCGCCGTATTATTACGATATTAATGGGTTTAGATGTTTCAAATATTATAATAAAATATGTATGCGTATGTAAAGGAATAATAAATAAAAATATACTTAATGTGTATTTTTAATTTAACAAAAAAAAAACAGCAAATAGTTTTTCATGATACTTTCCTTGTTAATAAAAACACTAATGTACCTATTATATTAAAATGTTTGTTTTTCTTGGGTTTTCGGTCACTCTTGAATAAAAGATTTTTCTTTATAAGGGGTTAACGTTTCGGTTTTATTAGGAAACCATCATCAGAACTATAAAAAAAAAATATTTGTCTAAACAATTAAAAGAGAAAAGAAACTATTGTATACAAAAAATAAAGAAATATAGAAAACTATAATAAAGTATAAAATATAAGCTAAACATACCCTTATTTAATTTTTTACACTTCACAAAACAAAAAACAAACTGGAATCCAATATGATGGTCATACTGTGAATTTAAAGTTTTGTGAAGTGTAAAAAATTAAATAAGGGTATGTTTAGCTTATATTTTATACTTTATTATAGTTTTCTATATTTCCTTATTTTTTGTATACAATAGTTTCTTCTTTTCTCTTTTGATTGTTTAGACAAATATTTTTTTTTATAGTTCTGATGATGGTTTCCTAATAAAACCGAAACGTTAACCCCTTATAAAGAAAAATATTTTATTCAAGAGTGACCGAAAACCCAAGAAAAACAAACATTTTAATCGATTAAAACGGTCAGGAAAACAAACTAGTACCTATTATATTTATAGTGTTTTTTTGAATGGTAAATTAAGTGGAAATGTGACAAAATACTTTGTCTTTCATTAAGTATACCGGGTGACACAGGAAAGTGCTACACCCGAAACTGTTTATGTAATTTAAAAAAAAAAGATTTAGAAATGTGTGGAGTTGACAAGTCTGTAATTTGCCATTTTTCGGCCAAATCAAGCCCACTTCCGGTTTTACCTAGAGTAAAGTTGACTTTTAAATGGAAACCCCTCATTTTTATTATTTCACTAGAGTATTTTATACTGGCAAAATATCATAACAAAGGCCTGTTTTCTAGTGGAAAACCTCTTAATTACATCTAACTGGACAAAATCAACAAGATGGTTTCTCAGGGGCTAAATTTTGAGAGATATGAGGTATAAACTATTGTTAGTCTGACACAATGGCGTATTTGGGGGGGGGGGGGGGGGGGCTGCCGGACTGCAGCCCCCCCCCCGCCCGCGCGCTATAATAGAAACCTAATTTTTCGTCTCACTTAATTTAAATTTTTTAATAATGTATTTTTGGCTTAGATTACAGAGGTCTTGTAGAAAACGGTTGGTTTTTGAACTTTTTCTTCTACAAGTCCTGTTTTATATAGAGAGAGAAGGTTTCGGACGCATGTCGTTTTTGTTATTGATTTATGCTGCAATTTTAAAGGAAAACGAGTAAAAATAATAATATGTTATAGTAATTCTCAATTATATACTTGTCTGTTCCGTTTTCCCTTTTTAAGAGTTATTTTAAATCAACAAAAATACTTATAACCCAATGCAATAAAATATTCTTACAACAAAAACAAATATTAGGTATTTATCCTTAAAGAGACAAATTGAAGTAACAATTTTATTTGAAACATTTTTTATGGAAGAATTGTGATAATTTATAATAAAAAAAAATAGTGCGGGAAGAAACGAGAATGCTTTATTATGAATATACAAAATGGCACACACAAGGAGTAGTTCAAAACCTAAGCATTTGCACCAAAAATGGTTCTTAGATCTACGCCTCTAAAATACATGATTTCTGAAAAAATCATCAATTTTGGCGTGATGAGCGATATTTACTTTATTTTTAATCATGAAAAACCGAGCCCGAAAAACGCTGGTTAGAGTTATACATACGTCTTATGTTAAAATTTTGGATTGACACAAATATTTATATTTTTCAAAAATATAAAAAATGTTTTTTTTTAAATAAAGAGCCATCAGCTAGAAATATCAAAAAAAAAAAATATTTACAAAAACAAATTTAATCCATCCATGCAGAGGGGGAGAGGTAATAATTTAATTTTTGAAATTTGATAGTAGTTAGGTGAATTTTAAACGAACTTTGGGCGTGGCCCCGAAAATGTTTCGTCTGCGGCGCTTCTCCTTCTTCCAGGTACAATGAAATACATGTAGTCCCGACTGTCCCTCTCTCCAGGAAAAAAAGTATTACTTACGCCCACTGAGCCCCCCCCCCCCCCCAGCATATTTTCTGGCTACGCCACTGGTCTGACAGATGTCAGATGAGCAATTTAAACGAAAATGCCAGGTTTGTGTGTTCATATTCAAAAGTTTAGTAAAAATTGTTGCAATTAAATATTAAGCACTTCTATATTATAGGTATAGGTACTAAGGTACTTATATAGTTGCAAAAAAAAATGTTTGTTGCGTTACCTAATCATTAGGTATCGTCGGAAACAAAAACGAATCGGGCTCGAATTCTCGACGTCGAGGCGAAGGCGCGTTTTATTATTACGCAACATCGATGGACCTGCATGATGTGGGTACTTACGTCAAGTCTAATAGTCGGTATGGTTGATTTGATGTACCTTTTTTTTTAACATAAGTAATGTTGATTTGGAAAGTCTAAACCGGCCGGGCTTTTATTATGGATCGACCGATATGATTTTTACGTTTTAGAGTGTCTATGTATATCTCATGAAGAAGTAAATTGAGCACGACGCCGTAGGCGGACTTAAACAGTATATTTTTTCTACGACGAAAATTATGTTAAAATTTTTTTTTTTAATTTGCAGTCTGTCGAACTTGAACCTTCGACAATTGGATCCAAAGATTGCCGTCTCGGCCAAATGATCTTGTTAGAAATTATGGTAAAACCAACTCAATAATAGTGACATTTTGGTGATATTTTGCAAACCAACAAACTCCCTCTAAACGCTATTTTAAACGTGATTTTCTCGGAATCCACACAAACAATTTTGTAAAAATCTGTTTCATATTCAGCGGCAAATATAATTATTTTCAGCGAATCGAGAATCCGGTTTCAGCTATCAGCCAGTGAGGAGATTTTGTTGGTTGGCAAAATGTCACCATTAATGCTACATGAAACTAATTTTCTATGCAAATTCAGCGCGTTACATTATTGATGAAACTATTATATATGCGTATATATTTTGTTATATTAAACAGCCTCAGTAAATACAATAAATTGTGATTGGTCAGTACTTTATAAGGACTCCACAGAAAAATCTAATTTTTATAACAATGTTGGTGATGAATGGGAAATTTCCGGATTCGTGAGATATAAAGATCCGAAGCATAGATGAATGAGAGAGAGGTCGACGCTGTCTCCAAAGGGAAAAGCCTACTTTTGTCGTCACTTAAGTGTAAAGGAAACAGTAGATATCCATGTGGGAGTAGGGTTGCCACCTCTCCAGGTTTGACCTGCAGTCTCCAGGTTTGGTTTGTAGTCTCCAGGTTGAAACCCTCTAACTCTAGGTTACGGGTTACTGCGGGCACTGGCCCACCCTAGAAACAGAGTGCCCACCCAGTGACCTTTTCTTTTAGACGTCACTTGGACAAGAGTTTTGTTTGCCCCAGCTTATTGGCGTGGGGGAGGCGGCGAACTTTTTTTTAAGAGTAATTTTTTATTTGGGTAGTGCCCACTGCATAGACTCCAGGTCAATAACAATAAAAAGGTGGCAACCCTATATGGGAGTAGAAAAAACATATTTTTCATTTCTTCCTACCAATTTTGTATGTGGATTAGGCATTAACCCTGCTCAAAACCGGGTATAGTTTGGGTGCCCAATATCTTCTTAATCTTCCCAATTACGTTTTTCGCAGACGAAATTAAATGGTATTGGCGCCTCCTTGTTTGATTTTATTTTGATAGAAAAGACCCACGGGTTCCCACTAACCGGCTAGAACTGGTTTCATGTCGAATTCGACCAGTGTCGACGAAAATCGAAATATACTAGTGAATCTACCGTCGCTATATCTATTATACCGTAACCAAATGTAAAATTTAATTTTTTAATTCCAAATAAAACAATTATCATCTCACTTATAGGAATAATTTTAAACAATAGAAAATAATGATCTAGATAAAAACTACCTCGACGACTGGAACGCTTTAAATTTTAAATTGCCTAAAATACATCCTCATTAAAAATGAAGCATGTTAATTTTGCCATGCAACATACTTTAAATTATTATTATTATAATAAATTATTACGATAAAATTAAAGTGAGTCATTTAGTTTAAAAAATTATATTTCCAAAAATAATGGGTAAGTATTTAAAGGCAATAAAATTTGGTAAAACTTAAGCGGGCAGTATTGGATTCCCACTGGGTAAAAAATGAATTTGGACCAACTCTTTATGCATACGAGTAATCGTTTAAAAGAGTCGACCAGTGGCGTCCGCGCTGCGTTGCTGCAGGCGCCCCGCCGGAATTGAGTTTGAACAACAAACGACGCGAAACCTGAAGTCTCACCACTCAATAGTTTCCCGAATTTTAGTCTAATATTGGCGTCTTCGGTTTACACTATTTAACTGAGTGAGATAGTTTGTGGCTAAACAAAGAATTAAAGAGGTAGATTGATAAAGGTGTTAACTGACATATTTTTAAGGGATAAAGGTGCTGGAACTGGTTTCAAACTGACTTTTATTCACTACAATTCTGTGAATAATAATGATTACTGTACTCCTTCGATAATGAGCTGAGAAGGTCGAAACACGTGTCAGGAAACTGATTAAATTGTTGAAACATAACAAGTAGTGATTTTTATTTTCCACACAATGGAAATTCCGTTTCACCAAGAATGTAGCCCAACTCAAATAAGATTAATATTCACTAAATCGTACTGAATAAAGGTCAGAACTTGAAAACCAGTTCTAGCACCTTTATTCACTTATAATATGACTGTTTAACAAATAGTCAGTTAACACCATTATCCCTTTACCCATTCAGTTTGCAACGTTGAGTTGCCCACTACCCGACATATTGTAAAGTTTTTGATACAGTTGTGTTTTGTGTTTAAAAGATTGTTGTGATGTGAAATGCGGCAAAAGTTTTAATCGTAGATCGCGGGTCACTGACCTTCATTAATTAACATCTCAAATAAAAACACCAACATCTTCAATATTTTTATTTATAATAATGACTGGTGGAGTAGTTGATAAAATGAGTTTTCTGCAAATAAGTCTTGATGCGTTAGAAATTGCGATAGGATTGTAATTAGAACAAATGTTTGATTTTTAATTCTGCATCGAATGGCATAATAATATAGAGAGGTTTAAGTTTGAAATAAGAAAAATAAATTGCTTAAAAGTTTGCAAAGTTTGACACTAAACTTTGGACACCCTGTACAATTCGTATTAATCATACTTGGTTAACGAGACTGTTGGACCTTATTTATTACGTACCTTTGTATAATTTTATTAACGAGGCATTATTTTTACCTTTTATTAATTTCTAAAACCAGTGGTGCAAAACTGATTTTTCTTAGTTTTAATTTTTTTTTCGCCTATAATACTGAACCGATTTCATTAAAATTTTAAGGGTATGAAGGCAACTAAAGAGGCATCCAAATAAGTAAGAATATTTATGGCATGTAATCTAAAAAAATAGATTCTTATGGCGTTAAAACTTTTTGGAATACCCTGTATAAACAAAAATATTTTCCTGAAATGCACCCTAGGATACAGGTAAAGTCTGCAAAATATCAAAATCCTGACTTAATTAATAAGTGAGCTATAGAAGACGGGAAGTGAGGTGCAGGAGCCTGGATACAGGGTGATTCCTAAGTTGATACTTTTAGCTGTGTATAAAAGGCATTAAAATAAACAACTTTTTCAAATATCTTTTTTCAAAAAACTTAAAAATAGCCGAGTTACAGAAGTAAAAAAATCAAGTGCGGGCCTAGTAATCAAAACGTAGCCCTTTACTTTATATTGTTTTTCTTCGTTTTTTGTATGTGAGTCATGCATTTTACGGATCGGTAGTCAGGTATTTATTTTAACAATTCGCGGCGCGTTGTGGTGTTCTGAAGCAAATTAATTTTAATAAATTGGTGAAAATGGTAAAATTTTAAAACAATGAACTAATTGTGGTGCTAATTTATTGTGAGTGTCGGAAAAGTGCGGATGTTTCTTCTCTACACCCAGAAGTTTTCCTAATGTTATTCAACGGGCAAGTTAGGCAGAACCGTATTTGATTTGTAGTGTAATAAATGAATGTAAGTACTTTATTTTTGGGTTTTTTGAAAAAAGGTATTTGAAAATGTTGTTTATTTTAATGCCTTCTATACACAGCTAAAAAAGAAGTATCAACTTAGGAATCACCCTGTATAATTTCACATGGAGCTGAAAACTTTGGAGAAGAATTTAGAAAAGTTGTTCGGATGCTCCTAAAGAAACGTGAATTACAATTTTCTCAGCTAACGTTTTCGATCTCATGCATTTTTGACTTTTCCTCAAAAATTAGTAAACATATCCGCAGACAGTCAATTTTACGTACGTAGATTTGCGCCCTCCCATACTCAATATCCACGAGCCGCCACTGACGTACTCCATTTTTGAAGTAGGTAAAAAATAACATCAAAAGTTTTAAAAATCGAACGCCAAGGCAAGTAAATTTCTTTCCGGACCGCTTTATCAGAAATGAAGACCGAGCCGATGGTGAATGCGCTAGAATAATAAATTGTAGCCACTAAAGCTTCCATACACGACTACGGACTACTGCATTTATGCATTGTGATTCACAATATTTACCAATGAATGATTTGCATATGAAAGTTTGATTCATTGCCAAAACTAATTTTCCAGGAAAATTGTATTATAATATTTGTATCAGTTTGTAAACTTACCAAGTGATGCTTCTGGATCAGATAAATCGCTGATCGAAGGCACTTTTTGGATCGAGTCAAAAGCTTGCTGCTGTGATTGGTCTTCATCACTGTCGTCCAGTATTTCTTGTTTTAGAGTGAAGGGGTAATCCTCGTCCTGTAAAAAATAAGTATATTGGTTAATAAAATTGTAAATACCCTTTATCAAGAAAATAAATTGGCAAATTCTAAAAAATACAGTGAAAATAAAAGCATTATATTATTCTTTAAAAAAACGGCCGGTGCAAAAAGATATCAATTTTATCTCTGTTGTCTTGTTGTTGTTGAGTTTTCTGCAAATAAGTTTGATGCGTTAGAAATTGAGATATGGTTGTAATTAGGACAAATGTTTGATTTTTAATAAAATACAAAGGTTCCACTTTAAAATAAGAAAAATAAATTGATTTAAAGTTTGACACTAAACTTTGAACATCCTGTACAATTCGTATATTTGTGTATTTTTCAGTGTCAGTATATTTGTGTATATGTCAGATGTCAAAACATCTGACATATATGGGAATGGCATAGGTGGCTCCGCCATAAAAAATTACGTATCTCCAGAAAAAATTAAGTTTCTAATCACAAAGTTTTAATTTTTTAAAGGGGTGAGATACTTAAAAGACATAATCGAACGATTCAGTTTTTGATGCGGTCGTATTTCCGTAAGGGTTGGAAAAAATATGGACAACTATATATTTTTGAAATCTAACCGCGAAATGCAATACATTGACGTAGTTATAAATATGTGGGTTGCCGTTTAAAAAAATAAATTCAAAATGGCGTCGTATTTGTCATTTTTTGACATCTGACATATATGACAATAGCCTGGGTTGCTCCGCCATGAAAAATTTCTAATCTCAAAGCTTTTGTTAATTCGATGATAACAAAATCACCAACTTCGAAGCCTCGTATCTCCGGAACGGCTGAATATAAATGTTGCTATACTATAAAGTAGGGTTGCCATTTAAGAAAATCCAATATGGCGTCGTATATGTCAAATTTGTAAACAAAGATTTTTTTGACATCAAATTTGGCTTCTTCACTTTTTTTTTATTGTGGTCGATAACAAAGTCGTCAATCGGGTGAGACACTTAAAGTAATGTCCCTGTACAAACTACTATTGTGTACGAATAACTAAGTACCCTATATCCAATTTTCGAAGATCTTTATAAGATCACAATATAAATGTATAAAAACGTTGCGGATGCCCTGAATGTTAACAAATAATGATATTTTTATTGTAATATATTTACATGTATAGTATTACTCCAAATTATTTTATTATCAGTTAATCTGAGCGTGCGTATGGTCCTCTTTTCATTAGAGTGTAATAATCTCTTACACTTGAGTACTGAAAAAAATACTCGTATAAGGAAAAACCTGGTACTTGTGACGTAAGCAATTATTGACATTTCAAGTGCCCTTAACCTGAATAAGCTGATAATGATAACACATAATGTAACGAATAATAAACACACGAGCAGGAATATTAATCAATGGTTCACAGGGGTCTAACAAAGAACGATTTAAATGATAGAGGAGTTTTGGACTTGCATTGTCTTTATTTGTTTTAAACCACAACGTTTCAACTGATAAGTATCTCCAATCATCTTTAGGTGAATACTAAATAAGTACAGGAACTGCAGGTGCACCAAAGCATAACGGAGATGGGTGCTGTCATGCGTTTAGTTCGTGCGATTACATCTACTTAACAAAGGTTGCCAGATATTTCTTATATCCAATAAGGGCTTACTAAAACAACCGGGGCTCTGGTTTATAATAGCATAGCAGCCTCC
Source organism: Polydrusus cervinus (assembly GCA_935413205.1). Taxonomy (NCBI): domain Eukaryota; kingdom Metazoa; phylum Arthropoda; class Insecta; order Coleoptera; family Curculionidae; genus Polydrusus; species Polydrusus cervinus. Next base: position 28,512,162 of record OW284510.1, on the reverse strand, counting down.
TTAAACAATAATAAAATTTAATTTTCATAGCTTCGTATTTTAGAAACATCAATTTTAAAATCTGTAGTTTTTTTTTCACAGCTTGATATTTTAGCCATCACCCTGTATAGAAAAGATATAAAGTTAAGTCACGCGCATTGTACTTTGGTACAAGAGACAACCCACCTAATAAACTGAAAATGGAACGGATTGATTGAATTTTGATGAAAATAAGGGCTTTTGAAATTCAAGTATTTTTTATAGTCTATTTTAGAAAAGCGTAGAGTATTAAAATGGGAAATTCCGTCCAGTTCGGCTCAATTTCGGTGTTGGCCATAGGCGCAGGTAAATTTTGTGCGTTAAATTATTTATGATAATTAACAAAAAAAAAATTATTTGATAAAGAAGGAACTATTAGCTATAGCAAATTTACACAAACGTCGTATTATAAAATATGCTGAAAAACAGAGAGTAACTGTACTGCGCACACCGCCATATCATTGCGAACTAAATCCTATAGAATTTATATGGGCGCAAGTGAAAGGATTTGTAGCAAGACACAACACGACATTCAAAATGAAAGACGTTAAGCTACTGTTTGATCAAGCCATTAAGGAAGTGACACCAGAGAACCGGCAAAAAGCAGTCCATCATGTCATTACAGAAGAGGAAAAAATGTGGGATCTTGACCACCTGATCGATCGAACCGTCAACCCGTTAATTATAACGTCAAGAGGTGATGACAGTTCCTCAGATGACGAGGAATATTATGACTTTTTATAATTTAATTTCTGTATAATGTATTTTTTTTATAATGTTTAATAAAAAATAAGTGTGTCTGTTTGAAGGTTGGAGACAATGATGTTTCTTGAATGATAGAATAGTTTTGGACTTGCATTGTCTTTAATTTGTTTTACATCACAACGTTTCAACTGGTAAGTATCTCCAGTCGTCTTCAGGTGAATACTGTATTCACTTGACACTTACCAGTTGAAACGTTGTGATGTAAAACAAATTAAAGACAATGCAAGTCCAAAACTATTCTATCATTCAAAAAATAAGTGTACCTAATACTATGTACATAATGCACGCCTTTGTCACACCATTTTTAGTGTTTATGAATGGACAACAATAGGCAAACCCCATAAATTGACCCAAACCAGGGTGGTACTACCTGCACTTGATGAAAAGAAAGAAGTTTGCAATGAAATCAATGCCAAATTAAGAAAGTGGCTTAAATATTCGTTGGGTCACTCTGTCGTCCCTTTGCATATCTAATGAGCCTTTATTACTCAACACCTTTCTGAAATAGACTATAACTATTTCATAATTAATGGACGCAGTGTAGTTTCCACATTTTCTGGCATTTTATTTTTCATTTTCTTGCAAATAAACGCTTAATTATCCCAGTTGTCAATGGTAAACTCTGTATATTTCCTACAAACATTATTGCGACATAAAATGCTTACTAAACAACCGTGACAGTTCGTTAATTTATGAATGAAATAAAAGAATGGCGGGAATACGGAGTAGGCACACAAAAACAATCGTAGAGAAAAGATTTGACTACGAGAAGCGATAGTGGGTGCGACGGCATAAATTATAAAACGTATACAGGGCCAAGTCAAAAGTAAAGAACATAATAATTGATAATAATCACAAGAACACGCTTAATTATCTAGATGACATTACTTTTACCTCGTGTTCACTAAAAAGGTCTTAATTTAAAACTTACTACAGGTCTAGTCACCCTGGAAATAAAATAAAATGTATTTTTCGCTGTAGCAGGAAATGGCGGAAGAGCCACTATACTTAGGTTAGGTAGACGGGACCTACAGCTTAGTGTGGGATCCGAACCACGTGTAAGCACTAGTCTATAGTGGCGAGTCGGTATCTGTGTAACTGCTACTTTGAAACGGTATTTTTTAATACTGTCGCACTCCACTTCATTAAAGCAAGCAGTTACTCTGAAACTATTAAAATTTCGTGCTTCGCCGCTACACGTGGCGATGCGAACTGAGAGAAGCGACAGCGGCCGGCCTCTTCAGCCGTGCGTTGTGGAGCGCGCAACGGCAAACGGTATCTGGAGAACAGTAATAATCTCGTGGTTGACAGTATTTGGTCATACCGGGGATGAAAGTTTGCCGAAGGAACTGTTGCGGCCGCCGTTCGCGGGTATTTATATGTAGGACATGATTTGTGTAGAATATAAAAGTCTAGTGATGCATTCGCCATTTCATCTTTTGATTAATATTTCTTATCCTTTTCGCTTTATTTAAAAAGGGGCCAAATACCCGTCCTTGAGTAATAATTACCTAGAGTTTTGAATTAAAGAAATTTTGATTAATGAATTAATAGATAAAAGCAAAAAACGAAAATTTGTCCATTTTTCTTTTTCTGATTTTATTACTTAATAAATTCAAACTTGTTTAACTTTAAATTGTAGGTAATTATGCTTCAAATATGGGTATTTGGCCGATTTTTGGATAAAAGTAAAAAGTAACGACATATTGATTAACAAACGAAATGGCGAATGCGTAAATAGACCTTACTCTTCATTAAAAAAAAATTAATGTGCATAAACGTAGAATTTTTAGGTCCACATTGTATAATATCTTTTTTTGAAATACACCTATTTCTACGGTATTTTATATAAAACTTCTTTAAAAACGCAAGATATCATCCAGGCCACGGTTATGTTATGGATCTTAAACCGGTCAATTAAAGGTGCTTTACGTCAGGCGCGTGGGCGGGGCCTTGTCGTTTTAAAACGCAGGGTGAGTTGCTTCTCTGACCGCATACTAAAATTGTTGTGTTAGAGCTGAAATTATTTCTTTTTTAATTAGATTTTGGTAGAAATTGAAGAATTTGAAGTACTTATACTTAGTTATAATAATACATTTATTATTTCAACAAAAAAGAAAGGTAAATTACATAATGGTTTTGATAAACTATTTTTTCCATCGTTGTTTAGGCATGTGGTTCGGAAACAAACACTACCACTAAAAATATGGAACAGGATACCTGGTCATACCCAAGCGAGGGCCACAATTGGGAAACCCTCCAAAAAGTTATCAACTGGAATGATGCCTCTAACGCGCACCCAGCTAAAACAAGTGGTCGGCCTACTAACAGGCCACTGCTTAAGAAAACACCTACGCCGAGTAGGAATTTACAATGGTCCTATTGAATGCAGGCTTTGCGGCGATGAGGACGAAACCGCCTCACATATCATACATAACTGCGAAGCACTGACCCGAGGAAGACTCTTCGGAGATATCAAATGTGGGGATAACCTCCCACATGACAAACTTCGTAGGAATCTGCTGGACCTTATAAAAGGAACAAACCTTTTCTAGCAAGATAGGGTAGCACAATAAGCCACTAGGCTGCAGTGCAAGAAGCTTGGGCCAAACGCCCGACCCTCGCCTTAAACCAACCAACCAACTAAAAATATAGTAGAGGGTAAGAATAAATTTCCCAACGTACAATACCATTTTTTAATTAAATGCGCCAACAAAGAAGAGTTTGGTAGATGGTTAATAGAGTGTGAAAATTTGTACAATTGTACAACCAAGGTTTTATGATTACTTTTTTATTTATCATTTTTCGCTAGCCATCTTTCTTCAAGAAATAATCTACCGTTTTCGCCAACTGAATAAAAAATGCCACATCCGCAAAATAAATTTAAATAACGCGCCAAGTAAACTCCTCCCTCAGGCTTGACGTAAAGCACTTTTAATTGGCCAGTTTAAGTTCCATAACATAACGATGGCCTGGATGTACTCTTGCTTTAAAAACGTCGTAGCAACTGTGTGGGGGGTTGTTCTATTACTTGAAAGTGAGATATCTACTACTTCTACTATCGTGACCTTCACTTCACGGCGTCGCTACTCTATGCATATTATCTATAATACTAAAAACAACGGGCTAGGGGGGGCACATGCCCGGTTTGCATGCCACGAAAGGTCAATAATGCTGTTATATTATTTGAAATCCCTCGTATGTGTCACAACTTCATTCTTTTTGTATTCTTAATGGTAAAGTCGTTAACACTGTTTCTCACCAAAGTCAAAGCCAGTAGCAACGGAGACAAAGATTATTCTGCTAGTGCAGCCGTTTGGGTACAATTATACTAATTTCGGTACATTTTCGGTAGTAATAGTACTAATAGTAGTAATTAGGGTTATGATTATCGCACCATTGGTCACAATCCTCCCGAGGAATAAAATTTGTGATAAAAATGTAAGCCACAGAAGTATCAATAATAGTTATTTACGATATGAGTGTTGTAAAGATTCATATTACAACACGAGATGTTAAAGTTGTCAAACGAGGCGTCAGCCGAGTTTAATAAAACATCGACTGTGGTAATATGAATTTACAACAAGAATATTTTACAAAATTTTATCTACTTTCATCTATGAATACAAATATTTGGCAAAAGGCATTTTTAAAAATAAAAATGCACCTGCTATTAAGTTTACTAATCAAGTTTTTTATGTTACCTTTCACATAGTTACTGTTTCGCATGGTTACTGCCGAAACTTTGTCAAAAAAATTCAAAAATATAAAAACCCTCTGATATAGAAGCAGCGGCAAACGAAGCGATCTCAAGTTTAGTTCCGACAAAATCCAAGGCGCGGTATGAGTTGGAGTATCAGAAGTTTGAAGATTGGTGCAAAGCTAACAAAATAAAGGAGGTGTCTGAGAAGCACTAGTGCTGTAATAGATGCCCTTACAAAACGATTCACAGAACTGTAAAACTCATATTACAAATGAAAGTAGATAAAAACTATAACATTTATAAAAAAAAATTCAAATTACGAATTTTAATAGCTCTTTCAATTTTCGATTAAAGTACATATCCCGATTTTTAGAAAACTCGTATTGTGAAATATATTGCAAAATTCGAAGAATTCGTCCATTTTTACTCAAAGAGACCTGGTATTTAATATTTTGTAAGAAAAAAGACACAAAGTCTCGGCCTCAAAATCTTTCAGTCTGTATATTACGGTAACATGTTTCGCCTTAAACTGGCATCATCAGACCTAAATAAGTAAAACAATTAACAAATTGCACCGAAAAATTAAATAAACAACTAATTATTAACAGTTAAAAATTTTAAAATTGTTTAATTTAATGTAGGGGAGAGGGAGGCAGTTTTGAACAGATAATTTAAAAAAATTATTATAAGCAAAACTGAACGTTTATTTAAAAAAATAGATAATGGTAGGTTAAGCGACATGTGTTATCAACATTTAAAAAAATTTAAAACATCAAAATGTTAACTTTTGTGTAATAAAAAAAATATTGGTAACATAAAAAACATATTGTTCAAAAATGCCCCACCCTGGGGCACTTTTGAGTCGAGCTTGGGGCAGTTTTGAACAACAAAGAATTAGGTAACACTTTTGACATAAATTATATGTACTAAGGTTTTTATCAAAACAAGAATATTCGGCGGTTCTTGAAGTACATCCGCCTGTGTTAGGCATTGGTAGCTTTAGCACCAAATCATGTATATCTATCTACTAGAGATGTGTCCTGTATATTTGGAAAAAAAAAATTTCATTCCTTCATTTGTTTCTTCATAAAATTAACACAATATTCTCTTTGGTTAATTTTGTCTATAATTTGTCCAACGAAGTGCTTCACACTTTTCAACCATGGCTTTTTTAACACTTTCTTCATTTACGGGGTCAGTTTTTCGCTTGCGATTTCTAACCATCTTTTAGCCTGAAAACAAACGGAACACACAATTAGTTAATAAGGGTTTAAATGTAAGAACGGGTCCTTTTGCACAATTTAACAACAGTAGGTTTATTTAGAAAATAAAAATGTTACTACGTAAAATACACTACCTAAATAAAAAAGTGACGACCTAATTTTAACGTATTTTCTACTTATTCTATTCTTTTTAATAACTGTTTTCATAAGATTAAACAATATTTAAATAAAGGAAGTTCACAAATTACATAATTCGTCCCAAAAACTTTTGTATAAAATAAAAATGGCCTGGGGCAGTTTTGAACACTGTTCAAAACGACCCCATGTAGCAACTTAGAATAAACTCACTTACCTTAAGAACAATATTGGCTATAACAATTTAATCACTGGTTGGAATTATTCACAGTATCAGGATGACCACACAAAATATAAATATGTCTTATTAAATACAAATTTCGTAAAAAAATCGCAGAAATACTAGGTCCACGCTTATTTGCTTTTACTGGCGGTTTATGAGAACAAGTGAATAAAGGAAGAAACCTTTAATCCTTTGGTAGAGACACTAGAAACTCATAAACTGTATTATAAAGTGTCTCTACTGACGAATAGGTGGCAACCCTAGGTCCGAAATTAACAGAAATATTCCATTGATTCAAAACTGCCCCTGTTCAAAACCGCCCCCCTCTCCCCTACGTGTGTTTGTTTTAAAAACAATAACAACTGTTGATGTCAAAAAAGTAAAGTTGGCCAATCAAAAAAGTGATTCCATCCATTTTTACTTTTTTGACATCTACTCACAGCACAAGAAACTAATCAATTCTCACTCATTTTAATTACAAGACTCCCGGAGTGCAAGTTTTTACAAGTAACAGTCGCTGAGCTTCTTAAAATATTATCTGCCTACATTGATAGGTGAAGTCAAGCCAACATTTTAGTTCATCACTATCGAAACCAGATAAATTTTCGTGGACCCCCGCTTACGAATTGTGAACCCCCATTTTTTTGTCACGCCAACGTAGACCCCCGTCAAGTCTCCCGTGGACCACTTTGAACCAATGATTTAGAGCATCGAAATATTTAGATCTGATAGTCTCCCACTTGTGTTTTCACTGAGGCGTTATTGCGATATGCCATATGATCCTTTTGGATTAACTTGATTTTTTTCTAAGTCGTTTTACCGATATATAATTTTATCGGGATGTTGTTGCAAATATAGTGCTATAGTCTATTTGAGAAATGTGTAGAGTAATAAAAGCTTATTAGGTATGCAAAGTGACTACAGAGTGACCCAACGAATATTTAACCCACTCTCATAATTTGGCATTGATTTCATTTCAAAATTCTTTATTTTCATCAAGTCCAGGTAGCACCACTCGGGTTTGGGTCAATCTATGGGTTTTGCCTATTGTTATCCATTCACAAACACTGAAAATAATGTGAGAAAGGCGTGCATTATGTACATAGGTACACTTATTTTTTATTAAACATTATAAAAAAAAATACAAAATACAAAAAATACATTATACAGAAATTAAATTATAAAAAATAATAATATTCTTCGTCATCTCAGGAACTGTCATCTCCTCTTGACGTTATAATTAACGGGTCGACGGTGCAATCGCTCAGGTGGTCAAGATCCCACATTTTCTCCTCTTCTTTAATGACATGGTGGACTGCTTTTCGCCAGTTTTCTGGTGTCACTTCCTTAATGGCTTGATCAAAGAGTAGCTTAGCATCTTTCATTTTAAATGTCGTGTTGTGTCTTGCTACAAAAGTTCTATAGGATTTAGTTCGCAATGATATGGCGGTGTGCGAAGCACAGTTACACTATATTTTTCAGCTATATCTTCCACGGCATAGAAAACGATGTTTGTGTAAATTTGCTATAGCTAATAGTTCCGTATTTATCAAATTATCTTCTTTTTTTTTCTTTGGTTAGTTATCATAAATAATTTAATGCGCAAAATTTACTTGCGCCCATGGCCAACACCGAAATTGAGCCGAACTGGATGGAATTTCCCATTTTATTACTCTCCGCCTTTCTGAAATAGTTAACTGATTCTGAAACTTGTAATTTTAAACCAAGAACTGTCAATTTAGACGGTTTTAAATTTATAACGATTTAGTGAATACGGCCGTAAATGTTTACGGTGGTACGTTTTAGTATAATTCATTCGTTTTTGGTACATTAACATCACCAGCTTCGCGTTCGCCGTAGCCGTCCTCGTCCTATCATTATACGGCCTTTATGTTGTTTTTGTAGCAGACCCATAAAATAATTATTTTTTTGTTTAGATGTGTTAAGTCATTTTAAATTTTAGGTTTTATTTATTAGATTCTTGGCACATTTGTCGTTTAAAACAACTGTTATTTAATTTAGCTTTATTTGTGAATTGGAATAATTTGTTGAACAGAATAGAAAAGTGTTTGTTGAATTAATTCATAAAATTCAAATAAAAAAAGTTTACGTTTTGAGACCCGAAGGTTGGTTTACAAAAACGAAAATAGACGTAGCTTATTTGCCTTCAGCATATTAGCAGTGCCAGATTTTCCATTAGGCAATTGCCTGGGGGTGTCAAGCTCAAAAGGGGCGCCGACTTCAGACGGTGAAAATGTTTCGGGATTTCGTATACACCGACAAAAAATTGTGCAGTGGGAGGGCTTAGCAGAAACTGCGCTAGCACGGACCCTGTACGCTTCGTAGCACTATCGTGAGAAAAACAATCACCAGTGTGCGGGCGCGGATCGAATATTTTGGACTTCGGACTTCTTTGACATTCGCTATTGTAAATATTTCGAAAAGAAATTCATCTAACCTGTACTGTTTAGAAACTTCCGTACTATATTGCAAATTTGGAGGACGACGCTTTTCTGCAATTGTAGTGTAGGTATAAATAACCTGAACCTGAAAGGACAAGTGATTCCAAGTTAGGCTTGAAATTTTGATAGCTCTCTTTACCAATATTATGATCGAAATTATTTCTATTTTTTTTAGCTTTCATATATTTTTGATCTCTACATTGCCAAATTGCAGTACCTACGTGGTTTTCTTCCCTCTTTTAGAGAAGTTGTATGTTAGATGGGCAACCTATATCGATTATACAAGCTTTCTTGGTATTCTTTTCGATAAAAATATCAGGACGGTTGTGGTGTTTTATTTACCTGTCCCAGTATAAGAGATATGCAGGAGATTCAAGAACTGGCTAGGGTGAATATTAATAGTATATGGTGGGGGTTTTCTTTTAGATTTCGTTTATGAGCCAGTTCTTTGTGAATGATCTTGGCCACCTGATTATGTCTTCCCAGATAAGCGTTGGGCCGTTGGGTGCCATAGCACCACAACGCGCCGAAATATGTTCTATCGTTTCTCCAGGGCCATTGCATTTTCTGCACATATCTTTCACCTTTCTTTTCAAGATGACCTTTTTACAGTTTAGAGTTCGAATGACACGGTCTTGGATAGAAATTATAAAACCTTCTGTTTCAGCGTTTTTTCTAATCAATTCAGTGACATTTCTCTATCTATAAATCGATTTTGAAATGCAGTAGGGTATTTGCCATGTAGAGCTTTCTCTTGCCAAGTTACAAGCTGTTGACTTGCCGGCGCGCGGATAATGTTGAGTTTGTTCGGGTTTGTTCGTTTTTGCTTTAGGTTTGGGTTTGTTCGTTTTTGCTTTAAGTTTGGGTATGTATATCCAGTGTTTGCTGCTACCCCTTTTTGTAGAATTTCCCCATTCGACTTTTGGAAGTATTTTCTCATAGAGGTCTCTTATGACTTGCACCAGTTATATAATATATTAATAAGACCTCTTCCTCCCTCCTTTCGTTATAGGTAGATTCTTTCAAGTATTAATATTATTATCATTATTATTATTTATACCAGTTTGACTAGAAATCAATTTTACGTATAGGTAAATCGTCAGTTACATACTACATCAGACATGCAAGGAATTATTTATGAAAACTGGTCTAGCCACTGCATTATAAAGTACAAAACGAAAAAATAAGCTGGTTTTACATTTTTGTGCAACTTCCAATCTAATTTCTCCGCATCGTAAAACCATTTTTTCAGTTTTAAATATATAGTTCTCTTAAAACTGGCCTAGTATACCATACCAGGATCTTAGATTCCGTGAAAAGAAAAGTTAGTTAAAATAGCCTCAAGAGGATACTTAGTAACGGGAATATTTTATGGCTGGGCATTGGTTACTACAGTCTATTTCAGAAAGGCGTATAGAGTAATAAAATGGGAAATTCCATCCAGGTCGGCTCAATTTCGTTGTCGGCCATAGGCGCAGGTAAATTTTGTGCATTAAATTATTTATGATAACTAACCAAAGAAAAAAAGAAGATAATTGATAAAGAAGGAACTATATTAGCTATAGCAAATTTACACAAACATCGTTTTATGAAATATGCCTTGGAAGAAATAGCTGAAAAATATGGTGTAACTGTGCTGCGCACACCACCGTACCATTGCGAACTAAATCCTATAGAACTTATATGGGCGCAAGTGAAAAGATTTGTAGCAAGACAGAACACGACATTCAAAATGAAAGACGTTAAGCTACTGTTTGAACAAGCCATTAAGGAAGTGACACCAGAGAACTGGCGAAAAGCAGTCTATGGTGTCCTAAAGAAGAGGAAAAAATGTAGGATCTTGATCACCTGATCGATCGTACCGTCGACCCTTTAATTATAACTTCAAGAGGAGATGACAGTTCCTCAGATGACAAAGAATATTATGAATTTTTATAATTTAATTTCTGTATAATGTATTTTTTGTATTTTGTATTTTTTTTATAATGTTTAATAAAAAATAAGTGTACCTAATACTATGTACATAATTCACGCCTTTGCCACACCATTTTCAGTGTTTGTGAATGGATAAAAATAGGCAAAACCCATAAATTGACCCAAACCCGGGTGGTACCTACTACCTGCACCTGATGACAATAAAGAATTTTGCAATGAAATCAATGCCAACGTATGAAAGTGGCTTAAATATTTGTTGGGTCACTCTGTAGTCCCTTTCCATACCTAATGAGCTTTTATTAATCTACACCTTTCTGAAATAGACTATAGTCACTTTTGTCATTAGCAAACTTACTGCTTGTTAGGTTAAAGAATATGTTTTTTGCCGGTACTTAGGGATGCAGGATAATTTTTAATACATCGAAAACATCGATGTTTGTACATCGATGGAATTAGAGTCGATAGTTTATGACAGCGATGGAGCTCAGGTCGATGTATCGAAAATATCGATAGTTTTTAAAATAGATCGTTGTTAACGAATGTCGTGGGGGCGTTTTTGTAAAATATCATATCGGGAAGGGGATACCAGGGATATTTTTTTTATAGAAATCGCTTTTCAGAACGATTGATATATAGTTGGATTGAGGTCGATGTTTCTTCTAAATTGATGGATTGAATTTCGATACATAGATTTTCGATATATCGATGGATTTCGAATTTTGTGCATCCCTACCAGCACTAATTTGTTTGGAAAATACATAAAAAATAAGGTCATATCTCGTCAACACCGTCAAATCAGATTTCACCAGCAAGAAGTGAAGACTTTACTATTGGTAGGATGCAACCACCTGCAGAGCGGTTTCGAGCTCTTTCGTTCTCGTCCGTACAGGGTGGGTGTCCATACCACAAGAGTCTGTGGACCAGACGGATAGGTGCACCGAAAGAAGCCGAACTCCGGTGCCGATCGATCGAATCGAAAGAAAACCGTTTGACATAACTTATTGGCGCGAAATTCATGTGTTTTACCAGGCACGTTTGATAAACGATAAACGCGTACTTAGTATTCATTGTGTGACCTGTGACCTGTGCGAGACAATCTAGGACTATAAGGTACATTATAATATATATTTTGAATTATGTACGAGTATACAAGGGAGGATTAAAAGCCACTTATATACACATTTTTTAAATGGGAAATATTTATTTTAGAATAATGTCTATATCAGTCTATCATTTTTGAATGAAAGTTTATTCTGCAGGGTCGTGTATCTCATCACCTCCCGTCTTCCCTAGCTCACTTAAAAATTAAGTTATTATTTTGGCATTTTGCGGACTAGACCTGTATCCTATGGCGCATTTCAGGAAAATATTTTTGTTTATACAGGGTGTTCCAAAAAAGCGTGACGTCATAAGGATCTATTTTTTAAATTACATGCTATATATTATGTATCTGTGTGTGCATATGTCAGTTTTTGTGAAATTGATAATATTCGCTTTAAAAGTTTAAACTTTTAAATAGTTAATAAATGACATAAGCATTTTTTTTGTTTTTGTAAAATGGGGTTTAGACATTTTACCCTCATAAAATTTACATTTTTTATTAGTACTTTGGCATATTTATCTCAAAAACGCAAAATAGTGACATATAATATGCACTTCTTGTACCAAGCCACAGATACAGGGTGGAATTTTTAACTGGAATAAATTCAGTATTAGAAAGTATCTTTATTTGCGGAGAAAATACGGGTGCCTTTATTTTTAGTTTGTTAAACTTTTTTCGTCCCGTCATAAAATTTACCCCTCTTCTGGGGGTAGAAACCCCCCTAACATTTCCAACAATTTTTACAATAAAAAAAATTGCGTCTAGATTATCGAAATGCAAAAGTAAATAGTGGGTCGTTTTCATTTTTTTATGCCCTTTCCAACGAGCTACCGCAATACGTTTGAGAAAAAAAAGTTAGGGGCGGTTTCTACCCCCCAGAAGGGGTAAATTTCATAACGGGACGAGAAAAGTGTACCAAACTAAAAATAAAGGCACCCGTATTTCCGTATTTTCTCCGCAAATAAAGCGGCTTTCTATTACTGAATTTATTCCAGTTAAATATTCCGCCCTGAATATTCTGATATATGGATGCCTTTTATAGTTGCCTTCAAATTTTAATGAAATCGGTTCAGTATTATATACAAAAAAAAATAAAAACAAAGAAAAATCAGTTTTGCACCACTGGGTTTAAAAATTAATAAAAAATGAAAATAATGCCTCGTTAATAAAATTATACAATTTGTATTTAATAAATAAGGTCGAACAGTCTCATTAACCAAGTTTAATTAATACGAATTGTACAGGGTGTCCAAAGTTTAGTGTCAAACTTTTAACTTTTTTTTCTTATTTCAAAAGTCATTGTATGGTATCTACCTAAGTATGTATTTCTAAATAAATATTATCAAGTTCACCATTCCATCGAGAAATCTATTACACTTTTGTTAATTTTATACGTTTGTGTTTGTAAAAGATTGGCATTTAGCTTCACCGTTTTGTCAAGAAATCTATTACATATTTGTAAAATAATTAAAGTTTACCACCGTACCTACGGAATTACTAAATTATTATTAACGGCAGAATGTGCCCAGATATTTATTGATTTTTTATTGCTTGAAAAGTTTATTGTATAAAAAGTCATGTAATACTTATATACCAACTTGACAAATGTCTAAAAGCCTAACATTAGGTGCAACAATGGAAGAAAGAAATGATACGGCAGTTCAACTTCTAATGGGCAACCAACCGTTATAGGTATGTTATCCCTATACTATTATTTGATTTGTCTTTACTTTTTTAATACGAAAAATGATTTTCATTTGATTTACTTTTTTAATTACTTAAATTTGTATTACTACCATAATAATAAACAATAAAAATAGCTAAAAACTGTCCTAACACCGTCGAATTCTGAACTTAAGATTTTTGCCAATTACATAAAAAGCCGGAAATATTCATAAATATAACGTAATTTAATATAATTTATTTATTACCTAATATCGTTTTAAAACGACATGTAAACTTGTAAATACGCCTACATCTTATTATTGTTTCGGACGACATGTAAACGCACATAACCTAGATTGACACCGCGGCGTTCGGCTTCTTTCGGTGCACCTATCCGTCTGGTCCACAGACTCTTATGTCCATACCTTCCAAACGATCGTCTTGATAGGGTGGTATATAACTTTTAGTGTCATCTCTTGGTAGTCCCAGTATTTGGTTAAGATAAATATTTAAACTTGTTGTGGGAACTAGGTAAGCTAATCTGTTAGTTGCAACATGCCGACTTGGCTACCGACGCTAAAATATTTAGTTTCCAAAACTAAAGAATTTTGAAGAAGTAGTCCATTCTTAAAGTGGAGTTGATTTATAGGGATAAATAAAAACATGAAGTCTTTCTCCACTGGTTTATTAAAGTAATTAAATTATGGTAGATACTCTACATGTTTCGGGTGTAGTAACACCCATCATCAGGAATAAAATACAAAGAGAAAATGGTGATAAGTGAAAGGAACAAAGTTAAATGGTAGTGAACATCAATGGAGCTCTCATCCAGTCACGAAAGATAAAATGTTGAGAAAAGGGTTGTGATTGGTATACTTAAAAATCAGAAGTCTTTACACTGACCGTGGGCAACAGGTAACAGTGGCAAGAGGGGGCCCATTAGGGCAGAGAGAAAAGTATATAAGAAAAATAATTTTGTTAAAATCAACCAAGTAATAGCTAAAATAGTTTGGAAAACTAAAGATTATTGTTAGATATACTAAAGTCTATCTAAGTAGGAAAAGCTTGAGCGAAAAACTCATTTTTTAAAGTGTAATAAAAGCACAACATCAATCTGATACAAATAGAAAAATTGCCCTAATCCCATTAATCTTAATCCCTAATCTGATTATTATTTGTTGCTTTTGTTTTGACTTTACATTTTGATAATTGATATTTTAACAGAATATATTATCAACGCCTCCATACTGCAAATATAAATGAATATAGCAACGAAACGATTGAGAATAATATGAAACACTCAACTTTAAAAACAAAATTCAGTTAAAATTCCATTTTTACATTTCGAAAAATGTAAGTTTGTACTATTAAAAACATTAGTTTGTTAGAATTTAGGTATTTAAAAAAATTATTTATGCGAATAATATTATGTTTACTCGAACAGACGAAGCTTTACATTAATTTAGTAAGTATCAAGTATAATATCAATATATTAGTAATATCTTAAGGGTCACACATATAACATTATTGTTTACATTTTTTTTTGGGTGTAATTTTTTCCACTTCGTTCGCTGCCAGGGCTATTCTCGAAGGGACCTACAGATTAACGTGGGTTCCGAACCACATTCCTCAGTCATGCTATACCCCCCAAGGGTTATCAACCCTTGGTTTTTTGCCATTGCATGATCTACCGTTGGGGGAATGTGTACCTTCTTCCGCACCCCACGAGATGTCCGATCTCATCCGGCTTGGTTACCGGCGTGAATGGGGTGGGTTGGGAGATGATACATTTTACACTCTTCCCTGCATTCTTAAACCTACTAAAATTCGGACATACTTTTTTTAATATGCGTATGCCCACTCCGGAGATCGAACCCGGACCGCCACGGTCGTCTCTGAGCGACTGCCGCGGTTATTTCTGTTTTCTGTATAAAACCTCCGGCAACTGCCGTCTCTTTGTAAAAAGGAGAGATTGCTGGATCTTTCTATTTTATACAGCGATCAAATAAAGTAATGATTTCCTAATTTATAATATTTTCAACGTAATTAGTATAAATGAATAAAAATCATTTTTTCTATTCCCACATGGATATTTGCTGCTTGCTTTACACTTAAGTGACGAGAAAGCAGGCTATTCCAGTTAATTGTACGGCAAAATTTCATATTCATTACTGTCAGTGCTGCACAGTGTTGCAACCTTTAAAAATAAAATTTCCCATTTTTAAAGAAAAATTCTCAATACTGAAAAAGTATTTTTTAAAAGATCACAACCACACGTGATCCCTCGCGTGATCCTAAAGAATATCCTACGAATATAACACTGTGCGTAAAAATTTCCCTTTTCCCTTTGGAGATAGCGCCGACCTATCATTCCTCTGTGCTTTCTCTCTATTTCTTACAAATCCGGGAATTTAGTTGACAACATTGTTATACAAATTAGATTCGTCTGTGGTGTCCTTATAAGGTACTGACCAATAACAGTTTATTGTCTTTACTGAGGCTACGCCTTCTCTTTCAAGACACTATAAATTATATAATTTATATGTATATAGTACAATATTGTTATTGATTTGTTCAGTACTTACATTCATTTATTACACTACAAATCAAATACGGTTCTGCCTAACTTGCCCGTTGAATAACATTAGGAAAACTTTTGGGTGTAGAGAAAAAACATCCGCACTTTTACGATACCTACTCACAATAAATAAGCACCATTATTACTTCATTGTTTTCAAATTTTACCATTTTCACCAATTTATTAAATGATAACTACACCGCGCCGCGAAATGACAAAATAAATAACTGACGACCGATCCGTAAAATGCATGACTCACATACAAAAAACGGAGAAAAACAATATAAAGTAAAGGGCTACGTTTTGATTACCAGGCCCGCACTTACATTTTTTACTTTTGTAACTCGGCTATTTTTAAGTTTTTTGAAAAAAGTTATTTGAAAAATTTGTTTATTTTAATGCCTTCTATAAACAGCTAAAAAAGAAGTATCAACTTAGGAATCACCCTGTATATACGCATCTATAATAGTTTTATCAATAATGCAACCTGCTGAATGTGCATTATTATGGAGTTGTGTTTACCGTAATTTTTAACATGAGCATCTGGTCGAAACGGCAAAACGGCGAACTTTGGATCCAACGATTGTGAGTCCAAGCCCGGCAGCCTGCAAACTTTAAATCTTAAGCATCAGGTTCGTAAGTTTGATGATTGGCCGTATCGGCGCTTCGGCTACTAGCGATCAGAAATACTTCCGAATGGTCGAGTTTTTGGATGGTGATAATAATTTCTAACTGAATAAGCCAATAAGTCGGCCTACTAACAGGCCACTGCTTAAGAAAACACCTACACCGAGTAGGAATTTACAATGGTCCCATTGAATGCAGGCTTTGCGGCGATGAGGACGAAACCGCCTCACATATCATATATAACTGCGAAGCACTGACCCGAGGAAGACTCAGAATCTTCGGAGACATTCAATGTGGGGATAACCTCCCACATGACAAACTTGGTAGGAATTTGCTGGACCTTATAAAAGGAACAAATCTTTTCTAGCAAGATAGGGGAGCACAATAAGCCTCTAGGCTGCAGTGCAAGAAGCTTGGGCCGAACGCCCCACCCCCGCCTTAAACCAACCAACCAAGCCAATAAGGAGCCGAAAATGGGCTTTGAAGGCAAATAGAATATTCATTACAGTAAATTAGATAGGTTTAGATCAGTGGTCCCCAAACTAAGGGCGCGCCTCCCTGGGGGGGGGGGGGGGGGGATCAGCATTAGGGGGGCGAGAGCTCTGAAAAACTGCAAAATAATTACAAATTTTTAACTTTAAAACTTTAGAATTTAGATTTAGAATACACACAATTACAACAGATATTATATCTCATCTAGAAAGTATTTTCAATGAATTTCAACGATATTTTCCTAATTTACACGACAATGACGATCATAAATTTGCTCAAAACCCTTTTAATTTTGATATCAGAACACCTGCAAGAACAAGCAATCGACTTAAAACACGATTCAGTGGCGAAAATTAACTCTGAAAATTTGGCGATTACTACTTTTTGGATAAAATATCTTCCCATTTATCCATCAATCGCTGAAATGGCTTTGATATTTTATATACCATTCTCGACGACCTACTTAGGTGAAAAAGGATTTCCTGTTTTAATGGAACAACGGAATCGGCCTGATGTTGCTAGTGACCTCCGTTGCGCACTTTCAAAGATAGCACCAAGAATTTCCGACCTTGTTAAAAAAATGCAGCACCACACTTCTCATTAGATTAGAGTTGAAATGTCACGTTTTTAAATAAATAAATGAAGAAAAAAATGTATCTGTATAATGGAGGGGAGGGAGGCGCGACCATTTCTTGATTCCCAAAAGGGGGCGCCGTAGAAAAAAAGTTTGGGAACCACTGGTTTAGATAGATTAAATAAAATAGATAGGTTTGTTGTACTCCACTTTAACTCTTACTAATTCTTCTTACTAGAACATCGTCTTCCTTTGTTATATTTTTGCTTGAGTTTTTTACAGAAGATGGAAATGTTATATTTGAGGCGATTACTTTAGATATAATTCAGAATGGTTTTACCGGGTACCCAGTATTCCTTGATACCCAGCCTACTCAGCCGGTATATGTATATTTTGATGCACTGAGTGCGTGTATGTAGGTGATAAAACATTCTTAATGTTTTTAATAACTAAATATCAATATCTCAGTACCTACTAAGGTTTTCAAAAATAAAATTGTATAAGTATGCCGGAAACAATTATTATTTTAAATAAAATCAATTGTAAAATTTGTATTTCCGTTTCAATTTTTATTATCACTATGATTTTAATAGATAAAATTAATATAGCAGCTCATTCAACATTCAAGGAGAGGTTGCATTATTAATCAGAATATTTAGACATTTTTTAGTAAATAGATAAGAGTAGGTACCTACTTCCTGTCTGCTGTGTTTACAAAAATGTATCATAACATAAAAATATTCGTATTTTAGGACTGGGCTTCCAACAGGCTGTTAAGGGACCAGCGCCACTGGTTGGCATTACAGGAATTTTATTTTAAGTTATTTTTCAAAATAGTAGCGCTCTATAACATTATTTCAATAAAGCGAAATATTTGCCGCAGCGACTGCGCAAGCAACGAATTTTTTTCTGAAATTGATAAAGTTTGACATTTAATAAATATTAATTGATTCTTGAGTCTTTTCCAAAAGTCTACAAATACAGAAGTCGTATAGACTCCCCAACTATTGCAGTATTTTCCAAGCAGAAATACTGGCAGTAGAGGAGACGGTCAATATCCTGCAAGAACCTTGGTATAGGAGTAGCCTCGTCAATAACCATCTGCAGTGATAGTCAGGCGGCGATTAAGGCAATCTGCTCCAGCAGCATCAAATCAAAGCTCGTAAAGCGAGGCCGCAATAATCCATGTACACTCAGAAACCTACATCGGGTTACTTTGTGCTAGGTTCCTTGACACTCCAATATAGATGGCAATGAGGCACTGAACAGATCACTGGGATTAGTCAAAGAAAAGATTGATTACACGGCCAAGCAGCTTGCACAAACAGATGGCCGAAGTTAACAACCTCTAGCACATCCAGGCAACTGTGGCCCATATTTGACACAAAGAAAACCGCAGAGCTATTGAAATACAGTCTAAAAGCCAATACCAGCTAACGACTTCTGCAAATCTTGCAGAGATGAAGAAGGGGAAGAAAGTATTCAACCTTTTTTTTGTGAATGCCCTGGCTTCGCAAAAAGAAGGGTCAGTGCCTGAGAGAACCGTTTTTCAATAGTCTGGAGGAAATAAGGAGCTTACAACTTGGTCGACTAATCAGGTTTCTGAATAATAGTGTCTGGTTTGAATGAGCTGTTAAAATCCTTTTGCGGAGTACGCCGCACTAACCATAAGAGATCTGATAAAGGTGGGTTCTACGGAACCGTGTGGTATCACAACGGACCTAAAAGGACTACGCGAGACTGTTTGATCAATACCAAAGGTATGCCACTCTAACCTAACCTACCCTAAAGTCCGTACAATTACTGGCTGGATGCACGTCACAGCTACTGACGTAATTTTTTATAGAAGTCACGTCGTTGATTAAATCGTATTTTTTTTCAATTCTGTTTTGGATTGATAAGCTTCAAAATGAGCATTTATTTTTTTGCTGAATAATGAGACATATTTTCAGAATATGTTCCAACTAACTATTTTTCGCTTTTAAATCACCTGAACATGTAAAATTAAAGTTCTTCAAAATGACAAAGGTTGTCAAAAAGAATTTGATGTCAATTGACAGGACCTTTTACCTTTAATTAATAACCGACCTTATTTTTTGTTTCTGTTATGATTATGTATTTGCGAGTTGTGACGTGCATTCAGCCATTAATTGTACGGACTATACTTGACTATATTAATAAAAGTGTACAAGAGAAGATCTACATTTTGTTACGCCACTGAAATAAACCTGCATTAAAGCACTAAAGAAGCATAATAACTGCTCTTTAAACTTGACTTTAAAGTTCCAGAAATAGCGCCGATTTAAAAAGAGAAACCGACCGGCATGGCAATTTGAAGTGCCGATCCATGTTTGGGTTTCTTGTCTGTTCAAGGCAGCTGTATTTATAGGGCTTCAAAAAGGTACGTATCGGTTGTCAAAGTGGTGAAGAACGGTATACATTTAAGTGATAACCTTAGCCTTTAGTCTCAGTGAATACTAAACTCCGAGTATCTGAGCCAACCTGAAGTACTGCACTTGTTCTCGCTTTGGCATGCAGTTGTATCACCGCTGGCGCTGAGTATAAATATTTCTTTTTCTGTTTAGTAAGAAGGTTAGGCGCTCGACATTCAAAAGTTCTCTATTTAGACCAAAGAAATAACTGTTTTCAACAGAATGGCGCTTCCACTCATTTTGATTTACACGTGTGAACACTAGATGGAGAAAAGAGGTGAAATAGAGTGGCCTGCGAGATTTCCAGAACTCACCCTTCGGACTTTTATTTAATTTAATATTAAAGATTTAATGTCTTGTATTAAAAATCAAATTCTATTGAATACGTTTACCAACTCTCTTTGACAACAGACTCTAAAACTGGCATAGAGACGCCTATGAAGATCATTAATTGTAACAGAAACAAAGAACCTTAGCCCCTCGAGTTCACCTGGCATTATACATGACATGTTTCTGTCATTTCTGTTTTATTTTAAACACTAAACGTGTAGTTTTAGATATTTTCGTACCACAGAATAATTCTTAGGATTCAATATACTGGCGTGTTTCAATAATCTAATACATATCGAGTAATAGTCTACAACTTGTAGAATTATTTTATTTAAGAATCGACTAATTATACAGGTTTAGTAATAAGAATAATGCATGGTTTTCCACAATCAAAGTTGCTTGGTAAGTTGTTACTTAATTATATATAATATATAAGAAGCAAGTGTTTCGGAATAAATATTCCAACTCAAGAGCGAGAATTTTTACATTCTATTATCAAAAATGATTTTGGAATTATTGCATTCAGTAATGGTCGTGGAGAAAATATTTTTCTAAAATATATTTTATGATATACTATAAGTCAGCTTATAAATGAAATTCCTAACCTATTTCTTACATCAAACAGTACATTTTCTTGTGTTTTCAAGCTGTATATAAACGAAAAACTAAAAAGAGGAAAAATAGAAACATGATTACAAACTTCCTCTTCACCTTTGAATATAACGAAAAAGCAATTATAAACGTAACATCAAAGACTGACTTTTTTCTTTTTAACTAATACAAATTCTCATAAAATAGAATCATGTAACATCCGGTCTCGAACATTGAGAACGTGTCATTGTCAATATCCGGAAGATGCGTGTTCCGATACGTACCTACAAACTACGGGCTCGTGAAGACATTTTTATATTCTTTGGTGATTTTTAAAAGCGCTCGGGTTAATTTGAACCGGAAAATGTAAAATAAATAAATTAACAAAAATAAAATGACGGCTCACAGAAGAGTATCGCGAGTAGATATAAGTATTTGTTGAGTAGCAGAAGACCTTTTTTTTTACTTTTAAAATATTTTTTATTTCTTAATAATATTATACATATCAGGTTCTTTTACTAAACTATATTATTATTACATAATATGCCTTAAAACGAACCAGGACACTACAACGAGGCAACGCCCCGTTGGGGCTGGTCTTGACCCTGGTAAAAGGGATCCTGTTTTTACTTTTATTTTTGTTCGGCCAGTTCCAGTAATCTTTTACTGCCATGAAAGAGTTTTGTTTTGTTTTTACTTTACGAGAATTTGGTTATTAATTGGTTGCTATTATAGTAAATTTGCGCTTGTTTCACTGGAAAAACGGTACGAAAAAAACAGCTTTAATTACCCAGGTACATGTGTAGCAAAAGGTTTCTGTCTTAAGACTTGACTAAAAGTTAGAAATTATCGGGATTTGGGAGTGGGCGGGACTTACTCCCGTGGTATAGAAAAATGGGATTACTGTCTTGTCCGTCTGTTTGTGTCCTTTCCAATTTATTTGCTTTTAATTTGGCCTGATTTGCAAATAAATTGGAAGCCTATGGTATATAGGTCTGTGTGATGGGCCGTCCTGGTGTCTTATTCTTGTTACGTCTCTTGTTAGTAATGCGTTCTGTGGTTGTGTCTCGTAAAATTGTTGCGATATGTCGAATACGTAGTCTTTTATGTATTGTATGTTTGTCGCAGTGGCGTTAGTCTTCTTTCTGATAATATTTGTCTAAGTACTATGTTTTGTAATTTTTGTAGTCTTCTATATTGCCAGTCTGATATACTGCACCAAATTGGGGCGGCGTACGTCAGAGCTGGTCTTATTATTGTTGTATATATTGTATAAGTTTATTTGTTGGTGATAAGAAGGATCCATGTCTCATTAGTCTGTGTAAAGTTTTTGCGGCTGCATAGTATTTCCGTGTTATGTTTGTTATTTGTTATATATAGTAGTCTTCTGTCTAGTGTCACCCCTAAGTATTTTAGTGTGTTTGTCGGTATAATTTCTTTGTTATTTATTTGTATATGTTGATTAATGTAAGTGTTATTGTATTTTCTTGTTAAAACCAAACACTCACATTTATCCTCATTTATTTCTAACTCCATTTTCCATACCACGGAAGTAGGGTATTTAGGTGGTTGGACAAATGCTGCCTGGCCACATTTGCATAATATGAGCTGGCATATAGTAGAACGTCATCCACAAATATGGCCAGGTTAGAATTTGGGAATGACGGGATGTCAGCTATATAGAGATTAAAAAGGGGTGCAGCCAACGTTGTTCCTTGCTGCAGACCCGCATGTAGCCTCACAGGGGTGGAAAAACCATTACTTACTCTTACCTTTAGAGATCTGCCATTAATGTAAGAATGTATTAGTGTGGCGATGTACAGTGGAAAGTTGTGTGTAGTGAGTAGTTTGTATACCAGACGCTATCAAAGGCTCGTCGGATGTCCAGGGCTAGAAGCACAGTAGTTTGCTCTTTGTCGATTTTTTCTATTGCTTTTTGCGCGACATGCGTTACTAGCAGTACTGCGCCTCTGCTATCCCTGAGGCCGAACTGTTCCTCGGGTATCTTCTGGTCCAATTTCTTGATTTTCAGTTTTATGTGTATTATTTTTTCCGCAACCTTCCCGAGACTGCTTAGGAAGGCGATTGGCCTGTATGAGCAGGGGTCATTTATATGTCATGACAAAGGCAACTTGATAATATGGTAATGGTACATATCACCATTCTAATGTGTCTGTTAACGTTGCCAATGTTCTCTAAACATTTTATGTTATAATACAATGACAAAGTCTGAAAAGTAACACAATTGAAATAATTGTCCAAAACGGACTTATGCGAAAAAAATATAATTATTATTTCCAAAATGTTATCTATATTTTGTCTTAAAATAAGTTATTAAAGTTCCAGGAACAAACTATATTATTTAACTAGCATAAAAGGTTTCACATGTGGCAACACCGAAATTATTGACAGAAAACCAAGCTAATGAAATGACAGTTGAAAAAAGTCTAACCTACGTTATTTGTCGATTTTTCTGCTCAATGAGCAAATAAATAAAAATAACAGTTATTTTAAACAAAAACATATCAAAATTCCACAATGATTCGGATGTAAGTGGGATGTAAACAAAAACACCGACATAACAAGTGAAAGGGAATAAAGGGAAGTAAATTTCTATCGGATCGAGTCGTCATCGAGTAATCGCGCCAGTTTTGCGTTTTTAAAATTTGTGGAAATTGTGCATGTTTTCAATGAATTGCAAAAAATCATGGTATGACCTAGCAATAGTTTTATTGATGATAAACTTCTATTATAGCACCGACTTAACAATGTAAATGTTTTAAACAATTAAATTTAAACACCTAGAGTGTTATATAAAATAGTAAGTATAATTCTAAGTATAATTCAAAAATTCAATAATATACAGGGTTTTCCATAAAAAAAAAATCTTGTTGCGCTTTTTGAGTCACCCTATAGTCAATAATAATTTTACTTTATAACTTACTTGCTGTCCTTCCACTTTTGAAATAGTCCATACTTGAAGTGCAGTGTAAATTCAGAAGGAAAGAAATAAGAACACAAAGTCTTCCTCCACTGTTATATTAATAAAATACTTTTGGTTTAAAAAACTTCTCTACAACTTCTCTACATGTTTCGAATGCAGAACCATTAATCTTCAGGAGAATAAATGATAAAGAAGAATTTAGTAGATATCACCTTAACGGAGCATCAAAATTGTAGGTTAGATGAAAAACAGTTCAATAAGTAGAACGGTGAGAAAATCAATACGCATGTTGCGTTGTAAAAAAGAAAATATATGGGATTAAGGCTTATCTGTGTCTAACACCTGTGTCCAACACACAAATGTTAAATCTTTTATTCCTCATTTAAACTCTTATAGTGCCATAAGCCTTAATCCAATATATTTTTCTTTTCTTAACCTTGGTGTGCCACAAGGAAGCATTCTAGGGCCACTTCTGTTTATTATTTATCTAAATGACCTGCCAATTATTAAGCACACTTGTATCCATCGTAAATGATGCCAATGATACCAATCTGCTTATTAAAAAGAAAAATATCATTGATTTATTAAGTATCTCGAAAGAAAAATTCCTAATAGTAAAAAGTCGTTCTACGACAATGACCTTATTCTCAATACAGCAAAAACCCAATTATTACACAATTTTTAAGACACTGAAATAAGAAAGATACTCCTGATTTTATTACTATAGATAGTTCCAATGTTGATATTGTTGAGACTTGCACATTTTTGGGAATGCACATCGATGCAAATCTTAAAAGGAATACCCATACAGATGCCCTTTATAAAAACCTTGCCACATCTTGTTATATGCTGAGAATAGTGTCTAGATATCTAAACTTTAGTATATCTTGTATGATATATCATAATAATTTTTTATCCTTACTTGCAATATTCTGGGGTCACCCATGGTGTTTAGGAAAAGTCTTTATCTATCAAAAAAAAGTTTTAAGAATTCTACTAAATGAGTTATAGTCAGAGTAGTCGTGAAATATTTAAGACGCAAAAATTGTTAACAACTCAGGGTATTTATATTTATGAATGCATTTTGTATTTTAGAAAGAATCAAGATAAGTTCGCTCATTAAAAAAAAATACACACACATCATCCGAGACGCAAACTTTTTGATTAAAATTTTCCAAAACACTCTTTAAGGCGGAACTTTGTGCAGCAAGAAATATATTTGCAAGAGAGTCTCACCCGAAGTGGGCATACTAGCGAGCTTATGACGTGGTAAAAAATATTCCGTAAACATCGACACACACTGAAAGCACGATGCATGGCGGTAGGTTCTTTATTATGCTAATGAGTTTTGGTTGATTTTATTTCGGAGACGAGAAATTTGTTTTGTGGAAAATAAGTACTTGTTATTGTATTCTTAGTTAAAATAATGTACCTAATCGTTATACGGATATATCTTTTAAATTTTGTCTTATTTTATTATTAAAGCTATAGAATATTTACAAAAAATAAAATTAGGTAGAGCAGAAAGTTTGAAGTGTTAATTAATAATAGGTATAAAAAGCACCTGCAAACAGGGTGTTCGTGTTCCACCGGGAACCGCTTCGAACTATATATGAAAAACTATACATAGGAAAATTTTCAAAATTTGCCATCGTGGTAATGCTGATGGGGACGACCGGACTAAAAAAATTTCATAATGGTGGTACTTCCGGTTACACCGGAAGTTAGTGTCAGCTAGGGTAGCCAGATTTTAAAAATTGAAAAGCGGGAAGTGGATAGTGCCTGGAGGACAAGTTTTTTTTGAGGTGCTTAAAATAATTATATTGATGATTTCTA
This sequence comes from Polydrusus cervinus, assembly GCA_935413205.1. Classification (NCBI taxonomy): domain Eukaryota; kingdom Metazoa; phylum Arthropoda; class Insecta; order Coleoptera; family Curculionidae; genus Polydrusus; species Polydrusus cervinus. The sequence goes on along the minus strand of OW284510.1, from coordinate 28,486,527 downwards.
AAAAAAAAAAGGTCGATACCCCGTTGACCTTACGCTGTGGCGTGCCTTTTATATTTCTTCCTCCTATCATCAAACGTGCTTTCTAAAAAAAAAAGAACGCCCCTCTCTAAGGCAGCTGTACAGTTATTAGGCGTCCGTCGTGTTATTGGAAAAAAGCGGGAGTTTTGTTTAAGTGCGTGGGAGGCGGGAGGTTAAGTAAAAAAGCGGGAGCATCCCGACTAAATCGGGAGGGTTGGCAACCCTAGTGTCAGCGTGTTTATTTTAAATAGAGCATCCTATATATTATTACATTTTTGCATTCTACGTAAGATTCTAGGCAGATTTTGTACAGGGTGGGGACTTTAATTGGAATAAATTCGATATTATTAAAACTGCTGAAGTTACGCCTACAAAATTTAGTATGTTTGGTTTTGAAGCATGCGGAATTGAATTATAATGTCGGCGCAGTTGCCAGATTTCTCAGCTTTTCGCTACACGTACTAATTTTAATATTTTAAATGGAATGCCCTATTTATTTTTATTGCAGTGCATTGGGCGTGTCCAATTTAATAAGATGCCAAATTAACAAAATTCTATCTTCACTAATTGCTGAGCTATGGCAATACTGTAATTCCATTAAAAAGTACCATGAGAATTTCTATTTTTAAAGTTTAAGTTAAATAGGCCATTTTGAAAAGACAAGAACTTTTCTTGAATCTTGTCAATAACTTAGTAACTATGGAGGTAGACAAGCGTCCCGGTACTTTTTAAGGGAACTTCAGTGTTGCCATAGCTCAGAAACTAGTGAAGATAGAATTTTGTAAATTTGAGATCTTACTTAATTTGGCACTTACTACCAATTCACTGCAATTAAAATAAATAGGGCATTCTATTTAAAATAACAAAATTACTACGTGTAGCGCAAAGCTGAGAAATCTGGCAACTGCGCCGACATCATAATCCAATTCCGCATGCTCTAAAACCCCCACATACCAAATTTTGTAGGCGCAACTTCAGCAGGTTTAATAATATCGAATTTATTCCAGTTAAAGTCCCTACCCTGTATGCCTATACCTATAAATATCTAAGCGTTTTTGACATATTTGAATTTTTCTGTTAAGAATGATGTTTGCAAGCCTTAAAATAATTATCAATTTTTTCTATAAAGAAGCCTTATATTTATTTAATTTAAGCGGGAATCCTTGTTATAAAGGACCTGCTTTATTAGATTTTTTATAATATTTTGATAACTATTAATTCAGGGTGTTTAAACAATAAGATTAATGTATGTACAATTTAAGCGCACAGGCATGATAATTAATGATGTTTAAATGGTAAGTGACAGCTTCATAAATTTTTCTCGCATTTGATTGTTTTTCAACGCCGTTATAGCCAACTAAAAGTAACTAAACTTAAAATCTGCAGCAAAATCGCAATATAAAAATATTAAGTTGGCAATGTTTCTAATGCTAAAATTTTTTGGAATATACAAACTTACCCTTATTTTTAATGCTAAATAAGAAATAATTATAAAATTTGTGTATTTCCATTTGAAAATCTAGTCTTTTTGCAGTTTTTCAATTTAATTTTTAATCGTATTGTTTAAACACCCTGTATTAATAGTTATCAAAATATTATAAAAAATCTATTAAAAATATCTAAAACGCTTAGACATAGGTATAGGACATGGTATACAAGATATGCCTAAATTCATGCGTAGAATGCAAAAATGTAGTAATATATAGAGTATTCTATTTAAAATAAGCAAGTTGACACTTACTTCCGGTATAACGGGAAGTGCCACCATTATAAATATATTTTAGCCCGATCGCCCCTATCAGCACTAGCATATACTGTCAAATTTTCAAAATTGGGAGGCACAGGCCTACCCTGAAACTAAAGGTTTTCAGCATTGGTTATCAAATACTTCGTAAGGTCAATAGTTTTTCAATCAAAATTTTCTTATATTACAAATTTTTCACCATGTTTATTTATAAAACAAAAGATAAGTCCCGCTGGTTCCAGGATTTGTTGACTGTGGTTACTAACTCGCGCAGTATTTTGTCCGTCGCGTTCCGTGCCATTATAATTAATTTTTTTTAAAAGTGGTATGTTTTTAGTTGCGCTGCACCTTCAAAAGAAAAAAAGTAAGTACCTAGATTTTTTTTTAGTAACACAGAAACAACAGGAGGCAACAGGAGTACCGTATCGTCGCGCCAATCCGATACAAAATCACGGTATTAATGTTTCTTATAAACATAAAGTGATAGGGGGGTAGCCAAAAAAACGTGTAAGTTCTCAAAAGTTAATTCTATAAAATAAAATACTTCGCAGCCTTTTCTATTCTTTCTCCACCGTTCAAAAGTGGCTACAAAAAATAACAAAACTTTGCGTTTTCAAGAACTTCTATACTTCTATCAAAAGTGATTCCTACAAAAAAAAATGTCGCAGTCGTTTCATAAACTCTCCCTAACAAAAGTTAATAAAAAGTATATTTACCCCCCCCCTCTACCCCTTGGTCAAGAGACAGGGGCAACTGCCCTCTTTATGGACGCCCACGCCTAACAAAAATTGTATTTTATTACTCTGCGTGGCATACTGTCCAATTTTTATTTATTACCTACCTAGCTTCTTAGAAGCATTGTCACTATACAGTAGTCTCGCTGCACCAAATTGTAGCTGCGAGCCAATAACATGAACAGATAAATATCATGTGACCAACGCCAAATTCGTGCCTGACAACTACTTTTAAATCGTTAAACCATGGATAAAATAATAAACACATTTCACCTTTAAAATAAATTTATATTTTAACAGGTTTAGACAGAAGCTCACTATATAAACAATATATAGAGCCTGTATAATAAGCATAAAATATAAAAACAATCGAATAGAAATAGATTCATTATGCAACAGTTGGTTTCTTTACTCACTAAGAACCTTCATAAATGGCTTTATTTTATTGCACCTATCACCCTTTACCAAGACAAATTAAACTTTAATTTTAGATCTAAGAGTTAATATACCAGGGTTACCATACATCCTGGGATTTGTCGTAAGTTCCCGGTGACCCAGTTTGAGCCTCTAATACCGATAAGCTATTTACCTTAGTATATTTTGTTCACTATCAAGAGAATAACCCATTTCGATAAAAAACGAAACAAAAAATTCAATATAGCCCTTTTTTGATTGCAACAAATCGACTGGATTTCGTTCAATTCTTATCCTTACCTAACATGAATAAGAAATTTTGAAAGCCCAAACACCAGTTTTGACAAAATGGTGAACGCGCCTTGAACATTTTGCCCTGCGGCGCATTATAAACCATCCCGGTCTAAGCCGAAAAATGTATGGTAACCCGGAGTTAATAGCACAACTACTAGTTACGTCTTTTTAATATTAACGCTTAGATATTCTGTTATTGGCACAGACAATCCAAAAAGGAAAACATAAAATTTAGCCCAAAATTACCCCCGAATTTACTTCTTGTTCGACCACCTATAATTTTTTTCAGTGTATCATTATTCTCTCTGGATGTAAATTGTTTCACGTCAGCCGAGAATAAATTCAGCTGTATATAGGCAACTTCTATAACATGACAACAAAATTTACCTAAAACATGAGTTGCGCGCTGCAAGATAACGGACTTATTACGACATTGTTTTGTCTCAATTTTTGAAGTCTTAAAGATAAGACATGGAAGTTCTAAGGTACATGGCTATTTTTTTGAAAAAAAAATTCTTAGCTACGATATTAACCTTGGAAAAGTGCCTAAAAATACGCACCTTTAGTGGGCATTTTCTTATACATATTCTTATTTTTTTCAAAAAAGGGCTTTGTACCTTAGAAGTACAAACATTCCTTTATTAAATTTTAAATTGTCCCGACAAATATTTCAAATAGCCTTTGCAGAATCCTGCAGTAGCGAAACGGTGTTTTTCATCCTCTAAATTTGCGCGTGGTAGAGCCTTAACGGTGCGGAGTACAGCTGTCACTATGTTGCCATCACCGTTTTTAATATTTTTCCACAACATATAAAATGTATAAATAACTTTAAAAAAATAATATAATATAATAAAATTATTTGTTTATAATATTAATAATGAACATTTACGATTCAAGAATATCTTGATTATAAAAAACAAAATTTGTGATTAGGTACCTGGTACAAATTAGGTGTATTTGACAATTTATTGTTGTTTGTGAGATTTATTATATGTGTTTTGTAAACATTTTTTTTACGTATTTCAAACTTTGTAAGTTTTACAAATTTGTTTTGAAATAAATGCTTATCTATCTATATCGTGTTTCTTGACAAAACTGTAATCACACCATAATTAATTTTTTTTAAAACATAAATGATTAAGTTAAACCAATTTTAGATAAATATAACAATGGTCTACGTAATATTAAGATACAATAGACTTATTATTGCCAGAAAAATTAAAAGAACATGAATTAAATACTTTTTTTTTACAAAAAACACAGTCAAAATTCTTGTGACTCTTGTACGATCCAAAGATCTCAGCAAATAAATGTGTAGAGAGTGTGAATAAACCAATCCTTATTGCGGACGTCCAAATAAACTTATTTCATTCTAATTCAAATGATGAGGTTGCATTGTGGTAGATCGTGGTTAAAAAAAAAAAACAGGTGAAGTGCCTAAGACAATTTAATTATTAGTTCCTCATTTTATTATTTGACGTTGTCATGGTAATAGTCGGTTCAAATCCCCATAACGTCAAGTAATTCCGGCGCGCTGCGTTTCAGGTTATTCCGTTGTCGGAGAGAGGAGAATAGTGCGCCAGTGGTAGGATATTGGAAACGATTGGGGCGATGTTAAGAAATTGCGCCAACTGCCAATAACTTTTTTAAGCAAATTAAATTTTTATATTTGTAGGGATTGTCTAGTAAATATTGTGGTATATTTTACTTTAATTTGCATGGGATCCACGGTTGTAGCGGCTTCGGCACACTTCGCGTTCAATCGGCATCAGTGATTCAATCACGATTAGTAGGCATTTATGGAAACATAGTCGAACAGCTCCGTGAATCATGCCATTTCAATCAAAATTTTGGGTTAGACATAGAAAAATGTATTATAAAATATGCGAATTGTATTTGCAACATTTGCATAAACCTTTTGGTTTATTAGGAATGCCGAATCGCCTGTAGTATGTCCTAAACCTTTATTTAGTTCATTTATGTGTGTTTTTAACGTGTACTTATGTGTTTTGTGACTTGCATTACAGAACAATCATTTCAACAGTTCTAGAAATATTACAGTTTAAAACAAGAGGTGCGTTAACATTTGAAAAACCTTTTATTAGAAGTAATGACCGTAAGTAGTAAGAAGTAATCAGCCGCCTGAAAAGCATACATCTGGTTGCCGAAACGGTAATGTTGTTGTTTAAAAAGGGTAAAAATGATTTATAATATCTATCACTGTGCGTATTTCAGTAAATATTTGAAATTTTCGGACGAAAGTGTTTCCCGATTTGCCGTTGTGAACCTACTTCCTTGATGGCGCAATTGATTAGCGCTCTGTACTGGATATACGGAGGTTGTCGGTTCGAATCCGGCTCGAGGAAATACTTTTTCTGAATTTCAAATTAGGTGTTTATACACAAGAACTTTCCATCTTAAGATATATACATACTTTATTTTCTTACGAAAAAGAACCGATAGGTATTAATCAGCCGCCTGAAAAGCATACATCTGGTTGCCGAAACGGTAATGTTGTTGTTTAAAAAGGGTAAAAATGATTTACAATATCTATCACTGTGCGTATATATAATTTTAATGACCTATATAGTGTTAGATGAAGATTTTTCCAAACAAAAGGATAGAAGGATCACACACGATAATCATATAAAAAAATAATAAACTAAAGTTGTTTGATGTAGGTAATTAAAAAAAAAGTCAGAAAAAATGCAATTTTAGTATTTTATGTTTTTGCGGTGTTTACATATAGTCGGCGGCACGAGTCTAGAGCTACAACGCCTGAGGCGGCAGAGGGTAAAAGACATAGAAAATGGCGTTTTAGCTGTGGAGGCATAGGCGTGCGTAATTCTCAGTTTCAACTCTATAAAATAAGGTAAAAAAACACAGTATATTTGTGTAAGCAGGTTTGTCCCATCAAAGAAAGCATTTCTCTGCCAGCCCTAGACTCGTGCCGCGGAGTATATTAGTAGGTAAATAATTATTCCTTCGCAAAACTATGCACTAAAGTGCATTTTTTACTTGTTAAGTTACAGCCATCAAAATTTCCCCCACGTGTAAAAAAAACTCACGAGCCGTGCCTGATGCTCAGAAAAATGACTTTTTGGTTTCCATTAAAAACTTGCTATTTCTGGCGGATCTTGACGTAACGAAATCTCAGAAGCCCTCGCCGACCCATCAGCGGCGCCAGGGGGCCAGGGTGGGCACCGGACCACCCTAAAAACATGGGTGCCCACCCAAAATTGAGGGATTCGGATTTGTAATGGATTTTCTGTGGAAGAAAGGGGATTTGACTATGAAATTTTTGGTGAAAAAGGAGTGGTATTATAGAAAGATGTAATAATGTAATACGAGATAAAGAGCTCGATGATGACCTTTTTTTCATTTTTAGACATTTGGACGGGAGACTGAAGGTTTGCTCTTTGTCGATTTTTTCTATTGCTTTTTGCGCGACATGCGTTACTAGCAGTACTGCGCCTCTGCTATCCCTGAAGCCGAACTGTTCCTCGGGTATCTTCTGGTCCAATTTCTTGATTTTCAGTTTTATGTGTATTATTTTTTCCGCAACCTTCCCGAGACTGCTTAGGAAGGCGATTGGCCTGTATGAGCAGGGGTCATTTTTCGGCTTCCCGCTTTTCAATACAGGCACTATAATCGCCCTCTTCCACTGACTCGGGAAATGCTGCAGGAGAAAAATAGTGTTTATTATGTAGTGTAATTGAATGACAGACAGCAGAAGACCTGTGTCTTATGCCTATTCCAATGGTCTCTTTTACTAAATTTTGGTTTTAGGGTATAATGAAAGAAAAAATAAAATTTCCTGTGTTGGTATTTTTAAGATATCAATAAGAAAATAAATAAATAAAAAACTATTGGAACAAAAACACGGACTTTATCGATTATATGTCATGACAAAGGCAACTTGATAATATGGTAATGGTACATATCACCATTCTAATGTGTCTGTTAACGTTGCCAATGTTCTCTAAACATTTTATGTTATAATACAATGACAAAGTCTGAAAAGTAACACAATTGAAATAATTGTCCAAAACGGACTTATGCGAAAAAAATATAATTATTATTTCCAAAATGTTATCTATATTTTGTCTTAAAATAAGTTATTAAAGTTCCAGGAACAAACTATATTATTTAACTAGCATAAAAGGTTTCACATGTGGCAACACAGAAATTATTGACAGAAAACCAAGCTAATGAAATGACAGTTGAAAAAAGTCTAACCTACGTTATTTGTCGATTTTTCTGCTCAATGAGCAAATAAATAAAAATAACAGTTATTTTAAACAAAAACATATCAAAATTCCACAATGATTCGGATGTAAGTGGGATGTAAACAAAAACACCGACACGAAATCTCAGAAGCCCTCGCCGACCCATCAGCGGCGCCAGGGGGCCAAGGTGGGCACCGGACCACCCAAAATTGAGGGATTCGGATTTGTAATGGATTTTCTGTGGAAGAAAGGGGATTTGACTATGAAATTTTTGGTGAAAAAGGAGTGGTATTATAGAAAGATGTAATAATGTAATACGAGATAAAGAGCTCGATGATGACCTTTTTTTCATTTTTAGACATTTGGACGGGAGACGGAAGGTTTGTGAAGTCATTTTTGATTTGGGTAGTGCGCATCCCAAAAATCATCGCCCCCCCCCCCCCCCAACCCAAAAATCCTGGCGCCGCCGCTGCGGTCCCCAAATTGTGGTACGTTATTTGTGAACCTATACCATATACAAAAAAGGGTTTAAAACAAAGTTGTTTGTAATTCCTAATACTGCCTATAATACTGAATTTAAAATATAAAACAAAAATTCGAAGATTAAAAATAATGATAGTGATTTTAATGCGATTATTTTCATTTTAAAAAATGAAGATAGACGTCAGCGTCTTAGCTAGTCTGCCAATTTTCTGATTTTGTGATGGTATCTTGTATTTATTTTACTGATACAAAACTGATACTTGTGTCTTAAAGCATTTTTTAGTAACAACCTATTTGTTTTAATATTTTTATATGGTAAAGTTATTTTGTTCAAAAGGCAGAACTTTTTAAAATCGATAATAAATGTTGTCCCCTTGTCAAAAGGAACGCGTCTTGGAAACCCCCACCATCAGCGGCGGCGCTAGGGGAGGGCCAGGGTGGGCAACGGCCCACCCTAGAAACATGAGTGCCCACCCTGGTGCCCCCCCCCCCCCAAATTGATAGATTCGGTTTTGTAATGGAATTTCCGGGGGGTAAAGGGACTTGGCTATGAAAGCTTTGATGAGAAAAGACTGGGGTTGTATGGTATTTTCAAGAGAGTGATGCCTTTTTTTTTCTAAGGCGTCACTTTAAGTGGGTAGTGCCCGCTCAAAAATCATCGGGCCCACTTGTTTTTGACAATAGAATAATAATTTAAGATGAAATCAAACGGAATACAGGAAACTCAAGTCGCTTCACCATTACGTGACATAATTCGCAATAGTTAATAAATAATTTTATATCAAAGACCTTTTAAAAATACCAATGTTGATTCACACGTACCTAATAACCCCATATATTTTAAGTTTTAACTTCCTGTAAACACACCTAAGCCTATGTGGGTATTTATTTTTAGTAAGATTCTATCGTTTATTTTTAATTCTTTCCTAACCCTATAATAATAGCAGCTCTTTCCTGTGTTAAAACATTTGTCTACAATGATACAACCGACTTCTTAGTCACCCTTTTTGTGAAGTCAAGACCTCTAATTAAGGGACAATCAGTGTACTCACTGTACCGCGCTAATTTGACGGCGGAAACCGGTAATACAACACTCTGTATGTTTTCGCGGTGTTGCCATGTTATTTTAAACGGAATTTTTGAGTTTTGTATGTTAATTGATAGGTTGTTAATCATTACATGTACGTCCAAAAAAACAGTTTCATTGGGGGAGTGGAGGAGTGGGGGAGGGGGTAGAGCCAAGATTTATTGGAGGAGAAAACGCGATGTAGAAAATTATTTCTATCCTTTTATATATTTTTGTTTATATTGTGAACTGGACAGTGGATACCTTTACTACTCCAAGTAAATGGATAAATGGATTATTCCGGTTGGTTGGATTAAGACGAAGGTCGGACGTTCGGCCCAAGCTTCTTGCACTGTAGCCTAAAAAAAATGTGTTCCTTTAATAAGGTCCAGTAGATTTCTATTAAGTCTGTTACGCGAGAGGTTGGATTCCTCTGGCCAGTGCTTCGCAGTTGTATATAATTTGTGAGGCGGTTTCGTCCTCTTCGCCGCAAAGTCTGCATTCAATGGGTCCATTGTAAATTCCTATTCGACGTTGATGTTTTCTATAGTGGCAGTGCATGGCCTGCTAGTAGGCGAACCACTTGTTTTAGCTGGATACGCGTTAAAAGCAACATTCCAGTTGATATATTTTTTGGGGGTTTCCCAATTGTGGCCCTCGCTTCAAAAATCATTTCAAAATCGATCAAAATTGAAATTGCTGGAAATTAGTTTAAAGTTCCTAAATTTACTGCTAGCGGGCGTTTAACATATGACTAAGTAGATTATAAGATTTTTATCGATAATATGTCAAATAAAGGTATGTCAAAACTTACGTGTTTTATTCTTTGGAATATACAGCATAACCTTGCTTTAATACATTTTGATCTAACTCCTTAAATAAACTAAGACGAGGAGGGGGAACCTCTTTTAAAATAAATACTCTGGTATGCCTTAACAAAATTTAATAAACTTGGTCTCATTTGAGAGCCTATTCTATAGTAACATTTAAAATCTTGTTATTGCGCAAATAGCGCTCCCTAGCGGCGACAAATACAGGATGATTCCTAAGTTGATACTTATTTTTTTTTAGCTGTTTATAGAAGGCATTAAAATAAACAACATTTTCAAATAATTTTTTTCAAAAAACTAACTAAAAATAGCCGAGATACAGAAGTAACAAATCTAAGTGCAGCCCTGGTCATCAAAACGTAGCCCTTTACTTTATGTTGTTTTTGTCTTGTTAGTCATCCATTTTACGGGTCGGTCGTCAGTTATTTGCCAATTCGCGCGGTGTGTTTTTCTGAAGAAACTTTAAATTAGTGACACGTGAAAATGGTAAAATTTGAAAACAATGAACTACCCAGTAGATATAGTTCTAATTTATGGTGAGTGTCGTCAAAGTCCGGCTGCTGCCTCGAGATTATACGCACAACGCTTTCCTTAAGCAGAACCATAATGTAATAAATGAATGTAAGTATTTTATTTTTGAGTTTTTTTAAAAAAGGTATTTGAAAATGTTTTTTATTTCAATGCCTTCTATACACAGCTAAAAAAGAAGTATCAACTTAGGAATCACGCTGTATAAAAATATAGTCGTACTAAACTTTAAATCTTACTATAGGATAAGCTCTTTCAAATGACACAAAGTTTGTTAAATTTGGTTAAGACAAACCGGAATTCAGAGTTTTTTTTTACGAGTTAGATCAAAATGTATTAAAGCAAAGTTATCCTGTATATTTCAAAGAATAAAACAGTTAAGTTTTGACCTCGGTTTTGACATAACTTTAGGTTTGGCATATTATCGATAAAAATCCTATAATTTTCTTAGTCATCTGTTGAACACCCTCTAGCGGTAAATTTAGGAACTTTAAAACAGCGCCAGCGATTTCTCTTGGTCGATTTTGTAATGAATTTGTTTCTTTCAAAACATTGTCATAAATGGTTCCTTATTATACGGCCGGCGTCTATTCTTATTTGGCCACCCAGCAAAATTCGAGTGGATCGTCCAAACTACTATATATATACTAGTCGTACTACTAGCCAAATATCTTTCGAGACGTTTTTCCTTGTTTGTAGTTTTAGTTTTTCATTTGCCCCATTTGTACCACTTGACAACGTTGCAGCTTCTTCAGAGTTGTTAAATTCTAGCGTGGCCATTATAAAGGAAGTTGATTCTTTTGGCCCAGGGGGAAGAGGTGGAAAGGGGATCTAATTTGTATGATTGACTGCACGTATCGTGTTTGTATACATTTTTATAATGTGCAATATATTAACAAGTTGTGTTCATTTAAAGACAAATTCACGTTTTAGAGAAATACCTGTTGAATTTGCGTCCAGCTTTGATCCCACTTATACAGTATTATACAGGTTTAACGTCATAACGGAGTTTGTTTTGTTATCATAATTACATTTGTTTACTGTACACTTTTTTAAATATCAAACCTCTTCCTACAGTAGAAGAGTTACTAGCTTCAGAAATACATTTTATGATTGGAACACTTTAAAGCAAAATAAAGAATGGATACCGGTTTGCCTATTTTAATTTTTCGTCTAAAGTAATCAGTTTTAATTTTAAGTATAACGTCCTTCCAACTAGTTTAAAAATATATATGTGGTAGTTGTATTGTGAAATCCGTCGTTTCATGAGAAGCCTAGGCACAGCCGGGTGAGACTTCTAATGGGCGGGATCGAAGCTAGTGACGTCGTATCTCCAGACTATTCACTCAAGTTAGGACCTACGTTTATTTATCCCTATCGTTTATGTGTCAATATTACGCCTACGTAAGTATTTCTACAAAGTCAGCGTATTTACTAAGGCAGGCGATTCTGACTATATTTGTCTCTTTTTACTTTAACTACCGGTGGATTGCAGAAAGAGACGGCCATATGATCTGACTGGCACGTACAGTTTATTTTATAATTCTACCTCACTTCCCCGTCTGGAGTAAAATCCAACCAACCTCGCCCTATGATGAAAATGACTAAAAGTGATTATTGATTTATTTTTTAAATTTTCTAATCGTTCATGAAATCATGATTCATGAACAAATCAAATTATTATTATCTAAACTAGCCAAAATTTACATTACAAACACTTTTAATTATTTTTCTTGTCCTTAACTTGTGAAATAATGTCTTTTAGCCCTTTGCAGATTACTGAATACTAGTAGAAATAGGTTTAACCCACTTTGGAACTGTTTTTGCATTTTGTATTTTTGTTTTAGATTAGCTGTTTCTTATGAACAAATGCATTTTGGAGACATAATTTGGTCGTTGCTATTCAGCTTGCCAATAATAAGTTTTAAACCAGAACCAGACCGACTGTGAATACAACAGATCTTTTTTGAAAATACGAACATTGCTAAAAGAACTTTAAGCACCTAGAGAATGAATGAAAAACCAGACGATAAGAAGATTACTAGGAAGTATAAGACTCGAATGATATCTGCGATATAATGTACGTCTAATTTTTTATTAAAATTATGGCATGCTTCGTTTCTGGAATTTTATTTTTGGTTTTTACAGATAATTTAGAAGGACATATTTAAAGCCGAAAAGTCTATTCAGAATCCTATTATTTGGTTTTTATAACTTATAAACTAACTAGTGGAATTTTCAATAGTTTTTTAGCTTAAATATTACTTTAAAATATTGCCAACAAAGAAACAGAAACAAAACTTTAGGCATTTAAATGTCCCGCTTCTTGACTCAAGGTTTTCGCCAGACACGATGGTGACGCCACTTGTTTTTGACGTTTATTTGCTTCGACCAATTAGCGAGTTTATTTGTCTTCTTTCTCTTTCTGTCTTCGTTGCCTAGGCATTTTATGAAACGTCGCCATATAGTATAGAGAAATATTGTTACGCTATTTGCCTCGGCTTTTTGTGAAAAGTCTAACATTTTTAGTGACATAATAAACTAATTACCTCTACACAATCCGCCGTATTTAAAACTCGGCATTTTGTAAAAAGACGGTATAATATCAGTCAGATAGCGTTTAGTAATGAATTATGTTTATTTGTATTATTTGTGAATGAATGAAACAATCGCAGAAAAAAACGGAGGAAAAATTTTTGTTTATGGATCATTATAATCTTTGTTATCAAGATAAAATAACAAAGCGTCCGTATACCACGTAACAATTAAATGAGGTAAGAAGTAAAAATATATATAATAAAAATATAATACATTTTTAAGGTTAGGTTTTATTAGGACGACATTAGCTGTTGTCAGATAAAAGAAAGTGTTACTATAAGTTAACGTATTTTAAACAACGGCGGACAATTACGTATCAGCATTAATAGCGACATTTTGTCAAAAAACAAAATCCCGCTAAACGATATTTAAAAAGTGATTTTCTCTGAATCCACACAAACAATTTTGTGAAAACCTGTTTCATATTTCGCGGCAAGCCTAATTTTTTCCAGCGAATCGAAAATTCTGTTTCAGGCATCAACCACTGTCGAGATCTTAGCGCCTGAAAAATCGATTAGCGGGATTTTGTTGTTTGGCAAAATGTCACCACTATTTTATGCGTGTTGTACGGTATTAAATAAGTACGCGAGAACACATTGTTTCAAGTCGTTCCGTGTATTTCTGGATCTCTAGCTATTTGCTCTGTAAAAGCTAATTTTGTTTATTGTATGTATGGATACTTTGTTGTTTTATCTTTATAAAAGAGATTATAATATTCTACAAACAATTTTGCTTCTCTTTTTTCTACATTGTTTCATTCAAACATTCCCAAAAATGTGAATAAACAAGAAATGCTATTAAACGCTATCTGACTGATATACAGTCTTTTTACGAAATTCACTGCGCCACAGAGTAATGTTAGGTCAACCGTCTCATGTGAAAATAAATTAAATTACGGTAGTAAACGACCGGCACGTTTGCAACATGCTTCATTAATCATGTATGTTTGGTTGCGCAAATTTATGAATTAGGATTATTGTTTAATACTTTATTATTAATTTCACTAAAAAACACAATTACTAACTTTATTGAAACATATCTATAAAAGATTACAAATATCTGAATTTGAAACTAATAAATATACAACTGCTAAGTATATTTATTTTACCCACAGTTTGTTAATAGTGCAGTGGTTATAAACATTTATTGTGATGACTGTACTTTTGTCAGAAGCGGTAACCTAATTTTCTTTTTCCCGGGTTCGATTCCCGGAGTGGGTATGCGTACAATAAAAAAAGTATGTCCGAGATTAAGTGGATTTAAGAATGCAGGGAAGATTGTAAAATGTATCATCTTCCAACCCACCCCATTCACGCCGGTAACCAGGCCGGATGAGATCGGACATCTCGTGGGGTGTGGAAGAAGGTACACACTCCCCAATCGATATGGCATGCAATGGCAATAAACCAAGGGTTGATAGCCCTTAGAGAGTGTCGCATGACTGAGGATCGTGGTTTGGAACCCACGTTAAACTGTAGGACCCCTCGGGAATGGCCCTGGCAGCGAACGAAGAGGGAAAAAGCCTAATTCGAAAGAAGGGCAGAACGGCAAGGCATTATATAATATGTTCATTATATATATGTTTGCTCAATAATAATAATAATATGAAATATGAAATGTCAAGTCGAAGCGCTTTGTAATTTTAATTTGAAACGTCAAAATATAGTTCAACTTATCAACTTTAAAGTTAAGAATTGTATTGAAAGAACTTACAAAATGATTAGAGATAGTGAAGATGAGATATGTTATACCCCACCAGATATACAGGAAGCAGCAAAAATAGCCAGTTTAAGTTTATTACCAGAAAAATTGAATTTACCCCCAAATTTACAATATCAGACGCTTATTACCTAATTTGCAAGAAGTATATCAGCCTTCGTTCATCATTCGTCACATCTAATATTTTTTTTCAATTATCAAAATGGCAAATATACCTCACAAAGGATAGGAATTAATAAATTTACTCAAATGGGGAGACAACTAGCAACATTTCTGCAATTACCCACTCCAGAGAAATATTCTGGTCACAGTTTTCGCAGATCTTCAGCCACTATACTTGTAGACGCAGGGGGGGATATAACTGCAATGAAAAGACACGGTGGATGGAAATCCACGGCGGTAGCAGAAGGATATATTGATGACTCAATGAAAAATAAAATGGAAACAGCCAAAACAATATCAGACTAAATCCAGAAAAATCCTTTTGGTCAGCCGTATATACGCAATGAGGCAGTATCTACATAAACAACTTCATCTACATCTACTACAACGAATAATCAAGATGTTAATGTAGAATTAAATTCGATTCCTACAATTAACTTGGTACATTGTGTGAATACAAATATTACTGTTCATATTTCTAAATAAATAAAGATGTTTAGTAATTCTGGCTACAATTATTATTGGATAGTCGTGACAAAGTATAGTATTCTACTCGCATATAAAGGCTTTTATTCACTTGGATAAAATTATGAAACTCGCCTACGGCTCGTGTCATAAACTTTATCCGCGTGAATAATAGCCACCTTGCCATGCTTGTATAATATACTATTTTTTAATGAAAAAAATACAAAATAGAAAAAATAGTATAAAGTACATGTTTTATAAAGCAATTAGAGTTATTCTGTTATAAAACTTGACGCAAGAGGCTACTTTTCTAATATGGACGGCGCGTGCTATAAAATGATGCTTTAAAAAACGTGTAAGTACTTTATTATACTATTCTCTACACTAAATGCCGGCGTTTCATAAAATGACGGATTTCACTATATGACCACGACCTACAAAGAATGCATTGACATTCGATAACGTCGAAGACACTTTATCATGGCCCCTGTATAAAATGTTAGTCTTTGCCATAACCAACAAGACTAAGGATCTATAAATGAGAAACCTGTACCCAGATACTTTTTCATAGAAAGCCCATGTAATATGAGTAGATATAACCTGCCGTAAATCATGAGGGTGTTATTCTAAACCGTTAGCTTCTTATAGAATTTATAAATATCTTTTATAGTGAACAAAATTGAGAATGAAGATTGTCAAAATAAATGCGTGAGAATGGGAATCATTGGGCAAGGTGCTTTAGGATACAAGGTTCTTGAGGGGTCAGGACATAGTTTTTTAAATGGGTTCGTTCCATCTTTGATTCGCACACAGTTCTCCAGCAGTTTACGCGCCTTTTTCATGTATCTTTTTTTGATAGCGTAGCTCTCTTTTTATCGTAATTTAACCTCATACATCTTTCACCGTTTATAGTATATTTCACGTACTTTTTTAATGCTTTGACGTTTCTCTTGTCAAACGGGTTGCCCAACTTGTGACTTAAAAATTCGTTAATTCTGAAAACGGTGTCAGTAAGGACTGACATTGGCTAGATTCATGAGATGGACTATATATTTACATGTACACTAAACACTCAGTACACCTAGTATCGATGGAGCAGAATAGTAGTTTGTACAACAAGAGTGAATATGATGTCCATATCGCACGAGGAAGTAAATTCAAACTTCCGAGCGCAATATGGACAATCCACTCAAGTTGTACAGTATATTTTTTCTACGACTCAACTTCCGAACTTCATACTAAGAATTTTTTAAAAATATTTAAATTGGGCATCAACACTTGTCTTTTTAGTTGGCTATGAACTTGTGAGAACGATAATAAAAAACAAATGAACAAAAATTAACTTTTATGGCAAACTCATGGACCAAATTACACTGTAACATATTTATCGATTTGGTTAATTTCTTATATTTAAACAAAATCACTCTAAATATATCTATCTTTCTCACATTTGGCTTTTTGCAGAATAACAGACAAAAAGCGATATATGTAGATATTAATAAAAATGAACAATTTATTTTCTCAACCAAAAGTATTTTGATTAATTAATTTACTGAAACGTACAGAAGAAAAAAAAGTTTGTTCTGGTTTATTTCTGCTTGCGTAAGAATTATAACTCCGAAAGTACAACAAAATAGCTATAGAATTCGTTTTAAACAGTTAAAAATGGATTCTGTACATTGATATGAATATGTCCGTGGCCCCGGAGAAAAAGGAGATAAGTCTCAATTTGGTCAAAATGAGATAAATGATAAAATCACTTTCAAATTGTTGCTTCTACCTCCGGACCTAACGGGATAGGTTAATTCACATTAATAAGATTTTTACGGCAAAGTACATTAGGAGATATGTCATAAGTTAGCCCCTAAAATGTGCTTTAAGGGATAACTAAACTTATTTCTTTTTTACACATAACTATGCCCGCATTAAAATACTGTCCACGAAGAGATAAGTCGAGATATCTCTTTTAGTCCCACAATTTTTTTAGTTTACATGCACATATCTCTATTTAGTCCGAATATTTACGTTAAATCTGACGAGTCATTTTGCCTAAGAACTCTTTGAAAGCAAGTTGTTTCCTTGATATAGTCCCAGTTAAAGTTATCGAAATGGAGTCTAGGGGAAAAAAAGTAGTGTCTATGTGTGGAAGGTAACGGTAAGTATTTTTGAATAGTAAAAAAGGAATTTTATATATTTAATTAAATAGTAAAAAAGGAATTGCAAGTAAAGAAAAAGGATGAATCAGGGGACCCATTTTATTGGCGTAATGTTCGAGAAATCACCGTTAAAAAAAAATCAAATGGGTCACATGTTTTTTAAGACAAACATTATTGGAAACTATTTTATTAATGGGAACTTTAAAATTTTGTCATTTAAGCGACGTGGTTCCCCAGCAAATTTAATTTCTAATTTACAGTATAATGGTCCAGTACCAATTGCTAAAAAGAAAAAAGATAACCTAATGCAGCTACTTCCGTATATTTCCAATCTATTTTGGGATTTTTACAAAAACCTCCCTACCGTGGATGATGCAAAGGAACCACATCCTGACCTGGTATCATCAGATGAAGAAGTCTAAGTTTAGTATAATTAGTTCATGTTTCTAGTTATCGTTTTATGTCTAACTACATTTTAATTAAAATAGTAGCAAGTGTTTAGTTCTGACAGTATTTTATTTTTGTTTTAGTATAATATAAATAAAATGTTATAAATGAGATAAGTATTGTTTAAGTTGTTTAGTTAAGTAAGTTAAGTTTTTTTTCCTCAAAAACCAAAAATATCAGATCAAGTATTAGACACATTTAAACTTAAGGTAACATTGACTATACCATAAAAATTTTATCGTCCAAACCCCTTCGCCTGATTTGCAGTACTAAATTAAACTTCAACTCAATCTCCTTAAAACTTTAAAATTAACTTATCTCCTTTTTCTCCGGGACCACGGATTTAACGTTCGCTATGGTAAAATTTTTCAAAATAATCGCCAACTTACAAAGAGAAGAAAGAGAAGTGGCAATACTGTAAGTAGAAATAACATAACCTTAAAACCTTTAGTAACTAATGAATATATTTTTCTAGAAATCTTATAATTTCGTCTGTTTTATCGGGTTTTATGTACTCATCTTCATGTTCCACCATTTAAGGAATAATAAAAGTTTTAAGATCAATTGGGGTTAGAACCCCGTTCTAAATATCCCGATGCACAACATTTTATAATAATAATAATATATTATTTATATGGAAAAAAAGAACCAAGGTTAGTAAAAAAGCGTTCATTTGGTAGGTATATAGTACATATTATGCATTAAATCTGGTAGTAATTGTCCAGAATTGAGTGGAAATAAAGATATTTTTGAAATAAGAAAGTGCGTCTGTTCGCAAATCTTTAGTTCAGTTAGAAAATAACAATAATTTGGTAGAAATATAATTATTTTGGTATTAATTTTGTTATTATACCTTCAATTCTTGCACCATTTCGTGTACTCTTTAAGAAAAAATTGTGTATGCAGACTCTGGGATAAATGTTTTGATTTAAATTAAAAAAGATTAAATTTCATCTGACAGATTTGCATATTTTTGAAGTATATTGGTAACCCAACTTCAGAAAACGGCGAGTAAAATTTACAACGTGTAAATGGGTCTCTAGGATCTGACCACTGTGATTCGTCAGTTTCATATCCTAACTAGGATGAATATGAAATTTTGCCGCACAGTTAACTGGAATAGCCTACATTACTCGCCACTTGAGTGTAAAGGAAACAACAAATTTCCATGTGGGAGTAGAAAAAACACATTTCATTCACTAACAATAACAAGGTTCTCCAACTAAACCTTTTCTTAAATTAAAAATTTAGCATTGTAAGGTTGTAACTGCTATTTTCTGTCGAATGTTATTGAAAATATTGACATCTAATCATTGTAGGATGATTTAGAATTATCACAGAGTTCTATCTGCTGCAAACATTCGTTATTTTTATTTCATATAGTTGTATCTACTTGAACTTAGAACTTTAGAAGGAAAGAAATAAGAACTCAAAGTCTTCATTTATGACTTGCAAATTTGGGTATTAGAAAAATTTCTATCCATAATACTTTACTTTAAGATACTGTTGTACAATAAAAGCTTAAGTACGAGTTTTGTAAAGCTCAACTTAAAGTTGAACTTGGTTCAAAAAGGTAATTCTGTTGTATAATCAATTCCTAACCACAAGTCTGCACAGGGGGGATTAATAATTAAATGAGCATGCTTACAATGGTTAAGGTGTCAAAAAACCATCAAACTTTATTTGTTGTCAAAATTTGGGGTATTTACAATTTGCAGCTGCTTTTTCCATGTATTTAAACACAAAACTATATGCAAATTTTACTTCCAAAGAAGTATATCTGCTATTAATTTTTCTTAAGGAGTTTAAAAGTACTTTGGAAAATAAAAAAAAACAGATAATATTACTAATAAAGAAAAAATAGAATGTTAGAAAAATATTGAGACTAAATTTAATTACGAAAATTTGAATATGATCAGGTCCCAGTCTGTAGTTTTGGGGCCGTCTTCGAACGTTTTCTATAACTCCTAGTACATCCATAAAATCCTAACCATTCGATTCGTCTGATAAATCCAGAAAGTGTTCAACCTCATCATTCGCATTCATAACTTTAAAATATTATAACCACAAATTTTAAATTTTGTGGAAGTAGTCTATCTCTCAGTGGAGTGTATTTTTTTTCCCCTTTCTTACAAATTTGAAAGTAAAAAATTTTTTTATAGGGTTTATTGGATTATATGTCATCAGTCAATAATAACTTGGTTTAAGCCTCGAAAATTAACAACTTACTTAAAAAATGAAAGCTCAGCAGAACCGAGTTCATCTTTAATTAGAGCTCTACAAAACTCGTACTTAAGTTCTTATTGTACAACCGGATCTAAATCATCTATAAGAATACCTTGGAAATATAAAAATTATCCGCATTTATTATCATTAATTTGATAGTAGATTATTAGTTAATCAAATTTTAGCCTTTGATTTCTCAAAATGGCTGAATGTTCAGATAGAACTTTATTATTCTAAGTGGAGGATTTACTAATCGATAGTAATTCTCGTTGAAACGTATTTAGACTGTCTAGAATTCTGATTGTTTTCATTGTTTAAGACTTGCTAATATCCTTACCTTAGAATAAATCTGTGGATTGAAAGTAACCCTCCTTAAGTAATCCTTTTTGATCGGCGGATTGTCGTAAAAATTTTGATCAACACCATAGTCGTACGCGTCTAGCTCCATCTAAAAAACAACAAAAAATATTCTAAAATTCTGAAAACCACATTGCAGCGGATTGCCAAACAACTGACAACCTAAATTGCATGACTAATAACACAAAAACAACATAAAGTATAGCAGGCTACGATTTGATGACAAGGCCCGCACTTAGATTTTTTACTTCTGTATCTCGCCTATTTTTAAGTTTTTTGAAAAAAGGTATTTGAAAATGTTGTTTACTTTAATGCCTTCTATACGCAGCTAAAAAAGAAGTATCAACTTAGGAATTACCTTGTATAATTGAAACTTTAAAATTAATTTTCAAAATAAGGTATCATCCGCCAAACTAGAAGTTCTTGTGAACCCCTTAGTAAAATGTTTGTATTAAATTTTCAATTAAACAAGCCAGGAAACGATGCCGCGTTTCACGCTGGTATAGAAGGCTCTTAACTAAGGGATATTCGTTCATCGACTCGGACACGTATGTACACCTAGTTTCACGGTTAACTTCCAGGTGGAAATATTGAAATTTGGTGGATTGTTCATATGATACGCACTATATATACAGCCGAGTAAAACCGAATACTAATATAATTCTGGGAAGAAGAGAATGGAATGCAGCCAGCCAATGACGTTTTTAATATTGATAAGTGTTGCCAGATCTTTAGTTTTAGCGGTGGATCTACCGTTTTGATGTCTTTCTGTCTATCGCTAAGCTACCGCTAAACATTACACGTGAATTAATTTATACTTTCAAACTAGGCATGCTAATAAATACTAAAATAGTTTCCGTAATAATAATTTTTAATTTAATTTACAACAAAAGACATATGTCAATATTGGAGCAAAATCATTATTGCCGGGTCGGCACCACACTTCATACTCCGATTAGGATTAGGTTTAACTTTTCGGATTCAGCAAATCCCCCAGTTCGAGATGATCTCGTACTCATATACCTACCCATCTTAAGTCGATTAGCATTATTTTTCAAATTATCGTCCGTATACCTACGAAACTTTAATGCATTTAGCAGATTTTTGGAAGCCTATTTGCAGAGCTGCAGAATTATTTCGTAATTTGCAGATTTTTAAAGAATTTTTAATAAAAATGGAATACTTTAACAATAGATTTAAAAACACCATATACAATGAAAATATTCAGAATTTTGTTTTTTCTGAAACTATTGATAAGGACAAAGTAAGGGCAAGGGGCCAATAAAAATATATCTGATAATACAACCTTGATACACAATTGCTGAATTGTGCTGCCGAGATGATCTACTCCGCAGAATAATTCGTTGACCAGTCTGGCAACACTGCCCCGATGTTTGCGCTAGTCCACTAAATAGTGTCGGCCTGCCTAAGCGTTGTTGCGCGATCGTTAGCGTTGTTGCGCGATCGTTAAAATTAAATAATAATTTGTCTGTTGATTGACTGTGACAAAGATCGAAAGTAAGGTATATACCATAGCCTATTTTCGACAATAGGGAGGTAGAGTTTAAAAGTTGAGATTTATTATGTATACTGATTACTTCTTAGGAGGCCAAGACAAGATAATATTCGAGTAAGTCTGGCATTTTTTGACATACTAATGAGAGCTGTAAATTTCAAGATGACAGCTGGGTCCGCTTTTGGAATATTTTTTTAAATGGAAATGAGGTTCTCCAAATAACATTTTTTTTTTAATTTAAAAAAAAATTAAAATTTTTTATTGCAAATGTTTTTTACCTATTAGATGTCTATTGATTGTTGCTGTCATAATATTTTTAAATGTCTGATTGAGACAGCAAATATTTTCTTAGCCCTAAATTGTCTTAAATGGCTTGTTCTTTACAAAATACATTTGAAGCGGTTAGGTATTATTTTTGGGAAGCTAGTCAAAATTACCAAGCTGCTGTTCGTATGCTTAATGAATGAATGATATCCGGAACGCAAAATATGCAGACATTTTTTGTAAAAACTAATTTTAATTGTTTTTTATTAATTTTTTTTTATTTTTAAATTAGAGAATGTCTCATGCATTAAAATACCTTTAAAATGAGGTATCAGTAGAAGAATGTATTCCAAAAGCGGACCCAGCTGTCATCTAGAAAGTTACAGCTGTCATTGGTATTTCAAAAAATGCAAGACTTATGTCGGGTTGCACAAAGAATAATAATAATTATTTAACCAGCAAGTTTGACTGTGACAGACGTAACATTGGCAGAAATAATTTTCTCACAATCATACTGGCCCGGTTACCTTAATTTTTAATTTAGTAATCACGCACCTTTGAATGTGAGCACCTATCTAATGCCTGTCACAGTCATTTATGTCACAGTCAAACTTGATGGTTAAATAATTATTACTAAAATTCTTTGTGCAACCCGACGTTACTCAAATATTATTGTTCTAAATTTCAATAAAATATACCGAACGATGTAGAAGTTAGAAGGGGGGGGGGGGGGGGGGCGGCTTTAGGACCTCACTGTATAACACAGTTTTATAATTTTAGTTTTATGTCCCAGAGAGCAAGAATTATCCTAATTTTCTTATTAGAACAGCTTGTTGTTTTGGACACAACTTACACAACATTATCCCGTTAATCACTGTTTATGCAGTGTTTATGCAGTTTTTTTTTTGATTTACTGCATAATTTGGTTTATTTCCTAAAAAGAAAACTAATAACAATGGGTAATACGAAACTAAACTAAGTGTTGTGATTGGTGAAACGGCAACAAAACTATTTATCGAACTTTGTGATGAGCAGTTTAGTTGGATTCATGCTATTCATCAACAAATCGTTGATTGTTACAATTTGACATTGACAGCACCTGTCGAATTTTGATAATAATTTTTTTTAATATATATCCCTAAAGGTTAGACGCGAATCACGAATTATTGCGGATATACGCAAAAAAAATCGCGTTTTTTTCCTATTTCATATAGACACGAATATTCGCGAAATATTGACAGAGTGACAAATATTTATTTTTACCTATAAGTAATTCCGTTTTAAGTTTTCATACTTTAATTATCAAACGTCGAAATGAACAATGCAAATTTGTTATGTTGGCATTGGTGACGAAGACGAGCAATCGCGGCCTATTTATTGTTAAAAAATAGAGCACAAAAAATACATAGGTCAGTAGAGACCTGCGAGATTTTTCAATTTAGAGTGAAACAGGGTGCCTATCATAATTTAAATCAGAAAATGAGTCTAAAGGATCACAATATTAATCTTCCCGCCACTAATTTTAAATCGGCCAATAAGAAATACCTTCAAGATTCTCGTCGTCTAAAATAAAATTTTGCAAAATAACTTAAAAACGTCTTATCATTTTTACCGGCCACTAAATTTAATTTGGAAATCGACCAATGAGAATGCAATTCGCGATTCGCCTTTCGTGATTCGCGTCTATATGAACTAACTTTTAATCACCTTTGTCACCTTGTCTTTGCGTCCGCATAGTTCATTGTATCAATATCGTCGATTATTACAATAATTTGATAAAAAGACAAATTTTGATAATAGAGTTTTTTTGTAACATATTATTTGGTTTAAATAATTATAATCGCAATTTATTAAATTTAATAATAATATTCAAACAGCGAACAATTAAACCCTTATATCCCCCCTCCCCCACTCTTGTGACCTAATTAACGGCAACCTATTGCCAGCGGGTCTCTTAAATTCATTGCAAAGCATTAAATCACATTATCTTGTTTAATAGTGATCAAAGGCATTTCTTTCTCTGTCTTACGCATACTATTGATTTGTAAAGACGAAGTTTCACGACCCGAAAATATATAGGCTGTTGCGGCAAAAAATTGCAGCAAATTTAAAATTATTTTATTCACCTGGAAGTTAGCCGTGAAACTAGGTGTACCTATTTGGTACTTTTTTAAACGAAACTAGAAAAGCTAGTATCAATAATAAACAAGTGCATCCGTGTTTCATTTGCTTTCTCTGCAGTTTTATACTTGTTGCAAAATTGTGTAGGATTTTGGATTATGACAATGCCAAACTGTGCTGTGGCGTTTATTTTTTTAATTAAAAATAAAACGACCATTTACTTGCACTAGCACCTTAACCCGGCCTTAACTTGCAAGTGTCGTTACAATGTGGGAGAGAGATAGGGAATTTATGCGCGTTAGAAAGGGAGAGGCTGGCAGTAGAATGATGCGATGTTGCCAGATATAATGAAGATTGCTTTTGCATAAAGTTTGGATAATAATTATGGCCTGGAGTAGATTTGTAAATTAACAAAGTTCTTTGTTAATTTTGGCTACTATCTACTCTAGACCATAATATCCAAAGTGTATGCAAAAGGATGATACTGATACAACATACGTTGTATCATGAAGCAACCCACCTATGGTGTAATGTTGGTTGCATATAGACTTGCACAAACGGTCTACCAATGAAAGTGTACCGTGGGTGTATACCGTATTGGCAAATTCGAATCTAGGGTGCGAAATCTCTAATGCAACCAAGTGAGAAGGCACATATGGGCAAAACCTTCAGTTAACAAGAGACACCTAATCACTCTCCTACATTTCTGAAAGGGGGGATATGTGTGTGGTGTGGCCGAGTCGACGTATCGATCGCTCCCGTGCCTGATTCAACCGCGTGTTCTAAAAAATGGAAGGTGGGAGGTAGGGGATAGCGTGTTCTCTGTTTAACGTGTTAAACAGTATTAATAATCTTTGTCTGATGCGTTTATATCGGCACCCTAGATTCGAGATTGCCAATACGGTATAGGATTATACATATTATATTATAAATACAGATCGTTTTGCAAGGTGTTGTGGTGGCGGAACCAATTTATGTTAATGCATGATAATTCTGAACAAATCTACATGTAGTGAGCGAATATCTGGACGAAGTTGGACTGCGAAGATTGGAAAGGCCCGCATGTAGCCCAGATTTCAACCTCCTAGAACATATGAGATGAACTTAAAAGAACTGTTCGTTGTCGTCCTGTGCCGCCACGAACTCTGTAAGTAAGTATTGACGGACAAATATCAGGCTAATCCTTAAGATACCAAAACTAACCTTATATTTATTCGATGCCACGAAGACTAACTATGCTGTCATTGTTGGTGGACATGGTGGACATACGCGCTAATATTTTTTTTTATTGATAAATTATATTGTTCCTCATCAATATTTTATATAATATTATCGACAAATCATAATGTTGTTATAAATTGTTTCTAGATCCACTTATTCCACTTCTGTAAGAGGTACGTAAGGTAATTTCCTTGCGCCTTTGGAAAAATCATATTCTTCAATTTAAATATCTCGTGTTTTATCTACATACATAAAATCGCAAAGTTAAAACATGCTTGTGGCAAGGTTACAAAATCGAATATCAATCATGAACTATTTTAAATTTAAATTTTATATTAAATGACAAACAGAACTTAAAAATTTCAGTAAATTGATGACAAGATAAGTAGAACTTTATTACCTTTTTTTATGTTTAAGTGACAATCTTAGCTATCAGTTTCACATTACAAAGTTTTTTTTACATAAATGGTAACATTCGAGCTTGCGCAAAGCCGGTCAGTAGGTGTATTATATTTCATTCATCGGGAAACGATAAATTCATTTGGTAGATCTACCGGTAAACCAGGAGGATTGGCAACACTGCCTACAACCAACCCCGTTCGTACCTAATAATCTGCGCATTATCATATGATGCGCTCGGTATCGAGTTGTCTGCGCTACATCCTCTTTGACGAACACGTAAAATCAGCGATCTCGAAAGCCCATATTTGAGTCGCCACCGCCCGCCCTATCACTAAAAACACGCTAAAATCTTATTCACTTATCCGCGATTATTGAGCGCCCTCGGTAAAGCACCAAAGAGAGAAGAGGCACGCGCCGTTTGGTAACTCAGTCCTTGTATCTTCCACCGGCTTGTCACATCTAAAATGAATCATACACCTGAAGCTCGTATGTACCAAAGAAATTAGTATATTATTAAGATGATTTGCGTATTGCGTTTTTACACATTTATTTTCTTGTCGGCTATATACGCATCGGATACGCGCATTACGGGATTGTTCGTCAAAAAATAATCGTGATTGCCTGCGTACCGGGTGATTCATTAAGGGTGACGAGCGGCCATATCTTGGAAACTACTGGTCATAAAAATTCAGAAAAAAAAATTATAACTAAAGTGGTTATGAGAAAAGCCTGGAAATAATTTTTAAGTTCCGCATTTTGCCGCAAGAGGGCGTAATTGAAAAGTAAATTATAAAAGTTTACATATCTCCGAAAATTCCACATTAAGGGATATCTTTGATAACACCATTAAAAAGCTTGCACCATTATGCATCATTTTGGTCCTATGCTCATTGGCGTACCGACTTTAATAAGAGGGGGGAAGCTGTTGCAAGTGTAATCAGTTAAATCGCTGTAACTTATAAACGACTTATCCGATTTTAGCAAACTAAATACTGTTTGGAAGAGAAATGTATGCACTTTTACCAATCGTATTTAGTTGTCCATAATAGTTCTAAAAAAAATGCTAGAGGACGCAATTTGTAATAATAACACATTTTTTGATTTTACTCCGAAAAAATAAATCATACGGTATAATTATAATACCATAATCGAAAAGTAGATGAAATTTGCTAGAAAAATATTAAAACCGCAGCTCGATATCTCCGTTCGTTTCAGCGTTATCGCGAATAGAATAATTTTAAAAAATTTAAATAAAGAATATTTTTTAGAAGAAAAATGGGACGCCACTGATATTTTTCCATGTGGATATTATTTGGGATTAGTCTGGTCAATTCTGCATAAAAATGGTCTCTTGCGTTTTCTTCTCAGGCACACCGTTCTTTATTAAAATAATTAAATTAAATTAGCTCTACTATTTATTATTTTTATTAACATTGATAATGAAAAATTTTGTTTTATAAAAAATGTTGGAAATGACCACCTGGCCCGTCTAATTTATTTTAATTAAAAAAATTCTAAAATAAAAAAAATAATTTCATTTTATTTTTTTGAAAGTGCTGTGTTGTCATGTCTCAGAAACTAGTGAAGATAGAATTTAGTTAATTTGGGATATTACTAAACTTGACACGCCCAATTCACTGCAATAAAAATAAATTGGGCATTCTATTTAAAATAACAAAATTACTACGTGTAGCACAAAGCTGGGAAATCTGGCAACTGCGCCGACATTACAATCCAATTCCTCATGCTCCAAAACCCCCACATACCTAATTTTGCAGGCGCCACTTCGGCAATTTTAATAATATCGAATTTATTCCAGTTTAAGTCCCCACCCTGTATATCCTCCCCTGATGATGACCATCGAGATTGAAATGCGTTGAGGTTGTTATAATTCAATATATGAAGTGAAAACGGATGCCTTTTTGTAGATACTATTCAAAAAGTGCAATAATATTGTTTAAAACCTTTGATCAACCTGACATCAGTACCTTTTGTCATTCATTGTTAATTAATTAAAATTCTAGTGCCGCACTCGCCATTTCGTTTTTTTTTAAATCAATATTTCGTTGATTTTTCCTTTTATCCAAAAATCGGCCGAATACCGACATTTGAAGCATAATTACCTACAATTTAAAGTTAAAAAGTTTGAATTTATAAAGTAATAAAAGCAGAAAAAGAAAAATGGACAAATTTCACAAATGTTCGTTTTTTTCTTTTATTAATTCAATAATCAATATTTATTTAATTTTGAAGAATTAGTCCATTCTTAAAGTGGAGTTAATTTATAGGAATAAATAAAAACATAAAGTCTTTCTCCACTGGTTTATTAAATATTAAAATTAAAAGGTGGTAGATATTCTACATGTTTCGGGTGTAGTAACACCCATCATCAGGAATAAAATATGAAGAGAAAGTATTTATAAGTGAGAGGAACAGACCTAAATGGTGAATGGTAGTGAACCTCGATGAAGCTCTCATCGAGCCATGGAAGATCAAAAATAGAGAAATGGGATAATGATAAAAAATTTGGTATACTTAAGTCTTAACACTGACCATGGGCAACAGGTAACAGTGGTAAGAGGAGGCCTGTTTGGGCAAAGAGAAGTACCACCTTTTAATTTTACTATTTAATAAACCAGTGGAGAAAGACTTTATGTTTTTATTTATTCCAATATTTATTTAGTTCAAAACTGTAAGTAATTGCTACTCAAGGACGGGTATTTGGCTCCTTTTTGAATGGAGCGAAAAGGAAAAGAAATATTGATCAAAAAATACGAATACATCACTAGACTTCACTCTTACAAATAATGTTATCAAAATCTTTTTAAATCTGAACAGTTACAGTGCAGATTGTGCGTTGTGTTTGTTTTAATTTTATTAAATGTCTAACAATACATAAATTAAAATCTATCAGTTAGATCAAGTAAGGCTTTTTGCAATAAAAATATGACTATTAAAAACCTATACATAATATTGTTATCTAATCAATTTTTATTATCTACATTTCATTATAAATAATAAAGATTAACGTTCATGTCAGTATACTTCAAATCGACGCGAACAATAAAATTTAAGTAACCATATTTGTTAAAAACAAAATGTTAAGAATGTAATTGCAAACATTTATGATGAAATTTACCCATTATAAAATAGAATAATAGATTTTAGTGCATGTGTCCCAGCAGAAAACTTTAAAAAAATATTTAAAATAAATAAATTGCAATATATGTATATATTTTTTCTACTTCCACATGGATATTTGCTGTTTCCTTTACACTAAAGTGGTTGAATAAGTAGGCTATTCCGGTTAACTGAACGGATATAGTTTTAAATTCATTCTAATTAGTATATGAAACTGACCAATTACAGTGGTCAATTATATAGAAACCAAATTTACACGCTGGAAATTCCTTTTCTAACAAAGTGATGTTAAGAATCATCATCAAAACGATGCAAATATGTCAGATTAAATTCGTTATTTTTATATTTGAATCAAAACATTTATCCCACGAGAAAATGGTGCTAAAATTGAATATACAGTGTGTCCAAAAAAGTATGCAACATATGTAAAAGTTTTTTATTACCGATTTCTCAGAATATTTTATTCTTGATAAAAGTTGGTGCATGCCTTGAAACTATAAATGCATATTTCACATTTCACCTGCGGCTAATAGTAAGGGAGCAAATGCCATTTTTTCGAAATTGCATTAAGAGCAAAGTACCTTAGTTATTAAAAATACAGCAAAATTTTATATGGAAATGTTATTGCAAATTAAAAACATAGCCCAAATACGAAATTTGAGTTACGTGTCTCAATTTTTTATTTTTTTTTCTAATCTCTAATTTCACCTAAACGGTACGCCTCTGGTCGATTATTCCTTTACGCAATTTTAATATATTTATCAAATAACTTAAATGTGGGTTTATAATAAAAATGCATTAAGAAGTTGCAAACTTTTAAAAACTTTTCAATGAACCGGGTCGGTTTAGATATAAGCGTGTTGCACGCCTACTTAAACACATTTTAGCCAACTTCTGTTCGAAACTAAATTATAATAAAATTCAACCCTATTCATAGTACTGGAAATAACTACTAATTTATTTGCCATTTTCACCCAGTACGCTCAAGTCCACAAACCTACCAGAGGCGTACCGTTTAGGGGAAATTAGAGATTATAAAAAAAAAATTGAGACACGTAACTCAAATTTCATATTTGGGCTATGTTTTTAATTTGCAATAATATTTCCATATAAAATTTTGCTGTATTTCTAATAACTAAGGTACTTTACTCTTAATGCAATTTCGAAAAAATGGCATTTGCTCCCTTATTATTAGCCGCAGGTGAAATGTGAAATATGCATTTATAGTTTCAAGACATGCACCAACTTTTATCAAGAATAAAATTTTCTGAGAAATCGGTAATAAAAAACTTTTACATATGTTGCATACTTTTTTGGACACACTGTATAAAACTAAAATATACAGGGTGATTCCTAAGTTGATACTTCTTAATTTAGCTGTGTATAGAAGGCATTAAAATAAAAAACATTTTCAAATACCTTTTTTTTTTAAACTCAAAAATAAAATACTTACATTCAATTATAGTATTACACTATGGATCAAATACGGTCCTGCCTAACTTGCCCGTTGAATAATATTAAGAAAACTTCTAGGTGTAGGATGAGTCAGAAAGGGAAAGCGTTCTGCGTATAATCTCGAAGCAGCAGCCTCACTCTGACGACACTCATCGTAAATTAGCACCATATCTACTAGTTCATTGTTTCAAATTTTACCATTTTCACGTGTCACCAATTTAAAGTTAATTTGCTACAGAAAAACACACCGCAGCAGATTGCCAAATAAATAACTTTTGTTATATAGGTAGTATGCTTGTTTAGTTATACTCTTGTACTTGCTTAGTTTTTTATTATTGTTACTATTATTAATGTATGTGAAGAAAGCAACGAAAATTAGCGGCAACGGTTTTTTTACCGTAAAACCTAGCCACGAATTTAGCGTCAAATTGTCAATTGCGCCTGCATATTTGGCAACGATTTATCACAGCAACGAAAATGGTTACATCTCCCTGTAGCCACGAATTTCTCAATCAGTTGGAAAAAGTGTGAATGTGGCCACGGTAGTTTAAAATATTAATATTTTTTAACTTTAAATAATTAGCAACGAATCTTAACTTTACTATCAATAAAATAATTAAATCCTAATTTCTTTAAAACTGTTGATTTAAACACACCTATTTTTTTTTAATGAAGCTTAGCTTAAATCCTTACTATATTTCTAGCTTATATGACATACTCCAGAAAATGTCGGGGACTTTGTAAAAAATTAATAACTTCGAGATGCCGCTTATAAATTGGAAAAAAATTGCATTTACATCCGAAATAAAAGTTTAGACGCCACCATATTATAAGGGATGTTAGACTATACCTATAGCTTACGTATCCACTATATGACATATTCCAGAAAATGTCGGGGACTTTGTAAAAAATTAATAACTTCGAAATGCCGCTTATAAATGGAAAGAAATTCTATTTACATCCGAAATAAAAGTTTAGACGTCACCATATTATAAGGGATGTTAGACTATACCTATAGCTTACGTATTCACTATATGACATATTCCAGAAAATGTCGGGGACTTTGTAAAAAATAATAACTTCGAGATGCCGCTTATAAATGGAAAGAAATTCTATTTACATCCGAAATAAAAGTTTAGACGCCACCATATTTTAAGGGATGTTAGACTATACCTATAGCTTACGTATCCACTATATGAAATATTCCAGAAAATGTCGGGGACTTTGTAAAAAATTAATAACTTCGAGATTCCGCTTATAAATTGGAAAAAATTGCATTTACATCCGAAATAAAAGTTTAGACGCCACCATATTATAAGGGATGTTAGACTATACCTATAGCTTACGTATCCACTATATGACATATTCCAGAAAATGTCTCGGGGACTTTGTAAAAAATTAATAACTTCGAAATGCCGCTTATAAATGGAAAGAAATTCTATTTACATCCGAAATAAAAGTTTAGACGCCACCATATTATAAGGGATATTAGACTATACCTATAGCTTACGTATTCACTATATGACATATTCCAGAAAATGTCGGGGACTTTGTAAAAAATTAATAACTTCGAGATGCCGCTTATAAATGGAAAGAAATTCTATTTACATCCGAAATAAAAGTTTAGACGCCACCATATTTTAAGGGATGTTAGACTATACCTATAGCTTACGTATTCACTATATGACATATTCCAGAAAATGTCGGGGACTTTGTAAAAAATTAATAACTTCGAGATTCCGCTTATAAATGGAAAGAAATTCTATTTACATCCGAAATAAAAGTTTAGACGCCACCATATTATAAGGGATGTTAGACTATACCTATAGCTTACGTATCCACTATATGACATATTCCAGAAAATGTCGGGGACTTTATAAAAAATTAATAACTTCGAAATGCCGCTTATAAATGGAAAGAAATTCTATTTACATCCGAAATAAAAGTTTAGACGCCACCATATTATAAGGGATGTTAGACTATACCTATAGCTTACGTATTCACTATATGACATATTCCAGAAAATGTCGGGGACTTTGTAAAAAATTAATAACTTCGAGATGCCGCTTATAAATGGAAAGAAATTCTATTTACATCCGAAATAAAAGTTTAGACGCGACCATATTTTAAGGGATGTTAGACTATACCTATAGCTTACGTATCCACTATATGACATATTCCAGAAAATGTCGGGGACTTTGTAAAAAATTAATAACTTCGAAATGCCGCTTATAAATGGAAAGAAATTCTATTTACATCCGAAATAAAAGTTTAGACGCCACCATATTATAAGGGATGTTAGACTATACCTATAGCTTACGTATCCACTATATGACATATTCCAGAAAATGTCGGGGACTTTGTAAAAAATTAATAACTTCGAGATGCCGCTTATAAATTGGAAAAAAATTGCATTTACATCCGAAATAAAAGTTTAGACGCCACCATATTTTAAGGGATGTTAGACTATACCTATAGCTTACGTATCCACTATATGACATATTCCAGAAAATGTCGGGGACTTTGTAAAAAATTAATAACTTCGAGATTCCGCTTATAAATTGGAAAAAAATTGCATTTACATCCGAAATAAAAGTTTAGACGCCACCATATTTTAAGGGATGTTAGACTATACCTATAGCTTACGTATTCACTATATGACGTATTCTAGAAAATGTCGGGGACTTTGTAAAAAATTAATAACTTCGAGATGCCGCTTATAAATTGAAAAAAAATTGCATTTACATCCGAAATAAAAGTTTAGACGCCACCAAATTTTAAGGGATGTTAGACTATACCTATAGCTTACGTATCCACTATATGACATATTCCAGAAAATGTCGGGGACTTTGTAAAAAATTAATAACTTCGAGATGCCGCTTATAAATGGAAAGAAATTCTATTTACATCCGAAATAAAAGTTTAGACGCCACCATATTTTAAGGGATGTTAGACTATACCTATAGCTTACGTATCCACTATATGACATATTCCAGAAAATGTCGGGGACTTTGTAAAAAATTAATAACTTCGAAATGCCGCTTATAAATGGAAAGAAATTCAATTTACATCCGAAATAAAAGTTTAGACGCCACCATATTATAAGGGATGTTAGACTATACCTATAGCTTACGTATCCACTATATGACATATTCCAGAAAATGTCGGGGACTTTGTAAAAAATTAATAACTTCGAGATGCCGCTTATAAATTGGAAAAAAATTGCATTTACATCCGAAATAAAAGTTTAGACGCCACCATATTTTAAGGGATGTTAGACTATACCTATAGCTTACGTATCCACTATATGACATATTCCAGAAAATGTCGGGGACTTTGTAAAAAATTAATAACTTCGAGATTCCGCTTATAAATTGGAAAAAAATTGCATTTACATCCGAAATAAAAGTTTAGACGCCACCATATTTTAAGGGATGTTAGACTATACCTATAGCTTACGTATTCACTATATGACGTATTCTAGAAAATGTCGGGGACTTTGTAAAAAATTAATAACTTCGAGATGCCGCTTATAAATTGGAAAAAAATTGCATTTACATCAGAAATAAAAGTGTAGACGCCACCATATTATAAGGGATGTTAGACTATACCTATAGCTTACGTATCCACTATATGACATATTCCAGAAAATGTCGGGGACTTTGTAAAAAATTAATAACTTCGAAATGCCGCTTATAAATGGAAAGAAATTCTATTTACATCCGAAATAAAAGTTTAGACGCCACCATATTATAAGGGATGTTAGACTATACCTATAGCTTACGTATCCACTATATGACATATTCCAGAAAATGTCGGGGACTTTGTAAAAAATTAATAACTTCGAGATGCCGCTTATAAATTGGAAAAAAATTGCATTTACATCCGAAATAAAAGTTTAGACGCCACCATATTTTAAGGGATGTTAGACTATACCTATAGCTTACGTATCCACTATATGACATATTCCAGAAAATGTCGGGGACTTTGTAAAAAATTAACAACTTCGAGATTCCGCTTATAAATTGGAAAAAAATTGCATTTACATCCGAAATAAAAGTTTAGACGCCACCATATTTTAAGGGATGTTAGACTATACCTATAGCTTACGTATTCACTATATGACATATTCTAGAAAATGTCGGGGACTTTGTAAAAAATTAATAACTTCGAGATGCCGCTTATAAATTGGAAAAAAATTGCATTTACATCCGAAATAAAAGTTTAGACGCCACCATATTTTAAGGGATGTTAGACTATACCTATAGCTTACGTATCCACTATATGACATATTCCAGAAAATGTCGGGGACTTTGTAAAAAATTAATAACTTCGAGATTCCGCTTATAAATTGGAAAAAAATTGCATTTACATCCGAAATAAAAGTTTAGACGCCACCATATTATAAGGGATGTTAGACTATACCTATAGCTTACGTATCCACTATATGACATATTCCAGAAAATGTCGGGGACTTTGTAAAAAATTAATAACTTCGAGATGTCGCTTATAAATTGGAAAAAAATTGCATTTACATCCGAAATAAAAGTTTAGACGCCACCATATTTTAAGGGATGTTAGACTATACCTATAGCTTACGTATCCACTATATGACATATTCCAGAAAATGTCGGGGACTTTGTAAAAAATTAATAACTTCGAGATTCCGCTTATAAATTGGAAAAAAATTGCATTTACATCCGAAATAAAAGTTTAGACGCCACCATATTTTAAGGGATGTTAGACTATACCTATAGCTTACGTATTTACTATATGACATATTCTAGAAAATGTCGGGGACTTTGTAAAAAATTAATAACTTCGAGATGCCGCTTATAAATTGAAAAAAAATTGCATTTACATCCGAAATAAAAGTTTAGACGCCACCATATTTTAAGGGATGTTAGACTATACCTATAGCCTACGTATCCACTATATGACATATTCCAGAAAATGTCGGGGACTTTGTAAAAAATTAATAACTTCGAGATGCCGCTTATAAATGGAAAGAAATTCTATTTACATCCGAAATAAAAGTTTAGACGCCACCATATTTTAAGGGATGTTAGACTATACCTATAGCTTACGTATCCACTATATGACATATTCCAGAAAATGTCGGGGACTTTGTAAAAAATTAATAACTTCGAGATGCCGCTTATAAATTGGAAAAAAATTGCATTTACATCCGAAATAAAAGTGTAGACGCCACCATATTATAAGGGATGTTAGACTATACCTATAGCTTACGTATCCACTATATGACATATTCCAGAAAATGTCGGGGACTTTGTAAAAAATTAATAACTTCGAAATGCCGCTTATAAATGGAAAGAAATTCTATTTACATCCGAAATAAAAGTTTAGACGCCACCATATTATAAGGGATGTTAGACTATACCTATAGCTTACGTATCCACTATATGACATATTCCAGAAAATGTCGGGGACTTTGTAAAAAATTAATAACTTCGAGATGCCGCTTATAAATTGGAAAAAAATTGCATTTACATCCGAAATAAAAGTTTAGACGCCACCATATTTTAAGGGATGTTAGACTATACCTATAGCTTACGTATCCACTATATGACATATTCCAGAAAATGTCGGGGACTTTGTAAAAAATTAACAACTTCGAGATGCCGCTTATAAATTGAAAAAAAATTGCATTTACATCCGAAATAAAAGTTTAGACGCCACCATATTTTAAGGGATGTTAGACTATACCTATAGCTTACGTATCCACTATATGACATATTCCAGAAAATGTCGGGGACTTTGTAAAAAATTAATAACTTCGAGATTCCGCTTATAAATTGGAAAAAAATTGCATTTACATCCGAAATAAAAGTTTAGACGCCACCATATTATAAGGGATGTTAGACTATACCTATAGCTTACGTATCCACTATATGACATATTCCAGAAAATGTCGGGGACTTTGTAAAAAATTAATAACTTCGAGATGCCGCTTATAAATGGAAAGAAATTCTATTTACATCCGAAATAAAAGTTTAGACGCCACCATATTTTAAGGGATGTTAGACTATACCTATAGCTTACGTATCCACTATATAACATATTCCAGAAAATGTCGGGGACTTTGTAAAAAATTAATAACTTCGAAATGCCGCTTATAAAGGGAAAGAAATTCTATTTACATCCGAAATAAAAGTTTAGACGCCACCATATTATAAGGGATGTTAGACTATACCTATAGCTTACGTATCCACTATATGACATATTCCAGAAAATGTCGGGGACTTTGTAAAAAATTAATAACTTCGAGATGCCGCTTATAAATTGGAAAAAAATTGCATTTACATCCGAAATAAAAGTTTAGACGCCACCATATTTTAAGGGATGTTAGACTATACCTATAGCTTACGTATTCACTATATGACATATTCCAGAAAATGTCGGGGACTTTGTAAAAAATTAATAACTTCGAGATTCCGCTTATAAATTGGAAAAAAATTGCATTTACATCCGAAATAAAAGTTTAGACGCCACCATATTTTAAGGGATGTTAGACTATACCTATAGCTTACGTATTCACTATATGACATATTCTAGAAAATGTCGGGGACTTTGTAAAAAATTAATAACTTCGAGATGCCGCTTATAAATTGAAAAAAAATTGCATTTACATCCGAAATAAAAGTTTAGACGCCACCATATTTTAAGGGATGTTAGACTATACCTATAGCTTACGTATCCACTATATGACATATTCCAGAAAATGTCGGGGACTTTGTAAAAAATTAATAACTCCGAGATGCCGCTTATAAATGGAAAGAAATTCTATTTACATCCGAAATAAAAGTTTAGACGCCACCATATTTTAAGGGATGTTAGACTATACCTATAGCTTACGTATCCACTATATGACATATTCCAGAAAATGTCGGGGACTTTGTAAAAAATTAATAACTTCGAAATGCCGCTTATAAATGGAAAGAAATTCTATTTACATCCGAAATAAAAGTTTAGACGCCACCATATTATAAGGGATGTTAGACTATACCTATAGCTTACGTATCCACTATATGACATATTCCAGAAAATGTCGGGGACTTTGTAAAAAATTAATAACTTCGAGATGCCGCTTATAAATTGGAAAAAAATTGCATTTACATCCGAAATAAAAGTTTAGACGCCACCATATTTTAAGGGATGTTAGACTATACCTATAGCTTACGTATTCACTATATGACATATTCCAGAAAATGTCGGGGACTTTGTAAAAAATTAATAACTTCGAGATTCCGCTTATAAATTGGAAAAAAATTGCATTTACATCCGAAATAAAAGTTTAGACGCCACCATATTTTAAGGGATGTTAGACTATACCTATAGCTTACGTATCCACTATTAGACATATTCCAGAAAATGTCGGGGACTTTGTAAAAAATTAATAACTTCGAGATGCCGCTTATAAATTGAAAAAAAATTGCATTTACATCCGAAATAAAAGTTTAGACGCCACCATATTTTAAGGGATGTTAGAATATACCTATAGCTTACGTATCTACTATATGACATATTCCAGAAAATGTCGGGGACTTTGTAAAAAATTAATAACTTCGAGATGCCGCTTATAAATTGGAAAAAAATTGCATTTACATCCGAAATAAAAGTTTAGACGCCACCATATTTTAAGGGATGTTAGACTATACCTATAGCTTACGTATCCACTATATGACATATTCCAGAAAATGTCGGGGACTTTGTAAAAAATTAATAACTTCGAGATTCCGCTTATAAATTGGAAAAAAATTGCATTTACATCCGAAATAAAAGTTTAGACGCCACCATATTTTAAGGGATGTTAGACTATACCTATAGCTTACGTATCCACTATATGACATATTCCAGAAAATGTCGGGGACTTTGTAAAAAATTAATAACTCCGAGATTCCGCTTAAAAATTGGAAAAAAATTTGTGGTTGTGCATTGTCATTTTAATTTAACTTAGTTTATATCAAATTAAACAACAGCATTATCGGACAGAAATGGCAATAGTAAATAGAAGTTATCATTAGATATCAAACAAGAACAATATCACACTGCCAAATTGCTATAAATTAAAGAAACTATTGTACTTCGCATTCCATAAAATAAGAAAGAATATCAAGAAAGAAATAGCCTTTCATTGTTAGCAATATAAACAATCAATTTTAATAGAGATCTATTGTAAAATTACGTTATAAATATATATTTACTTTAAATGTAATCTTATAGTTTGTGTTAGTACAAGCTCTTTTAGGAATAATAGGGTCCAAATAATATATTTTCGGACATTGACCAGACACTCTTATCACCATATTTCTTCTTTGCCTGTAATATGATAATTTATTATATTTGTGTTGGTATGGATGTTTTTCGGGATATTTTGCCCGTTAGGAAAGAAAAAGAAACCAATAATTATTGAACACTAGAACAGACCCCTATTTATGTATATGTATAAATCATTTTATAACGATTTCTCTCAATGTAAGTATCCACTATATTTCAAAAAATGTTTGTAAAAAATTAATGACTGGGGCCCAAGGTAAGTTACACACTTTTTAATAGTCACTTTTTGTTGATCTTTTCTTTTCTTCACTAGAAAGATCACTATTCCCATTGACTTCAAGTTTTTGTGGGAAATATTATCGAATATCCTTTACATAAGTGCCGATTGTAATGGCGGCTTCTTTGATGCATCGTCGATCTCTTTTCCATGAAGAGTACCGGTACTTTTTAAACGAATCAATGCTTTATAGAAAAGGAAGAAATAGTGTAAAAAATACAATTTAATATTTAGTTTAGAAGTTATTTTATTTGGAGACATTTTCTGGAATATGTCATATAGTGGATACGTAAGCTATAGGTATAGTCTAACATCCCTTAAAATATGGTGGCGTCTAAACTTTTATTTCGGATGTAAATGCAATTTTTTTCCAATTTATAAGCGGCATCTCGAAGTTATTAATTTTTTACAAAGTCCCCGACATTTTCTGGAATATGTCATATAGTGAATACGTAAGCTATAGGTATAGTCTAACATCCCTTAAAATATGGTGGCGTCTAAACTTTTATTTCGGATGTAAATGCAATTTTTTTCCAATTTATAAGCGGCATCTCGAAGTTATTAATTTTTTACAAAGTCCCCGACATTTTCTGGAATATGTCATATAGTGGATACGTAAGCTATAGGTATATTCTAACATCCCTTATAATATGGTGGCGTCTAAACTTTTATTTCGGATGTAAATAGAATTTCTTTCCATTTATAAGCGGCATTTCGAAGTTATTAATTTTTTACAAAGTCCCCGACATTTTCTGGAATATGTCATATAGTGGATACGTAAGCTATAGGTATAGTCTAACATCCCTTAAAATATGGTGGCGTCTAAACTTTTATTTCGGATGTAAATGCAATTTTTTTCCAATTTATAAGCGGAATCTCGAAGTTATTAATTTTTTACAAAGTCCCCGACATTTTCTGGAATATGTCATATAGTGGATACGTAAGCTATAGGTATAGTCTAACATCCCTTATAATATGGTGGCGTCTAAACTTTTATTTCGGATGTAAATAGAATTTCTTTCCATTTATAAGCGGCATTTCGAAGTTATTAATTTTTTACAAAGTCCCCGACATTTTCTGGAATATGTCATATAGTGGATACGTAAGCTATAGGTATAGTCTAACATCCCTTAAAATATGGTGGCGTCTAAACTTTTATTTCGGATGTAAATGCAATTTTTTTCCAATTTATAAGCGGCATCTCGAAGTTATTAATTTTTTACAAAGTCCCCGACATTTTCTGGAATATGTCATATAGTGAATACGTAAGCTATAGGTATAGTCTAACATCCCTTAAAATATGGTGGCGTCTAAACTTTTATTTCGGATGTAAATGCAATTTTTTTCCAATTTATAAGCGGCATCTCGAAGTTATTAATTTTTTACAAAGTCCCCGACATTTTCTGGAATATGTCATATAGTGGATACGTAAGCTATAGGTATATTCTAAAATCCCTTAAAATATGGTGGCGTCTAAACTTTTATTTCGGATGTAAATGCAATTTTTTTCCAATTTATAAGCGGCATCTCGAAGTTATTAATTTTTTACAAAGTCCCCGACATTTTCTGGAATATGTCTAATAGTGGATACGTAAGCTATAGGTATAGTCTAACATCCCTTAAAATATGGTGGCGTCTAAACTTTTATTTCGGATGTAAATGCAATTTTTTTCCAATTTATAAGCGGCATCTCGAAGTTATTAATTTTTTACAAAGTCCCCGACATTTTCTGGAATATGTCATATAGTGGATACGTAAACTATAGGTATATTCTAACATCCCTTAAAATATGGTGGCGTCTAAACTTTTATTTCGGATGTAAATGCAATTTTTTTCCAATTTATAAGCGGCATCTCGAAGTTATTAATTTTTTACAAAATCCCCGACATTTTCTGGAATATGTCATATAGTGGATACGTAAGCTATAGGTATAGTCTAACATCCCTTATAATATGGTGGCGTCTAAACTTTTATTTCGGATGTAAATAGAATTTCTTTCCATTTATAAGCGGCATTTCGAAGTTATTAATTTTTTACAAAGTCCCCGACATTTTCTGGAATATGTCATATAGTGGATACGTAACCTATAGGTATAGTCTAACATCCCTTAAAATATGGTGGCGTCTAAAATTTTATTTCGGATGTAAATGCAATTTTTTTCCAATTTATAAGCGGCATCTCGAAGTTATTAATTTTTTACAAAGTCCCCGACATTTTCTGGAATATGTCATTTAGTGGATACGTAAACTATAGGTATATTCTAACATCCCTTAAAATATGGTGGCGTCTAAACTTTTATTTCGGATGTAAATGCAATTTTTTTCCAATTTATAAGCGGCATCTCGAAGTTATTAATTTTTTACAAAATCCCCGACATTTTCTGGAATATGTCATATAGTGGATACGTAAGCTATAGGTATAGTCTAACATCCCTTATAATATGGTGGCGTCTAAACTTTTATTTCGGATGTAAATAGAATTTCTTTCCATTTATAAGCGGCATTTCGAAGTTATTAATTTTTTACAAAGTCCCCGACATTTTCTGGAATATGTCATATAGTGGATACGTAAGCTATAGGTATAGTCTAACATCCCTTAAAATATGGTGGCGTCTAAAATTTTATTTCGGATGTAAATGCAATTTTTTTCCAATTTATAAGCGGCATCTCGAAGTTATTAATTTTTTACAAAGTCCCCGACATTTTCTGGAATATGTCATATAGTAGATACGTAAGCTATAGGTATATTCTAACATCCCTTAAAATATGGTGGCGTCTAAACTTTTATTTCGGATGTAAATGCAATTTTTTTTCAATTTATAAGCGGCATCTCGAAGTTATTAATTTTTTACAAAGTCCCCGACATTTTCTGGAATATGTCTAATAGTGGATACGTAAGCTATAGGTATAGTCTAACATCCCTTAAAATATGGTGGCGTCTAAACTTTTATTTCGGATGTAAATGCAATTTTTTTCCAATTTATAAGCAGCATCTCGAAGTTATTTATTTTTTACAAAGTCCCCGACATTTTCTGGAATATGTCATATAGTGGATACGTAAGCTATAGGTATAGTCTAACATCCCTTAAAATATGGTGGCGTCTATACTTTTATTTCGGATGTAAATAGAATTTCTTTCCATTTATAAGCGGCATTTCGAAGTTATTAATTTTTTACAAAGTCCCCGACATTTTCTGGAATATGTCATATAGTGGATACGTAAGCTATAGGTATAGTCTAACATCCCTTAAAATATGGTGGCGTCTAAACTTTTATTTCGGATGTAAATGCAATTTTTTTCCAATTTATAAGCGGAATCTCGAAGTTATTAATTTTTTACAAAGTCCCCGACATTTTCTGGAATATGTCATATAGTGGATACGTAAGCTATAGGTATAGTCTAACATCCCTTATAATATGGTGGCGTCTAAGCTTTTATTTCGGATGTAAATAGAATTTCTTTCCATTTATAAGCGGCATTTCGAAGTTATTAATTTTTTACAAAGTCCCCGACATTTTCTGGAATATGTCATATAGTGGATACGTAAGCTATAGGTATAGTCTAACATCCCTTAAAATATGGTGGCGTCTAAACTTTTATTTCGGATGTA
The DNA here is from genome assembly GCA_935413205.1 of Polydrusus cervinus. Taxonomy (NCBI): domain Eukaryota; kingdom Metazoa; phylum Arthropoda; class Insecta; order Coleoptera; family Curculionidae; genus Polydrusus; species Polydrusus cervinus. The sequence continues at coordinate 28,443,752 of OW284510.1, read as the reverse complement.
AATGCAATTTTTTTCCAATTTATACGCGGAATCTCGAAGTTATTAATTTTTTACAAAGTCCCCGACATTTTCTGGAATATTGCATATAGTGGATACGTAAGCTATAGGTATAGTCTAACATCCCTTAAAATATGGTGGCGTCTAAACTTTTATTTAGGATGTAAATGCAATTTTTTTCCAATTTATACGCGGAATCTCGAAGTTATTAATTTTTTACAAAGTCCCCGACATTTTCTGGAATATGTCATATAGTGGATACGTAAGCTATAGGTATAGTCTAACATTCCTTAAAATATGGTGGCGTCTAAACTTTTATTTCGGATGTAAATGCAATTTTTTTCCAATTTATAAGCGGCATCTCGAAGTTATTAATTTTTTACAAAGTCCCCGACATTTTCTGGAATATGTCATATAGTGGATACGTAAACTATAGGTATATTCTAACATCCCTTAAAATATGGTGGCGTCTAAACTTTTATTTCGGATGTAAATGCAATTTTTTTCCAATTTATAAGCGGCATCTCGAAGTTATTAATTTTTTACAAAGTCCCCGACATTTTCTGGAATATGTCATATGGTGGATACGTAAGCTATAGGTATAGTCTAACATCCCTTATAATATGGTGGCGTCTAAACTTTTATTTCGGATGTAAATAGAATTTCTTTCCATTTATAAGCGGCATTTCGAAGTTATTAATTTTTTACAAAGTCCCCGACATTTTCTGGAATATGTCATATAGTGGATACGTAAGCTATAGGTATAGTCTAACATTCCATAAAATATGGTGGCGTCTAAACTTTTATTTCGGATGTAAATGCAATTTTTTTCCAATTTATAAGCGGCATCTCGAAGTTATTAATTTTTTACAAAGTCCTCGACATTTTCTGGAATATGTCTAATAGTGGATACGTAAGCTATAGGTATAGTCTAAAATCCCTTAAAATATGGTGGCGTCTAAACTTTTATTTCGGATTTAAAGGCAATTTTTTTCCAATTTATAAGCGGCATCTCGAAGTTATTAATTGTTTACAAAGTCCCCGACATTTTCTGGAATATGTCATATAGTGGATACGTAAGCTATAGGTATAGTCTAACATCCCTTATAATATGGTGGCGTCGAAACTTTTATTTCGGATGTAAATAGAATTTCTTTCCATTTATAAGCGGCATCTCGAAGTTATTAATTTTTTACAAAGTCCCCGACATTTTCTGGAATATGTCATATAGTGGATACGTAAACTATAGGTATATTCTAACATCCCTTAAAATATGGTGGCGTCTAAACTTTTATTTAGGATGTAAATGCAATTTTTTTCCAATTTATAAGCGGCATCTCGAAGTTATTAATTTTTTACAAAGTCCCCGACATTTTCTGGAATATGTCATATAGTGGATACGTAAGCTATAGGTATAGTCTAACATCCCTTATAATATGGTGGCGTCTAAACTTTTATTTCGGATGTAAATAGAATTTCTTTCCATTTATAAGCGGCATTTCGAAGTTATTAATTTTTTACAAAGTCCCCGACATTTTCTGGAATATGTCATATAGTGGATACGTAAGCTATAGGTATAGTCTAACATTCCTTAAAATATGGTGGCGTCTAAACTTTTATTTCGGATGTAAATGCAATTTTTTTCCAATTTATAAGCGGCATCTCGAAGTTATTAATTTTTTACAAAGTCCCCGACATTTTCTGGAATATGTCTAATAGTGGATACGTAAGCTATAGGTAAAGTCTAACATCCCTTAAAATATGGTGGCGTCTAAACTTTTATTTCGGATGTAAATGCAATTTTTTTCCAATTTATAAGCGGCATCTCGAAGTTATTAATTTTTTACAAAATCCCCGACATTTTCTGGAATATGTCATATAGTGGATACGTAAGCTATAGGTATAGTCTAACATCCCTTATAATATGGTGGCGTCGAAACTTTTATTTCGGATGTAAATAGAATTTCTTTCCATTTATAAGCGGCATTTCGAAGTTATTAATATTTTACAAAGTCCCCGACATTTTCTGGAATATGTCATATAGTGGATACGTAAGCTATAGGTATAGTCTAACATCCCTTAAAATATGGTGGCGTCTAAAATTTTATTTCGGATGTAAATGCAATTTTTTTCCAATTTATAAGCGGCATTTCGAAGTTATTAATTTTTTACAAAGTCCCCGACATTTTCTGGAATATGTCATATAGTAGATACGTAAGCTATAGGTATATTCTAACATCCCTTAAAATATGGTGGCGTCTAAACTTTTATTTCGGATGTAAATGCAATTTTTTTCCAATTTATAAGCGGCATCTCGAAGTTATTAATTTTTTACAAAGTCCCCGACATTTTCTGGAATATGTCTAATAGTGGATACGTAAGCTATAGGTATAGTCTAACATCCCTTAAAATATGGTGGCGTCTAAACTTTTATTTCGGATGTAAATGCAATTTTTTTCCAATTTATAAGCGGCATCTCGAAGTTATTAATTTTTTACAAAGTCCCCGACATTTTCTGGAATATGTCATATAGTGGAAACGTAAGCTATAGGTATAGTCTAACATTCCTTAAAATATGGTGGCGTCTAAACTTTTATTTCGGATGTAAATGCAATTTTTTTCCAATTTATAAGCGGCATCTCGAAGTTATTAATTTTTTACAAAGTCCCCGACATTTTCTGGAATATGTCTAATAGTGGATACGTAAGCTATAGGTAAAGTCTAACATCCCTTAAAATATGGTGGCGTCTAAACTTTTATTTCGGATGTAAATGCAATTTTTTTCCAATTTATAAGCGGCATCTCGAAGTTATTAATTTTTTACAAAATCCCCGACATTTTCTGGAATATGTCATATAGTGGATACGTAAGCTATAGGTATAGTCTAACATCCCTTAAAATATGGTGGCGTCTAAACTTTTATTTCGGATGTAAATGCAATTTTTTTCCAATTTATACGCGGAATCTCGAAGTTATTAATTTTTTACAAAGTCCCCGACATTTTCTGGAATATTGCATATAGTGGATACGTAAGCTATAGGTATAGTCTAACATCCCTTAAAATATGGTGGCGTCTAAACTTTTATTTAGGATGTAAATGCAATTTTTTTCCAATTTATACGCGGAATCTCGAAGTTATTAATTTTTTACAAAGTCCCCGACATTTTCTGGAATATGTCATATAGTGGATACGTAAGCTATAGGTATAGTCTAACATCCCTTAAAATATGGTGGCGTCTAAACTTTTATTTCGGATGTAAATGCAATTTATTTCCAATTTATAAACGGCATCTCGAAGTTATTAATTTTTTACAAAGTCCCCGACATTTTCTGGAATATGTCATATAGTGGATACGTAAGCTATAGGTATAGTCTAACATCCCTTATAATATGGTGGCGTCTAAACTTTTATTTCGGATGTAAATGCAATTTCTTTCCAATTTATAAGCGAATCTCGAAGTTATAATTTTTTACAAAGTCCCCGACATTTTCTGGAGTATGTCATATAAGCTAGAAATATAGTAAGGATTTAAGCTAAGCTTCATAAAAAAAAATAGGGGTGTTTAAATCAACAGTTTTAAAGAAATTAGGATTTAATTATTTTATTGATAGTAAAGTTAAGATTCGTTGCTAATTATTTAAATTTAAAAAATATTAATATTTTAAACTACCGTGGCCACATTCACACTTTTTCCAACTGATTGAGAAATTCGTGGCTACAGGGAGATGTAACCATTTTCGTTGCTGTGATAAATCGTTGCCAAATATGCAGGCGCAATTGACAATTTGACGCTAAATTCGTGGCTAGGTTTTACGGTAAAAAAACCGTTGCCGCTAATTTTCGTTGCTTTCTTCACACACATCTATTATTACTACCATTTGTACCGTTTCACTGTACTCGTACTCTTAGATTTCTTCTTATTTTTATTTTCGTAAATTTATGTACCTAGTTTTGTTTTACTTGTGCAATAATTGTCTGTTTTTGGGATTTTCCTGTTAGACAATAAAGAATTGAATTTGAATTTTATGACCAGGCCCGCACTTAGATTTTTTACTTCTGTCTCGCCAATTTTAAAGTTTTTTGAAAAAAAATATTTGAAAATGTTGTGTATTTTAATGCCCTCGAAACACAGCTAAAAAGAAGTATCAACTTAGGAATTACCCTGTATGTTCACGGAACTATTCTTAATTGTTTTCTGACCAAACCCAAGATTTGTGCACAAATGAGGAGCAGACTTTCATAGAAAATAAATTTTAAAGTGTTTATAATTATTGTTCATCGGAGTTAACCGTGGCCATATCATGTATGGCCACATTCGGATTAAATTAATATGATTAATTCGAACATAATTATTTTTTAAGGGCTAAAATAATAGCTGTATTGGTAAATGAATATTTAATATGTATTGTCGAAAAAACTTCCTCCTGGTTTTATTTTATTTTTTGGTAAAAAGCCCCTTCACCTACTTCACCTGACGAGCCGCCACTGCATCAGTTAAAGGGTAATATGAATAATTATATTATAAAAATATTGAAAATAAATAAATTAAAACAACTAACTGTCTAAAGAGTCTCATTGATATGAGCCTATTTATAAATAACAAAGATTGAAATATCTGGTTTATCATAAATGTACATTCCCAGAAATGCTAGTATTTATCAGCGGATTCTCATATTATGCCGACTATAATTTTAAATTGGACACTTCGTATTTATGTCGTATATGACTGTTACTGTATAAAATAATATATACCGAGTGACGCAAGAAAGTGCAACCACCCAAATATATTTCGTTATTATTTAATTAAAGATTTAAAAATTTAAGTTAATTGCCATTTTTCGGTCAATTCAAACCTTCATAACCATCGCTGGTTTAACCGGAAATAAGGTCTACGTTTAAATAGAAACCCGTTATTTTTATTCGATGTTTAAAATTTATAGCAAACTATCTTTTCAATGGCATAATATAGATTACAATTTGTTTTAAAAATTACCGTCTAGATAAATTTTTCTTTGTTTCCTTAGATGTCTATAATTTTGGTAAAACAAGGTAAGGGGTAAATAGTAGTTCATGAAAATGTTATAATGGTTTATTACAACCTACTTTATAATATGAAATGAACTTGTTGAAGAAAAATGTTTTTCTACGACCTATAAATACGAGAAAAAAAGCACAGTTAACTTGGCTCAAAAGCGCCGAATATCACACGCGTTTTGAAAAAAAAATATTTCAAAATTAGTGTTGAATGTATTTCAACACTATTTAATTTAAACATATGGTGACAGACCACCCCTATTTATTAAAAATAACAAATTTTAGAAAGCAGTAATTGTAAAGTGATTAACTTATTTATCATGTATTTGTCGAGTGATTCAGAATTAGAGTTTGAAAATCTGAAATTATAAAAAATGTTAATAATATACTGGAAAATCTATTACCAGAAAAAACAAAACGCGCTGAGGAAAGTGTCATGTATTAAACAACAAATCTTTATTGGTATCGATAGCGTAGAGAATAGAGCTCTAGCCTACAGATCGCAAGGTCACAGGTTCAAACCCCATCAGGAGTATTTGACTTTTTTTATAAAAACATTAAATAATTTATAGAATTATTTTGAATTGAAATCTTTCTTGTTGGATGGAATTTTTAAATTTATGTTTAATGCAGCTTTAATGTTTTTTTTTTGCTTCATTTCATCAAATATAAATAAAATATGTTTTTAATTTTTCAATGTTTAAGTGTTTTTTTGCAATTAAAATATTTTTTTTGTTTAATTTATTTTCAAACTTATTTTGGTCAATTCCAAAAATAATAATTTGGCCGGTCAATTTCAAAAACCTGGTCACAAAGATGATTAAAATGAGGGTAGTGCCCACATTCAAATCATCGAGCCCGCTTGTGCCCACACATCACAAAAATCCTGGCGCCACCACTGCCATGGTAGTATGTCATGAAGTAAAAAAATTTAACATTTTTAACAAAAAAGTCATTTAATAATTTTTGGTCCTCGAAATTTTATAATAAAGTTTGAAGGCATAAAGACTGTAAAGTTATTATTGCTACCTGGTTTTATTTCAATTGAGGCGCCAAGAATTAGAACCTGCAAAGTGTTTATGAAGCATAAATACAATGTCAGTAATTTTCGAGGTAATTTTATTTTAGTAGTAATTGAAGGTATTTTACCTGGTACCTTTTTTAGAGTAAGTATAATAGTTATTTACGATATAAGTGTTGAATAAAAATATTTGGCAAAAGGCATTTTTAAAAATAAAAATGCACCTGTAAAAATACACCTGCTATTAAGTTTACTAATTAAGTTTTTTATGTTACCTTTCGCATAGTTACTGTTTCGCATGGTTACTGTCGAAACTTTGTCAAACAAATTCAAAAATATAAAAAGCGTTTTTCAAAATGAGCGATTCTGATGGAAGTTTACCCTCTGATATAGCAGCAGCAAACCAAGCGATCTCCAGTTTAGTTCCGACAAAATCCAAGGCGCAGCATGAGTTGGAGTATCAGAAGTTTGAAGATTGGTGCCAAGCTAACAAAATAAAGGAGGTGTCTGAAAAAATCCTTTTGGGTTATTTTTCCGTAAAGCAACGATCCCAGAAACCATCTACACTATGGACTCACTACTCAATGTTGAGAACTATGATTTCAGTCAAGAAAAATCAAGATATAAGCAGATTTACTCAACTAATCGCATTTTTGAAAAGAAGTCCAGAGGGTTACAACGCCAAAAAGTCCAAGTTTTCACAAAGGAAGACGTATGTAAGTTTTTGATGAAACATATTTACTTATGAAGGTTGTTATGATAATCGGCATTTTTGGAGCTTGTCGGCGATAAGAACTAGCTAAGCGCGAAGAAGTAGCTAAGTTAATGTTGGATCATATTGAACACAATGATTTGTATATAAAAATTGTGATTCCATTCTCGAAAACCAAAATTATGCGAGAATTTGTTATAACAGAAGGAAATGTGACAGGTGTCAACTGTTTAAGTATTTTTCGAAAGTATGCTAAACTTCGTCCTCTTAATGCAACTCACAGGCGGTTTCTTGTATTCTATGGAAAAGGAAAATGCACCTCCCAGCCTGTCGGAATTAATAGTTTTGGAAGTATACCAAAAAAGATTGCAACAAAACTTGGATTGAATAATCCCGAAGGATACAGTGGACATTGTTTTAGGAGGTCCTCAGCCACCATTCTAGTTGATGGTGGTGCAGATATGCAGATGTTAAAGCGTCATGGGGGCTGGAAATCCTCTTCTACGGCAGAAGGCTACGTTTAGAATTCTTTAGAAAATAAGAAACAAATAGCAAAGAAGATTATGGGGTCAGACACGGATTTAATGATTGGAAATTCGAACGTAAAAGGCTCCATCACATCCACTTCTGGTATACAAATTTCTAACTGTAAAAAGTGTATTATTAATAGGAATAAATAAAAACATGAAGTCTTTCTCCACTGGCTTATTAAATAGTAAAGTTAAAAGGTAGTATTCGCGGACTAAAAAGGCCTGACCGGCTCCTTTAATTTTGAAGAAGTAGTCCATTCTTAAAGTGGAGTTAATTTATAGGAATAAATAAAAACATTATTTTTATTTATTTCTATAAATTAACTCCACTTTAAGAATGGACTACTTCTTCTGTATTATTAATGTTTATAATAAACCTTAAGTGTTATATTTTAATTAATAATTGGTAATTAATTTTATAATTGTTAATAATAAATCATTCTTCTAAAAAGTGTGGTTTTATTTAACAGCAAAATTTTAATAACACAGTTTTTTTTTCATTACAGCACTAGTGCTGTAAAGGCATCTATTACAGCACTAGTGCTGTAATAGATGCCCTTACAAAACGATTTACAGAACTGTAAAATTCATATTACTAAATGAAAGTAGATAAAGCAATTTACCGAAATACATTTTAAAAACAGGGTAGTCAATAGAAGAATTTGCTTTTAAGTAATTGGTGAATATATGTCGAGGTACATTGGCGTAGCTATTATTTTATCCGTAATGTTGAACTCGCGACATGGATGCAGGATAAAAAAAAGCGCTGGTGATAATTTTTTTTTGTGTGCCACCCCCAAAAATGTATTTTTTTGGCGCTTTTACCAATTTCTAAGAATTCATTAGTTACTTCTGAATTACTAAGACAAAAAAAAAATTTTAAGTGCATTCACAATGTTTTTTATAAATGTATGAAGGCAATTTTTTGGTAAATGTTCATAGGATTGGAAAAGAAACAATAGGTACCGTTATTCGTTTTTATTTTTTTATGTTTTCTTTTCTTCATGGTTCTTCAGTGACGAGGTAGGATAAACGCTGCCCGGCCCGACCCTCGTGCTCGGGTCGGGCCATTTAATCGATAAAGGTTCGGGTATTCGGGCCCTAACCATTTTTTCTGGGCTTGCCGCGCTGTTCAATTTTGGTTGACGGGCCGGATCGGGCCGCGTCGAAAAATTCCGGCTCAGGCCGGGTCGGACCGTGAAATGTCGGCCCGTGTAGGGCTTTAAGGTAGGATATATCAAGGGGTAAACCACTGAGATTATTTTTTTCAGCATGAACGTTTTTTACCTGCATTTCTTTCATAGCTACAAATAAAGTTGTCAACCTACATATATGTACCCACTACATTGAATACTATCTAATATATCTCGACCTATAGACAATTTTTTAGATACTATAAAAGTTGGTTTCAAATGTAAAACATCCTATAAATTCTAAAAGTATTCTGAAAATTTTGGATAAGAGAAAGTGTGGGTGCCTATAATTTGTCTGGTACCGAGATAAAACCTTAGATTAGCCAAATACATTGCTCCACTGCGTAATTGATAAAAATAAATTTTATTTTTTGGTTTATACAGGGCGAGATACAGGGTGTTGTTAAAAATATGATGATATCTTGGTAACTATAAGAGATAGAGAGTTGGTTATTTTAATTTAAAAAATTCCGATTATTTTTGGAGTTATCCGACAGAAACCAAGGAAATCAACTTGTTTTCTTTTACGACAAAAAACTAATTATTTTGAAAAATCAATAGCACTTTTTTATCGAGTTTTTTATGCTCTTTAAGAAAATAATTTGATTTTTCAGATACGAAGTTTCGTATTTTAGATATCATCAACCTAATTTTTTTCAATACGGAACAGAAATCTTTAGTAGATAGCTTTCGACCTCCTAAAGCTAATGATGTATCACACTTGTCACTAAATTGTAAGACCACGTTCTTAAGACAATTTTAGTGCTCCTTAAGAAAATATTTTTTTAGATACAACGTTTCGTTTTTTAGATACTAACCCACATCAACGTTCTTCCTTAAAAAAAAACATATATTCTTGAGGAGAATCGTTTCTTGACTTGTCTAATTGAAAATTTAACATAACAATTTTACTAAAGGGTTTATAAGAACTTCTAGTCTGGTGAAAAGATAAGATTTTTTGTTAAACATTTGTTTTAAAGTTTTAATTAGGTACTTATATAGGTTCAAATTATATCATCCGCCATGCAGAACATAAAAATAGAAATTTTGCGAGTATTGTATTTTTATCTTGCAGTTAAAATACAAATTATTCCCCGATATTATCTTCGAAATCTACATTGACGCCGCGCCACTTAATTCTTATGAAATTCGTTTTTATATTTTGTATGTAAAAAAAGAAATTTGTTAAAATGTTCGTAATGACTCATAGACTACTGTTTGTTCTTAAGTAAGTGATTTTACAAGTTAATAAGTAAGTGTAATACCTACATCATTAGTTTTGAAAGGTCAAAAGCTACTCAAAATTAAAAAAAAAATTGAAATCCATATTTCAAACAGTTGATGTGGGTAAGTGGTATCTAAAAAACAAATCTGAAAAATACAAATATTTTCTTAAAGATGTATATCTATGTATTTTGTCGTAAAAAAAACAAAAAATGTTTTCTTCGGAGATCTCAGGAAGTCATCAGATAAAATTAAATTTCTTTTTAAAAAATTATTCCATTACATGATGCAACTCCTAGAGTTCTCAAGATAGTAATACTGATCTAATGTATCTACTTTATAACACTTTGCAAATGTAGCCTCAATTCTATCATGAAATGACTTTGTGATATTTTTAAAATGGGGGAATCATACAGGGTGGAATTTTTAACTGGAATAAATTCAGTATTAGAAAGCCTCTTTATTTGCGGAGAAAATACGGAAACACGGGTGCCTTTATTTTTAGTTTGGTACACTTTTTTCGTCCCGTCATGAAATTTATCCCTCTTTTGGGAGTAGAAACCGCCCCCAACTTTTTTTTCTCAAATGTAAAGGTATGTATTGCGATAGCTCGTTGGAAAGGGCATAAAAAAGGAATACGACCCACTATTTACTATTGCATTTATGGATGACAAAAGCGAGGCTCATAAAAAATCTTTCAGGACGATTTGTATTTTAGACAAATCTTATTTCCAGAGCCTCTATACCTATAAGCAACGTTCCATTTAAAATCTCCACCCTGTAGATACGGATGACGATGAAGATTTGGTTGTGTAAATATGATTTGTATAAGTAGATACTTACTAATTATAAATTTTTTATTTTTAGCAACTTGTTTTTCCCCTTTCCCCTTATTTTATTAAGGTCAATATTAGTATTTTAGATATATTGTGCCCTCCCAAGATTGAGTCCTGGGTGCGCCACTGCCACGAATCGGGCGAATTTCGAAATATTGGTAACAAAATCCTCAGTATTAACGTCGAAACCTACTATAAGTACCTACAGCTAATTAAAGAATATGATTTTCCTCACACATCACATACAAACCCTGCTACAAACAACAGACAAATAATACTGACAATACTAAAATAATCAAAACAAGGCCTGTCTAATCTTTAAATTAAGACACAACCAAATCTTCAGTATAGTAAGAAAGATTCGTTCAAGGTACCAGGATTCTTCCTAAAATTACTTGCCAAAAGCACAAATCATAGTAAAAACTAAAAAAATAATGCAGTCGGTATAAGTACCGAAACCATAAAATATAAGAGTTTACACTATTAAGTATTAAATAATATCCTTTGGAGTATCAAAACAGAAAAAGTAGTACCCTGGTACACCTCTGGCAAATCTGTAAACAACGGGAGTTTCTTAAGATAAACTTAACCTCACCTTTTGGTACTACTGAGAACTTCAAAGCTAATCCAACTCGTAAATACTAAACAACAGCCAAAACACAAATAGTCAATCACTATTTTAGCACTACACGTCCCGAAAACTAAACAAAACGCGAAAAAACGGTTTAATTCCGTCAGAAAATACAAAAAGTACGGTACGAAAATATCAGATGGCTGAAAATCTCAGAATCGTAGATGGCCAAGAACGAGCGACACAGACAGGCAGTTGTTTAATGAATGAACATTAAACACATGGTAGGGGCCAACGATCGACTCTCATTGGCTGTACGTCACGTTCATGGCTAACTTTAGCTTGTAATACACAAACGTACTGCTGCGAAGCACTTTAGATTAATAAAGCAGATTTTTATTTCTATTCTTTTTAAGATTAGTCTAGATTTTTGCGAAAAAATAGATTATGCCGTACTTTATAGGTCGAATAACAAAGTCTTTGGACAAAAATACAAAGGCGTTTCGAGCTTCTAAAAAAATAATAATAAACTAACTAGGTATAATAAAATAATAATGCTCTTGGGTGTGTTACGATGTAGTATTTTTAGAACGGTGGGGACGGGGGAACTAAATTTATGAATGAAATGTTGTTCATAGGCGCGTTGTATAAACATAAACAATTTTGTTGAATAATAGGGAGTTTCAAGACTGTTTGCAGTGCTTGCACCCAAGCCAGTTACATGACGTCACTAGCAGCGCATCCAGGAGGACTACCGGCTTGCCTAATCTGGACATTTTATTTATTTAAAAGTACAAATAAAAATTGTCAATTTGCAAATCATTAGAGAGATTAAGACGACCATTTAGTGTTTTGTATTGCCCTAATCTCTAATTAACCCATGCTTGGATTAAATTTGATTGTAGGATAGTGAAATATTTATTTTTTCCTTGAAATTCCTTAGCATGGCTCCCGCGGCTCTTTAATTTTGAAATAGAAAAACGTAAAAACGTTAAGTAGTAATCTGTTTAAATAAAAATAATATTATTTACTAAATTTAAGCTATTTATTATAGTTAATACAAAAAAAAATTTAAGAGGAAGGCAAACTTTATTGTGTCGCCCTCCCCTCTTAAATACGCCCCTGATACAGCTTATTTATGGGACAAATTCCACAAAAACACGACTTGTACTCTTGTAGATTAGCCAGTTTTTGCGAGTCACCAAAATCTCGCTAAACAGTATTTCAAACGCAAATTTCTTTGAAACAAACACAAAAAATTTGGTAAAAACATGTTTTATATTTAACGGCAAATATTATTCTGTCTAGTTTACCGAAATTCAGGTTTCAGGAGTTAGTGAGTGCCGAGATATTACCGTTTGAAAATTCGAATAGCGGGGGTTTATTAGTTGGCAAGAACTGGCTAGTTTTTCATTTTTCAAAAATGCCAAATTTTGTATTAACTACTAAACTTCTATAATCCCGTTTTTACGTTAAAAAATCATAAGCTGCTGCTAAGCCAACGTCTGGTACAAAACCTAGTTTTAATAAAAAGACGCACTACCTACTGAACGATTAATAGGCAAAATATGAAACTGTCGAGGAATCGACACAAATAAAAAGATTTGGTTTGTGGGTAGTACCATAGCCTTCTTTACTTTATCTAAAGAGGCAAAAGAGGGCTATGGTAGTACTGACAGCGGCGCCATTTGGAAGGGACATGGAAGGGGGCTGTTTGCTGTTTGTGTGCTTTTAAGAAATGTGCAACATTTTAAAAACAACCGAATGACACGTTCTATTTTTAAAAATCCATGAGAGCTTGCTGTTTACCCTTTATTAGTGTTTGTATTTTGTCTTTTGTATAGGTCACTACAAATAAAATATTTAAAAATACTTTTTTTAGTTTTTCTTTAAAAACTTTTTTTGATAGTGGTTTTTGGGCATGGCACCCAAAAAATGTACGCCTCATTTGTCCTGTATTACTATTTAGACACTTTAAATTTTGCCCCCCCCCCCCCCCCCTCAAAAATAAAACCTGAAATGGCGCCACTGTGACTTTAGAAATTTAGACATTTAATATTTCCACTGTTGAAAAACTCCTTATTTTAAAACTTTTTGAGTTAATGAATGGTCATAGAACTCTTTATCGATGTGGTTTGTTAAGAATGCCGATTGAAATAATTTACAAAGTCAGCAAAACCGAACCGAAGAGGTGAGGAAGAGGTACATACAGTGTTTCCGCCGATGGGGGTACCCAATAGGGAAAAAATCTTTATTATTCATTTTACAATCAAAAGTCATTCTTTATAAAAAGTTCTGCTTGTCGAGAAAATGAATTTACGATAAAAAAAATTTAGATTCCATGTACAGGGTGTTATTAAATTGGAAAAATATGAAAACGCTTCAAGAAAGAAGTAGGTACCATTATTTATTATTTTTTACAAAAATTTTATGAACCAAAGTTGTTTATAAACTAACCTAAAGTCTGAATACAAATTTTGAAATAAAAATTCGAATTTTTAAAAATAAAATGGGTTTTATGTAATTATTTACATTTTACCTAAAATTCAAGATAGCCGATTTTGTGTACGTTAGAGCCAGAAGTACGTAATAATATGTTTTGGCAACAAGACGGCTGTCCTGCTCATTGCACAGCATTCATCAGACAATGGTTAAATGATCATTTTGGCGCAAAGTGGATAGGGAGGTTTGGCCCAAACCATTATCCAGCTAGGTCGCCTGACCTTTCATTATTAGATTTCTTTTTGTGGGGTGCCTTAAAACAAAAGGTTTATTCAGATAATCTTCCACATGATAGGGAAATATTAAAACAACGCATAGAAGGAGCAATCCATGATCTGAATGTGCCGCGAATCATTCGTAAAGTGTACGGTAAATTTATTAAGTTGGCGGAAAAGTGTGTCATGTTAGGAGGTAGCTATGTAGAATAATTTTTAAAAATTCGAATTTTTATTTCAAAATTTGTATTCAGACTTTAGGTTAGTTTATAAACAACTTTGTTTTATAACATGTTTGTAAAAAATAATAAATAATGGTACTTCTCTCTTGAAGCGTTTTCATATTTTCTCAATTTATTAACACCCTGTACATGGAATCTAAATTTTAACTTATTATAAAGAATGACTTTTGGTCGTAAAATGAATAATAAAGATTTTTTCCCTATTGGGTACCCCCATCGGCGGCCACACTGTATGTATGTGGCGGTTGATTTATTTTTAGTATATTATTCATTCTGTAAAAACATGTAGGTACTGAAGTTATAGACGTTTTAAAAGCTAGGCAATTTGGGCATAATATGACCGGTGGCGTAGCCAGAAAATATATGCTCGGGGGGCGTAAGCAGGACATTCTTTTTTCTGGAGAGAGGGACAGGCGGGACTAGGTACATGTATTTCATGATACTGAAGAAGGCGGAAAAGCGCCGCAGACAAAAAAATTTCGGGGCCACGCCCAAAGTTCGCTTAATTCACCAAACTTTCCAAACTACTATCAAATTTACAAAAATTAAATTATTACCTCCTCCCCCTCTTAAATATCGCTCACCACGCTAAAATTGATGATTTTTTCAGAAAACATGTATTTTAGGAGCGTTTTTGGTGCAAATGCTTCTTAAGTGCCGTTTTGTATATTCATAATAAAGCATTCTCGTTTCTTCCCGCACTATTTTTTTTATTATAAATTATCACACGTCGTCCAAAAAAAATGTTTCAATTAAAATTTTTACTTTAATTTTTCTCTTTAAAAATAAATAGGTACCTAATTGTTTTCTGTTTTTGTTGTAAAAATATTTTATTGCAATCTCTATATAAAACAGGATTTTTAGAAGGAAAAGTTTAAAAACTAAACGTTTCCCACAAGACTTTTGTAATCGAAGCTTTAAATTAGGAGTCCGAGCGTGAAACAAAAAATTAGGTTGCTTTTAGACCCGAACTCCTAGACCGGGGAGGGGGGGGGGGGCTGCAGCCAGGCAGCCCCCCCTAAATGCGCGCCACTGAATAATGGCTATGGGAAATACCACGCTCAGTAGCGAATCCAGGACTTTGGTTTATTACGAACAAATTATTTTACTTACAATAAATCCTATTAAATCATTTCAAATAGTATTAAAATCATCAAGAAATGCTAAAAGGGGGTTTGAAAATAAACAATTGTTTATAAAAACCTAATAATTTTATTTTAAGAAAATTGTACAATCGTTTGGAATACTGTTAATCCTTAACTAAATGTTCAAATAAACCTCCATTTGCTGCTAAACAATCCTAAATGATCATAAAATTATCTACGAACACTAGCAAGTTGGTACTGGGTTTCAGATTGCCCGAAAATTGAATATTTTAACTGTTGCCCTCAGAGGAAGAAGTCGTTTGGTGAGAGGTCAGGAGACTTAGCTGGCCAATTAATTGTTGAGTTTAGACCGACAACGTGCCCATTAAAGGCATTATTTAGCGTACCACAAGCGAATTGTGAGCCGGGCAACCATCCATTTGGAACCAAATTCTCTAATTTTCATTAGCGACTTCCTCCAGCGCGGGTCCAATTTTATTTTAAACATCTAAATATGTTGGACCCGTAAGATTGTTGTCAATAAAAAATGATCCGATGCGAGGTCCAGAAATTCCTGCCCAAAAATTCATATTCTGAGAGCATTGGGTTCGAGTGCATGCAAGACGATGTTCTTTTTGTAGGCCTGAATAACGATAATTTTTGTCAAAAATATCTGTTGTTAGCTCGCTCAATCATTTCAAAATAATAAAGTGACCTTCGCGCTTCATCCCCTTCTATCAATTCTTGATGGTTTTGATACTTAAATGATATTTATGCTTTCAAAGTTCTGTGGTGTGATGTTTTTCTAACCCTTGCCCGAGAGTTCTAGTGCTGATATATATACGTGAAGTAAAATACTAATATCTCTATCATTGTTTTCTTCAGCTCTTTCGTAATTCTGTGCTGTACGTGCAGTTGCAATTGTTTTTTCGCCTCAAACTTAGTAATAACTTTTTGTATTGCCGAGTTAAAAAGAATGGGTCTAATCGAAAAACATCTAAATCAGATAGAATAATTAAGCTTTTCCCCGCATAGTACTATTTTATCATAGTGACTTTTTCTTCTATTGTGTCATAATAATTAGCTAGGTAAAAAATTATTACTAGTAAAAAATCGAATACTTTCATATTACATTTGACAAATCACAGGTTATTAGGTCCAATTAATGCTGGTGTCCGCAGCATCGCCTGTTTAATTCCAGTGAAAAACCAACCGCAATCCTATTCAAATACGTTAAGATCGGGTTGTCCAAAATTGTTCAAACTCTGCACTCATCTCACAGAGCAGGCCTATCACAGAGACTAAAAAAGTATTCCTACAACCCCGCTCTAAAGTCGACAGAGGAGCAAATATTTGGACAGTCTAAAACTTGCATGGAATTTCCTGTGTTTCCAACCACGATGCACCACCCGGTAGTATTTCGATTTATAGATAAAAATATTTGGGAGAGTAAAAAAGAACTAATTACCTTATTACCATAAATATTTATTTAACGTAAAGACAATTAATAATTTTATATAGACGTTTAAATTCATCACATTAATTAACACATTTTTTTTTTAAATTGCGGTAGTTACATATTTAGGCATCAAACAAATCAAAGTTTTCACCCCGTTGAGACGACTTATTTTTAGGGTTGTTCGCGGTGTTAACCGCTGCACGTACGTTTTTATAAAGGGCCTGATTTACTGAGCACTGTATCTTAAAAGAACTGTGAGCACTGTGCTCGAAGCACTATATTTTGTCCTCAATCATGCATTATTTTTTTTCCTTATTGAAATTAGCTTGAATACGTTCGCTAACTTTTGGTAAACCTTTATTTTTCTCCTTGAAATAAACTGCTGGACAATTGCTTCCGAGCAAGAAAAATTTCGCCTAAATTTAACAGTTAATATTTTCGGAACCAGATATGATATTGACCTATGGTTTTAAATGGTTGATAGATTCATCCCTTGGGAAACAATTGTCAATGTTGGATTTTCTTTAACTGTCAGAAAATTTTATATACAGGGTATTAAAGAAGACGATGATTTTTGCTCCAATTTTAATGGCGTGTAACTTTCACAATAGTATTTTTAAATTTGATCACTCTACGTCAATTGAATCACTGGTTCATAGCAAAGAAAGTAATTTGTCAAATTTTTGATATCTGCTATATTTTAAGAAATACCGATTTTTTTGGAAAACCTTCCTTTATTTCAACTTATTGGTAGCTAGATCTCACTGTGCGTTATATCGTGCAAACTTTGCGACTGATTATTATACCTTATAAAAAGCTTGATTATGTTCAGTAACAACAGTTGTACCTAAATGTTATGATGTACAGTGGCGTACTTATAAACACCTATAAGTCTATGGTTTATGAGTATCTCACAATTTTTCACGATTGTTTTATATTGGAAAGTACTCGCGCCTAGCAAAGGTAAGTTTTTTCTTATTTTTTCATATCGCACTACAGGTATATTATACAGTGTGTTTACAAAATTTTAAAAAAGATAATTTTTTTAATTTAATATTTTTGGAAAAATGTATTTATTAATTTCTAACTTTCTAACACTATTTCTAAAATTAAACTTACATTGAAAGAGACTTTGATATTAAATATCACTAGATGCCGTCAAACCAAACCCCGTCCATCCGAGGAGGGCCTACAAGGTATTTATCCCATCAAAATCAAACTAGCGTTATTTAATTTTAAGGATCCCTTTCAATGTAAGTTTAATTTTAGGAATAGTGTTAGAAATTATTAAATAAATTTTTTCCAAAAATTATCTTTGTTAAAATTTTGTAAACACACTGTATAATATACCTGTAGTGCGATATGAAAAACTAAAAAATAAGAAAAAACTTACCTTATCTAGGCGCGAGTACTTTCCAATATAAAACAATCGTGAAAAATTGTGAGATTCTCGTAAACCATAGACATAGGTGTTTATAAGTACGCCACTGTGCATCATAACATTTAGGTACAACTATTGTTACTGAACATAATCAAGCTTTTCATAAGGTCATCACTCGCAAAGTTTGCACGATACAACTCACAGTGAGATCTAGCTACCAATAAGTTGAAATAAAGCAAGGTTTTCCAAAAAAAATTGGTATTTCTTAAAATAAGCAGATATCAAAAATTTAACAAATTACTTTCTTTGCTATGAACCAGTGATTTAATTGACGTAGAGTGATCAAATTTAAAAATTAAAAGTTACACGCCATTTAAATTGGAGCAAAAATCATCGTCTTCTTTTACACGCTGTATATAAAATTTTCTGACAGTTAAAGAAAATCCAACATTGACAATTGTTTCCCAAGGGATGAATATATCAACCATTCAAAACCGTAGGTCGATATCGTATCTGGTTCAGAAAATATTAACTGTTAAATTAAGGCGAAATTTTTCTTGCTCGAAAGCAATTGTTCAGCAGTTTAAGTGGGTTTTAATATTTTTGGATTTTTTTTTTGAGGGCGCCTTTTCAATAATAAAATGTAGGAGTTTGGATATTCTTAAAAGTTGAAGCAAAACGCATTATTAGGGCGGTGGAAGGATGAGGATTTTCCTTCCTAATTACTTTATTTACTTTTTCACCTCCTATTCAAACTTAAATGTTGGCACAAATATATTTTACAAAACTCAAATTGTACAGGATTCGGAAAGCATCGCTTTGTAATCCATTTGTATTTATTAAATGGGAAAATTGTTTAATCCGTTACTGACAATTAGCATTAAAAGTCTCATAACAGAAAAGTTTACATTGCACAAGAACTTTAAATTTATCATTCGCACTTTTTAATTGCAATAGTTTGTAGTCTTCGCATAATAGTAACTACTTCTTTACCCTTTATTTTATGTACTACGCACTAAATACTACAAACGACAATCAATACAGGGTGTCCCACCGGGAACCGAATCAATCTATATATAGAAAACTATACATAGGAAAATTTTAAAAATTTGACAGTATGCTGATGCTGATGGGGGCGACCGGACTTAAATATTTTCATAATGGTGGCACTTCCGGTTATACCGGAAGTAAGTGTCAACTTGCTTATTTTAAATGGGACACCCTTTATATTATTGCATTCTATGCAAGATTCTAGGCAGATTCTGTATACCATGTCCTTTACCTATGTCTAAACGTTTTTGACATATTTGAATTTTAATGTCAAAAATGACGTTTGCAAGCCTTAGAATAATTATCAATTTTTTCTATAAAGAAGCCTTATTTATTTAATTTAAGTGGGAATCCTTGTTATAAAGGACCTGCTTTAATAGATTTTTTTATAATATTTTGATAACTATTAATACAGGGTGTTTAAAAAATAAGATTAAAAATTAACATGAAAAAACTGTCAAAAGTCCAGATTTTCAAATTGAAACACCCAAATTT
Organism: Polydrusus cervinus; assembly: GCA_935413205.1. Taxonomy (NCBI): domain Eukaryota; kingdom Metazoa; phylum Arthropoda; class Insecta; order Coleoptera; family Curculionidae; genus Polydrusus; species Polydrusus cervinus. The sequence goes on along the minus strand of OW284510.1, from coordinate 28,424,204 downwards.
TATAATTATTTCTTATTTAGCATTAAAAATAAGGGTAAGTTTGTATAAGATTGTATATCCCAAAAATTCTTAGTTTTCGAAGTATTGCCAATTTAATATTTTTATATGGGGATTTTGCTGCAGATTTTAGGTTCAGTTACTCTTAGTTGACTATGACGGCGTTGAAAAACAATCAAATGCTAAAAAATCTATAAAGCTGTCACTTATCATTTAAACATTATTAATAAGCACATTGTGATGGCTTCTGTTTTTGCGGATATTCGAATGGCAAATGTGACATGATATAACTTTATCACATTCTCCATAAATAATAAATAAGTTTAAATAATCTTCGTTTGTATAATTTAAGAGCCCGGGAATGATTATTAATAATGTTAAGTGACAGCGTCATAGATTTTCTTTTAGCATTTGATTGTTTTTTAAGGCCGCCATAGCCAACTAAGAGTAACTGAACTTAAAATCTGCAGCAAAATCCCCATATAAAAATATTAAATTGGCAATATTTCGAAAACTAGGAATTTTTGGGATATACAACCTTATACAAACTTACCCTTATTTTTAATGCTAAATAAAAAAAAAATTATTAAATTTGGGTGTTTCCATTTGAAAATCTGGACTTTTGACAGTTTTTTCATTTTCATTTTTAATCACCCTGTATTAATAGTTATCAAAATATTATAAAAAATCTATCAAAGCAGGCCCTTTATAACAAGGAATCCCACTTAAATTAAATAAATAAGGCTTCTTTATAGAAAAAATTGATAATTATTCTAAGGCTTGCAAACGTCATTTTTGACATAAAAATTCAAATATGTCAAAAACGTTTCGACATAGGTATAGGACATGGTATGCAAAACATGCCTAGAATCTTGCGTGGAATGCAAAAACGTAATATATAGGGTGTCCCATTTAAAATAAGCAAGTTGACCCTTACTTCCGGTATAACCGGAAGTGCCACCATTATGAAAATATTTTAGCCCGGTCGCCCCATCAGCATACTGTCAAATTTTCAAAATTTTCCTATGCATAGTTTTCTATAAAAATATCGATTCGGTTCCCGGTGGGACACCCTGTATAACCTGTCTGATAATGCAGAATCACGTATATTTTATTGGCGCGAATTTTCTAATTCGGCTGCGTATTTTGCTCTATATTTCACTGGTGTCTTGAAAGGCATCGAACGCGTTAAGCGCCGTATAGGCTTACAAACCCCCGCGCAAGTCCGACCTTTCTTGTCTGTACCGCGCTGGTGTTTGGTAGCCGATAATTATTCATATTAAAAATGAGAAAATTTGAAATATTTTAAGCAATCTGATTTTTTTTTGATTTTTTATTATAAATGTACAAAGTCTCATTTTAAATAAATATGTTTCAAGCAGGCTTTACAGGTTTTTAACATTCCGGGAAATAACCTAACTTTTTCCAATTTTATGATTATGTCAAGTTTGATAAAAGGGATTTAAAAAGAAAACTTTAAAAACTGTTGTAGCTTCATCAAGTGATTAGAAGCTTTTTTTATTTTAAAGTGACCTTTGAATCGAGAGAAGTGTTTGGAGGGAGATACATTTTTTAGAAGTCCCTATTGAATCAAGAGAGAAGGTTTTGGAATGGAGAATAGATTTTTTTATTGGAAGTAACTTTTTAACCGAAAAAGAAGTTTCGGAGCGGAGAGACATCCTCAAAATATCGGGACCGCTTATCCCACCCATTACGATTTTTCTTGCGTCAATAATGTACCAATGGCGCTGTACATCGAGTATACCGGGTGATTTACGACGAGCTTGCATTAGAACTTTTGAGAAAACTACTGAAAATATTTTTTTGAAAATCTGTAGATTTAAGTGTATTGATATGCTCTCTTAAACTAAAATATTAACATGTTTCTGTCACTTCCGGTTATACCGGAAGTAGCTTCAACTTTCATTTTTTAAATACAACATAGCATTTTTTTATTATATTTTTGGTTTTTGCATTAAATTTTAATAACATTTTATGGAACACGTTTTTTACCTAAGTCTACTCATTTCTGAGATATCTGCATATTTTGTAATTATTTCGTAAATGCATAACGATGAAATTATCCGTATATATTTTTTACCTTAGCTCCTGGACTAAATTTTTTTTGTTTGTGTATAGTTAAAGAATCAACCAATCTCAAGAAATAATTAAATTTGGCATAAAATATACAGGGAGGTCACAATTCAGGGCTCATTGTAAAAAACTTTAAACAACTTTCTTATTTTCAATGGAACACCCTGTATATTTTTATTTTATATGATGATAAATTAACTGCTCCTTAAAATTGCTATAACCTTTTCCATACCTATATCAACGCGTTTTATAAAAAATATCAAATTTTATTTTTAAATACGATTTTTTCAAGCGTGCCATGAAAACAAATGTACATAGATACTTCATAGTGATATTTATAAGGGAAATATTTTAAGCAATTATTATTTAGTCTTCTAATGTCAGGTGAAGGAGTTGGTCGATTCGGATATTTATCGTGATATATCCGACATGCTCTTAACTTTATTTTGCCACATTTAATATAAACACAACAAATTTTAAAAAACATTCGTTTGAAAATCCCAAGCGTGACATTTTCCAGAAACAGAATTGACATTCTTAAAATACGCAACAAGTAATTTAATGCAACTGTTTTTCTTGTCAAAGCCTTCTAGGAAACATTGCCGCTAACAATATTTCCCTTATAAATATCCCTATGGAGTATCCATGTACATATTTTGTTTTCATGGCACCCTTGAAAAAATCGCATTTAAAAATAAAACTTGATATTCTAAGAAAACGCGTTGATATAGGTATAGAAAAGGTTATAGCAATTTTAAGAAGCAATTAATTTATCATCATATAAAATAAAAATATACAGGGTGTTCTATTCAAAATAAGAAAGTTTTTAATGTTTAAAGTTTTTTACAATTATAGTATATTTTATGCCAAGTTTAATTATTTCTCGACATTTATTGATTCTTTAACTATACACAAACAAAAAAATTTTAGTCCAGGAGCTAAGGTAAAAAATATATACGGATAATTTTATCGCTACGCATTTACGAAATTATTACAAAATATGCAGATATCTCAGAAATGAGTTGACTTAGGTAAAAAACGTGTTCCATAAAATGTTATTAAAATTTAATGCAAAAACCAAAAATATAATAAAAAATGCTATGTTGTATTTAAAAAATGAAAGTTGAAGCTACTTCCGGTATAACCGGAAGTGACAGAAACATGTTAATATTTTAGTTTAAGAGAGCATATCGATAAACTTAAACCCACAGATTTTCAAAAAAATATTTTCGGTAGTTTCCTCAAAAGTTCTAACGCAAGCTCGTCGTGAATTACCAGGTATACATATTATATGCTTTCTGCAGTTCACATTATTTTTTTGTCTAATATTTTTCGCCATCTTTATCTATTCACACATCCAGTTGCATGCTATAACTGCGGCTGTGCGACGTCACGCCTCAGTTACTTCTCCTACTATTATGTAATCACGTGTATACTTTTATTTTCTTGTAAATTAACCCAATACTTAATTTAAGATTTGCTTGTATTCCACCCCCTTTTGCCTACAGCCGCCACTGGTTTCAAGATATTTTCAAGACATTTAAAACGTTCACGTTTACAACACCAACTTAATTTAAAATGAATTTTTAAAAAGCCAAAATATTTACAACCATGCTTAGTATCAGTATTACAATCGTGGCGATAATTCATGTGCGTTTTCTTTAGGATTTGCTATTCTACAACCAAATTGTAAAGCTCTTTTCCTTAACGAGGCTGCGTTCTTTAATCCTAAATGGTATGCCAAGGAGCGAAGCAGGATTTTCTCGCCAATACCTTGAGGAAAAGTATCTGATGGATATGTCCTACAAAAACAACAATTACAAATTTATACAGAGTGTTCCTTAATCGGAATATTTTGCTACTACCATTAACAGGCCATTCATAGAGCCCCTCTCAAACTCTAAAGATATCTTACCTTTCATAGCACTGAAGCTCTCTAACAAATTCGACTAAATTTTCATCCAAATATGGCGTTCGGAGTTGTCTTCCGTGATCTGATACAACTCTGTCGTCTCGGCCTAGATTTCTGTATGGAAGGTTTTGCCAGTCTTCGTCTAATGAATCCTGCAGACCCTATAACAAAGAAAATGTAAACGCTCAGTCACTTACATCTTTAACTCCTTGGGTGCACATAGGTCTACTATTAGTAAGACAGAGGCCTGCCCCGTTCCCGTCTAGTAAAGATAAATGTTTGGAAACCGAATTCATAAAACAAGGTCGGTTTTTACCTTGCAGATGAGACGAGAGCGATGAAATTTTTAGTTCATGTGATCATCACTGAGGATTCAGACGACTTCGTACTTACCGAACGATCTTGATGGTTTCTATTTTATATTCTAACCTAAGAATTTTGTAAAGTTGTATGTAAACAAATTTAAACAATAATTTGGTCTGTAATCTGTAAAGTGCAATAAAAAATATTCTTGGCGAACTTCACGAAAGGTAAGGTTATTTTCATTCCTCAATAAACAACGCCAAGGTTCGATTTTAAATAGTCCCTCTTTTCGGAAATTTCATTTTTAAAATCTGTCAAAATTTTCAGACGAAAAATATACAGGGTGCTACACATTCGTGTGCGTACAAGGGGATCTTAAAAACGGTAAGAGATACGAAGATGGTTAAATTGAGGCAAAGTTGCGTATTTTGGGCCTTAATAATTTGGTGAAAGAAAATTGTAAACATTCCAAATACCTTTGGAGATATCCGAAAAACACCAAAAAATTTTCTTTATTATTACGGCCCTGCCAATTATTTTTAGAATTAGGTACTTTAATATTAAAATTACATTACATGAAGTTATGGTGTTTAAGCCGTTTATTTTTCCAATAAGATTTACCGTCACAATACTCTACTACAGTGTTTCCCAAAGTGGGCGATAACGCCCCCTTGTGGGCGCTGCAGGCCTAAAGGGGGCGGTAAGCGACCCACAAAAAAGGGGGGATTGTGTAGAGGCTTGGGGGGCGATTTGTAATTTCATCTAGCTAGGAGGACTCTTAGACACCAACTGAGCTCTCGACTATAACTTGTGAACATCAACTAATATTAATTAAGAGATTGCTCAAACTAGGTTCGATATTTCTCTCCGCGTAGTTCATATATCGGTCCTGTTTTATTGAATAAATAAAATAAAAATCATGTCAATCGGTCGCTCCGTTTCGAAATGAAAGTAGACACAAACAACCAAATAAAAAGGCAACAGACACACTTTCGCATTTTAATAGTTATTAGTATTCCTAGATAGGTAATTTTCGTAGATAATAGACAGCGGGCAATCATGTTTTAACAAGTTTTTGTTAAATAACCCGATTTGTGCATTCCTGTATCAATGCGATTGTTCTTGAGTAAATTGGAACCTGATGTCAACAAACTTATTAAACAGCATCAGATTCATCCTTCACATTAATTTTTATATAAGAATCGATTATGTTTGTTTTATTTTGAATAAAAGATATTCTGCCTGAATACTATAAAGTTGCGTTTCAATAATCATTCTCATTGGCAGGTGTAGCCCGTAAGAGTTAACTTGAGATCTGAGCGCCGTTGTGTACTACCTACTACGCTAAGGTCTCAAGTTAACTCTTGCGGGTTATAGTAAAAGTCTCGTTTTAAATGAATGTTTAATCTCCGCTAATATAGCTCACAATAATTAATTAATTTAATTTGAAGTTATAGTGGTTTTTAAGTAGGTGAAAAAATGGGGGCGCTAAAAAATAATTTATTCTCAAAGTGGGCAGTAGACAAAATAAGTTTGGGAACCTCTGCTCTACTAGAAAGTAAGCAAGTTTTTAAGGCATGAGAAGTAATAATATTTTCTATTAGTATTTATTTTATTAATATAACGTATAAGTCCTATGGTTTTTGCCTTAGACCTAGACCAAAATACGGTAAAATAGAAATAAATAATGCTCCCGAGTGAAAAAAAGGTAACTGGAGTGTTAGTCTAGTTATGTTACTGTGATGCGCTTATGTTTATTTCAAAAACAATTTAAATTTTTTTTACTGTTTAGAAGATCTTATGATGCTAGTTTTAGGCGAAACATGTAACAAAAATAAACAGACAGAAAAATATTTGAGGCCGAGACTTTGGGTATCTTTTCTTACAAAATATCAATTATCAGGCCTCTTTGAGTAAAAATGGACGGATTTTTCAAATAAGAAATCTTTTATTAATTTGTTAGTTTGGCTCTAAATGTTCAGGACCGTAACGAAATGAAAAAGATAATTTGAAAAATGTGTTATTAGATGAAACGTTAAAATTTCAAAAACTTGTACATTGTATTAAATTTGAAAACTAATAATGCCTCCTTGTAGAACATAAAAAAAAGTTTTTTTAATTTTTTTTTCCCACGTCAAAAATGAAAGCGCAAAAACCAAAAATGGAAATTTCTGTTTTTTTCAGATATCTCCGAAAGCATTCGGAATAATTACAATTTTTTTCGCCAAATTATTAAGCCCCTAAATACGCAACTTTGCCTCATCTTCGTATCTCTTACCGTTTTCGAGAATCCCTTGTACGCACACGAATTTGTAGCACCCTGTATACCTCCATTTGCTCGTCGATATGATGAACGAACGACATTCAGTTGTAATCCGACAGATCTTAAGAATAATTGTTTCTCAATGAAAAAGCAAGTAAGGTTTGATGTGCAAGTGGCTCTCCATGGGCTTCTTGATGTTAGAGGTGTCCATCGCTTCGTTTTAACTTGTAGAGAAATAATATAGTGAAATGCTCAGAGAACCCAAAATCCATATGCCGCCAAAGTTGCTGCCGAAATATATAAATTATTTATCTTTCCATTGATGTTAAATGTTTAGCAAATCTTGGTACGTCACCAGATATTTCAGCAGAAATCAGGGCCCTCTTACAGAAGTTTATTTGTCATTTAACACACAGACTTATGGTGAGTGTAAATGTAATTTTTTAGTAACTAACCTGCCATGAGTATCTTTTAAAAGCTGCTCTGTGTCTTGTGTATCCCCCAAATAATTCATCTGCACCCATACCAACTAACAAAACCTAAAAAGTTAATTGATAGTATAAGAGATTTTTGTAAAAAAATGAAACTTAAAAAATTACACCGAGCCAAAAACTTTGCAGAAATTTATCTGAAATAACTAGACCTTTCAGATTTCTCCCGTAAAATATATTTTTTAAATATGCAACAAAAATCAATTTTCGAACAATCTTAGAGCATTTTCACACGGCACCATGCGATAAATGGTCGCAATATTGCTTTACACCAAATTATGTGTTCTCTAATATCGCTTGTGTGTGAAAATGGCTCATAAGAAAACACATAATTTGGTGTAAAAGCAATATTGCGACCATTTGTCGCGCGCGATATATGGTGTCGTGTGAAAACGCTCTTAAGGTATAAGGATTGTATTTTGTCTAACACAGTAAGATATGGAAATACAAATTAGTTTGCATAGTACTAAAAAGTGGAAGACATTACTATTGGTAGTGACTACCTGCCGACCAGTTTCAAACTCTTTTGTTATTGTCAGTGGGAAGTTGTCTAATGTAATGTATAAAACTCAATCCTTATAGTATAAGGATTAAGGAACTTTTAGGTGTTTTGAAAATTTATATTTCTTGCATTTTTGAAATGTTTACTACCCCCTCCTGACTAGTAAGAAATGTGTTTTTACAACACATTACTTTCTTATTTAGACTATTTTAGAGTCAAAACCTACATATCAATTTTGGTCAAGAAATAATGTTTTAAAGGGTGATATAATAAAAATATTATAGTCTATTTCAGAAAGGTGTAGAGTAATAAAATAGGAAATTCCGTCCGGTTCGGCACAATTTCGGTGTCGGCCATAGGCGTAGGTACATTTGGCGCAATAAATTATTTACGATAACTAACCAAGGAAAAAAAAAAGAAAATAATTTGATAAAGAAACATCGTTTTATGAAACATGCTGTGGAAGATATAGCTGAAAAACATAGTGTAACTGTGCTGCGCACACCGCCATATCATTGTGAACTAAATCGTATAGAACCTATATGGGCGCAAGTGAAAGGATTTGTAGAAAGACACAACACGGCATTCAAAATGAAAGACATTAAGTTACTGTTTGATCAAGCCATTAAGGAAGTGACACCAGAAAACTGACGAAAAGCAGTCCATCATGGCATTAAAGAAAAGGAGAAAATGTGGGATCTTGATCACCTGATCGATCGGACCGTCGATCCGTTAATTATAACGTCAAGAGGAGATTACAGTTCCTCAGATGACGAAGAATATTATGATTTTTTACAAATTAATTTCTGTATAATATATTTTCTTTAATTTTGTATTTTTTTTTATGTTTAATAAAAAAGAAGTTTACTTAATACTATGTACATAATGCACGCCTTTGTCACACCATTTTCAGTGTTTGTGAATGGATAACAATAGGCAAAACCCATAAATTGACCCAAACCCGGGTGGTACTACCTGCACTTGATGAAAAAAAAGAAATTTGCAATGAAATCAATGCCAAATTATGAAAGTGGTTAAATATTCGTTGGGTCACTCTGTAGTCCCTTTGCATACCTAATGAGCTTTTAATACTCTACACCTTTCTGAAATAGACTATAATTAATAATATAATAAAAAATATTATTATAATTATTAAATTGTCACATCTTCAAAACCTATCATTTTTGAACAGGTTTTTTTTTTAAACGATTTAGTTAAACAGATCCAATTTAACAATTTTGTATCTAAAAAAAGTTACCCTGCAAGGTGCTTTATGGTTCACTCCGTTCCCTCTACTTGCAAACCACATTGCACATCCAAGACTGTCATCCAAAACAGTATTAAGAGGATAAATTAAATCGGCTATGTGGCTTTCTCTTTCTTTATCCAACGTTTCCTTTGTCACATTAACTTCTACAAAATTCCAGATTCTATCAGGGCAACATTCTCTTAATTCTTCCAGTGTTTGTAAACCTGAAAGGTAGCAATTTGTGTATAATAATTTTAGTTATATAACTATGACAGGCGTATCATAAACATGCTTTCAGAGGATAAAAATAATTGCTTAACTTAAGGGTATATTTCTGTTATAAAATAAAAATTTGGCTATGTAGCTAATAATGTATGTTTGGAGATTAAAAATACTATTAAATTTTTCATTTTTAATCCATTCCACAACCCATCAAATGAATATCTGTATGAAAAACAAAAGTCGAACCAATTATCCAGCGATTTCACCATCTTAATGAAAAATTTACCAGCAATGTATCGAATTTAAACATAATAGACCCATTTATTATGAACTCTTCCAATCAGTACACCCGACAAAGGCAATACCCTGAAAGGACTATTCTTAAAATAATAATCAAGTAATAGTATTTTCTGCTTTTTTTTTGTATAATTTAAAATTCGTTTATTGGTGTTAATATACATAAAGTATTTACACAAGTCAAATTGAATACAAGTAAAAAATTGCTAAAAATTTTCAATTGTTGCAATGAATAAATAGAACATTACATAATTTACATATTAAGACAACAAAATAATACTTACAGTCCACAATACCACAATGTATAGGTACAAACATCACAGGGGAAAAGTAAAACTTAGAAATTCTTCATTTGAATAAAATACATTTGAGATTAATATTTGTTTTAATTTATTTTTAAAGAGAACATATGGTAAAACTAATTGGAAGTTTATTTTATAGCTTAACAGCCAAAAATCTAGTACTACTCTGACACCTCGATAATTGGAACCAATTTTTAATGTTCCTTGTCCCGTAGTTATGGATATACCTATGTAACCTATCCCGTCCTTATTTTTTGTACCCATAATAAGTTTTCTAGGATATAATATAAACTAATTTACCATCAGTGAGTGTGTATACCCATCTTTGAGTGGACGCGTCTACAGTCCTCCCAGTAACCCAACCTACCCAGTATTCTGATTGCCCTTCTTTGTAGAGTGAACAACCTTTTTGTGTGGGGGGCATGACCCCTGGTTAAAATAGCATATATGGCGACAGGGTAGAAAATGCCAAAATAGGCCGTTCTTCAAGTATTGTCCGAGGAACAGCCAGCAAGGCATCAATGTGGGCATAGAAGGACAGGATCCAGACAACTTAACCGTCATAGCTCCCGGCATGTCAGTCGGTTTCAGCGTCAAAACAACTTTATTTGTCTTGCCCGCGTTCAGATGCAATCGATTCATATTAAAACATTCCTGAACTGCACTCTGCAAAACATCCATCTCCAACTCTGCAGCCTCAAGAGAGTCGGCCTCGCATGCGACCGTCGTGTCGTCAGCAAAAATAGCGAATTTGTCTGTTGGATCTATTAAAGGCTTTAGATTAATATAAATCCAAAAAAAAGTAAAGGCCCCAATCAGAGCCCTGGGGAACTCCTATTGTTATTTCACTCTGTGCTGACGACACTCCACCCACACTCACGACCTGTTCTCTGTTTGTTTAGTATGAAGTCATGAGTTCAATGCTGTCAGAGCTGAATCCGTACTTATAAAGTTTCCTCAATAGTATATCATGGGAAACACAATCGAAAGCCTTGCTCAAGTCGCAAAACATAACATTGCCATATTTTAGGTCATTGAAAGAGTTCAGCAGAAAGGCAATCAGGTCTAAATAGCCATGACAGTACTTATTTCTCTCCTGAAACCAAACTGGCAGGATGTAAACAGGTTCTTTTCATCAAAATATTTCATTATTTGTATGGCAATACACTTTTCGAAGATTTTTAAAATAATAAGTAATAAGAAGATGGGACGGTAGTTATCAGGCTCATCGGGACAGGATTACTATTTATAAAAACTGGAATCACCCTGGCCAACTTAGGCACATCAGGAAAAATGCTCTCCTTTAGACAGGAGTTACTTATACCACAATTCTTGGTCCTTACCTAAAAATTCTTGGTCCTTACCTAAAGAGTTTTTCTTATTCTCAAAGATGGACAACTGGTGGCCACAAATATTGATGATAGCCAAATATAAAATTTTTATTTTACACCGGAACAATTGAAAAACTTGAATTCTTATGCTCCGATAGCATGCAGATTTTAGAATATACCCTTAAAAACTTTTAAAAATTGAACGTAGAATATTTAAAGAAGTAAATGCTTGCCTGTTTGTCTATCAGGTGATTCAAAGTTTTTTGATTCATCAAAAGATACATTTATGAGATCTATTGGTCGATCTTTATCCACATATTTGTTGCAAAGCAGTGCTAGAATGGCACAATCCACACCTCCTAAAATATGTAATACTATGACGAATAGAGGCAATTATTCAAAATTAAAAAATAATGCACCGACAAACCTTAGTGAATTATCCATAATACTGGACCCACGACTGCCAGTTGTATCTATATTTTATATTGTAAATTGAATGTGTGCTTTAAACCAAAATATCAACAGTTATGAATAAAAAATAAAATGAAAATGTTTTTCTGATATTTTATCCTATTCCAATTTTATTTAAGTAGAGTTTTTTTTAAATATCACAAATTTTGCTTATGTAGTTCTTGTTTAGAGAAATCGTTTAATTAGAACTACAATTACGTTATCTTATTTTTACACACACTTTTTGATAAAAATTGAAGTCCGGCCCTGACCAAACTTTAAATTCTATAAAATGAATGTTACTAGAAATGACATGTGTCATTGTCGGTTATTAAAACTTTACGTGAAATATGCTATAGTTTACTGTCCAACTTTTAAGAATTGCCTGTAAAGTTTTTATTTTGAGACCTACCTGATCTACCTACATTTTTTATATCTACTTTTTTTTGTATCTACAAGAGGTCTACAAGATTGATTACAAAATTGTAAATAATAATAATTAGTTAGTATGGTTTATATACTAATATTTGTAAAAAAAAACATATTTATTTATAGGTAAATCCCCGAATAAATCATTTTAGGTAAGTAACTAACTAAAAATAAAAAATTTTTAAACACAATTTCTTATACAGTGTGTCTACTTAAGTTGGCAACAAACTTTTCTATTATTAACTTTGCGAAAAAAAGTTATTCTTCATAAAATGTTTTGCATGGTCCAAAACCTAAAATGCAACCATCAGATATTAAATTTTTTCAGTCGTATACGAGGTTTGTTTAAAAATATGAATTTTGCCCAAGAGTAAAGGACCTTTATTTTTGACAATATTGAAAATTGTAATTATGAAAAGTTGTTCGGAATATAAAACTATGTTCTAGTATGCAATTACACTAAAAAATATTTTTTTATTTTTACAAATTTTGGCTAAAATTGGCAGAAAATTTGTAAAAATAAAAAAAAAATTTCTTAGTGTAATTGCATATTAGAACATAGTTTTTCACACCGAAAAACTTTTCATAATTACAGTTTTCGATATTGTCAAAAATAAAGGTACTTTACTCTTGGGCAAAACTAATATTTTTTGGACAAACCTCGTATACGACTGAAAAATTTAACATCTGATGATTGCATTTTAGGTTTTGGACCATGCAGAACTTTTTATGAAGATTAACTTTTTTTGTAAAGTTAATAATAAAAAAGTTTCCCATATGTTGCCAACTTAAGTAGACACACTGAAGTGTTATTACTCGGTTATGACTTTACCTGAAAAAAGAATGCCCGTTGTGGCATGGCTACAGCTCTTTCTATCTCTCAAACAGTCTCTACAGAAGGGTGGCTGAGTGGATATTCTTTTGCAAACAGCTTGTTGCAGTATATCATTTAAACATTGAACATTTTTCATCCATGGTTCAAAATTTAATAGTGATTCAAATATATTTGTTGAATCCTTCACCGAGTCTTTACTTCCAAGGTTTTTTAACAAGGCTAAGTTATCATTTTCAATAAATAAATTACTACGACTAGCTTCAGTTTCAGTAGTTTGTCTCACATTTAAAATATCAGTACTTAAAAAATTCTCCAACTCTTTTAATTTTCTGTAAAAGTTTTTATTTTTGTATTGCCAGAAATGTATGTCAAACTTGTGGTTTAATATATCAAAACAAAAAATACCAATAGAAGGTAACTCTAAAAATTCAAAGTCTGTTCCACGTTTGGCAACGCTACTTAGTACTAAAGTGTCTCCTTCTTTGTTTTTACCTAAGAGTAAACTACGTCGGCCAAATATATCTCGACCAAAATAAAGTTTCTTTGTCTGTTTATCAAAAAATATGAAAGCGTAAGGTCCATGAATGTTTGATAATTCATGAAGAGTATTGGAATGAATGTGTTCATTTAAAAATTTAAAGAACAAATGTGTATCTCCACTTTCACATTGTAAGCCATCATCAAATCCAGAAAAAATATCACCATTAAAACAGAAAATCGATTTGGAGTCTTCTATAGGTTGTTCGGTTAAAGAATTGCCTTGTAACCAGAGGACACTTGAAGCAAATGCTAGATTACATTCGTCTGTTGAGAATACTTTAAAATTAAAACTGTCTGGCCCTCGATTTTTGATATTATTTTCAAATTTTAGCTAAAAATAATAACAATTTTAACATTAAGAACTAGCCTAGTAATCGAGATTAAAGTTGATATTAAAATCATACCTGATTAACTAAATTATCACAATTATTACAGAAATTGTTTAAAACACAAAAAATCCCACACATTATAAAAAGGAATTTAGAGGTTATGTGGTCAGTGTTGCCGAAAGTCTTCTTTTTTTTCACTTCTTTTTGGTAGAGATGAGCGATATTTTTGTACCGGTGACTTATACCGGCGACCTATCTGGTCACCGGTATTAGCGGTGACCAAATTGCCCAGGTCACCGCGACCGCGACCTACCGTACTACACCCAGGTCGCCGCTCCAAGTATCGGGCTTACCCGGTGACCGATCAGATCAAGTCACTGGTAACTGCTCGAAATGCGAATATTAAACAGCGACCAGCGAGCTAAACAGCGACCAGCGACCTAAACAGTGACCTGCGAGTACAGATAACAGCGCGATTGGATTTTCGATTCTCATCGAGGCGCCGGGCTGTGCAGCGACCTGTATGACTGGTTGCTGAACACAGCGGAAACAATATTAAAATAATAAAATTTATTTCTGCTTGTGGTTGGTCAAGCTCGAGAAGGTAGTATTTGCATAACTTGCAGGGTGATGGCACGGATTGACGTGGGTTGAGAGGATTATAGGATTTAGGTTACGTTTTGGTTTTTATTTCACTGTCACCGTATATTTTTATTTTTGAAAGTTGTGTTTATAGATTAGTGATATTTAATGTTTAGTTTTTATGAGAGCTTGTGTGAAAAGTTGATTTGTTAAAAACAATTTTTTTTAAAAGATTTTTTAAATAATATTAAGGTATGCAAATATATTTTTTATATAAATTTTAAATGATTTTAAAAGGGTTACACGCAGTGATTGAATCATCAAACAGTAAGAACAAGCTCTAAAATATTTTAAAATCCACCTAGTGGTTAAGTGAGGGAGCTTGCTTCAACTTCGTCCTTGTAAATTATTTACAAAAAAAAAAAAAATAATAATAATAATAATACTAATAATAATAATAATAATAATAATAATAATAATAATATTATTATTATTATCTCTATAGTTTTTCCTCCTAAAAATATTTTCATCTAAAGGTAGAGATTTTTATGAAAGTCACCGGGTCTGAAGTCGCTGTTAAAAATACCGGTGACCTTAAAGTCGCTGTCACCGGTATACCGGTTACTTGAACGTCACCGGTAATCTCACCTCTACTTTTTGGCGTCGGCTGCAATTAGCGCCATTCGCTAGCACAATTTGTGCGATCGTAAATTGTCTGCCTTTGAGGCATATTACGATCACGAACAACCGAAAAAGCCGTCGCTCCGACCATGATACAACTACACATAATATGATACCGCGCAGGTTTTCGTGACGTCACTTGTGCCTAAAAACCGTCATTGTTGCGATATATTTTTTGGTTGCGATATTCTTCGTTGTTTAAGTTAGAGTGTAAATTATATATAAAATTTTGGTCGAAACGAATTCCTAAATACTTTAATTTTCCTTCCAACATAATCACATCTACAAGTTTGAGTTAAAAGAAAGGTAAGTATATTTAGTAAATCTTGACATCAATCAATCTATCTATAAAAAATGTATGTTTCAAGATTTAAGTCATAGTAAAAATTCTAAGGCTAATATGATTTGAAATAAATTTATTAAAAATTTCATATAAAATTGCCTTTTAATATGTAAACTACGCTTCAATTAAAAAATTTGTCACAATGTGACGTCACGATCCACTGCGCACCCAGTTGATATCATACCTTGTATAGTTGTATCATGCTCTCCGACTGTATATTTCACCTGAAATACCGATTTTTCAACATTTTTTATGTATTTTTCGTTTATTTGTTAAAAATCAGAAAAAAAAAGATGAAATCAGGTTTGTGACTGTAAAACGATAGATAAACATCCATTTTCGGTAAATCGGTAGATTCATTGGCTTCCATATCGGTAGATTTACCGAAAAATCGGTAGGTTCGACAACACTGTGTAGTGGTGGCACAGAGGAAAATAAGGCAATCTTCGGCTTAGTGAAAGATTCCGTGTAGCGGTTTTCCTTTTAGAAATATACTAAAGTGCGCAGGTTTTTAATTTCACCGATGAAATGTGATATTCTACTGAAGTAGCCGATACTTGATTGAAATTCATTATATAATATTAATGAGTAACAAAACGGTTATAATTTCCACTATTTATTTTAAATTGCCATAAAAATTGTTTCGGCACACAGTGTCTTCGTCAGATGGTCTAATCTAACTAAGATTAACAGATTTTTTAACATTTTCATTGGAAAGTTGACTTCGACTGCAAGGTTAAAACCAAAAATCTTTAAAGTCAATCCTCTCCTAAAAACAAGTTGTGCAATCCTTTTGGTATACGTCACATACAGTGCGAATTCCTTCGGGGTTTTGACCCCTAGTAACCTTCAAATACATTCTTGACATTTTTCAATAACAAAATCTTTCGCTATATTCGTAGAAAAAAATAAGAAAACCTTGAGCAAAATTCCGTTCTCACACATTCTTCACCGGTCAAGTATTTGACCCTGACTTGTTTTCTAAGAACCCCGCGTAACATCCGCAGATTTGACCCTGACTTGTTTTGAATAAATATACTTCTAGGAAAAACAAAAGTCCAACTTTTTGCGCAATACAGTGACCCTGAGTTGTTTGCCGCATTCCTTAAACTTAAGTGGGAAACAAAAATTAAAGGAAGGGACTTCCTATAAATATTAGCGCCGTGCTACGGAGCAACAAGAAGTTAACAATTAGTTGAGTTCTTCTTAAGACAGTTTTTGAGAATATCAGATAAAAGAAAGATACAAACAAGAAGTAGTTTTCGAAAGTTAAGACACAAGGTGCTGAATGTCGGATATCGCCACCAGGTAAAAAGTAGTAGTAGAAAAAGTCAGTGCGAACGTATAACAAGCCCAGCCTTGAGATTTTCACAGTTTTTTCGCCGCGAGAAATTAAAGCATTTTTTTAGAAATATGAAAGTGAGTGTTTAACCTTATTTTGGCATTTAATATGAAAAACCTGCATTGTAAAAAAGGTAAAAACTTTATAATAACTTTGCCTGGACATTTTATGATATTGATTTTATAACTGCCAGTGCTCCCTTTAAGATAAAATTAATAAGAAACAGATGAAGATTTTTAAGAAATTAAATATGAATCAAAATATGAAGTTTTGTGGGAAAGTAAAGTTAGCAACTAACATTATAATGCCCCCTTTGAAGATTATGGATTTATACCGTTTAACTTATGTTATTTTAAAGATTCAAACTTTAGAAACAGTAAATGCTTCCTTTAAATACTATGATTTGATTTAAATTACTATAAGTTAGAAACAGTTGATGCTCCCTTAATGAAATTACATTTTGGAACTGTTAGAGCCAACCTTAGAGCGTTTGTTTTAAAGAAATTATTTTATACATTTTAACATTAATTTGGAAAGCTGTATTTTAAAGAAGTTTAACATAGGATGTTGAATTAAGGTTATATTATAAAAAGATTGTTAAATTTCAATATTTTCTCAACTTAAAATATATTTTTAATCATCATTACAATAGTGTTTTACTGATAGTACTCTAAGACCGACCCAGTTCCCCTTCTCAGTCTGCAATGCTTCGGTCCTTGTAGTAGAGAGAACAAAATAGAGAAATGAGGTTAGGAAAAGGGCAGGGCATTACATTGGTGTCAGGTGTGGGGTTCCAAAAGGGTTTTGAAGGGCCCAAAAGGGTTAAAAACTTAAAAGGACAAATAAGAAAACCCAATGTCTTAGAACTGTAAAGTTTTTCTACCCTTTACGACAGTACTACTATCAGACAAGAATGGTGGATGCTTAGAAAACTTTGTATCAACCGTAAACAATCTAACTGAATTCATAGTTATATTTTAAGCACATACAGAAAAAATATTGTAAGCTATTAAATAATACCACGCCAATTTAATCAAGAGAACCATAACTGAGGGAAATGCAGTAGCCACCCTTAAAATTTTGACCATGAAAGGCACCCAGCAAGTGTTGAAAGTAGGATTTTTAAAATAGTAAGTCAAACAGGAGAATTAAGCAAAAATGGTGAATTAAATAAAAACTTTGACCCATATAACATTACCGGATTCTTCGTTAAGGCTAATAACTGAAGAATCATATGTTCAAGCGTTCAGCCGACAGTTGAATATGGAAAATAAACCGATAGAGGGATCAGCGATGTTTTTGAAAACAAAGTCTTTACACAAAGATATGGTAATTCCCACTAAAAGTAAAGTTATTTATGAAGCAGCACTAAGGGACAATGAGGTTAGGAAAAGGGCAGGGCATTACACTTTTTATTAGTTTAGCCAAAGAAAATTGACAAAACAATCTTTATTCGAAATTTTGTTACTCTTCTTTTAAATACAGCTGTCAAAAATAATGTTCTATGTGTGTTTTCTTCGAAATAATCATTAAGGTTGGCACTAACAGTTCCAAAATTTTGTTTCATTAAGGGAGCATCAACTGTTTCTAACTCATCATAGTCATTTAAATTCATTCGTATTTATCAAAGGGAATATATACCGGGTGACAACGAATGTTGTTACCCCCCCCCCCCCCCCCCCCTATTTTTCCCGTAGTTTTAATAATACAAATTTTAAAATTTTAGGAGATTATAAGTGTATATTTTGTTAGTTTTTAGTAAAGTCATAATTTTAAAATCACTTCCGGTCAAACCGGAAGTGGTATCAACTCTTTTATTTTAAAGAGAAACCTATTATTTTTTTTCGATATTTGAATTAAACGGCAAATTTCATTTAAAATGACATATCACACATTATCATTTGTTTTTAAAATGGCTTCCAGGAAAAATGTTCAAGGAAATACTTAGGTGGCCATGGAATCGCTAATATAACATGACTTTTTGAGAGTGGGCCATGGAAGTTTTAAAGTGGTCTATATTAACCAGTTTTATGTTAAACAATAACATTCTTTGCGAAAGATGCTTCTGTCAAAAATATTTTAGATATGTCATATTTTTTTAAACAATGAGAAAGAATTACTCAATATTTTTAAATGGCAACAAGCCATTCATTTAGGGCCAAAAAATAGCTTATTAAATTATCTTTTTAAAAATATCTCATAAGCATGGTATTATACCTACTTAAAGGAGTGGCTAAAATTGAAAAAAAATCGAAAAATGTCATATTTCAAAAAAAAAAATTGAGTTCTTCAATTTTTGTTACGAACACTTTTGTCATTTTACAGAATATTTCATAGCCTACTTGTTTAACATAAAACAGGTTAAAATAAACCACTTTAAAACGTCCATGGCCCACTCTCAAAAAGTCATGCTATATTAGCGATTCCATGGCCATCTAAGGATTTCCTTAAAAAAATTTTCTGGAAGCCATTTTAAAAACAAATGATCTGTGTGATATGTCATTTTAAAAGAAATTTGTCGTAGAATTCCAATATCGAATAAAAATAATAGGTTTCTATTTAAAATAAAAGAGTTGATACCACTTCCGGTCAAACCGGAAGTGATTTTAAAAGTATGACTTTACTAATAATTAACAAAATATACACTTATAGAATCTCCTGAAATTTTAAATATTGTATTAATAAAACTACGGAAAAAATAGGGGGGTAACAACATTCGTTGTCACCCGGTATATCAGTTTCTATAAAGTTTGAACCTTTAAATTACCATAAGTAAAACGGTTTTAACCCATAATCTTCAAAGGGAGCATACTGTTTACTAATTTAATTCCTTATAAAAATTCAATCAAAAGGAGTCCTGACAGAGTTACAAATTAATATCCTAAAGTTTTCAAGAGGTATTTATAAAGTTTTTACCTTTTTCTACAATGCTGGTTTTTCATATTGAAGACAAACTATAGGTAAGGCTAAACACTTACTGTCATAAATCAGTCAAATTTTTTTATAAATATACATTATGTTCGAAAATAATTCTGTTTAGTATAGTCATTGCCGTCTTGAATATCTGTCGGAGGCTTTGGTATAGTACTATATGCTTATGGCGGGACGTCACAAAACCTTGAATTCAAAATAAAAGATTTATTTTAATAGTTTGTGTGTTAAAATAGAGGTTAAAAACTAGTAGTTTTCATATTTTTACATCATTATTATTTATTATAATTTTATTAGTTTTTCCGTCGACCGTGTATTTACATCCGATATTAACGTTCCCAAAATCATTCATTAATGACCCCTATTAATGCATGATTTTCTGTAAATGCACGATTTCCCAAAATCATTCATTAATGACCCCTATTAAATGCATGATTTTCTGTAAATGCACGATTTTGGTAATTAAATTTAAAGGCAGCCATACAAACAAATCAACAAAATAATAAAACGTCAATCCAAAACGTCGCCCGCTGTCATTAGTATTTGTAGAATTGTGAAATCTGGATTGTAAAATAAAAGTTGTTAACTGTTTTTCTTCACTTTAGTAAAAAATACGGTCGACGAAAAAACATTGTAACCAACTTTTACATTAAAATGCGATTAATGATCTCGAACATTAACGCGTTCGCTACGCTCACGCGTTAAAATATTTCGATCATTAATCGCCATTATTAATGTACTTGTTGGTTAAATTACTATTAAGCGACTTTTTTTCATGTAATATTTGTTGGCCCCCTTCTCTCTCTCTCTCTCTCTCTCTCTCTCAAGGGGGCTATGGCTATGATATGGCTATGGCTTTTTTTTATCATAAACAAAATATTCTTTATATCTCGCCTTGGCCACCGATTCCTATACAAACTATAAAAATATCGTTTTTATATCCCACCCCCCTGATAATTTTTCTTTGCGCGTCCATGCAGATATTTATTTCTAAACAGTCACGAAAAACCACATTTAAAATAAATCCTTATCGATCACTGAAAGCTTGGATAAAATATTTATAGTTTTTCTTTTATGGGCGAAGGTCAAGAATACCCGTGTTTATCCTGGTACGAGAATCGCGTGATAATCCTCCGCGACGCATAAAATTATACACCAAAACTATTTGGATACTCATCAAATACATTTTGTTGCTTGCTTCATTCCAGAAAATAAAACCATTCGGGTTTATTTACTGCAGTTCCCTTTATAAAATTTTCAATTACGCATGCACGAATAGTTAAAAGTTTCAAAATCGTATTTTAGCTTTCAATAAGTAATTGCTCTTTGATTTGAAAACTAGTTGTGTAAAGTAATTAAAAGTCATGCAATTACGTGCAATTTTGCGTTATATTCTCGCCTACATTCATGTAAATTGCACCATTAATTACAACCCCTAAAAGTAATTTAAATTATCTACGCAACTCGCGTAACACCGCGCATGTTACATGTGTTGCGTTGTTTTGACGCACATTTTAGAATCCAACTTCTTTCTAACTTCATGGTTTGACGGAGATTCAAAGGGAGTTCAAAAAGTGACGTAGATAATTCAAAAGAAAAGAAACCTTAGACCAGATAAAATGGATTTAAATTTGAATAATAAACTTGAGGAATATTATCAAAAGTTTATTGAATTGCAGGAAAAACTGAAAAAGAGGTAGGTAAATTTAAATTTAACATTTTATATTTTTGTTTGTATTGTAAAAATTAGTGTACTGAAACTTTAATTACGGAAGGCTTAAATATCTTTCGTCATTTCTAGTGAAGAGCAGCGTTTTATGATGGAAATGAAATTTAATGAGATGGTCCAAGTCGCTAAAGAAGAGTAAGTATTATTATAATTTATTTAATAATATGTACAGAAAGATGTAAGTAAGGTTCAGTGACAGGCGAAGGGGCTGGCTACTAGGTTTTCACCAGTCAAGTTACACCCATATATTTCTTCTATCACTTTCGATCATACCAGAAATAGTTGTTAACTCTGAAGACAATTATTGTTATTTCATTTTTTTCAAGATTTTTATATAACGTATTTTGTATAACAGAGATCAAACGTCAAATCTAATAGTTTTTTAAGATATTATAATTTGAAAACGATATTTTTAGCTCCTTGACAGACTGTATAGAATTTTAGAAAAAACTACTTTTATGTTCGTAACTTAAATTTTTAATGTCTACTTAAAAACTAAATGCGGGTTAACTTTCGTATGCCCGCTTGAGTTCAAATTTTTTGAATGTGTAGAAAATGGAAAACCAACATGGTTATTTTTTTTAAGTGTAACTTTTCAAATGCCAATATCTCATAAAAGATATGCAAGAACTATTTTTATACCTAAGACCTGTTAAATAAGATTTTTTTCGAATCTTAAGCAAAATACAATAAAAATAATCATACTTATCACATTTAAAATAACAAAATTTAGAGTTACTGAGTAGTGATAAGACAACGTCAATATTTTAGGTGAAGATGAGCATAAACTATCGATAGTTTTACGAACATATTTTCAGATGGTTTTCCCAAAAATTTTAACGAACGTTCGTCCGGAATCACCCTGTGTAAAATTTTACCCACTCCTAACGAACATTTCAATTTATACCGGGTTTCGCATTATGGATGGCCACCGGCCGTATCTTGGAAACTACCGGGCATAGAAACGCAGGGGGAAAAAAACATAATGAAAGTAACTACGAGAAAATTCTGGAAATAATTTTTAAGTTCCGCATTTTGCCGCAATTAAAAATTAAATGTTGAAATTCTAAATTTCTCCGAAAATTCCCACATTAAGGTATACCATTGCTAACATCATTAGAAAGCGTAAACATTTCTGCATCATTTTGGTTTAGGGCTCATTTGATAAAACTGAGGAAAGCTATTGAAAATGTAATCATTTAAATTGCTGTAACTTCTAAACGACTTATTCGATTTTAGTAAACTTAAGCTTGTTTAAAATAGAAAGGTAAGCACTTTTAATTGTCGTATCCATTGGGACACGAAGTTCCTAAAGAAATTGTTAGAAGACACAATTTGTAATAATAAAAAGTTTTTTGATTTTATCCCTAAAACTTATACGGTATAAATATGACATCATAATCGGAAAGTAAATTGTATACCGAAGGTATACCTTAATGTGGGAATCGAGAATCCTGTTTCAGGTATCAGCCAGTGCGAAGGTTTTAGGGCTTGAAAAATCGTATAGCGGGGTTTTGTTGGTTTACAAAATGTCACCATTATCTAAAAAGTGTTCGTGTTGGAAAACGTGGTCTTTTTGGCCAAGATATACTTACTGAGTTAGGGAAAAGTATGCGAATGTGCACTTTTTAATTAGGAGGGTGAGGGTGTCAAATATGTATTGACCCCTTGGTACTCAGCGTTTAAGCAAGTGAGTAGAAACGTCGTTTTCAACAAACTAACGATTCAACTCGAATACGGTACAGAGCCGGCTTGGCGGACAGCTCGAGCTTAGTTGTTAGTGTCACTATGACGATCGAGAAACACTGTTGCCAGACGTAGCAAAATTCGACTATTGATATTAGTGAATTTTGAAAATTTGTTAAGATGTAGCGGAATGTTGCCAAATATAAAATATTAGTAAAAAGTGTAAGAAAAAAATTAGTTTGCAATTAGACTATTAGAGAGCTCAGAAGCTAGGGGGCAGCCACTCTAATTACACCACTGAATAAGGGTAAGTCTTTGGCTACATCAGACTGTTATTTGTTATATTTTTACTTCGTGAATTTGTTAGAAACCTAGTAGAAATTTGCATTTGATATCTTGACAGATTAATTGTTGTTATAAAGTTAATCTCCTATCTTCCACGGTTGTCGTCTTGGGAACCAATTCTTACTTAATAAAGTCTCACTTACCTAAAAACTTACCTATAGCCAGGGGCAGGGCTTCTTCATAGAGCTTTTGCATTGGGGGGAGCAGCTGGGGTAAGAAAAAATCCAACCTATTTACAGGAGCGCTCCCAGAAATTTGAAAAGCGGTGTAGAAGAGTTAAAAAAAATATTTTAAATAGGAAAATTTACTAAATTTTTTTTAAATTTATTTATTAAAATGATTAAAAATAAATGGATTTAAAAGTATGTATACAAATAAAATGCGTTCCTGGCAAAAAAATTACAAAATAATAAATTTATATTTAAAATTGTCTTCCTGAAAAATCCAGGATATCTCATATGTATATGGGCCACAGTCTAGGTCTAGAGTCTAGACGCTAAGCAGACATAGCACATATAATTTATATATCACGGAAAATATAACAAATTGTCGAAATAGAATCATAACTCTTATGCTTTGTCATGATTTTTTATATGTTCCTAAATATAGCTTGACATGTAAAATAGTTTGAATTGTTGTAGTGGCATGTCTAACTCTATAAATTGTCTCCTTCCGCCAGGAAAAAATAAACTATTTTATTAAAACTTTCATAAATTTAATATGGATAACCAAATACGAGGGGCTGTAGGGGAATTTATATTTCAACATATCTATCATCTCTCCCTTTTGGTACCAAAGCTGAGCTATCTGTACTAGAAAGACTTCGTTCCATTAGAATTGGCCTTAAAATGGGTATCAATATCCTCTTTCAATATTGGAAGAAGTGTGATAATTCATAATAAGAAAAAATAGTGTGCGAAGAGAGGAGAATGCTTTATTATGAATAGCATAGGCGTGCGCACAGAGGGGAGGCCCCAATTATACGTTCGAATTTCCGAAACTATTGACTGCAATATATTCATTGTTTTAAACAATTTACGTATTTTTAGGGAACAAGCCCACTACAGAAAATTAAGGTCACAATACAAAAAGTTTCTTGAAGAAGATCAAAAACGTCAAGATAGAAACGAGCACATTATTAGAAATTTGGAACGTATCGAAGCAAAAATATCTATGCTTTCAGCAAAAACTGAAAGAATTAATTTGTTTCGAAGTCAATATCAAAAATATTTGCGCAGGATTGCGAATTCATATCCTGAGAAAAAAAATACTTATTCGAAGATATCCAGAGAGAGATCTTTTATAAAAGAAGAACAATTAAAAGAGCAGCAATCAACTATGTTCAGAGATGATTATTCATTACCTTCGAGACCAAAAGATACTTCAATAAACATGGACAAAGATAAATTACTCTACGAACATCCCTCGGTTATGAAGTCACTTGAAAAAGACCGTTCTAATGAAGAAAAAATTGAAATTCTTGATAAGTATCTGCAGAGTATTTCTTCTCAAAAATGTCGAGATGTTCTAAATCAAGAAAAACAAGCCAGGGAAAAATTATCTTTCGACACGCCAATCGACAAGGGTTTTGCTAACGATTTTACAATGCATTCCACCAATCACGCAACTGCTGTAGCAGATGATATAATGAATTCTATTTATTCGAGATATTACACTAAAGCTGAAGTTATACCTAAAGGAAATAAAGTTGATTTACCAAAGGACATGCCAAGCGGAAATAAGGATACATCTGATTACTTCAAAAAGGAGTTTAAGCCTGAAGATAAAACCTATTCAAATACGGTGTTTAATAAACCTATAGATGGTCCTCTTGAAAAAATTAATCAAACTGTGACTTTTAAAGAGAGGGAAAATTTGCCCAAAGATAATAGAGAAGTTATAGTACCAGAAAAAAGGCCTGGCGATAAGTTATCTAATGACTTTAAAAATACATCCAATGAATCTTATCATTTTCAAGATAAAAACAAACAGGAACTTTTGCCTGAAGGTCCTGATCCAACGCAAGACCTTCTAAAGCACGTAGCAGAAAACACTATTGGAAATAAGAATAGCATAGATCATACAACTAAATTTACAATAAAAGATTTGAAGACAGAAACCGACCAAAATGAAAAACTAATTATAAACAATTCCGTGGAAAATGAAGACAAAAGTCTTATTAATTCAGAAAAAGAATTTAATAATAACTTACCTTTTGGAAATAACATAAAAGATATTGACAGCATAAACGAAGATCCTTGTGGTAATATAGTATTAGAAGAACATAAAAATAATGTACTGTATGACCCCTCTAATAATATTATTGAAAATTCCTCTCCGCAAGTCTTACCCCATGATCAAAGTGAATATAATACTGTAAAGGAAGATCAATTGCAGAGGAAGGATCAAATAAAAGAACAGCCCCAAGAACAATGTTTGAAATCTCAAGAACCAGAACAACTTTTAGAATACGTTCATAGTGATCCAATTTACCCAACTGAAGAACCTTACTACCCTGAAGGACATTCTGAGCAATTAAATCAACAGAACGAGGATGAACTGTATAATAAAACTACTAATGACAACAAAAATAGTTTTGCTTACCAAGATACAAACGAAAATAACCAAAATGGGCAGCTGACCGGCCACGAGGCTTACGATAATCAAGATCAATCACCTCTTCAATATATTCAAAATAATGAAAGTGGACAACCAATACAGTATGATCCATTAAGTAATCAACCCTATGAACAAAATCAATCCTATGATCAAAGCCAGCATTACGAAAATGCTCAGCCTAATCAATATACCCCATCAGACCAGTCACCATTGCAATACGATGAAAACTCTGTACAACCAGCGCAGTTTGAAGGAACTGGGCAACCAACCGAATTTGCAGAAAATGATTCATCTTATCAACCAATTCAGTATGATGAAAGTGGACCAGCGCCAATTCAATACGATGAAAATGGTCAGCCTATCGGGTATGATCAATATGGGCAGCCCCTTATGTATGACCAAAATGGCCAGATCGTTCAGCCGCAATATGATGAAAATGGACAACTCGTACCTCAATACGATGAAAATGGACAGATTATGATGTTATATGACCATAGCGGCCAGCTATTATTTGATGGTCAGTATAAAAATAATCAGCAATACGACTTGAATGACCAGCCTATGCAGTATGATGAGAATGGGCAACCGATCTACGACCAAAGTCAGCAGCAGTATTATGACTACACTAACCAAGAGCAAGTTAACCCTGCCAGCGGTTACAATCAATATCAAGGAGATGAACAAGGACAGTATATTGAATCACAAGAAGAACAGATGAACGCTCCCCTTGAAAATACTGAAAATCACTTTCAAACAGAGGAGAGCAATAATTATAATCAGGTTGGCGATCATCAAGGATCTTATGCTAATGCAGATGGGGGACTAATAGAAGGAGGTGATCAGTATCAAGATGGTACAGAATATGATCATCATCAGGGTCAAGAAAATATTGGGGCTATGCAAGATGTGAATAACGAACAGAAACAAAATGTTGAAGCAGGTGAAGAGAGTGAAGCTCCAAATAATGAAATAGCAAAACCAAAAGTTATGGATATTTTAGATACTGACACTGAAAGTACTAAACAGAACGCCAGTAAAATATCCACTGAAAGTGATTTTGATTTTAATTAAAAGAAAGTAGACGAGAATTGATTTAGTGTATGTTGGAATAAATTAAAAATATATTTATCTGATCTCATAAAATTTTATTATAAAGTACATACACCTTATTATAATGAACGGCTGCTTCTCTCAACATTAAATACATACATAAGGTATTTATTTAGACCCGTAATATCCATCTCCTGGTAACTTTATCAACAAGATAATTTCCAAAACCGTTGGAAGAATTGTTTCAAGTTTCATTAGAATTTATCTGGCTGGTAATGTTACCAGGATATAGATAATATGAGCCTTATAGGCAGACGATCACATAATATGAGGATTTATATAGCACACTTTTTTTATGAACTATTCACCGTTTATTGTAGCTTTAATGAATTATAGGCAGTATCTATCATAGACCAAATGAAAATCTGTGCTATTTATTATTCAGTAATCTATTTTATAGAGCTTATAATGTAAGGCGACAGTGATTTTAGAATGAATATGAATGTAACGGTTCAGTGGCATCATTGGAGAGGGCGGGGTTTTGGCATTTAAAAAATGTACAATATTTTTAAACCAGCCGATCGAACGACTTAGTTCTATTTTTTTTTAATCCATAAGAACTTGCCGTTTACTGGCCATTAGTATAAAAATATTGTTCAAAAACTTTTTTTGATAGGCCAAAAAATTTTTTCCGCCTTTGGCGATTAGTCTGGCGGCGCTTTTTGTTTGTCCTGCATTGCGATTTTAAAGATCTGGTCACTAAATTTTGCCCCCTCTTCAAGCAAAACCTAAAATGGTGCCACTGTGACGGTTATAGTTGTTAAATTCATCTCCGTTGCCGTTGTTATTATAAAAAATATACTTTTTGAAATTGAATTGTACCGTATTAGTATAGATACAAATTTCTAGTTCTAATAAAGATATTTATAAGCATAGCTTGTAGTTTTTGTATTTAATATTATAATTAAAAAATAGTTGAAATGGACTCAATTTTTTATTTAGAACTAAAACATTTACAGACAATTGGGCTCTTTCACTAAATTTTGATTTTGGTTGTAGTGTAGAAATGAAGAAAAAAAAATTTTCTGTGTTTGTTCTTTTTAATATTTTTAAGCCATCACTGAGAAAATAAAAACTATTGGAACAAAAACACTGACTTTATCGAACATACGTCATGAAAACGGCTTCTTGACAGTCTTGCCAATGTTCTTTAAAACTTTCAAATTATAATACAATGACAAAGTCTGAAAACTAACTTAAGCGTAAAAATGAAAAAAAATATTATTTCCAAAATGTTATCTATATTTTATCTTAAAATAAATTATTACAGTTGTAGGAACAAAATATGTTATTTAACTATAATATAAAAGGTTTCACACGGTGCAACAGCGAAATTATTGACAGAACACCAAGCTATAATAAGAAAAAATGTTGAAAAAAGTCTAAGATAAGGATTGAAGGATTTTTCTGCTCTATGAGTGGGACGCTAGATAATGTTTAAAACAAAAGTTTAACTGGATCCAACTGCATTAAAATGAATTTCTGTTTTTACCAATGAAAAGGGCGATATCTATGTGTCTATTATTATTTAATTTCGTTGTATAGTTAAAAATATTTAAAATTATTTTTTCTATCTATTTCTTTGAAATTAACTTTCGCACACCTTTCAATATCTGTAATTTGTTATGCAATTTTAAAGAATTAAAAACTTGTCCTGGCTCAGCTGCCTGAATAAGTTGTAAAAGGAAACCGCCTTATTCCGTACGTACTAATTTTACCAAGGGAAAATACAGTAATAACGATATGAGTGGTAAAACCCATTATTTCTTTGTGCTGTTATTCCTCGTTTTCTTCGCTGTTCATTGAATGTATAGTATTTCGTTTTTCTCTCAAGTTAAGCATCTCCCCAACCTCGCCTATTTTTTAGTTTTGTGAAAATGTAAGTACCTATATATTTTGTAATTTTGTTAAATGCTGGATTTACAGGAAATTGCACCACTGCAAGAGCACATTATTTTTTGCAATTTCAAAATGTTTTTTGCTAGTCCAGGTCGACCTAGATTTCCCATATATTTAACAGCCTCTGAACATATAAACATGCATCATGTACAGTTGTATTAATAAAACAAGCGTACACGAATTAGAATGAGAGAAAACCTTAACCATATTATTAATATGACAAAACTTACCTCTCATTCTAATCCTTGTACGCTTTATTTATGAATAGAACCGTAAACCTGAACCTATGCCAAGACATTATTCAACTTTTTACATAACTCAAATGCCAGTGAACGCAGTACACAATGTAAAGTTATGTTAAAACCTGGGTTAAAACGATTGTGAACAATAACCAGACAATGGGCTCTTTCACTGTTATTTAATTTATCACAGCACTCACATCCTGAACCAGAACCTATTGAAAACATATTACAATAATAAAAATCTTCCTAGAGTGTATCACAATCAACCTTTTCTAGAAACAATTTAAAAACACGGCGAGAGAGCTGCAAGTTTAAAAACTTGAGGCGAGAATGCATAATGTAGGTACGTTATCCTCTATTAACCGCGCAATTATTTTATTTGCGAATCGTGCGATCGATTATATTGTTATCTTTGTTTTGTTGACTTTAATGGAAAATAACAGATTATAATTAGAACACCAGTCTCCAGAGATTAGTCAGGTCGGAGATGGGTTCGAGCGTGTAGATTGAAGGCTAACTACTCGCGTCTATATCCCTACCTAATGGCAGGTATACTGCGCATGTCAGGCGGATAGCGTGATGGCGGTACATTTGAAATATAGGTAGAAATGAATTTAATTATTTTTTTGGGTCACGGTGTTGAGTCATAGTCGAGGTATTAAGTTTTCTTACAAGAACAGTTTGCCAGTTTGTTAATTTGTGGGGCATAATTAAAATGGGGGGGAGGTTATTAATCAGTAAGTTTTGTTCTGGCTGCGGCTGTCACAAAATATTAAATATTTGACGGCTGTCAAGTCAAGCACCTGTAAAGTAAAAACCTAACCGTCATTTTTTAAATTGTAGAACAGTTTATGTGTGCACAGACTGTGGGATGAAATGTAGTACAAAAACAATGATTAATGTTCACATGAAAAGAAAACACGAAGTCTTCAAACGATCACCTTTAAAGAACATTACATGCCATGCATTTCTGGTATTAATGCACCAAAAACAACAATAAGCCCTCTATGATTTCTTCTAACTAAGAGCCTCATAACAAAAAGTCGGAATTACAAAATCGTAGACTGTCAACATCAGTAACCACATCTTTGAATTCCTTGAAACGTAAAAGAAAAAAAGAGAATAAAGTGTTTCATTTAAAAATATAAATAGAAAACCGTAATATTAAAAATTTAATTTATTAATCGCTATATCAATAATATCTTACATGTAAAAATTGAACTCATTTCTACCTATATAAATGTTAAATATACCGCCATGACGCTATCCGCCTGATATGCGTAGTGTGCCTGCAATTAGGTTGGGATATAGACGCGAGTGGCCAAACTCGGGTTGACCGTTTGCCGGGTTTGTGGTGACGTCGCGACGTTCTTCCGCGTGTTTTATTTTATTATTTTCTCCGCAGTAAATAATTGAAGAATTTAAAAACACATCGTAGAAAATTTTAATTTTTCGTGCTCTATACGATAGGGTCAAAATCAAAATTTAGTAAAAAATGTCATAAGCTTCGCTTGTGACATCTTGACATGTGATAACAATAATTAATTATTATCCTGAAAAACTAAAAAGATGGTGGCAATACAATAGTAGTTTGTACAACAAGAGTGGATATGATGTCCATATCGCACGAGGAAGTAAATTGAGCACGACGCCGTAGGCGGAGTGCTCAAACTTCCGAGCGCAATATGGACAATCCACTCGAGTTGAACAGTATATTTTTTCTACGACCTTATGCTAAAAAATATTTAAAAAAAAGTTTGTAGGTTGCCGGGCTCGAACTCACGACCATTGGTTTCATAGTCCAACGCTCTAACGTCTGGACTATCGAAGCGTTTAGTTAATTATCGGAAAACCAACTGAATAATGATGCTACACGAAATTATTTTTCTATGCACATTCAGCAGGTTGTATTATTGACAAATCTATTATAAATGCGTCTAGATTTTATTATATTGAATAAATTAATAACAAATTGTGCCATATGCATTTAAATTAAAAAAGAAAGCGGAGCCTCAGTAAAAATAATATACTGTGATTGGTCAGTACTTTTAAAAACAACATGTCAATTTGGCTTCTTGACTACTGTGATTGGTTAGTTTCATTACCTATCTAGGATGGATATGAGATTTTCCCGCACAGTTAACTGGAATAGCCTACTTTACTCGCCACTTAAGTGTAAAAGAAACAGCAAATTTCCATGTGGGAGTAAAAAAAACAATTATCGTTCCTTGAATGTTTTATTAATTAGGTAACACAAAATTCTACATGTATAAAACAATAAAAACTTTCAGTCATCTTTTTTCATTTAATTTTAAGGATCCAGTTAATAAATTAGAATATGCATTATATTTCTGTTAAAGCAACTTTACTAACAATACTGCATAATTTTTAGAACTGTTTTTAATATTATTTATCTTAATTTAATAAATTGTAAACTCAATAAAAATAATTATAAAAATATATAAAGTCTATCTACCCAAACTAGCTATTAGCTTATACCCTCTTTTCGTTACAATTTTGTAAGGCTGTAAAACATCACAATATTTTCTAGGAATTACTAAACTATATACTTAGTCAACTTGTTTAAATAGATAATGTGTAGTTAGACTCGAGGTTAGGACTATATCTAAATAAATAGAACCCTTAAAAGTTGAAAGTACTAACTTAAACGACACAAAATAACATTAGAACTCACTATTGGTTTTCGCCTTGTTCTCTAAGCTCCATTTCCAACTTATGGTTCTTAAAAATATTTGAAAGCTCGTCAATTAGCGTTTCATACCTAAAAGCAACTCTAATATCTGGAACATTGGTTCTAGCAATATCATTACCAGCCACCCCCTCTTTAGTGTAATTGGGCCCCAGCCAGTACTGTTTAGTCTTATGAGGGAAGCCGGACATTAACACACTGTTCCTTGCCAGTTCACACATGTCACAGCTGGAAAGTTTCCACACTTGAGCTGCAATGGAATATTCTTCCATTAACGGTTCCTTAGTGAAATGAAATTGCAAGGGATCGTCAGTTGATAAGGAAACTACAAGACCTCTTGCTAAGTATTCTGGCAAAGGATTTCTGTGATAGTTTAAGAAAAGACTGTTATTTGACAGAGGAGACATGGCAATGCCTATCTGAGCTATATAGAACAAATACTGTAGTACTGGTACTTTTCTTAAGAGCAGGCCATGAGAAATATTTTCGGATAACATATAACCACAGACTAAATGTTGCACAGGACCGGCTTCCCCACAATGAGGTCTTAACAGTAAAGTTGGCAACCCTTTTGCCGCTCTAAAGTGATTTAATACCGTTAAATTTGCGTACATATAATACATGTAGTAAGCGTAATTAGGATTTTCTTCATCACACCATTCTTCAGGCTTCGGTGTATCCTTGTCGAACAATGGGTTCTTTTCTGGTTTGCTTTCGTCGTCTACAGAATCAAATCCTATGACGTATTGCAAAAATTTATGCAAATTGGGATGAGAACTTGGTCGAGCGGTAACTTCGAAAAGTGGAGTAAAGATGTTATCGATAACTTGCTGGAAGTTCGTCAGGACTTTGTTTAATTTAAAGATATCGCTGAAAAACGGGAAAGAGAAAAATAGTTCTTAAATAAAAGCAAAGTAAATAATAAACTTATAATACAGGGTGATTCCTAAGTTGATACAATACAATCTCGGTAACGTGAACACAAAAAATTCTAAGGAGTTCATATTAACGGAACGTTTACAAAAATACATATCTAACAACTACTATTGTACCTAGCATACTACATAGGGTGTATTGATACAATAACCTAACCTAAGATACTTCTTTTATAGCAAAATTTGTCTGCTTTTTCCCTTAATTGAGCAAACTGAAGAAAGACATGTTGATTTTCCTTTTACATTGACCACTCTGTAATATGAACAGTGTTATTCATACTACAGAGTGGTCAATGTAAAAAATATTATGTTCATATTACTGAGTCGTTCATAAGAGTGCATATTCATATTATCGCGATTGTACTGTTCTTTTTTTTTAGCTGTGTATAAAACTTAAAAATAGGAGGGATACAGAAGTAAAAAATCTA
Source organism: Polydrusus cervinus (assembly GCA_935413205.1). Classification (NCBI taxonomy): domain Eukaryota; kingdom Metazoa; phylum Arthropoda; class Insecta; order Coleoptera; family Curculionidae; genus Polydrusus; species Polydrusus cervinus. The sequence continues at coordinate 28,391,076 of OW284510.1, read as the reverse complement.
AGTGCGACTTGGTCATCAAAACGTAGCCTGCTATACTTTATTTTGGTTTTCTTATCTCTTATTAGTCATGCAATGTACGGGTCAGTATAATGAGTTATTCGGCAATCCGCTGCGGTGTGCTTTTCTGAAGCAAGTTAATTTTATTGGTGACACGTGAAAATGGTAAAATTTGAAAACAATGAACTAGTAGATATGGTGCTAATTTACGGTGAGTATCGTCAAAGTGCGGCTACTGCTTCGAGATTATGTTTAAGTTAGGCAGGACCGTATTTGATCCATGGTGTAATAAATGAATGTAAGTACAGTAGAACCTCGATTATCCGGGCCAGCCGGGACCGAGCCTTCGCCGGATAATCGAAAACACGGATAATCCAAAGACCTCATTTTTATTTTTTTAATAATTTATTCTAAAAAATACATGTGTTTGCTTACTTTAAAACCTAAAAAAAAATATTTTAAAAAACACTGTATACACGTAAAAATATGTATGTAAAGCTAACCTGGTGCACTAGTTTCTAAGCCTGCAGCAAGTGTCCTTTTTGACATCGCTTTCCAAGTCCAGTTTCGTCTCCATTATACGCTTGCTCTGGTTTTAGGTTGTGTTTTTGTATAAGGTTTTCCAAAGCATAGCAAAATTCTACCATAGCGCCATAATATTCAGCACTTAATTTCTTCCCTTGAACAGCTAATTCTCGTATTCCATGACGTCTTTTAAACCTGTAAAGCCAACCAGAAGATGCCGAGAAGTTTCCTTTGATTTTCAACTGCTCGTGAAACTTTTGAGCTTGCTTAGCACACATAGGTCCTGATATTGGAACCCCTTCGGATCTTTTCTGCAAGACCCACCTGGTCATAACATCATCAAGCTCTCGAAAAGTAGACCCTTTAAGAGATTTCCTGTCAGAAATAGCTTTTGCACTGTCAGCTTTAGCTACAAAGCTCTGTAATTCGGCTTTCTTCTTCACAATGTCACGAACCGTTTGTTTTCCAATGTTATATGCTTTAGCCATTTCAGCAACACATATGTTATTTTCAAATTGTTTTAAAATTTCCATTTTTTGTTCAATAGTTAAAACATTGCGTTTACGCTTTTCATTAGCACCGGTACGCTGCATTTTGGGCGCCTGTTTACGTTTAACTAACGAGTCGGTCGGCAGTTGGCGAAAATAATAAGTAAACACATAAATGGGGTATTCCCCGAAATTTAAAATGCCGCACGGATAATCCGCCGCCCGGATAAACAATTACAATGCCGCACGGAGAATCCGCCGCCCGGATAAAGCGCGCACGGATAACCGGCGTTCTACTGTACCTTATTTTTGAGTTTTTTGAAAAAAGGTATTTGAAAATGTTGTTTATTTGAATGCCTTCTATACGCAGCTAAAAATGAAGTATTAACCTAGGAATCACCCTGTATATCTAATCAAAAAATGTTGGATACTTACAAAAGTCTAGGGGTTTGTATCAACCAGCGGACATTGTCCGAATAAACATTGGAGTTAATAGCCCACGCAGCGAGTTTGTCCCATTCGTCTTTGGATTTTCCATAAATACTTAACCTAAGTTCAGCATTTTGGTATTTAGATTCTTCTAGATCACTACATACTTCCTTTATAATGCTTGCGAAGTATTTCCCCTAAAAATCCAAATTCTTATTAATAAGGGTAATCTATACTTTTAAGATTTCTTATCCAAAATTGAAATTAAAAATAAAAAGAAGTCAAACGACGCCAAACCTGGACTACAAAGCTTGTAACGCGCTTATGGGAAGCGCGGCGCTGCGAAAAATTAGGATAGGGCTTTGAGTTGGACGCGCCGTGGTTCGCTTGTATACGCGGACCTACATTCCACCAAACAACGTTTTGGCACCTCAACATTGTACCCATAAGTATAATATTTCCACTCGAGTTGTACAGTATAATTTTTCTACGACTCACCTTACAACCTTCATACTAAATATTTAAATCAGGCATTATAACTTGTCTTCTGAGTTGGCCGTGAACTTGTGAGAAAGGTAATAAAAAACATTTGATGAAAAATTCATTTCGTTGGCAAATCCATAAATTAAATTACATTGTTATATCTGTGGGTTGGTACAAGAAGTGCATATGTCACTATTTTGCGTTTTTGAGATGAATATGCCAAAGTACTAAGAAAAATGTAAATTTTAAGAGGGCAAAATGTCGAAGTCCCTAGTATTTTGTGAAATGGGGTTTAGATTAATACTAGGGGCTTCGACATTTTGCCCTCATAAAATTTACATTTTTATTATAATAAGAGTTTATTTTCAATATTTATAATATAATAAATTTGTTTATTTATCTTCCTTAATAAACTTCTTCTTTGATCCCCTGAAGACGTGCTTGTTAGGGGCAAATCTTAATATTTTAAATTATAAATATATGAGAATATTTAAATATTTTGTTTAAATATTTGTTAATATTATATAAAAGTTAAATTGTAAATAAAAAAAACTTTTTAATATATGTATATAAATATAAACGCAGTTTTTTTGAAGATATAGGTATAATTAAATTTTGAAAAATATATTATTCATAACAATATCAATTAAAACATTTCCAAAAATATTTTTAAATTATCCGTTTCCAATATCCATGCTTTTATTTCGACTTTATATTTTTTTAATGAAATATATTTTTTAATTTTTGTTGGTAAATAATCGTTTAAATAAAAACATAAATATTTGAAATTTTTTTGTCCTATGGACTTATTTATTTTAGGTTTTATGGTTATTTCATTTTTATGACGAGTATTATGATTATGGTTTTTAAATTGTATAAGATTTTTATTTTTAAATATATATATTAAGATATTGTAAATGTAAAGTTGTCTAATGTTCATTTTCTTTGTTTCAGAATATAATTTTATTGAAGGATAAAGATAATCTTTATTAAATATAATTTTTAGAAATCTTTTCTGTAATATTTCTAATTTTTTAACTAAAGTTCTATTTATTCCTCCCCAACCTAAAATTCCGTAATTTAAATGAGTTTTAACTAAAGCATAATATAATATTTCCAGTTGTTTTACGTTCAAAATTTTTTTAATGTTTCTAAAAATAGGTAGTAACCTTCTTAATTTTTTAATCAAATATTCTATGTGAAAATTCCAATTTAATTTACTGTCAAAGATTATTCCTAAATATTTTACTTGATTAACTTTTAAAATTTCAATGTCGTCAGTTATTTTAATACATATTTTATTCATATTTTGTGGTACGTTATTTGGATTTAAAGTGAAAGGTAGATAATTGGTTTTATCAAAATTAATGGTTAATAAATTTTTATCAAACCAATTTTTTATTATTTTAAAATCTTTTTTAATTTTGTTATTTAGGTTATCCCAATTCGTATCTGTATAAAAAATTGCAGTATCATCTGCGAAACTATGAATTTCTCCATCACAATTCACATTAAATAAATCATTAATATAGATATTAAAAAATAATGGCATGTTTATCTCAAAAACGCAAAATAGTAACATACAGTGTGTCCGCGGATGGGGTCCCCAAGGGGGAAAAAATCTTTATTATTCATTTTACGACCAAAAGTCATTCTTTATAAAAAGTTCTGCTTATTAAGAAAATGAATTCACGATAAAAAAATTTCAGAACAGATGTACAGGGTGTTAATAAATTAGGAAAATATGAAAATGCTTCATGAGAGAAGTACTATTATTTATTATTTTTTACAAAAATTTTATAAGACAAAGTTGTTTATAAACTAACGTAAAGTCTAAATACAAATTTTGAAATAAAAATTCGATTTTTTAAAATTAAATATTAATATTAACATCTATAGCGTGTTGATAAGACACATTTCCAATACCGTAACATTGTATTAAATAAATACGCTCTTCTTTGGTTAATATTTTCGAAAATGTCTTTACGGAAATAGAATACTGACAGATGTAAATAAAATTCTGACATAAACATAAACGTATACAAAATATTGATTTTTTTGTAAAATGCAACTAATTAAATGAAAACAATAATTATTAATTTTTAAGAAAGCATGAAAAATAAATTTTCAAGCCACCTGAAAGTGCCTTATACTATAAGGTGTATTTTGTCTAACACTGTTAGATAATAAAATACAAATCGGATTGCATAGTTCTACCAAGAAATGAAAACTTTACATTGGTAGGATGTCACCACCTACCAATCCATCCATCCTACCAATGTAAAGTTTTCATTTCTTGGTAGAACTATGCAATCCGATTTGTATTTTATTATCTAACAGTGTTAGACAAAATACACCTTATAGTATAAGGCACTTTCAGGTGGCTTGAAAATTTATTTTTCATGCTTTCTTAAATGTTTGCTTCCACCTGACTAGTAAGAGATTCTGTGTTTTTACAATAATTATTAATATTTTATTTTAAAAATTTGAATTTTTATTTCAAAATTTGTATTTAGACTTTACGTTAGTTTATAAACAACTTTATTTTATAAAATTTTTGTAAAAAATAATAAATAATGGTACTTCTCTCTTGAAGCATTTTCATATTTTCCTAATTTATTAACACCCTGTACATCTGATCTGACATTTTTTATCGTGAATTCATTTTCTCAACAAGCAGAACTTTTTATAAAGAATGACTTTTGGTCGTAAAATGAATAATGAAGATTTTTTCCCCCTTGGGGACCCCATCCGCGGACACACTGTATGCACTATGGATGGATGGGAAATTATATCCGTTTAGTCAACCGAAATAGCCCACTTATTGTAGGAGTGGAAAACATTCTTTTCCTACGAGCGTGCGCAAAGTAGTACTTTGCGCACGCATTTTTGTGTGCAAAGTTACACTTTTCCGCACTAGTGCGGAAAAGTAAAACTATTCAAAAATCTCCTTGGTAAGGAATATTTATATTTATTTTAGTAGCTGTAAACTATTTTATGGCAATGTGAGAAGCCGTTGCAAGAGTATTCTCTTTTATCTTTTAATCGTAATTCCCGATATTTGTATTTCAGCTTAAAACGAAAAAAACTGTATTTTTTAAGTACCTCGTATAGTGATAAATGATTATAATATTGCCAAGCAACAATAAATGTACATGTCGATTTTGACACATGATGTCAGATTTTTCCTCAGTTTCTATGTCCACAAGAATCTACAAACACCGACACTTTTATTTTTATCAAATCATAAAAAGGCTTAAACACTGTTAAAATGAGCAGCTCTGACGAGGAGCTACCAGATTCCATCCTAGAGGCCGCAAACTCTGCAAATTTAAATTTATTGCCCGCTAAATCTCAACAAAAATACGAGAAGCAATTTGAACATTTTGAATACTGGTGCCGCAACAAAGGGACAAATAGTTTCAAGGAGAAGGTCTTCCTAGCCTATTTTGCAGATTTACGAAAATCATTCCAGCCAAATACTTTATGGAGTAAGTACTCTATGTTAAAAAGTGTCCTTAAAATCAAAATAAACTTGGATTTAAGTCAATATTTCAAGCTAACATTGTTTTTAAAAAAGCAAAATGTGGGATATCGTCCGAAAAAGGCCAAAATTTTTGACAAAATTGAAGTTTCCAAATTTATGGAAGAAGCACCTGACCAAATTTACCTTCTTATAAAAGTCGCCACCATTTTTGGGTTGGCCGGTGCTTGCAGGCGCGAAGAGCTTTGCAAGATAATGGTTGATCACATAGAGGATAAAGGAAATTTGATAGTCGTCAAAATCCCCGACAGTAAAAACAATACTTCAAGAATCTTTGTAGTGTCCAATGAAACAAATAAGGGACATTATTTACAACTCTATCATAAATATGCAAATTTGCGAAAACCATCCACTCCGCACAAGCGCTTTTTTGTGCAGTATCAACAAGGAACATGCGGTACTCAATGTATTGGAATAAATTCATTCGGTAAGATGCCCTCGAAAATAGCTGCATATCTACAATTGAAAAATCCAGAGCATTATACAGGACATAGTTTCCGTCGTTCATCGGCTACCATGTTGGCCGATTCTGGAGCAGGAATCACTAATGTCAAGCGACTCGGAGGTTGGAAATCGACGACTGTCGCCGAGAGCTACATTGATGATTCGACAAATCAAAAAAAGGACATGTCGAATAAAATATTGGCCACGAACAATTGCCCTTCTGCATTAAGTCAACCTTCATCAAGCCATAATATTAACTGTCCGTCCACAAGTCAGTGCTTATCAAGCCGTACCATAAGCCACCCACTGAATGAGCTTACTGGATCGGCTATCACTTTGCAGAATGTGAGTAATTGCTCTTTTGTTATAAATGTTATAAACAAATAATTTAGTTTCCTATTATTTTTTTTATTGTTATGTAATTTTTTAATTTTCTATTATTTTTTTTTGTTATGTAATTTTTAGTTGTAAGTATATTATAGTTCTTTCTTTAAAGTCGAATTAAAAATTATTAAATAAATTATCATATTTTTATTTTTGTTGTTATCTGATATGAAGCTCGTAGGAAAAATGTTGTTCCTAACAAGTGCGCAAAGTGCTTTTCCGCACGCAAGAACTTATCCGAACTCCGCTTCGCGTCGTTCGTCCAACTGTACTTGCGCGCGGAAAAGTATCACTTTGCGCACTTGTTAGGAAAATAACTATTTTTTATTTAATTGAAAAAAATATTTACAGTAGGTGCAAAACGTTGACGGACACTTGTCATTTTAACCCCAGAACTGTCAATTTGGGACGGTTTTAAATTTAGAACCCTTTAGTAAATACGGCTGTAAAAGTTTACCAGAATTAAAACTTGATTATCAAGGCAAGCCTGCAATCCATTCGACTAATAAGCAAAAAAAAAATAATTCTTACCTGAATGAAATTGTCAGTTTTTAAAAATACTTCTCTCAATCTACTTTCTCCAATGGGGTTGTATTTTGCGTTGAATTTATCAAATCTATGAAAAGTATTTCTATCTGCATGGACGTCCAGCATATCTACTGTCAGATCAAATGGTGTTAAGTTCATTGACTATAAGATGAAAAAAATACTCAGTATAAATTAATTTTTATCAATCAAATACAAAATGTTAAAAAATTAACTCAATAACAATTCATATCATTGACACAAAATAATAATCCCTTTTTTAGTAATTAATTAGAATATAGAGGCGTGCACTACTAATTTTTTTCGAGCCTGACGGGTCCGCCGGGTCTGCTGGGCTTTTCGGGTTGTTTTGATTGACGGGCCGGACTTCGCCGCGTCGCATAATTCGGGCTCGGACCGGGTCGTAAAATTCCGGCCTGGGCAGGGCTCTAATATGACATACGTACTGTTTTCTTTTACAGTAAGTAAGTAAAATCATTAAATAATAAGACTGACAGGGAGGTGTATACAGGGTGCGTCAAACTCAGTGGCCTATTAGAAATATTTAGAAAACGACAAAAGATATGTTTTTGAAAATTTGAGTGTGTTCATAAGAGCTAGTGTTCTAGCGGTTAAAAATATTTTGAAAGGGGCGGCGTTGCCAGATCATCTTGAAACTCCTAGCAACTTTGGAATTTTAAATGAGACACCCTGTATATTATTTTACTTTTTGTTTTTGCTTAATAACACAAACATTTCTTGTATATAATAATCTATGCCTATCTCTTATAGTTTTTGAGATATTAATTAATTAGTCATTTTTTGGGGCCAAAACATGCTAACCAGAAAATCAAATATTTTTGTGATTAAGGCACCTAGAAAGTTAAAATTTTTACAGACGGTTCTTATAGCATGGCCATGATGATATATGAAAATATTTTTACACAGAGCGTCACAAAAAAACGTAATCTTCGTAATATAAATAAATGCAAAATTCTCAACTTTTTTAAATGGAACACCCTGTATTTTATTTTCTTAACAAAATCTAGTTTATATTTCCTACCAATAAGTATAACATGTTCCTATACCTATCTCTAACCAATTCGAACTTACAAGGGGTTTCAAAAAATTAATAACTTAATAAAAAGGTTTAAATACATTTAATAGTAGGCTTTGGCAGAATTTGTTCGGAAACAAATGAAAAAGAAAAAGTGTTATTTGGTTTAATTGGTTTTGTCTATAATCTGTGTTTTTAAATTATTGACTAAAATGGCCAATATTTCTTATTCAAACGCAGAAATTTTGAATTTACTTTTTATACATGGAGAGTGTAATAAAATTGTATCAAGAACATGTAGACGATTTAATGAATTGTATCCCAATTAATCTCCAATGACAGCAAAAAAGTTTAGAAAAATAGAACGAAATATGTTGCAGTATAATAATGTGAATGTGTGACGTATAAATCCATAGAACGAATAATTTTTTAAATATAAGATAATATAGGAAATTATATTTTTTTACTTTTATGCAAATAACTTTTTTTTAAGCAGAGATAGGTATAGGCATTGTTTCATAGAAAAGATAGGATATTAAATTTCCTACAGCATGACGTATTAAAAAAAATTTTTGATAAAGTTTAATGAGATATGACCGTTTAAACTTTGTTATATTTTTCGGTTTTTATTGAATTTATAACGATATCATTTTGTTACTTAGTTTTGAATGTATATAATTGAATTTTATTTAATAAAGACATGCATGCATTATTGTTGATTAATTAATTTAACATGAGTTTATTAAGTAAAATTCAATTGCATATATTCAAAACTAAGTAACAAAATGATATTGTTATAAATTCAATAAAAACCGAAAAATATAACAAAGTTTAAACGGTCATCCCTCATTAAAACTTCATCAAATTTTTTTTAATACGTCATTCTGTAGGAAATTTAATATCCTGTCTTTTCTATGAAGCAATGCCTATACCTATCTCTGCTCAAAAAAGTTATTTGCATAAAAGTAAAAAAAAAAATATTAAATTTTTTGCACTTTTTTGTTAAATTGTTTTTCATAATTTAAACTGAATAGACTTGTAAAAATTTTTAATTACGCCATTTCGAGAGAAAATCTAACTCTCTACAAAATTTTTCCTATAAAATACCCCTAAATTTTGCTGTATTTTCGAGATATACTCAAAAAACCGTAAGGGTTGCATTTTCCCCCCTATCTCCAGTTTCTCCCCTCTAATTTAATAGCACTCTGCGGTTTTTTCATTCTGAATAACTAATTGAATGATTTATGCAATAAAAACCCACACACTCAGTAGTTCCTTATGATAAGACATAATCAATAGCCTATGGTGTATAGAATTAAAAAGTGGTATTTTATCTACAAGTTGATTTCATATGAATTTCTTATATTTTTCACAGTTTTGGACACGTTTAGTCATTCATGGGAGGAAATCAACCCGTAAATCTGCCCTTGTGAAGTGTACATAAACTTTACCCGCGACGTGACCACAAAATCATTAAATGATTGAGAGCAGGACATCAGATTTTATTCTAAAGAAATCTAAAGGTTTTATCAAGAGTACTTTAATAGGAATGACAAGTTCTAAATATTTCTTAATTATTTTAACTTTGACGATACTGTACACACCTTTTTAAGGAGATGGTTAGGTTTGATACGATTATATACCACTCGATTCTTTAGATTAAAACTACAGGTTAACCATAATTGTCTACATTTACTTATTATTATTTTTGGAATATTAGTTAAATGCGTGCGTAAGAAACACGGTGCTCTTAGGGCGAATTAGTAGGTCCCTGGAAAAGGTTTGTTAACAATTTGCCAAATATTTGATGCTACATTTATTTTTGAACCTATGATTTGACTTTAATTTTTTTTCTGGTTTTTTGACAGTGTCATCATTTTTGTTTTATAACGGGTGTAATAAGAAGTTTTTTTAAATTCGTATCACCCTGTTTGTTGTTGTGAGTATACTGTACTATAGTCTATTTTAGAAAGGTGTAGAGTAATAAAAGCTCATTAGGTATGCAAAGGGACTAGAGTGACCCAACAAATGTTTAAGTCACTTTCATAATTTCGCATTGATTTCATTGGAAAATTCTTTATTTTTATCAAGTGCAGGTTGTACCACCCGGGTTTGGGTCAATTTATGGGTTTTGCCTATTGTTATCCATTCACAAACACTGAAAATGGTGTGACAAATTTTAGGTACACTTATTTTTTTATTAAATATTATAAAAAAATACAAACTACAAAAAATACATACATACATAAATTAAATTATAAAAAATCATAATATTCTTCCTCATCTGAGAAACTGTCATCTCCTCTTGATGTTATAATTAACGGGTCGACGCCGACGGTCCGATCAATCAGGTGGTGAAGATTCCACATTTTCTCCTTTTCTTTAATGACATGATGGACTGCTTTTCGCCAGTTCTCTGGTGTCAGTTCCTTAATGGCTTGATCAAACAGTAGCTTAACGTCTTTCATTTTGAATGTCGTGTTGTGTCTTGCTACAAATCCTTTCACTTGCGCCCATATAAATTCTATAGGATTTAGTTCGCAATGATATGGCGGTGTGCGCAGCACAGTTACACTATGTTTTTCAGCTATATCTTCCACGGCATATTTCATAAGACGATGTTTGTGTAAATTTGCTATAGCCAATAGTTTCTTCTTTATTAAATTATCTTCTTCTTTTTTATCTTTGGTTAGTTATAAATAATTTAATGCTCAAAATTTAGCTGCGCCTATGGCCGACACCGAAATTGAGCCGGACTGGACGGAATTTCCCATTTTATTACTCTACACCTTTCTAAAATAGACTATAGTGATCCTAACATATAAGATTGGAAATGAGATTATAGCTTCATTTTTCCTTGACATCGTCAAATCAAACCTGGCTTCATGATCAAATAAATCAAAAGAGTAATTTTTAATGAAAATTCCACAATGATTCACCTGTTAACAAAAACATAGACAAGACAAGAATGACAAGTTGCAGCTGTTTTCTGATCTATAATGATTGTTTGATTGTACTGATTTTAATGTTAGTAAAGATGTAGCTTTTTATATTTCTAAGATTTTGTTTATGACAAAATTTTCCAGTGACCTACAAAGATGTGAAGTAAAAAAAAGTAAGCATGAAATGAATATGACCAAAAACGAACTAGTATTGTTACTTTTTTACCATACAGGGTGTCAAATTTTCGTAATTTAGGGTTATATTAGTAAATATTTGGCCAGTTGGCGACTTATTTTGGAGCATAAAATTAAATCCTATTTTAAATGGGTAATTTACTCATATAAAATTATTATTTTCAAAATAACGGAAATCCGCTAAATATAAGCTTTTCTTAATTCCTCCGAATCACCATTTTGAAATAGCAAATTTTGATGTATTAAAATTGCAGGGTTGAATTAAGCGTAATAAAACCTTCAAAATGAGGTATCATTGAACCCTCTTTTACATTTAAATGCAAAACTACAATTTTTTGTTCAAAAGTATTTTACTGATCATTTACACATACCAAATTTGAAGTCAGTCCAGTTTTATTAAGTTATAAATCAAAAAGTGCATGTATTTTTAAAACCTGCTTCTTTTATAATTATATTTTAGAAAAAGCCTATTATACAGGGTGATTCCTATGTTGATACTTCCTTTTTAGCTGTGTATAGAAGGCATTAAAATAAACAACATTTTCAAATACTTTTTTTCAAAAAATATAGGCGAGATACAGAAGTAAAAAATCTAAGTGCGGACCTGATCATCAAAACATAGCCTGCTATACTTTACGTTGTTTGTCTTATCTCTTATTAGTCATGCAATTTACGGGTAGGTGGTGAGTTATTTGGCATTCCGCTGCGGTGTATTTTTCTGAAGCAAGTTAATTTTAAATTGGTGACCTGTAAAAATGGTAAAATTTGAAAACAATGAACTAGTAGATATGGTGCTAATTTACGGTGAGTGTGGTCAAAGTGCGACTGCTGCTTCGAGATTTTATACGCAGAACGCTTTCCCTTGCGGGCTTACACCCAGAAGTTTTTTTAATGTTATTCAACGGGCAAGTTAGGCAGGGCCGTATTTGATCCATAGTGTAATTATAGAATGTAAGTATTTTATTTTTGAGTTTTTTGAAAAAGGTATTTGAAAATGTTGTTTATTTTAATGCCTTCTATACCCAGCTTAAAGGGACGTATCAAAGTAGGAATCACCCTGTACAGTATTCATAGTGTTTCTTTACTAGTGCGTCATTATTCAACGATTAAGCGATTACGTGATTTACAATCTTTGTTTATTATAATAATAAAGGTGAAAAAAACATAACCCAACGTCTTCCGGCCACTATTCTATGGCGCAATACGTCGTTCCCAATGAAACGTGCAGGATAGAGAAAAAATTAGAAGGAAAAGTTACAGATTGATTTCACTTTTAAATTTTATTATCTTTTAAAGTTTGTCCATTGACTTCCGCCGTCATCGTTTTTTTGATTGTCATTAATTCTTTTAACATTTTTTTGCCATGAAAATTTATTTATTTATAAAAATAGTTCTTTTCGGAGCTTTTATCCTCTTTCTCTTGTGTTTCCAGTAAGTAGATTTATACTTATTTATTGTAAGAAGTAACTTTTAATGGTATGTTACGAAAAAAATTCCTGCGGTCTTTTAAATGCAGAAAAATGCTAAAAAATTAAATATTCATGTATTCAACTTTATTGATGAAAATATTGTGTAAATTCCTTTTGAACGATCCATCAATATTAAATGTATGGATAACATTGGTTTTGTAGCAGACTTAAATTTTTGATTCAAAACTTTAAACAACGTTTAGTTACCCGTACATCGAGAGATTAGACACATCTATTATAATAATTATGAAATTATACCTTGTTTTGACCATATTTCTTCGATTTGATTCGTACGATTTTAATGACGTATAAGTTATGACGCACAGGTAATTATTCCCTGAGAATACTTTGTAGAAAGAATTGCAAAAAGTATAACCTAAAAATTATATAAAATCAATTAAAAATAAACGGATAAGAAACGATTTTATTTCTCTAGATTGTATTTTGATACTCCCTCATCAGTAAAGCCGCTCTTGAGCGAGATTCCCTACAAAAACTGGACACTCTGTACAGTTTTGACCCATATAACCAGTGTGGTAGTGCGGGATGTGCATTCAATTACTCTAATTTAAAACTATCGCTTCTATTAACAGTACGTGCGTTGTAAAACGATTGACCTATGAAGGGAAGTTCATTTAAGATAAAAGTTGATATATTCATATTCATACGAACTAGAGCAGGCCAAAGCCGCATTTATTATCAAGGAAATACATTTTATAATAAAATACCTCAAGAATTAATAGTTGTTTATGTATCAAAGGAATTATAAGATGCAGTTCCTCGGGCCAGAAACTTTGCCCTCTATAATTTGGACCTAATAATTCTCGTGGTATATAGATAATTTTGTTTAAAGGTTGGAGACAATGACGTTTCTTAAACGGCAGTAGAATTTTGGACTTGCATTGTCTTTATTTGTTTTAAATCACAACGTTTCAACTGGTAAGTATCTTCAGTTGTCTTCAGTATACAGACGACTGTAAATAAGTTATTAAAGTTCTAGGAACAAAATTTATTATTTCAACGCCGAGATTATTGACAGAAGACCAAGCTAATGAAATGACAGTTCAAAAAAGTCTAACCTAAGTTATGTGTCGATCTTTTTGCTCTATAAGCAAATAAATAAAACGAACCGTAATTTTAAACAAAAATACATCAAAATTCCACAATAATTCGGATGTTTTTCGGATGTAAACAAATACACGGACATGACAAGTGAAAGATCAGTAACGATGTTCATTGTAAATTCTTATATCTATATTTATATATTATATTTTCGTTTTTGGAAATTGTGCATGTTTTCAATAAGCTGTAAAAAATTCATGGTATGACCTAGCAATAGTTTTATTGATGATAAACTCCTATTAAAGCACCGACTTAACAATTCAAATGCCAAAACTATCGAATAGTGAGTGCGTTACCTTTTTGGGAAGTGTATGAAACGGAAAGGTTTTATGGTTCGGTACCAAACTCAACGGTACAGGCATAAATCAACTTCACCTGATATTCGTATCAGGAAAAAATCCAATTTTTACCTGAAATGACCCCCTGTCATTAAGTCAATCGTTCTCCATTGCCGTACTAAAGAGCATGGATAAACTGCAATCCATTCTCGGTAACTACTAAAGCACTAAGAGTAATAGGTATAATCTTATCTCATCCCCACCACCAACTTACAAGATCTACAACTTCGTCGTCCTGTATACCGACCTGGAACACCTCCTTCAATGTCATTTTTCTTCCATTAGTTACAGTTACCACCTCGTCGGCGTGAGTCTTCAACGTCTTCTTGATAAATCGCAACAGGTGCTTTTGATTCATGCAAGACGCCGCGTGGATATGGGTATCCACCTTTCTGATGTTGTAGAAATCTCTGTGGGGTACTGCCTTTTGTGAGGCCAGCTCACGTAGCTCGTTGAGGAGGACGTGGAGCTGGAATTTGGAGGAGAGGTAGCTGAGTCGACGATAGCAAAAAGATTTCCTGGAAAAGGTTAAGAGGTTTAGTATACTCAACTTTTATGTTTGTAGAGTCGATTCTTTTAAGTATAAGTCAGGGCAATAAAGCAATATTTTATAAGCGGTAACTGCTGTTTTTCTGTAAGAACTGCAAACTGCAAGCGAATGTCATAAATATGGCAAGCAACTAACGCTTGGAATGACACCGTGGTCGGAGAATTGTGATCGAAGAATCTTCCGGATCTCAGCCACAGCAGAAAAAACAACCATTTAATAGTATAAAACAAACAACATAAAATCGATTTAAAATGGATTAAAATAAATTAAAGTAACAAGTCAAAATAGTTTTTTTTACGGAGTAAAGGCTAATCCTAAATAGATCGCAATCTGGAAAATAACTATTGTAATTCCGCAGTAATCTTGAAATGAAGGCATTTTGTCGATAGTTGGTTCGATGAGTCATTTCGAAGAAAAGTTGCATCTGCCTCGTGCGCCTTGGTGGAACAAAGAAAAACAGATTCAAGCAGGGCATTAAAGCAAATTGTGCCATTTATAAGTTTGTATAAGAAGATTAGCAAAGATTTTCTGCGTCGGCATTCTAGGCTCTGCATGCCACAAAGGAGAAGTCTTGTTTCATATGATATGTTTTGGTAGGGAAACCTGAGTTTGAACAGAAAATATTTAGCTTATCTCTTCTGGACACGTTCAATCCTTTTGATGTGGCATTGATAGTTGGGACTCCATATAACAGAACAGTATTCAAGCTGAGATCGAACTAGTCCACCATATAGAGCGTTAAGTACCTTTGTATCGTAAATGTGTTTGGTGTTTCGTTTTACAAAACCAAGCAATCTAAAGCTCTTCAAAATGACGTTGTCTATATGTAGATTGAATGTAAGATCTTTATCGAAGATGACACCAAGATCGTTGAAGTGAGAGACAATCTCCAGGTTAGTGTTCTCAATATCATAGGTATGGTTTGTCGGAGAGTTGCATTTATAAAAGCGGATGACCTTACACTTGCTCACATTAAGTTGTAAAAGGTTAGCTTTACACCAGGTAACCAACCTGTTCAGATCAGACTGTAAGTAGTTTGAATTAGGGGAAATTCTGGTGTAAAACTTTAAGTCATTAGCGTAAACTAGACACTCGGACACATCAAAGCAAGAAATTACGTCGTTTATAAAAAGTAAGAATAAAATAGGGCCGATATGTGAACCCTGAGGAACACCAGACGTCACAAGAAATTCCCTGGAGACTGAACCACATACAGTAACGCGTTGGCGGCGGTGAAGTAGATATAAACGGATCTACTTGAGATAATTCCCTTCGATTCCAATATCAGACAGCTTATTCAGAAGCAGTGTATGACAGACACTGTCAAACGCCATCGACAGGTTAGTATACCGGGTGACAACGAATGTTGTTACCCCCCCTATTTTTTCCATAGTTTTAATAATACAAATTTTAAAATTTTAGGAGATTCTAAGTGTATATTTTGTTAGTTTTTAGTAAAGTCATAATTTTAAAATCACTTCCGGTTTGACTGGAAGTGGTATCAACCCTTTTATTTTAAATAGAAACCTATTACTTTTTTTCGATATTTGAATTAAACGGCAAATTTCCTTTAAAATGACATATCACACATTATCATTTGTTTTTAAAATGGCTTCCAGGAAAAATTTTCATAGAAATACTTAGATGGCCATGGAATCGCTAATATAACATGACTTTTTGAGAGTGGGCCATGGAAGTTTTAAAGTGGTCTATTTTAACCAGTTTTATGTTAAACAATAACATTCTTTGCGAAAGATGCTTCTGTCAAAAATATTTTAAATATGTCATATTTTTTTAAACAATAAGAAAGAATTACTCAATATTTTTAAATGGCAACAAGCCATTCATTTAGGGCCAAAAAATAGCTTATTAAATTATCTTTTTAAAAATGTTTTATAAGCATGGTATTATACTTAAAGAAGTGGCTAAAATTGAAAAAAAATCGAGAAATGTCATATTTCAACAAAAAAAAAATTGAGTTCTTCAATTTTTGTTACGAACACTTTTGTCATTTTATAGAATATTTCATAGCCTACTTGTTTAACATAAAACAGGTTAAAATAAACCACTTTAAAACTTCCATGGCCCACTCTCAAAAAGTCATGTTATATTAGCCATATATGGCCATCTAAGGATTTCCTTAAAATTTTTTCCTGGAAGCCATTTTAAAAACAAATGATCTGTGTGATATGTCATTTTGAAGGAAATTTGCCGTAGAATTCAAATATCGAATAAAAATAATAGTTTTCTATATAAAATAAAAGAGTTAATACCACTTCCGGTCAAACCGGAAGTGATTTTAAAATTATGACTTTACTAAAAACTAACAAAATATACACTTAGAATCTCCTGAAATTTTAAATATTGTATTAATAAAACTACGGAAAAAATAGGGGGGGTAACAACATTCGTTGTCACCCGGTATATAACGTCAACCTGATGACCAACTTCAATAGAAGAGACTAAGAAGTTCTGATAAACTGCCAAGTTTGTCGCAGTTGAGCGCCCTCTGAAGAAACCATATTGTTAAACCATGATCTGATTTTTGTAGGTTGAAAAAATTTCGTCAGTAATAATAGATTCAAAAAGTTTTGGAATGTTTTAAAGACAGGAATGAGGTTCGAGAATTTCCAAGCCTCCGGAACCATTCCTGTATCGAATGATTTTTGAAAAAAAAAAATGTTGTTTGTATGCAATACTCAAAATGTATACGATTATATTTAAAATGGCACCTTGGTGTATTTTTACATCTTTCAGCAAGATGCTGAAATGTTTTTGATTGCAGATCTATTAATACTTAACGGTACCAATATTAAAATAATCTGCAATACCTTTGCAAGGCATCATTTTGTTAATACTACATAATTTATTAAGATCTTTGACTAAGATTAAGATAAGGAAGGCAAGAGAAATAAAGGCTGGTTTTTGTACTCTCCATCTATATTCTTAACATAAAATAGACCAGACTTAAACGGCCACGACACGTCGAGATCTCAGAAAACTTTAACTTTACTATTACTTACAGTGGTCCATCGGCTATCATATTACACATATCGTAAAAGTCGTTGGTAAATTGTATCACATCGGGATATGTGTAGTCGCAAGGTTTTCCCTCTTTGACAGCCTCTTCATTGGGAAAAACATTGTAGACTCCATTGATATTTACGAACACTTCAGAGGTGTCTGGTATTTCCGGCGCTTCCCATGGTTTAGTGGTAGGTGGATGATGTATTCCATGTTCTAGTGAATAAAATAAAGTTAGCTAAGTGAAAAATGGTTATGCAATTTATTCAAGAGGATGTCGATGAAACACTCTAAATATCGTTAATATTTATTTTAATTTTGATGGCATTACTAACATCGAATTATGTTGCTAACCGTAAACTATTTCTAAGAGCAATAAGGAGCCCTTTCATCGTTTCAGTGATAATTTTTTCATATTGGAGACTTTGCGAACACGCTACAATAGTATATTGTTACCTAGTAGAAAATCTGAACATTCCTGGACGACCGTAAAGATTGTATGTCGCGGCGCAAGCCGAGACTGACAATACGGAGTTCGGGAATGTGTTTTTTCTACGAGGTATACATACTATTTTTCCGTAAATCGAAAATTATTAAAAGGACATAACTTATTACAAGCAACTTGTTAAAATTTTGAAATAAATATTATTAACTTTGTTCCCAAATAAAGGATGCCATTAAATATTTGTGTTGTAACTATGGAAACACAGTAATATTGAATTGTCAAGCTTAACACATTTTAGTTTACAAGTAGCCGTACAGAAATATTATTTACTTACAGTATAATAATAAATATTTCCTAACAGTTATTTGCTGTTGCCTAACAAATACTAAGTGTATCAAAAATGTTAATATTTCCGATCGATTTTCGGAAAATACATTGTTCTTTTGGTAGAAAATAATAGACAACCTAGCCTAATATATTCTGTGGTAAGATATTTAGAGTGTTGCAATTATGTGATCTGTATCATCCGCACATTTTAAATGACTAACACAGCATTTAATTCGTGTATAGTGTATTTATTTTCAACTGGCACCGATAGTAAACAATACCATAACCACAAAACACTCGATGCGATCGCTACAGGACTGCATTCGGCTTTCCCTTTTGAACAAACAAGTTGGTTACATTGTAGCTTTATTTTACACCACAAGACAAGCACTACACTATGCAATATTATCGGAAAACGTGTTTATTCAAATGCGAAAGCTGAATGCAGTTCCGTAACGAACGCATCGAGCGTTTTGTGGTTAGGTTTCCTCTCGGTGTCAGTTGAAAATAAATACACTTTAGGTCGAAATAAATGGTTTAAAAAAAAATTATTGTGTGGTAAAATGTGCAAGTTCCTAAACGTAAGAGTCCTTGGCAAATCCAAATTTACAATTAAAAATTACCATAATATAATAATTACTAAATTCATCTAATCATATGTAGGTGA
This sequence comes from Polydrusus cervinus, assembly GCA_935413205.1. Classification (NCBI taxonomy): domain Eukaryota; kingdom Metazoa; phylum Arthropoda; class Insecta; order Coleoptera; family Curculionidae; genus Polydrusus; species Polydrusus cervinus. The sequence goes on along the minus strand of OW284510.1, from coordinate 28,372,121 downwards.
GTAGTGGTAAATGGTGGATGGGATATACGTTAGGATGTGTATAAAATGCCTAAACCTCAAACCAATTACTTTATTTAATATGCTCATCAATGAACAATATTCATGAGCAACCCTTTTAAGCTATATATACAGGGTGATCACGTTGAGTGGTCTATTAGAAGATCTCGGAAACGAGTAAACTTTTCTTTCTAAAAATTTGATTTTGATTGCAGGCATACTTGGCTTTGAGCTTTTAAAACATTATATTTTGGATTTTTTGTTATTTGCGGTTATACCGGAAGTTAATGCCAACTATGCTATTTCAAATGGAACACCCTGTATATTTTAGCATTTTTGATAACCTTATTACAATCTAAATAACTTTGTGTTAATGCCACATTATTTTTGAAAAGAAGACTTCGACTTTGAGCTTTGTTGCCATTTGTTATTAAGTGCCTATGTTCGTTGCTTAGCTATTTCTGATTCAACACCAAACGAAAGTCCCAATCGAAGCCTTCTTTTCAAAAATAATGTCGCATTAACACAAACAGATATTTTAAGATTTTTTATTTAAATTGCTCATAATTCCAAAACGACTAAGAATGTAGATTGTAACATATTAGGAATTTAGATAGAAAATTTAATTCTCTACACGTTAGTAAGCTAAGAAATGGGGTGTTCCATTTGCAAAAATTGACTTATGCACATTTATTTAAATGGAAACATTGGCATAATTTTAAGAACTGCCTGTATACAAAACGTGAAACCTAAATAATTTAAACTCAAGATCTATGTATTACTTGAAAGCTTACAGAATTTTAAATGTTTACCTTTATTAGTTTAAACTTTCTTCTCGGAGCGTTTTTACACAAAAAAATAATTTTATAATTCATATCTCAAAAACGATTAGAGATAGGAATAGATTATTATTAACAAAAGTTATTTAGATTTTAATAAGGTAATCAAAAATGCTAAAATATACGGGTGTTCCATTTGAAATAGCAAAGTTGGCATTAACTTTCGGTATAACCGGAAGTAATAAAAATGTCAAAATATAATGTTTTAAAAGCTTAAAGCCAATTATGCCTGCTATCAAATTTTTAGAAAGAAAAGTTTCCTCGTTTCCGAGATCCTCTAATAGGACACTCAACGTGAATCACCCTGTATATATTTGTCTCAGATTTTCCATATCCAATCAATGAACGAATCTAATCCATACTGTAAACGCTGTTGCGTCCTCAAGGAGGCATACTATGAAAAAATGATGTAAATGGTTTAAGGTTAGAATGAGGGCACTTCAACATGTATACCTACTGTGTACATACAAGGAGTGATGCTGGTTAAACCAATTTTATTTCTATTTAGGACGATACTAACGAGGATCAAGGCTATATCATTCAATTAATTTACAAATGTCTTAACAAATACAACAATTTTACTTCTAAAAAGGTCACTTTTTACAGAATTCAGTGTGAACTTACTTTTTAGTGTGCATTTAAAGTTTCTATCTATTAATACGCCACGTTGTATTGGTGATTATTAAAAATAATGATGAAGCGCTTCCAACGTTTTAAAAATCTAGTTGCATGTTAGTCCACATGCACAGAAACACGACAAAAATTTTAGATTAAATAAATAACCTTAACAGACAGAAAAAAGAAACATTGTTATCGAACAACGCCCAAAAATTTAAAAACCCAGTCCAGTAAAGGTGTTTTCTGCTGTTGTATAGGCTTGTGGTATTATTTTTTGTAAACAAAATAAATGAACATTTGCAAATGATTCAATTCTTGACATTTTATCAATAATAGTTATGGAAACAACACTTAGCCGCAAGCGGACAAAGTATCTTTTGCATTAAAGTACACATGGACGTCAAAGATAATGGGTTACCTGGAACACAGGTAAACAATGACAGGCTGTTTCGTCCTTGTTGAGACTCATCAGAAAGCCATAACTTGTTAGCAATTCCCAATACAGCGAAAATATGTTTTCAAGATTTTTTAAGAAAAATTATTATGATGAAAACCTAGTATCGCCATCTGTTGGAATCAACACAATGCAAAAGATCATCAGACGTGAAAACGTAAAACTATAAATTAAACCAAGCACAGAAGGCCACACATACAGTATATAGGAAACATTTTTTGCGCTTTCCTACACATCTCTACTACTCTACTGGGGTATATCACTAATCCGTAGCAATGGCGTGTAAGAAATTAAATATAATAGTAGAATTTTACTACTATTTTAAAAAATAGTTATGTTCGTTCCAAAGTAGAAAAACGTAATCTTACAGGATAAAGCAGAAAGTTTCCTGGGCAAGCCGCTGGACGAGTCCTGTATAAGTACTTTCTAAACATGTACAATTTTCTTTTCCAAATATGGTACAGCTTACAAAAAAGAATTTCAGTTGATAAAGTGACAAATGCAAGGCCTATAAGATAATATACTTGGCTGAATGCTGAATAGCAAAAGGTCATTGAAAACATCTGAACTGACTGCCTATAAAATGAGTCCAGTAATAGTATATTACACACCGATATAGAAGGTGTGTTTCATTACCGAGAAGAGAGTTCGTAGTTAACCGAGACGGAGAGCCCAGTCGTTTCCAACACATTTTTTTTTCGTTTATTGCTTTTTCATTTCCTGGAGCATAATAATTTTTGCAAATATTTCCTGTACTTTTCTTAGGACCGGATTGGAACAAGCGAGGGAGCAAGACAATTTCGGTGGACCGCCGGTCGGCCGAGGAGCGCGCAGTTACAAGAGGGACAACTAAAAATACGTCATGAAGACCGAAGGCAATCCCCGAAACGAATGGAGACTTCGCGGTGGACCCTCGAGAGTTTTACATTTTAGTCTAAGAGTCAGAGTTCTCAGTTCTTACATTTTTCTGGGTATAGAAACAGTTGTTGAAGGTAAATTGAGAAAAATGTAAGTAACCGTTGTTGGATTATTTAGCTTTGGTTTACAACCATAGAGAAACAAAATCAAGAGAAACCATCTAATGGACAACTTTACCGCCCATAATTTTGGACGACGACGTCCTAATATCATTTTACACATTGCTTCTCGGCATTTTCATCGCGGCCTTGCGTCTTGCTTCCGCTCATTTAGGTCGGAAATCTAGGTTTACTTCAGTTAATGGTAGAACCAGAGTACAGAGCATTGTAACGAAAATAACCGTATAGTAATGTCAAAAATTGCATCACATTTGAAATGTTCACCTTAATGTGCAAATTCACAGTATACTAAACTCCGCAGTTTAGTATAGAGTGGCAAAAATACATTTTTACCTGGAAAACTTAAGACTGATTTTAAACTATTCTCGTTGTCGTGTATCATCCAAATGTCGTCAAACGTAGTTCTTGAAGTTGCGGACAACCGATGAACATACTCTTGATCTAATTAAATTACAATCATGCAATATCCTAAGGTAAGGAGGATGGGAATTATTTAAAACAACGCTATTTTGACCTAGAGGAAGAAACTTTACTAGCATTAGAACCAAATACTTAACATTTTCAACATGTTTTTAGTACTTATCTTATGAAATACTTTTCTTCGCAATGATGGAAATAGGAAATACTTTTTTTTATTGTCATTTTACAAAGTAAATGGTATTAAATTTAAGATCACTTACCCTGTTTCATGATATATTTATTCATCGTTATGAAAAAAGTATAAAGATCTCGTGGTTTTATATCTTATTAGGGCAGATGGCCAAGAAAATTTTTAATTAATTAACCAAAATAGCGTTACTTTGTATTTAAATAATTAGAAATGGAAAGTAGGAAAAATTTTAAAACATTGTCCAAGACCTTAACACAACAAAATATACCGGGTGATTCATTAAGGGTGACGAGCGGCCATATCTCGCAAACTACTGGGCATAGAAATTCAGAAAAAAAAAATTATAACTAAAGTGGCCATGAGAAAATCCTGGAAATAATTTTTAAGTTCCGCATTTTGTCGCAAGAGGGCGTAATTAAAAAGTACATCTTTGATAACACCATTAAAAAGCTTCGACAATTATGCATTATTTTGGTCTTATTCTCATTGGCGTACCGACTTTAATAAGAGGGGGGAAGCTGTTGAAAGTGTAATCAGTTAAATCGCTGTAACTTATAAACGACTTATCCGATTTTAGCAAGGTAAAGACTGTTTGGAAAAGAAATGTATGCACTTTCACCAATCGTATTTAGTTGTCCATAATAGTTCTAAAAAAAACATGCTAGATGGCGCAATTTGTAATAATAACACATTTTTTGATTTTACTCCGAAAATATAAATCATACGGTATAATTATGATACCATAATCGAAAAGTAGATGAAATTTGCTAGAAAAAATAATAAAACCGCAGCTTGATATCTCCGGTCGTTTCAGCGTTATCGCCAATAGAATAATTTTTAAAACTTTAAATAAAGAAGCGATTATATATTTTTTAGAAAAAGAGTGGGACGCCACTGATATTTTTCCATGTGGATATTATTTCGGATTAGCCTGGTCAATTATGCATAAAAATGGTCTCTTGTATTTTTCTCCCCAGGCACACCGTTCTTATTAAAATAATTAAATTAAATTAGACGCGCGGAAGCATGCCTATTAAGTGAAGGTGGTCATTTCCAACAATTTTAATAAAACATAATTTTTCATTATCAATGTTAATAAAAATAATAAATAGTAGAGATAATTTAATTTAATTAAGAACGGTGTGCCTGAGGAGAAAAACGCAAGAGACCATTTTTATGCAGAATTGACCAGGCTAATCCGAAATAATATCCACATGGAAAAATATCAGTGGCTACCCAATTTTTCATCAGCGCATTTGTTGTTGTTGTAGTCTCTTTTAAAGATTGGACATTATTTTAAAATTTAAAGTGGAAGGAAAATGCTCAAATAAACTGCAATAGATCTATCATGTGTGTTAATGGTTGAGTAATAAAAACTTCGATTTCTCTCAACCAGAACAAACTAAATTTGATCATTGCAATTTATATTAGCACGCTTTCTTTTATCATTTTTCTTAAGTAAAGGCTATGTACAAAGCCGTTAGCTATTATATAAGTAGTTTTCGTTACAAACTGGTACCCACTTCTTCAGTGGCCACATCTTATCAGCAGGGGCGTATTGTACTAGAAGCCCGCAAAGCCTATTTTGTAGCGCCAACTCTCAGAAGGCGCAAGATAATTTTGAAATAATACTTTAAAAAACATTAATTGTATCAGAAACCAAATTTTATGTTTTTTATGTTGGCACATACATCTTCAAAAAATATATTTAAAATTACACTTTAGTCTATTTCAGAAAGGTGTAGAGTAATAAGAGCTCATTAGGTATGCAAAGATACTACAGAGTGACCCAACGAATATTTAAGCCACTTTCAATTTGGCGTTAATTTCATTGCAAAATTCTTTATTTTCATTAAATGCAGGTAGTACCACCCGGGTTTGGGTCAATTTATGGGTTTTGCTTATTGTTATCCATTTATAAACACTGAAAATAGTGTGCATTATGTACATAGTATTAGGAACACTTTTTTTTTTATCAAACATAAAACAATACAAAATACATTATACAGAAATGAAATTATAAAAAATCATAATATTCTTCGTCATCTGAGAAACTGTCATCTCCTCTTGACGTTATAATTAACGGGTCGACGGTCCGATCGATCAGGTGGTCAAGATCCCACATTTTCTCCTCTTCTTTAATGACATGATGGACTGATTTTCGTCAGTTCTCTGGTGTCACTTCCTTAATGGCTTGATCAAACAGTAGCTTAACGTCTTTCATTTTGAATGTCGTGTTGTGTTTTACTACAAATCCTTTCACTTGCGCCCATATAGGATTTAGTTCGCAATGATATGGCGGTGTGCACAGCACAGTTACACTATGTTTTTCAGCTATATCTTATACGGCATATTTCATATGTTATCAAATTATCTTCTTTTTTTTCTTTGGTTAGTTATCATAAATAATTTAATGCACAAAATTTACCTACGCCTATGGCCGACACCGAAATTGAGCCGAACTGGACAGAATTTCCCATTTTATTACTCTACACCTTTCTGAAATGTGAAAAATCAAGTGACAATTCTGTTAGCAGTTTAGCAGTGGCAAAACATTGAGGGGGCGCGAAAGCGGGCTTTGGGGGCCTTAGAATGTTAAGTAAATGCGCTCCTGCTTATTAGATTTATTAGTTTTATTATCTAATAAGAATGCATCTTTTGTTTCTACAGATTATAAGTAGGTGATCATGTCCAAGAAAACATGCATTATAATCATTATATCATAACAATTATATGAAGTTGTTACATGAATCACGTTTTCCCATTTTCGTTTTACATGGCTCCAAAAGGGAACCCTGAAGATGGTAGTTTTTCAACATTTTCAAAACCATTAATGTGATGTTATTATAATTATTTACGGAATAAAAACGATAAAAAACGTCAAACATCACTAAAACTTTCTATTTTTACGATTAAAAATGACGTGCCTAGGTCTAAGTCTCTCTATTCTCAGTCTTTAACGATCAAAAACACATGATTATGCCTACTAGCAAACAAGCAACAATTATTAATTATTATTTCTTTATTTTCTTTTTCACAGCTTTTTGTTGGTATCACTGGTATTTTTATTTTTACAGTACTACACAGAATAAATTCATCTTAACCTGGTACTGTTTAGAAACTTCCGTACTATATGGCAAGTTTGGAGAATGACACTTTCTGAAATTATTGGTATAAATAACCTAAAAGGCTAAGTTTTTCCAAGTTGGGCTTGAAATTTTCATCGGAATGATGTATATTTTTTCTAGGTTCCATATGAAAGCTTTCTTGGTATTCTTCTCGATAAAAAGAATATCCGGACGGTTGTGATCTATTAGGTCTATTGTTCTATCCGTTATTATTGGCCTGTCTCAGTATAAGAGATATTCAGGAGCTTTAAGAACTGGCTCGGTTAAGTATTGATAGTATGGTGTAAGGTTTTTTTTAGGCCTAGTTTATGATTATCCCTTTTCAGATAAACGTTCGGTGCCATAGCACCACAACCAGCCCTAATATCTTCTATCGTTTCCCCAGGGCAATTACATTTTACACATCTTCCACATTTCTTTTTAAGATGACCTTTTTGCCATGTAGAGCTTTCTCTTGACAACTTACAAGCTGTTGTCTTGGCGCCGCGCGGTTGATTTTGGGTAATCCATTTTGCTGTAAGTCAAGGGCTGTATATCCAGCGTCTGCTGCTACACCAATTTTTGTAGAATTTCCCCATTTGACTCTTGGAAGTATTTTCTCATAGATGTCTCTTGTGACTTGCACAAGTTATATCTATTAATGATACCTCTTCCTCCCTCCCTTCGTTTTAGGTAGATTCTTTGAAGTGCAGAGCGCGGCTGGTGTAATCTGAATTTTGTCAACAGTCTGCACGTAAGTCTCTCTATTTCATACAAATCCGTGCCTAAGTTGGTACGAATGATTCCGAATGAGTAGGTAAGTATTGGTATTGCCCAGGTGTTGATGGTAGTAATAAGGTTACCAGCATTCAGATATTATTATTATTATTATTAATAGCTGGGAGAGGTTTGACATAAGTTTTATTATTACTTAGAAATTTTGACACTAAATGAATAGGCGTTAAAATTTCTTCACATATTTTTTGGACATAATCCCATTAGGCCCGCTATATCAATCTCTTGGTAGCTTTACCAGTCAGAAAATTTATATGGAAACAATGGTTTCTGTACACATTATCTTGCTGATAAAGTTACCAGGAGATGGATACTAGGCCGTTAGGCATATAAAAAAATATTGTTGGAAAATGATTTTTTTTCTATTCTTACCCTCGATAGTTTGTTTGTCGTCATGCTGTTGTTGTTCCTTATCTGGGTCCAAAAATCTGGCAGCCGTTGAAGAAAAGTTCTGGAAGGACATTTTCATGTACCGCTTCCTAATATCCAGGGCTTGAATAAGAAGTTTGGAGGCCCGCTCCAAATCTTCAAGAGGAACCTAAAATCAGTAATTTTTCAGTTAAGTAAACGAACACAAATATAACATTATTGTTTAAATTTGTTTTCTGTATAAAAATTCGAAGGAAAATGTCACATTTTTGTACAACTATTAAATAAACTAATGATTTCTGAATTGATAATTCCTTTCTAATATTTTTTCTTGGTTTTTTTTTACAGAATACGGATATGTAAATAATTATGAAGAGTTTTGGACTTGCATTGTCGTTATTTGTTATACGTTACAAGTTTCAACTGGTAAGTAATGAAAGTATCTCCAGTCGTCTTCAAATGAATACTAGTATTCAGTCCAAAACTCTGCTATCATTCAAGAAACATCATTGTGTCCAATCTTTAACCCATTAGTGCATGAGGTTATTTTTTTTCTATTTTCTGTGAAAATATGTTTTTTTACATGTGTAATATTTTAAAAATAAGAGTGAAATTCAAAAAAAATCGTCTTAATTTCTCAGTCGGTCAGAATGACAGGTCCATTAAAATGGACAGTATGCGCTGGGTCACTTTGAAAATAAGAAATTTTTACAAAATTTAGAAATATATTTATAAAAATAGTTTTAAGTTACATGATATAATTCATTGTGATACAATTTGAAACATTCTTTAGGATGTAAACCTATAGTGCATTTCTCGCAAATGGAATTAGCCTTTTTGGTACACTGTTTACGTCTTCTGTGAGTTTGACTGTAGGTACAGCACAATATGTCCTATATTATCATATCTAAAATTTGGTTAGCAATATCCTCTTCCCAGAATAAATTTAAAAAATCTAACGGTGTCCTGAGTCCTGACTAAAAGAGCATTTTCTGAAGGAGATCTTGGATTTCAATCTTGAGAGCTGTTGTAAGTGGGAATATTTTCTCAATTTGGTTTTATCCGTTTATGAGGAGGAATATTATATTTATTTTTTGATGTAGGAGTTTCTTTTGATGCCGTGGCTAATAATTTATTTCTTAGAATAGATAGAGGAATACAGTCTTCTTCATCTGAATCATCTGCTTTTAAGTTACTTTTAACGATTGAAAGAGAAATATTATCGTCCTCTATCGAATTATCATATCTTCTATCCCAGACTTGGCTCAATATTGATCTTGGTAGGTGATTAGGATCTGCGGTTTTTTGGTCCGAATCATCGCTATCGATGCATGTGTCTCCTTTAGTATCTTCTGGAGGTAGTATGTAGATACGATTTATGTTCTGTTGTTTTTCTTCATCGTCCTCTAGACTTTTCAGCAACTGGTGATACTAAACCAATACTGCGTAAAGTTTAATAAACAAGAAAAACATATGTTGTAATAAGAATAAAAATGGTTCCCAATATGCACAGTGTCCATTATAAGGGACCCAAGAAATATGGGTATTTTTAGGTTAGAAAAAATAGACACAAAAATTATCTCACATAAAATACTATTCTATGTGGAGTCAACAAACTATTTTAAAAAAATACACCTGTATATATAAAATTTATAATTAATAGGAAAAAGAAACTTACCCGTCGTCTCGTCGTGAGTACAATTGCGGATCCATGACAATGCGTTAACAACAAATTCCGCGTGTGGATCTAACTACTCACTGAAGAGAACTGACTAAGGACACCGTTTAGAAGAGTGGCAAATATGCAAACAAGTGATATTTTTTGTAGGTGCATGCTAGCAACCAGAAATATGTGTGTCCATTTAAAGATACATTATGCACTAATGGGTTAAGCAAACAGTAAAGAATTATGTTATATTTGTGGCGGTTAATCTAATTTATTGGATGTTATGGAGTATTGGTCGAAACCGAACAATATTTTATTTCAGGCTATAAATAGCCTATTTCGCTCGCTATATTTGCTTCTCGTTACCTCAATTTTCGTTACATGACGGGCGCCGTCAAAGGGAAGGATGACTATGTCAAATTTGTATGTTCTCGGAACTACTGGGCATAGAAGCCCAGGGAAAAAATTGTAATTAATGTGGCTAAGAGAAAATTCTGGAAATAATTTTTAAGTTCCGCATTTTGCCGCAAGAGGGCACAATTGAAAAGTAAATATTGAAATTCTAAATTTCTCCGAAACTTCCCACGTTAAGGCATACCTGGTAACATCATTAAACAGTTTAGACAATTCTGCATCATTTTGGTTTAAGCCTCATTGGCGCACCGACCTTGATAAGAGTGGGGGAAGCTATTGAAAATGTAATAATTTAAATTGCTGTAACTTCTAAACAACTTATCCGATTTTTAGTAAATTTAAGCTTGTTTAAAATGAAAAGGTAAGTACTTTTAATTGTCGTACAAATTTACATAATCATAAAAGTAAAACATATTTTTTTTGTCGTGGAATGCTTGATAACAACTTACTATGAAAACAATCACTTCTTCAATTAAAGTGGTAAAATAGTATATTACATACCAAGTGATGAAAGTGATACTTTTCAAACGAGGACTACGAGGAGATATTTAGCACGAGGCGTCAGCCGAGTGCGGAAATTCTCCGAGTTTTAGAATAATTACTTTCACACGAGTAATGTACACTATTTTTCCTACGACCACAAAGAATTATTAAAAAAACCTTTGATTTGTGAAAAAAAATATTTCAACTCTAGAGCTGAAAAAACATATTTCAACTCTAGAGTGGAAATACAAGGCATACTATTTAATTTAAACATATGATGCCAATTTAATAGATCGAAAGGTCACAGGTTCAAATTCCATCAGGAGTACTTGACTTTTTGTTATAAAAACATTAAATAAATTATAAAATTATTTTGAATTGAAATCTTCCTTGAGTGATTTTTTTTTATTTAATCAAGGAAATATGCATTAAAAATAAATTTAAAAAATTCACCCAACAAGGAAGATTTCAATTCAAAATAATTCTATAAATTATTTAATGTTTTCATAAAAAAAAGTCAAGTGCTCCTGATGGGATTTGAACCTGTGATCTTTCGATTCGTAGGTCATGGATCTAGTCTCTAGGCTATGGCGACCCATAAACATTTTCTGCTTAAGTTTAATATATGACATTTTCTTCAGCGGGGCTTGTTTTGACTGGTAATAAATTTTCCAGTACCTATATTCTTAACTTTTTCTAATTTCAGATGGCGTATTTTCACACTCTAATTCTGAATCACTCGACAAATACATGATAAATAAACTAAACTGCTCTCTAAAATTTGTTCTTTTTAATAAATAGGTGTGGTCTGTCAAATTGGCATCATATGCCTAAATTAAATAGTGTGCCTTGTATTTCCACTCTAGAGTTGAAATATTTTCTTTCAACACGCGTGTGATATTTGGCGCTTTCGAGCCAAGTTAACCGTGCTTTTTTTCTTATTTTCATAGGTGGTCGTAGGAAAATTATTCTTTTGGTAGTAACTCTAAAACGAAAGAAGATGTTGAATGCGGTCTACATATTTTTTCTTGCAAATTTAATCTACTTTCCGATTATGATGTCATAGTTATACCGTATGGTTTGAGTTTTCGGGATAAAATGAAAAAAACTGTTACTATCACAAATTACTATCGTGTACCAATGGATACGACAATTAAAAGTACTTACCTTTCTATTTTAAACAAACTTAAGTTTACTAAAATCGGATAAGTCGTTTAGAAGTTACAGCAATTTAAATGATTACATTTTCAATAGCTTCCCCCACTCTTATCAAGGTAGGTACGCCAATGAGGCTTAAACCAAAATGATGCAGAATTGTCTAGGCTTTTTAATGATAATACCAAAGGTATACCTTAATGTGGGAATTTTCGGAGAAATTTAGAATTTCAATTGTGCCCTCTTGGGGCAAAATGCGAAACTTAAAAATTATTTCCAGGATTTTCTCTTAGCCACTTTAATTCGGATTTGTTTTCCCTGAGTTTCTATGCCCAGTAGTTTCCGAGATACGGCCGGTGGCCATCCATAATGGGATACACAGTACTGTTTTTGTTCGTATTTGTGATTAACATTCATTGCATAAATATACCTAACTCGAGCACTATCGCTAATTTTGTAGGGGCAAACGTTTTACAAACTCTAAATTTTAAACCATTTAAATTAAATATCGTACCTACTCTTCTGAATTGCATGCACATGTTAATGATAGGTTTTCACCAATCAATTAGTAGGATGATTTAAGAACATAATACATCAATAACAAAATTTATTTTTTTAAACGGGTTCTGTGAAAGATTAATACCCAGCGAAGTAAATAAATAAAAAATTGGAACTTTACCAAGGCCAGGGAGGCTTTAGAAGATTGAATAAATTTCTTATTAACGGAATCTGCATCTCCAGAAGGATCAGATACGTTAAGCGAATAGAAAAACATGAGTATTATTCTAAAATTATAAAACTAACCTGGATATATGACATTTTAGTAATTTAGTGCTTTGTGTCAACATTTTTACTGGTGGTAGGTTAGTATAAATATACACGGGATGATTTATCCATATATTATATGAATTGTAGGATTAATAGTATATTATGTTACAAGGACGAAAAAATGCAGTATTTCGGACGTATTGCGGGAGATTACTGGACGAGGCAAAGCCGAGGCCAGTAACCCGCATAGTCTGAAATACATTTTTGAAAATTGATGACATACAAGATTTGGGAACGGCTTTGTTAATAAAAATTCCCTATAATAAAACAAACAAATCGAGATCATTTACGGTGACTGGAGAATATCTAAAGTATTATAGAAATTATCTGGCTTTACGTCCAACAAATATGAGTGATGGGCGATTTTTTGTGTCTTATCGCAATGGAAAATGCCATAAGCAAGTTGTCGGTATACACAAATTTGGCTCTATACCTCAGGAAATAGCATCTTACTTAAAACTGCCGAATGCCAAGGAATTCACGTTCAGAAGAACATCGGCCACATTACTTGTAGATGCGGAAGCAGACATAACATCTCTAAAACGGCATGGAGGCTGGAAGTCTTCGGGAGTAGCCGAGGGCTACATAGATGATTCCTTAAGTAATAAGTTAGAGCTGACCAAGAAAATATTCAACATTCCACAATCTGACCTGCAGTCAGTCTCGACTCAGGTGTCGCAATCCGTCTCCCAATCGAGTTCAACATTGGAGAATAATATCATAACGGAGACCAAAAATAATAACACATCCTCAAAATCAAATTTACATCACCCCGTTCTTGTTCAAAATTGTTCTAATTGTACATTTAATATAAATATTGTAAATAAATGAATAAAATAAACTGTTGAAAATATTTTTAGTGTCCGACAAAATGTTTTTCGGACTAGGACGACAAAGGTTGCCTAGCTACCACCGCAATAATCAATACCTTATTAAAAAGGTTACCTTTTCGTCCAAATATCTGATCTATAAAACGTCATTTTTTGACACAATCGGATAAAAAAGTTATTTACATTACTAGATGCGAAAGTTAATTTTTTGGTGTGAGGCGGTTTTTGAATTGCTGAGGCGAAGCCGAGGTGATTTAATACCTCCGACCACCAAAAAAGGCTTTCGCATCGTGTAATGTATTAAATTTTTCCTACTACTATATTAAAATGACTATTTAACTATGGTCATATCACTTTAACTTGAGAAAGATGACAGAAACCCATTAAACACGCGTTAAATTTTACTTGACACTTTAGAGAAGTGAGGTTAGGGTACATTTCAAAAAGTGACAATTCTGTCAGATTTGTTTATTTTTTATTTTGCTGTAATTAAAACCTTTCTTCGGTGGTATTCGTACATTTGAGTGAAAATTATAGTTAAAAACATTTGTGGATTATGTGTTTAGTTATCTATGCCCTTTGACCGGTCAGTTTATTAAATTTAAGTCGAAAATACCTAAATGTTGGCGATGTTCCAGTTATGGATAAATAAAACTTCTTTGCTTTGAGTGGCAAAATAATGTTTTGGTTTTTAATAAGCTGATAAAGAGACTGGAAACCTACCCTTTATGGTGAGAGCAGAAGAATGAAAACTTTATATATACCTAAATTTCATTGAAGAAGTGATTTTAGTGCGAGAATTAATATAAATTGGACACCTCTATGTTATGATGAAAGCAGAATTAAAACCTTTATATACCTATGTAATACTCCAAAGAAAAGCTGTTTCTACTACACAACTTAATTGGACAGTTTTATAAGAGAAAGATTACTCCATTTTAATTTCACAGCCATGTTATGTTTAAACCCAACTAAGTTTGTTAAAAACAATATTTTAGTCAAGAATGTCAGAAAAATGCATCGAATGCACTTACCCTAACATAAGTATGTATTTATGTGTTGCTTGAATTAACAAAAATATAGTGGATTAATAAGAAGTTATCAAAGGAGAGATGTGCCAAACTTCTACAAAGAAACTTCCTCTCGAACTGTGTAGTGTACAACTGGAATCGACTAAGTGAAGACACAGTCAATGCAACCCCAATAAACCAATTTAAGAATAGACTTGACAGAGACAATAAACAATGGAACAGCTCATGCGTCCTTTACACACTGTGATAACAGAATAGTCTCATCGGTTCTACCTCTTACTATTGCTAAATAATAATAATTTGTGAGTTTTTTTAGACCATTTTCTATTTTACAGGAATTAATTAGGTTAGTAATATTTTATACTCTATGGTTTATTTTAAAATATCTAGATACGTATAAGCATTACGGCTTAATACTTTTGAGAAAAAAGTATTCCTAGGGAGCATGGTTAACAAATATGGGAAAAATAAAATAATCTTTATAAGTATAGTCAACTAATAAATGTATGAACGTCAATACTTACAATCCAATGTGTTTGTGTACTAATATATTAAAACATGATTAAAACTATAAGACTATGTTTTTATTTACACTTAGCAGTCTCTCTAGCATAGTTATTTTTAAAAAATGAAAATTCTTTATTGATAGAAATCAAACTGAAACAATACTTTATTCTTACATTATACTTTTTCTCATTTTTCAAAATAGGTAAGTTTATTTAGACAATTAAATAATAATTAATCTATGTATACAAATCAAATATATTTCAGTTTTAGGTTTACAGTACATTTCTTATATTAAATACACCCTATATTTGTTATATATGAAGAAATTAGTATTAAAATTAAGTTTGCTTGAGTTGCAATTGTATATAACTAAGTACTATTTAAAAAAATATATTTGTTCGATGACTCTACTAAAATCTTTATAAATAAATATTACTCGAACTTTCACAATTATGACTTTTGAACTTAAGTACAAGAGGGTCCTTATCTAATAGGAAGCCTTCTGTTTTATTCTTCTTCAAGAACGTTAGTCCTGTGTTTAAGTCAGTATATATTCTGTTATGTCTTAGATGTGACCGGTGGTTTATTGTTGAAAGTAGACACAGTTTATTCGGTATATAAATTTATTCACACTACATAATATCACAGATTCGACATACTAAGTTAAAATGGAGTAATAGACAGAGGGCTTGTGCGCACTGTACTATCGTTTTAGTAGGAAATTGTATCCCTACTCCTAGACGTTCGCCTTAAGGCGGCTCGTCTCTGAATGTCGACAACATATTCTATAAACATGCTTCCTTGTGCTTCCCAAATTAGTAATTTATTAGTCCATAAATGCCTTTTTTTTGTCACGACGATAGGTCTTTCCTTTTCATAAATGGTTCTAAAAAAATAACGATTTTTGGAAATTATTTTTTTTTAATAAACAAATTTCAAATTTTTTTTTTTGACTATGGCTATTAACGATCACGCTGTATAAAAAAGACATAAAGTGAAGTAACACACATTGTACTAAGCGGTCCAAAAGACAGCCTACCCATTGAAGTGAAAATGGAATGGATTGAATTTTAATGAAGATATATGGGTTTTGAAAATCAAATTAGTGTATTTAAAACTTATATATTTGGTTGCACAAAGATTTTTAACAACAATTAACTAACCAGCAACTTTGACTCTGACATAAATGACATTGGTGGGCATAATTTACTCACAATCAAACTTGCCAACCAGATCTATGTGATTGTGAAAAAAGTTTTTCTGCCAATATCATGTATGCCACCGTCAAAGTGGCTGGTTAGTTATTTATTATGAAAATTCTTTATGCAACCTGACATTAGTCTCCCCATTATTTTCACCATGTCATTGTATTGACATGCAATGATATTGATTTTTTTGGAATTATATAGTTTTATCCTCGGCTTTATCAATAAATCATTTTAACTGTAAGTTGTTTTCCTAAAACAGAAAAAAAAATTGTCAGATACAAATGTATGTAAAGAAAACATCTAAGAGCCTGCTAACAAATGCTAATAAAAATAAAAATAAAAAATTCTTGTAACATTATTACTGCAACATGCAATTCTAATTAAAAAGCTGATAAAAAATTAGAATTAGAACATGTGCAAGTATAGGTATAGGAAATATAGAGACTATTACTATCTCATATGGGACTCCCAAAGCTATTGAAAAGCACAGGTGTCAGCTTTAAGTTAATTTGTCTTAGGTTTTCCCGAGGGGTTTCCATAGATTTCCTGGTGTATATATAATAACTTACACAAATTTTCCTATAAGATGTGTTGTCCATGATCTGAAACACTATATTTTAAAGTTTTTACATGTCATCTTGTATGTAACCATCATGAAATCTTTTCTATAAAATAAAAAAAAATCAAATTGGTAGTGCAGTTGCTGACAAACATATACCAGGACATAACAGACATACATGTACTGACATGATAAACTCTAAAAGGTTATATTGAGCACAATTACATTTCAAATGGGGGTTTTCAGATAAAAATTATTATTTCTTCGGGTTTGTGGTTCGATCTTAAAGTAAAGTAGGTATATACCTATTATGCAGAAAATTATATTAATTAATGTGTTTTTAAGCTGATATAATGTAACATCAAAAAAAGTTGTGTAGTGTAAAACAGTTAGTAATTTAATATTGCGTCCATAACTTGAAATATTTACATAGAGCACATCGTATCATATCAACCCCCAAAAATAGGAAAAAAACATTTATTTCAGAGATCCTATGCATGCATACACCAGTTTTTTATTAATTTTTTCTGAAAGAGTGATCAAAATGGTGCCAGAGTTGAAGATATGAGACTTAAAATATATTTTCATTGAACTAACCGAGAACAAGAATATTATCTACCTACATGGGTATTGAAAATGGTAAAATGTACTAAAGGTTTCATGCAAATTAGGAAGCTAACACGTGTAAATACCTACCTCTAAACTGGTTTTTATGTTTAACAACTGTTCACTTATTTAAAAAATCTCCAGTCTTTTCTGCACAATTTCTACAACATTTAAAGCATAAAAATAATGTAAATCTAACAAAATGAAAATCTGTATTTACCTTTGTTGTAAGTAAATCCTTTTCCAACACACTTATTTACATTATTTTCTGATATATTCAACAGGGCCCCAATCGACCTTAAAACTTTTATTATATGCAACAGAAATAGAAATTAAACTGGTAAATAGTCCTTAAATGTTAGAAAATTAAGACAAGTCCATAAAACCACATAAAATTATAAGGTTTAAAGAAATAATATTTTTACTTTTTGAGGTAATGTCATATCGGCTTGTCAGAAAAATATCCTACGGTATTGCCACTTCTAACGGTTACAATGTTGCCATGTTATTACTGTAAATTGGAAAAGAATGTAATTAATTTTAAAAAACTTTACCATCACGAATACTCAAAAGTTAATATTCATTCCCAAAAAGTATTTTTTAAATGAATTTAAAGCTATTTTGTTGAGAAACTGGGCTTTTTTGTTAGCGAAAGTAGGCAACCAAGAAATCATTTATGAAAACCAAGAGATCACAATGGCTTTGGTACAAAACAACACATTGTTCGTTTTTTACAATAACTATAGTCATTTTTATCTCGTATTATGCAAAATGTCAAATTTGAAAAAGATAGATATAAACCTGATGTCTTTAATGGCATTTAAAATTTTCTATAAGTAAAAGGAACAAACCCTTTTTTCTTCTGTGAGTAAAAGGAAAACGCCTAATTCGACAAATATGTTACCGTTTAATTTTGCCATGGATTCACCCAATGGAATTAATTTTTCTTCAATTGTTTTTTGTGTCATCTTTCTCAAGTTAAAGTGATTTGACCATAGAGTGTTTTACACTGGCAAAATGTCATAGCAACGGCCGGTCTTCTACTGGCAAAATTACTACCTGCACCTACCTGGACAAAATTCACATGTGATTTTTGCCGCGGCAAAATTTTAATTTTTGATTGAAAGAAGTTTTGTTACCATGGTTCTGTTAATTATTTAAAATGTCATTGTATTATTTCTTGTTAACAAACGTCAAATTATTTTAGTTCAAAAATGAGTGTTTCTGAAGAAAAAAACAGATTTGGAATACAATCCATTACAGAAATTAAAAAGGCAGTGTCGGAGAATATACCTCCAAATACGCGTATCTCCAAAACTTCCATTTGGCGACAGTTTTCGCAGTTCTTATTGATAAGAGATTATAAGCTTGAAAAGCATACTCCAGCCGAAGAATTAGCAAAAATTATGGAAGATTATGCTTACAACATGAAAAAACTAAATGGAGAGGACTACAAAGAGTCAAGTATCAAAAGCATATGGAATACCACGGCGCAGATGCTACAAGAAAAGTATTATCAAGAATTTAATATAAAAATAGACCCATTTACCGACATTGTTTTTAAATCAGCCCGTTTGGCAAAGGACTTAAAACGAAAACAACTTCAAGGTAACCAAGAAAAAAGAAAAACAAGTTCGAAAGCCCTTACAACACAAGAATTATTGGAAATGATAAAAATTCATGACGAAGACACCCCAGACGGCCTACAGAAAAAAATATTTCACTTATTTTCTTTTGAACTTGCGTGGCGAGGCAACGAAGCAGTGAACTGCAAAGTACATTATTTCCACCAAGAATTAGACCTAAATGAAGAATTTACGGGACGTATCGAATACAATCCCATATTTTCAAAGACTACACAAGGAGGTGCAAAAGCCTTGGCCAGTAGCAAATGGTTGGTAAAAAACAACACTAACAAAGATCTTTGTCCTATTCGTCTATTTTTAAAATTATTTGAAAAAAGAAATACCAATCCAGAAATTACAAGTGACAGGCTCTTTTTGACAGTTCATCCAAATTGGAAAAAAGGAATTTGGTACAAAAACATGCCTATTGGAATAAACAGCATGTCGAAATGGACCAAAATCTCAGCAGAAAAAATCGGCGTAAATACCAAAAAATTTAAAGTAACAAACCATTCACATCGCTCTTCCACTATTTCTGCCCTTGCAAAAAATGGCGTTGGTGAGCAAGAAATTATCAAATTAACAGGACATTCCCACGCCAATTCTTTGAAGCCTTATTTGCAGTTAGACTCTGAACATCATTTAAAATCAATTGCAAACTTAAGAGAAAAAGCACCAGATCAAGTAATATCATCAAATCAAAATCAATCAAATAATGCACAAACGTTTAATTATCACAACTGTAACTTTTTAATAAATAAGTAATTTTTTTGTTTTATTCTTAAATAAAAGTTTTCTAATTTTATTGTTCTTTGTCTTTTTTCTAGTTAAATAGTCATGTCGAATACCACTCGAGAAAAAATTGTGTAAGCAAAATTGTTCTCAAGGATTTATTTAAGTTTGTTTCTTTTAAGCAATTTCGCTCATGACTTTTTCGACAAAATCACTCGCCTGACGGCTCGTGATTTTGTCAAAAATGTCATTCGCGAAATTGCCAAGCAACAAACTTTCATACCTTTCGAAAATTTTGCCGACAAAATTTTATCTCTTGTGATATTATATATGATAAAATAAGTTTTTTTTCCACCTGTAAAATAATCCATGACAACTAGTTATTTGAGTATTGTCAGAGTCTGTCAGTACGATTTTTTTTATTTTCGCTACTCAAAATGTTCTCCCAAGATCAAAATGTTGATATTCAGAAGACGGCTAGATTGGCATGTGTCTCACTATTACCGGAGAAGTCAAAAGATAGATATTCGCAAATTTACAACCAGTTTCTGGAATGGTTCGTGGATAAAAACGTTTCTCAAATTGACGAAAATGTGATGTTAGCGTACTTCCAAGAGAAATTTAAAGATTTATCACCTTCGTCCCTACAACCACAATATTCCATGCTCAAATTGACGATTTCTGTGTACAAAAATATAGATATTTCGCAGTTTAAGTAACTCATTGCTTTTATTAAACGAAAAAACGATGGTTACGAAGCTAAAAAATCTAAAATTTTCAGTAAAGAAGAAAAGAAATAATAAAATTTTTACTTGACGCTCCTAATCATTGCTATTTATCTATGAAAGTAATAACAGTAATGGAAATAGCTGGAGTATGTCGGATCAATGAGATCCATAAAATGATATTGAAAGACGTCGAAATCAAGAATGATGTAGTTATAGTTAAAATCCTCCAGAGCAAAAACAAGGTTCAAAGAAGTTTTGTGATAACCGATGATGCAGGTCCAGTTTCTTTTGTGAGGTTACTACAAGATTACATTAAACTTAGGCCAAATAACGCACAAAAAACGTTTGTTCTATCGTTATGAACGAGGTAGGTGTGTCAATCAGGTGATTGGAAAACACACTATTTCGAAAGTTCCCAAAGAAATTGCCAAATTTTTGAAACTTCAAGACATAAATAAACACACTGGTCACTCGTTTAGAACATCAGCTACGTTTCTCGCAAATGCTCCAGGTGTTGACATTTTGGATTTGAAAAGACATGGCGGTTGGAGGTCTTCGTCCGTTGCGGAGGAATATATTGGTGATTCGTATACTAATAAAATCGAAATTTCCAAAAAGATCTTAAATGGAACTCATACTTTTTTCCTTCTAACGACATGAGAGTAAAAAATACAACGAGTTGTAATAAGGTCCAAATCCAGGATAATAACGAGACGATAATACGAAGCGGCGAAGCTATTGAATTGAATAATATTCCATCAATTTATCTTTCAAACTGTTCAAATTTCACTATTAACCTTAATGGCAATAAATAATTATTATTTAAATTTTATTTTATTGTTATTATACCACTTGTTTTTTAAATAAATATAAGCATTTGATTATTAATTTTTTTTTACAAAATTCACTTGAATAAATACAATAAAAATTTCCTATAAGTATTCGTCTTTTCCTACGACCACCTATAAAAATGAGAAAAAAACACGGTTAACTCGGCTTGAAAGCGCCGAATATCACACGCGTATTAAAACAAAATATTTCAACTCTAGAGTGGAAATACAAGGCACACTATTTAATTTAAACATTATGATGCCAATTTGACAGACCACACCTATTTATTAAAAAGAATAAATTTTAGAAAGCAGTTTATGGTCTAACTTATTTATCATGTATTTGTCGATTGATTTCGAATTAGAGTGTGAAAATACGCCATCTGAAATTATAAAAAAGTTAAGGATATACTAGAAAATCTATTACCAACAAGCCCCGCTGAAGAAAATGTCATATATTAAACATAAAATTTGTATGTGTTGCCATAGCGTAGAGACTAGAGCTATGGCATACAAATCGAAAGGTCACAGGTTCAAATCCAAATCAGGAGTATTTGACTTTTTTTATAAAAACATTAAACAAATTATAGAATTAGGTATTTTGAATTGAAATCTTCCTTGTTGGATGGATTTTTTAAATTTATATTTAATGCATCTTTCCTGGATTAAATTTTAAAAATTCATCCAACAAGGGAGATTTCAATTCAAAATACCTGATTCTATAAATTGTTTAATGTTTTTATAAAAAAAAAGTCAAATACTCTTGATGGGATTTGAACCTGTGACCTTTCGATTTGTAGGCCATAGCTCTAGTCTCTACGCTATGGCAACACATACAAATTTTATGTTTAATGTATGACATTTTCTTCAGCGAGGCTTGTTTTGACTGGTAATAGATTTTCTAGTATATCCCTTAACTTTTTTATAATTTCAGATGGCGTATTTTCACACTCTAATTCGAAATCACTCGAAAAATACATGATAAATAAGTTAAACACTAAACTACTTTTTAAAATTTGTTCTTTTTAATAAATAGGGGTGGTCCGTCAAATTGGCATCATATGTTTAAATTAATAGTGTGCCTTGTATTTCCACTCTAGAGTTGAAATATTTTTTTCAACTCTAGAGTTGAAATATTTTTTTCACAAATCAAAGGTTTTTTCAATAATTCTTTGTGGTCGTAGGAAAAATAGTGTACATTACTCGTGTGAAAGTGATTATTCTAAAACTCGGAGAATTTCCGCACTCGGCTGACGCCTCGTGCTAAATATCTCCTCGTTTGAAAAGTATCACTTTCATCACTTGTTATGCAATATACTATTTTTTGTCCTGGCACCGAAAGTAATACTTTACATAGCTAGCAACGTATAATATTCAGGTAACTCGAATGTTTACTTTCGTTATCTGTCGTGTTGCTAGGGCCCGAAAGTTAATTTATTTATTCAGTAGTAGAAAAAACAACGTCCTCACTGCATTTGGTTTTGAAAAATCGAGCAGAGCGAGCAGATGCAGATGTAATGTCATGTGATATTCGAGCTAAACGAGCACGTAGCATCGTGTTAAGGAGTCTACTTAGGTTCAATCGGCCGGCAGGCGGACGTCAGTCGCTGGCAAATATCGATATGGCCAACTTTGGTATTTCAAAGAGAATAACTTCTATATTTTAGCATTTTAGCATTATTAAAATTTAATCTTACCCCACTAGTATCTTCCCCGGAAATTGAGACTCTTTGAAAATGTGGAACATAAAGTTCATGTTCGTCCAAGTCCTCAACTTCAGCCGCTCCAGGAATTGATGGTTCATAATGACTGCGACGATCGTCCAAAGCTCTGTAAAAATAAATATGTATTTTAGGCAGAACATTGAAATAGAATTTGAAAAAACATTCTGAATAATAAAATAATGTATTTTTTTACGGAAAGTCTATCACCTCGGCACATAAAAGTTCAAGGTTTTTGACGATATTTTTATTCTAAAATAGATATTTTAATGTTGGCCAACATCAACTTCGGTGGCTACGTACTAGTGGTCCACTTTTGTAGGTAATAACAAATTTTTAAACGAACAAAATATGCACATTTATTTCGAAAATTCTAGTGATTTCAGCATTTCTATGAGGATTTCGTAATTTATGAGGAGTACCTACGGAATACAATAAAAAAGGAAAGAATTAAAAATAACTCTAAGTTTTCCTTTACTATACATTTTAAAAAAAATTTTGGTGGTTACTTGATATCTCTACATGTTTCAAGTGTAGAAACACTTATCATCAGGAGAGTAACTTTAAGAAAGGAAAGAAACTGATATCTTAACGGAGCTTAAGATGCATTGATATTTAAATTGTATTTTGAAATTTAATAAGGAAGAAACGTGCTACCAAAATAATTAAAGAAAAGGGACTAGTGATGACATCCAGAATAGCACACACAGGTGTAAGAGGGAGAGTATTAGTGAGTCTTAAAATTATGGGTTCGGCATCTCGACTGAATGGTAATAACTTAAAGGTTTTTGATACACTAATGTCGGGTTGCACAAAGATTTTTTTCCATAATTAACTAACCAGCAAGTTAGATAAATGACTTTAGCATGCAATATTTACTCACATCAAAGGTATCTGATTAGTTAATTAAAAATTAAGGTAACCGGGGCACTATGATTGTGAGAAAATTATTTCTACCAATGTCATGTATGTCACCGTCAAACATGCTGGTTAGTTAATTATTGTGCAACCCAGCATAAGTTTAAGGAAAGAAACTAATCAAAAATCAGAGCAAAATAAATTGGAAATTTTTTTTCTCTTATTTATATTTATTTTAAAGGACCATTTTAATTTTAAATTGCAGGGGGTGAAATGGTCGACCTGAAAAGTACAAATAACATGTAGACTGATGATTAAGGTGAATGTAAGAAACTTACCCCTTGTAGAAGTAATAGTTAGAAATTAAGAGTCGGAGTAGTAAAAATTAAGAGTGACGATTTCGAGTGAGGATTGCGAGTGATGATTCCGAGTGATGATTTCGAGCGACCTTTTCGAGTAATTATTAGAAACACGACATTCAAAATGAAAGACGTTAAGCTACTATTTGATCAAGCCATTAAGGAAGTGACACCAGAGAACTGGAGAAAATGTGGGATCTTGACCACCTGATCGATCGCACCGTCGACCCGTTAATTATAACGTCGAGATGATGACAGTTCCTCAGATGATGAAGACTATGATTTTTTATAATTTAATTTCTGTATAATGTAGTTTTTGTATTTTTTTTTATAATGTTTAATAAAAAATAAGTGTACCATTTTCAGTGTTTGTAAATGGATAACAATAGGCAAAACCCATAAATTGACCCAAACCCGGGTGGTACTACCTACACTTGATGAAAATAAAGAATTTGGAAATAAAATCAATGCCAAATTCTAAAAGTGGCTTAAATATTTGCTGGGTCTATCTGTAGTCCTTTTACCTAATGAGCTTTTATTACTCTACACCTTTCTGAAATAGACTCTATGGGAATTTATTAATTTTATTTAGTAAAAATTTGTAAAAGATTAGAGTAAAAATTAATGCCAACTATAAGATGAAGTTTTTTTCACTCAGATTATAACTCGAGTACTTGTGTCAATAATTCAGTGACATCGACTATTTTAATAATCGAGTACTCAGTGATAATTCGCTCGAGTGATCCCAACAGTAGATAAAATACCTTGTTTTACCTACATTTTAACGTGTTTTTATAAATATTTAAAAAAATAATATATAAAAATTTAATTGGTTATTCAAATTTTCAAAAAAAAAATGTTTAAAGTAATGTTTGAAATTAATAATTTGTATAATTTAATTTTAAATTATTTTAAAAAAAATGTATTGTGGGAAATATTTACATAAAAATAAAATTAAAAAGAACTTTTTACGTAAACTAAACTATGCCTAAACTAAAGGCACCTAATGGCAAGATGCATTTCAAATAAAATTTTTAAAAAAATAAAACAAACCTGAAACTCGCTTGAAATATTCCCCATTCTGACGCAAAACCAAACATTTAAAAAATTATTTTTCAGCAAAAAATTACCAAAAATACCGTTCTTTTTAGCACCGTCGCCTTTCAGGATACAATCCGATTACACGCACTACCTCTCGCGCTTTTTGTTTTTATATCCTTGCCCTACACAGCCTTACTTCGTGATTTTATTCAACTTGAACTAACTAATCCACACCAAGGGTGACAATCTTTATTGATTTAACATTTTTTTAAAAGCATACACGTGTTTTCTGGCGTCAGGTGAATCCTTTTACCTTAATCCCTAGTAAGAAGAAAACACTTCGTGGGCGTACTTTGTAAAAGTCACTGTATGGGGAAATGAGACTATCAATGACATTGGAAGCTATTTGCAAACAAAAAATATAATTAAATACAGCTAAACGAAAAAAATAATCTCATTTTAACCTATGCCATCCTCTGCGTGATGATATGGACAAGCAGCAATAAAACAAAAAATAAACAGATATTGAAGGCAATGAAAAATGAATATAAAAAAATTGTTAAAATCTATTTCATAAAAAAATTCCATTTTCCGAAAATCGAATGGAAATATTGACATTTTTGATAATATTTTTGAAAGAAAAAGACAATATAGTCAGATCTAGTCTTAACGTGCAGGTCCAAAGGTCACTGATCATATGCGTCAAATCAGACAACACAGAGGCTATCAAAATGTGAGATTATTTACAAATATACCGAAGGAAGGAAAAATAGTTTCATTATTTTAGCTATCGCGAAGATAGCCACATATAGGTACCTAATATTATTAGTTTTGTAAAAATGATGTACAGGGGAGTTGAAAAAGTTACAAAAAAAATTATATAATCGTTAATTATATACCTACTGTACCCTTTAATTAAAAACGACAATAATAAACAGTGCAATTTATTTTAACAATTTTACTACTAACACCTAAAAATACAATGGCATTTAGTCTGATAAACTATTTCGATAATGAAGGAAAAAGTGGAAATTCGCAAACCAATATGCAGGAAACCGTAATGAAAACACTGGGAATTAGTTTAAGGATTATGCAGAATAATGTGCATGAAAAAAAAGCATAATATAATACCCAAGAATGTAAACGAAAAACACCGTTTATAATTATAGCCTAAAAACTCTCATCGTCACTTATAAAATCTGAAAAGTCCTCGACATCTAGTACTTGTTCTCGATCCCACCAATCCCTTATTAATATTTCTGTATGTTCCACCGATTTCTTCCAGTACTCTTGTGTAATATGATCTAACAAATCTTTCCAAACTATTTGTACTTGGTCGGATTTAAGACCATCGCCTACATGTTTTTCATAATAAGACTGCACCAGCCCATATTAATTCTATTGCGTTAAACTGGCAATGATATGGTGGCAGTCGTAGAACCTCATGACCATATTCACGCAGTATTTCATCTACCGCGTATATTTTGGGTTTTTTAAGAGACTTTGCTATTGATAGGAGTTCCGATTTAAGCATATTTGGTAAAGGATTTTGGTTGTGTTTTTCCAGCCACTCATAAATATCACTTTTCCTCCAAGATGAAGTAGGCTGTTTATTTAAAATTCTTAAATGATATGATGCATTATCTAATACAATTAAAGACGGAGCATCCAAATTTGGTATCAATTGAACTTTTAACCATTTTTCAAACATTTTGCAGTTCATATTATCATGATAGTCAGCACTTTTTGATGTTGAAGAAAAAATTAAACTCGCACCTGCAACATATCCTGTTGCAAAACCGGCATGCAAAATAATAAAACGCTTTCCCGTACCGCACCCCTTTTTCCTTTTATCACTTTTTACAGACTCATCTTGCCAAGATTTTGAACCACTTTCATTCGAAAATATCCACTTTTCGTCTAAAAATACCACTTTTCTAAATTTCGATTTGTAATTGTATCCGTATATTTTTTTAAAAACTGAACACGCTGACTCACTATCTGTGGCTGCTCACATAAAAATCTTCGGTTACAGTCTTTTTTATAGCTAAAACCTAAATTTTTTAATAATTTTGATAACGCCTCAAGTCCAATTTCCAAAACACCCCGAATTTTTAATGTTTTTTGTAAAACGGCAACGGAAAATAACTGTTAGGAAATATTTATTATTGTACTGTAAGGAAATATTATTTCTGTACGGCTACTTGTAAAGTAAAATGTGTTAAGCATTGACAATTCAATATTACTGTGTTTCCATAGTTATAACACAAATATTTAATGGCATCCTTTATTTGTGAACAAAGTTAATAATATTTGTTTCAAAATTTTAACAAGTTGCTTGTAATAAGTTATGTTCTTTTAATAATTTTTCGATTTACGGAAAAGTAGTATGTATACCTCGTAGAAAAAGCCACATTCCCGGATTCCGTATTGTAAGTCTCGGCTTCCGCCTCGACATACAATCTTTACGGTCGTCCGGAAATGTTCAGCTTTTCCTACTAGGTATACAATCTACTATTGTAAGCTATGCTAAGAAAAAAAATTATAATAATAACGCATAAAACTCGTAAGACGTATGGCTATTGCCTGTTGAAGACGTTGATGTTCCTTGAATTATATCGAGAAAATAACCAGAGAACTCGTTTTTCGACAATTGACATCCAGATACATGATAAATTAATTTGCCATAAAATGTTTTGCTCTATTAAGGTATGATATTTTGTCGTAGACTATAACTAATAATAATAATGGATCATAACTATTGTTTTGAAAGTGTTCACTGGCGGGGTGGTACGGTTTTTCACTTTGGAACTAATGGTCGCGGTTTCAAATCCCGCTTCGGACAGTTTACTTTTTTTTATTCAAATTTAGTTTTTTTAGGTTTAAACTTTATTTTAGTAATTATTTATTTTTTTAATCGATTTTAACTAAAAAAATTCAAGAGAAATAATGAATTTAAATGCTAAATATCTCCTCGTTTGAAAAGTATCACTTTCATCACTTGTTATGTAATATACTATTACCGGGATTCTGTTGGTTGGCAAAAGCTGGCTATTATATTTACAGATAAATATTTTTTCATTTTTTTTTGCGTACGTGCGTTCTCATTTATCTATTGCTTATATATTTAGTGCAGGTCGGCAACGCTGTCTTGCTATCATAAGCTTATAATTACTACAGTGCGTTAAATTCTTATCCTGTGAACATAGGGGGGAAACGTAAATAGTTTGGTCTATGGTATAATTAGTCTGAGGAATTTACTGAATTTGTAAAAACTTGCTTTACCATTTAGTGACGACTCGCGGTCTTAAAAAATGGTGAAGAGCCAAGTACTTATAGTGCGGGTACATTGACTAATTTATAAACTAAGTAGGTACATACGTACACTAGTGAATTAACTAAAAAATAAAAACAAAACTTTTTAATCACACAGTAAAGCACGTAAAAACGATATCTATAACCGTAAGTTTCGCGAAGCCTCAAAATAAATACCTTAAGGTTAGGCGAACCAATGCTAAACCAATGGTGCATACGACTGATCTATTTTTAAATTGCCCTTCATCATAATGCAAATTGTAGCATGCTGCCGCGTGACTGACGTCACGTAATCATAGCAACGGTGAAAATCAAAGCCATTTCACTGTATATTGGGAGTTGGATCTTCACTTGCTTTGAGCTCACGGACACGGTCGGCTGGGGCGCGCCAAAATGCACGAGTGTTTATAAATATTGTCCATCGGAGTTAACCGTGGCCCTATTATGCATAGCTACATTCGGATTAAATTAATATTATTAATTCGAACATAATTATTTTTTAAGGGCTAAAATGGTAGCTGTATTGGTACATTAATATTTAATATTTTCGAAAAAACTTCCTCCTGGTTTTATTTTTTTTTGGTGAAGAGTCCCTTTACCTACTTCACCTGACGAGCCGCCACTGTTACCATTGCAGTCAAAGCTGCTTCACAAATTTCGGTCAAAACTGTCGTTTGCAAATTACTAACACTATACTTCTTTATTTAGTACCTACTTGGTATTTAGTTGCCTTTGAATTTGCAACTTTTTCTCAATTTGCTCGATAGGAAACTGGGGAACTTCATAGGGGGCTGATATTTCGTTAGGAAGTTCAGGTTCCGCATCGGGAAAAGGGCTGGCTCCCCCGAAAGACGATGGACTTTCATTACCTAAAAAGGGACAATATTATTAACCATCAGGTAAAAAACATAGATCTCGTCTTAAATTATTTTCAGGTTTAGTCTATTATTTCAACCGACCAAATAGTTTTTTCACGTCGCGTATATCCCCCAACTTCTACCTACATAGTTTTTTTCTGTTGCACCATTTGTACGCTGCAGCTTGTCAAAGTGGGATAAATGTCATTTTTTAAATGTCAATACAGTATGTATCCGTAAGTTGGAACCATATGGAAAACTTTTTTATTGTTAATTTTCCGAAAAAATTCTTCATAAAAAGGTCTGCATGGTCCAAACCCTAAAATGCAACCATCAGATGTTAAATTTTTTCAGTCGTATACGAGGTTTGTCAAAAAATATGAATCTTGCCCAAGTTTAAATAAAGGTACTTTGCTCTTGAGCAAAATTCATATTTTTTGACAAACCTCGTATACGCCTAGAAGAATTTAATATCTGATAGTTGCATTTTAGGATTTAGACCATGCAGACCTTTTTATGAAGAATGACTTTTTATCGGAAAATTAATAATAAAAAAGTTTTCTATATGGTTCCAACTTACGGAGACATACTGTATATCTTAAAAACAATTGAATTTATGTAGAGTATGCTATATAAAATTTATATAGCATTCTTAGTATAATTTAAGAATGCAATAATATGACATGTGACACCTTACTTTTTAAACGCACCCTGTATAATTCAAAATATTTTTTTAATATGCAAATTATCCAACTATACTTTAACACAAAAGCCTATTTCAATCAATGTTATCTTTAAGGCATAAAATTATTCCGCGCAATCGTTGACCCGGTACATCATGAAGGAACGCTAAATACTTTTTTTCTACTACCGTGCGTAATAAACTAACTTCACACACTATGGAAGGTGTCTAAAATTTAACTTTTTTTAACTAGTGCGTAAAGTAATTTACTTTACGCATAGTTAAAAAAAGTAAAAAATATGAATGATTACATTTATGTGGATACCTGCATTTTTACTTAAAATTGGTCTGATTGGCCATGGACAAATGGCGATTTCTGTTTGACGTATCTGAATGTTGACAATTTGTAATTTATGCCAGGTGTTTTAATGATTTTAGGAATTAGTGAAGATTTTAATACGGTAAGTTTTGAATTGTGATATTAAATGTGTTATATTGTTATGATTTCGTTTAATTTTATTTCAGATTTTCAAATCTCAACATTATGGACAGTGATTTATCGGATTTTGAGCACACTCCGCCGAATATTACAGATTCTGCACAGGAAGCTACTTTGAATTTACTTCCCAACAAATCTCGGTTAATTTACGAGCAAAAATATACATTGTTTATAAGTTGTTGCAAGAAAAATAAAGTGACAAGGTACTCAGAAAATGTTTTGCTAGCTTATTTTTCAGATGAATTAAATAGCTACAAATCACCGACAATGTGGTCAATATTTTCAATGCTAAAGGCTACCTTAAAAATTAAAAATTCAGTAGATATTTCAACCTACCACAAGTTAATTGCCTTTCTTAAACAGAGAAGCAAAGGCTACAAATCAAAGAAATCAGGAATATTTAAGAAAAGTCATTTCATCAAGTTTATTTTGTAGGCTCCTGATTCGAAGTTTTTAATGATAAAGGTAACTTTACATCAATTTAATTCTATTGGTAAGGTAAAATATCATATCAAAATTATAGAAGTTTTACCTTAGTTCTTAATACTTTTAGATTTTCTATAAAATGTTTGTATTTAATTAATAGTTATTATAGATTTTATATCGACACGATTTATTATTTTAGGTTGCATTTATTATTGGCATTTCTGGGGCTTGTCGCAGAGAAGAACTCATGAAAATGACAATAAATGATGTTGAGAACAAGGAAACAGTCCTTATTATAAGAATTCCTGATTCAAAAAATGGTATGGAAAGAATTTTTACAGTTCTAAACCCAAATAATTCCATAAATTATTTATCGTACATAATAAAATATATGACATTAAGACCTCCTAATATTGAATCATCCAGATTATTTTTAAAATATGCCCAAAATAAATGTTCGAAACAACCTGTGGGCATAAACACATTTGGTAAGATGCCTTCTGTAATAGCTGAATATCTGAAATTGCCAAATCCAACATGTTATACTGGTCACTCTTTTCGAAGGTCATCTGCCACTATGTTGGCAAATTCTGGAGGAGACCTTATAACAGTAAAGAAGCATGGGGGATGGAAATCATCTGCCGTCGCAGAGGGTTACATTGACAGTACACTGAGCAAAAAAATTAACATATCGAATAAAATATTAACAAATGATGCTTCTTCTTCTAATTCCACTAGTACGTGTGACAATATTCCTGAAATCGAAATAAGTAATATTACATCAAATTTGTCTTCTGAAATTTCAACCAATATAAATAAGCTAACTGATACACCATTTACATCTAGTTCTAATGTGGCTTGTAACAGCAGATGTGTGGAATGTGAAGATTCACAATTAAATTCTAGACTTAAGAGCCAAGGATTAACTTTTAATAATTCTAATAGCTGTACATTTAACATTCATATAGTCCACAATTAAATTGAATATAAATCTGTATTTGTAAGTACATAATATGACATTTTATTATTGTTATTGTTCCTATAACTTTTGTTCTTAATATTTTTTAGATAACTCTCTTCCTTTAAGATATAATCGACCATTTCAATACATAACAGCGACCCTGTATAACGTCCGGTAGTAGAAAAAATTGTATATGCAATTCGTGCGTAAAGTGCCTTTTTTTTACTCATGTGATTTGCGCACTCGCCTGCGGCTCGTGCGAAAAATTTCCCATTCGTAAAAAAAATGCTACTTTACACCCTTGTTGCATAAATAACTATTAGTATTGTTTACAAGAGATAAAAGTATCTTTACGCACGCGTGAAAAAAGGTAGTTTTTAGTAAGCAATGATAATGAATAAAGAAGGTTTATTTTATTATCATTATCACTTATTGCTGTAAACATGACAATTAACAGTTAGATATAGTATATTTATACATATATATACGTACTTGAAATTTAAAAATAGAATTAGCAGATAAACATTTTTATACTCTTGGCCATGAACTTAAAACATTCATATGTTTACTAAAAATCAAAAATACTTATGTTTATTAATACAATTCTATGCAGGTCCAATCAGCGTGCAACGAAGAGTTTCCTCTGGGAGGGGGTTTCTCAATACATTCACTAACCCAAAAAAAACATTTGGTAAATAAGTTACGGTAAATATCTATTATCACCAGGCCAAAATAAATGATTTTTTCAGAAACTATGGATTCTGGGGAGTAGATTAGATTATCATCGGAAACGTTCTTAGTTTTCAAGGTATTATTTTTAAAGTGCTGTTTTTCTCATGGGTTATGTCAGCGCCGCAGAATTTTCCAATTTTCCTTCTTTATTGCAAAAAATCACAATTTTTTATGTTACACATGGCTAATTAAACTTATTTATTATTTTGAGTTATTAGTAGGGGTGGACCAAATAATCGATTCTTGGTTAATCGACTTTTTGATTAATCGATTTTATAAATTACCCAATTTCCGATTAATCGATTTTTCAATTTATTGATTAATTTTCAAATATTTCTTATTTTCAGAAAAGTGAAATTAAGTAGTTGTACTTAAAACTGGGAATGGGCAAAAAAAAGGTTAAGCGTTTATTCGATTTTAACTTTTTCATAATCAATTTTTTGATTCTTGAATTAATTAAAAAAATCGATTCTTTTTTAGAACCGTAAATCAATAATGAAATCTCATAATTGCTTAGCCCCAGTTACAACATCAAATTTTAAAATTTCGAGTTATAAATTATAACACGAAAATTTAGAATTTCGTCTTACAACCCCAAAATTTCGAGTTGTGACTGGACAAAATAATGGATTAATCAATTCTAACATTTAAAAAAACTGATTAATTGAATTTTCGATTAATCGATTTTTGCAATTAACCGATTTGTCGATTTTTTCGATTCATCCATTTGTTGAATAATCGATTTTTCCAATTTCTTTTTTTAATTTTGAAATATTTGCTATTTTAAGGCTGCAAAATAAAATTTAGTAGATTGTATTGAATAGTAGAAGATTAATCGAATAATCGTTTATTCGATTCTAACAGTTTTTGATTCTTGCATTAATAAAAAATTAATTCTTTTTTAGAATCGAGAATCGATTATGCAATTTTATAATTGCCCAGCTCTAGTTATGATGAATTTTTACGCCCTCGTAGTTTATTTGTACCATTGGTTCCCAAAGTGGTCCAGGTGGACCCCCGGGGGTCCACGGGAGACTCGACGGGGGTCCACCACGTTGGCGTGACAAAAAAATGGAGTTCAGCGACTGTTACTTGTTAAAACTTAAATATTCCATATTCAGTACAACGTGTCGAGACTTGCAATTGCATTCCCACTTTTTTTTTCGAAAATTGTTAATTCGTGGTTGGAACTCAGTGGCAACACAAATTTCCGTAGTTAGATCTAATCTACACATTTTTTGTCGAGTTTTGAGAATATGGTAGAAATGTAACTGCAGGGATTCCACCGGAACCACATATATACATACACTATATTATATTGCTAATACCATAATTCAATGATGACACCACTGTAAGCAGATGATCAGGGGCCGTTGAGTTTGCGCAGATCGGAAATTTGCTTCTTGATGTAAACATTTGACAGGGCCGACTTTCAAAATATTTTTACAAGCTTTTATTTAAATTCATCCGGTTAGTTAGGGTGTGTACAGTGTACAGTTTATGGTCAAATAAAACTAAGTAACCAATATTTTACATACCTGAAATACCTTATTCCTGGTATTGAACCGCGATTCGTGCAAAAAAGGATCATGCACTTTTTTCTACCCATCTTGAGACACAAGTCGCTAACAATAACAAAATGGCTGGTAAAGTTTTATACCTAAATTCGCACCCAAAACTTAAAAATAATATCCACAATCACACACGGAACCTCCGAACGAATACAACGTAAAAAAAGATGGAAACGACTATAACTTACAAACTAACAAAAAAAATGTCTAAAGTAAAGTTTTATAAACATTACCACCCAAAACTGGAAAATTATAACAACACACGAATGAACGAAACAAAAGATGGCGACTAATAAGGTTATAACGGCGAGCCGGTTTTGTTCAAGACACCTAGGGTTCTGTTAACGTTCTGTTAGAAATCGTGTGGGTTGCCTAATTTTTTCCCTACTGCACAAGCGCCACGGCCCCCAACTCAGGTTATTTTGAATCGCACGACGGGTGTCTTCTTGCTTCGTGCGGCTCCTTGTATTGACAATATAGTGTATGTATATATGTGACCGGAACCAGCAAAATTGTCATGAGAAAAAGTTTGGGAACCTCTGATTTATACACTACCTACAACTAAAATCAAAGTAAAAAGTCCATTGACAAAATATTATTTTACCTTCGCCATTTAGGATATCTAAACAACAATCATTTAAATCGTCGGAATTAGATTGCATATCACCTTGATTAAAATACATTAGCAATTCACTTGTAAAAAATCGTATGAGGAAAATTTAACACGCAAATTAAAAGCACGCCAGTTAATCTTAATCACTGATTGACCAAAACTATGTCTAAGACTACTCCGTTATCAAAAGTTAAACTTGTCCGGCGATAAATAAATAATCTAAAATTAATGGTGATTAAATATTTAGTGCAATTCTTTCGTCGTAATTAATAATATAAATTGTGAGCGCATCGATTCTGTGGGTACCATTATAAAACTTAAAATAGCTAATATATATACAGAGTACAGTGTCGAAAAAGTTTAATAGGCAGTGTCAGCGAGGTTATCATTCTAAAAACGTAAAGTGCATGTATAGTTGATGTGCGTCGCGCTATTATTATACAAATTTTCTATACAGGTTGCTACAAATTCGTGTGCGTACAAGGGGATCTCAAAAACGGTAAGAGATACGAAGCTGGTTAAATTGAGGCAAAGTTGCGTATTTTAAGGCTTAATAATTTGGTCAAAGAAAATTCTAAATACTCCTTCGGAGATATCTGAAAAAAAACCGAAATTTTTGGGTTTGAATTTTTTGCTCCTTCATTTTTGACTGGGGAAAAAATAAAATACGCTTTCTTATAGCCGTTGTTCTACAAGATGGCGTTATTAGTTTTCAAATTCGACGTTTCGTTCTTTAGATACCAACCCCAAGTCAATTTTTTTAAATACGGACCTGGAATTTTAATAACATTTTTAGGGACTCTACGCTTTGGAAATTTAATACAATTTAAAGATTTTTAAAATTTTAACGTTTTGTCATCAAATATCACATCATTAGTATTTCACATTATTATTTCTTTACTATTACGGCCCTGGAAATTATTTTTTGGATTACTTAAATATTACAATTACATTACAGGAAGTTATGGTGTTTAGGCCGTTTATTTTTTCAATAGGATTTACCGTCAGAATACTCTAGGAAGTAAGAAAGTTTTTAAGGCATGAGAAGTAATTCTATTTTTTATTAGTATTTTATTTATTTTATTAATATAACGTATATAGGTATATCTTAAGTCCTATGGTTTTTGCCTTAGACCTAGACCGAAATTCTGTAAAACAGAATAAAATAATGCTCCCTAGTGAAGAAAGGGTAACCGGAGTGGTAGTCTAGTTATGATGCGCTTACGTTTGTTTCAAAAACAATTTCAATTTTTTTTTACTGCTTATAATATCTGATGATGCTAGTTTCAGGCAAAACATGAAACAAGAACAAAGAATATTTGAGGCCGCGACTTTGGGTCTCTTTTCTAACAAAATGTCAAATATCAGGCCTCTGTGAGTAAGAATGGACGGATTTTTCAAATCAGAAATATTTTGTTTTTTTAGTTTGGTTCTAAATAATGTCGTCTGTAATGAAATGAAAAAATAATTTGAAAAATGTGTTATTAGATAACAAAACGTTAAAATTTTTAAAACTTGTACATTGTATTAAATTTCTAAAGCTTGGAAATCCCTAAAACTGTATTTAAAATTCCAGGTCCGTATTTAAAAAAATTGACTTGAAGTTGGTAACTAAAGAACGAATTCTCGAATTTGAAAACTAATAACGCCATCTTTTAGAACATAAAAAACGACTATAAAAAGGGTTTTTTATTTTTTTTTTCCCAAGTCAAAAATAAAAGCACAATAAATTAAAAACCAAAAATGGAAATTTCGTTTTTTTTCGGATATATTCGAAAGCATCCGGAATAATTTGAATTTTTTTTCTCCAAATTATTAAGCCCTTAAATACGCAAGTTTGCTATAATTTAACCATCTTCGTATCTCTTACCGTTTTCGAGATCCCCTTGTACGCACACGAATTTGTAGCACCCTGTACACCGGGTGCAATATTTTTTTTCGTAATCTTAAAAGTAAAGATTTAAAAATTTGAGTAGTTAAAAGTGTGTAATTTAGCATTTTTCGGCCAATTCAAACGTTTAAATCCACCGTTTAACCGGAAGTGAACTCAACTTTTAAATTTTAAACCGAAACCCCCATTTTTATTCAATGCTTGAATTCTACGAAAAATTCTCTTTTCAATGACATATCGCACTTTATCATTTGTTTTAAAAATGGCGGCCTAGATCAATTTTTCTTGGTTTTCTAAAATAAAATGTCCATAACTTTAATGAAACAAGGCAAGTGGTAAAGAGTAGGCCATGGAAACGTTGAAGTGGTTCATTTCAGCCGGCTTTATAAAATACAATTGACTTATTTGAAAAAAATGTCGTCCCGTTGTTGTAATGTGACGCAAAGACCACGAAGCAAGACCAGACTGCTTGCTAGTTTTGACTTGCACGCTGTCATTGGCGGCGGCTAACCCGACCCAAATTATTATAGTAGCTGTATTTAATAACAGAATACAAAGCGACAGCAAAATTTTGAAAAAAACTAAATCACAGTGACCTGTTATTTAACATTCACTGTTTCCCCATCTCTACATTAAGGATATTTTTATTTGTGTATTTTGGTTGCCCATACTAAAAAACGTATGTTCCTAGCGAAAGTGTATAAACTGTACATCGCTTATTTATTTCTAATTAATTCGGTTTATTAAATTGCATCCGTTATCACTAGTAGACATGTAGACATAAAACCATGTCGTTGTCGTTTAAGCAATAAAATAAAGTTTTTAGTTAGTGCTAGCACAACAATAGATAGTTTTTGTCAACTAGTACAATGGGAATCGATTTTCAGACAGGAAATTCTCCGAAGCTATACAAACGGCTTAATAAATACCTGTTTCATATTCTTTGGCAAATATAAATCCTTCTAGTGAACCCAAAAAGTTAGTGATTGCCAAGATGTAACCGTTTAAAAATTGTATTAGAAATTTTGCTGGCTATTCTTTATGGCTAATAGTCCACTCAAGTTTCGACCTAGATGTCGATTATCTTCATAGAAGAAGAAGGAACGAAAAACGCAAGACATATTGTTGCTTCTCCAGTGGCGTAACAATGTATCTACGAGCCTATGTTTCAGATACTACATTATCTATCAAGGTTAATGCGCCGCAAACAAAAAGTTTTGATTTAGGTGTAGTTTGTAATGAATATTATTAGGTAGTTCAGTATTTTGTGCATTCGTGGAATTTTCTTTGAAATTTTTTTAAAGATTACAACACTATGCGTGACTAACAAGAATGGATATGAAAT
The DNA here is from genome assembly GCA_935413205.1 of Polydrusus cervinus. Taxonomy (NCBI): domain Eukaryota; kingdom Metazoa; phylum Arthropoda; class Insecta; order Coleoptera; family Curculionidae; genus Polydrusus; species Polydrusus cervinus. The sequence goes on along the minus strand of OW284510.1, from coordinate 28,334,222 downwards.
TATATCAGTTCAGTTAACTGGAATAGCCCATTTATCCAGTCAATTTAGTGTGAAAGAAACAGCAAATATATCATGTTGGAGTAGAAAAATAATATTTTTAATCATCTGAATTCATCACACAATAACTGTAATAAAAAATACATCTGACAGCAATTATAAAAGTAAATATAACGGACTAGGCTTAAATGGACCTATATATTTTGACGTCAGTCTTATATGCAAAAGCACTGCTTTTGTACGAGTGGAAGCAAGCGAGAGTGCCGGTAGGCAGTAGGGTAGAAAGAGACGTAACAAATAAACCCGTCGCAACGTTCGACCTTCCTTCATCTATCAGCCGGCGCCAAGAAAGCATGCGTTTGATAAATGTATTGGTGCCAATCTTCAAGTTTTACCGTACTTTGGAAAATACTTCGCTTTTTCAATATAAAATATGAAACACGCCTCTATAAGTTTTATTATTAATTAATTCAGTTAGGATATTTTTAAAACGATAACGGATAAGGTATCGTAAAATAAGAAGCCCTTTTGTGACAATTCAAATAATTTTTGTTGATGGGTTCATAATATTTAATAATCAGTAAGCTTATCATCATATTTCATATAATAATTGACTTCGTTTTTGGTAACATTATTTCAATCAGGTGGATGATAGATTTTTAATTTATAATTAGTGTTTTCGCCTTTTTGCTAGACTTCGCGCAGTGGGTTTTCGGAAAAAAAAGAAATATCGAGGCAATAATTGTTACTATTACGGCTAGCAGTGCGTCTGCAAAACAATCCAATGGATTAAAAAGAATTTATACCTATTTACGAAACACACAGGGAGAGACACGCTTAAGTGAATTAACAATAATCTCTCTGGAGAGCGACCTTTTGCAGGATTTAAAACGCAAAACCAATTTTTATGACGATGTTTTTACCTAAAGACCGCCGGCGTCGCGCTGTGTTGAACTAATTTACAAATAATTTCGTTTTATTCTTCTTCTGCCAGTGTTTTTTCCACAAACTCAAAAACAAGACAATCTTGTGACAAAATTTGAAATTTGGATGTTTGAATGCTACGAAAGGTAAATTTTTGTCCTAAATGCAATTTTTGCCTATCCCCTGGTTAATACAGCATTGCAAGATACGGGATTGTTAAGTATAAATTATTATTAAGTTACCTGATCGATCTTCATCAACGAAAGAATTAACTCTTAAAAAATTTGGCGAATTGACTAATAACTCATTTTCCTCTGGCCCTAAGTTTAAGTTCATCCCTCTAGAGCTCATTTTGTTAGATATACGTTTGATAAAATAATCACTGATGTTTAAGAAACTGCACGAACACGAAGTTTGTGGCCGATGGCACTAACTAAACTATTAAAAAACACGCTATTTAGTAATAAAAATGATATTTTATTTGAACATTTATTCACAATACAATAAAAACCTCTTGTGCAACAAAGCGTAAACTACACTAGCCAAACTCTCAACAAAAACTAACTTGACTCTTGATTGGCACACATACTACTTTTAAAAATACATTTTGAACCAGGTTTCTAAAGTTAAATGTATATTTTTAAACTTTATGGAATTTTCCGGTACGGAGAGTGCTCGTTTTTTATTACGGAAATGCATCTAAACTCGCTTTTCCTATAATTTCCGAGGAATCTAGGATCATATGTCTCTCTACGATTGCATCGCGAATTTTCAACTGAAATAATTTTGGTCGTGGTTTTAATCTCACGTAACGTTTTACGCCATAAAAGTAATTTTTTCCTTGACAAAGTTGTAAATTTTCATAAAAATGGTGACTAACCGTAACAATTAATAAGTATAATTAGCACAGCTGACTGGATTATTTGCGGTAAGTATTACTTTACAAGGTGGAAAAATAAAGTTTAGAAATGGTAAGCGTTTAGCTTACACTTTTAGTGGCAAAGCTCGGGGTGGGGGTAAAGGGTTCGGTACCTTCCTGACGGAGTCCCTGATATGCCGATATAATGAGTATGGACGTACATCTAAAGACAGCACCAAAAAAAGCGGTAATAGTTATTTACAATATAAGTGTTGTAAAGATTCATATTACAACACGAGATGTTAACGTTGTCACACGAGACGTCAGCCGAGTTTAATAAAACATCGAGTGTAGTAATATGAATTTACAACAAGAATATTGTAGAACATTTTATCTACTTTCATCTATGAATAAAAATATTTGGCAAAAGGTATTTTTTAAAATAAAAATGCACTTGCTATTAAGTTTACTAATCAAGTTTTTTATGTTACCTTTCGCATAGATACTGATTCGCATGGTTACTGTCGAAACTTTGTCAAACAAATTCAAAAATATAAAAAGCGTTTTTCAAAATGAGCAATTCTGATGGAAGTTTACCCTCTGATATACAAGCAGCTGCAAACGAAGCGATCTCAAGTTTAGTGCCGACAAAATCCAAGGCGCGGTATGAGTTGGAGTATCAGAAGTTTGAAGATTAGTGCAAAGCTAACAAAATAAAGGAGGTGTCTGAGAAAATCCTTTTGGGTTATTTTTCCGTAAAGCAACGCTCCCAGAAACCATCTACACTATGGACTCATTACTCAATGTCGAGAACTATGATTTCAGTCAAGAAAAATCAAGATATAAGCAGATTTTCTCAACTAATCGCATTTTTGAAAGAAGTTCAGAGGGTTACAAGGCCAAAAAGTCCAAAGTTTTCACAAAGGAAGACGTATGTACGTTTCTTAGTACTGCAGATGATAAAACATATTTACTTATGAAAGTTGTTATGATAATCGGCATTTTTGGGGCTTGTCGGCACGAAGAACTAGCTAAGTTAATGTTGGATCATATTGAACACAATGATTTGTATATAAAAATTGTGATTTCATTCTCAAAAACCAAAATTATGCGAGAATTTGTTATAACAGAAGGCAATGTGATAGGTGTCAACTGTTTAAGTATTTTTTGAAAGTATGCTAAACTTCGTCCTCTTAATGCAACTCACAGGTGGTTTTTTGTATTCTATGGAAAAGGAAAATGCACCTCCCAGCCTGTCGGAATTAATAGTTTTGGAAGTATACCAAAAAAGATTGCAACAAAACTTGGATTGAATAATCCCGAAGGATACAGTGGACATTGTTTTAGGAGGTCCTCAGCCACCACCAAAGTTGATGGTGGTGCAGATATGCAGATGTTAAAGCGTCATGGGGGCTGGAAATCCTCTTCTACGGTAGAAGGCTACGTTGAGAATTCTTTAGAAAATAAGAAACAAATAGCAAAGAAGATCATGGGGTCAGACACGGATTTAATGATTGGAAATTCGAACGTAAAGGGCTCCATCATATCCACTTGTGGTATACAAATTTCTAACTGTAAAAAGTATATTATTAATGTTTATAATAAATCTTAAGTGTTATATTTTAATTAATAATTGGTAATTAATTTTATAATTGTTAATAATAAATCATTCTTCTAAAATGTGTGGTTTTATTTAACAGCAAAATTTTAATAAAACCGTTTTTTTTTTCATTACAGCACTAGTGCTGTAATAGATGCCCTTACAAAACGATTTACAGAACTGTAAAATTCATATTACTAAATGAAAGTAGATAAAATATATTTGCGTATCACGCAATGAGCACTGGCCCACCCTCAAAAAAGTGGGTGCCCACCTAAAATTGAGGGATTCGGTTTTGTAATCGAATTTCCGTAGAAGAAGGGGGATTTGACCATGAAATTTTTGATGAGAAAGGGGTGATATTATATATAAAGAGAACGATGACGACTTTTTTGTTCTTTTAGAAGTTATGTTTGATTTGGGTAGTGTCCACCCTAAAATCATCGGGCCTACTTGTGCCCTTGCATTTCTCATTCCTTGTATATTTTACAGATTAGAGACCATAAGACAGATCCTCAAGATACCTAAAGGCAACATTCCAGATAAATCTAAACGATCTACCGGAAACGGGGCATGATTTTTCTCACAGAAAATATTTAAAATAGTTAACGTTTCAACTGGTAAGTATCTTTAGTTGTCTACTAAATAAATATGGTAATTACCGATTGATTGTTCGTACAAGTTAGGGCTTATAGTTTGCCATTGCAAGTCACTAGATCGGAAAAGGTAACGAATACCTACTCGGGTAACCAAAACTGAAACCAGAGGCAGGGCCTATTTCTTCAGTAGACCCGGGCTTAGGGCCCCGCTTTCAAAGGGGCCTCGACACTATACTTATTCAAATAGCTTAAGACAAAATACTTCATTTGCAAAATTGAGATGCTTCTAAACTTATTTTTTTATTGTAAAAAAATATTTTGTAAGATTTAAGCAGATCGACAGACTTATTATTTACTGTATGTAAGAAAAGAACAATCGTAAAAAGATCCCGACATGTTGCGGAACACGTTTGTTGCCTTAATGAATAATAAAAATAAAAATTATTTTAAAGTATATATTTTAAGAAATATTAATATTATTCTTTTGCGAAAACTATAGACAAGCCGTCACCGACGTACACTTGCTGATGGTATTCGTTCAATCACACGCCTCAACGATGGTGGGGACCATAGACATAATACTTCTAATACGTGCTAAGAAAATTTAATACATATTTATAAAGTAGTAGAGTTTAGTGTCCTTATAAGTAAAATAGAAAGAAGGTTTTAGCGGCAGACGGACAAAGTAGTGCATCTATATTTTGCATTAAAGTACACAGGGACGCCAAAGGTAATGCTTGTGTACTTTAATGCAAAAAATAGATGCACTACTTTGTAGCTAAACCTTTCTTTCTATTTTACTTATACGGACACTAAACTCTACTACTTCATTTTTTACACGGCATTGTATTACGGATTAGTGCGGCACCCCAGTGGGCTACTACAGCGTGATCTATATTTGCATCTACAAACCCGTAGAAAAAGTGTAGGGTTGCGCAAAAACGTTTCCTATACTGGATGTGTTGGCCTATCGTACTTGATTTATTGTTAGTTCTAAGCTTTCAGGTCTGATGGCTATCTTTTGCATTGAGTTGATTCCTACAGATGGCGATACTAGGTTTTTATGATATATTTAATATAAAAAATATCTTGAACCAATTACCTTTGGCGTCCCTGTGTACTTTAATGCAAAAGATAGATTCACTACTTTGACTGCCTGCCGCTAAAACTCTCTATATTTTACTTATACGGACACTAAACTCTACTACTTTATTTCTATAAGTATTATGTTGTTTCTATCATTTATTTATGTACTTAGATAAAGGAGTTTTTTTTTTAAACGTGATCATCACTATAAGGATTAAGGAATACCTACTTACCGTTCAAAGAATAACAACTTTCAGAATAGATTTCTTCCGCATTAATTCCTCTCTTGGACATTAAAAATACTTTTTTCTACATAGTACAACTGACACTAACAATGACTTTTAAATGTTTCCGCCAACCTAACTTTAACAAGTTTGACACTTTGTAACAGGAATATACTATACAGTGTCGGAAAATATCATTATTACATTATATTAGAATATCATCTAGAACCGGGTGAAGCAAAATCGTTGAACTATCTTTGCACTAAAAAATGTCCTTTTTTTTAGGTGAATAATATGAAACAACATGCAATATCGATTCTTATTATTATTTGATCGATACTAGGTAAGATATAAAGTGGCGGCTCGTACAGTAGGGCCATGGCCCAACCTACCTGTACCTGTTGATATCTGATAACTATGCAAAAACTCCCTAATGTGTGGGTGAAGACGCGAAAATACCCTGCCGTCAGGGACGCTGCTCCGGCCAACTCTGTATTTGGCTCGATGTTAAACGCGTACGAGAGAGATGATAAAACACCAATAAATAGATCGCCTTTCTTACTGACGCGTAAGGAAATCGGCCTTGTCTGGCCTGGCCAGATCCTTATATGATGCTTGAAACAGGTTTTCCTGTCGAGATAATAATTTTAAAATATTTTTCCTTTAAACAGTTTTACTATTTAACATAAATTATTCTTGTAGGCGAGTTCTGTGCTTGTAGGTTTAGTTTAGGTCAATCCGGCAGTCAGCGGCGTAGCCAGAAAATATGCTCGGGGTGTGAGGGGGGCGGGGGGGGGGGAGCTCAGTAGACTTTTTTTCTGGAGCAAAGGACAGTCAGGACCACATGTATTTCATGATATTGGACCTAGAAAAGAAGGTGGACAAGCGCCGCAGGCGAAAAATTTCCGGGGCCACGCTCAAAATTTGTTTAAAATTCACATAACTACTATCAAATTTCGAAAATTAAATTATTACCTCTCCCCCTCTGCATGGTTGGATTAAATTTGTTTTGGTAAATGGTTTTTTACTTTTTTTCGATATTCCTAGCTGGCTCTTTATTATTTTTGTGAAAAATATGAATATTGGTGTCAATCCAAAATTTTAACATAATGCGTTGTATGACTCTAACCAGCGTTTTTCGGGCTTGGTTTTTCATGATTAAAAATAAAGTAAACGCACCACGCCCAAAATTGATGATTTTTTCATAAATCATGTATTTTTAAATCTTAGAGCAGTTTTTGGTACAAATGTTTAGGTTTTGAAATACTCCTTCTTAAGTGCCGTTTTGTATATTCATAATAAATAATTCTCGTTTCTTCCCGCACTATTTTTTTAATTATAAATTATCACACTTCTTCCATAAAAAATGTTTCAATTAAAATATTTACTTTAATTTTTCTCTTTAAAAATAAATGCCTAATTGTTTTTGTTTTAAAAATATTTTATTGCATTGGGTTATAATTTTGTTGATTTAAAATAGCTCTAAAAAAGGGAAAACGGAACAGACGAGTATATAATGGAAAAATACTACAAACCATTATCCTTTTTACTCGTTTCCCTATAAAATTGCATCGTAAATCAAGAACTAAAACGATATGCGTCTGAAACCTTAATCTCTATATCAAACAGGACTTTTAGAAGAAAAAGTTCAAAAAGTAAACGTTTCCTACAAGACCTTTGTAATCTAATTCAAGAATACATTATTTAAAGATTTAAATTAAAAGTCCAAGCGTGAGACGAAAAATTAGGTTGCAATTAAACTTTTAGACCCAAGCTCCTAGGCTCGGGAGGGGGTTACCCCCCCCCCCCCCCCTATATACACCACTGCTGTCAGTGAATTATATTCCTGATTTCTGAGTTTAGGTAGGTGTATAGTTTTAAAATGAAAGACTTTAATTATACTTTAGTAATGTAATAAGTAATAATAATATGATAACGAATAATCGGGTAATATAGCGATGACACCATCAGTGGCTAGTTTCAAATACTTTTACTAGTGGCAGTAAAACGATAAAATGCAAGTCCCTACTTTAATTATCTTGTTTTTAATGTAATAGATAAACGAATTCTTACGATAACGTAAGCTAACTAAATCTATTGGGTTTGGATAATTCTACTCTATAATATAGATAAAAACAAATTTACCATGTTTAATGCCAATTGCATGTGTAAATAAAAATGTATACTTTAACACACTATGTAAACAAGATTTTTATTTATATTGAGTCTACAAAATTCATACAGCATATTGTTTTTACATGGTTTGTTTTAGGCATTTAATTTATTAGCTATTCAGTGGCGTACTAACAGTCACTTTTCAAAATTTTGATTATATGAAGGGTTTTAACGTATTAAGGTACTAGAAAAGTTTTCCAATAATAATGAAACGTCGAATTTTATTTCCCAGCTCTTATCTTTGATGCACATGTGCCTGTGCTGCCCCGACTTTATTCCAGCAGAAATAAAATGATTCCCGTTACCTTTAATATGTAGTTAGAGTAAGCGCCACAAATATAACATTAAATGATAAAAGAGATTTGGACTTGTATTGTCTGTATTAAATTTATTTTGAATCGCAGACAATGCAAGTCCAAAACTCTTCTATCATTCAAGAAACATCATTGTCTCCAACCTTCTAACAAACAAATGTATTTAAAAATGTTGTTTATTTTAATACCTACACAGCTAAAAAACAAGTATCAACTTAAGAATCACCCTGTATAATTCTTAAAACAGTAGCGACAATTGCCTGTAATATATTAAGTAATTAAGTAAACACTTACAGGGTGACAATTTGAAACGAACAGCATTTAATATTGCCTCTACCAATGATAGTATGAAAATTTGGCGAAACACGTCAATTGATATATCGAGGGGGACATTTTTTAAGACATTTGTTGTCGTGTTACTTTCAACCCCCTGACCCCCAGGGCACCTACCCCTAAAATTTTAAATGGCAACCCCTATTTATTTTGCCATTTTTGTGTTCCTTATAAAATTCTACATAAACTGTATCATTTTTTTTCAAAATGTCCCCCTCGATATATCAATTGACGTGTCTCGCCAAATTTTCATACTATCATTGGTAGAGGCAATATTAAATGCTGTTCGTTTTCAAATTGTCACCCTGTATAGTAAAATAATACGCTATATGAATTCTTGACTCAATACTTTTTGTTATAATTTTACCCGCGGCAGTAGAGGGAAGCCAGACCTTATTACCGCTTTGCACTATTCTTTTTTAACGTGATATATAGATAAGAACGGAACGAAGGCGTTTCGGCGCGTCGACCTCGAGCGATCGGAAATACTGTACATTGGTTGAATTTTGCATGATGCATAGTTTCTAACAGATTAAGTCAATAAGCAGCGGAAAATTGGCTCTAAAGGTCAATAGAATGTTCATTAGAGTAAATTAGATGGGGCTTTCTTATAGTTCTTCTTTAAATTCTTCGTACAGGAGCATAATTTCCTTTGTAATATTTTTTGCTGGTGTTTTTTACAAGAGACGGAAATATAAACAAGAATAATGTGGAGGTGGTTACTTTACAAATATCCTCTTTTAATTGACTCGTCCACAAAATGACATCCTATCTGACAAAGCAGTAGTGATGTAAAAAATATGTCTATTCGCACCTGAAAAAAAAACATGAAAAATCATGTTTATTTATATAAAAAAAAATATTTTGTGTTGTCATTTAAAAAAAAGCGAGCGCACCCATTCGGTTAGCCTCTCGCGATTGGTCATACTACAGTATGATTTGTACAGGGTAATTAGAACAATATGTTTAGGCAACTTTTTCGCTCCACATGGTGATATTTGTAGAATTTCGTTTTTATGGAACTAATATTTTTTTTTTGTATATTCAACTATGTACCAGATAAAGTAAATTTTAGACGTTTTGATGTCATTTTTACATCATCAGGAATATGATAATTATCACTCATGTTTTGAAATGTTCTATTATCGCAGCGTCTTTTTAATTTGTTTCTAGAAAAGGCTTGCGACACCCTATATATAAAACATATTTTCAATGGGTATTTAAACGTTAATTAATGCTGCATATTATAAAATCAATTAATGAATGAAAAAGTCCATACAACGTTCGGGCGCGAAGAATTCGCAATAAATAATAAACCTTTAAAAAACAGTGGCGTGTTAATTTTTGTATATGTCATAACAATTATTTTCTGAAGAGTATCCATTTTCAGAGACATATCGCCATATCGCATGGCTCATCAGCAAAGCTAAGATCTGACGAAAGAAAGTATAGTGTACTACTACTAGTACTTACAGGTATCTAGTAAAAAGCGTTCTATTTATTATGTTATATTTTAAAACTTTATGGTTAGATGTCAATTAATTATGGTGATGTTATATTAAAAAAAACATTATTATCTGCAGTAATATATGATATTATCACTCATCAATAGTATACAATTTATATAAATTAGTAGAAATAACTTTCATAAATAACTACCTATTTTATCTTAAATTGTTAGAATGTATTTACTAAATAATGACATAAGCGTTGCGCCATTTTAGAAAAATAATACGAACCAATTAGTTAAAAGCAAGTTATAAATTGGAGGCCTATTTTTCAAGAAAGTTTCTTAAGACTTTTTTTGATATCGTCCACATTAATCTTCGAAAATATGAATAATAGAAATTTTGATAATGTGCGAGTTGTTAAAGTATCAAAAAATTAAATCGTTTCCCTGATTTGATAAATTAAAATAAATTTTAAAAATTATTTTTACAATTTTTTTGTACTAGAAAACGTTCTACCCGTAAGATAACGGGTTGGATGGGATCACAAAAAATGGTCCTTCATGGCAAAGTTTTCTCCAACCGGCCCATCTGCCGGGTCACAGGCAAAAATATCTTGGAACTTATAAACTATTAAAGTTCCAAAGCTGAGAAAAACAGCCGCACACATTTTATAGGAATTACATTTCCCAGCGCGCAGCGGTGCGGTCCCAGGGGGGGCATCAGGGCCGTAGCCAGAAATATTTTTCGGGGGGGGTTACTTTGGCGCACCGAAGGCGCGGCGCTATTTTGCGCCGCAGGCGAAAATTTTTTGGGTGCCACGCCCTTTTTTGGGTAAAATACCCATAGATAGAGAACTAAAAACAAGTATTTTTATGTCTGCCACTTTAATTTCTTGTAAAAGTTTTTTCTATTCTATTTACCGACCTTTGTCCAATTTTCATCGCCTCCACATATTAAACAAACAAAACAAAAAAAGTATTGGTATTTTGGTATGACATATAATTTATGATTTATGTATAACTTATTAACATGCACGGGAAAAGTTAAAGCGTGACAACTGTAAACTGTAATTAATTACAAGAAATGTATTGGATTTTAAGATACTAAATTTAAGCGTCGCGCTTTCTCAGTAAACAAATTAAGAACTTCTAGGTATTAAGCGAGCAAGTAGTAAATTATTTTAGATTTGTTAACATTTCGGGGGAGGGTTACAACTCCCCTAACCCCCCCCCCCTGGCTACGGCCTGACGCCAATATCATCATTCGGTGCGTAATGACTTCTTAGACAACTATACCAAATTCCAAATTTGGTTCTGATCGGCCAATGAATTATAAAGTTATTGGACCGTTTCCAGACTACCAGACTTTATACTCCTTACACGCACTCTATATTTATTTTAAACTAGGACTACTTTACTTATACTATACATACCTTTTTAGCTACTCCTTCATTTCATATTTACAGTTTTACATACACTTTAACAATAAAATAGTATATATGCATATGCACAGCACATCACATAATAATTAATAATATCACAACGAGAATTTGTAGGTACTTTTACTTTGCATTAGTTTCTAAATCAGTAAATCACCACAAGAATATTACATTTGTTGGCATTGTTGGCTATAATACTATAACCAATCCTTACAAAATCCAGAATGATCTAATGGCAGCGCAAATGCAAATAATAACATAGACTAGACAGCCCTACCATACAGACCCACATAACAAAGTTTTTGTTTATTATGTGATACAGACACACAACGTCTAGAGCTCGTCTGATCACTGATCAGCAAGTTAAAACGCGTCGCGGCTCGCGGCAATGCGGCAAATGTTGCCAGTGTTGTCACTGTTGTCAATCTTCGGACGCCAGATTTAATTCCGAATTTATGATTTCTCTTACAATACCGAATTTTTTTCGGGTTTAAATTTTGTTGCGAATTACTTAATTTGAGATTTTTAAGAAATATTTATTTTTTTACTTTTATTGAAACACTTTAAAGTTTAAGATTTTTTTAATTTTAAAAATTATTTTTGTTTCTTTCATCTTTCTGATTTTTTTACGATTTTAATTAAATTTTCTGAACTTCATTATTAAATAAATAATTTCGGGGGGGGTTCTAACCCCCAAAACCCCCCCCTTAAATACGGCCTTGGGGGGCATTTTGCCCATGCCTATTGGAATGCAACTGTCTAGTGATGGGCGATGTTTTGGAAACATCGATGAATTGTTAACCTTCGATGCTTGATTTGCGGATGGATATTTGGTAAAGTGTAACTCAGGAGGGAGCTGGCAGTAACAGGATCGGAGAGAAGATTTCGTAGCAGGAGCAGCTTTTTTTTTAGAAATCGCCGAAAAATTTTGGTAACATCCATGTTTCCCTTAACATAGATGTTCCCCTTAACATCGATGTTCACCATTGATGTTTTGTTGACATCGATGCTTGCTTTCGATGGCACCATCGATGCCGAAAATCGATATATAATAGAATAATAGAACTGTCAGATTGCTGCAGCATAATCTAACTTTTGACATGAATTTGTGTAAAAATAAATCATATTAAGGGATCAATATTTCATTACTTTTTGCTTTTATTCAAAAATCGGCTAAGTACCCATATTTAAAGCATAAATTCCTACAGTTTAAAGCCAAACAAGTTTGAATTTATAAAGTAATACAAACAGAAAAAAGAAAAATTTCATAAATTTTCGTTTTTTGCTTCATTCATTAATCAAAATTTCTTTAGTTCAAAAGTGTAGGTAATTTGTACTAAAGGGCGGGTATTTGGACCTTTGTTGAATAAAGCAAAAAGGATAAGAAATATTGATCAAAAAATGAAATGGCGGAAAAACAGCACATTTGTTTAATGCAATTATTTTAAATCAAAAAGTAAACATACCAAAGCAATTTTTGAAATAAATTAGTTTTGTTTTTGTTAATTGTTAAAATTTTAGAACCGATCTTAAAATGATTTAAATATCCGCCTTCATGAAAACACCTTCTTGGATCAGACTGAATTCAATTTAAATTTTCGACGATTCTCCATGACAACGTAGTGTAATATTTTATGTAATAAATTATTTTAATCGAAGTGGGCGATTTCGAATAGTCTACTTAAGCTTTTTTTTTTTTTTACGGTTCGCCGACTACATAGGCCATCTTGAACCGGTCATCGACCACAAATGTGATCTACCGACTGGGGAGTGTGAAACGGCACCTTTATCCTACGAGATATCCGATCTCATCCGGCCTGTCCGGCGTGAATAGGATGGTTAGGTGTCGATTCATTTTACATTCTTCCCTGAGGCAAGAGCACGCCGTGTTCCCAAGCGGTCACCCTCCCAAGTACTAACCGCGCTCGACACCGCTTAACTTCGGTGATCTGCGGGAACCGGTGCTTAATATGTCGACAGGCCCTTGCCCAAAATTTGGATGATTAAAAAAGTATTAAAATAAAAATATCCTTATTTTAGTAATAATATTCCTTGGATTTTATTTAGCCCCTAGACAAGGATTGGGACTATTGGGAGTTTTCAAATGTTTCTATGGACCAATAAATTTTTGTAAGCAGTTTGAAAAAACTTGTTTTTTTCATCTCAAACAATGAACAATAATTATAGTAGACTAAGTAGACCCAACGATTGTTGGTTGTCAAATTTTTGTTTTAGAACAAAAATATCGTTAAAAAAATTAATATTTATGCCATATAGATGACAAATTGCTCTTAAAGCATTTCCAACAAAAACGGCTTGCGAATTCTTAAATCTATACCAAAAAAATACATATTTAGTGAAAATTCATCAATTTTATCGTGTTATGTAGCTACCAGTGTTGCCGATCTGTTACAAATGTAACAGATCTGTGACGTTTTTAAAGGATCTGTTACGCTGTTACGCCTTTATCTATTACGTTTCTTTGAGCTGTGATTTTTGGGTGTGAGGGTGGACGTCACTATGGACGGGGAAGGAGTTTCATATACACAGGATACAGAGGGGGGGCTTTTTTCGGGGTGGGAAGGGGGAATAGACTGGGAAATTTTTGATAAAAATAGAGTGGTATTTTAGACGGTAATAACGTAATATAATAGGAGATAAAGAAGACGATGATTTTTTTTTCTTTTTTTTATAGAAGTCAGCTTGGACGTGGAGGAGTTTTACATTTAGCGCAGGCCACGTTTTTTTTTAAGGCAGTTTGGAGTTTATGACTTTTTACTTTTTCTTTTATGTTACGATTTAAAAAAATCTAGAATGCCGTTATCTACTATTATAGTAATAATCTGTTACGTTTTTTTAAACAAATTTGCTACAACTGAAATAGTAGTTTGTGCAACAAGAGTGGATATGATGACCATATCGCACGAAGAAGTAAATTGACCACGACGCCGTAGGCGGAGTGCTCAAACTTCCAAGCGCAATATGGACAATCCACTCGAGTTGTACAGTATATATTTTTTCTACGACTTAATTTGCGAACTTCATGCTAAGAATTTAAAAAAATTATTTAAATTAGGCATCATAACTTGTCTTTTAAGTTGGCCATGAACTTATGAGAACGATAATAAGAAACAATTGAACAAAAATTCATTCTGATGGCACACCCATGGACCAAATTACACTGTAACATATTTATCGATTTGGGTAAGTTCTTATATTTATACAAACTCACTTTTGAATATATTTATCTTTCTCACATTCGGCTTTTTGCAGAATAACAGACAAAAAGCGATATATGTATTAATAAACACGAACAATTTATTTTCTCAACGGTAGGCTAATTGTTTTACTGAATTGCACAGAAGAAAAAAAGGTTTGTCGGGTTTATTTCTGCTTGCTTAAGAATTATAACTCCGAAAGTACAACAAAATAGCTGTAGAATTCGTTTTAAACAGTTCAAAATGGATTTTGTGCATTAATATGCATTTTTAACGTTTGTTATAGTCAAATTTTTCAAAATAATCGCCAATTTACAAACTAGCAACACTGTTAACGTGGAAAGAGAAGTGGCGATAGTGTAAGTGTAAGTAGAAATAACATAACCTTACAAATTTTAGTAAAAAAGGGATTTTTTTTCTAGAAATATTATAATTTCGTCTGTTTTATCTTGTTATCTTTATGTTCCACCATTTAAGGAAAAATTACCAGTTAATTTTCTATGTTTGTTGCGTAGGTATAATAAAAGTTTTAAGATCAATTGGGATTGGATCCCCGTTCGAAATACATCGGAAAATATCCCCGTGCACAAATATTTATAATAATATAGATTATTTATATGGAAAAAAATAACCAAGGTAAGTAGTTCATTTGGTAGGTATATAGTATATTTTATGCAAAGCTTGTAGTAATTGTCTAGAAATGAGTGAAAAATAGTTATTTTTGTATTAAGTGCGTGAAGTGAGTGTTTTTTTAACACGAATTTCACAAACGAAATACAAACAACATTTTTTGTACAATTGAAAGTTTGAATTAATCGGTTAAATTGTATATTATAAAAAAAATTTACCATATAATTTTACATAATCAAGTTAACAGCCCTGTCGTTACTATAGAAATGGTTTGTTGGCACGTTGCTTGTTTTGTTGTCATACGTTGATAGCTGTTCATATTTATTGCAATTTTTAAAATAAATAGTATAAGTACTTAAAATGGATGTAGATTACGATAGTGATAGCGAGATTCCTTCAGATATAGCCGATATAGCAAATTCGGCTATAGCTAACATGTTACCGGCGAAATCAAGATTTATATACGAGAAAAATTATAACCAATTCCGTGAATGGTGCGGCAAGAAAAATATACAAAAAGTGTCTGAAAAGGTACTTATATGCTATTTTGAGGAGAAATCAAAAACTGTAAAACCTTCTACTTTATGGAGTGTCTACTCAATGTTGAAGAGTACATTGAATGTTAAAGAAAATATTGATATAAAGAAGTTTTCAAAATTGGTGGTCTTTTTTTCACCGTGAAAAAAAGTCTTTTTTTCACTGTTAAAAAAACAAAAGGTTTACGTATCGATAGCGATGAAAAAATGTCAACTTTTTTTGACAGTTGTACAAAAAATATATTTTTGAAATAAGAAAGTACGTCTGTGTGCAAACCTTTAGTTCGGTCAGAAAATAACATTAACTTGATAGAAATATATTTTGGTATTAATTCTGTTATTATAAATATATTCAATTTTTGCACCATTTCTCATTCATTTCTGGGATAAATGTTTCGATTTAAATTTAAAAAGAACAAATTTCATCTGACAGATTTGCATATTTTTGAAGCATATTGTTAACCTAACTTCTCTCAACTGTCAGAAAACGAATTTACAACATGTAAATTTGGCTTCTCTGTAATTGACTACTGTGATTGATCAGTTTCATAACCTAACTAGGATGGATATGAAATTTTGCCGCACAATTAACTGGAATAGCCTACTTTACCCGCCATTTAAGTGTAAAGGAAACAGCAAATTTCCATGTGGGAGTAGAAAAAAAAATTTGTTGTCAGTTATATAACATATATTAAAAATTTTGAAGGCACGCGCCTTAATATTTTTTATAGATTTTCATCTCTGCGGAATTAAGTATGAAGAATTTTTTAAGTCGATTAACGAACTGACAACGTTGGTCTATTATGTCACAGTCAGTTACGTGATACTCGGAAATACCCACACATTTGCTCGCATTGTGCATTCGTTCATGGACACCCTGTATAGCGAGGTAATAAATTTGCTTTCCGTTTCCAGGTCACTTTGAACGATTAAATAAAACACGAACAGCTGTTTCTGGGACGGTGCGTAAAATCAATACAAACCCTAACCTTAAAACATACCCGACAGCACAAACAAACGAAAACAAACAGATTATGTACTTACCAATTCTTTGTTCTAAAATGGTTTGCGTTGTTTCGTTATCTCCATCGCCATCTGGATATTCCGCGTAAAAAGCCAGGGAATTTGCCTTTCTAATTCCATTTACAAGCAGTGTTTCATCCATACTTATTTAAAATTATGAAGACTCAATATCAAATTACAAATCACTTTGTTATACACAATTACACACGTTTTTAGGCTCACGTACATGAACGGGACTAAATACTGAATAGTCGGAGTGGTACTATCAATGATATAAGTACCCGGAGCCTTCGAAAGATAAAAATTTACAAGACGTAGTAGTGTTTAGTTTCTTTTCTGACCGGTATTGTGGCGTGCGAGTTTGGTAATGAAAATGAAGCAAAGGCGCTGGAGTTATTGATTTTGGCACGCAACGTAGGCGATCTTTAGATAAAAGTAGCGCAATTTTAATCGTATATTTTGGCTGCCTCTGTTGCTGACGTCGAAGAGTTTAATCTGATTTCGAAAAGATTTTTGCACTAAATTTTAAGTACTTTAAAACTACAAGGCATTCTAATTTGATAATAATGCGATCAAAGTCTTTGTTTGAAAATATGATAAGATAAGATATCGAAGACAGTTGCTGTTCTTATCCTAAAATAATGTCCCACCATGCAAGGACCGGAAACCGGTATTTTTAAGGGTTGTCATAGAAAACAATTCTTTCATTTAAATAAGTGGTTTTAGTTTATCCGAAAAATAGCCATTTACAGCATTTACAGACTTTTATTAACTGCCAAGGACGTCGATAGTCTAGATCTAGACGTATCGATCTAGAATGAATTGAATTCAGCTTTTTAAAAAACTGATTGCTCATATCCAGGGGCGGTTCTAGACCAAAAATATTGGGAGGGGCACCACATTGGCGTAGCCAGAAAATATGCTCAGGGGGGGGGGGCTGGGGGGCGTAAGTAGGACATTTTTTTTCTGAAGAGAGGGATAGTCGGGACTATATGTATTGTACCTAGCGAAGAAGGCGGAAAAGCGCCGCAGGCGAAAAATTTTCGGGGCCACGCTCAAAGTTTGTTTAAAATTCACCTAACTACTATCAAATTTCGAAAATTAAATTATTACCTCTTCCCCTTTGCATGGTTGGATTAAATTCTTTTTTTAATGTTTTTTTTTTGATATTGCTAGCTGGCTCTTTATTTAAAAAAAAAACGTTTTTTATAATTGTGAAAAATATGAATATTGGTGTCAATTCCAAATTTTAACATAAGACGTATGTATGACTTTAACCAGCGTTTTCCGGGCTCGGTTTTTCATGATTAAAAAAAAAGTAAATATCGCTCACCACACCAAAATTGATGATTTTTTCAGAAATCATGTATTTTAGGAGCGTAGATCTAAGAGCAGTTTTTGGTGCAAATGCTTAGATTTGGAAATACTCCTTCTTAAGTTCCGTGTATTTATATTCCTAATAAAGCATTCTCATTTCATCCCGCACTATTTTTTTTATTATAAATTATCACACTTCTTCCATAAAAAATGTTTCAATTGAACCTTAATTTTTATCTTAAGAAATAAATACCTACCTATATGTTTTTGTTGTAAAAATATTTTATGGCATTGGGTTATATTTTTGTTAATTTAAAATAGCTCTAAAAAAGGGAAAACGAAACAGACAAGTATATAATAGAAAAATTCTATAAAATATTATTTTTTTACTCGTTTTCTTTTAAAATTGCATCAAAAATCAATAACTAAAACGATATGCATGTGAAACCTTAATCTCTATATAAAACAGGACTTTTAGAAGGAAAAGTTTAAAAGCTAAACGTTTCCTACAGGACCTTTGTAATCTAAGCCAAGAATACATTATTTAAAGATTTAAATGAGGAGTCCATGCGTAAGATGAAAATGCAGCCCGGCAACCCCCCCACACCCCTTATATACGCCACTGGGCGCAGCCACAATTTTTGGTAGCCTTCGCAAGCAAATAACGCCACAGCCCCAAATTTTTTAGGATCATGCTTAAATTGTATCAAACTATGTAAATAATAAAGCACCCGGAATTTTTTTTTTATCAGTGGCATAAATTTTATAGTTTTTTTCAGAAATATTGGAGGGTTCTGGGCCCCCCAGGCCCCCCCCCCCCCCTCGTAGAACCGCCCCTGCTCATATTTAGAATAAAAAACAAGTTGAGCTAATTATAAACTATATATTTTTAGAATCAGGAGAGAAAGACCTTTTATAAAAATAAAAAAATATATAGGGTGTTCCATTAAAAAAAAACAACAACTTTACGCCACAGTGCCTTTGTTTTATGCCAAGCCTCTTTTTAAATGACAATTTTAGATTCTACGGTCAAACATAAATAAGATGACTATGTTGGTTTTAATAACAAATACAGGGAACCTCAAAAATAGGCCCCTGTTCAGTCCGGGTTGGGTGACCCTCTACAAATAACTACCCTACCCTTATCTAGGGTAGCCAACCCTCCAGGACTGGTTTGGAAGCTCCAGGTTAAAAGGGTGTCTCCAGGTCGAAACCGTTTGACTCCAGGTTACGGGTATCGGGTTACACGTGTAGACGATCATTTTTCCTAAAAAAGTCACCTTTGATGGGAAGTACCATAAGAATGTGGGAGAGGGCAACCTTTTTTTTTAGAAATCACTTTTGATTGGAGGAGGAAGAAATATAAAAGCCACGCCACAGCATAGGCGTAGTTAGACGGTCAACACTGGGGGTGCTGAAGTAAAAATAGGTTAGTTCTAAAATTAGCCTATGGCCTATATATTGTAAATATAAATTTTTTTTGGGGGTGCTAATTTAGATTTCGGGGGTGCTTAGCACCCCCAAGTACCCCCCTAACTACGCCTATGCGCCACAGCGTAAAGTAACTCCAGACATCACTTTTGGAGGAAATTTAAAACTCCAGGTCAACAACTTTGAAAAGTTGGCAACCTTACTTATATCCAATTTTTGAGAATATTTATCAAAAGAGCACAACAGGCGTACGCAAAATCTTACACGTACATACAAATACAGATACTAACAAATGAATGACACCGAAGACATTTTCTTTAAATAGTTTTATTATCTAAATTCTGTACAAAAATAAAATAAACTATAATTATTAACTTATCATAAATTTAATTTTAAACGATTTTTAACAAAAGTAAAATGGGTACTTACTTAATTACTATTTACAATGACTAGTAATTTTAAACAAAAAATATCGTTTAGCCCATGTTGATCATTTCTGTTTCTAATTATTTTATCAATTTATCATATTCCGTCAATTTTCGAAGCATGGCATGATTGGCATGCAGTTAAAAAACAAAAAACAATTACTCACATTACTGTCAACAATAAGGATCAATCGTTGTTGACTGTCAACATGGTAACAAAAAAAAAGAAGCTTTTTTTAAATTTCTCGATTTACGTGCATATAAACAAACCGAATTAACAAAAAAGATTAATTTAAAAAAGCAGAACTGGATTAACGATACATTATAGGCTTTAGCAGTGGCACAACCAGAAAATATGTTCGGGAGGGGGGCTAAGTGAGCGTGAGTTGGATATTTTGTTCTGGAGGGAGGGTCAGTCGAAACTACATGTATTTCATGATTTTGTACCCAGTTAGGAATGCGGAAAGGCGCCGTAGGTGAAAAATCTTTGAGGCCACGCCCATTTTTAAGATACTATCGGGCCATCGTTTGTAATTTTAATGGAAAATAAGGGAATTAATATGAATAGCCGCAATATTTCTATTTATATGTTCTACATAGGGGAAGATAATTTGAACCTATAGAATTGAAACTTAAAACAAATTTTCAATTTTTGTTAAGTTTTCTGCAAGACTAGCCATTACGGATAAATATCGCCTCGATCAAGAATATCTTTGTTAAGATTTGATTTTGTGTAAATTTTTTTTTATTTTTTTTTCTTTGAATAAAAGACGTTTATTATTATTATTATTATTATTATTATTATTATTATTATTATTATTATTATTATTATTATTATTATTATTAAATAACTCTTGATGCGTTAGAAATTGCGATAGGGTGGTAATTGGGACAAATGTTTGATTTTAATTCTGCATCGAATGACATAATACAGGGGTTCCAATTTGAAATAAGGAAAATTAATTGCTTTAAAGTTTGCAATGTTTGATACTAAACTTTGGACACCCTGTACAATTCGTATTAATGAAACTTGGTTAACGAAACTGTTAGACCTTATTTATTAATTGACTTTGTATAATTTTACTAAACGAGGCATTATTTTAATTTTTTATTAATATTTAAAACCAGTGGTGCAAAACTAATTTTTTTTGGTTTTTATATTTTTTTTGCCTATAATACTAAACCGATTTTATTAAAATTTCAGGGGTACGTAGGCATCCAGGGTAGGCATCCAAATAAGTAAGAATATATTTATATGGCATGTAATCTAAAAAAAAAATATATCCATATGACTTCACACTTTTTTGGAACACCCTGTATAAACAAAAATATGTTCCTGAAATGCACTCTAGGATACAGGCAAACTCTGTAAAATATCAAAATCCTAACTAAATTAATACGTGAGATATAGAAGACGGGAGGTGAGGTGCAGGACCCTGTATATAAGAAAAAAATAATTAATCTTGATACAAACCAGGACTTTTAGAAGGAAAATTTTAATAACTTTCGTTTTCGACAAAAACTGCTTAAGCCAAAAATACATCGTCCCTTATAAAATCATTAATTTTGAAGTGGTATCAAAAGACAAACTAATATATTGATTTTTTGTTGGGTTTTTTAAATAAATATTTAAGCATGCGACAAAAAATTAAGTTGCAATTGGCCTTTTAGACCCGAGCTTCTAGGGCTCGGGGGGAGAGGGGAGGGGTGAAGGTGTTTGGTTGCGTCACTGACCTTTATACTTAGAAAAATTGTACCAATCGCCTTTACTTCAAAAAATAATAACTATTTTAAGTTATAAAATATTTACAATTTTTAAAAGTGGGATGTACACAAGTATACAGCACTAATTAAGTTGGTTTCAATTTGTGATATTTTTTTATATTCCAAAAACATAAGTATTAAAATTGAATAGAAAATGTGTGCAGGAAAAATAGTTGGGTGATACAGGGGCGGCGATAAAGTGGAGCCGCCCCGCCAGATTTTGCCAAGTATCAAGATTCTATTTTTGTTAATAATTTTTATGAACCACGAGGCAAAGAAAGTGGGACGTCAGGCCGGAGTAGTAAGCTATACGTATGGTTGCCACCTCTCCCGGTTTTCCGGGAGTCTCCTGGAATCGGGCCTTAAAAAGCGTCGGTATCCCGTCTCCCGGGTTTCATATAATTTCTCCCGGAAATTCAGTTTACACAACGCTGCATCTTTCATGCAAACTTACCAGAACAGACATTTTAAAAAGTGTTCGATCTAATGAAAAATACAAATTTAAAATTAAATAGAAACTCTGTTATTCTGTGAAATTGTGTATGCTTTGATTATATTTTCTGAAATTTAGTTAACTATTATGTCAAAGGATCTTTTATTTATGTTACCTTTGATGGATTTTTTGTTTACTTTGTATGTAATAGTTATTTACGATATGAGTGTTGTAAAGATTCATATTACAACACAAGATGATAAAGTGGTCAAACGAGGCGTCAGCAGAGTTTAATAAAACATCGAGTGTAGTAATATGAATTTATAACAAGAATATTGTACAAAATTTTATCTACTTTTATCTATGAATAAAAATATTTGGCAAAAGGCATTTTTTAAAATAAAAATGCACCTGCTATTAAGTTTACTAATCAAGTTTTTTATGTTACCTTTCGCATAGTTACTGTTTCGCATGGTTACTGTCGAAACTTTGTCAAACAAATTCAAAAATATAAAAAGCGTTCTTCAAAATGAGCGATTCTGATGGAAGTTTACCCTCTGATATAGAAGCAGCGGCAAACGAAGCGATCTCAAGTTTAGTTCCGACAAAATCCAAGGCGCGGTATGAGTTGGAGTATCAGAAGTTTAAAGATTGGTGCAAAGCTAACAAAATAAAGGTGGTGTATTTGAAAATCCTTTTGGGTTATTTTTCCGTAAAGCAACGCTCCCAGAAACCATCTACACTATGGACTCACTACTCAATGTTGAGAACTATGATTTCAGTCAAGAAAAATCAAGATATATTTTAATTAATATTTGGTAATTAATTTTATAATTGTTAATAATAAATCATTCTTCTAAAAAGTGTGGTTTTATTTAACAGCAAAATTTTAATAAAACCGTTTTTCCCATTACAGCACTAGTGCTGTAATAGATGCCCTTACAAAACGATTTACAGAACTGTAAAATTCATATTACTAAATGAAAGTAGATAAATAAACGTATTTGCATGCAGCTTTTTTTTTTGGTCATTAGACTCCCGAAAACGTTGGTAAGGAAGGTGGCAACCCTAGAGATACACGTTATTTATTATATAGGTTTTTGTTTGATGCTCGCGTAACAAACAACATTTTTTTTCCATTAATCCCGAAGTCAAGATTATTTGTTGGCATATCGTGGTCATATTTTAATCTTTTCTTTGGGAAAAATGGTACATTAGGTCCGCCATCCCTGCACTAGACAAATATTTCTGGAAATATCTCCGTGTTAAATATTATGGGCAATATACAATTTTTTTTCAGTAATATTAACATTATTTATACCTTTCATTAAAAATGAAAGGTATCTGAATGATTGGAATGCGGATATAAAGCTTTGTTTAAGCCAAAATTTTTGTAACTACCATAAGTATCTAAATTTTACAAATATGTTTATATAAGTGAACAAAATAAATACTCTACAATTAACAAAATGTTATGCTTGTTTTTCACATTTATTTTGAGTGTAAGGGACTTAATCCTATATTTAAGCTACTTTAGTCTTATTCGTTACAAATGACTATCACTTGTCGTCTCGCTAACGTTTTCTTCTGGTTCGTTGTTGTTCACGTTCTTTTTCTTTTCTTTTTGCGGGACAAAAAGAAGAGAAAATATGTTCCTAAACGGAGCTTCGATTGCCAAATAAAGTATAAGGGCCATGCCGAAAGAGAGTATAATGTCTGATATGGCATAGCTAATCTACAAACAGAAAAAGTAATATTAAAATAGGTATGTACCTATACAAACAGCAAGTCAACTTCAAACATCTTGACATAATGGTGAACGCTAATTTTAATTTATAATATTTCATTCGTAGATCATGGAACCTTGCATACAATTTTAGAAACGGAGCTAAAGGTTTGATGATATAATTTATTTCAAAATGGACTTAAAAATATCCCCTTGGAAATAAAGTTAACGTGTTTCGCAAATTTCCATATTTATTAGAACAGTTTAAATATTATGAAGGGTGGTACGTTTTCAAATTTACACCCTGGAGAAGTCGCTATAATCTTGTCGTTCTGTCATTTCCTAAATTTGTTTGGTGGTTTTTTAGCCATCAAATATCACATCGAATTTACATTCTAATTATAGTTTTACATTTGTAAAGTAAATACGTTTTCTCTGCCATTTGTAAATTCCTTTTATATATCGACGTAAAATTAGTGTAAAACATATTTAAATACACCACAATTTTAGTAAAGATAGTAAATATAATGTACTTTTACATTTTGTTTTACAGTAAGAGTAAGATAATGTCAATTTATTAATAAAACAATAATTTTATTATCGTGGTAACTTTAGTTAATTATAATTTCCGGAACGGTGTTATACCTAAATGTTTTCTAATTTCTCCATAAATACAGGATTATTCCTAAGTTGATACTTCTTTTTTAGCTGTGTATAGAAAGCATTAAAATAAACAACATTTTCAAATGCCTTTTTTCTTTAAAAAAATTAAAAAATACGGTACTTACATATTCATTTATTACACTACGAATCAAATACGGTTCTGCCTAACTTGCCCGTTGAATAACATTAAGAAAACTTCTGGGTGTAGGATGTGCCCGCAAGGGAAAGCGTTCTGCGTATAATCCCGAAGCAGCAGCCGTACTTTGACTATACTCAGTATACTAGTTCATTGTTTTTAAATTCTACCATTTCCACGTGTCACCAATTTAAAATCAACTTGCTTCAGAAAAACACACAGCAGCGGTTTGCGAAATAACCGACGACCGACACGTAAAGTGCATGACTAATAAGATATAACACAAAACAAAAAACATAAAGTAAAGCAGGCTACGTTCTGGTGACCACAGGCCCCCACTTAGATTTTTTACTTCTGTATCTCGCTTATTTTAAAGTTTTTTGAAAAAAGGTATTTGAAAATATTGTTTATTTTAATGATTTCTATACACAGCTAAAACAGAAGTATCAACTTAGGAATCACCCTGTATTTCATTGGTTTCTGTTGTTTATAGTTTCTTACAGTGTAACTTACAATATCAAAGTAAGAAGTTACATCAGCACCACCTTTCTTTGCTACCCCGCGCATTTGAATCTGGAAATGGACCAGATATGCTCCGTAAACCAATTTACTTAATGGGACCCATGGTTTCCAAGATAGAAATGAGTAGACCCATTTCACATGCCCGTAGGTTGCCACATAGAGAACTCCAATACTACCTAAAAAGAAAATTTTAATAACGATTTTAGTGAGAATATGCAAACAGGATTTTGTCTTGGAAAGCAGGGAGGGGGTTACCAACCACGGCAATAATTTTGAAGAATTTTAAGGTCACACACTTTTCTAGAATTTCACAGTTCTTCCATCAATGTTTTTTGATGGCTGTCTATACTGAGTGACACGAGGAGGTGCAACCATTTTTCCGTAATTCTTGATGTAAAGTTTTAAAAACTTTAAAAGTTAATAAGTAAGTAGAGTTGGCTATATTTATTAATAATTACTGTTATAAAAAATTTTTATATGAAAATAATATATAAATATATATATACAATATTATAATATAGAAAATCATTACTTTATTTGATAACTGTACAAAATATAAAGATCCAAGAATTTATTGCCTTATTATTAGGCGTCCGTACACGACCAGATGTCAATCAAAATGATCTAAGTAAAACCATTAGTTAAGATAAGTCACAATATTAATGTAATTATAATAATAACAGAGGAATGACGGTACTAATACTAATTGTGTAAGGGCAAATTTTATACTTTGATTTGATGGTTTTTTATCATTATCATATAGGACTGCTAGTAATATTGGTAGTGTAAGCTCTGCAATAGTTTACAAAGAGGGTGCATTTTCTGTTACTATTTTTTTTATACAGAAGAAAAAAATGTAATCAACAATGTTATATTTGTGGCGCTTACTCTACCTATTCTATTTTCAAGTCTTGTAAAAAAAAATAGCAAACCTTAAATCGTTTAAAAAAAAACGTGTGTTATTATTGGAAAACCGATACCGTCAATTAATATTTTAATTAACCTAATATTTTTATTTGTACTATATTATATTTAAGTTAAAATTTCTAAAAAAGGATAAATATATGATGTACTCCTAATATCGCCATCTGTAGTACAGTAGTATATTCTTAAATATATCTTGAAAGCATATTTTCGCTGTATTGGGAATTGCTTACAGGTTATGGCTTTCTGATGAGTCCTAACAAGGACCAAACAGTCTGTCATTGTCTACCTGTGTCCCAGGGAACCCATTACCTTTGGCTTTGAATATCAACATATAAGGAACGTCATATAAGCAGTTTTACTCAATCTGCTAAGTTAAATTCATAGATGGCGCAAGGAGGCTTGTCAAAATAATTTATATTAATACAGTCAGTACCGACGTTAATTTGATTTATTATTTTTTTTATTATATATTTTAGTTTAGGATTATATTCACACTATTCGATACGACATATTCTAGCTAAATTGTTTGTATTGGATAACATTTTTTTTCTGGGTGGATGTACTTTTTAAAATTATTTTCATAAAGTACAGGCTGTCCCAAAAACTTGAAAAGTATATATATTAAGTGCAAGTGTCCTGCGAAAACTCCCCAATATATAGCAAAACTCAGACTCGGCTGTTTTTTAAATTAGCTTATTTAAATGTATTGAAAACAAACACTATGCTTCCGGAAGTTGAAAAGGGATAATCATTGTCGACAGCTCATCGGCTCGGCTGTCGCTTGCCGCAATATTAAATCAGGGAAGCACATTCAACCGCTCCGTGATTTACTATCGCTAAACATTTTTAGGGGTAGACAAAGAAAAACTATTACCAAATATGAGCATTGTATTTGCATAAAAACTTTAATTTCTTTTACATATGCACGCCGCATCGCTCTTATTTAGTTTGTGTGTATAAGTTTAAATGTGAGATTGATATAAATTTGACTTTTCTAATTTTGGATACTGTTTGATATTTATGTTTATGTATATCGTGTCCTTTGTGTAATGGACCATGTACCTACTTGTGAGTTTTATTTGTGTTAAAAAACTTCAAGGGCTTTAACAGTAACACGATATTATGTCTGCTAGGCATTAAACACAAAAATAATAAACAAATAGTTACCAAGAAAGACAGAAACAGCATAAATTGAGAAAATCCAAATTAATCAACAAAATGTTTTTAGAATTTTTCAAACCATTGAAATTTCTAACGAAATCAATGTGTGACAACACTGTGACTTAGAATTCATGATTTAGGGACCTCTGTCGCCCAAGCGCTACATTAAATACTATAGATTTACGAACAACTCTACAATGGCGGCCAAATCAGCTCCAACGCAGGGTTGTCAAGTTTTTCCAAAGATCTGTAATTCTTTATATGTTGATATTCAAAGACAATAAAAAAATTATAATTTTAGTAGTTACCTATCGACCAAACTGTCCTATGTAATGCTGAGTAGGCAGCAGCATCCAGGGTATCATATTCATAATACGGATCATAAAAAATTGCTCCAGTTACAATAGACACAACCATCAATGTTATCGAAATAATAAAGATGACGTAGGAGGTTATCTAAAAAAAGATGTCAAGTTAGAAGCTACATATCACAATCATTGCTACAATCATGTTTTTAAACGACGTCTTTATAAAATAACGAAATAATTTTTAAAATAAACAATAGAAAGTTATGTTAGTATGTATAATGATTCTGTATCTTGGCCATGGAACCGGAGCTTACAAAATTATCATTTCGTGGATTTTATCAGTTTATTATGGTATGGGGCTTAAGCACATGTGCTTTTAATAAAAATAAACAAATATTGCTAAATTTATTGACAAATTAGTTTTCAAATGTGCTTTTTCTGTAAAGGTGCAAGATGCAGAGTAACATTATATGGCACACAGTGGCGTGCAATGATGTTTTAACCAGGGTGGGCAAAATATGCATTGAAGACAAAAAATTACCTTCCGTAGCATTCAAGCATCTGAATTTTAAATGTTGTCACAAAATGACTTGTTTTTGAGTTTGTGGAAAGAACATTGTGACAAAAGAAGCATAAAACGACATTATTTGTAAATAAGTTTAACATGGCGGTCTTTGCTTAAAAATCATTTTAAAACATCGTCAAAAAAATTGGTTTTGCTTTTTAAATCCTGCAAAGGTCAAGCGTGTCTCTCCATGTGTGTTTCGTAAATAGGTATGAATTCTGTTTAATCCAGAACAGGATCTGCAGACACGCTGCTAATCAGAATAGTAACATTTAACGCCTCCATATTTCAATTCTCGTTTGTGGTAGCCAGTGGCGGCTCGCGGTTTTAAAAAATGGTGAAGAGCTAGGTATAGTGCGGGTACAAACATTGACTAGAAACCCATGTAACAAAGTGTCTCTCTCATCTGTCCAACGACTGAATGGAATTTTCAACAAATTACAAACAATGTCATTAATTGGGTTCATTTTTAAAACACACAACTAAGTAGGTACTGAATTAACTGAAAAATAAAAACAAAACTTTTTAATCACACAGTAAATCACGTAAAAACGATACCAATCACCGTAAGTTTCGCAAAGCCTCAAAATAAATACCTTAGGTTAGGTTAGTTAATCTATTTTTAAATTTCCCTACATCATAATGCAAATTGTTTCATGCTGTTTGCATGGCTTACATGACGTAATCATAGCAACGGTGAATATCAAAGCTATGTTGGGCGTTGTGGCGCGCCAAAATGCACGAGTGTTTATAATTATTGTCCATAGCTACATTCGGATTAAATTAATATTATTAATTCGAACATAATTATTTTTTAAGGGCTAAAATTGTAGCTGTATTGGTACATTAATATTTAATATCGTCGAAAAACTTTTCTTTTGGGTTTTTTTTTTGGTCACCTACTTTACCTGACGAGCCGCCACTGGCGGTAGCGTAGCCAAAAAATATGTTGGGGGGGAGAGGGGGGCTCTTATTTTCTAACCAGGTTTCGGGTTTTCAAGTTAAAAATAAAACCATATTGATATGTTAATACTTACATAATATATTAATGTCGGGTTGCGTAAAGGTTCTTAACAATTATTAACTAATCAACAACGTGACTGTGGCATAAATGACATTGGCAGAATTAGTTTTCTTACGACCAAGGTGGCCCGGATTGCTTAATTCTGTTTTACTAATCAGACAACTTTGATTTTGAGAAAATAATGCCTGTCAATGTCATTAATGTCACAATCAAAGTTGCTGATTAGTTAATTATTGTTAAAAATCTTTATAATACCTACTTATTTATCCACCGAATTGACCGAATTTTATGGCAATAACTTTCAACGCGCGCAATCAGATAACAGTAAAAACTACTTTATTATAATATTTTATAAACTTTTTCAATTTAATAAATATATTTTTCTAGCCCCCTAGCTTGTTTAAGCTGTTTTTTAAAAAAAATATCCAGGTATTTTGTAATGCATTTTTATTATATTTATTATTTAAGCGAAAGAGCAAAGCATATTTGTATATTATCTTCAGCTGGCAGAAGATACAAATATGCTAAAATAGAATCGATAGACGTGTTTATTCAAATGTAGTCCTGTCAATATAGAAGGGACCATCGAAAATTTATTTATAAAGCATCTACCTTACCCGACAAGTTAAAAAAAGAGGGTTATTCTAAAAGAAATTCTGTTTAACGTATCGAAAAGCCAGAAAACCATTAATAGTTATTTATGTAACATGTGCAAAAAGTGAATGTTTATTGCACCCGGCATAGAAGTTATTCACCGAGACGTAGTCGAGGTGAATAATATGCCATGTGCAATAAACACACTTTTTGCACATGTTACATACACTATTTTTTCCACGATCGCTTTCTTATTTAACAAAAAAGTTTAAAATTGCTCTGTATTACCTCTCCTTTGTGTGCAAAAGTTGTAATTCAAATTTAACAATGGATCATAGATACCTTTGACTTTAATCGTTTGGAAGGAACACGTCTGTCATTCCGCCATATTGTTTTGTGATACACATACTATTAACAATGTGTTCGTTTCCTAGGCAATTTACTTTATTGCATACTATGCAATAAAGTACTTTATTGCATAGTATGCAATAAAGACCTGCTTTTGTCATTAGAAATGCATACACAAAATGACATTTTTTGAACGATCGTAGAAAAAATATATTTTTTTCGGCCCTTGTGTAAAAATTTCTCTATCTAGAGAATTACATATATATATAATTTTTTTGTCAAAGGACTCGCTCCCTATCCTCACACATGATGACGCCGAGTTAGCAGGTGTAGATATTTCAACGAAAATGTTTTTGCTTTTTTGTTTTTATGCAGGTTTATCAGTAAAATTTACTCTTTATGCCTGTCTAATTACATCGTGGCTGCTAGATCAAGTAGAATTAATAGTGAGGAGTGACCAACCGATTTCGTGATCAGGTTTATAAATGTTTACTGTCGCTGTCAATTGAAAATAAATATACTAGCTGTAACCTACATTTAAAAGCTGTAAGATTTACATTTTTACTTACGGCAACTAGGATTATTTTTTCGTCACACACTTACAAACTACTTAGCAACGTGTAAACGGTAAATCTATACAAAACCAGCTAAGACAATAATTCGGCGTTTAAGCGAGTGAGTAGAAACGTCGTTTTCAACAAACTAACTCTGCAACTCGAGTACGGTGCATTTCCGGCTTGCCGACAGCTCGAGCTTACTTGTTAGTGCCACTAATTTGATTGATAATTGATAATAGTGAATTTTGAAAATTTATTAAAATGAAGCGGAATGCGGCCGCATATCAAATATTAGTAAAATGTGTAAGCCGAAAAATTAGTTTTCAATTAGACTATTAGACGAAGAGTTTCTGCAGCCCAGCAACCCCCACCCCTCCCCCCCTAAATACGCCACTGTCATTTGTGCAGAAAGGATTTAAATTAGCCAACCAAGGTATCTAAAAAAATTAAATTTAAGAATTACATCATCTTGTCGCCTCTGCCTTGCTGAGGTTTTTTTTATCTCGACAGTTTCGTGTCGCGTACAGTACCCATCCGTGCTAGTATCCTATTCAACTTGATGTGCTTTAACACTCTATAAGGAGCTCTAACATTTCACATTTGTTCTGCAATAAAAAAATAATCAATCACAATGTTAACAAAATTGCAACCTAACCAATTATAATCAATTTACCTGGTAGATGTATATAAGTCTTATCAAAATTGTTTTTCTAAAAAGTCATTATCATTTTTATCTTGTCTCCGTTTTATATTAGTGTAGGAGATGAAAGTTATTTTTTTGAAATTTCTATATAGGAAATAGTCAGCGACAGGCTGTGGGTGGTTCAGGGTCTATTTTTCTAATAGGTCCAGCAGGCCCGAGCCTAGGGCCCGCGCTCGGTCTAAGCGACACTATGCTTACTCAAATAATTTCCCGACAAACGACAAAATACATCATTTGCAAGACTGAGATGCTGCTAAACTGATCAAGAAAATTATTTATTACTACGCAGGGCAGGGCCATCGTTGTTTTAGCATTGGTTCGCCTAACCTTAAGGTATTTATATTGAGGCTTCGCGAAACTTACGGTTATAGATATCGTTCTTACGTGATTTACTGTGTACGCAGGGCAGGGCCATCGTTGTTTTAGCATTGGTTCGCCTAACCTTAAGGTATTTATATTGAGGCTTCGCGAAACTTACGGTTATAGATATCGTTCTTACGTGATTTACTGTGTGATTAAAAAGTTTTGTTTTCAGTTAATTCAGTAGTGTACGTACCTACTTAGTTGTGTGTTTTAAAAATGAACCCAGTTAACCACATAAATTGTAATTTGAAAAATCCATTTAGTCGTTGGACAGATGAGAATAAGAGAGACGTTCTGTTACACGGGTTTTTAGTCAATGTTTGTTTAAGTACCCACACTTTACCTAGCTCTTCAGCATTTTTTAAGACCGCGAGCCGCCACTGATGTCACATGGTAGCCGAGACGCTGCGCTGATTTAATAATTGTCTGCCTACGCCAGTCCTACTTGTCCCATGAAAAAAGCATCTTCTTATATTGGTTTTATCCATTATAGTTCGTCATTTTCTCTCAACAAACTATTTGATTCAAATTAATGTAATGTTCTCATAATCTCCTATACTATAGTTATCTTTGCTCAAATGTAAACTTTAATAAAAGCGATAACTCACAGTAACTATACTCATCAGTATTGAATAATCGACTAATCAATAAATACCGTTAGTTTTAAAAACAACCAAGTGTAAAAATGGTGAAAGAAATAGTAATATTTGGTTCCACAGGATTAACAGGACTTTGCGTCACTCAAGCTGCAGTAGATAAAGGTCTTAAGGTCAGAGCTTTTGTTAGAGATGCAGGCAAGCTACCCGAAAACATTAAAAATGCA
Source organism: Polydrusus cervinus (assembly GCA_935413205.1). Classification (NCBI taxonomy): domain Eukaryota; kingdom Metazoa; phylum Arthropoda; class Insecta; order Coleoptera; family Curculionidae; genus Polydrusus; species Polydrusus cervinus. The sequence goes on along the minus strand of OW284510.1, from coordinate 28,302,025 downwards.
GTAGAAATTGTTCATGGAAATGTTTTGGACTACAATAATGTCTTAGAAGCTATTAAGGGTACAGATGGTGTAATCGTCACTTTGGGAACTGGTCAAGACCTTAGCCCTACTACATACATGAGTGACGGTCTTAAGAATGTAATTAAAGCCATGAAAGAAGCCAACGTAGAAATAGTGTCAGTGTGCTTATCAGCGTTTCTCTTCTTTGGAGTAGATTCTGAACGAGTTCCAGATAGACTGAAAGATATTACTAGAGATCATGTCAGAATGTTTGATGCGCTTAAGGCTTCCGACCTTAAATATGTAGCAGTGTTGCCACCGCACATTGCTGATGATCCTAGTACAGGGTATGTCGTGGAGCACGATAAATGTATTTCAAGAAGAGTATCCAAAGTTGATTTGGCAAGATTTTTGGTGGATTCGTTAGATCTTAGCGAACACTATGGAAAGACTGTTGGAATAGCTTCGCAAACTTAGGATGTACCTTTATTATTATATTTGTTAGTGTCGAAATAATAAATTGTTTTGTAAAAAGTGGTATTTATTTATGCATCGCCGTCAAAACCAGTTAATAAAGTAGAGTTTAGTGTCCGTATAAGTAAATAAAAAGAAAGTTTTTAGAGGCAGGCAGCCAAAGTAGTGCATCTATCTTTTGCATTAAAGTACACAGGGACGTCAAAGATAATGGGTTCCCTGGGGCACAGGTAGACAATGACAGGCTGTTTCGCCCTTGTTAGGAACTAAACTAAATAAACATAATGCAATGACAAACACATCAATATAGGAAACAAGATTCAAGAAGTAGTCCATACTCACAGTGGTTAATAATTATATGGTAGGAGAAAAAAGTCGGTCTAAACCACAATATCTTTAATGAAAATTTCTTTCAGGGGTAAATTACATAGTTGGGAGAGAACATGTTTCGACCTTGGTAAAGGTCATCATCAGCTCTAATATAGAAGTAACGTAGGAAGGCTTTACACTGGCACAACAATGTTGGTATAAATATTAATGTAAGAAATCAAACGGTGGTAGAGGTTTCTACAACATAATGTCTTAAAAAACTTTTCCAAAAAACCCTTAAAAAATTCTTTAAGGGGGGGGGGGGGGGTTGGACAGAATGAGTGATTGGAGACTCTTTGTTCGCCTTCGGCCGAGTAAAAAGGCGGAAAATGGTTCAAAAAGAAATTTTAAAGAATAATTTCAAGGGTCAGGATCTAAAAATCATAACTTATGACTTGTTAAAAATGTGGTATTTTAAAATGGTTTTTGATATAAAATATTTAATTTGGAAGAAAAGATAAAAAGGTGGGTGGAGGAGATGCAATCATCTTGGTCTTATTAATTAATCTTCTCTCATTCGGTAGCGAACAAATATATTAATTTTTCTTTTTCGCACCCTTAGGGTTATCAAGAACCTCTTTTCCACTGAAGACTTTTAATGTGTGTACGTTATTAAAATGAAAAGATGTATCAGAATAGGTTCAGGAAGAAATAAATGAATTTATTTACCACATTTTTTAACAAGTCATACGTTATGATTTTTAGAGTTTTTAGATCCTGACCTTTGAAATTATTCTTTAAAATTTCTTTTTGAACCATTTTCCGCCTTTTTACTCGTCCGAAGGCGAACAAAGGGGCTTCAATCATTTATTCTGTCCAAACACCCCCCCCCCCCTTAAAGAATTTTTTAAGGGTTTTTTGGATGAAAAAGTTTTTTAAAAAATTTTTCATGAAGACATTATGTTGTAGAAACCTCTACCACCGTTTGATTTCTTACATTAGTATTTATACCAACATTGTTGTGCCAATGTAAAGCCTTCCTACGTTGATTCTATATTAGAGCTGATAATGATCTTTACGAAGGTCGAAACATGTTCTCTCCCAACTATGTAATTTACCTCTGAAAGAAATTTTCATTAAAGATATTGTGGTTTAGACCGACTTTTTTTCTCAGCAGCACCCAGTGGGCTACTGCAGCGCGATCTATATTTGAATCTACAAACCCGTAAAAAAAGTGTAGGCATGCGAAAAAACGTTTCCTATACTGGTGTTTGTTGGCCAACCGTACTTGGTTTATTTATTTCTATGTTTTCACGTTTGATGGCTATCTTTTGCATTGAGTTGATTTATACAGATGGCGATACTAGGTTTTCATCACATTTTTATTCTTAAGAATGTCTTGAAAGCATATTATCGCTGTACTGGAAGTTGCTTACGGATTTTGGCTTTCTGGTGAGTCCTAAAAGGACTAAACAGTCTGTCATTGTCTACCTGTGCCTCAGGGAACCCATTACCTTTGGCGTCCCTGTGCACTTTAATGCAAGTTTTTTAAAGTTGGATTTTATAAATATTTTATGTAATCCACAATCACAATATTATCCAAAGCTTTTTTCTAAAAATCGGGCTGAACGTTTATGTAAAATTGAAAGTAGAAAACTTTTTTATGAAAATTATCCATAGTTTTCTCTGATGTTTATAAATAACTTTTAAAGATCAATAAAACAAACCTTATCTTTCTGTTACAAGAAAGTCAATTTGCGACTTGCTGTTTTATTAAATTTTTCGTCTTATTTTTAGTGTATTTACATTAAAATACTAAACTAGGTTTTAAGAGGTGGATTTTATAAATATTTTATATAATCCACAATCCGAATATTATCCAAAAAAAGGTTTTTTCCAAAAATCGGGGTTTGAACGTTTATGTAAAATTGAATTAAGAAAACTTTTTTATGAAAATAATTATAGTTTTTACTGAAATTTATAATAGCTATTTATACAATTAGTTGCGAAATGAGTGTCTTTTTAGGCACGCGACGTGAATTGTCCTACGAGGCGAAGCCGAGTTGGACGACACGTCAAAGTGACTAAAAGACATTGTTTCGTAACGAGTTGTATACAATATTTTTTCTACTGAGGTTTTATAATAAAAAACTAAATTTTACTAACATTTTATTACCTATGTTTCATTTACACCTTTCATGTCAAAAAAATCGACAGTTGTCAAAAAAAAATTCGATTTTTTTGTCAAAAACTGCGACAAATATAAAAGTAAAAATGAGTGATTTAGAGGACTCAGACATTGAAAATGCCGCAAATGACGCAATGGTGTACCTTGTTCCCCAAAAATCAAGAAGTTTGTATGAGGGCACATACGAAAAATTCAAAAAATGGTGTGAAGAAAAAAAGGTAAAACACTTATCAGAAAAAGTCTTTTTGGCATATTTTTCACTATTATTCGATGCCTGTAAGCCATCAACTTTGTGGAGTACTTACTCAATGCTTCGAACGATGGTTTATTTGAATAAAAATGTTGAGATGAAGACATTTACAAACCTAATCGCATTTTTGAAAAGAAAATCTACGGGGTATAAGCCCAAAAAGTCGAAAGTTTTTTCTAAAGAACAAATAGAAAGGTTTGTCAAATAAGCAGACGATAAGTCATACCTACTGTGGGAATCTCTGGAGCATGTCGCAGAGAAGAACTCACATATTTAAATATGAATAATATCGAAATTTTGGAGTCTTTAATTAAAATATCCAATCCAAACACTAAAACAAATATTGCAAGAAGCTTTGTACTTAGCGAAGGCTCTATTGACGGCATCAACTTCTTGAATATTTTCCGAAAGTACGCGCAGTTACATCCAGCACACATAACCCATGAAAGATTTTTTATCGCATACAGAAACTCCAAATGTTCCAGACTTCCAGTGGGTATTAATACCAATACCATTGGAGCAACACCAAAGAAAATAGCTGAGTTTTTGGAGCTTTCAAACGCTAAAGAATATACAGGCCACTGCTTTCGAAGATCTTCAGCAACTTTTTTAGTTGACTCTGGAGCGGATATATTGATGCTAAAGCGACATGGAGGTTGGCAGTCGAATACCGTGGCTGAGGGGTATATAGAAGATTCTTTAGAAAATAAAAGAAAAATTTCCGAAAAAATTCTTGGTCAAAAATCTTTGGGCGCTAACAACAAACGTGTTAAATGTAATGAATCCGAGTGTTCTACCAGCTCTACTAGTGGCATGGGTTTAATTGATATTGCTGTTGCAGATTCTATTACTATTCAAAGTTCAAATTCCTCATCAATTTTACAAAGAGAAATATCTCAACGAACTGTTTTAGGTTACCCAAGCATTAATTTTAATAATATAAGTAACTGTACTGTTAATATTTATAATAAATAGGTAAAACTATAGTCTGTGTTTATACTTGTTACTTTTAAGCACGTTGTTCCTGGTAACGTGCTTAATAAATTTTTAAGCACGCTGCGCCTAAAAGGAAGTTATTAAAAAATCATAATGACAATCAAAAAGAGGTTATTATAAAACGTCAGTAGAAAAATACCTTTTAAAAATCAATAAAGTAAACCTTATCTTTCTATTACAAAAAAGTCAATTTGAAATCTTCTTTTACATTAAATTTTTAGACTTATTTTTAGTATATTTACATTAATATATAAATAACTTTTTAAATTGCGTTGTCATTTTCCTGTTCTTCCAATACATTTTGTGATATGAAACCGTTTATAGGTACAAATAATATTTATATTTTTTTATAAAAACGCCGCAACAGTGACACACTGTAAAGCAATAAAGACTGACCCTAATAACTATACAGACTTGCCACCTAAATGCCATACGTAACGTAATTAGTAAGCACACGAAGAAAATAATTAAAAATGACGTAATCATCTTAATAGCCAATGGGATAAGACAAAAAGGGAAAGTTCTCGAGTTATTTAATAATAAAGTGTCTTGGACGAGTCGATTCGAATGATTACTTGGGCGTAAATAAAAGTAAAATATTGATTTCTTATTATTTTTATAATAGAAGAACGTGTGAAGATTACAAAATATGGTTTACATAATACCAAGCGGGTAGATAACTTTATTCCTGGAGGGGGATAGTTAATAGGCGTCGTTAAGAGGTTTTTTAAAAGGGGCCAGCCACCTAGTATACCAATTAACCAATACCAAAAAAAAAAACGCAGCAGCTCAATAATTTAAGAAAAACCCTTACACCTCAGGTGAAGTAGCGTATTTAAGTTGGGGGGGGCGTCCCCCCCTCTCTACCCCTCAAGCTCTGAATCTCGGAGTTTAATAGTCTAATTGTAAATAAATTTTCCGTCTTACACCTTTTACTAAAATTTTATATTCGGTTACATTCCGCTAAATTTTAAATAAATTTTCAAAACTCACTATTATTAATAGTCAAATTTTGCTACGTCTGGCAACAGTGTTTCTCGATAGTCATAGTGATACTAACAACTAAGCTCAGGCCCGAACTGACCAGGTCCGCGATCGCGGAGGGCCCGGGCCTGAGGGGCCCCAAATGGACCCTGGACAGTGTTTCTAAACTGTATAAAATTGAAAGAAGTCGGCTGTTGATAGAGCTGCGACAGTTTGCACAACAATACAGCAACTTCATAGCGGCAGAGTCCACTAAGAACTACGGAGACAGATGCAGTGACGAAAAAGACGATTTTGACCCAACCGAAGAAGCGGAAAAAATGCTCACATTTACTGCTCTGAAAATAAACAATGTTTCCAGTGTTTGAAATGTGCTTTTTCTGTTCTGTTTGAACTTACTCAATCTGGACTGTTTACCAACATGTATATTGCATATAAATTTGTTCTTACCATACCTTCTACCCAAGTCACATGTGAACGAGTTTTTTCTAAAGTTAAAAATCGACTTCGGTCGTCTTTAGGCCAAGACCTTATGTCCAGTCTGCTTTTTATTAATGTTGAGAGGGATTTATTTTATGATTTGGATAAAAATAAAATAATAGATGAAGTAGCTTTCACCATTAGTGAGTTGCTTACATAGAAGCTGTTACTTTAGGCCTAGGGGAGTAAAATGTTGAATCATCTCAGTTAATTTAAGCCCCCTTTCTATTCTAGTATAAGAATATTGTTAACTGTTAAATACACAGGATTTTTTTTTAGATGTTAGTATTATTTTTCTAATCCCTAAAATCCGTTTGTCATTATTTTTATTACACAAATAATTTTGACATAATTCATTAATACTTTAAGGCGAATAAAATACTGCACTTTATTTTGAATTCCGTTGTAATTATTAGCAGTTCTACAGCATGTGTTGTGTAGTGTTGTGGTATCTTAAGAATACTGTGAATTTCTTATTTTAATGAATAATAAAGTTAACAAAAGTCGAAAATCATAATATTCGTATAAAAATCTAGCTGAATTTATTCTTCTTTATAAGTGCCAAAATAGCGTAAAAACGCATTTTCAATATTTTCAAGCTCCTAATTTTCAACACCTAGACCCCCCGGTAGAGGGCCCCTTTACAGGTTTTAGCTGAGGGCCCGAAATGGTCCCAGTCCGGGCCTGACTAAGCTTAAGCTGTCCGCCAAGCCGGCTATGCACCCGTACTCGAGTTGCACAGTTTGTTTGTTGAAAATGACATTTCTACTCACTCGCTTGAACGCCGAGTTTTTATAAATTCGTTAGTTGTGTGACGAAAAAATAATCCTAGTTGCCGTAATTAAAAATGTTAATTTTACAGCTTTTAAATGTAGGTTATACCTAGCATATTTATTTTAAATTGGCAGCGACAGTAAACATTTATGAATCTAACCAGGAAATCCGCTAGTCACTCCTCACTATTCTACTTGGTCTAGCAGCAACGATGCATTTTGACAGGTATAGAAGAGACTATCAAAAATTAATTTTTATTGATGAAGCCGCATAAAAACAAAAAAGCAAAAACATTTTCGTCGAAATATCTACACCTGCGTCATCATGTGTAAGTCATATAGGGAGCGAGTCCATTGACAAAATAAATATTAAATATATCGGTAGTTCTCTCGATAGAGAAATTTTTACACAAGCACCGAAAAAAATATATTTTAACGTGTTTTCTGGTTTTTAGATCAGTAAAACAAAATATCTTTTAGATTAACCCATTTTTGGGCCAGACAGATGGCGGCTAAGCTGTTTAATGTAAATTCGGTGGACAAATAAGTAGGTATTATAAAGATTTTTATTATGTATCAACTAAACAGCAACTTTGACTGTGGCATTAATGACATTGGCAGGCATTATTTCATCAAAATCAAAGTTGTCTGATTAGTAAATCAAGAATTATGCTAAACGAACCACGTTGATTGTAAGAAAACTATTTCTGCCAATGTCATTTATGCTACAGTCAAAGTTACTGGTTAGTTAATTATTGTTAAAAATCTGTTTGCAATCCGACATTATTATAATATGTATCAACATATAAAGGTGGTTTTATTTTATTTATTTAACTTGAAACACCGAACCCCATAAGTAAACCTGTATAGAAAATATAAGCCCCCGCCCGAACATATTTTCTGGCTTCTCTACTGCTCTGGTATACAGGGTGCTACAAATTCGTGTACGTACAATGGGATTTCGAAAACGGCAAGAGATTCGATGATGGTTAAATTGAGGCAAAGTTGCTTATTTTGGGGCTTAATAATTTGGTGAAAAAAAATTGTAATTATTCTGAATGCTCTCGGAGATATCGGAAAGAAATCAAAATTTCCATTTTTGGTTTTTAATTTTTTGCGCTTTTATTTTTGACTTGGGAAAAAAATAAAAAACACTTTTTATAGCCGTTTTTTATGTTCTACATGATGGCGTTATTAGTAATCAAATTCGACGTTTTTTTGTTCGTTAGTTACCAACCTCAAGTCAACTTTGTTAAATAAGGACCTGGAATTTTAAAAAAAATTGGGGATTTCTAATCTTTGGAAATTTAATACAATGGACAAGTTTTTGAAATTTTAACGTTTTGTCATCTAATAACACATTTTACAAATTATATTTTTCATTTCATTACGGTCCTGAACATTTAGAGCTAAACTAAGATTTCTGATTTAAAAAATTCGTTAATTTTTACTCAAAGTGGCCTGATATTTGATATTTTTTGAGAGACTCAAAGTCTCGGCCTCTAATATTTTTGTCTGTTTATTTTTGTTATATGTTTCGCCTGAATCATCAGATCTTCTAAACAGTAAAAAAAAATTAAATTGTTTTTGAAACAAGACTAACACTCCAGTTACCTATTCTTCACTCGGGAGCATTATTTTTTCTGTTTAACAGTATTTCGGTCTAGGTCTAAGGCAATAACCATAGGACTTTTAACGGTTATAACAATAAAACACTGATAGAAAATAAAATTACTTCTCATGCCTTAAAAACTTGCTAACTAAACGTTAAAATTTTAAAACGCTTTAAATTGTATTAAATTTCCAAAGCTTAGAAGTCCTTAAAACTGTTTAAAAATTTCAGGTCCGTATTTAAAGAAAAATAATTGAGGTTGGTATCTAAAGAACCAAACGTCCAATTTTAAAACTAATAATGCCATATTGTAGAACATTAATAATAGTTATGAGAAAGTGTTTTTTATTTTTTTCCTAAGTCAAAAATGAAGGAGCAAAACGTTAAAAACTAAAAATTTCGTTTTTCTCGGATATCTCCGAAGGTGTTCGGAATATTTACAATTTTCTTTCGCCAAATTATAAAGCTCCAAAATACGCAACTTTGCCTTAATTTAACCATCTTCGTATCTCTTACCGTTTTCGAGATCCCCTTGTACGCACACGAATTTGTAGCACCCTGTATAGTATGAAGTAAATAAATGAAACATATTTACTATAAATTAATTACTTACCCAGTTTAGATTTGCTTTTTTCTGTCTCATTCTGTAGAACAAATATCCTGCTACGATTCCTACCACATACGGCGTACTTCTTGCATGAGACTTAATATAAGTCAGTAAAAAGTCTGGGTGGGTTTTCGGGCTCCTGATAAAGTCCAAATAGAAAAATAATACCGCAGGCCTTGTATTAACAAAAACGATCATGAAAGGAACCAGTATGGACCCAACAAAAATTAAGGCTAAAACTGCCAGGCCCGTTTTTTTCATTTTGTAGATTAATAAGCTAAGAAACATCGCTATAATAAAGTAGTGGAAATCACAGGACAAGTACCAGCTGTGAACCATGCACTGAAAAAAAGGAAATGTTAAAAATAAGCCAAATTTTCTGGGTTTTCCTAAAAGGTGGCTCGTCCGCAGTTTTGTCAGATTTTCTTGTACAGAATCCCTTCAGCCAGCGTTTAAAAACCCTTGATATTGACCCGTCAATTCTGTTCCTGATTTCTAAATTCTAAAAACTCAGATCAAAAGTAACTAAAAGTAAAAAGAAAGTGACTTAAAAAAAACATACTCCCCTCAGTAGCTGCAGCCCGGCGCCCCCCCCCCCCCTACTCGGCCGCATTCCGCTACATTTTAACAAATTTTAAAAATTCAATATTATCAATAGTCGAATTTTGCTACGTCTGGCAACAGTGTTTCTTGATCGTCATAGTAGCACTAACAACTAAGCTCGAGCTGTCCGCCAAGCCGGCTTTAAACTGTAGTCGAGTTGCACCGTTAGTTTGTTGAAAACGTCGTTTCTACTCACTCGCTTGAACGCCGAATTATTGTCTTAGCTGTTTTTGTTATTATAGATTACAAGTTGCTAAGTAGTTTGTGAGTTTTGTGCCTTGTAAAAATATGAATTTTACAGCTTTTAAATGTATGTTATACTTAGTATATTTATTTTTATGAACCTAACCACGAAATCGGTTGGTCACTCTCACTATTCTACTTGATCTAGCAGCAACGATACAATTATACAGGTATAGAGAAGAGTAGAAGAGACTATCGAAAATTATGGATGAAGCCACATAAAAACAAGAAAGCAAAAAAAAATTTAAATATATGGGTAATTCTTCGATTTTGAATTTTTACACAAGCACCGAAAAAAATATATTTTAACGTTTTTTAGTATTGTTAAAAATCGTTATGCAACCCGACCCTAACCCTCATTAGGGAATATGACCCCCCCCCCCCACCGATAAATTTTTAACTTTTTCTTTTGCAAACCTTGTAGGTACTCTAGTTCGTTCCCAAGTAACGGTTATTTAGTCACGACATTTTCCTGTCGCAGTATGAAATGGAACGTTTTATATCGGTAAACAGGATTTCCCACATCTACTGAAAACCCTTTATGTTCAAGCAAACCTTTCAAATCTGACAACACTGCTCGTTCATAACCTAAAATCTTTGAATAAAAAGATTGAAACTAATGACAATACGATAAGACGCTACGAGTAACGACATCTAGTGTCGTTACGTTACATTACTTGAAATTGTAATGACATTAGTCACAATTACAAACGTCTCCGCTAGGTAAAGCAAGTGTCCGTAGTTATAGCGGTTGAAATTTCACTGTAGCTTTATTTTTTGAATGTATTTATGATATTCAATATAATTTTGGGTTTGTCTAAAAGATAACTTTTGTCTTACCATGTGATCAGCATTCACATAATTGCTTATATATAGCACATTGGTCCACCAATTTTGTCTACAATCCTTAACTTCAGGTTCTATTATGGTTTTCCACATTGGACCATTTCCAGTAAAGTCAAATAATGTGGCACAAAAGAACACCACGTAAGCATACATCGGCGTTAACCTAAAATTAATTTTTTTTTTAATAAGTTATAGGTATAAAAATTAAAATTATTTTTGGAAATATTTTATTTTCATCTATAACCTAATAAAAATGTAATAGATCTACAGTGTCTACCCCAATGACAAAAGATTTTCAGCCAACGCGGTCAATTTCGGTAAAGGCCAAAAACTTTTTTTTTCTCTACTTTCACATGAATATTGTATGTTTCCTCTATAACCAAGTGAATGGATAAATGGGCTATACCAGTTAACTGAACGAATATAATTTCATATCCATCTTTGTTACGATATGAAACTGACCAATCATAGCTGTCAATTACGAACAAACCAAATTTTCACGTTGTAAATTTTACGCGTCCCTTCATGATACTAATACAAAAGTGAGGTTAAAAATATGCTTCAAAAAGATGTAAATCTGTCAGATAAAGTTTGTTATCTTTGTATTTGAATCAAAACAAGTATTCCAGAACCTATAGCAAGTTTTCCCAAGGCGTGCACGAGATGTTGCCAAAATTGAAGGAATAAAACCAAAATTAGTATATTACATAACAAGTGATGAAAGTGATACTTTTCAAACGAGGAGATATTTAGCACGAGGCGTAAGCCGAGTGCGAAAATTCTCCTAGTTTTATAATAATTACTTTCACACGAGTAATGTACACTATTTTTCCTACGACCACAAAGAATTATTAAAAAAACCTTTAATTTGTGAAAAAAAAATTTCAACTCTAAAGTCGAAAAAAATTTTTTTTAACTCTAGAGTGAAAATACAAGGCACACTATTTAATTTAAACATATGATGCCAATTTGACAGATCGAAAGGTCAAAGGTTCAAATCCCATCAGGAGTATTTGACTTTTTTTAATAAAAACATTAAATAAATTATAAAATTATTTTGAATAGAAATCTTCCTTGTTGAATGATTTTTTTATATTAAATCAAGGAAAGATGCATTAAACATAAAACAACAAGAAAGTTTCCAATTCAAAATAATTCTATAAATTATTTAATGTTTTTATAAAAAAAAGTCAAATGCTCCTGATGGGATTTGAACCTGTGATCTTTCGATCTGTATGCCGTAGCTCTAGTCTCTACGCTATGGCGGCCCATAAATATTTCTTGTTTAAGTTTAATATGACATTCTCTTTAGCGGGGCTTGTTTTGACGTAATAGATTTTCCAGTATATTCTTAACTTTTTTATAATTTCAGATGGCGTATTTTCACACTCTAATTCGAAATCACTCGACAAATACGTGATAAATAAACTAAACTGCTTTCTAAAATTTGTTATTTTTAATAAATAGGTGTGGTCTGTCAAATTGGCATCATATGTTTAAATTAAATAGTGTGCCTTGTATTTCCACTCTAAAGTTGAAATATTTTTGTTCAACACGTGCTTTTTTTCTCATTTTCATAGGTGGTCGTAGGAAAATATTTTTACCGAACTAAAGATTTGTGCACAAATAGTGTACACTTTCTTATTCCAAAAATATCCAGTTTTCCAGTAATTTCTAGACAATTGCTACCAGGTGTGTCTTGTCCATAAGGTCATAAATGCATTCCAAAATGTGTCATGCGAAAACTCCCCAATGCAGATCAAAATCGAAGCACTTGAAAACTAGGAGCGAAATAAACATACCCGCTGTCGAAAGTTAAAAAGCGACGGGAAAGAGAAAAGTCCGTCGTCGACTTTGGCACACTTCGCGTTTAATCGGCATCAGTTGTTTAATTACGTTCAATAGACATTTATGGAAACAGTCAAAAAGCTCCGTGAATCATGCCATTTCAATCAAAACTTTGCCCTAGACAAAGAAAAACCTATTACAAAATATAGGGATTGTATTTGCAACATTTACATACATATTTTGTTTCATTTGGAATGCCGAATCGCCCGTAGTATGTTTTTAACCTTAACCCTTATTTAGTTCGTTTATGTGTTTTTTGAAGTATAGTTATGTGTATTGTGATTTGCTAAAGAACAATGACTTTAACAGTTCAAGAAATATTATAGTTTAAAACAAGACGTTTGTTAACATTTGAAAAACTTTGTAATTTTAATGACCTAGTTTTTTCCAAACAAAAGGATAGAAGGATTGATTTGATATACAAGCACACAACTACAGAATGGTAAGAGAACTAGTTAAAAAATAATAAAGTAAAGCTGTTTGATGTAATTTTTAAAAAAGCGACAGCAAAAATGCAATTTTAGTATTTTATGTTTTTGCAGTGTTTTTAGTAGGTTAATAATTACACCTTAGCAAAACTATGTGATATATAAGATTGTGAAAATTTGAAGAGAGAGGTTTTTTGGTTGGCAAAAACCATCTAACACACCTAATCACTTATTTTACAACTTAAAACTATTTAATGGCCACATTTAGTGTTCACAAATTACGTAAGGCAATTTTGGGAAGGGAGGGGTTCCGGCCAGGCGTACGGCCCTAGTACTAGGAAAAGAAGAGGTAAAAAATTATATATCTTTGCCTTACATAATTTGTGAACACCCCCTTAAAGGCAACTATTGCATTGGCATACAGTACCTTACATATCTCATCAGAACCACAAAACCTGGATTTAATATTTTCTTCTCCCATTGTACCAAAAGACAATAGGTTACTAGAAGTCCACTTAAAATGAAAAATGAGTCAACAAATAAGTCTCCATGGAAAAATAGCGTACCAAAAAACGATCTGTATTGCTAAAAAATAAATAACTTAGGAAAGCAATTATAATTATTGGAATTTATAGGTTCTTGTAATTTAAGTTTTAAGCGACAGATAAATATAGGTCTATTTTATATGCAATTATGAATTTTTAATTTATATCTAATTTTAACAAAACTCCCTATCTCAAAGTAATGGCGATGGCTTATACCGCGTGATTCACGACGAGCTTACATTAGAACTTTTGAGGAAACTACTGAAAATATTTTCTTAAAAATCTGTAGGTTTAAGTTTATCGATATTCTCTCTTAAACTAAAATATTAACATATTTCTGTCAGATCCGGTTATACCGGAAGTGGCTTCAACTTCCATTATTTAAATACAATATAGCATTTTTTATTATATTTTTGGGTTTTGCATTGAATTTTAATTATATTTTATGGAACACGTTTTTTACCTAAGTCTACTAATTTCGGAGATATCGGCATATTTTGTAATTATTTTGTAAATGCATACCGATGAAATTATCCCTATATATATTTTTTACCTTAGCTCCTGAACTAAATTTTTTTTAAGTAGTAGGAAAAAAACTCATAATCTGCTCCTGCTTTCTTTCCTACTACTTCATAATTCACTCCACTGAGAGATGGACTACTTCAAAAAAAAAATTTATTGTATAGTTAAAGAATCAAGAAATCTCAAAAAATAATTAAACTTTTTTCTATACCTTTATCAACGCGTTTTCTTAGAATATCAAGTTTTTTTTTAAATACGATTTTTTCAAGCTTGTCATGAAAACAAATGTATATGGATACTCCATAATAAGGGAAACATTGACGAAAGAATGCACAAATGCTTGGAAGTAAATCGTAATCATTTTGAACATCTGTTAAAAGGAAATGACTAAATTTGTTATTTATTATTAAATAATATTTAGTTTAAGCAAAGCTTTTAACTTTTTTCACAATTAAAAAAAATAATTTTTAAACAATTAAACTTAATACATTAAAAGTAAGCAACTGTTATTTATTTGCCTTTATAAAGCTTTAAAAAAGTGATATATTTTTTAGTCATTTTATAAAATTTGCCTAACAATATTTCATATCTTATAAATATCACAATGGAGTATCCATGTACATTTTTTGTTTTCATGGCAAGCTTGAAAAAATCGTATTAAAAAAAACTTGATATTCTAAGAAAACGCGTTGATATAGGTATAGAAAAGGTTATAGCAATTTTAACGAGCAGTTAATTGATCATTATATTAAATAAAAATATAGGGTGTTCCATTTAAAATAAGAAAGTTTTTAATATTTAAAGTTTTTTACAATGAGCCCTTAATTGTGACCTCCCTGTATATTTTATGCCAAGATTAATTATTTTTTGAGATTTGTTGATTCTTTAACTATACAATAACAAAAAAAAATTAGTTCAGGAGCTAAGGCAAAAAATATATATAAGGATAATTTCATCGCTATGCATTTACGAAATAATTACAAAATATGCCGATATCTCAGACATTAGTAGACTTAGGTAAAAAACGTGTTCCATAAAATATAATTAAAATTTAATGCAAAACCCAAAAATATATTAAAAAATGCTATATTGTATTAAAAAAATGGAAGTTGAAGCTACTTCCGGTATAACCGGAAGTGACAGAAACATGTTAATATTTTAGTTTAAGAGAGCATATCGATAAACTTAAATCAACAGATTTTCAAGAAAATATTTTCAGTAGTTTCCTCAAAACTTCTAATGCAAGCTCGTCGCGAATCACCTGGTATTCAAAAGATCATCGGCATCGTGAGCTGCAAATGATCTCAAATAAAAACGAAACTTTTTTTAGTGTATTGCAATGATTTTTAAAGAATTTTGCACCTTGCATGTTTTACAAAATTAAACAAGGCTCTACATGAAAGAACCAAAATATCCAATTATTCCGTTTTTACCTCTTCCACTGTATTAAAGTTCAGTATAGCACTACTTAAAAATGTACCAAATCGATGATCAGTAATAATCATACAAATACAGAATACTCTCATTCCATACAGTACTTTCAAAGCCGGGCTGTTATCTTCACTGCGTCCTAGTTTTGGATAATTCTTTTTGATTGAGAATGATATCAGAAGATTTCTCAACGGGGATCCTAAAATTTGAAATAATTACCAGTAGATAACGTAAGATTTAAAACAAAATGTTCTTAAAATATGCAGTGGAATCGATCCCGCATGACTTATATTGATTCTTCTTGAAAGGTAACCTGGGTAAAGGTGAAGAAAAATAGAACTGTCAAATTCTAAGTTAAAGAAAATAACATAACTGTGATTAACATCGCATAACAGAAATTTAAAAAAATCCCTACTATTAATCCTTTTACCATTTCTAAAGTAACTTACCATCATAAAAGAGATTTTCCTAAAAATAAGAATTTCAGATCTTGATACTGCTATTTTTCAGTCACCTTTACCTTTTGCCTAGGTTACCGTTCAAGAGCAATAAATGACATGCGGGATCGATTCCACGGCATACTTTGAGTGCGCTTATATCTTACTTATAGCTAGGGCGGATATGTTGTACTTTATAGTACAACTTCCTATTGAGGTTGTACAAATGAAGTGTAAGCTTGGTATAATGCTGAACTAAGCTTAAGCCGTAATTGTACAACTGGAGAGAAAAGTAGTTTGTACAACAAGAGTGGATACGATGTCCATATCACACGAGGAAGTAAAATGAGCACGACGCCGTAGGCGGAGTGTTCAAACTTCCAAGGGCAATATGGACAATCCACTCGAGTTGAACAGTATATTTTTTCTACGACCTTATGCTAAAAAATGTAAAAAGAAAGTTTGCAGGTTGCCGGGCTCGAACTCACGACCATTGGGTCAATAGCCCAACGCTCTAATATCTGGACTATTGAAGCGTTTAGTTAATTATCGGAAAACCAACTGATAAATGATGCTAATTGAAACTAATTTTCTATGCACATTCAGCAGGTTGAATTATTGATAAATCTATTATAAATGCGTCTAGATTTTATTAAATTAAACAAATTAATAACAAATTGTACCATATGCATTTAAATTATATAATTTAATGTCTTGAAAAAGAAGACGGAGCCTCAGTAAAAAATAATATACTGTGATTGGTCAGTACTATTAAGAACAACAATGGATTCTCTGTAATTAACTACTGTGATTGGTCAGTTTCATTACCTATCTAGGATGGATATGAGATTTTCCCGCACAGTTAACTGGAATAGCCTACTTTACTCGCCACTTAAGTGTAAAGGAGACAGCAAATTTCCATGTGGGAGTAGAAAAACAACTGTTATGCTTTAAATATAAGTCTAAGCTTTATTTTGTTTTGGATTTGATTAGTGCAAAAAGTTCTGTAGTGGTTAACTTATTTACAAAATATGATACTGCAATTTCTGGTAAGATCCGGTTGTACAGTTACAGCTTAAGATTAGTTTCCAACCAACAAGAATGTAAAGGTGTTGCAAAATGAGCATGGTTCAATGCTAAGTTTAAAAAATTCTAAAATAAATATACTTTGCCACACAAAATTTTAAAAAAATGCCTGTATAGTAATTAATTACAATTCTTAAATGTGTCACTATTTTTATAGGATTGGCACTTTTAGACTTTTGATTTCTCGTTTTGTCTCTGTATGAAATTTGCTACACCATGTCATGCTCCTTCAAAGTTTATTAATCTAAAAATTTAAATACCTCCAAATAATTTTTCTTCATTTTTCAACATAACGTCACAGATTGTAGATGCAATGACTAGAAATATTATGATAACGGTGACCAACCTGAAAAAAAAAGTCAAATATAAAATTGTTATTTTGAGTTTACAACACACTGTCATTTGGCTAAAGTTGCAGAAGACAAAGATAAATTTATATAAAATTAAAGAAGAATTATTATACTGTGTATAAATATTAATTTTTTATTTGATAATCCTTATTTAAAATCAGCATTTTTTATTTACCAACTTCTATGACACAATTGTATATAAAATAAAATATTTTATATCACTAATTCTACGCCTACAATTTGCATATTTCGTCAGGAAATATTCTACACTATTCCACTATTGCAAAAAAAAATAAACCAGATAATTCTGAAAAAAACTGGTCAAGAGATACCGGGTGATTCAATAAGAAAGGTAGCCGGCTATATCTCGGAATCTACTGGGCATAGAAACTCGGGAAAAAAAAGATAACTTAAGTGGCCATGAGAAAATCCTGGACATAATTTTTAAGTTTCGCATTTTGCCGCAAGAGGGCGTAATCGAAAAGGAAATTTTACATATTTCTGAAAATTCCACATTAAGGTATATCTTTGATAATACCAAAAGCTTGGACAATTATGCATCATTTTGGTCTTATGCTCATTGGCGTACCGACTTTAATAAGAGGGGGGGGGGGAGCTGTTGAAAGTGTAATCAGTTAAATCGCTGTAACTTATAAACGACTTATCCGATTTTAGCAAACTAAAGACTGTTTGGAAGAGAAATGTATGCACTTTCACCAATCGTATTTAGTGGTCCATAATAGTTCTCAAAAAAATTGCTAGAGGGCGCAATTTGTAATAAAACATTTTTTGATCCGAAAAAATAAATCATATGGTATAATTATGATACCATATCTCCATTCGTTTCAGCGTTATCGCCAATAGAATAATTTTTAAAACTTTAAATGAAGAAGCGGTTATATATTTTTTAGAAAAAAAGTGGGACGCCACTGATATTTTTCCATATGGATATTATTTCGGATTAGCCTGGTCAATTCTGCATAAAAATGGTCTCTTGCGTTTTTTTCCTTAGGCACAACGTCCTTAATTAAAATAATTAAATTAAATTAGCTTTACTATTATTTATTATTATTAACATTGATAATAAAAAATTTTGTTCTATAATAGTAGATTCTGTAACGAGGTTGGAATGAAAATTTGATCCGAGTGGAAGATTCCGAAGGCGAGTGTAGCGAGCGTGAGGAACCACGAGTATCGAATTTTCATTCTAAACGAGTAGCAGACTATATTTTCTCCACGACCAAAATTACTATTCGCAATATTTGTAATTTCAGGTGGAGTATTATCCAGTTCCATATCTGATTTATCCGATTTTTCAGTCATATTTTGACTTGCACTAAAATTTGTCTGTTGACATTGACAGTTTCGAAATTCATGGCAACCTATGTCGTTTAGATCAATTACAGAATATTCATTCCGTATCTTGTTATGGAATAAAAATACACGCAAAACGCATAAGAAGCAAGTGTTTCAGAATAAATATTCCAACTCAAGAACGAGAATCTTTACATTCTATTATCAAAAATGATTTTGGAATTATTGCATTCAGTAATGGTCGTGGAGAAAAATTGTTGGAAATGACCACCTTCACTTAATAGGAAAGCTTCCACCCGTTTAATAACATATATAACCGCTTCTTCACAGAAAAAAAAAACTTGGTATATTGAGATAAGACTTATTATCTAATGAGAAATTTATTAGATTATATGTGCATTTTTTTTGATTTACATAAAGTAGTAGTCAAATTTAAAAGACACATTATGCACAAGAAATAGTTTTTTCTTCTAACACAATATTTGCTAATTCAAATTAAACCTAATCTGAATTAGATTATACAACTACACAACTTGCTAATAATTAAAAACACACAAAACGTTTGTTTATATTTAATAATTTTATTTGTGTAGTTTAAACACATTATCTATTTATTTTTAAAATAAGTGTTATTTAGTACTAATAGGCATTTTTGTGTAGACTTAACAGAAAACTTTTTTAATTTACACGACTTTATTTTATGCTGTTGGTCCTTAACACATTTTTTAAATAGAATAGGTAATTAACTTGTTTAAAATAATCAAAAAACTTGTAGACGGTCATTTGTGAAATTATTTAACGTAAATAAGTTTTTAAGAGCGTTAGCAATCTAAAAAACATAACTTATGTGTTCGAAACAATATTTTGTTATATTACAAACAATGCTTTTTGGAATAGATATGGTTCTTAGCTGCACCACTGAATCAAGACAGGTTCTAACTTATATGGACGCGGCGGCGTCGCTTTGATTGTACGGAAGTTCAGTTTACGTACGTGTGTCGTTTAGTTTGCACGGAGGGTGAACAAGTCGGTTATTTTTTGTTTTATTGTGTTAAATGTATGCTAATAATGGAAGAAACAAAAAGATTACTGATTGAGTGGGACCTCGAAGAAATCGTGGAAGATTTTGTGGGTTTACGAAGTTAAAATTTTAAAAGAGTGCAATATTATATCATACGAAGATTTATTGGAACCATTTCAGGCGTTATGCCATAAGTCGGTGGATGGAAATACGTACATCGCAGTTAGACATGATATTAGTTAAGCTACAACTTTTGTTAGTTTTTTTGTTAAGTATAATACTTATATAAGTTCCTGTTCAAAATAAAAAACATGTTTTTTTACATAATATTGTTTCAGTTAAGTATATTATCTTTGAGTTTTCATTTGGCATAGATTCCAAAAATGTCAGTTTTCATTTCTTTACACTTTCTTCAGTAAAAATTTAAAATTGAATACTATATAATATGACCAGACAATACCCGCACCGCTTACAATAATACCCGGTGGGCTTTATTTAAAATTTATGCAAATCTTCTGTAGACGTATTTAGACAAATGGACGGGTTATGACGACAAACGTCATTGGGTGATCTCAAACACCTAAAAAAAATCCAGAGTCCAATAATAAACCAATATATGCAGAGTTTGAATAAATTTGAATGAGCCGATCTCAAGGTATTTAAATAAATGTGATGACAAAATTAAGAACTTCTCATGGTAACAAAGCAACCACCAGCGAAGAAGTTCTGTATCATATAAAAAGATATTGACAAGAGAAATTAGTCATGCATGGTAAGTATTATATCATAATATAATATAAAATTTCTTGTAGATTAAGAGCGGATTTGCGGGGGGGGGGGGGGAGAGGGGTAATCCCCCCCATAAATTTTAGGGGTTCTGTAATTATAGATTTTCAAACTCGACGTTACTTGAAAATCAAGCACCATCATTGAAAAAAGGCGTGGCACCCAAAAGTTTTTGCCCTGCGGCGCTATCATTAATTTTTCCTATTATACTTGGACTCTGAGTAACATTATTGAAGAAGGGCGTGGCATCTACAAAATTTTCGTCTGCAGTGCCATTTAAGCCCCCCCCCCCTCCCGCCCCATATTCCCAATCCGCGTCTCTATCCCCCCCCCCATGATTTGCAGCTAAATCCGCCCTTGACCTACATAAGAATTTTGTTTCTCGCACGCAAGGGTACTTATCTACTCTAACAAATTCATTTTTTCGTGGTTTAGTAAAACACTTGTCTAATGTAGGTAGTAAATAAGTTCCCTCACAGTAAGCTATTATATATGCCAGCACGTTTAATTTTCCTAAATTAGTACTTCTTTCGATGTAGGTTAGTGAATTGTCTCACTATTTTTTCATAAAACTCTTTTTATCAGAACAAAATTTTCTTTTGTATACTACATAATATTTTATTTAAAAGAACTAAGCACTTCTTCTTACGGCCAAAAATGTTTATCAATTCGTAATAATAAATATTTTGTAAATTAGATAATATGGTTACTTCTATTAGGTAAAGCAATTCTAGTCAAAACTTTTGGATGAGGTAAATAAGGTTTTGTCTGTCCCTATAGTGCTTGAGTATTTTATCTAATCTATACAAGTTTTTTTTTCTGTGTTCATTTAAAGTTTTAAAAATTATTCTATTGGCGATAACGCTGAAACGAACGGAGATATCGAGCTGCGGTTTAAATATTTTTTCAAGCAAATTTCATCTACTTTTCGATTATGGTATTATAATTATACTGTATGATTTATTTTTTCGGAGTAAAATCAAAAAATGTGTTATTATTACAAATTGCGCCCTCTAGCATTTTTTTAAAGAACTATTATGGACAACTAAATATGATTGATGAAAGTGCATACATTTCTCTTCCAAACAGTCTTTAGTTTGCTAAAATCGGATAAGTCGTTTATAAGTTACAGCGATTTAAATGATTACACTTTCAACAGCTTCTCCCCTCTTATTAAAGTCGGTACGCCAATGACCAATTGACTACGTCATTTCTAATTCTAAAAATATTATAGCAAGGAATGTCGAACCCAACATTGCCGATCACAAAGCTCAAATTATAGAGTACACCTATTTTTCTGTCGATTCCGACACCAAAGTGTGTGACTCATTTTTTTATAAACGATCATTTTCAGCAAACAATTTATTTAATCTTAAATTACAACTTGCGGTGTTGGATCTTAGTGATCTCTATAACCAGAGCGATGTGAATAAAGCCTGGGGTTATTTCTGGCAAAATTTCAAATACTGTCTGGATCTCACTTGTCCTATTAACAAAATTAAAATAAAAACTAATTCGAAAAGTATGAATTGGGTAAACACAGATATACTAAATGAAAGCGAAAACCTTAGAAATTTGCATTGGCTTCATAAAACATTAAAGACAAATGAGACTCAGGAACAATACAAGCTCGCTAAGAAATTATTTACGGAAAAAATTAAGCTAGAAAGAAGTAACTTCTTTAAACAAAAAATAATAAATTCTTTCTTTAATACAAAGACAATATGGCAAGTTGTAAATAACAATTTAGGTCGCGTAAAAAACCATAAAAACATTAAAAACATAAATATTAATGATAACTACATAACTGATTCCAAGGAAATTAGCAATCACTTTGGCTCTTTTTTTGTATCCAGTTTAGAAGGACTAATTAATCAGACTTATCCTGATTCACACCAAGCTAATGATTGCACTACAGGTGATGTTCACTTGAACTCAATGTACATGAGATCTATAGGCACAGATGATATGCTTTCTATTCTACATACATTTAAAAATAAAAGAACCTGTTGCAGCACAAATGATATTCCTATTTTCGTAATGACTGCCATTTGGGAATACCTTAAATATCCCCTCTCTTATATTTTCAATCTTTCCATAACTGCAGGTATTTTTCCTGATGCTCTCAAACTTGGTGAAACAATTCCGCTACTCAAAAGAGGTGATTCAGAGTGTGTCGAAAATTATCGGGCTATAACTGGCCTAACCTCTTTTTCCAAACTTTTTGAGAAGATTATTGCCGATCGTATTGAATCTTTTCTGTCCAGAGAGAGGTTAATGAGTACTTCACAGCACGGTTTTCGAAAAAACTTCTCAACAAGCACGGCTGCTTTCGACCTACTTGAATGCATCCACAAAGGCATTGATTCTAATCATTACACATTAGCTCTTTTCTTTGATTTAACTCGAGCTTTCGACTGTGTTGATGCTGCCTTTTTGCTAAGAAAACTGCACGCGTTGGGTGTGCGTGGCAATGTTGCTCGGTGGCTAAATTCTTTTCTTTCTAATCGTCGAATAAGAGTCAGAGTTCAAAATTCCTATTCTGATCAATTTAATGTTAATTATGGTGTACCCCAAGGGGGCGTAATATCGCCTTTGCTCTTTGCACTTTTCATAAATGATCTTGAAAAATATCTCATATCGAAAGGTATGCCTGCCAAACTAATTTTATATGCGGATGATGCAACTGTGATTATATCTGCTGGCACATTGGATCAACTGATTGCAATCGCGAAGCATATGTTGATTAGATTTTCATTATGGTGCAAGAAAAATCACTTAATTATCAACGTAAACAAGACACACTATATGGTTTTTTATAAAAGGAGGCAGGTTCCTGATTTAAATTTAAAACTAAACGAGAATCCCATTCAGAGAGTTGAGCAATGCAAATTTCTTGGCCTTCATGTAGACTCACAGTTAAAGTGGACAGCTCATGTTGATTTTGTTGCTAGTAAACTTAATTCGACATATTTTGCTAAAGTCAACTTAAAAAATTGTATGGATAGCAAACAATTACTTAATATTTACTATGCATTAGCCTATAGTCACCTAAGTTATCTAATACTTTACTGGGGCCAATCAATAGAACTACAAAGATTATTCATTTTGCAAAAAAGAATAATTCGTAAAATTTACTCTTTAAGCCCACTTGAATCTTGCAAGGAAACATTTCGGCGATATAAAATTCTTACGCTGCCTAGTGTTTTGATTCTTAGTGCAGTAATGTTTGTAAAAAAATACTGTTCCAAATTTCCCAATACCTCAACAATTCATAATCGTGATACTAGAAACTCGGATAAAATTTACATTTCTGGCTACAAAACATCCTCTTATCGAAAAAGTCCATATTGTGTCTGCAGTTCTCTTTATAATGCGCTCCCGGAAACTGTCAGAAGCATAACTCAATTCAGAAAGTTCAAGAACAAAGTAAAGTGCTACCTTCTTGACAAAAATTTTTATGATATTCGGGAATACCATGATATTATCACATAAAACTTAAAATAACTTTTCTTTCTTACTTTGACAATGTCACCATTTACTTTGTAAATGTATATGGCAATGAATGAATAAATAAATAAATAAATAAATGAGCATAAGGCCAAAATGATGTAGAATTGTCCAAGCCTTTTAACGGTTTTTTTTTCTGGAATATGTCATATAGTGGATACGTAAGCTATAGGTATAGTCTAACATCCCTCAAAATATGGTGGCGTCTAAAGTTTTATTTCGGATGTAATTGCAACTTTTTTCCAATTTATAAGCGGAATCTTGGAGTTATTAATTTTTTACAAAGTCCCCGACATTTTCTGGAATATGTCATATAGCTAGAAGTATAGTAAGGATTTAAGCTAAGCTTTTTAAAAAAAATAGGTGTGTTTAATTAATTAATTTCATTGATAAAAAAGTTAAGATTCGTTGCTAATTATTTAAAGTTAAAAGATGTTAATATTTAAACTACCTTGGCCACATTTACACTCTTTCCAACTGATTAAGAAATTCGTGGCTACAGGGAGATGTAACCATTTTCGTTGCTGTGATAAATCGTTGCCAAATATGCAAGCGCAATTGGCAATTTAACGCTAAATTCGTGGCTAGGTTTTACGGTAAAAAACCGTTGCCGCTAATTTTCGTTGCTTTCTTCACACACATCTTTTCAAAACAATTTATTGGTATTAAAGTTTATTAAAGTGACAAAAGCCCATCTTAACATTAATTTTATTATTATATAGATTCAAATATTGTTAGGTTATTAATTATTTAAGCTACATTATTAATTTGTTGTGATGGAATACATCCAAGAAGAGCTCGTAGATATGATTTTCACATTAGAAGCAGGCAAAATAGTTATTTTCCTAACAAGTGCGCAAAGTGATACTTTTCCGCACGCAAGTACAGTTGGACGAACGACGCGAAGCGGAGTTCGGATAAGTTCTTGCGTGCGGAAAAGTATCACTTTGCGCACTTGTTAGGAACAACATTTTTCCTACGAGCTTCATATCAGATAACAACAAAAATAAAAATATGATAATTTATTTAACAGTGTTTAAGCCTTTTTATGATTTGTTAAAAATAAAAGTGTCGGTGTTTGTAGATTCTTGTGGACATAGAAACTGAGGAAAAATCTGACATCATGTGTCAAAATCGACATGTACATTTATTGTTGCTTGGCAATATTATAATCATTTATCACTATACGAGGTACTTAAAAAATACAGTTTTTTTCGTTTTAAGCTGAAATACAAATATCGGGAATTACGATTAAAAGATAAAAGAGAATACTCTTGCAACGGCTTCTCACATTGCCATAAAATAGTTTACAGCTACTAAAATAAATATAAATATTCCCTACCAAGGAGATTTTTGAATAGTTTTACTTTTCCGCACCTAGTGCGGATAAAAGTCTTATCCGCACTAGTGCGGAAAAGTGTAACTTTGCACACAAAAATGCGTGCGCAAAGTACTACTTTGCGCACGCTCGTAGGAAAAGGATATTTTTCTGTCACTGTAGTAAACGTTAATGCCAATAAATTGTTTTTCAAAGCCGCCTTTGATATTTATTCATAATAATGACATTAATGACTGTTGGAATAGTTGAAAAAATGAGTTTTCGGCAAATACATTTTTAAGCGTTAGAAATTGCAATGCGGTTGTAATTAGGACAAATGTTTGATTTTTAATTCTGCATCGAATGACATAATAATATACAGGGGTTTGAAATAAGATAAATAAATTGTTTTTTAAAGTTTGCAAAGTTTGACACTAAACTTTTTACACCCCGTACAATTCGTATTAATCAAACTTGGTTAACAAGACTGTTTGACTTTATTTATTATGTACCCTTGTCTAATTTGAATGACGATGCATTATTTTTAATTTTTATTAATTTTTAAAACTAGTTGTGAAAAATTGGTTTTTCTTGGTGTTTATTTTTTTTTGCCATTAATACTGAACCGATTTCATTAAAATTTTAGGGGTATGTAGGCAACTATAAGAGGCATCCAAATAAGTAAAAATATTTATGGCATGTAATCTAAAAAAATAGATCCTTATGACATCACACTTTTTTGGATTTTTTATATGGTATATGATCTATTTTCAAATTGGACTTCTTTAAAATGCAAATTTATTTATGCTGCCGCGTGACGTCTCGCGTTTCGGACGCCAGTGAAGTCACGTAACCATAGCGACAAGAAAACAAAACCGCTTGACTGAATGGCTCTGCTTGCCTTCCAATGCTGTTGAGTAGAGAACACGGCGGTCGACTGGGGCGTGCCAAAATGCACGAGAGTGTATAATTATTGTCCATCGGAGTTAACCGTGGCTCTATTATGCATAGCTATGTTCGGATTAAATTAATATTATTAATTCGAACATAATTATTTTTTAAGGGCTAAAATGGTAGCTATATTGGTACATTAATATTTAATATTGTCGAAAACATTTCCACCTGGTTTCATTTATTTTTTTTTGGTAAAGGGCCCCTTCCCCTACTTCACCTGACGAGCCGCCACTGCACCTCGTATAAACAAAAATATTTTCCTGAAATGCGCCCTAGGATACAGGTAAAGTCTGCAAAATATCAAAATCCTAACTTTATTAATAAGTGAGCTATAGAAGACGGAAGGTGAGGTGCAGGATCCCGTGTATATGTATATGTGGTTCCTACTTACAGAAATGAAACATCAACTTGATCAAGGTTTCTTTCTTCATTTTGTGCTTGACAACTTTGTTCTCCAATATTTGAAAAATAGGTAACATTGTGCTTTCTAAGGGACGTATCTACCGTAGCTAAGTAGGAATTTAGATGTTCTTGTAGATCTGATGGCTTACAAGAAGCAGGTACACACCAACCTAAGAGTGCGACGTTCTCGGGTTGTTGAGCTGGATCTTTTTTATCCTGAAATAACAACATCGTTTTTTATTATTTTGTCGTTTAATTACTAAATTGATCGTCCCTTTGAACCTCCTAACGACGATATCATTGTAGGTATTTAATAAATATAAAGTAGTAGAGTTTAGTGTCCGTATAAGTAAATAGAAAAGAAGGTTTTTTAGCGGCAGGCGGACAAAGTAGTGCATCTATCTTTTGTTTTAAGTACACAGGGACGCCAAATGCAATGGGTTCCCTGGGGCACAGGTAGACAGGCTGTTTCGTTCTTATTAGAACTCATCAGAAAGCCATAACCTGTAAGCGACTCCCAGTACAGCGAGATTATGCTTTTAAGGCATTTTTAAAGAAATAATAACGCGATGAAAAACCAGTAACGCCATCTATAGGAATCAACTCAATGCAAAAGATAGTCGTCGACGAAAGCAACAATAAGTGTTTATACGGACACTAAACTCTACTACTTTATTTTAAAACACGGCATTGTATTACGGGTGGCAGCGCCTAGTGGGTTACTGTAGCGCGATCTATATTTGAATCTACAAATCCGTAGAAAAATGTTGGTGATGCGAGCAAAGGTTTCCTATAATGGTATGTTTGGCCTAACGTATTTGGTTTATTGTTGCTTTCGTCGACGACTATCTTTTGCATTGAGTTGATTCCTATAGATGGCGTTTCTAGGTTTTCATCGCGTTTTTATTTCTTTAAAAATGCCTTGAAAGCAAAGTCTCGCTGTACTGGGAGTCGCTTACAGGTTATGGCTTTCTGATGAGTTCTAATAAGACGAAACAGCCTATCATTGTCTACCTGTGCCCCAGGGAACCCATTTCATTTGGCGTCCCTGTATACTTAATGCAAAAGATAAATGCACTACTTTGTCCGCCTGCCGCTAAAAGGTCTTTTTTTCTAATTAATAAATATGTTTCTTGAGAATATAAATCACTATTTACAAGTACAATTTAAATAATCTGTTTTTGTATTCAATCCAATGTGATATAAAGTAAAAGAGCCTATCAAAAGATATTTATTATTATCATTATCTTTATTTAATTTTAAGCCCCCTAAAAAATATTGAAAAAAATGCATGAACAGGGAAAGTTATTTTCATGCAGAAAAAAAAATTCGAAGAAAAATATATGAGCTAATAAAAACCCTCATTAACTAATATTAAAAAAAACTTTTCAAAACAAGTTTTATTTGATTGCGAAGAGAAAATAAACTTTATGTTAAAAATGTAAAAAGCAGTTTGCAGGCTGCAGGGCTTGAACTCACGACCATTGGATCCCAAGTTCAGCTCTTTACCGTCTCGATCACAGGATTATGTTAGAAATTATGGTATAACTAACTCAACAATAGTGCTACATGAAATTAAAGTTCTATGCCAATTCAGCATATTGCATTATTGATAAATCTATTATAGATCCGTATATATTTTGTTAGATTGATTAAATTAATAAGATATTATACCAAATACATATAAATTATATTTATATTAGTATCCTGAACAAGAAAGCGGAGCCTCAGTAAAAACAGTAAACTGTGATTGGTCAGTACTTTATAAGGATGCCACAGAAAAATCTAATTTTTATAACAATGTTGTCAATTAATGGGAAATTTCCGGATTTGTGAGAACAAAGCCCAGAGGAACGATAGGTCGGCGCTATCTCCAAATGGAAAGGGGAAATTTTTACGCACAGTGTTATATTCGTATGATATCTCTCTTATCACTTGTATTTGTGATTGCTAAAAAAATACTTTTGTCGTATTGTGTGCATTCGTGGAATTTTTCTTTAAAAATGAGAAATTTTATTTTTAAATGTTACAAGACTGTGCAACACTGTTATGAAATTTTGCCATACAGTTAACTGGAATAGCCTACTTTTCTAGTCCCTTAATTTATCAAACTTTTCACCAGTCGTCCTGTCTCGATATTTTAATCATACGGTATATTCCTATTATTCTGCAAACTATAACCCCATTAGCATCATAAATAGAATAATACATTATAGTGTTGCATTTTGTGTTTGCGCTAAAGAAAAAAAAACATAAAAAAGCGACTATCGGTAGTTTCTTTTCCAATCTTATGAATATTTACCAAAAAGGTAAAGAAATGCCTTTATACATTTATTAAACACATTCCGCTTAAAAAAAAAAAATTATTAGACAATAATTTACTACCTAATAAATTATTCGAAATTTCTAAAACCGCCAAAAAAAAATGTTGATAAGCGAAATGATGCATTTTTAGGCGTGGCCCCAAAATTGTTTTCGCCCGCGGCGCTTTTTGTTTATCCTGCATTCATGTCGCGAGTTCAACATTGTACTCCTCCCAAGACAAAATTCCAGCTACCCAGTGATGAACATTTTGTTTTGAGTTACATATATCAGAGTTGACAAACTTTGATGTGGAATACTCTACAGTTTTAATGTATTTCCTTATGAGCCAAAAAGCCAACAATAAACAAGTTATTTTAAATTATTTCCTGATTAGATATAAAATTATGTAATAAAAACTGTTATAATATTTCTATATTTTAAATTGCCCTATTTTTGTAATTCTGGCCGGTATAAACTCTAGAGTTCATCTATACCAAAAAATAGTTCATATTTAAACTTTGTTACGTCACATTTGTTGCTAAAAAAAGAGTAGGAACTTTCTAATATACATGATAAATCCCTCTTTTATAATTCAAAGTTTAGAGTATAGACAGATTTAGTTAAGATATACTTAAATCGTGCGTAGGTAATGAAAGTGCAAAACTTTAAACTCATTATTACTTCAAGTAAAAAATTTCCTTTCTGTAGGTATTCTCTTAGTAATATTTTCTCGTCCGCCCGACCATAAATGTGGACCTTTAAAAATGAGTCATAGAGCGACGCGACTCGTCTGTGTGACTCCTTTTAGCATCACAGATATTACTTCGGAGTTTAAGGTCAGATTACTACATTTAAATGAAGTAAGAGTCGCTGACTATTCGCTCATTGACATCTACACGACGTAGTTTAGCCGATAAATACTAACTTGACATCTTAAGTCACTGTATTACCCAAAGTTGCACCAACCCGGACGTCAAATTTAGTTCATATGCAGTCATAATAAGTCGCGAAAATGCTAGTTGGGACTCCTAGTGACTTTGGCGACCGCCGCCTTCCCTCTCTCATCATCATATACTTAATTGCAAATTATTGTATGTTTTCATATGTTTAATTTTTTTGGTTTTTACATTTTGTGTTTTTTGTTTCCGATTTTTGTATTTTAATATGAATTGTTAACAATATTTTAAAATAACTTGTTGAAAATAAAACATGTTATATACTATTTTGTTTGTTTATTCATATTTTCAATAAAACATTTTATAAACACATTGTCAAATAAGGTCGTGACAATCAAACTTTCGAAAAATTGTTATGAAATCAACGAAATCCCTCAACAGGCGCTTATGCTGCAAATTCAAAATATGCTCACCGTCTAAAGCCATACTTGCGTCTGATGCATTTAAATTTCAAGAACTCGCTATTGCGCATTCGTTTTATTTCATAGCCACATGTTCCACAACTTGACACTTGCTTCTATGTGCGATCACCTTTTACAATATTAAAATGGTAATTTTATTAAAAATATATTATTAAGTAGGTCAATGTTTGGAAAAATACAGTTAAATTTAGACATCGACTTGTTATACAGTGTAGGTATGTCCCTAATTCGATATTCACCATCAGTTGTTATCTATAGATTATAAAAATGGATGATTAAATGGGATTTTTGATTTTCACCCCATGTCATAAGTAAGAAAAAATAATATTGTTTAATGTTTTAGTTTAAAAGATAATTACAAACTAAAAGCTCCATAATAAAAACACACGAAACCTTATACCCACATCATACTAAACGACCCATGCGTATTCTAGTTATTTTTGAAAAATAATAATTTAGAAAATAATTAAATGTTTTTTAAATTTTTTTCTAATTTTGAAAGCGCCGATAAGGGTATAGTAGATTCTGTAACGAGGTTGGAATGAAAATTTGATCCGAGTGGAAGATTCCAAACGCGAGCGTAGCGAGCGTGAGGAACCACGAGTATCGAATTTTCATTCTAACCGAGTAGCAGACTATATTTTCTCCACGACCAAAAATACTATTCGCAATATTTGTAATTTCAGGTGAAGTATTATTCAGTTTCATATCTGATTCATCCGATTTATCACTCCTATTTTGACTTGCACTAAAATGTGTCTGCTGACATTGACAGTTTCAAAATTCATGGCAACCTATGTCGTTTAGATCAATTACAGAATATTCATTCCGTATCTTGTTATGGAATGAAAATACACGCAAAACGCATAAGAAGCAAATGTTTCAGAATAATAATATTCCAACTCAAGAGCGAGAATTTTTACATTCTATTATCAAAAATGATTTTGGAATTACTGCATTCAGTAATGGTCGTGGAGAAAAAGTATTATATAGTTAGAACTAGAAATTGATTAAATAATACATTTTCAGATACGACGTTCGTAGTTTATACAGGGTGATTCACGTTGAGTGGCCTATTAGAAGATCTCTAAAAATTCGATAGAAGGCATAATTGGCTTTGAGCTTTTAAAACATTATCTTTTGAGGTTTTTGTTACTTCCGGTTATACCGCAAGTAAATGCCAACTTTGCTATTTCAAATGGAACACCCTTTATATTTTAGCATTTTTGATTACCTTATTAAAATCTAAATAACTTTTGTTAAGATTAATCTATTCTTATCTCTAACCGTTTTTGAGATATGAATTATAAAAGGATTTTTTTGTGTAAAAACGCTCCGAGAAGAAAGTTTAGTAACTCTGAAACTAATAAAGGTAAACATTTAAAATTTTGTAAGCTTTTAACTAATACATAGATCTTAAGTTTAAATTACTTAAGTTTCACGCTTTTTATACAGGGAGTTCTTAAAATTGTGCCAATGTTTCCATTTAAATAAATGTGCATAAGTCAATTTTTGCAAATGGAACACCCTATTTTTTAGCGCACTAACGTGTAGAGAATTAAATTTCCTATTTAAATGCCTTATATGTTACAATCCACATTTTTAGTCGTTTTGGAATCATGGGCAATTTAAATAAAAAATCTTAAAATTTCTGTTTGCGTTTATGCGACATTATTTTTGAAAAGAAGACTTCGACTGGGATTTTCGTTTAACTTTGAAAATTAGAAATAGCTAAGCAACGAACATCGGCGCTTAATAGCAAATGGTAACAAAGCTCAAAGTCAAACGAAAATCCCAGTCGAGGAATTCTTCTCAAAAAATAATGTCGCATTAACACAAACAGAAATTTTAAGATTTTTTATTTAAATTGCTCATAATTCCAAAACGACTAGAAATGTGGATCGTAACATATTAGGCATTTAGATAGGAAATTTAATTCTCTACACGTTGGTAACCTAAAAAATAGGGTGTTCCATTTGCAAAAATTGACTTATGCACATTTATTTAAATGGAAACATTGGCACAATTTTAAGAACTCCCTGTATACAAAACGTGAAACCTAAATAATTTAAACTCAAGATCTATGTATTACTATAAAAGCTTACAAAGTTTTAAATGTTTACCTTTATTAGTTTCAGAGTTAGTAAACTTTCTTCTCGGAGCATTTTTACACAAAAAAATCCATTTATAATTCATATCTCAAAAACGGTTAGAGATAGGAATAGATTAATATTAACAAAAGCTATTTAGATTTTAATAAGGTTATCAAAAATGCTAAAATATATAGGGTGTTCCATTTGAAATAGCAAAGTTAGCATTAACTTCCGGTATAACCGGAAGTAACAAAAACCTCAAAAGATAATGTTTTAAAAGCTCAAAGCCAATTAAGCCTGCTATCAAATTTTTAGAAAGATAAGTTTACTCGTTTCCGGGATCTTCT
This sequence comes from Polydrusus cervinus, assembly GCA_935413205.1. Taxonomy (NCBI): domain Eukaryota; kingdom Metazoa; phylum Arthropoda; class Insecta; order Coleoptera; family Curculionidae; genus Polydrusus; species Polydrusus cervinus. The sequence goes on along the minus strand of OW284510.1, from coordinate 28,269,586 downwards.
AATAGGCCACTCAACGTGAATCACCCTGTATAACTATATCAACTTAATTTCTTAAATATAAACCTGATTTTTTTTTAAAAATTTGAGTAGCTTTTGACCTCTTAAAATTATTATCTTGAAAAGTACCTAAAAAAGTGCTCTTAATTTTTAAAAATAATCAGTAGGTAGGTACTTATTTTGTCATAAAAAAAAAAGTTTTGTTTTTGGAATATCCCCTTAACCGGAAGTCATTGAAATTTGATAAAATTTTTTTTAACAAATTGTTCAGCATTAAAATATGCAACTTTGCCTTCATTTAACAAACTCTTTATCTTTTATAGTTACCCAGGTAGCATAGCTAATGCATCGAATTTGAAAAACCCCGTATATATAAAAAAAAGTTACCGGCTAATTAAATGGAACATTTAATAAGGTATTCCAGTAGTTGTAACAAAAAATGTTCATAAAACATTCAAATTTTCTAATAAGAAAACTCCATTTGCCTTTGTTTTTTATTTGAAAATGATTCACTTTTGTTCTTGAAGTTATTATCAATATTGTTTACAAAATATATTTCGGCAGACAACATACAGGGTGGCCCATTTGTCTGACAAAGTAATATACCGTCTCTACTATTAAAGATATCAAAAAAAAGTGTTTATAAAAGTTGTGAGGTATAAAAAAATATAAGTTCTAAAATTATTTTTAAACATACAGGATGGTCCAAAAAAGTAGGACAATAAAAAGATACATTTTTTTAAATGGAACACCCTATATATTTTATCATTTTTTTTCCTTATAAAATTGTCCATATGACGCCATATTTAGTTTTTTAATTTTTTGTAACGTTGCCAAACAAAATGCAAAATTCTTAAAATTTTGGAAAAAACATGATAGTAAAAAATTACCTGTATTTCTCAATAAGAGTATCGAAAATCGAAAATTTCTTGTAAGCTCTTATGTTTACGGGTAGATAAACTGTCCTAAATCTTTAAGTACCGAAAATTTTGTACAGGGTGTTATCTGTTGACATCCAAATATACAAAATTTTAAAATACAATAACTCTGTTTTTTCAAATGAAACACCCTATATTTATTAGGCTCGTCTGATAGATATTGTAAGTATCTTTTATTATTGTTAAGTCATACCTATACCTAAATTTACTAGTTTTGGCAATATTTCGATATTTATTTAAAATTTGGTGAAAAAAACTATAGTTTTTATTTTTCTAGTAGGTAAGCCATGACCAGCAAAGTCAAAACAAATGTAATTGAATATAATGTCATATTTATAATTATTATATTTATATTTATAATGTTTGTAAACTTATTTTCAATATCCAGTTGCGTAATAAAAACAAAATTTTATTAAATTAAATAAATACGTAACTAAATATGGTTATCAATTTATTTTAATATGGGATAATATTTAATTACATTTGTTTTTGGTTTGCTGGTCATGGCTTACTAGAAAAATAAAAATTATAGTTTTTTTCACCAAAATTTAAATAAAAATCGAAATATTGACAAAACTAGCAAATTTAGGTATATGTACGACTTAACAATAATAAAAGATACTTACAATATCTATCAGACGAGCCTAATAAATATAGGGTGTTTCATTTGAAAAAACAGAGTTATTGTATTTTAAAATTTTGTATATTTGGATGTCACCAGAAAACACCCTGTACAAAATTTTTGGTAATTAAAGATTTAAGACAGTTTATCTACCCCTAAACTTAAGAGCTTACAAGAAATTTTCGATTTTCGATACTCTTATTGAGAAATACAGGTAATTTTTTACTATCATGTTTTTTTCAAAATTTTAAGAATTTTGCATTTTGTTTGACAACGTTGCAAAAAATTAAAAAACTAAATATTGCGTCATATGGACAATTTTGTAAGGAAACGAAAAATGCTAAAATATATAGGGTGTTCCATTTAAAAAAATGTTTAAAATAATTTTAGAACATATATTTTTTTATACCTCACAACTTTTATAAAAACTTTTTTTTGATATCTTTAATAGTAGAGACGGTATATTACTTTGTCAGACAAATGGGCCACCCTGTACCTAAAGCGCTAAGTCTCTTCTGTTTTATTTTATTCATTTTTAAACTGATAAGCCCAACCCCGGAATCAGGAATATATTCCATGACCTAAGCCTAAACTACAAGAATAATTTATGTTAAATAGTAAAAACTATTTAAAAGAAAATTATTTTAAAATTAATATCTCGACAGACAAAACCGTTTTAAAAATAGCTGCCACCTGGTATCTGGTAGCGCTAGCAAAATCGAAAGCATAACTATATAAGTAGTGCCTTAACCCGATTGGGACTCTTCACTCTCGATAAATTAAAGCACCATAAATGAGGATCTGGCCAGGCCAAACCAGGCCGGTTTTCTTACGCGTGAGTAAAAGAGGGCGATATATTTATTGTGGCATTATTATCTTTCGTACGCGTTTCATATCGGGCCAAATACAGAGTGGGTCGGAGCACCGTTGCGGCACGGAATTTTCGCGGCGTCACCCACACATCAGGGAATTTTTGCATAGTTAGGCGTTATCAGATATCAATGTTTTTAGTTATAAATTATTCACATTTACAAAAAGAATGAAGCGTAGGGAGACAAAATAATAATAATAATTATGATTTTGAAATAAAAAGCTTGGTGTACAGGTCGGTAGGGCCATGGCACTTTGGCCCTATTGTACGAGCTACCACTGGTTTTTAATATGCTGAACCCATAGTATTTTTTTAAAATGAATTATAAAATTGCTACCCATATTACTCTTCATTTCTCTTCACAATTGTCTTTCTCACACCTTGTTGTTAAACTTTCCCCATACGCCACTATCTACCAATGTCATTTTATGTCACAGTCAAAGTTGTTTGGTTATTGTTCTAAACTCGGTGTGAGATGGATGCAACCCAACAATAAAACTTAAAATATTTATATTAGTATGTTTTCCTGACCGTTTTAATCGATTAAAATGTTTGTTTTTCTTGGGTTTTCGGTCACTCTTGAATAAAAGATTTTTCTTTATAAGGGGTTAACGTTTCGGTTTTATTTGGAAGCCATTTCCAATATGATGGTCATACTGTGAATTTAAAGTTTTGTGAAGTGTAAAAAATTAAATAAGGTTCTGATGATGGTTTCCAAATAAAACCGAAACGTTAACCCCTTATAAAGAAAACTCTTTTATTCAAGAGTGACCGAAAACCCAAGAAAAACAACCATTTTAAAATATTTATACTTTTCAGAAAGTTTTTGATTCGGATTTATTTATTAATGAAATATTTTTAAATAACCACAATAAGAATGTGCATTGAATTGTGCACGCAGTATTTAACAACAATTATTTTTATTAGTTTGATGAGTGTCATGAAGTGACATAATAAACAATAAAGTTATTGTTAACTCCGAAAGCAGAACGAAAGCAGAATAATATACTAAATTTTATTAACTAACTTCTGGTAATCTACGCTATGCTGCTTGTAGGTCAGTTATGTAACTTTTACTTTCAATGTCAGTGTACCATAATGGTTTTAAATTAATAAAAGAGAATCGATGTTTAGCTATTCAGATAAATTTAATACCAGCTAAAGAGTGTACAAAAAAATATGTTTGAGGTGAGACCAGGGCCTATTTTGTTTATAGGGGGCCGTAGGCAATTCGGGGCCCTAATTATAGATGCTACTATACTATACTTTTAAAATCCCCTGCACCCTCGAGGCACCGCCCCCGCCCCTATGGGCGCTGAGGCCCCTATCAAAACCCTAACTTAATTAATAGGTGAGCTATAAAAGACGAGAGATGAGGTGCAGGACCCTATATACAGTGTGTCTACGTAAGTTGGCGGCATATGGGAAACTTTTTTATTATTAACTTTACGAAAAAAAATTATTCTTTATAAAAAGTTCTGCATGGTCCAAAACCTAAAATGCAACTATCAGATGTTAAATTTTTTCAGTCGTTTGTCAAAAAATATAAATTTTCCCCAAGAGTAAAGTACCTTTATTTCTAATATGCAAATACACTGAAAAATAGTTTTTTATTTTGACTATTTAACTAGAGTGTTTTACACTGGCAAAATGTCATAGCAACGGCCGGTCTTCTACTGGCAAAATTACTACCTGCACCTACCTGGACAAAATTCACATGTGATTTTTGCCGCGGCAAAATTTTAATTTTTGATTAAAAGAAGTTTTGTGACCATGGTTCTGTTAATTATTTAAAATGTCATTGTATTACTTCTTGTTAACAAACGTCAAATTATTTTTGTTCAAAAATGAGTGTTTCTGAAGAAAAAAACCGATTTGGAATACAATCCATTACAGAAATTAAAAAGGCAGTGTCGAGAATATACCTCCAAATACGCGTATCTCCAAAACTTCCATTTGGCGACAGTTTTCGCAGTTCTTATTGATAAGAGATTATAAGCTTGAAAAGCATACTCCAGCCGAAGAATTAGCAAAAATTATGGAAGATTATGCTTACAACATGAAAAAACTAAATGGAGAGGACTACAAAGAGTCAAGTATCAAAAGCATATGGAATACCACGGCGCAGATGCTACAAGAAAAGTATTATCAAGAATTTAATATAAAAATAGACCCATTTACCGACATTCTTTTTAAATCAGCCCGTTTGGCAAAGGACTTAAAACGAAAACAACTTCAAGGTAACCAAGAAAAAAGAAAAACAAGTTCGAAAGCCCTTACAACACAAGAATTATTGGAAATGATAAAAATTCATGACGAAGACACCCCAGACGGCCTACAGAAAAAAATATTTCACTTATTTTCTTTTGAACTTGCGTGGCGAGGCAACGAAGCAGTGAACTGCAAAGTACATTATTTCCACCAAGAATTAGACCTAAATGAAGAATTTACGGGACGTATCGAATACAATCCCATATTTTTAAAGACTACACAAGGAGGTGCAAAAGCCTTGGCCAGTAGCAAATGGTTGGTAAAAAACAACACTAACAAAGATCTTTGTCCTATTCGTCTATTTTTAAAATTATTTGAAAAAAGAAATACCAATCCAGAAATTACAAGTGACAGGCTCTTTTTGACAGTTCATCCAAATTGGAAAAAAGGAATTTGGTACAAAAACATGCCTATTGGAATAAACAGCATGTCGAAATGGACCAAAATCTCAGCAGAAAAAATCGGCGTAAATACCAAAAAATTTAAAGTAACAAACCATTCACATCGCTCTTCCACTATTTCTGCCCTTGCAAAAAATGGCGTTGGTGAGCAAGAAATTATCAAATTAACAGGACATTCCCACGCCAATTCTTTGAAGCCTTATTTGCAGTTAGACTCTGAACATCATTTAAAATTAATTGCAAACTTAAGAGAAAAAGCACCAGATCAAGTAATATCATCAAATCAAAATCAATCAAATAATGCACAAACGTTTAATTATCACAACTGTAACTTTTACATCAATAAATAAGTAATTTTTTTGTTTTATTCTTAAATAAAAGTTTTCTAATTTTATTGTTCTTTGTCTTTTTTCTAGTTAAATAGTCATGTCGAATACCACTCGAGAAAAAATTGTGTAAGCAAAATTGTTCTCAAGGATTTATTTAAGTTTGTTGCTTTTAAGCAATTTCGCCATTGCCAAGCAACAAACTTTCATACCTTTCGAAAATTTTGCCGACAAAATTTTATCTCTTGTGATATTATATATGACAAATTTATCGGTAATTTGAGACAAAATTTGTAAAAATAAAAAAATATTTTTTAGTGTAATTGCATATTAGAAGATAGCTTTTTAAACCGAACAACTTTTCATAATTACAGTTTTTGATATTGTCAAAAATAATGGTACTTTACTCTTGGGCAAAATTTATATTTTTTGACAATCCTCGTATACGACTGAAAAAATTTAACATCTGATGGTTGCATTTTAGGTTTTGAACCACGCAGAACTTTTTATGAAGAATAACTTTTTTTCGTAAAATTAATAATAAAAAAGTATCCCATATGCCGCCAACTTACGTGGACACACTGTATATAGAGAAAAAAGTTACATATTATGCCAATTTAATACAGACATTTATTTAAAAAATGAATGGAAAAGAACGTAGCATAGACTTAATTTATAAAAAATAGGTAGGTAAGTTTTTTGTGGCAAAATTTTCAGAACATATTAAATATTTTACCGGGAGCCGCCGCTGAAGCTGACGTGTATCAAACATGTGTGTGTTGCACTTTTGCATCGGTGGGATAGGTATGGAATAATGCAATTAATTGAAAATTGCAATAAGAATAAAATTATTGCCGATAAAAATTCGTGTCTTTAAAGTTTAACTACCTAATTAAAGCGGACTTTTAAGAAATTCTAAGAAGTAGGGTTAATCTGGGTAATTTGTACCTGCGACTGAATCGTCACAACCCTCTGTTTCTAGTGCATGTCCATCAGACGATATTTGCTTCTCAGACGAATGCACGTTTACATTAAATAATGAGCCGAATATCAAAAATTATCGGTACTGGAGCCTACAAAATGAACATCGTCTTGCATACGCTCGAACCCAATATCCTCAGAAAGTGAACGTTTGGGCAGGAATTTTTAAACATCGCATCATTAGACCACTTGTTATTGACTGAAATCTCACGGGTCCAACGTATTTAGATCTTCTTCAAAATCAAGTTGGACCCGAACTGAAGGAAGTCGCCGATGAAAATCAGAAGATTTGGTTCCAAATGGATGGTTGCCCGAGCCACAATTCGCTGGTGGTCCGCGAATATCTAAATAATGCCTTTAACGGGCACGTTGTAAGTCCAAACTTAACAATTAATTAGCCAACTAGGTGGAGGCCTGCACGGGTCAGGTTTTCATCTCGGACTCTATGCGGCCTTGGGGCGGGTCACGTAATCAATAAAGGTTCGGGTTTTCGAGCCTGTTGGGCTTGTCGGCCTGGACGGGGCCTGTTGGGCTTGCGGGTCTGCTGGGCCCTTTATGGCCATCAGCCTTGGTTTGCTTATACAGGGTGTTACAAATTCGACATACCAGCATTGGAATCTCGGAAACCATAGGAGTTAGAGAAACGGTTAAATGGGGGCAAAGTTGTGCAATTCGGTGCTGATTATAATGCCGCTTTAAAAGTTTTGAAATTCCGAATACTTTCGATTTTATTCGAAAAAAACCGAAATTTTGCAAAATCGTTTTTATTTTTTCCTGAGCTCATTTGCCTAGCTATTTAAAAATAAATGACACTTTGTCATTGCCACTTTTTCTCCTCTACAAAATGACGTTACTAAACTTAAGATCCGCCGTTTCTTCTCCGAGCGGCCATCACCAACTTTACTTTTTTTAATACGGACCTGGATTTTCTTTAAACCGATTTTTATACCCTCCTACCCCCAAAAATGTAATGGCGATATTATTTTCTCATCATTGCTTATTTTTTTTAATTCATATTTTTTACACTTCTTGTCAGTCCGGTCCTGGCAACGAATCACAATATTAAATAAAAACTTTATTTTATTTAAAACATTCATACATAAGTAATATAATTTATTTTATAAAAATTTTCTAATACTTAATGCTAAATTTACTAATTACCTATAAATCCTAATTTTCTAAATGTTCAAAGAGATTGCCGTTTTGCTCAGTACAACGATCGATTTTTCTTCCAATTTTGGCGACAGCCCTTTCAACCGATCTTCTCCTTATACTACCAAATGCAACCTCTATGCGTTCTTCGAGTTCTTCCCATGGTATCTACGTAATTTTTATAAATATTTTTTAAAGCCCCTCATAAAAAGAAATCCAGCGGTGAAATATCTTGCCAGGACCGGACTGATAAGAAGTGTAAAAAATATAAATTTAAAAAAATAAACAAGAACAATTCATCATTATGAGAAAGAAACATCGCCATTATATTTTGAGGGTAGGAGGGTTTAAAAATCGGTTAAAAGAAATCCAGGTCCGTATTTAAAAAAGTAAAGTTGGTGATGGCCGCTCGGAGACGAAACGGCTGATCTTTAGTTTAGTAACGTCATTTTGTAGAGGAGAAAAAGAGGCAATGACAAAGTGTCATTTATTATTAAATAGCTAGTCAAATGAGCTCAGGAAAAAATAAAAACGATTTTGCAAAATTTCGGTTTTTTTTCGAATAAAATCGGAAGTATTCGGAATTTGAAACCTTTTAAAGCGGCATTATAATCAGCACCGAATTGCACAACTTTGCCCCCATTTAACCGTTTCTCTAACTCCTATGGTTTCTGAGATTCCAATGCTGGTATGTCGAATTTGTAACACCCTGTATACTTTTATTAAAGAAATTATTATAAAATAATTCCTAATATTCCTAATAAGTCCTAATAATTGTTTTCGAGCTTTCTGAGCTTGCCGGGTTTGTCCGCCGGGCCCATTGGGTTTACCGGACTATCGGGCCTGCCGGGCTTGTCGGAACTGCTGGGCTTGTCGGGCTATTTGATTTTGGTTGACGGGCCAGACCGGGCCGCGTCGCAAAATTCCGGCTCAGGGTGGGCCGGGTCGTGAAATTCCATTTATGCAAATATATAGAAGTAGTCCATAATATTCTTTCAGTGAAGAAAATGTAATAGGAAATAGATAGAAATGAAAAACTCCAGAAATGTAACACTATTTTAGAAGACATTTTTGGAAAATTAATAGTACTTATATTATGTGTAATTTCCTAATGGAGGGGATGTTAACCAATATTCGCCTTAGCTGCACCACGACATACGTCATACGTGTTCTTAGAGAGGCAAGTTTACCCTGCCATCCTTGGTAGAACTGTTTGCAAAGCAAAGCTTTTAGCAAATTGTTACTTGTCGTTGTATTAGGACACATTTACTTGTTGCAGTGCAACACAATTACATGCATTTATTTATTCTATTTTACCAATTAAAAATATTTACAAATTAAATTTTGAAACGGATTTTGGGGTAAATTATGCAAGAAAAGTTAAATAATCATTTTGGAAGGTCTTCTCCCATTTCTGCAATAATATTTATTGCTTCAGACTCAGAAGTAAAAATAGATAACTTAGGGTCGGCTCATGAGGTTAGAACTAGACAGTGCTGCAGTTACATAATATACTGCCCTCAGTACCCCTGGGTATCCGTCATATACATATACCTTAATGTGGAATTTTCGGAGATATGTAAACTTTTAAAATTTACTTTTCAATTACGCCCTCTTGCGGCAAAATGCGGAACTTAAAAATTATTTCCAGGATTTTCTCATGACCACTTTAGTTATAATTTTTTTTCCCTGAGTTTCTATGCCCAGTAGTTTCCGAGATACGGCCGAGAGCCATTCTTAGTGGGACACCCGGTACATATAGCACGGAGGGAAATTTGTAATATAACGTATAAAAAATATAATAATGTTTTATAATTTCTAATAGTATATAAGTAGTCCATAATCCAGAATAATACCGTTTACAATAAATTACAACAAGGTAACCTCAGGTTGAATCATCCGTAAAAAATGCAGTTTTATGTCATAAACAAATCTTCCAAATTTCATTCCATTATCTATAAAAATTAAATGTTATGGGGGCGAGCCATCTTCGCGGACACCCGGTATAAAAAATAATTTTTAAATAACCACAATTCTACGAAGCTTTTACAACATTGCTGAAGCCAACGGACTTAATTGACAATGCTAAATGCAACTTAGTTTTAGAAATTTTATTATTATAACAATAATTATAATACGCGTGGTGTGTGTATATCGGGCGAATGCGAATATTTTTTCACCCAAGAAGAGGTTAAGATATTTGGGTCCGCCTCGCCGATTTCAAGCACCAAACTGGCTCTGTACTCTCCTGCCATATACTGACACTTAATTGATACTTTCTACACATTGACAGTTTATTATTTATTATATTTTAACTTAGAGAAAAATATATTACAGATTTCTGTCTAAGTTTCTTTTTCCGCATATTATGTTGTTTATCTATTACGTACATATTATATATTTTATGTTACTTACATAAATTTTTCTTATCACAGATTCTGTGGGACTGTAGATTAATGACTTGGGGTCTCTAGGAGAATCTGGTACTGGCACATCAGCTATGACAGTTGTAATACAGTACTGTGTCGGAAAAGGAGCTTTGGCAGTAAGACATTCTTCAAAATGGCCAAACTGAGCTATGCTACCTCTAAGGAGACCTTGGACTGATTTTCCTGCTGAGTCGCGCACTGTAAGTATAAGTAAATATAAAGTTTTCATTATAGAATTGACAAAATAGGTATGTTACTGAACTTTAATAAAATCTATCGATCACCATGTTGATGTGTTATCAATTACGGTATGAAGACTTTGAAATTCTCTCATCAACTTTGGTCATATAACTTTCAATTCAATTTTCATGTTAGTTGTATCAGAGATGGGCAGTAATTACCTCGAAAGTGCTTGAAAAAGTTTTTTAAGCACAATAGTGCCTCGAGTACTGTGCTGGCAAGCACTTTTAAATACAGAGCTCAGTACTTGATTATTGAAGCCCTTTATAAAAAGTGCTTTGTAAATAATAATTTAATTTCACATTTCAAGCCATTTTAAGAGCTTGCAGCCACTCAGAAGATATTGCAAGAACAATTAGTTTTGAGAAAGCACTTTTGAAAGTGCTCCCAAGCACTCTAGAGAGAAAAGTCCCTAGTAACAATTCAACAAATAAGAAAATTTCCATCAGTTAACAACATTATTGTTATAAAAATTGGATTCCTCCGTTTCGTCCTTATAAAGTACTGACAAACCACAGTTTATTGTGTTTACTGAGGCTCCGCCTTCTTCTTCAAGACACTATAAATTATATAATTTATATGTATGTATATGGTACAATATGTTATTAATTTGTTGAATATAACAAAATATATACGCATCTTCACACATACACTCAATAATGCAACCTGCTGAATGTGCAGCATTATTATTGAGTTGGTTTTACCAACTTCTAACATGACCATTAGACCGAAATAACAAAACGGCGAACTTTGGATCCAATGGTCGTAGCAGCCTGCAAACTTTTTAAAATAAGGTTCGTAAGTTTGGTAGTAAAAAAATAAACTGTTCAACGGCGTGGTGCTCAATTTAGTTCATCGTGAGATATATCCACTCTTAGTATACAAACCACATACTATTTCGTTTATCAATAATACATACATACATACATAGGAAGAAATAATACTTAAAGTCAACCTTCACTAAGATATATTTTATAAGAAAAAATTTACTTAGTTCTACATGTTTCGAACGCAGAAACGTTCATCTTCAGGAGAAGTATATTTATAGTAAAGGAAATTGTGAGTGGCACCCTTATAGAGCCTTTGAGGACCTGAATGACCTAGAGAAGTAGCTGTAACTTAAGTGGTGGAGTATATTGTTGAGAAGTTGTGGTAGAACGAAAGGAGAAAAATTATGAGTGTTGGAAAGATAGATGTACCATTGTTGTCGTAACAGTATAAACTGTGATGTTCGAAGACATATTAGAGTATGACCACTTTAAGTGACATGGGCAGTTTACAATATGGTAACCGTTAGAAGAATCTTAAGAAAACATTTTATTTAAGTGAAGGTTTTTTGTTTTTAATTTCGTTCTACCACAACTTCTCAACAATATACTCCACCACTTAAGTTAGAGCTACTTCTCTAGGTCATTCACACATAACGTTTCTAATTTTTCACTCTGATATACCATTTAAACTCCCAAATTTATTTTCAGAACCTGGTAGTACCACTTTCTTCTCTACTTCGATGTAAGCTGTAAGCATTATTCTCTTCAAGTATTTAACTTCCTCAAAGGCTCTATGAGGGTGCCACTTCACAATTTCCTTTACTATAAATATACTTCTCCTGAAGACGAACGTTTCTACGTTCGAAACATGTAGAACTAAGTAAATTTTTTCTTATAAAATATATCTTAGTGAAGGTTGACTTTGAGTATTATTTCTTCCTACTTAACTTGCCACTTCACTTCAAGTATGGACTACTTCTTCACATACTTAAATATTTAACACTCTTTGCATCGTGTTAACGTTCTTTTAAGAAATTATATAACATTTACATAAGTTTGTCTTTATTCCACTTAAGAAATTACTTCATGCAAGTTCATTGTTAATGACATACTTATTCTTTTAAAACTACGTTTACACGAACTAATTGGCTGGTCAAGAAATTAAAAAAGATAAGTGTGCCATGAAGCCCCTGAGCACCATCTTATCTAAATTTCACTTTTTACTCGCCTGTGAAATATAAACGATGTTATTGTATATTATTTGAAAGAAAACGTAATATGTTGGTTTAATTGACATTTACAGAGATTCAGAAGATTGGCTATGATTTATTAAAATTAATTATTTTCTACCAATCGATACCATTATATTCAATAAGAGTATCGCACAAATTGAACTTTTAATTCAAAATCAATTACGTACAAGAAACAAGAGTTTGCTATTTATTAAAAAAAAATTATTCGTGTCCAACAGGGGCGGATATAACTCAAAGACTTTTCCCCGCACTTGACTGCTTACCCGAACTCCGCTTCGCGTCGTTCGGGTAACGGCAGTCGCGTGCGGGAAAGTGGCTCTTTCCGCACTTGTTAGGATAATAACTATTTCACCTCCGTATCTTTGTTGTACTACCGGCAAAAAGTTTTACTAAAATAAAGTCATAGTTTTTCTAGAAAGTTTGAACACCGCATCCGTATTTTTGTAAGAGATGAGCAATTTTTAGCTTTCCAGGGGCGGAGGGCAAGTGCAAGTAAATAACTGTACCTATATATTTAGAAAAAATGTGGTACACAACAACACAGTCCTAAACACAAAATTTAAAACATTTTATGCACGAATGTTTAGCTTTGTTTTTTTATTATTAACGGATGTGTCAAATGGCCAGAATAGGTTTCCTTATATTAGATAACGAATAAAGCTGTTGTGTAATTTAATATATAAAAACAACTAACGCACACTGGCGTTGACTTTAAATTGATTTAGTTGTAAATGGTGTAACTAAAACAAGTAAAAAAGATAATTACTATTGGAAGGTTGCTACAAAGGCCTATTAAAAGTCCAGTTGCTGTAAGTAAAACTGTGAATTTTACAGCTTTTAAATAGGTATCTATTTATTTTCGGTTGGCAGATAGAATTAAGGTAACCGGGCGACCTTGGTTGTAAGAAAACTATTTATGCCATAGTCAAAGTTGCTGGTTAGGTAGTTAATTATTATTAAATATCTTTATGCAACCCGACATTATCCATATGGTTTTATTTTTAACTTGAAAAACCGGTTTAGAAAATATGAGCCCCCCCCCAACATATTTTCTGGCTACGCCAGTGCAAGGGAATAACGGTTTTGGGTCACGAGTAAAGGCATTTTTATTTTTATTTCTTCCAAAGGATTAGTTTTTTCAGTGCTCTGTTTCCAGATAGAAAAAGGAACATTTAATGCAAAGTGTTATTTAAATATCTAGTAGTTTATAGTTATTATAAATTCAGTATTGTGTCTCTCATCCAATTCTCCTTGATAAGCTTAACTATTATGGCGTAAATGGTTCACTTTACCATCTGCTACAGTCTTATTTATCCAACCGAATGCAAGCTGTTGCACTAAATGGCAAGATATCTTCCCTGCAAGAGGTGAAGACCGGCGTCCCCCAAGGTTCAATACTGGGTCCGCTGCTATTCATTATCTACATAAATGATTTATGTACTAGTGTTTCCCCAAATCAGTGTGTGATTTATGCCGACGATGTAACGCTTTTAACTTCTGCTTCTTGCCTGAATGATCTTGAAGAAAATACTGAAACCACTCTTTCAAGTGCAGAAAGTTGGTTTGCAAGTAATAACCTCAAATTAAACAACAATAAAACTCAAAAAATCACTTTCAGCTTTAATAACTCCACTATCAAGGGCACCCATGTAAAGTTACTGGGTTTCCTCTTGGATGATGGTTTAAAATGGTTTCCCCATATCGATAATCTCTGTTCGAGACTCAGCAATCAAATATATTTGCTTAAACAACTTAGAAAATCTTTTGATAAAAATATTTTGATATTGGTTTATTTTGCAAACATACATTCTTTATTGTCCTATGGTACAGTTTTGTGGGGAAATTCATCACAGTCTGATCGAGTTTTCAAATTGCAAAAACGCGCTGTCAGAACAGTCGAGGGAGTAGGTCCGCTTAGTTCGTGCAGACCCATCTTTAAAAAATTTAAAATTATGCCCTTACCCTGCATTTATATATACCAAACTCTTCTTGATATTCATAGCCACCCAGATAAACATATTAAGCTATCGCACAATCATACATACAATACAAGATCACACCAAACTTTATTGATTCCTAGGCATCGACTAGCAAGTACAGAACGTAATACATTAAATATATCGCTTTATAATAAACTTGGCAATACCGTTAAACTTCTAAACCATCGTCAATTTAAACGCACAATAAAAAAAATTTTATTGCAAAGTTCCTTTTATTCTGTAAATGAATATATGGAGGCACCATCCCTGACAATATAAGATCTTTTATTTAGATGTAAACAACTATAAATTATAGTGTTTTTTTTATATTAATCATTTAAATACCACATTGTTTGTATATTTTATCTGTTGTTTGTATCTTTTTTTTGTGATACTTATACTATTTATTTTTTGACCTGCAACAAACGTATTTTATATATGTAACGTTGTCAAATAAAGGATATCTATCTATCTATCTATCTATCTATATATCTATTTTCTAAACATATTGTGTCACCTGCGGCATCAATGTTATTTCCGAATCGAAGCAACCCTTCAATATATTTGTAAGTTAGCCTCCAGTGGCGTGCATACAATATAGGCAAAAAAGCATTGCCTACCCTGGAAACACATACAATTTTTTTGTGTATTTTAGTTTTTATCCGTGTAATCCAACTTTGGCAATTTATCTCTACATTAATACCTATAATAAATAATATTATAGGACCATAAACGTAGTCCTATATCATTTCCACGCACGCATTATTTGCTTATTATATAGTAAACTAGATCCCTGTATAAGTATTCCGTAATGTCCGTTCTAAAAGCAAAGATCTCGCTGTATATTAGCGTCTTATATAAAAATATAAAATCACTGCTTTTGTATGAGTGGAAGCAAGCGAGAAAGCCGGTAGGCAGTAGGGTAGAAAGAGATGTGACAAATTAGCCCGTCGCAACCTTCGACCTTCCTTCATCTATCAGCCCGCGCCAAGAAAGCTTTCGGTAAGGGCATTGGTGCCAATCTTCAACAAAGTACTTAAACTTTTTTCGCCTGCCGCGAAAACCCTTCTTTTCTATTTATAATTAATGTTTTTGCCCTTTTGCCAGATTTCACGCCGTCGGGTTTTGGGAAAAATAAATATGAAGGCGTTAATTGTTACTATTCCGGTTAGCAGCGCGTCTGCAGAACGATTATTTTCTGGATTAAAAAAAGATCATACCTATTTAGGAAACACACAGGGAGAGACACGCTTAAGTAAATTAACAATAATCTCTCTGAAGAGCGACCTTTTGCAGGATTTAAAAAGCAAAACTAATTTTTATAACGATGTTTTAAAAGAATTTTTACTTAAAGACCGCTGTGTTGAACTAATTTACAAATAATGTCGTTTAGTTCTTCTTCTGCCACAGTGTTCTTTCCACAAACTCAAAAATAAGACATTTTGTGGCAAAATTTGAAATTTGGATGCTTGAATGCTACGGAAGGTAAGTTTTTGTATTAAACGCAATTTTTGCCTTTTTTTTATGATAAAACACCTGCACTGTAGGAAAAATCCTTTAAGGCGCTCTGGGAGCGGTGCGTGTGCGAAGAAAGCGATTAACGTTGGTCTTGAAACGTTGAAGATTGTATTCATTGGGAAACACGACCTCGGGAAGATCATTCCACAAAGATGACGTTCTCCAGCTGAAAGAATTCTTGAACAATGGAAACATCTGTAAAAGAGAGCCAAATCACCAATCTGTCTTCGATGCTCCAGGCTATCGAGGGTCTTGGTCAGCTCGGGGTCGTCGATCAGACGAACGGCTCTCCTTTGAATGGAATCCAGTAGCCGAAGGGTGTGCTTGGGTGCAGAGCTCCAGACATGAGAGCAATATTCTAAAGATGGTCGAATCTGGGCTTTGTAGAGTGTCAAAAGTTGATGAGGTGTGTACAACCTTTTGGTGCGGAAAAGTACACCAAGTTTCTGTGCAGCTGCCTTGGCAATTGCGGCAACGTGATCATGCCAAGACATATTACCTCACAGATTGACCCCCAGCAAATTAATAGACGGTGCCAGGGGAATTGCGTGTCCTGCCATGACTATATCCGGTTCTGCAATGTTAACCTTTTTGGAGAAGACTGCTGCCTGGGTTTTCTGAGCATTAAATTCGACTTGGTTACTGTCACCCCAAGCCAAGATTTCACCTGCTATGATTAAAACAACATTGCACGCCACTGTAGAGCTCCCCCTCCCCGGAACCAATTTCCTAGATGCCCAACTGACTTTATTAACCTACATAATTACTAATTGGACCATATTACCATAAACATCTATTACCTAAAATTTCATATAATCATCGGATATCCAAATAAATGGTGCCAAACAAGAATCAAGCCATTTTTTTTATAACAGTTAAAAAATCCCAAACATTACATAAAGGTATAATAAATGTTATCTTAAATGTCTTGAACAAATAACTTTTGTAACGATTATCAGCGAAGAAAGTTTTTTTTTGACCGCAATGACGTAACATGACCAGACTTTAACAGATGACAACATTAAGAAATTTCGGCAAGGTCGCTGTCCAAAATGGACCAGTTGTTGTTTCTTATGGGAAATAATGCGTTATACCTACGTAACTTGAGGAAAATGAAAGTTCAAATGTTTGTTTCCTGCTAAATCTCTTTCAGTGATGGATCAGCATCACAAATATAACGTAAAATTATCATATTAGGGTCTTGCGTTAGGTTTAACGTCCACCAGTGGCATACTCAGTATTTCTTTCTTCATTGATGAAAAAAATTTTCTTCAAATAAAAAAAAATTGGCTACAAGTAGAACATTTGCAGATAATATTTTTTTATTATTTTAGACTGTCCAAATATTTTTGACTTTAAAGCGAAGTTGTAACAATACTTTTTTAGGGTGTCTATGTGGTGAATGCACATGCGGAGTTTGAACAATTTTGGACAGCCCGATCTTAATTTATGTGTCGATCTTAAGTTATTTGCGGTTGGTTTTTTATTGGAATTCAACAGGTGATGCTGCGGACACCAGTATTGATTGGACTTGTTAATCTGTGATTTGTCATTGTCAAATGTAACTTGCAAACGGTGGGTTTTTTAAAATTCTTTAACAGATACATTTTACACTGGATTCAACTTATATTTTTAAATAAAACGAACATTATTTGAATAGAAAACGAATTATTTTACTTACAATAAAACCTATTAAATAGTATTAAAATCGCCAAGAATTGCTAAAAGAGGAAGAAAATAGGAGGGTGTTTAAAAGTAAACAATTATTTACGTATATAAAAAAAAACAAATAATTTTAATTTAAGAAAACTGTACAATCGTTTGGAATATTGTCAATTTTTAATTAAATGTTTAATTAAACCGCCATTTAATGCTAAATAATATCCTAAACCAGGGGTTCCCAAACTTTTTTCTATGGCGCCCCCTTTTGGGAATCAAGAAATGGTCGCGCCTCCCTCCCCTCCATTATACAGATACAAGTTAAAAATTTGTATTAATTTTGCAGTTTTTCAGAGCTCTCGCGACCCCCCTAATGCTGTTTTGCGCCCCACCAGAGGGGCGCGCCCCCCAGTTTGGGAACCACTGTCCTAAACAATCGTAAAAGCCTTTAGCAACGTGTACTGGATAATTCTTTCAGATTGCAATAAAACTTTTTTACTGCTCTAAATTTTCAAACCGAACATTTCTATAAAGGAAAATTTTTAAATGGCCCTAGAGGAAGAAGTCGTTTGGTGAGAGGTCAGGAGACCTAGCTAGCCTATTAATTGTTGAGTTTGGACCAACAACGTACCATTAAAGACACTATTTAGATACTCGCGTACCACAAGCGAATTGTAGGCCGGGTACCATCCATTTGGAACCAAATCTCCTGATTTTTATCAGCGACTTCCTCAAGTGCAGGTCCAATTGGATTTTGAAGAAGTTCTAAATATGTTGGACCTGTAAGATTTCCGTGAATAAAAAATGGTGCATGCAAGAGGATGTTCATTTTGTAGGCTCCAGTATCGATAATTTTGTATATTGGGCTCATTATTTAATGTAAATGTGCATTCGTCTGAGAAGCGAATATTTTGTAAAATATATCAGTTGTTGTTAGCTCGCTCCGTCATTTCAAAACACAAAAGTGATCTTCGCTCTTCATCTCCTTCTAGCAATTGTTGATGGTTTTGATACTTATATAAATGATGTTTATGAATTTTCAAAGTTCGCAGTGATGTGGTGTGATGTTTTTCTATCCCTTGCCCGAGAGTGCCGATATTTTTTATTCTTTGATGTGAAGTAAAATATTAAGATCTCTATCATTGTTTTCTTCAGCTCTCTTATGATTCTGTGCTGTGCATTTGTAGATGTTTATTACAGTGCCTTTTATTGCGGAAAACATATCAGATACCACACTTAAGCTTTTTATTTTATAAAGACATTTTTATTTATTTTTAATTAAATTAGAATCTTTTGATCAAAGTCAATACCAAGGAAAAATTTAAAAATATAAGTAATTTTTTTATTTTGAAAAATTTTTTGATCGACAAAAAAAGGCTTTTTTTGGGCGTGGGATCCAAAAAATTTTTGCCATCGTTACTTTTTCATTATCGTAAGTAAAGACAATTTTTTTTGTATAAATGAACTCCCCCCTCCTTAAAACGAAATTCTGGATAAATATACAGGGTGATTCACGTTGAGTGGCCTATTAGAAGATCTCGGTAACCTTATCTTTCTAAAAATTTAATAGCAGGCATAATTGGCTTTGAGCTTTTAAAACATTATATTTTGACATTTTTATTACTTCCGGTTATACCGGAAGTGAATGCCAACTTTGCTATTTCAAATAGCCTTCTTTTCAAAAATAATGTCGCATTAACACAAACAGAAATTTTAAGATTTTTTATTTAAATTGCTCATAATTCCAAAACGACTAAAAATGTGGATTGTAACATATTAGGCATTTAGATAGGAAATTTAATTCTCTACACGTTAGTAAGCTAAAAAATGGTGTGTTCCGTTTGCAAAAATTGACTTATGCACATTTATTTAAATGGAAACATTGGCATAATTTTAAGAACTCCCTGTATAAAAAACGTGAAACCTAAGTAATTTAAACTAAAGATCTATGTATTACTTGAAAGCTCACAAAATTTTAAATGTTTACCTTTATTAGTTTCAGAGTTACTAAACTTTCTTTTCGGAGCGTTTTTACACAAAAAAATCCTTTTATAATTCATATCTCAAAAACGGTTAGAGATAGGAATAGATTATTATTAACAAAAGTTATTCAGATTTTAATAAGATAATCAAAAATGCTAAAATATACAGGGTGTTCTATTTGAAATAGCAAAGTTGGCATTAACTTCCGGTATAACCGGAAGTAATAAGAACGTCAAAATATAATGTTTTAAAAGCTCAAAACCAATTATGCCTGCTATCAAATTTTTAGAAAAATAGAGTTACTCGTTTGTGAGATCTTCTAATAGGCCACTCAACGTGAATCACCCTGTATAATAAATAAAGTTAAAAACAATTTAAAATATTGTAGGTCGTTGGAATCATAAATAAATCAATTAATTCAATTTATTATAAATCTTCGCGCAATAACTACAGGGACGAGCAAGTACATTATTGTTGATAGTATTATGATAATTGTCATAATTTGTATCAATATTTTTTTTTAATTTATGCAATAAATAATATAAAATGTTAAATATTAACATCATAAAATGCATGTTTTAATTATTAATACAATTTCCGGTATAGGAAATATTATTCAAGGTGGGGATGTCAGAAGTGCTGGTGAGGGTCCCTTACCCTTACCCCTGTTTTTAAGGGTCTACTATCTATCGCTTTTAGGGATTTCCACTTTCGACTTTCCTTTATACAATTTACTTAAAACAAACAAAAGATATGGAATTTAGTTCAAGATATATTTGTTTGTGGCAATTTAACATCAGAATTATGTAATATCAATAACAAATTTCGCGATTTTTCATGGAAATACATTTAAATGTAAATATCTCCGTTATTACTAAATTTCGAGATATGTGGTAAAAACAAATTTTGCTGATAATTTACCTTACATATTATATAGAACCAATCAGAACGCAAAAACAGTAATTTATTTTAAGAAATCAAGTTTAATAAATAAATATTATAACCCCTACAAAATAAAAGTGACAAACAACACTATTTGAGTTGATTTTAGGGCATAAACTTAACTTAATTTTGACATTTTTAAGGAAATGTTTTATGACAAAATGTATGCAAGATTAAACCCAGTGTGCTTTGCTTTGATGTGAGCTTAAGAAATCTTGGCGTTTTCATGGCAACCGTGATGAAAATAAGCGAATATGTTTTTTGACGTTCAACGCGTCTGATTTTTAATTAATTGTTAGTTGTGGCACGTTTATAAACTTAAAAGTAAATTATAATGATGTGTTTGCATATTTTTCTTTATCACAAACGGCTTTTATTTCGGGTTCAGTAAATTATCCAATAAAATACACCTCTAGAAGCGGCGTCTTATTTTCATACCGTTGTTTTTCACTCGAAACTTAATTTTAAAAAAGTGGCAGATCCTATAAGATTAATTTTAAGTGTTCCTGGTTTTCAGAATATAATTGACTATGTAGTAGTGCCGCCTTACAAAAATTGTTTTGTTGGTCGTGTTTACTCTTTTCGAATAAACATTGCGTTTTTACAGATTTTTTAAATATTACTCGATCATTGCGTAAACACGGGAATTCTGAAGAACACTTAAAATGTGAGTTAATGTTAAGAAATTTTGAATAAAATCAAAATACTATTGCCGATGCTTTAAAAGAAAACGCTAGACCTCAACCAGAGGATCCATCTGATTTACAAAAACTAGCTATGTAAGTACGTAATTAAAATATAAATTAGTCAATGTTTGTTTAAGTACCCGCACTTTACCTAACTCTTCGCCATTTTTTAAGACCGCGAACCGCCACTGAGACTAGGAGAGACGATTTATAATTATTTGTCGTAGTTTTTATTGTTAAACGATAGTAAGTCTTATCGGGTTTGAGTCGGGTACACACCCAAGGGGTTATATTGGCAACAAAACGTATATTATTGCAATTAAGTAAAGTAGACTATTCAATCAAACAGTTATATCTGTCCAGTCGTTATCTTATCCGCATACTTAAGTTTTTTACTAGAAACCCAATTTTCTAAAAAAAATTACTCCGTGACCTTTTCCTTACAAGATAGACACCTCATCACCTCTAACTAAAGCTCTCGAAGTTCAATTAGTTTATATAATAAGTGCAAATACCAATTCATAAAATTTTCAGGAAATTGTATTTTGTGAAAACTGCGTTGCAGATAAAATGGCTCTTCTAGTGATACATTACTGTTAATGGTTTTTATAATAACACAACATAACACCTCCACAGCTTGGGAGCTTGACTAGATCTGTGAATTTTATAATTTAATGAAAATAAAATTGTTTAACTTCCATGTTTACTTTTATATTATTTGTCATATATTCAGTAAATTATTTAATTAAAAATACATCCCAACAAACTCCCTCCATTGAATTAAAAATACATGTTGACTTCATACCTTTGTTCTTTAGTCAAAACTCGATTTCCAGAAAAAATTTGTAACCAATAACATCCTCGCCTACATGAGAGCTTTAAACGTAAATAAAATTACCGTAAAATACGTATAATTTTCAGGTAATAGTATTTTTCTGAAATACTTTGATACTTTTACGCCAAAAAAAATGTTTTGCTTTAAAAGCCTTCTACACCAGCGTTAAACGCGGCATCGTTTCAGGCTTGTTTAATTGAAAATTTAGTACAAACATTTTACTAATGGGTCCACAAGAACTTCTAGTTTGGCGGATGATACCTTAACTTTTTTTTCAAAAAATGTATTTTAAACTCTTAATTATATAGGTTCAAATTATATTATATTCATGTTAATTTCTTATTTTCTATTAAAACTACGAACGATGCCCAGATATTATCTTAAAAATTTTCACTGACGCCACTTAATTCTCATGAAAATCGTTTTTATAATATTTTGTAGATAAAGAAAGACATTTTATTGCCATCGCCAGACACAAGTACAATATGCGCGATGTGGCGGAAATGCATTATTTGTTCGTGATGACTTATCGACTACTGTTAGCTTTTAACTTATTTAACATAACATTTAATACATTATTTTATGAGTGATATACTTTTTGCAAAGTATGTACTTACTTTCATAGGCCCACAAACTTAAATTCCTAAGATTTTCCAAATACATCCTACTTTGGTCCCTACACAGCAAATTTTTCCCTTCGATAACTCCAAGGGGCAAGTCGGGAAAAATATCCACATCTTTTCCAACTAAATTGTTCACATTATCACCTAAATTGTTCTTATTTTCTCCTACAATAATTGTCGCACCAGCGAGAAGTAAAATTAGCGCGAAGAACTGCATTTTGGCGGAACGCGCCCGACCACCGCGAGTAAAAGTGATTTTGGGTACTAACTTGGTAGTACTAAGGACTGTGTTGAAGTAAATGATGATAGTGCGGAGTGGTACGTATGTATGTGAATTTTGTAATGCCGTGATCGATCACCTAATGCCTATTTGTGGCCTTCATTTGGTCCAGCCTGTATCTTATATGCGTGATGTTCTTGTTGCATATAAACGCGCGTACCTTGATTGTACAGGTGTAAAGGTCAAACAAGTGGGAAGAATAAAAATCTTTCCGGGTACTTTTATGCAATTTTTTTCTGACGAGTTCATCAAGTACTATTATTGCTCATTTATCTTTAAAGTATGTCATGTTAATATTATTATTATTTTTTCAGTGTTCTTTTTTACAGCTTTTTGTTGTGTTATTTACAGCACAAAGAAGAAATTCATTTCTCATTTGTACTGTTTAGAAACTTCCGTACTATATGGCAAGTTTGGAGGATGACGCTTTTCTGAATAAGTTGGTATAAATAATTTGAAAGGCCCAGTTTTTCCAAGTTGGGCTTGAAATTTTTCGTCATAGCTCCCTCCACCGATATTATGATCGGAATTATATCGATTTTATCTAGCCTCCATATATTTTTAATCTCCATAGCCAAATTCGAGTACTTGGTCTTCTTCTCCGATTCGGTTCTAGAGAGGTTGTGTGTTAGTGGGCAACCTATATCGATTATGAAAGCTTTCTTGGTGGTTTTTTCGATGAGAAGAATATCCGGACGGTTGTGGTCTACTGTTCTATCCGTTATTATTGGCCTGTCCCAATATAAGAGATATTCAGGGGATTTAAGGACTGGCTCGGGTGAGTATTGGTAGTATGGTGGGAGGTTTTCCCTTAGCCTTAGTTGATAGGCCAGTTCCTTGTGGATGATCTTTGCCACCTGAATATGTCTCCCCAGGTAAGCGTTGGGGGCCATAGCACCACAACCCGCCGTGATATGTTCTATCGTTTCTCCGGGGCAATTGCATTTTCTGCACACATCTTCCACATTTCTTTTCAAGATGACCTTTTCATAGTTTCGAGTTCGAATGACACGATCTTGGATAGAGATTATAAAACCTTCTGTTTCAGCGTGAAGCTGCCTTTTCTCTAACCAATTCAGTGACATTTATCTATGAGTGGACTTTGAAGTGCACTATTATTATTATTATTATTATTATTATTATTATTATTATTATTATTATTATTATTATTATTATTATTATTATTATTATTATTATTCTATCGATTTCTACACAAGAAGAATGGTAGTATATGACTATATTGTAATTGGCCCTTTCACTATTATCATATTATTTGATAGTCTAGATTACTTTATACTGGCAATATATCATAGCTTTGGCCTGTTTTCTAGTGGAAAAACTCCTAATTACATCTACCTTGGCAAAGTCAACAAGATGGTTTTCAGCAACAAAATTTTGATAAATATTCGATAAAAACTATTATCATCCTGGTTTGAAAAAGACAAAATGGGCAATTATATTATGCAAGGTTTGGGTGCCAATAGAGTTGCCAACTTTCTAAAGTTGTTGACCTGGAATTTTATTTTATATTTCCCCTTCAATCAAAAGTTCTAAAATAAAAGGTCGCGCCCTCCGTTCCCGTTGACCTGGAGTCAGTTTACGCTGTGGCGTGGCTTTTATATTTCTTCCTCCTCCAATGGAAAGTGATTTCTAAAAAAGTTCGCCCCCCATCCTAATTAAAGGTGACGTCTAGAAAAAATGGTCATCTACACGTGTAACCCTTCTCCCCGATACCCGTAACCTGGAGTCAAAGGGTTTCGAATTGGAGACACCGTTTCAACCTGGAGCCTCCAAAGCAAACCTGGAGACTCCAGGTCAAACCTGGAGGGTTGGCAACCCTAGGTGCCAATCTAGAAGAAGAAAACCTCGATCAAGCACAAAAAAAGTGTTTCCATCTTTACTCTTTTGAATTAGCTTGGAGAGGCAATGAGGCCGTAAATTGCAAAATTCAATATTTTCAAAAGGAGTTTGATACCATGGCAGAAATTGAATATAACAGCTTATGAAGAGTGCAGGGAAGAAAGGGGGAAGGTCATTTTGGATCGTTTTGAGATATTTCAATTTTAAAGTTTGAAACCCTATTTTAAATAGAATAATGACTTATTTGTGACTTTTATAATTTAAATGATTTAAATAAGTACCTAGTAACATTTTCGTAAAGAAAAAAAAGAAAAAATTGCTTATACGGGGTGCAAAAAAAATTTATTTTCAGAGAGTTACACAGTAAGTATGAAAAATTATATTTTAGGTTTTCAAATTTGACACCCTATTTTAAATAGAATAATGACTTATTTGTTACTTTTATAATTTAAATGATTTAAATAAGTACCTGGTAACATTTTCGTAGGGAAAAAAATAAAAAATTGCTTATACAGGGTGCGAAAAAAATTTATTACATATAGTATATAAAATTATATTTTAGGTTTTTTGTTTGTTAAGGCCTTTTTCTTATTTGGTATAGTGATGTGTGGCAAGTTTTTATAAAAGTTAATCGCCTTCTCAGTGCTGCATAGTTTGTTAAGATGCATTAAATCGCGATATTTCTCTGCAGATATTGGCTTCAAATCTGAAAAAGAATTAAATAAGATGTAGTTAAAAAACAAGGTTCTGTTTATTATGTTTTTCTTACCAAAATAAAGTTTAGGTGGCAGGACAAACTGACCATCTGGAAGCTGGGATGTGAGTCTATTTTTCGATGTAATAATTCGGTTGCGGATGACTGAGGTGTTCCAGCATCCATTGTATCTGTTCCTGAACTCAATTAATCTAGGATGAGCTTGGGAAATTTTCACTTCTCTAATATCCCGGGATTAGTATGGAGGTTTGGTCATATAAATTGAGTCCAATAATTCTGTCCAATTTCGAAGAAGAGCTTGCTCAACTTCAACTACAGTAAAAGGTTCTGGTTTTACTCTGCATGATTTTATTTCATTAAACCAATCTTCAGGGAGTTCAGCAGGAATTTTTTGATTAACTAACCCCATGTCTTTTGCAGTGACAATCTTCACGTACCTCGTGGCTTTGTTCTCGAAGTTTCTTCATCACATTACTGATTCGACCTGTAACTTCTCTCTTCCTGGTTTTCGCACAAGGCATTATGCCTTCATTATCACTCACTATCATAGCTTCATTATCGCTAGTCATTTTTAACTTCAGCTAGAAACACGATCTTGTCCAAGACAATTTACCTAGCTAGTAGTAAGCACGTTACACTCGCGTGATTGCTCGAGTAAAAAAAAACAGTGAAAATATGTCGGCAAATCAAGCAAATTCCCGACGCGTCTCTACTTGAAAAGTTTGACCTTTCCCCTTTCTTCGCTGTACGCACGGACATTCCCCGTTTCTTCACTGTACGGTATATTAATAAACACGTTTTAATATTTGACAGACCTTGATTCTTCCCTGTTTAGACCTACATACTGATTCTATAGGTATTTAGCTACGCGTTTCCACCATAAACTCATTTTGCCCAAAAATTGACCTTCCCCCTTTCTTCCCTGCACTCTTCAAATTTTCCAAGACAGATTAAGGTGTGTCAAAAGGATTGGCAAACAGCCAATGATTGGTAAGAAATTCATCAAACAACGACGTATGCCCTGTAAGATTATTTTTAAAAATATTGGAAAAAAGAGGACCAAACATTTCCACAGACAGACTATTTTTGTCCGTTTATCCAAACTGGGAGAAGGGATGTTGGTTCAAAAATACTCCACTAGGAATAAATACAGTATCTAAGTGGAACAAAAGCGAAAAGAATTGGAATTGATACGAAGAAGCATAAAATAACAAATCATGCTCACCGATCTTCCTCTTTATCAGTCCTATTTAAACAAGTTGTTTGCGAACAAGAGTTGATTAAGTTAACAGGTCACTCACACGCAAATTCCCTGATACCATATCTGCAGCTGGATCCTAGTCATCTTCTAAAGTTCATCGAAAATGTCAGAACAACAAATAAAGCATGTTCTGGACCTTCGACTTCTCAAATTCAAGTCAATCATATCCAAAACCACGCTTTGTTCGAAAAGACTGGACCAACTACTTATAACAAATGTACGTTCAATACTAGCAATAAAAGATAAAGTTTCTAGTTTGTTAAATAATCAGTGTGCTTTTATTGTTTTCTCGTGAAATCATCTTGTCGAATATCATTCGATATAATTTTCTCTTGGTTTTATTCAATTTTGTTGCTTTTTGGTAATTTCGCTTATGAAATTACCAAGTAACAAACTTTCATACCAGTCGAAAATTTTACCGGCAAAATTTTCACTCTTAAGATAATATATACGAAAATATACCCAGCAAGATAAAAAGATGACCTTTTTGTTGTAACGCCACTGGTCGCAATATGGGTCGTCTGATATTTTCAAAATGTAACCTCCAATAACATTAACTTTATTTTATAAACATTAGTTTATTTTTGTATTGTATCTAGATACTCCACATCTCCCCCCTCCCCCCCCCCCCCCCCATTTATAAATATTATAAAAAAATAATACATTTTACAATGGTGCATTTTGTTCCTACGCTAAAAAAAAAATTAAAATAAAATTAAATAAAAGCGACTATCGGTAGTTTTTTTTCCAAACTTATGAATATTTATCAAAAACGCAAAAAATTGCCTTCATCCATTAAGTCAAAACATTGTAAATGCACTTTAAAACTTTAATATTAGGTATTATTACATATTTCAATTATTAATAAATTATTAGAAATTGGAAAAAGCTTTAAAAAAA
Organism: Polydrusus cervinus; assembly: GCA_935413205.1. NCBI lineage: Eukaryota > Metazoa > Arthropoda > Insecta > Coleoptera > Curculionidae > Polydrusus > Polydrusus cervinus. The sequence continues at coordinate 28,242,094 of OW284510.1, read as the reverse complement.
TTTGCCAGCCAAACAAGATATTTTGGGCGTAGCACCCAAAAATTTTTCATCTGCGAAGCTTTTAGTTTGTTTTGCATTCATGTCACGAGTTTTCTGCTCCTCCCCCAAGACAAATTTTTAGGTAGACCAGTGTTCACAGCACCACCTTACAAAAAATGCCTCATATTGCACTTTTTTGTCGGTAATACCTTCTACCTCCTTTTCAGCTGTTTTTTCAAATTTCCAATGTTGGTGACTTGTCTTTCAAAGTAGACTAAAAAAATATTTAACTGGTGCAGGCGCGGATCCAGGGGGGGCAGGTTCGCCGGGTTTCCCATTCCCCCCGAGCTTTATCAAATGGGTGTTTTTTATTGTGAACCCTGAAAATTGTGGGGCTGTGAATGGTCAAAATTTTTTGAGAGTTAGAAGATTTTTCGAGTCGGGATACGCCCTCTTTTTTTAGAAGTCACTTATTTTAATCGACCCCCCCCCCCCCTCAGCAAAATCCTCCATTCGCCACTGAACTGGTACTTGCATTAAATCGTGACATTATCAGGTGTTTTGTGATGTATACCTACGTTTTACCTAATTTTAGTTATACTGTTCCCGGAAGTACAAAAAATAATGTATACAGGGTCCTGCGCCTCACCTCCCGTCTTCTGTAGCTCACTTATTAATTAAGTTAGGACTATGACGTTTTGCAGGCTTTACCTGTATCCTAGGGTGCATTTCAGGAAAATATTTTTGTTTATACAGGGTGTTCCAAAAAGGTGTGACGTCAAAAGGATCTATTTTTTTTAGATTACATGCCATATATTTTCTTACTTATTTGGATGCATCTTGTAGTTGCCTACATACCCCTAAAATTTTAATGAAATCGGTTCAGTATTATAGGCGAAAAAAAATCAGTTTTGCACCACTGGTTTTAAAAATTAATAAAAATTAAAAATAATGTCTCGTTAATAAAATTATACAACGGTACTTAATAAATAGGGTCTCACAGTTTCGTTAACCAAGTTTGATTAATATGAATTGTACAGGGTGTCCAAAGTTTAGCGTCAAACTTTGCAAACTTTAAAGCAATTTCTTTTTCTTATTTCAAATTCAATTCAAATAATTATGTAATTCCATGCAGAATTAAAATTCAAACATTTGTTCTAATTACAACCCTATCGCAATTCCTAACGCATTAAGACTTATTTGCAGAAAACTCATTTTATCAACTATTTCACCAGTCATTATTATATAATAAATATCAAAGGTGGCTTTGAAAAACAATTTATGGATATTAAAGTTTACTAAAAGGACAAATAAAAATTCTTTTAGCGTGCTCCTAATATGAAAATCATATCTACGAGCTCTTCTTGGTTGTATTCCATCACAAAAAATAATATAGCTTAAATAATTAATACTAATCTAACAATATTTGAAACTATAAAATAACTAAAGTCAAAATGGGCATTTGTCACTTTAATAAACTTTAATACCAATAAATTGTTTTGCAAAGCCACCTTTGATATTTATTATATAATAATGACTGGTGGAATAGCTGATAAAATGAGTTTTCTGCAAATAAGTCTTAATGCGTTAGAAATTGCAATAGGGTTGTAATTAGAACAAATGTTTGAATTTTAATTCTGCATCGAATGACATAATAATACACAGGGGTTCCAATTTGAAATAAAAGAAATAAATTGCTTTAAAGTTTGCAAAGTTTGACACTAAACTTTGGATACCCTGTACAATTCGTATTAATCAAACTTGGTTAGCGAGACTTTAGGACCTTATTTATTAAGTACCTTTGTAGAATTTTAATAACGAGGCATTATTTTTATTTTTTAATAATTTTTAAAACCAGTGGTGCAAAACTGATTTTTTTTTTAGTTTTTATTTTTTTTCGCCTATAATACTGAACCGATTTCATTAAAATTTTAGGGGTATGTAGGCAACTATAAGATGCATCCAAATAGGTAAGAAAATATATGGCATGTTATCTAAAAAAACATATCCTTATGACGTCACACTTTTTTGGAACACCCTGTAAAAACAAAAATATTTTCCGGAAATGCGCCCTAGGATACAGGTAAAGTCTGCAAATTATCAAAATGCTAACTTAATTAGTAAGTGAGCTACAGAAGAAGGGAGGTGAGGCGCAGGACACTGTATACCGCGAGACTAAAGTGTCTTAATCCCTTTTTCGCGTAATTAAATAAGTCACTTTAATCTCCTAATTTATAATATACTATATTTTCTCAGTGATGGTGCAAAAATAGATATCAAAACGTAAAAACAGAAACTTTTATGTTCCTGCAAAGTATTGAAACTTTTACCGCACAAAAGGAAAACTAGAATCAGAATTTAGTATTCACTAAAAATTTCTTTCTTCTGATCAAAATAGGTTACTTAAAAAATACCAATAATGCCTATCCCATGTTTTCTTATTAAGATAACATACATATGCAGACCTTGGATATATTTTATTTAAAAAAAAATCCTGCAAAATATGAGAAATTGTAATATACTCATAAAAATCATAATAACGATTAGAGCCTTGATAAATGCATTAAAATAATTATGATATGAAAGACATAAAATAGAAAATCATTTTAAATAGATGTTAATGGTTTGTTATTAGTTAGTATTTATAATAGTGATATTTTTCATTTTTTGCTTGAAAATTGCAGACATTTTTTTTAAATAGATTTGTCAAGTAAGTGTGTATGTCAGGCGCGGCACCTGAGTTTTTTACAGGGAAGGCATATTTTGATGGCAGTAACCTAACAAGCTAAATGCAGTTTAGTGCATAGTTATAAACACTGTAAAAACATAATATACTAAAATTGCATTTTCGCTGACATTTAAAAAAATAAAAATGCACCTGGTATTAAGTTTACTAAAAGTTTTTTATGTTACCTTTCGCATAGTTACTGTTTCGCATGGTTACTGTCGAAACTTTGTCAAACAAATTCAAAAATATAAAAAGCTTTTTTCAAAATGAGCGATTCTGATGAAAGTTTACCCTCTGATATAGAAGCAGCAACAAACGAAGCGATCTAAAGTTTAGTTCCGACAAAATCCAAGGCGCGGTATGAGTTGGAGTATCAGAAGTTTGAATAATCCCGAAGGATACAGTGGACATTGTTTTAGGAGGTCCTCAGCCACCATTCTAGTTGATAGTGGTGCAGATATGCAGATGTTAAAGCGTCATGGGGGCTGGAAATCCTCTTCTACGGCAGAAGGCTACGTTTAGAATTCTTTAGAAAATAAGAAACAAATAGCAAGAAGATCATGGGGTCAGATACGGATTTAATGATTGGAAATTCGAACGTAAAGGGCTCCATCACATCCACTTCTGATATACAAATTTCTAACCGTAAAAAGTGTATTATTAATGTTTATAATTAACCTTAAGTGTTATATTTTAATTAATAATTGGTAATTAATTTTAAAATTGTTAATAATAAATCATTGTTCTGTGGTTTTATTTAACAGCAAAATTTTAATTAAACCGTTTTTTTTATTACAGCACTAGTGCTGTAAATGCATCTATTACAGCACTAGTGCTGTAATAGATGCTCTTACAAAATGATTTACAGAACTGTAAAATTCATATTACTAAATGAAAGTAGATAAACAGCTTTACTTTATTATTATTGTATGTAATTCTCTTACCTTTATGTAGTTGTGTGTTTGTATATCAAATCAATCGTTTTATTATTATTTGGGGATCACTAGATCATTAAAATTATAAATAAGTACTTCTAATAAAATGTTTTTTCAAATATTAACGAACCGCTTATTTTAAATTCTAATATTTATTGAACTGTTAAAGTCACTGTTCTTTAATACAAGTCACAACACACATAAGTACACGCCAAAAAAACATATAAACGAGCTAAATAAGCACATACTAAGTCGACGTCCGGATTTGTCACTTTCCCGTCTCTTTTTAACTTCCGAGAGAGCGTATGTCTGTTACGCTCTTAGTTGCCAATTCATTTCTGCTTTGAATTTCAACATTTAAAGAAAGCCAAATAGATAGGCGCACTATGATTCATTCGGTACGTAAGAACCGACGTGACTCGGAGCGCGCCGTCTTTTATTCCATAAAATAATCTGTCTGAAATCGATCGAAAATGGAGAAAAACATTAGTTCGTCTCCAAAAACGGTTGCCACATTTTTGCACTGATCCGTCGTTCTTTAAATGTTGAAATTTAAAGATGTATGTAATCTTAAACCCATAAAGTCAACCGTGTGCTATCCGAATGTTTCGATTTTGATCTGTATTGAGGAGTTTTTGCATCACACATTTTGGAATATTTGCATTTTTATTTGTTTTGAAAAATAAAAAAAAATGGGTAACGTTACCAACTAGTTGCGTTATGTGCGGATGTTCATTGAAATGCATGGACAACAACTACTAAGTAACTGGTTGGTAATTTAAGTTTGTAATTTGTTTCTTTTTAGTGGCCTTGTGTGCAAACGGCCTAAGAGGAAAATTGTTCGGGTTTGTTGGGTTTTTTATCATAAAAATACATTGTCCTCGAAAGTCAATCAACACATTTGAAACAAGGATCAAGGAACACAGAAACAACATGCTGAAAGGAGAGACTGAAAAATTAGGTGCAGCTGACCATGCCTGGACACACGGCCATCAGATCAAGTGGACTGATGGTCAAATCCTGCATAAAGAACCACACTGGGAGAAGTTTAAGGAAGGTGCTACCATACACCAGAACCCGGATTATTTTAGTAAGCTCTCATTAAATATAAGAAGTATGTGTTAAGTAGATGTAAACTTAAAATATTGCGCACGGACTAAACGCACGACCGTACCCATTTCAGTTATGCTCCAGTGCGTCTAGCTAGTATAAATAAAGCTGAAGTTACTGTACTTAGTATTGGTATTCACCTGAAGACCACTGGAGATACTTACCAGTTGAAACGTTGTGGTTTAAAACAAATAAAAACAATGAATGTACAAAATTCTTCTATCATTAATAGATCGTTGATTTGTGTATACAGGATCATGGTACACCCCCGTATCTCCGTTAGTTTCAAAGGTAATTGATTAAAACTTGGGATATCCCATATACATAATAAGCGGCATTTTTTGACCTACAAATGATTTTTTTTCACTTCTGGTTTCGCCGGAAGTGACACAAATTTTCGATTTTTAAATGGAACACCCTGTATATTATTACATTTTTGAATTCTGCATAATTTTCTGAATCCAATGATACTACAAAAGTGCCATTTCAAGCGTAAAAAATATTTAATTTTTAATTTTCCATTTAAGTGTGCCATGACGGTTCCGATTTATTCCAATTGATCTGTCTAAAGGCCTTTTTACATTGGGTGCAATTGCAAGAAAAATGGCCTGGAAGCATGCGCTTCGACGACGTTTTAATCAGCTGATGCACGTTTTCCCATTTAAAACCTGCATCAGCTGTTTAAAACGTCCACAAAGCGCATGCTTTCAGGCAATTTTATCTTGCAATTGCACCCAATGTAAAAAGGTCTTAATGCTAGAAAAAAAAAGTCCCGTCAAAAATACTAAATTGCGTTTTTTATAAGCAAATAAAATTCATCGTAATCGTTTTTGGGGTAAAACTCAATTTTTCCAAATGGAACCATATTGGTACCGTGGTACCATTTCAGTACTATTAATAAGGAATTTATTCATACCTGGTAATAACATGAGCAATAAATACAATAAAAATTACAGCTAAAAGAAAATACAATTATTTTGTTCTAATTTAATGCTAAGAGATTACTGAAGTGACTTTGGAATACAAAAAATGAACACAAACTATTACAACAATAATTGTTCGAAATGCTGGCCATAAACGTCAATGCGCTTCTGAACTCGTATAGCTGTTTCTTGAAGAACGTTCTCTAATTGCTGGGCTGTTATACTATTAATTGCACCTCTTACTCGCAACTCCAGGTTTTCGCGGGTTGTAACGGCGGTTGCATAGACAGTGTTTTTTAAATGGCCCCAAACAAAGAAATCCAGAGGTATTAAGTCGGGTGACCTTGGAGGCCATCTCACAGGACCATTCGTCAAAATTACATTTTCTTCGAATGCCTGTTAAAGGTAATCAATTACTATTCTTGAATTATGGGGGGGGGGGGAGGGGAGCTCCATCTTGTTGGAAATACATTCCCTATCGTAAATTGAAAGGTAATTCAGTTAGATTGTCCTCAATTTCGTTTTGCAGAAATTCTAAGTAGCTTGCTCCAGTCAAGGGTCCTTCAAATATTATTGGACCAATGATTCTACGACCAAGTATTCCAAGCCAGACATTGAAACCAAACCGCACTTGAAAGTTACCCTCCCGTAATAAATGTTGATTGCCTTGTGACCAATACCTTGTATTTTGTCGGTTAAATAATCCCATATTTGTAAACCTCGACTCGTCCGTAAATAAAATCCTTCCAAAAAAGCATTATTCTACAAGATCCAATTGCAATATTCTATCCTACGTTCATAATCATTTTCGTACAGGTGCTGGTGCAATTAATATTTGAAAGATTTATAATTATGTTTGTGCAAGATTCGACTTACCGTTTGGTGACTAATTTCCAACTCAAACCCAATTTGCCTTAAAGATACAGTCTTATCAACTTCTATTTGAGCTAAAACATTAATTTCCGTTATTTCGCCAATGATAAAGTTTTCTTCGAGATCATGGTTAGGCTCTCTCCGGAATTGATTTTCTAGACGATTAAAGTAATTTCTCGCTGGACATTGTCTATCAGGATATCGGTCGGCATAAAGGTTTCCAGCCGCAACGGCATTCTTTCTACATTCCCCATAAATAATTAACATGTCCACTTTTTCATCTTTTGTATAAATGTGCGGCCTTTTGAACAAAAATAATAACAAATGTAAAGACTTTTCCAATACACAATAAAAACACCGATAAATCACCGAATACTTATTTGACAATCTGAATAATTTCATTGTTTTCAAAGCCTCCTTAGCATTAAATTAGAACAAAATAATTGTATTTTCTTTTAGCTGTAATTTTGATTGTATTTATTGCACATGTTATTACCAGGTATGAATAAATTCCTTATTAATAGTACTAAGAAATGGTACCACGGTACCAATATGGTTCCATTTGAAAAAATTGAGTTTTACCCCAAAAACGATTACGATGAATTTTATTTGCTTATAAAAAAACGCAATTTAGTATTTTTGACGGGACTTCGATTTTTCTAGCATTAGACAGATCAATTGAAATAAATCGGAACCGTCATGGCACACTTAAATTGAAAATTAAAAATTAAATAATAAATATTTTTTACGCTTGAAATGGCACTTTTGTAGTTTCATTGGATTTAGAAAATTATGCAGAATTCAAAAATGTAATAGTATACAGGGTGTTCCATTTAAAAATCGAAAATTGGTGTCACTGTGAAACCGGAAGTGAAAAAAAAATCATTTGTAGGTCAAAAAATGCCGCTTATTATGTATATGGGATATCCCAAGTTTTAATCAATTACCTTTAAAACTAACGGAGATACGGGGGTGTACCATGATCCTGTTACGGTATAATAAAATAAAAATATTGCGTTTGGAGCTCAAAATTTTTTATTAATAAAACATATTTATAAATAAACAGTTATGTTTATCATAAGTAAATATAATAGGATCTACATTAGAGTAATGTTAAACTCGGAATTTCTATCAGTCTAGACAAATAACTACCCTAAATCCAATTTTTAAAAATATTTAAACGTAGGCGACACCAGTAATTACATTTCTACATGCGGCAGGAAGCCACATATTATATACATACACTATATTGCCAATACAAGCAGTTGCACCAAGCAAAAATACACCCATCGTGCGATTCAAAATAACCTGAGTTGGGGGCCGTGGCGCTTGCGCAGTAGGGACAAAATTAGGCAACCCACACGATTTCTAACAGAATGTAAACAGAACCCAAGGTCTTGTGAACAGAACCGGCTCGCCTTAAATTCTTATTAGTCGCCATCTTTTGTTTCGTTCATTCGTCTGTTATTATAATTTCCAAGTTTTGGGTGTTAATATTTATAAAACTTTACTTTGGACATTTTTTTTGTTAGTTTGTAAGTTATAGTCGTTTCCATCTTTTTTACGTTGTATTCGTTCGGATGTTCCATGTGTGATTGTGGATATTATTTTTAAGTTTTGGGTGCGAATTTAGTCATAAAACTTTACCAGACATTTTGTTATTGTCAGCGACTTGTGTCTCAAGATGGGTAGAAAAAAGTGCATGATCCTTTTTTGCACGAATTGCGGTTCAATACCAGGAATAAGGTATTTCAGGCATGTAAAATATTGGTTACTTAGTTTTATTTGACCATAAACTGTACACTGTACACACCCGAACTAAACGGGTGAATTTAAATAAAAGCTTGTAAAAATATTTTGAAAGTCGGCCTTGTTTACATCAAGAAGCAAATTTCCGAGCTGCGCAAACTCAACGGACCCTGATCATCTGCCTACAGTGGTGTCATCATTGAATTATGGTATTAGCAATATAGTGTATGTATATATGTGCAGAGGAGCGCGCGGCTTCAAGGAGGAGCCGCCACTGAGGCATTTATTAATTTTTAGATAATTATTTTTTGAGTCTTTCATCACAGGTGAGGAAAATTGCTTTTTAGTACAAATTCTGACCCCGTTATGAAAGAAAAAAATATTTCAATAAATTAACCAGGTAATTTTACTACATAACTAAAAAATATAAATAAAGCGTATTTTTATTAAACTATTGAAAACAGAAAAAGCTTGTTTAATATTGACTGAAAAGTTTTTAAAGATCTTGCAAGAGCCAAGACTGAGTTCTTTGCAACCATAATTTCTTAAGTTAGTTATTTAATTTTTTTTATTTAGTAAAATTATATTTACTTTTCTCTCTCAACGGAACCAAAATTGGTCCTAATTAGCATAAAGATTTCTAAAAATAATTACCATGCAGCCTATTTGATTGTGACATCAAAAGCATTTCTGCCAATGTCATTTATGTCACAATAAAAGTTGCTTGGTTAGTGAAAGTACATTTGGGCTGGCAGACATTTAGATTTGAGAGATTTTGAATTTTTTGAATATAATAATTATTTTGACGACCTCAATTTAGAGTATAAGAGTACTTGACACTGGCTTTTATTTAGTTACTTCCTAACATGTAGCGAAACACCCAAAAATATGTATATACAACAATATTAATTACATATTATAGTTTATTTTGTATATGTAAGATTATGTGTTATTTCATTTGGTGCGTTATTAATAGGGTTGCCGCAATTTCGTTGCCAATTATATTTTAAATCTTCTGGTATTTTCGATTTCGGGGAAACAGCCCGGGACCCCTAACCCCCTCTCCCTCCCCCTGGCTACGCCACTGGAACCTACATAATGAATGAATATATGAATATCGTTCTAATACGGTAGTGATTACATTATTAAAATGCAATATAATCCCTTTAAAAAAGCATAATTCCATAAGATTCTTTACATGTAACATTCATTATTACATTTCTTTGAATATCGTTTTGTAATTATAACACATTCTTACAATAAAATTATACTTACCACACTTAAATTTACTTATCATACACTACTATAACCTACTATCTTCTTCATTATTAATATTAGTATGCGCAACATTGTTGTTTCTATTTCTAAGGCCATTTTCAATATTGCCTCCATTTGTGTTATTGACCTGAAGCTCTTCAGTAGTCTTAGGTTCTTTGGGTTCCCTCTTGGGCATAAGAAGCTCTTTGAAAATTTTTCTGAACGGAGCTTCAATTAAGAGATAAAGAAATAGAGCAGCAATAAATGATAGAACCATGTCACTGCAGGCTAAACTGATCTAAAAAAAAAATACAGGTAAACTCTTGCACTCTTTGTAAGTTTTAACTTCTTCTTTCAGGAGTTACGGCCTCCTATATTTCTTGCAAGTATGCTATAACGGACCCAAACCAATAGATACTTTTCCTGATAGCTTTTTTAAAACGAATGTGAGAACACTCGTGAAGTAAAGGAACTGTATGGTATGGATAATCATGCTGCACTTATGAAAGCTTTTCCCTCGTTTTAGAAGGTAAAGAACACGAAAAAAGGAAATAAAGTTCTTCCCCTTCCCACCCGCAAACGGCAAAAACCGCCCCTTTTTCATGTTTTCTCGAAATAAGTTGCACTTGGACAACAAGGCCTCAATTTTTCAAGCGGTGGAATTGATTTCCATGGAGAAATATTCCCGTGGCAATGTCACTACAGTATTCCTCAAGACTTTTTTTTTTTAATTCTTGAGTTAAACAGGAATTCCAGTGATCTTAAACTTGCCCTATGAAATGTGTCAAGAATACGAGATCGATTTTCATGGGAAAAATGGCATATCTCCATGGGAAATTCTATTCCCATGAACCAAGAATTGAGACCCAGGTGGGTTACGACTGAGAGATGGTGCCAAAAAACCTTTACATCCCCGCCAATGGTCATAAACTACCAACTTTTTGTGTGTGTGTAAGTGAGAAAAGATTGAGGATTTCCAGGCAAGAGATGGGCCGCGACCGAGGAATAGTCTCAACAATCTCTAAACCCTTACTTTTTCTGTTTTCTCGAGTTAAATGTTGCCTCTCAATCTTGGAGGGTTATGAATAACCCTAAAATAAGCTAATTTTTTACATCTAGGAAGGGTGCTTTCAACCCCCCGGAATAATTAAAAACATCCCCGATCTTGACCTACCTCTTGTCTAGCAATTTCCTTCCAATTATCTACATCCCAATTATAATCCAGGGCAAACAAAAAATGGTGGTTTTTGGCCATGGGCTAGGGTTTGCTAGCATCATCTGACGATCATGAAATGTAAGAATTTTTTTCTCCACCTTTAAAAACGGTGGGTTTCACGGTTATCCAAGAAAACAGCTTAATAAAATTCCTTTACTCTCATAGAAGTAAGACTTTATAGAAATAAATATTCGGCGTGGCATACTGCCAATAGGATTAGTTCTTTTTGGTCTGTGTATGTGACTAGAGCAAGAGGAACCGTAGGGCCCCTGATGTTAACAGACGTCGTAATACACGTATAACACGACAACTGATAGTACATCTGTCCTACCAACACATATAATTTTCATTTGGCAATTTTTTTATCAATAATATACTTTAACACTGAAGTTGCTGTTCAGTTTCAATATCATTCTCATCTAACGTTTCTCATTTCGTCACTTTAAAATACCCCTTATCAACCATTCTCCCATTTTTCTTCTCATCTCTCTTCCTCAAAAGCTCAATGAGGGTATCACTTACAATTTCCTAATGTGTTTTCCAACATAAGCTATACTTCTCCTGAAGATGAACGCTTATACGTTGGAAACATGTACAGTACAATAAAGTAAAGGTTTCTTATTGAACATATCTTAGTGAAGGTTGACTTAGAGTATTATTTCTCCCCATTTAACTTGCCACTTCACTTCAGGTATGTTCTATGGACTACTTCTTCAAATTAAAATCTTTAAAAGTAAATATCTTCGAAACAGCAAATGCAATTCTGGCGCTACAATTTATATTTCAGGGGACTAATTTTTATTTCAACCAACTAAAAAGTAAAAATCCAAGATCCAGCCGTTTCCAGGAAGTTTGCGTGTAAAGGATGCCTGCAAGCAACTCGCGGAATCTTGTCGCCAGTATAAGCAAACAGAGCAAATTGTTTTTCAAAGGCTCATTATTAGTACTCATTAGTTTTACAATAAGTATTTTGACCTTCTTAAAGTATGCAAAAGAAGTAAAATAACTGGGACTGAAAGTAAACAGTAAATATTTGATTATGCATGTGCAAATGCATTTTGTACTTATAAATTAGCAAAATAAACGGATATCTATCTAGTTTCTTGGCGTAGGTAGTTTTTGTTGTGTTTGAATAAAGTATTTTTTATGCAGAAAAGATTGCGGTAAATATTAGTTCCATTAAAGTATGCAGACCACTGTCACTGTCTGTCAGTCGGAATAATAGTCTTGATAAGGGAATGACAGTAATACTGATCGTGTAAGGGCAAATTTTTAGGACTGATTGCCGGAATGATGTAAAGTCTAATTAGAAAAAATACTGAACGGCAGAAGAGTTTTGGACTTACATTGTCTTTAATTGTTTTGAATCACACGTTTCAACTGGTGAGCATCTCCAGTCGTCTTTAGGTGAATACTAAATAAGTATGTTAACTACAGCTAGGTGCAATGACGAATGAAATAGAATACCTACGTAAAAGTCAAACGCACTAAGTTATGCGTCACTGCACGTAGCTAGTATAAATAGAGCTGTAGTTACCATTCTTATTTAGTATTCTTCAGTAATGTAGATTTTCGTTACTTCTAAGGACTTGGAGCGATTCGTTACTTTGGGTATTAGGACCCGTTATTCAGGACTCGTTGCTTTTAGTGATCACGTAATAACGCTTACTTTGTAATGAGTCTTTGATTATTTTACCTCTCTAACATTCAACTGAAGACGACTGGAGATGCTTATCAGTTGAAACGCTGTGATTTAAATCAAATAAAGACAATGCAAGTCCAAAACTCTTCTGCCGTTCAAGAAACCAACCAATCTTCAAACACACAGACAAAAGACTTATACGAAAATGACGAAGAATTGATATCATTCAGGACTCAGTAACTTCATTGGTGAAGTATTCACTTTCACGACGTTGGAAATTAAAAATATCAGTTATTTTCTGCCATGAGTTGTCTTTTTTAATTAACTTCAGTGGTGAAGTATTCAGTTTCAATTCTCACCAAACGTTTCTCATTTCGTTACTTTAATATACTCTTTATCAACCATTCTCTTATCTATCTAGAACTTGATCTTGGTAGCATGTTTTTCTCTCCTACTTCTATAGAAGTTATTATCATTTTTTTTAAATAAATTGACTTCCTCTCTATAAAGGTGTCACTTACAATTTCCGAATATTTATTCCAACATAAGCTATACTTCTCCTGAAGAAGAACGTTTATACGTTTGAAACATGTAGAGTACAATAAAATAAGGGTTTCTTATCAAATATATCTTAGTGAAGGTTGATTTAGAGTATCTATTATTTCTCCCCATTTTAATAATTTATAACTTACCAACTCGAAATATGTAATATATCTTGGATTCATAAATTTTGCTGCTGATCTTAGTTGAAACTGCATGTGAATAAGGTAGGCACCTGCAAAAAATTAAAAAATTAGAATGTCTATTTTTTTAACGCTTTGAATACAGCAGCATTTTAGTAGCCGAAATTTAAATATACATTGGGTCCATTGGAATAGTTAAAAAAGTACTTAAATTTTAAAAGCCCATATTTTCATCAACATTCATTCAATCCTTTCCTTTCTCAGTTTATTGGGTAGGCTGTCTCTTGGATCACTAATGCTCGTATTCTCCATTTTTTCATAAAGCGGACTTAATTTAAGCTCCCTTAAATTTTAAAGCTGGCTTATATTAAATTTGATAAGCACTTAACTAAGCCTTATTTTGCAACGATGAGGTTATTCTCTTCTTTTTTTAAGAGTTAATGGCTGCAGCAACGAACGATAATTTACGCCTACTTTGTTTTTTTTTATACATATCAAGCTGTTTTAAATTTGTATAATTAGTGACCACACTGACTAATATTTAGGGGTAGAAATAGTTGGGAAACAGCTCAGAAATTCAAAAATTGTATTTTTGCCAACGTTTCGACCTCTATGAGGCAATCCTCTGGGCGATACAGTTATAAACTTCTTTGTTAAAAATAAATGTATCAGGTACATTGCTGTATAACCATGGAGGACTGCTCCTTTGTTAAAATGTTATTTTAAAGCAGTAGCCACCAGCAATGGATGTCTTTCGAATGCAGCGAATTCGCGTGCGTACACTTTATTTTTATTAAACATTATCAAAAAATACAAAACACAAAAAATACATTATAGAAAAATTAAATTATAAAAAATAATAATATTCTTCGTCATGTAAGGAACTGTCATCTCTTCTTGACGTTATAATTAGAGGGTCGACGTTCCGATCGATCAGGTGGCAAGATCCTACATTTTCTCCTCTTCCTTAATGACATGATGGACTGCTTTTCGCCAGTTCTCAGGTGTCACTTCCTTAATGGCTTGATCAAATAGTAGCTTAACATCTTTAATTTTAAATGTCGTGTTGTGTCTTGCTACAAATCCTCTTACTTGCGCACATATAAGTTCTATAGGATTTAGTTCGCAATAAAATGGCGGTGTACGCAGCACAGTTACACTATGTTTTTCAGCTATATCTTCCACGGCATGTTTCATAAAACGATGTTTGTGTAAATTTGCTATAGCTAGGTAATAGTTACTTATTTATTAAATTATCTTTTTTTTTTCTTTGGTTAGTTATCATAAATAATTTAATGCAGAAAATTTACCTTCGCCCATGGCCGACACCGAAAATGAGCCGAACTGGACGGAATATCCCATTTTATTACTCTACACCTTTCTGAAATAGACTATACGACCGGCCCTGAATTTACTCATTTTTTCACATATATCTTACTTAGCCCCTGCTCAGTTTACTCACTTTGAGATAGTTTTAGTTTAGAATTTGTCCAGTACGTTAAGTTAATATTTCTACAAATTTTCGCAGTGTAAGATAAGAAATAAAAAAATAAAGGTTTGGGCTGCCGTATTAAGAGATAAATACATATATGGAGAACCTTTCCTTAATTTGTTTACCTCTCTCTTAATTTATATTTATTGAAATCGTTTAAATAAATTTAAAATTAATAAAATTTGTTTTTAGTTTACAATTAAAATTGTTAATATTTTTTAGGTCAATGTCACCATTTATCATCTAGCCAAAAATACCTGACGATGTTTAGCATGTGGTAATTATAATTTTTTATAAGGAAACTTTTATGTGCCAGAACTTAAGAAATGTTGAATCATGCTTTTGAAAGCGTTTGCTAATATTTGTTCGGTCTTGCGATGTAATACCTTGTATTGACATGATTAATACTAAGAACGCGAACGTTGATTTGTAAAGTTAAAACCTATCAGTGGCAGCTACCTTCCTTGAGGCCGTGTGCCCCCCCCCCCCCCCCCCCCTCATGCCAACCAAAAATAATTATTTAATTCATCGAGAACCAATAAATAAATTTAGTAGATCTACCGATAATTCAGGAGGATTGCAACACTGCCTGCTACTCTCTCACCATCTTCGTAGCCTACTAGTTAATGCGCCCTGATGTAATGGGCTCGGTTGTGGATAGGTACCAAATGCTCTGCTGCAGCTCCTTTCCTACGAAAGCGTAAAATCAGCGAGCTCGGACGGCCCTATCCACCAGCTGTGTAACTAAAAACAGGCTGAAATGTCGATGATTTATCGGCGAAGGTATCGTGGCAATCGGCAAAGCACCAACGTAAAGTGGGAGACGCGAAACGTAGATTTGATCCAACCCATTGGCGACTCGTCAGGTGAAGGGGCTTTTCGCCAAAAAAAAAATAAAAACAGGAGGAAAGGTTTTCGACAATATTAAATAATAATGTACCAATACAGCTACCATTTTAGCCCTTAAAAAATAATTCTGTTCGAATTAATAATATTAATGTAATTATGCATAATAGGGCCACGGTTAACTCTGATGGACAATAATTATTAGCTCAAAGTAAGTGAAGACCCAACATGGCTTTGATATTTACCGTTGCCAAGATTACGTGACGTTAGTCACGCAAACAGCATGTAACAATTTGTATTATGATGAAGGGCAATTTAAAAATAGATCAGTTGTATGCACCATTGTTTTAGCATTGGTTCGCCTAACCTTAAGGTATTTATTTTGAAGCATCGCGAAACTTACGGTTATAGATATCGTTTTTACGTGATTTACTGTATGATTAAAAAGTTTTGTTTTTATTTTTCAGTTAATTCAGTAGTGTATACGTACCTATACTTAGTTGTGTGTTTTAAAAACGAACCCAATTAATGACATAGTTTGTAATTTGTTGGAAACTCCATTCAGTCGTTGGACAGATGAGGATAAGAGAGAGAGGTTTTTAGTCAATGTTTGTTTAAGTACCCGCAGTATCACCATTTTTTAAGACCGCTTGCCGCCACTGATCCGAACGCGTTAAAATCTGCCATGTAAAATAGCGGATTTTTTGATCCGAAATACAAAAAAAACTAAGCTAGATATTGAATTTTTGTTTTTACCTTTAAAATGGTACAAACAAAAATTCAATATCTAGCTTAGTTTGTAGTGTCTATGTGGGCATGAGAAAGTTATTTTCGCGCTAAAAAATCCAGGAAAAAAATATAAGCCAACGAAAACCATTAAATTTATTGTTAAAAATATTTGAAATATCTGTCCAAATTAAAAAAGTTTTAGTCAGGATCCCGGTTAAGAGAACCCAATGATTTTAAAAAATAATATAAACTTAATTTCGCTTGGAGCTGCTAACTGTGGAGAAAAATTTTAAAATATTGTTCGTATGCTCTTAAAAAAATAAAGAAACGTATATAAAGTCGGATCTGGTCTTATCGTGCGGGTCAAACGATTCAAGAAAGACATACTCTCAGTTTTTGTTTTCTTTACTTGCGTTTAATTTTACCCTCTAAATAAAATACGTAAGATAAATGAGACAGACTTATTCCATTTTGACATGAAAAAAAATAGTTATTTTCCTAACAAGTGCGCAAAGTGATACTTTTCCGCACGCAAGTACAGTTGGACGAACGACGCGAAGCGGAGTTCGGATAAGTTCTTGCGTGCGGAAAAGCACTTTGCGCACTTGTTAGGAACAACATTTTTCCTACGAGCTTCATATCAGATAACAACAAAAATAAAAATATGATAATTTATTTAATAATTTTTAATTCGACTTTAAAGAAAGAACTATAATATACTTACAACTAAAAATTACATAACAAAAAAAAATAATAGAAAATTAAAAAATTACATAACAATAAAAAAAATAATAGGAAACTAAATTATTTGTTTATAACATGGAAGACCTCCTCCTTGAAACTATTTGTCCCTTTGTTGCGGCACCAGTATTCAAAATGTTCAAATTGCTTCTCGTATTTTTGTTGAGATTTAGCGGGCAATAAATTTAAATTTGCAGAGTTTGCGGCCTCTAGGATGGAATCTGGTAGCTCCTCGTCAGAGCTGCTCATTTTAACAGTGTTTAAGCCTTTTTATGATTTGATAAAAATAAAAGTGTCGGTGTTTGTAGATTCTTGTGGACATAGAAATTGAGGAAAAATCTGACATCATGTGTCAAAATCGACATGTACATTTATTGTTGCTTGGCAATATTATAATCATTTATCACTATACGAGGTACTTAAAAAATACAGTTTTTTTCGTTTTAAGCTGAAATACAAATATCGGGAATTACGATTAAAAGATAAAAGAGAATACTCTTGCAACGGCTTCTCACATTGCCATAAAATAGTTTACAGCTACTAAAATAAATATAAATATTCCCTACCAAGGAGATTTTTGAATAGTTTTACTTTTCCGCACCCAGTGCGGATAAAAGTCTTATCCGCACTAGTGCGGAAAAGTGTAACTTTGCACACAAAAATGCGTGCGCAAAGTACTACTTTGCGCACGCTCGTAGGAAAAGGATATATATGTATTTACTTAACAGCGATTCTAAAAAAGCTTATAATAGCACCAGCTACGTTTTATTTTAAATATGCCAGTTTTGTGACTTTGACAGTTTGTGACAAAACGAAACAATTTTCTGGGTTTTTGCATCCCCAATCAAAAAAATGGTACTTAATCTGATAAACTATTTCGAAAATGAAAGAAAAAGTGGAAATTCGCCAACCAATATTCAGGAAACTGTAGCCAAAGCACTGGGAATTAGTTTAAGGGCTGTGCAGAAAATTGTACATGAAACAAAATATAACATAATACCCAAGAATACTAAAAAGTGTAAACGAAGAAAGCCAAAGACTGAGGATGTAAGCGAAAATATTAAAATTGGAGTTCGAAATGTGATTTACGATTTATACAAATCAAAAACCAATGTAACTCTTCCAGTTTTACAAAAAACATTAAAAATTCGGGGTGTTTTGGAAATTGGACTTGAAGCGTTATCAAAATTATTAAAAAATTTAGGTTTTCGCTATAAAAAAGACTGTAACCGAAGATTTTTATGTGAGCAGCCACAGATAGTGAGTCAGCGTGTTCAGTTTTTAAAAAAATATACGGACAATTACAAATCGAAATTTAGAAAAGTGGTATTTTTAGACGAAACGTGGATTATATTAGCAAAATAGTTTATCAGACTAAAATGCCATTGTATTTTTAGGTTTTAGTAGTAAAATTGTTAAAATAAATTGCACTGTTTATTATTGTCGTTTTTAATTAAAGGGTACAGTAGGTATATAATTAACGATTATATAATTTTTTTGTAACTTTTTCAACTCCCCTGTACATAATTTTTACAAAACTAATAATAAAATAACGAAACTATTTTTCCTTCCTTCGGTATATTTGTAAATAATCTCACAACATTTTGATAGCCTCTGTGTTGTCTGATTTGACGCATATGATCAGTGACCTTTGGACCCGCACGTTAAGACCAGATCTGACTATATCGTGGTCAATTTTCCTAGCTAATGTTTTCGATATGAATTTTTAAGTCATGCGTTTTAGACATTTTCTCAAAATTTCTAAAAATATTCGCAGGCACTCAATTTTGAGTACCTAGATCTGCGCCCTCCCATACTCAATATTGACGAGTCCCTACTGGTAATTCGTCTAAGGGAAAGAAGGCACCTACGCGGCAAGCAAATATTTTTTACAAAATATGAAATATATGAACCTTTCACGAAACAATTTCTTATTTTAAACAAAATATTTATTTATAAATCAGCAAATAGTCCCATAAAAGCCTGCGGATCGTGGTTTATAGCCTTCGTTAAATCACAGGTGCCATCAGAAATGAGACATGCAGCGACACGATATATAAAATAAAATAATACAAATAAACTAAAATCAAGAAAAATTAATATGATCTATTACTGTGTTTAAATGATGGATCTTATGGTTAGATGGCCTTAAACCAGTGGCTATACATGGAGAACCTTGGTTTCAGGGGAACCTCAGACGATTCTTTCCCTTAATAACGTATATAAAAAGAATAATTAATTATTTTAAATATAGAAAACTAAATCTAATTTAAAACCCAATTTGAGATTAAGGCAAACAGCAATGGCCGACCTAATTTTATACTCCTACACATAAAAAAATGTATTTAAAAATCTTGAAATAAATTCAATAGTATCAGTAAATCTCTCGAGTAAACGTAACAAATGTAAAACACCCAAAAGCGATGATAAACCCTAAAACTGTTTATAATATTTTCAGGTTTTATTCATATATTAGAACAAGAGGAGGAAAAAAAACTTAAGGCCTAATTCTCCACCAATAACGAAAAATAAAAAAGTTAATGGTTTTTAAGGAACAAGTGAAAACTCCAGACAATGCAGAAAATCTCAAAGTTAGAAGTTGCCGACTCATGGCTCAAAAACTAGTCATAGGAATAAATTTGGGCCATAGACACTTTTAATCAGGACGTCAAGATCTACACAATACTAAAAATTAGCCGAAAGCCATTTCCCATAGGCTTTGCGAGGGTTTGGATGGATGGCGCTGGGTTTTTGGTCCGCGATAGATCCCCCCCTGTACGGGGGTTGTGATGGTGTAATTTACGCCAATGTGTATTACCTATTTAGCATATGTTTAAAGGTTGGAGACAATGACGTTTCTTGCACGGCAATAGAGTTTTGGACTTGCATTGTCTTTATTTATTTTGAATCACTACGTCTCAACTGGTGAATACTGTATTCACCTGAAGACGAGTTCAAACAATTATTTATTAAACATTTTGTTTGAAAGTAAAAATACTAGATCAACCATTATGGATGGCATACTTTTATTGGCGGGAAACGGAAATTGTTAAGGTTTGTTGGGTATTTTAATCATAAAAATACATTGTCAAAGTGAATCAACACACTTGAAACAAGGATCAAAAGGAGCACAGAAACAACACGCTAAAAGAAGAAACTGAAAAATCAGGTGCAGCTGACCATGCCTGGACACACGGCCATCATATCAAGTGGACAGATGCTCAAATTCTGCATAAAGAAACACACTGGAGGAACAGGAAGTTTGAGGAAGCTGCTACCATACACCCGAACCTAGATTGTTCTAGTAAGCCATCATTGATACAAGAAATATCTGGATACAGGCGCGTAACTACAGGCTCCCCCCCCCCAGACGTCGCTAGCCCCCCCCCAGAAAAAAAGCTGACTTTGAAAGCTCGCTACTCGCTACTCGCCTCGCAAATATAGCATCAATTTTTACATAACAATGTCATTTATTATATAACTAATCTAAAATTTTGACGTATTGCTTTTGCTGCAAGGCTGGCAATCAAACATACAATTATAAAATTATAATAAATGTATTTTGGTTGTCAGCCTCAAACTTATTAGGTAATTTATTCAACGATGTACGAAATAATCTTGCCAAATATCACTCGACCATAATTTTTTATTGGTTAAATTTTCCATTTTTCACTTAAACTTTTTTGGCAATACTCGTTGAACTTTGGGCTTGTTTATTCAAAAATTAAATCCCTCTAGCTTCGCTCTCGGGATCTAATCAGAATAAACATGTCCAAATTCAACTCGAAAAATTTCCAAAAAATGTTTTTGTGACAGCTGAAAAATCTAACCGATAAAAAAACGAGGTCTTGTGATATTACTGTTGATTATTGACCAAATTTGTTAAAATTTGGGCGAGGTCCAAAAAAAAATTTGCCTACGGCGGGCTCTCCGCCGACCCGCATCTACACGAGCCGCCACTCCAAGTCACAATAACAGGCCCACCCTAGGCCACCCCCAGGTCAGAGGGCTAGTTACACCACCGTCTGGATATACCTTTGTTAAGTAAATGTGAAAATATCGCGCACTGTAGGTACTGTACTTATTTAGTATTCATCTGAAGACGACTGGAGATACTTACCAGTTGAAACGTTGTGATTCAAAATAAATAAAGACAATGCAAGTCCAAAACTCTACTGCCATTTATCTATTTAGCATAATATACAGTTTTTCTCGTGTATGACTATGATATTGATATGTATCATTTAACTGCATAGCAATTCGAGTTAATTCTGGCAAAATTAATAAAATATCGATTGGGATATTAATTATTACAAGGCTAAAATCTAGTTATTATTCGGTGAACAACCTCATAGTAGTCACGTGATACTGTATACCTGTATAAAGCAAAAAAAAATTAAATCCAAGGCTCTTTAAAATATTGTGATGAAAGTTTGGCGTGTATCTAAGAATAGTGATATAATATGTAATATCATAATTAATTTCATTTAACGAATAAACATTGTTATGTGGTGCAATGGGTTACTTTGCTTTATTTGAGTAATAATATTTATTGTTAATAAATAATTGGCAATTTGAATTAATTTCGTAGACCGAACACATCGAAAAAATAGGCGCTCTTGGTCGAAAGTAGAGAACTCTTGAACGCTAATTATTCCTGGCAAAAGAAAAATCTTTGTATAAAAGAACTTTTCTTGTTAAAAAAGAAAAGTTCTTTGCTTAAGCAACATGATTCTCTGGAAAAATCTTCAAATTTCTCTTAGACGTTTATCTCTTAAGACAAGGCGATTTCTTTTGTTTCAAAAGCTTTAAAATTATACTATTTAAGTAATTTATTTAAGAGATATATTTCTTCATGTAAGATAAACAGGGTGTCCCAGATAAGGATGCGCTCTACAGGGATCTCGTAAACCATATAAGAAACAGAGATGGTTAAATAAGAAAAAAGTTGTGCCCTACTAAATTCTGCAATATTGTGTTTTCAAATTTAAAAATCTTTCCGAAGATATTTGGGTATAACCGAATTTTCGCGATTTCATTTTTATTTTTTTCTGCCTATGTGAAGAGATATTTTAAAATAAAGCTAATGTTCTCATTACCACTATTTCTCCTCTACAAGTTGGTGTAATAAGATTTTTAATCCGACGTTTCGTTTTTTCAAAATCGTCATCAACTTTGCTTTTTTTGAATAGTCTGGAAATTTTATTTTAATATTTCTTAATTCCCCTTCTCTTTTATAATTCAACCACGTATCACACCTAGTATTAATAATACATTTCTGAGGTAAAAACTCATTATCAATAAGAATAAGTGGTAATTCATCTTGTATCTATCAACTGTCTTTTGTTTCCAAAGTCAATCAGAAATAATTTTGACCCTGGACGTCGACTACAAATCATATCCAATTTTTTTATTTATTGAATAGTGTTCCATAATTTTTATCAAAAAGAAACTACAATCATACAATTTCTCAAAACCATAGAAGTTTGTCTTCAAAACAATTCGATAAAAGTAATTTGCACTAAACGTAGGCAATAGTTTTTATTTTTAATAAATATATGAAGGAAGATAGGGCTTTCTTTTCTAACCCCTTATTTATAAATCGATATAGATATCGACTTTTTTTTAAACATTACTATAACGAAGCAAGGAAAAGATGCATTAGCTATCGCAATAAATTTTGCAGCGCTTAAACCTTGAACACCTTAAAATTTCAATTTTTTTAAAAGTTATCTTTTTACAGTCCCAAATTATAACGACCAAAAAAAATCCTTAAAATCAGAAAAAAAAATGTAAAAGTCAGGGTCGGCTCAAATCTAGTTTTTTCAAGCTTCCTTGAATGATAAATTAATAATTCATAATTTCAAATTTATTAATCACAGACAGTAAAATAATGTTATAGTATATTTCACGTAAACTTGCCAACGATGGCACACGTCATTTCTAGTAACATTCATTTTGTAGAACTTAAAGTTTGGTTAGGACCGGACTTAAATTTTTATTAAAATTAAAATAGAATATCAGAAAATCATTTTCATTTTATTTTTTATTCATAATAATGTTGATATTTTGGTTCAAAGCACACATTTAACTTACAATATAAAATATAGGTAGGTACAGCTGGCAGTCGTGAGTCCAGTATTTTGGATAATTCACTACGGATTGTCGATGCATTACATCTCACTACACACGGTAAAAAAATACTTTTTTAAATTTGATTGAATTTTTTCTTTAGACGAGGTTCTAAAAAGTTTTAAGTTTTACAATAGGTCCAATTTTCCGTTAGTTTATAATAAAACAACAAAGTTTTGTATAATGGAATTGAATTAGGTATATTTTTGTTTTTTTAACAATAAAGATAATATAAGCACTAAAAAGAAGATATTTTGTCCATTCGTCTGTGGAATAGATCCTTTAAACGTATAGCATGCTAATAAACCTAACCAAGATTAATTGTAACAGCCCACCTGGCATTCGACCGTGACAACCCGGGTTCGATTCCCGGAGTGGGCATAAGTACGATAAAAAAAAAGTATGTCCAAAATTCAGTGGATATAAGAATGCAGGGAAGAGTGTAAAAGGTATCATCTCCCAACCCACCCCATTCACGCCGGTAACCAGGCCGGATGAGATCGGACATCTCGTGGGGTGCGGAAGAAAATATAAACTCCCCAATCGGTAGGTCATGAAATGGCAAGAAACCAAGAGTTGAAAGCCCTTGGGGGGTATCGTATGACCGAGGATCGTGGTTTGGAACCCACGTTAAGCTGTAGGTCCCCTCGAGAATAACCCTGACAGCAAACGAAGAGGACAAAAACCCTATTTTGAAAGAATGGCAAGAAATGACAGCAGCCCAACTTAAAAACTCGTTTAGATTCCTAATATATGGCGCACAATATATACGAGTATTGCATCGTCGAGCGGGACATAGGAAATCCCATGTAATTTTAAATGGGGTCAATTATTGGCTTCCCTAATTATTTTAGAAAAAAATTCTATTTAGGTTTATTAAAGAGCACTAAAACCCACATTCAAGAGAATAACTTTAGATATTTTTGATGAGCCCGTTTACGGGTTATCGCCGATTTCTTTTTAACTATTTCTCCTTTTTATGGCCCCGTATTTGCGGGCACCAGTCAAGGTAAAAGATGACTGTCAAATAAAGTTGTCATTTTGAAATGTGTGCTTTATTGTTATAAAAACTCGTACATCGAAAATATTAGCCATGAATTACACTTCTGAAGAAAAAATATTGATGATTAAATGGTATTATCAAGGAAATAGTTATCAAAATGTGTCAGACATGTTTGCTGCTCTGTATCCGAATAGACCGATACCTGTAAAATCTACAGTCGAAAGGACTATCAAGAAATTTAAGACAAAAGGCACTGTAATAAATAAGTGTAGATGTGAAGAAAGGCAGGAACAAAGAAGAGATGCAAGAAATGATAGGGACTTGCAAAGGCAGGAACAAAGAAGAGATGCAAGAAATAATAGGGACTTGCAAGTTTTATTGTGCGTGGAAGAAAATGATGGGAAGATCAGCACAAGGAAACTTGAGGATGACATAGGATTAGATCACACCACAGCGTTACGAGCTTTGAAACGACATAAATGTTAATAATGTTATTCATACAAATATGAAAAGCACCAAGAGCTAAGAGATAGGGACGAAATACGACGACAGGAGTTTTGTTTTGGTATGATTGAAAGAGCAAACATGGATAGGGAATTTTTAAAAAACATTTGTTTAACAATTTGTTAAACAATGAACCCAATGTTCAAAATAATCGATATTGGAGCAAAGAAAACCAACACAGGTTTGTCGAAACAAGGACGCAATATCCACAAAAAGTTAATGTTTGGGCTGGGATTTTCGGAGAAAATATTATCGGGACATTATTTCTTACACGAAATTTAAATGCAGAATATTTTTTGGAACTACTTGAAGATCATATTTTACCTACTTTACATGATACCGCCAGGGAAAATCAGGAAGTTTGGTACCAAATGGATGGCTGCCCGGCACATAGTACCCTGGCTGTCCGGAAATATTTAAACCGTGCTTTTAATGGAAATGTTATTGGCTTTAATTGTACAGTAAATTGGCCAGCCAGGTCTCCTGATTTATCGCCAAATGATTTCTTTCTCTGGGGTCATTTAAAAAACAAAATTTACAAAGATAAAAAATACCCAAATCTAGACGAGTTAAAAAATGCTATTTCTGCCGAATGCAATAGAATTTCAGTTTACCAACTAGCGAATGTAAGAAGAGAATTTTATGATCGCCTCGGTTATTGTCTAGCAGTCAGAGGAATATTTGAACATCTTCTTAAATCCTAAAGTTCTAACAATTTAATAGTGCCTACCTATTAATTAGTAAAATATTGAAAGATGTAAAATGTCATAATTAACCTTTTAATTGGATACTTTATTTTAGTTTTATTCAGATTAATTTTTACTCATAAATACACCTTTAATATTTTTGATGTACGAGTTTTTATAACAATAAAGCACACATTTCAAAATGACAACTTTATTTGACAGCCATCTTTTACCTTGACTGGTGCCCGCAAATACGGGGCCATAAAAAGGAGAAATAGTTAAAAATAAATCGGCGATAACCCGTAAACGGGCTCGTCAAAAATATCTAAAGTTATTCTTTTGAATGTGGGTTTTAGTGCTCTTTAATTAACCTAAATAGAATTTTTCTCTAAAATAATTAGGGAAGCCAATAATTGACCCCATTTGAAATTACATGGGATTTCCTATGTCCCGCTCGACGATGCAACACCCGGTATATATATACAGGGTGATTCACGGTGGATGGTACGTTAGAAGTATATGACGAACCAGTTAACGAATCGTTTTGAAAATTTGGTTGTTTATATAAACGGACATGCTCTATTTATCTAAAATATTTTTAATGATGCAGTGTTGCCACGTCTACCTAAAATTAGTAGCAACTTCGTTATTTTAAATAGAACACCCTGTATTTTATTAAATTTTTGAACCGTCTATTACTTTCTTAACAACTTTATTTAATGTTGTTCTATCCTTATCTCTTACCGTTTCTAAGATAATAATTAAATTGCATTTTTTTGACGAAAAACGTTAACTTAAAAAAATGTTGATATTTTTGAACTCTGAAATATTAGAGCCCCGAAAATTGGTGACTGGGTAAATATTACCAGGGGACTTTTAACCCTATGCCGAAATCTTAGTTGCGATATATAGGGTGGTTTAAAAATACAGTTAATTTGGGGACTTCAATAGGTGACCATAAGTATATTTTTTTAAATGTAACACCCTGTATATTATCACTGATTTAGAAAGCTACTTAAATTGGCTCTTTATTTTTGTATAACATATCTATACCTAACTAGTCAAGTTTCTGACTTATAAGCCATTATTTGTAAAATTTGGTCAAAAATTTAATTTCCTTTTGATTTTTAGTAAGTATGCCATGACAAACTCTTGTTTGACATAAGAATTATGTCACTCTCATTATTGTTGTGGTATTTTATTAAATATTGTCGACTGAGATACTGAATGATTACAAAGCATGGAAGAAATCTATTCGAACGCAGTACCTATGAAGTTATTTATTTTATTTGGACAGTGTGATCAAATTATCGCTAGAACATGTATAAAGTTTAATGAAATGTACCCAAATCTACCGCCAATGAACTTAAGGAAATTCTTACGCATCCAGAAAAATTTTACTGAGTTTGGTTCAACTTTAAAAGCCCCAAGAAACTTGCCTCGACCCGTAACTTCTGACGAAGACAACCAGATTAATGTTTTGGCTTATTTTCATGCATTTCCTCAGTCGTCAATACGTTGTGCTGAATATGATTTAGGTCTAACATATTCATCAGTCCAGTGGATTTTAGAACAGCATAACATGCATGATTTTAAATTTACTAAAGTTCAAGCCATGAAGCCTCAAGATCCACAACAGAGAGTTGAATTTTGTGAGATGTTATTAGTGCGCACCCAAGAAGATCCAAACTTTTTAAGTAAAATAATTTGGACCGATGAATCTAAATTTTCAAGGGAAGGGGTTTTCAATAGAAGAAATAGTCATTTTTGGTCAAGAGATAACCCTCATGTCTCCAAGGAAGCTGGATTTTAAGAAAAATTTAGTTTTAATGTTTTCTGCATGTTAATGGACAATCAATTAAACTATTTTATATACGACGAGTCATTAACATCGAGAAGCTACTTAAATATTTTAAGAACAGTTGTCGAAAACTTTGTTGATAATCTGCCCCTTGAAGATTATCGAAGCTGTTGGTATCAACTCGATGGAGCTCCTGCACATTGTACAAGAGAAGTTACAGTGGAGCTCGATAGACTTCTTGATGATCGTTGGATAAGACGTTTGGGGCCTTGGAATTGGCCTCCAAGATCACCCGATCTCAATCCATTGGATTTTTACTTGTGGGGCATGTTTAAGGAAAAAATTTACAAGTCACCAGTACATTCAAAAGAAGAATTGCTACGTCGAGTTACCCAAGCATTTAGAGAACAAAATCCAAACGAGATTAGATCTTCCACGACTAATGCGGTAAATACCCGCATCTTAAAGTGTTTGGATGTAAACGGACAGCGTTTTGAACAATTGTTAAAATGATCGATTTAATTTTTTTTATTACAATCCTGAAATAGTATAAATTTCCTTAAGTTCATTGTCGGTAGATTTGGGTACATTTCATTAAACTTTATACATGTTCTAGCGATAATTATATCACACTGTCCAAATAAAATAAATAAATTCATAAGTACTGCGTTTAAATAAATTTCTTCAGTAATTTTTAACTGAATTTTTAAAGAAAGTGCCATCATTTTTATGTCAAACAAGAGTTTGTCATGGCATACTTACTAAAAAACAAATTTTTGAGCAAATTTTACAAATAATGGCTTATACGTCAGAAACTTGACTAGTTAGCTATATATATGTTATACAAAAATAAAGAGCCAATTTAAGTAGCATTCTAAATCAGTGATAATATACAGGGTGTTACATTTAAAAAAATATACTTATGGTCACCTATTGAAGTCCCCAAATTAACTGTATTTTTAAACCACCCTGTATATCGCAACTAAGATTTCGGCATGGGGTTAAAAGCCCCCTGGTAATATTTACCCATCCACCAATTTTCGTGGCTCTAATATTTCAGAGTTCAAAAATATCAACATTTTTTTAAGTTAACGTTTTTCGTCAAAAAAATGCAATTTAATTATTATCTTAGAAACGGTAAGAGATAAGTATAGAACAATATTAAATAAAGTTGTTAAGAAAGTAATAGAGCGTTCAAAAATTTAATAAAATACAGGGTGTTCCATTTAAAATAACGAAGTTGCTACTAATTTTAGGTAGACGTGGCAACACTGCATCATTAAAAATATTTTAGGTAAATAGAGCATGTCCGTTTATATAAACAACCAAATTTTCACAACGATTCGTTAACTGGTTCGTCATATACTTCTAACGTACCATCCACCGTGAATCACCCTGTATATATATATATATATATTTCTAATTTTTTCGGATATATTATCCGATGTCATTAGGAATATTTTTAGTTTTATTTTACCAAAATACTAAGCCCCGAAATACCCAACTTTGCCATAATTTACCCATCTTCGTAACTCTTACCGCTTTCAAGATCCCCTTGTACGCACACGAATTTGTAGCACCTTGTATAGTAAATAGATTTAATTCGTTGTCATTTCTATTCCGGAAACATTTCAATCTCTCCTAGTACTTACCATACTGCAATTTGCTTAAAGGAATCCATGGGCTCCAAGTCAAAATCTTTGTCAGGAAACTTGCATGGCCGTAACTTGCTACATACATTAAACCTATACTTCCCATTGCCCATAGTGCCCTATGGAAGGCTGCGTACGCTCCGGCCTCATATGCATTGTATTGATGGTAAGGATCGTAAAACACTGCCCCGGTTACGAATGAGGCTAGTATTAAGATTATGGAACCAGTGACGATTAGAGCCGTTTTCGTCTAAAATAAGAAAAATAAATAATTGATATTGTCTTTCATGTAAAAAATATGGGAAAGTTTTCTATTGTCGTTAAGTTGATTCGCGTGTTTTTATTAGAGAGCGTAGTTTTTGCAATTATTTTCTCAGCAAATAACTGGAAAATTTAAAAACTGAATTCGTAGAATTTTTTTTTCTTTATACGCTAGGATCAAAATCAAAAATTCAATGAGAGATCTCATTACACAGCACAGAGCTGTGAAAGTTACTTCAGAAAAGTAACTAGTTACTTTTTCGATACTTTTGCTCAAATTTATCTAGATACTTATAAGGAATAGTTACTTTTACCTAAAAGTAACTTAGTTCTTAGTTACTTAGTAAAAGTAACTAGTTATCGTAACTAAGATACTTTTACAATAACTAGTTACATTGATTGTAATTACGATAATTTTAAAGTAACTAAGATACTTTTTAAGTAACTAGTTACTTTGATTGTAACTAGTTACTAAAAGTAACTAAAATACTTTTGACTAACTAGTTATTTTAATTGTAACTACGAAACTCTAAAAGTTACTAAGATACTTTTGAACTAGATACCATAAATTTACCAGGTAGCGATAATTCATTTTCCTATTACCATCAGAAAACTAAACTAAGAAGTGTTAATTCGAACAACGAACAAGTAGAATAAAATGCTTTCCAAGAAATTTCGCGTTCCAATCAGTTTGCTGTTTAACGCTCGCGACTCGCCGCTCGTCCCTTCGTGAAAATTTGATTAACGGCCGCCGATCGTCCCTTGGTCATCATCTGATGGTGTGCATTATTTGTTACTTTTGAAAAGTAACTTGTATCTAGTTACTTTTTAGGAGTAACTATACACTTAAAAAGTAACTTAGTTACTCCTAAAAAGTAACTAGATACAAGTTACTTTTCAAAAGTAACGAAGTTACAGTTACTTTTGGCATGATTCAAAAAAGAACTAAGTTACTAAGTATCTAGTTACTTTAAGTAGCTAGTTACTAAAAAGTATCTAGTTACTTAAGTTACTCACAGCTCTGACACAGCAGTATTTTTCCACACCCGCCATTTTTTTTATTTATCGTTGAATTGGAAAAACGCTGAGCATTTTATCAAATATGCCCGAGATTTTAAACTGTGAAACCAAAAAAAAAATATGATAATAGCTCATTTTTGTTTCATATCATTTCTCTGAATAATTGACTCCTTACCTTGCAAACGTGGTTATTCTTTCCTTTTAATCTATAATACTGGTATCCGGCAAACATTCCAATGAAATATGGAGTGGCCCTTGCGTGAGATTTGCCGTAGGTCAGTAAAAAATCAATGTGAGTTTTGGGTCCTGTTAAAAAATCTGGATAAAACATCAACATTCCTGGTCGCTTGTAGACTACGGTCAGGATGAATGGAATTACCTTTAGAAAATTAAATTACAGTATTAGTACTTCATAGCCATGCATGTATCAAATATGGCTTAAAATTTCAGAACTTTAAAAAAAAAAGTAAGTCAATAGAAGTAAGATGTCCCTATTTTTACCCTAGAGTACATTTTAGTAATATGGCTAGTGTTTTAATTTATATACTTAACAGCCTTCCATACCAGCGTGAATCGTGGCATCATTTCCTGGCTTGTCTAATTGAAAATTTAACATAAAAATTTTACTAAGGATTTCAAAAGATCTTCTAGTTTGGCGGATGATACCTTATTTTTTTTTTTTTCAAAAAAAAAATTGAAAATTTATTTTAAAGTTTCAATTATATAGGTTCAAATTATATCATCCGCCATGCAGAACTAAAAATAGAAATATGGCGGCTAATCGTGTTAATTTATTATTTGTCATTAAAATTATAAGCGATGCCCTTAGGGACAAACATTATAAAAAAACGGTGTATTTTCTAATGCTCCCTGAAGGGTGTCTCAAATAAAAACTATTTTTATTTTTGCACCCTGTATAAGCCTATATAAAACTGATATCTGATTAGAACATTATATCACAATGCAATTACCAAAGAAATCTATAGTTAAAAAAAAATTGAAATCGATTTATCAGTTCGCGAGAACTTTGAAATTCAGCATAATTTTTGGTTATTCGTTATTCTTCCGGCTAAGCGTACATTGTTCCTGAGAAAATCATAAATTTTGGCGTGGAGGAGCCTAATTTTTTAAATTATTTTCTTAATAAATTCGTGACAATTTTATTTTTTCTTGCTCCATATAGTCAAAATCAAAATTTGGTGAATAAGCCCATTATGTTTAAGAATTAAATGATCAAAAAACTATTGTGTATTGATTTCTTGTTACGGAATTTTTGTTTAGTAGGTATTTCCCATAACTTCATATTATCTATTTCTTTAGAATGAAAAATGATTTAGACATAGACATCAACATATTTTTAATTGACCACATTTTTATAAATTACAAATTGTAGCAAGTCACATAAAATATAAAGCACCGTTGGGGAATGCTAACTACATAAAAGTGTATATTTAAACACATATTCCTGTATAAGAAAAAATAAACAAACTTTGTAATTACACATTATTAACAAACACAAGTTCAAAATCAAATGTTGAAGTTCTTGAATTAACAACATCAAGGTATTCTTTTACTGAGTAGAAAGCATGTGATTCAAGAAATTTCTTAACCACAATTTTAATTTTTTTTTTCACTGTAGTTTTTAACCGTTGCAGGAAGCACATTGTAAAGCTCTATTTTGAGCGAGTTATTTACAGATTTAGTAAACCACACATCGGCCCTCTCAGCCAGAAGAGAAGTAATTTATTTTAAGTCTTGGATTGTGACGACACAACAGAGTTGTATCATCTGCAAAACAAAAGCATTCATAGAGAGAGAGAAAGGAAAACAGGTCATTTATATATATCACAAAAAGAAGAGGCCCAAGAACAGATTCCTGGGGTACTCCATTTTCGATAAATCCTACCTACCTACCATGGATATAATAGTAACAGTCAACAGAGCACTCAGTCCAATTTTCTTTTCCTTTTTAATCATAATGCAAATTCCTATTGCTATAATAAAGTAGTGGAAATCGCAAGGGAGATACCAAGAATGTACCATACACTGAAATAAAAAAATTTTGTTTTTTAATTCAAAATATTACTTATTATAAGTTTTTTAATTGTGTTTCTTGTGCATAATTAGTTAGACGAGAGAAACGCCTAAGCATTAAAAACGTACGTGAATTTTTTTTTAATTCTAAGGGCGTCAAGGCGCCTAAACCTTGCTGGGTGACGGGAAGCAGTTGCTGCCCCCAGATGTCTCTGGTAGCTACGCCATTGCTTATCACATTTTTAGTTGTACAACACCCGGAACATTATGATTTACAAATTAAAAAATCCTCGAATGAGTTGTAATTTAAAACATTTTTGCCTATATGTTATTGAGCACGTACACTGCGTCAAATAAGGAAGTAATGCAGAATGTAGTTTAAGTCAGGAAGACAAAAGGTTGGTTTTAATCGGTGAGCACCTGGAATTTGCACATTATACCTACGTTTATTTAGTAAAAACGTTTTAAAACTCAGGGGTAAACTGTGTGTGTATAGTATATTTCAGAAAGGTGTAGATTAATAAAATGAGAAATTCCGTTCAGTTCGGCTCAATTTCGGTGTCGGCCATAGGCGCAGGTAAATTATTTGTATTAAATTATTTGTGAAAACTAACCAAAGAAAAAAAAAGAAGATAATTTGATAAAGAAAGAACTATTAGCTATAGTAAATTTACATTTTAGTGGCATAATGGATTCTTTGGAGGAGGGGGATCTGGCAATGGGTCTGTTTCTCGACCTCTCCAAAGCGTTTGATTGCTTTAGCCATGTTGATTTGCTGAATAAGTTATCTAAATATGGTATTAGGGGATGTGCATTGTCGTGGATAAAGAATTACCTAAGGAGAAGAACCCAAAATGTAGTAATTAATACTGGCCAATCTAAATATAAATCTGATCCATTATTTATTAAACTCGGGGTATCACAAGGCAGCATATTGGGTCCTTTACTTTTTATAATTTACCCAAATGATCTGCCAGATGCCTGTAGTAATCTTATTTCTCTGATTAATTACGCTGATGATACAAATATTATTATACGAGATAAAAACATAACTAATTTAATAAATAAATCGGCCGATCAATTTTTATCTATGGTTCCATGACAATGGTTTGATCCTGAATGCCAATAAGTCTCAGTGCGTTATATTTCGAACACAACAGAACAAATCAAATTTTCCTGAAACTGTTGCTCTCGGTGAGAGTGATATAAGTGTTGCGAGCGAGAGTAACTTTTTAGGCGTGTATATTGACTCATTTTTAAAGTGGCGTTATCATGTTGAAGATCTATGTAGAAGACTATCTAAAACTTGCTATTTACTTAGAGTGACAACAAAGTACTTGGATTTCAATTCCTCTAAAGTGGTTTATTTTAGTAACTTTTTGTCGGTTTTGAGGTATGGTTTAATATTTTGGGGCCACCAGGTATCTAATCTAGAAAAGACCTTTGTGATTCAAAAACGGGCTCTCCGATTGATTTTAAATTTGGACTATAAGCAATCGTGTCGCGGAATGTTTAAAAAGCACAATTTCTTGACCGTTCCGGCAATATTTATATTTGACAGTATAATGTTTATTAAGAAACATCCTCAAAAGTTTTCTCACTTCAAAATTAACCATGCATACAGCACTAGACGTAAAAATATAGATTATAATTTTCCAGAACTTAAACTAACCTTAAGTGAGAAAAATTGTACATATTCTGCCATTACGTTCTATAATGCATTACCTAACAACATAAAGAGTTTCGAAAGATTGGATTTATTTAAACACAGTTATTTGTGCAACATAGAGCCCTATAACATAACTAAGTTTTTAACTAAATAGTATGTGTCTTTTATACCTAGTGTTATTTTATTTCTTTGTTTTTGACGTATTTCAAACTTTGTGATTGTACAAACCTGTTTTGAAATAAATGCTTCTTATCTTATCTTATCTTATCTTATCTTATACAAACATCGTTTTATGAAATATGCCGTGGAAGATATAACTGAAAAATATAGTGTAACTGTGCTGCGCACACACACTGCCATATCATTGCGAACTAAATCCTATAGAACTTATATGGGCGCAAGTGAAAGGATTTGTAGCAAGACACAACATTACATTCAAAATGAAAGACGTTAAGCTACTGTATAATCAAGCTATTAAGGAAGTGACACCAGAAAACTCGCGAAAAGCAGTCCATCATGTCATTAAAGAAAAGGAGAAAATGTGGGATCTTGACCACTTGATCGATCGGACCGTCGACCCGTTAATTATAACGTCAAAAAGAGATGATAGTTCCTCAAATGACGAAGAATATTATGATTTTTTATAATTTAATTTCTGTATAATGTATTTTTTGTACTTTGTATTTATCATAATGCTAATAAAAAATAAGTGTATCTAATACTATGTACATAATGCACGCCTTTGTCACGCCAATTTTAGTGTTTATGAATGGGTAACAATAATAGACAAAACCCATAAATTGACCCAAACCCGGGTAGTACTACCTGCACTGGACGAAAAGAAATAATTTTGCAATTAAATCAATTCCAAATTATGAAAGTGGTTTAAATATTCGTCGGGTCA
Organism: Polydrusus cervinus; assembly: GCA_935413205.1. Classification (NCBI taxonomy): domain Eukaryota; kingdom Metazoa; phylum Arthropoda; class Insecta; order Coleoptera; family Curculionidae; genus Polydrusus; species Polydrusus cervinus. The sequence goes on along the minus strand of OW284510.1, from coordinate 28,207,525 downwards.
CTCTGTAGTTCCTTTGCATACCTAATGAGTTTTATTACTCTACACCTTTCTGAAATAGACTATAGTTGTGAAAATTCTATTTATAACAACCTTGTAATCTCTTATTTGATTGAATTGATAATTCTAATTAAATGACGTTCGATTGACTTTCCGATTAATTAAATACGACGAATCGATTTTCCGACTAATTAAGAGACCTCAATGACTTCTATACAGGGTGTGTCAGTAAGGTGTCTGTCTTAGATAGCACCTAAACTATCAAAGATAGGGAAAAAAGTGTAATACAAAAGTTAAAGGGTTTTTTAGGATACATAATCTAAAAATATTTTCTAATCTACAGGGTGGTCCTAAAAAGTGGTACTGAATAATAAAAAAGAAAATTAAATGGGACACCCAGTATAATTTTATAGAATATGATTCAATGGAATAAGGACTTTGCAACCCTATTAAAATTTTTGAAGTGAAATGCAACGTTGCCAAGTAATTAATTTTTTTCCGACATTTTAGTAATTTTAAGGGTATCGTTAAAAAATCATAGCAACCTGTGGATTAACCCTAGGCAAATATAATTTACGTTGTAAGTACTTTAAGGTACGATATATTGACCTATAATAATGTTTTTTAAATCTCTTATACAGAGCATTACATACATACCTTACTTTTTTATTGAACATGTCAAATATCTAAATATCATAGTTCTTGAAATATATTAGGAATTGTCTTAAATCAGGGTAAAAAAGGAAAGTACTAATTAAACTATTTAGTTAAGATTGCTTTGGAACAAAAAATAAATAATTTTCTTTGTCACAGCTGTCGTTGCAAAATTATTTGGCCAACATTTTGTGCTTTATTACTGTTTAAAGTTTAGTTTCCCGAACTAACTTTATCGAAATAGAAAAATATGAGTTATGATAAAGTTAATTCAGGAAACTAAAATTTAAACAGTAATAAAGCATAAAATGTTAGCGAAATAATTTTGCAATGACAGCTGTGACATGGAAAATTATTTATTTTTGGTTAATAATTTATTTATTTTTGGTTCCAAAGCAATCTTGACTAAATAATTTAATTAGAACTTTCCTTTTTTACCCTGATTTAAGACAATTCCTAAAATATTTCAAAAACTATGATAATTAGATATATGACATGTTCAATAAAAAAGTAAGGTTTTTGAATGATAAATTCTTTTGTCTAAAAAAATTAGGGAGGTCCCGTTTTAAAAAATTGAAATAAAGCATTTTTAAAACTATCGAGTTGTCCAACTTGTAATGAACGCTCTGTATAAGAGATTTAAAAAACATTATTATAAATTAATTTATCGAACCTTAAAGTACTTTCAACGTAAATTATATTTGCCTAGGGTTAATCCACAGGTTGCTTTGATTTTTTAACGATACCCTTAAAATTACTAAAATTTCGGAAAAAAATTAATTACTTAGCAACGTTGCATTTCACTTCAAAAATTTTAATAGGGTTGCAAAGTCCTTAATTCATTGAATCATATTCTAGAAAATTATACTGGGTGTCCCATTTAGTTTTCTTTTTTATTATTCAGTACCACTTTTTGGGACCACCCTGTAGATTAGAAAATATTTTTAGATGATGTATCCTAAAATATCCTTTAACTTTTGTATTACACTTTTTCCCCTATCTTTAATAGTTTAGATGCCATCTAAGACAGACACCTTACTGACACACCCTGTATAACTGGATCCCTTAACACTATATTAAAAAAAGTGGTCAATTTCCGTCTTCGCGCTTATTAACAGAGTTCCCCTGGTTTGGGTTTGTTGTTAATATTATAATGATTAGATCAATTTAGTTTTTGTTCTATAAAAGGTAATATAGTCTATTTCAGAAACGTGTAGAGCAATAAAAGTTCATTAGGTATGCAAAGGGACTACAGAGTGACCCAACGAATATTTAAGCCACTTTCATAATTTGGCATTGATTTCATTGCAAAATTATTTATTTTCATCAAGTGCAGGTAGTACCACGCAAGTTTGGGGCCATTTATTGGTTTTGCCTATTATTATCCATTTACAAACACTGAAAATGGTGTGATAAAGGCGTGCATTATGTACATAGTATTAGGTACACTAATTTTTTTATAAACATTATAAAAAAATACAAAATACAAAAAATACATTTTACAGAAATTAAATTATAAAAAATCATAATATTCTTCGTCATCTGACGAACTGTCATCTCCTCTTGACGTTATAATTAACGGGTCGACGGTCCGATCGATCAGGTGGTCAAGATCCTACATTTTCTCCTCTTCTTTAATGAAATAAGGGACTGCTTTTCGCCAGTTCTCTGGTGTCACTTCATTAATTAATCAGTAGCTTAACGTCTTTCATTTTGAATGTCGTGTTGTATCTTGCTACAAATCCTTTCACTTGCGCCCATCTAAGTTCTATAGGATTTAGTTCGCAATGATATGGCGGTATGCGCAACACAGTTACACTATGATTTTCAGCTATATCTTCCGCGGCATATTTCATAAAAGGATGTTTGTGTAAATTTACTATAGCTAATAGTTCTTTATTTATCAAATTATCTTCTTTTTTTTTCTTTGGTTAGTTTTCACAAATAATTTAATGCAAATAATTTACCTGCGCCTATGGCCGACACCGAAATTGAGCCGAACTGGACGGAATTTTTTATTTTATTAATCTACACCTTTCTGAAATAGACTATAGCATGGCGGTAGGTGCTCTTTAGTAGTTTTTGTCTCGCGACAAGATTTATATCATAAAATTGTGTAATGTAACAAAATGGTGGGTTTGATTTACTTTAAACTTTATTTTCTTCGTTTTAGCACACTCAAATAAAAGCTTTTTTAAATATCAGATTTTTAGTCGCATCCCCCTCAGCAAAATCCTGGATCCCCCACTGTACTAGATTTACTGTTTCTGATATTCAAATTAATAATCGTATGATATTCAAGCTTACTGCGAATTCATAAATGTAGGTCAACAATTTCATTTTCAAGAGTCAAAAGACAGTGATCCGAAAACGGTACTTGTTGTACGATGCTGTAAAAAAATAGAGTGTTTCTGCAGACATGTAGCACAAAAAATACCGTAAAATTGGGAGATTAGTAAGTTGAGGTGTATTCTTATTTGCTATGGAAACTTGGAAAAGAGGCAGGCGGCTCTTTATGGAAGAGAAAAAAAAATTGAAAAATAACATGGGGAAGTAGGTATACAGGGTGCTACAAATTCGTGTGCGTACAAGGGGATCATGAAAACGGAAAGAGATACGAAGCAGAGCTGTGAAAGTTACTTCAGAAAAGTAACTAGTTACTTTTTCGATACTTTTGCACAAATGTATCTAGATACTTATCAGGAATAGTTACTTTTACCTAAAAGTAACTTAGTTCTTAGTTACTTAGTTAAAGTAACTAGTTATAGTAACTAAGATACTTTTACAGTAACTAGTTACTTTGATTGTAACTACGATAATTTAAAAGTACCTAAGATACTTTTAAAGTAACTAGTTACATTGATTGTAACTAGTTACTAAAAGTAACTAAGATACTTTTGAGTAACTAGTTATTTTAATTGTAACTACGAAACTCTAAAAGTAACTAAAATGCTTTTGAACTAGATACCATAAATTTACCAGGTAGTGATAACTCATTTTCCTGTAGGTACACACTACCACTATTATCATCAGAAAACTAAACTAAGAAGTGTTAATTCGAACAACGAACAAGTAGAATAAAATGCTTTCCAAGAAATTTCGCGTTCCAACCAGTTGGCTGTTTGACGCTCGCGACTCGCCGCTCGTCCCTTCGTGAAAATCTGATTAACGGCCGCCGATCATTGGTCATCATCTGATGGACGGACGGCACGTGTGCATTATTGGTATCCTAGAGGAACTTTAAAAGTACCTAACTTAGTTACTTTAAAAGTAACTTAGTTACTTTAAGTAACTAGATACTTTTTAGTATACTTTTAGAATACTTTTTAGTATTATATTACTTAAGTTACTCACAGCTCTGATACGAAAATGGTTAAATTGAGGCAAAGTTGCATATTTTGGGGTTTAATAATTTGGTAAAAGATAATTGCAAATATTCCGAATGCTTTCAGAGATATCCGAAAAAACCTGAAATTTCTATTTTTGGTTTTTAATTTTTTGCGCCTTCATCTTTGACTTGGGAAAAAAACAAAAAACACTTTCTCATAGCCGTCTTTTATGTTCTACAAGATGGCGTTATTAGAATTCGAATTCAACGTTTCATTCTTTAAATACCAACCTTAAGTCAATTCTTTTAAATACGGACCTGGAATTTTAAATACAGTTATAGGGACTTCTAAGCTTTACAAATTTAATACAATTTAAACTTTTAACGTTTTGTCATCTATTAACACATTTTTTCAAGTTATCTTTTTATGTCATTACGATCCTGAACACTTACAGCCAAACCAAAAAAAAATATTCTGATTTGAAAAATCCATCCATTTTTACTCAAAAAGGCCTGATATTTGATATTTTGTAAGAGAAAAGACCACAAGTTTCGGCCTCAAATATTTTTCTGTCTGTTTATTTTTGTTATATGTTTCGCTAGAAACTGGAATCAGACCTTATAAACAGTAAAAAAGATTTGAAATTGTTTTTGAAACAAACCTAAGCGCATTACATCAACATAACTAGACTAACACTCTAGTTACGTTTTCTTTACTCGGGCGCATTAATTTTTTTTTATATTACAGTGTTTCGGTCTAGGTCTAAGGCAAAAACCATAGGACTTTATATTAATAAAATAAATAGTATACTAATAAAAAATAGAATTGCTTCACATGACTTAGAAACTTACTTACTTCCTAGAGTATTGTTACGGTAACTCTTATTAAAATAAAACTGCCTACACGCCATAATCCTAAAAATAATTGCCAGGGCCGTAATAGTAAAGACAAAATAATTTGAAATACTAATGATGTGATATTTGATGAAAAAACGTTGAAATTTTAAAAATCTTTAAATTGTATTAATTTTTCAAAGCGTAGAAGTCCCTAAAAATGTTTTTAAAATTCCAGGTCCGTATTTAAAAAAATTTACTTGAGGTTGGTTTCTAAAGAACGAATTGTCGACTTCAAAAAATAATAACGCCATCTTGTAGAACATAAAGAACGGCTTTAAGAAAGTGTTTCTTGTTTTTTTCCCAATGCAAAAATGAAGGCGCAAAAAATTAAAAACAAAAAGTAATGAATTTCGGTGTTTTCCTGTATTCCCGAAGGTATTTAGAATATTTACAATTTTCTTTTATCAAAATATTAAGCCCGAAAATACGCAACTTTGCCTCAATTTACCCATCTTCGTATTTCTTACCGTTTTCGAGATCCCCTTGTACGCACACGAATTTATAGCACCCTGTATACATACAGGGTGGCCCATTTGTCTGACAAAGTAATATACCATCTCTACTATTAAAGATATCAAAAAAAAGTTTCTATAAAAGTTGTGAGGTATAGAAAAATGTATGTTCTAAAATTATTTTTAAACATACAGGATGGTCCAAAAAAGTAGGACAATAAAAATATACATTTTTTTAAATGGAACACCCTATATATTTTAGCATTTTTTGTTTCCTTATAAAATTATCCTTATGATGGCATATTAAGTTTTTTAATTTTTTGCAACGTTGCCAAACAAAATGCAAAATTCTTAAAATTTTGGAAAAAACATGATTGTAAAAAATTACCTGTATTTCTCAATAAGAGTATTGAAAAGCGAAAATCTCTTGTAAGCTTTTAAGTTTAGGGATAGAAAAACTGTCTTAAAGCTTTAAGTACCGAAAATTTTGTACAGGGTGTTTTCTGGTGACATCCAAATATACAAAATTTTAAAATACAATAACTCTGTTTTTTCAAATAAAACACCCTATATTTATTAGGCTCGTCTGATAGATATTGTAAGTATCTTTTATTATTGTTAAGTCATACCTATACCTAAATTAACTAGTTTTGGCAATATTTCGATTTTTATTTATATTTTGGTGAAAAAAACTATAGTTTTTATTTTTCTAGTAAGTCATGACCAGCAAATTCAAAACAAATGTAATAGAATATAATGTCATATTTATAATCATTATATTTATATTTATAATGTTTGTGAACTTATTTTCAATATCAAGTTGCGTAATAAAAAATAAATTTTATTTAATTAAATAAATACGTAACTAACTATGGTTATCAATTTATTTTAATATGACATTATATTCAGTTACATTTGTTTTGACTTTGCTGGTCATGGCTTACTAGAAAAATAAAAACAAGAGATTTTTTTAACGAAAATTTAAATAAAAATCGAAATATTGCCAAAACTAGTAAATTTAGGTATAGGTATGACTTAACAATAATAAAATATACTTACAATATCTATCAGACGAGCCTAATAAATATAGGGTGTTTCATTTGAAAAAACAGAGTTATTGTATTTTAAAATTTTGTATATTTGGATGTCAACAGAAAACACCCTGTACAAAATTTTAGGTACTTAAAGATTTAAGACAGTTTTTCTATCCCTAAACTTAAAAGCTTACAAGAAATTTTCGCTTTTCGATACTCTTATTGAGAAATATAGGTAATTTTTTACAATCATGTTTTTTCCAAAATTTTAAGAATTTTGCATTTTGTTTGGCAACGTTGCAAAAAATTAAAAAACTTAATATGCCATCATAAGGATAATTTTATAAGGAAACAAAAAATGCTAAAATATATAGGGTGTTCCATTTAAAAAAATGTATATTTTTATTGTCCTACTTTTTTGGACCATCCTGTATATTTAAAAATAATTTTAGAACATATATTTTTTTATACCTCACAACTTTTATAGAAACTTTTTTTTGATATCTTTAATAGTAGAGACGGTATATTACTTTGTCAGACAAATGGGCCACCCTGTATGTACATAGCTGAAGAATGCTATAATATTTTCATACAATTTCCCATTTCCCAGCCAAAAATAATACGTTATGTTACTTAGATTTACTAAGTGGCGTTATTATGATTAATTATTAACCCCAGTACACGTAAATTCGGTACCGTTTCCTTTTCCCAAGTAATGGTGGATAGGCAGAACACGGCGGCAGTAGCTAAGTGATGAGTTACTGGCATTCAACCGTGGCGATCCGAGTTCGATTCTCGGAGTGGGCATACGCATAATAAAAAAAGTATATCCGAAATTTAGTAGGTTTAAGAATGCAGGGAAGGGTGTAAAATGTATCATCTCCCAACCCACCCCATTCACGACGGTAACCAGGCCGGATGAGATCAGACATCTCGTGGGGTGCGGAAGAAGGTACACACTCCCCAATCGGTAGATCATGCAATGGCGCAAAAAACCGAGGGTGTAGCATGACTGAGGATCGTGGTTCAAAACCCACGTTAAGCTGTAGGTCTAAGAGCAAACTGCCTAAATTTTCGATAGCACAAGCGAAACAGAACAAACAAACAACAGCTTTTTGAACAATAGTTTTTTAAAAATTATTTTATGAAACGAATTGTTTTAAATTTTCTCGATTACCGTAAAAATTGGTACTGTAACATCAGTAAGTCTCTATTGGTATCCGACGAGGATAAACATTCGCCGTAATGTAAATTATATAATGCTTGAATTACTTAATATTAAACATTTAAGAATTACTCAATTGTGATCATTATTTCCTTTGGTTGAGCATATTTTTCCGGGTGGGATTTTATTATTATGAATGTATTGTACTTTTACACGATATACTGGTAATTATCGGGGCCAATTCTTGTAAATTTTTAATACTATGTCAAAATTAACAACACTGTAAGTCTTCTGTTACTAATTAGTTTATTAGAGCAACACAAATTATGAATTGAAACAATATCGCCATGAAGTAGGTCATTTCGTAGATTTCAAGCTTTATTTTAAACACATATATGATTGCGCATTAAATTAAAGAAACTTGCTTGAATAAGATATTTATAGCATCATTAGCGAATACAGGGGAGTTGCCCCCCCCCCCCTCCAATGCTACATAACAGCGCACTGAACTGCTTTCTTTTTTCATGAACGAGGATGAGGACCTTCATTTGGCCCGCAGTTATAGGATATATGTCCCATTATGTACTAAAAGTTAGAGTTTATTAGTACTTGACTCCCCTTTAGCCGGGTAGTATTTTTTTTAAGGGGAGAGATGTCAGCACATCGGCAACCTTTTTCTTAAGAAGTCATATTGGGAAGGCAGGAAGATTTCAGCATGCCAAAGACCTTATTTTTTAGAAATCACTTTGGGAAGGCAGAGAGATTTTAGCACGTCATGGACCTTTTTTTTTAGAAGTCACGTTTTGGAAAGGCATACATATTTTAGCACGCCACGGACCTTTTTTTTAGAAGTCATATTGGGAAGACAGAGAGATTTCAGCACGCCAAAGATATTTTTTTTTAGAATTCGCTTTGGGAAGGCAAGGACATTTTTTTTAGAAGTCACTCTGGGAAGGTCCGAGAGATTTAAGCACGCCACGAACCTTTTATTTTAGAAGTCACTTTGGGAAGACAGAGAGATTTTTTTTTAGAAGTCACTTTGGGAAGGCAGAGAGATTTTAACACGTCAAGGAGATTTTTTTTTAGAAGTCACTTTGGAAAGGCAGAGAGATTTTAACACGTCAAGGACATTTTTGTTTAGAAGTCTCTGGGAAGGCACAGAGATTTCAGCACGCCACGAACCTTTTTTTTTTAGAAGTCACTTTGGAAAGACAGAGAGATTTCAGAACGCCAAGGACCTTTTTTTTAGATGTCACTTTAGATTCCCCCCCCCCCCCCCCCTTTCGTCTCATAAGCTACTTCGCTAGCGAGTCATAAGGGCTAAGTTATGTTGTTATTATATTTTTAAATTTGGATAAAAGTTTACGTGTACTAAAATATATTTCATATTATACACTGCGGATAAGTCTAAAAATGTAATAGAAATTCCAAGAAATCACAAAGAAGTTAAAATGTTACTTCAATTTTCAGAAAATTCTATAAATAAAAAAAAATGGTACAAATATTTTTTTTTCATATGCACATAGGTAGGATTCATTTTACGTTAAAGTAGTTCAATTTTTGGATAAAAAATTATGATGGACGTTGTTGAAAAAAACTTAAGCCGCAACATTTTTATAAAATAAAAAAATTATTTTGTGGTATAATTTAAAATTAAATTATATCAGTTTTACTTTAAGTGGAATAGTTTTTCTCAACTTATTTGCGTTTTTTCAGAATTTTAATTATTCAAGCTCTTTCCGAAAAAAAGTGTTCAATTATCGGGCCTCGGACTTTAGCCTCGTCCAAAATATATAAAATGACAACAAACAAGATAATGAAATTAATTATGCTTGGTATTTTGAATTATGAAATGTGTTGCAATAAAAAATGTTATACCTATGTTGTGTTAGGATTTTGCAAAATCACTGTTATAGTAAAAAATAAATACTTTCACTACATGGATCTTTTGCGAAAAACATTAACCTACTTTATCGATAGTACTTAAGCACCTACTACTTCTGTGTGGCACAAAAAGCTGTTAGATTTTTAAAATTTTGTGTCTGTTTAAGTAGAGAAAAATAACATCAGGAATTTTTTTTTAAATATACAGGGTGTTACAAATTCGTGTGCGTACAAGGGGATCTCAAAAACAGCAAGAGATACGAAGATGGTTAAGAAGATGGTTAAATGGAGGCCAAGTTGCGTAGAAAATCCCAAATTTTTCGAATACCTTCGAGATATCCGCAAAAAAAAACGAAATTTTTAGTTTTGGTTTTGAATTTTTTGCCCCCGCTCAAAGTTCGTTTAAAATTCACCTACTATCAAATTTCGAAAATTTAATTATTACATCTTCCCCTCTGCATTGTTGGATTAAATTTGTATTTTTTTTGTTTTTTTTTGATATTCCTACCTGACTCTTCATTAAAAAAAAACCTTTTTATATTTGTGAAAAATATGAATATTGGCGTCAATCCAAAATTTTAACATAACACGTATGTATGACTTTAACCAGGGTTTTTGTAAATAAAGATAAAGTAAATATCGCTCACCACGCCAAAATTGATGATTTTTTCATAAATCATGTATTTTAGGAGCGTAGATCTAAGAGCAGTTTTAATAGGACTTTTAGAAGGAAAAGTTTAAAAACTAAACGTTTCCTACAAGACCTTTGTAATCTAAGCCAAGAATACATTATTTAAATTAAGAGTCCAAGCGTGAGACGAGAAATTAGGTTGTAATTAGAGCAATTATAGCAATTAGGGGAGGGGGGCTGCAGCCTGGCAGCCCCCCCCCCTTAAATACGCCACTGGTCAGTTTCATATCCTAACTAGGATGGATATGAAATCTTATTCTTTTAGTTAACCACCGGAATAGCCCACTTTTACAATCACTTTAGTGTAAACTAAGCAGCAAATTTCCATGTGAGAGTAGAAAAAATAATTTAACCAAACCAAAATAGTAGGTAGGCATATTATCTTATTGGGTTTTCTAATTATTACCTACCTTAAATTGCCTAAGCATAATTAATTATCTAACAAAAATAAAATTTCTTAGAGAGATTCGACGGTCTATTACCTATATCTATCATTATCGTTTTGAAGCTCATAGAAAGTTTATATGGTAATAAAGTAGGTAAAGAATCGGTTACTGAATAAAAATTGATATATTACTTAACCTAATAACAAGACTTTTCGAATCAAAAAAACTAAAATCATAATAAGATATAATCGGTGTGATATGCAGAAAATGTCGTAATATTTTGCAAAATGATTTGTAGTCTTTACGCTGCAATGCTGCATTATTAAAAATTAAGAAAGTGGAACAAAAATAATGATATATGAAATTGTTGTGCAGCCCAAGGAATATTGTAAGATTGTAATGATCATCGCACACGACTTATTATATAGGTTTCGGACTTAAAAGCTAAGTGCAAATTTTGTTTTTTATTAGTAAGTAGTGATGGTCTCGTAGAGGGGGGCGGTGGACAGGCCGTGGCGTATTTAGGGGGAGGGGGGGAGCTCGGGTCTAAAAGAAACGTTTAGATTTTAAACTTTTTCTTCTAAAAGTCCTGTTTTATATACAGATTAAGGTTTCGGACGCATGTCGTTTTACTTATTGATGTACGATGCAATATTATAGGAAAACGAGTAAAAAGAATAATATTTTATACTGTTTTTCTATTATATATGTGTCGGTTTCGTTTTCCATTTTTTAGAGCTATTTTAAATCAATAAAAATATAACCCAATGCAATAAAATATTTTTACAACAAAAACAGAAAATAATTAGGTATTTATTTTTAAAGAGAATAATTAAAGTAAAAATTTTAATTGAGACATTTTGTATGGAAGAAGTGTGATAATTTATAATAAAAAAAATAGTGCTTGAAGATGAAGAATGCATATACCATGAATGAATATACACAACGGCATTTAAAAAGGAGTATTTCAAAACCTAAGCATTTGCACCAAAAACTGCTCTTAGATCTACGCTCCTAAAATACATGATTTCTGAAAAAATCATCAATTATGGCGTGGTGATCGATATTTACTTTATTTTTAATCATGAAAAACCGAGCCCGAAGAACGCTGGTTAGAATAATACACACGTCTTATGTTAAAATATTGGATTACACTAATATTCATATTTTTCACAAATATAAAAAATGTGTTTTTTTAATAAGAGCCAGCTGGGAATATCAAAAAAAAACATTTATAAAAAACAATTTAATCCAACCATGCAGACGGGAAGAGGTAATAATTTAATTCTCGAAATTTGATAGTAGTTAGGTGTATTTTAAATAAACTTTGGGTGTGGCCCCGAAAATTTTTCGCCTGCGTAGCTTTTTCGCCTTCTCTTCGCCGCCTCTGTCCCTTTCTCTAGAAAAAAAAATGTTCTACTTACGACCACTGAGCCCCCCCCCCCGAGCATATTTTCTGGCTACGCCACTAGGGACAGGGGTGCACAGGCTTCCTCAAATTTTTAAATAAATGATAAATTAGGAAGTATTCGAACGGTACGAACATCAAAAACTTTTAATTGAGATGCTTTTATTAATTTGGCAGTTGTTTGAATGCCTCGGCGGAGAAATTATTTAACTTAATTTCGATACCAGCGTGAAACGCGACACCGTTTTCTGGCTAGAACTTCCAGTTTGTTGGGGTTTATTTTTTTTTAAATTAGACCTTTGGTTGACATCGCGAGATTTTTGCCTTTGAAGCAACGCTAAAGCTGTGTGCAAAAACTATTTTATTAAAGCTTTCGTTTTTATTTCATCCGCAAATAAATGAAGACCATAGTGCTGCTCATCACCATTATTGACATATTGGCGAAGGAAAAATTAATGCTTTTCGTCGAAAACTAATCGAAAGTTTATCTATTCGGCAGAAAAACGAACCAAAACATCTTATATTATAACAGAAAGAAAATAAAAAAATGTAGTTATAACAAATTTCATATTTCTTTTTGAAAATTGGTTGAATTTTTATATAGGTATAAGTTCCTAATTCGATGAGAAAAAAATGGGTAATACAAATTTAAGTATTAAATTTGATACAGTACATAGCTTTTGACCAAAAACAGTAAAGTTGTATTTTGTTTAAGATTTTAGAACTGAAATTATCATAGTTATTTAAACTTATTCATAGTCCTCTAAATACAAAAATATATTTCAGAAAAAAATGACTTGATGACACAAAGTGACAAGTGACACAAGGTTGTATTTCTATGTTTGTCTTCGTTGGTTGTATTTAGAATGTCATATGGAGGTAAAAAATATACCAAATCTCCCATTTAAAAATGGGAAGTGTCTGTCACTTCCGGTTAAACCGGAAGTGCCATAAAGTGAATCGCCTGTCAAAAAATACAATATGTCCTATACAAATCCTCCAAATTTAATTTCAAAAAAAGTTTTACGGGCAATCCAATCATATTACAATCACCATAACATCCACATACCTCCAAATACTATATTACAATATTGTATGAGATGTTAAGGTAACAAAACGTTATTTGGTGGGAATTTTCCTTGTCTGTTACCGAAGTTGCTTCATTTTTCAAAAGAAGTTTGTCTTTCTTGCATCCCTTTATTTGAGAAAAAGAAGTGCTGAACCAAAGTTGTTCCAGATTACAACACAATTTTTCAACAAAGCTTAACTAGACCTTGTGGGAGAAAACCTTGATTGTCTTAAAGAAGATTTTCCTTTTCATTTCGCCAGATCCATCGCTAGACGCGTTTCGTCATATCATGACTCATCAGTAGAACTAGGATCCGACGAAAAGAAAAGGGATCTCGAAGCTACTTAAGGCAGCACTTGGTGGGGCACACCAGTAAGATTTTCTTAGTTGAACATTAGTATTACTCCCTCTAGTGGTCACCAGAGGAACTTAAAATAATTTCCAGCGATATCTTTTAGCAATTTTTTTTATAAAAAAAATCCGAAAGCTGTAGTATGACATGGTTATATAGATAGAGCCGCTGTACTTTTTTAGTTGAACAAGCGTTTTTACACTTTCGTTTCTTTTGTTTATTTTTTTTATAAAATTTCCTTAAAAGTTCTGTGTTTTAAAAGACATGTTAGTGCTTAAGTATTTTAACACAAAAATAGACAAAAACAAACACGAAGATTCCCGCCTATTCAGTAAATATGTGCAGGAGCGTACTGTGACGAATTCTATTGAGGGGTCGCCAAGAATTTGTTTTCTAACATGTGGAGTCCCTCCCCCCTTCCCCAATCACTTCGCTCCTGAATATGAGGGGTATCTAGTAGGTATTTTAATCAAAACTTTACATCACATCACCATTTTATCGTAGTTTTACAACGGTGTGTATTTTTTTAATTAAGTAAATGCAGTTTCCAAAAAATATTATCTATATCAACGGCCTAAAATAATTATGTTTCTTTATTCGTGTCAAATACGTATTTAACTCCATTAAATGCACAAAGAAGACTAAGTTTGATCTGATTTCAATCTGAAACCCACGCGTGCCTGTTCCCACTGCACGGCAAGGGAAAGTCAAAAATGACATAATAAATTTTTCATTAATCCAAGGATATTTAAATAAATCTGCACTTCGATTCATGTAAGTATATTTACGACTCATGATTCAGCAAAACTATATTTTTCATTGATTCTATGTATAGTTATTGTCTCAGTAACTGCAAGATTTACACTTTATGCAATGTAATAGAACGATATGCCGCGATTCTAATTAAAATTTGGCGATTTCTTGTATTTACCTATGAGCTTACAGATTTCATTTTGGGAAAGCGGCGTACAAGCGGTGGTAACCGGTAGATCCACCTGTGAATATAGGAATTCGACAATTTGCATATATGCGAAGGCACGGGCCGGGTTTTCTTCTCGGGCCTTAAAGCGGTCCGGCCACTTAGGTAATCAATAAATGTTCGGGTTCTAACAATTTTTTTCGCGCCTGTCGGGCTTGCCGGTCCTTCGGGTCGGCCTTGGTTTGCTTATGAGTTTTTTTTTTTAAGAAATGTTTGTAAAATAATTTTCAAGCCCTATAGTCTATTTCAGAAAGGTTATTTATGGTAATTAACCAAAGAAAAAAAAAGATAATTTGATAAAGAAGAAACTATTACCTATAGAAAATTTACACAAACATCGTTTTATGAAATATATAGCTGAAAACATAGCGTAACTGTGCTGCGCACACCGCCATCTGATTGCGGACTAAATCCTATATAACTTATATGGGCGCAAGTGAAAGGATTTGTATCAAGACACAACACGACATTCAAAATGAAAGACGTTTAGTTACTGTTTGATTAAGGAAGTGACACCAGAGAACTAGCGAAAAGCAGTCCATCATATCATTAAAGAAGAGGAGAAAATGTGGGATCTTGACCAACTGATCAATCGGACCGTCGTCCCGTTAATTATAACGTCAAGAGGAGATGACAGTTTCTCAGATGACGAAGAATATTATGATTTTTTATAATTTAATTTCGGTATAATGTATTTTGTATATTTTTTATAATGCTTAAAAAAAATAAGTGTACCAAATACTATATACATAATGCAGGTCTTTGTCACACCATTTTCAGTATTTGTAAATTGATAACAATAGACAAAACCCATAAATTGACACAAACCCGGGTGGTACTACCTGAACTTGATAAAAATAAAGAATTTTGCAATGAAATCAATGCCAAATTGTGTGTGTGGTGGCTTAAATATTCGTTGGGTCACTCTGTAGTCCTTTTGCATATCTAATGAGCTTTTATTACTCTACACCTTTCTGAAATAGATTATAATAATTTTTTTCGGGCCTGACGGGCTTGTCGCGCCTGCCGAGCTTGTCCGGTCTGCCGGGCTTGACGACCCGAACCGTTCGTAAAACTTCGGCCCGTGCAAGGATCTAGAAGGGTGCCCCCTTTATCAGCCACTGTACAAAATGGCACATCACCTACACGATTGTCATAACATTATGGTGGAAATATATCAAAAATCTTGTTGCAGTTAAATCGGAAAAACTTTATCACTTTATGCACATGTGTACGAAGGAACAGAATGAATTAGAAGGGATTTATTTTTAGATAATTATTTCTGTATTTAGTAAAATCCCTTTAAGATATTTTAAAATAAATGCAGTTATTCAAGGTCACTGGCAAAAATGTTCTTAATACCTAATAATACTTATTTATTTACGTATAATTACGAGACTTTGTTCGGGTTTGTTCGGGTCTGTTTTGTTCGCTGATAACTCGCATCCTGTCTAATATTTTTTTTTTCATTTTCGGTTATAATAACTTTGATTCTCGGCCATTCTGTAAAGACCGCAGGTGAATAAGATACCTTGGAAAAGATTTCATCAATTTTTCCCAAGTTTCTGCATACGATCTTCCGGTCCATATCTAATTTTAATTCATATATTTTGGTATTTTATTGTCGTAAATGTAAAGACAGGCCAATTTATATTTTAATTAGCTATAAATAATAATTGTGTAATAATAAAAAGAACTGTTAACTTAACATTTAAGGGAAAATAAATTAATATTAATCTAAACAAATTATTTTCATCATAATGAATTTTTCTTTAATATCGCTCAAAAAGACGATTTTTTTAGAGAATCCCCAATCTCATTTCTTTTGGGCTAAACAACACTTCCAATTGCCTAAATGATAGTACTGAGGACCCCAGAGAGATGGGGTTTCCATAAAGATTTTTTGAAATCCAGGATAAATGAGTCATGAAATCCTGATCATGTCGAAAAATACTTATATTTATTTATGTAATTTATGTAAATTTAAATAAGAACGTTTAATTTTTACGTTTATTTGTTTTATTTTCTTTCAAATTAGGTATTTTACCTCCTCGTCCGCTGCCAGAGCCATTCCCGAGGGGACCTACAGCTTAACGTGGGTTCCGAACGACGATCCTTAGTCATGCGACACTCACAAGGGCTATTAACGCTTGGTTTCTTACCATTGCATGACCTACCGATTGAGAAGTGTGTACCTTCTTCCGCACCCCACGAGATGTCCGATCTCATCCGGCCTGGTTACCGGCTTGAATGGGAGATGATACATTTTACACTCTTCCCTGTATTCTTAAGCCTACTAAATTTCAGACATACTTTTTTTTATTATGCGTATGCCCACTCCGGGGATCGAACCCGGACTTCCACGGTCAAATGCCAGTACCTCATCTCTGAGTCACTGCCACGGTTATTTGTTTTATTGCTGCAAAAATCAGCCAAAACAGTAGAAAAGTAGCGATTAAAATATTTAACAAAGTTGAGCTGCTAATATACCTATCTACGATCTCCTGGTTTTCCGGACATTTTTTTAATTTCTGGCCGGACTTCCCCGGACACCCTAAAAATCTAAACATGTCCTGGTAAATCCGTACATTATGAAACCCTACAGAGAGATCATAGTTTAACACAACCGAAATTCGCGAAAATTTAAACATTGACTGCCTAGCCGATAACTCGTTTTGTGTCGATATGTGAAAGCCGCAAGTTATCATTTTGAAAGCTGCTAAGCTCCAATTAATGGCTTCGATCGTGATGTAAAGAGGATTAAGGATTATTCCAAAGAAACATCAACTAGAAACATTGAAAAAAAAAATAGCAGAGAAAAATTAAGATTTGTTACCGATTTTGCTGGTCCTTCAACGTCCAAACACTTACTTGTGGTGTGGAAAGACTAATGCTTGCATCAAACACTTAGGCAGTCCTCACACGGGGAAACTCGAGTTGCCTTTCATCCTCACGCGGCCGATACTATAGTTACGCATTCGCGCTAAAGACCGCACATTCAGCTTCAATTTTCATTCAAGCTTTAAAATGTGCTCCATTTTTATTATTTTGCGTTACTTAAGAGACTGGAGTAGCGTGGCGACCAGCATGCCGAGTTACGGATGCGGATACTCGGATTGCCGGGTATCCTAGTCGCCGCCACTTGTTTATGTAGCGCCATTCAAATGAACACGCTGGGTGACTTAGTCGCTCAGCCTCCTAGTTTCCCAGCTACTACAGTTTCTTTTAGTTTCCTCGTGTGAGGACTGCCTCTCTTTATTTGAATCTAGATTTATGGGAGCGTAAGTATAAATTATCTTGCTACTGCGTGATGTTCTCCAAATATAGGTCGTCGGTTTTTCACGTTTCCGTGGTTCTTTAACGTTAGAATTTCACACCCGTATTCACTAAAGAGGTTTAAAATTTAGACCATCGTAATATTTAGATCTATAGTTTCACAGTATCACAGTTATGTTTTCACAATGGCGTTATTTTGTATGCCATACGACGCGAAATCATAAAAAACATATACAATATAAAACTTAGTTGACTTATTCAGATACTTGTCATTTTAAACCTTTAACTGTCAATTTGTAACGGTTTTAAAATTAAATCTATTTAGTGAATACGACTCTCAATGTTTAAGATCTAATTTTAAGAAAAATTGTATACTTACAATTTCATCCGTTTTAACGTAGTTATTAATATACAGCAGATTAGCCCACCAATTATTTTTGCAATCCGTAGAGTCTTGTCCGGCTATAACTTTCCAGAGAGGCCCTGTTCCGGTGTAGTTGAACAGTGTAGCATAATAAAAGATTACAAAAGCGTAGACAGGAGTTAATCTAAAAGAAACAAATTAAATTAGCTGGGTTGGAATAAGAACAACGGTGCATACAGGAATTGAATTGGAAGGAGAGGTAGGCGGAGTTGAACTGTAAGATATGTGTATGGAGGAAGAATTGGTGACAATAAAATCAAAGATCTTGTTCTTGTAGAAAATGAAGAAAAGAGCAGCGGGACCTTGTAACGAAATAGAAAGAAACATAGAAAGGAAAATTCTTTCTCCACGACCATTACTGAATGCAATAATTCCAAAATCATTTTTGATAATAGAATGTAAAAATTCTCGCTCTTGAGTTGGAATATTTATTCTGAAACACTTGCTTCTTATGCGTTTTGCGTGTATTTTCATTCCATAACAAGATACGGAATGACTATTCTGTAATTGATCTAAACGACATAGGTTGCCATGAATTTCGAAACTGTCAATGTCAGCAGACAAATTTTAGTGCAAGTCAAAATATGAGTGAAAAATCGGATGAATCAGATATGGAACTGGATAATACTCCACCTGAAATTACAAATATGGCGAATAGTATTTTTGGTCGTGGAGAAAATATAGTCTGCTACTCGGTTAGAATGAATATTCGATACTCGTGGTTCCTCACGCTCGCTACGCTCGCGTTCGGAATCTTCCACTCGGATCAAATTTTCATTCCAACCTCGTTACAGAATCTACTATTCTGATATGATTTGGCACACTATAAAGATTTTCTGTATTTGACATATCCAAAGTAACAACGAATTTCTATAGACAAAATTACGCTACTTTGTACCTAAAAAAATGCAAGCTGATTTTTTAAATCGTTTTTCCAGCAAACACCTAGTATTAAAATTTAGTAAAATGGCAACCATATCTAAATGTATTTTAAAAGCTGAGGCTAAATTGAATTCCTATATGGCAGTATAAGGGGTACCGAAACTATGGCCGATTATAGAACCATAAAAAGTCATCATTATCTCTACATAAGGGTAAATAACAGCCCCATTAAGGCATTAGCCCTAATGCATGTCCTGGTCAGTCGTGGCTAGCAGAAACGAAATATTATACATACTATGTTTTGTTTTTGTTTGTATCTGGTGATTCTGGGGTATATTAGGTTACTTAATAAACAACTCATTGTTATGTTACAACGTTGCGTACGTCTGTATCGTACTTTTTCAAGTTTTTATTAACATATCTTGGAGTTGTTGTTTTATGGTGAACTTTAAAGTTCCTCCAAGATGTTTTAAAAAACTTGAGAAAGTACGATACCGACGTCCGAAACGTTGTAACATAACAATGAGTTGTTTATTAAGTAACTTAATATACCCAAGAATCACCAGATAAAAATTAATACAAAGGTTAAGAAATACCCCATTAAAAAATATATATTTTATGTATGTATACACTATGTAATAAGTATTGTATCTAAACAATAGATTTTCATAAAGAACTAAATATAATTAAACAAATAGCTATTAACAATGGTATTTCTTCCAAAATTATATATAAAATATTAAATAAAAAAATGTACAAGAAGGCACTTATATAGGTCACATAAGTATTAAAATTTATAAATTTTTAAGAAAACTGGGTATTAAAATAGCAGTTAGAACTAATAATTCATTAGGCAAATTCATAAAAAATAATAAGTCAAAAATAGGGAAAAATAATAAATCAAGGGTATATAAACTCACATGTGGAGATTGCCCCAAAACCTACATTGGCCAGTCAGGCAGAAGTTTTTATATATGAATTAAGGAGAATTTTACTAGTTTCATAAACCGAAAAAATGATTCTAATTATGCTAACCATCTTTTAGAGACAAATCATAATTTTAATAATAATTTTAAAATTTTGCATATAGATAATAAAGGTATTAAATTAAATCTACTTGAATCTTTAGAAATTAACAAACTTAAAAGCTCTGGTTCTTTACTAAATAATCAATTAGATTTAAATAGATCCCCATTGTTAAATATTTTCAGTAAAAACCCATTTTTAGGTAGGTACACTGTTATTATAGGGTATTAAATAGTACGTATAAATAGTCAATCCTTTGTTATATTTTCACACCTGAAGAAGCTGTCGTGCAGCGAAACATGTCGTGAAAATTCATTTACAGTGTTTTTAATATAGTGGAAATTTAGTAATACGTTTTTTACTTCCATTCACCTAAATAAATATCAATTGATATAATGTTAGTAATTTTAAAAGTTATGGTTCCTCTTTTTTGTGTTTGGGGTTGGGAAATTTCAAAGTGGCGAGTAAGTAGGTGTCTGACCAACCAGATTTTCGCTCCCGTTCGTCGGTTCTAATCCGGACCTGGCTTGACCTTTTTTTTATCCTTAGTCCTCGCTCACTTTTCTGTTATGCAAAATTCTCATTAATTAACTATACTCTCTATTAACTTTAATTTGTGTTCAAACAATTAGTGTCTATTTTTTTTAAATTTTTGTAAACAAAAAAATTAATTACGCTATTACAAATACATAATATTTTTATGAAGAAATGCGGTTTGCATGCATAAGACAAACATTAAATACATAAATTATTTAGAATAATACAAAAATAATTGATCTTCTGGTTAGTTCGAATAATTAGTATAATCCTTTATTAAATGCCGTGATTCACTAATTAGTTTTGTAATAACTTTGTGTAAACATAGATAAAAAAGAAATACTTATAACCCATTCATAGATTTCACCGGGCAAAATGTTAAGTTATTTAAGGTTTCACAAACTTTTAATTTTGATTGGAGTGTATAAACAAACAACAAAAAAATTTCTGTGTTCTTAATTTTTGATATTTTTAATCCATAAAAAGAAAACATAAATAAATAAAACATTTTAACTTTAACATTATCAAATATACGTCATACACTGGGGCGGATTTACGGGGGATAAAGGGGGTAATCACTAGGGTAGGCCGAAAATTTGTATTATTTACTTTTTTGAAGGAGGTAATAAAAAAAAGTTGTCTTAGCGGTGCAGAAACTTATACAAAAGAAGGTAAAAATAAGAACACAAAGTCTTCTTCCACTGATATATTATAGAAATATTTTAGTCAACTTCTCTACATGTTTCGAATGCAGAAGCATTCATCTTCAGGAGAAAAATTAAAAGAAGAAAGGACCAGTAGATATCACCCTAACTGTGCAATATAAATATAGGTTCGGTATAAAATGAGTGGAACAATGAAGAAATCGATACACATTGCATTGTGAATAAGAAAAGTATATGGGTTGAGACTTAAGGCACTGTGAAAAGGCACTGTGAAAACTTTAAAGGTAGAATGAAAGATTTAACATCTTTGTGTGGAAGAACTGTCGAAAGATCAGAATGAAGTAAAAGGAAATGATCATTAAGCAAACTATTAGCTAGTCATTAGAGAAAAAAAAATTTTTGGAGAAGAAGTGAATATAAGTGTGAGGAAGAAGACTATTAAAAATTAATTGGAAATTAAATTTAATTTAATGCATTACTGGATGTAAACCTCAATGGTTTACGAATAAACATAATTAAAGTAGAAATATAAACATTTAATTTTACAAAATTCTTTCATTTTTTGACTTTATGGAAGAAAAATTTTTTAATCAGCTCCCACTCCACTTTAAGTATGGACTATTTCTTCAAGTTATACAAAAGAACTGGGCGCTGTCAAAAAAATATTAACTGCCCCCCATCCCCCTCTACAGGGATGAATTTTTGAAAACAACAAGATAGGCTATAGGTAGTTACCATGTTAAGCTGAGTACTCTACAGAAAAAAAAATTGGAATTTTTGGAAAAAATGGAACTTTGGATTCCAAACTAACAAAGAACTCACCACAGGGAGGTGGTCACACATCCACATTATTGTTGTGGCATGAAATATTATCCATTTGATGTAAAAAGAAAGGTATATGTCACCAAATTTATAGAAATCTGGAAGAGTTAAAGCCAAGGATTCGGACAGAGATACGTTTAAACACGCCAGAAGTTTTGGAAAGAGTAAGGGGGGAGTTCTCTCTGTTTGATCTGTTGTAGTGACCACGACATTTGCTTACTTTAAAAGTAAAAATTTAAACCAGTAGATGCAAATACTAAGTATTATTCAAGAAATTAGACATCAAGAATTTTTAGAAAAAATAATAAAAAAAACATTTACTCAATTTAATTCTCAAACAAAAAAATAAATCAACCAAAAGAAATTATTTATTTTAGTGTAGAAACTAAGTGTTTCTAATTAAATTTAAAATAAAATGTAAAATAAAATCATTTGAAAACAATTAGAAATTTTAAAATACAAAATTAAAATTTTGGAGAATTGATTAACAAGTTTTGAAAAATGTTAAGAAAATTGAAAAATAATCAAAATATTTATAAAGAAATTTAAAAAAATAATTAAATTTATTCAAAAAGAGGTTTAAAAATAATTGAGAATTAAATTAAACAGCAATCAAGGAATTTGAAAATATTTATTTATGAAATAAACAAATTTTAACAATAATTTAAACTCGTAAAGTCTAAATAAAATTATAAAAAAAAATTGGAAAAATATTTATTATTGAATAAATAAATTTTAAAGGTAATTTTAAAATGAGTCTAAGAATCTAAGTAAAATTTTATAAAAAATTGGAAAACATATTTATTATAAAATAAATAAATTTTAAAAATATTTTAAAGTTAAGAAAAATACAGATAATATTTTAAAGTATTAATTAATTTAACTAGTATCATGCAGAGTCCGCTCCAAAAACACCCCCTATACTCTTCGCGGACACGTGCATCTAAAAATAGAAATAGTCCCCCTTTTAGGTCAAAACAATCGGGGTGTAATTCTGTTCCTTTACCAGATTACCAAAAATTATCCGGTTAATTCCTTGCACCTGTAGTGGACCCTTCCTTTGAATACGGTTTCACATGCGATTTTGAACCTTAAAGACCAATAAATTATCAGATTGACAGAATAAAGAGGGTTGATCGTGCCCAAAAAAAAAACGTGAATCACGGAGGGGTGACACCCTTAATAAACACCTGCATTTTCTTTTTAGAGGGGTGATTTTTGGATATAAAAGGCTGAACAACGCCTTGAGTCAAGAAGTCGATAAAAAGTGTTGTACGTGTTAAAGTGAAATTACGTCAGTTCGGAGTCCAAGTTAAAAAGTTAGTTCTGTTAGTGAAATCTGAGGGTGGGACCTCGGCCCACCTTCCAGCCGGAAGTCTTACAAGTTTTTAAAATTAAAAATGAGTTTGAAATAGTTCAGAATTTCACATAAAAGTAGTCTAAATTTTAAATCGTGTTTTTAATCGGAAAAACGGAAGTTTTGGAGACGAACGAAATGCGTATTTGTAATTTTAATGCGGAACAAAAATAAATATTTTATTAGTAATTAAAATCGAGTATTTATGGACAAAAGTAATAGACAAATTTAGGAAACAATTATCAGTTCCCAGTGACAATGAACCGTACATATGTGCCAGCTCGCAGCTGAGGTTAACAGTATACCTTTCGGGCGTGAAAGACACTTCAGTCAGAATTCGCGGGTTTCAGCCGCTCGAACTCTCGAATACGAGGTGCGCGCGGAAAGTATTATCGCTTTCCTATAAAGACATGAATTATGTAGTAGCAAAAATATGTGTTGTGAGCCAAAAGTAATATTTATTGGAAAATTATACAGGATTGTGAAAAAGTGTCAATTTTGCTCCCTTTTCGAAACTTTCAAATTTTACAACTTACTGAATAAACTCATGGAAAATAAGTGATCCTGTGTTTACTTTGTTACTTATGGCTTACTATAAATACACATTTGGACTGTGACGCACCGTATTCTTCCCGAATCCACACTAGAGTAGAACTTGTAGCCACCACCTCGTAGCTAGGCCAACCGATTAAGAGATTAATAGTGAAAGAGGAAACGGGGAGGGCGCAATACTGTGCTAACAGATTCATGGGGCACATTTTAAACAATTGCCATGCTAAATCACGGTCGAATCCACTATTTTATTGTTATCTACAACAATATACGAATACGATAATGAAACTTTATCGCTTTATTGCTATTTACCGAACATATTACACTATGGTAATATGTATAATAATTGCAATGGAAACGGCAAATTATTTCTTTGTAATTATTGTCATGGTGGAAATTAAAAATAATAGCTAGTCATTTATGTAAAAGAACCAGTTTCACCTATATTTTATTTAAAACCCCTTTTTTACATATTTTAAAAATTTAAATAATACTAATTAATATAAAAGGAAAATATCATTTAATTAATATTTACGTTGACTTGCAAAAAACTTAATTATGTCGCAGTTCTATAACGCTAGAATTAAAGCAAACAATAAGATAAAAATTCTTAGGGGGATAGGGGCAATTTTCCTATAAGTTACAGTGGCGGATTTAGGATTTTGTTTCGGGGGGGGGGCAGGGCATTATGAAGAAAAAAGCAAAAAGCGGCGCAGGCGAACATTTTTTAGAGCCACGCCCAAAATTTGTCAAAAATTTACCTTACTACTCTCTAATTTTGTAAACTTAATATTTATCATTCGAAATCAAAAGGCGACTGATGAATTATGACCGATCGCGGCGTAAAACAGCTATAAAAGGATCTTTTTTTGATTGAAACCTATTTCTTATCATTTTTTTGGTGGATAAAACGTTAAGATTTATTTGTATTTATATTTAATATAAGAATAACCTTTTGGGGCCCCTCCCCTCCCCAAATACGCCACTGATAAGTTATATTAGATGTATGCCTGTCCTTACCCAAGTTTTTATAGGAAAATTTCAGAATCTTGCACATAGAGATACACGTAAAGTTATATTCAAAAAAGTGCCAGCAAGTTTTAAAGTTTAACCAAGTTGAGATGTGTCCGCCATTTTGTTTTGTCCACAAATGTCAAAAATATGAGATTAACGGTCTCTCTTGATATATCTTCTCGGAAACAAGATAAAAATTAATAAAAATCAATCCATAAATAAAACAGTTATTATACAAAGACAAAATTCCGTTTTTTTAACAACTCTGCTATATATTATAAAGTGTGTATAACTTACCTGACATATCGAAGAAAGACAATAAATCCAGGATTGATCATTCTTTTGTCAAATTGAGTTAGCAGTCCGTAGGCGACAAGTAATCCACTAAGAAGGAAAAACGTGTCCACAAATAAGTCTCCATGGAAGATAATGCAACCGAAAGGGGATCTATATTGCTAAAATATCATCAAAATTAGTTTGTTAAGTTACAGGATGGGAAGAAGGCAAAGGACAAAAAAGTTTTATAAGGGGAGAAAGAAGAAGAAGAAACGGAGGTCAGATTTAAAATCAGCAACCTCGAAAACTTATGATCATGTGGGTCTAGTTCAGTTGACATGACTTTTTTACATTCGTAGGGCTGTGTAATTATCCTGTGTTATTTTTGATAGGAAGAATAATACAAACTACTGTAAGTTCATAAGAAAAAATAACAACAACACTTACTTGTTCAACATAATCAAAGTTGATCAAAGCCGATGAAGTAAATGTTCCAAACCTATGATCGATAATGATCACCAAAATGGCGATAGTCCTCAGTCCATATAAAATATTTAAATCTTGATTGGTAGTTTCCAGCTGTGTCATTTCCGTAAAATTTGCCCTGGCGGAAAACGAAAGAATGATTTTTTGAGTCAATGATTCTGCAAGTTTAAAAAAATCGTGTAAATTTATGTTAACCTATTCTTGTAACAAAAAGAAGGTTGTAAACTTACTTTTCTTAGTTTTTTCGTCCGATTTTTCTTTACTTGTAAAATACTCGTACATAGTTGATAATAATACCAGGAGAACCAGAATAAGCAATAATAACCTGTAAAGTTAATATAGTATTTTTATTGATATTTATTTTGTATTTAATATTTTAAAATGTCAAAGGTGTCGGCTTCGTTTTCATATTTATTTTCTGTTGTGCTCCAATTCTTATTACTTTCAAAAATTTGATGTAGGGTCGTTATTTGTATACAGTATGTCCGCGAATAGGATAAATGCAGTGGCTGCTCATTTCCCAAGTAAAAAATGAAGGCGCAAAAAACTACAAACCAAAACTAAAAATATCGGTTTTTGCAGATATGTCCGAAAATATTCGGAGTATTTGCCATTTTCTTCCAAAAAATTATTAAGCCCTAAAATATGCCACTTTGCATCAATTTACCCATCTTCGTATCCCCTTGTACGCAAACGAATTTGTAGCACCCTCTATATCTGATAGCGTTTGAATAGCTATAAGTAATAAGTAAAGCTTGTTTTTTTCTATGTAGGGTGATTCCTAAGTTGATACTTCTATTTTAGCTGTGTATATAGAAGGCATTAAAATAAACAACATTTTCAAATATTTTTTTTCAAAAAACTTTAAAATAGGCGAGATACAGAAGTAAAAAATCTATGTGCAGGCCTGGTCATCAAAACGTAGCCTGGTATACTTTATGTTGTTTATCTTATCTCTTATTAGTCATGCAATTTACGGGTCGGTGGTGAGTTATTTGGCATTCCGCTGCGGTGTGTTTTTCTGAAGCAAGTAAAATTTGAAAACAATGGACTATTGACTAGTAGATATGCTGATAATTTACGATGAGTATCGTCAAAGTGCGGCTGCTGCTTCGAGATTAAACGCAGAACGCTTTCCCCTGCGGGCTCATCCTACAACCAGAAGTGTTCTTAATGTTGTTCAACGGGCAAGTTAGGCAGAACCGTATTTGATCCATAGTGTAATAAATGAATGTAAGTACCTTATTTTTAAGTTTTTTGAAAAAAGGTATTTGAAATGTTGTTTATTGTAATGCCTTCTATACACAGCTAAAAAAGATGTATCAACTTAGGAAGGATAGTTTTCTTACCCAAAAGAATAATCTGCGGAATTGAAATGTTGGTTCTCACTGGCTCTGTGACATAATTTTTCTTGAAATCCAGCTGAGTACGTCACATTCCTCTTATTTAGAGGCGAATCAATGTTGGTGAGATATTCATTTAAGGATGTCTCCAAATCTTGCAGGGTGCACGATGCTGGAACACACCATCCTAAGTTTATTGTGTCCCTTGGTTGTTTCGTTTTATCTTTGTATTCCTAAAAATACGATCTGATAAGGATACAGTTTAAAAAATAAAAATTAAAAGTTAAAACTACAAGTGTATTCTGATTCTTCGCGACAATCCATTTTCAGATCCGTTTTACTGTATCACTGCTCGGCAGTAAAACTACTTCGAAAATAACATTAATGGAATTGATCAAATTTTCCTATACAGGGTACTAAAAATTCGTGTGCGTATAAAGGGATCTTGAAAACGGTAAGAGATACGAAGACGGTTAAATTGAGGCAATGTTGCGTATTTTGGGGCTTAATAACTTGGTAAAAGAAAATTGTAAATATTTCGAATAACTTCGGAGAAATCCGAAAGAACCAATATTTTCAGTTTTGGGTTTTAATTTTTTGCTCATTTATTTTTGACTTGAGAACACTTCTTTATAGCCGTTTTTTATGTTCACAAGATGGCAGTATCACTTTTTAAATTCGACTTTTCGTTCTTTAACTTCAAGTCAATTTTTTTAAATACTAATCTGGAATTTTAAATACAGTTTTAGGAACTTCTAAGCTTTAGAAAATTAATACAATATAAAGGTTGTCAAAATTATAATTTTTTAAGTTTAACGGTGAGTTATAAAATAACACATCATCCGTATTTGAAAGTATCTTTTCAACAGTAATATACCGATAGAGGAGGCGTCTTATCGGTAATACCGCTGTTTTTTACAAGAAATCGATTTTCTGACAAATTTTCACGAAATGTGAAGAGAAGAAGAAAAGATAAGACCCTCGAGCTAAAGCTCTCGGGATCATATTAGATTATAAGTAAAAATTATATTGAGTGATAATTTTCTTAGAAAATCTAGTTTCGAGTGAAAAACAAAGGTATGAAAATAAGACGCCGCTTCTAGAGGTGTATTTTATTGGGTAATTTACTGAACTCGAAATAAAAGCCGTTTGTGATAAAAGAAAATATATATACAAACACATTATAAATGCGCCACAACTAACAATTAATTAAAAATCGAAGACTGAATCAAACGCGTGGAACGTCAAAAATCAAATTCGCTTGTTGTCATCACGGTTGCCATGAAAACGCCAAGATTTCTTAAGCTCACGTCAAAGCAAATCACACTGGGTTTAATCTTGCATACCTTTTGTCATAAAACATTTCTTTAAAAATGTCAAAATTAAGTTAAGTTTATGCCCTAAAATCATCTCAAATACTGTTGTGTCACTATTATTTTGTAGGGGTTATAATATTTATTTATTAAACTTGATTTCTTGAAATAAATTACTGTTTGTTTGACAAAAAGCTACAGGGATCTTATCGAGCTAGCGGTAGGTCTTATCGGGTAAGACCCCGTTACCAAGGTGGTTGCTATGAAAATTAGCGTTCTGATTTGTTCTATATAGGTGAGGTAAATTATCATTAGGTACTGTTACTGCCCTGGCAATTATTTTTGGGGATTACTTAAATAATTAAAATTACATTAGAGGAAGCGAGTTTATTTTTTCAGAAAGATTCCCCGTAACAATCTCTAGGAAGCAAATAAGTTTTCAAGGCATGAGAAGTAATTCTATTTTTTATTAATATTTTTACTTATTTTATTGATATTACATATAGGTACCTTAATTTCTATAAGTTTTGCCTTAAACCTTGAAATACTCTAAAACAGAAATAAATTAATGATCTTGAGTTAGGTAACTGGAGTGATAGTCTAGTTATGTTGCTGTGATGTGCTTAGGTGTGTTTCAAAAACAATTTTAAATTTTTTTACTGTCTGATGATGCCAGTTTTAGGCGAAACGTGTACAAAAATAAATAGACAGTAAAAATATTTAAGGCTGAGACTTTCGGTATTTTTTTCTTAGAAAATATCAAATATCAGGTCCTCAGTGATAATGGACAAATTCTTCAAATCACAATTTTTTTTGAGTTTGACTTTAAAGGTTCAGGGCCGTAATGGTATAAAAAGATGATTTAAAACAATATAATATTAGATGACAAAACGATAAAATTTCAAAAACCCTTAAAATTGTGTAAAATTTATAAAACTTGGTCACTAAAATTGTATTTAAGATTCCAGGTTCATATTTAAAAAAAAAACTGACAGAGGTGGGTGTCTAAAGAAAGAAATGTCGAAATTGGAAACAATTAACGCCGTCTTGTAGAACTTAAAAAGAAGATGTGAAAAATGTTTTTTGTTTTTTTCCAAGTCAAAAATGAAAGCGCAAAAAATTAAAAACCAAAACTGAAAATGTCGTCCCAGTATTTATTTAAGTGCAAAACAGAAACCTTAGTACGGTTCTGTAAATCTTGAAATTGTCGAGTTTATTTACATAAGTCAAAAAATTACTAACCTATTTCAATTCAGCAGACTATAATAAATTATCAAAAAATACTTACTTACATAAAGCCTATCCAGTACTGAGTCCCCAGGATCGAAATCGATCGCTAACATATCCCGGTTTGGATTCTCTAACTGTGGTACATTTATGGTTACCGTTGCCATGCAGTACAAGGTCTCAAAAGGAGCCTTGGCTGTCAAGCATTGTTCAAATTGGCCCATTTGAAAAACGTTACCTCGAAGAACTCCTGTAGACGCTTTGGCGGTAGCATCCCACACTGTAAAAAAAAAATACTGTTATTGGTATGTTTTTTAGCTGACTTACCATCAATATAAAATACGTTTTTATTAGAATTTTTTTAGTATATAAAATATAACAGGCTATACAGTGTGATCAGTTAAGGGTACGAAGCGGCCATATCTCGGAAACTACTGGGCATAGAAACTCAGGAAAAAAAAATTATAACTAAAGTGGCCATGAGAAAATCCTGGAAATAATTTTTAAGTTCCGCATTTTGCCGCAAGAGGGCGTAATTGAGAAGTAAATTTTAAAATTTTACATATCTCTGAAAATCCCACATTAAGGTATATCTTTGATAACCCCATTAAAAAGCTTGGACAGTTATCCATCATTTTGGTCCTATGCTCATTGGCGTACCGACTTTAATAAGAAGGGGGGAAGCTGTTGAAAGTGTAATCATTTAAATCGCTGTAACTTATAAACGACCTATCCGATTTTAGCAAACTAAAGACTGGTTGGAAGAGAAATGTATGCACTTGTACCAATCGTATTTAGTTGTCCATAATAGTTCTCAAAAAAAATGCTAGAGGGCGCAATTTGTAATGATAACACATTTTTTGATTTTACTCTGAAAAAATAAATCATATGGTATAATTATGATACCATAATCGAAAAGTAGATGAAATTTGCTAGAAAAAATATCAAAACCGCAGCTCGATATCTCCGTTCGTTTCAGCGTTATCGCCAATAGAATAATTTTTAAAATTTTAAATGAAGAAGCGAGTGGGACGCCACTGATATTTTTCCATGTGGATATTATTTCTGATTAGCCTGGTTAATTCTGCATAAAAATGGTCTCCTGCGTTTTTCTCCTCAGGCACACCGTTCTTAATTAAAATAATTCTTTTTCTTTTCTCTTTCAACCAGTCTTTAGTTTGCTAAAATCGGATAAGTCGTTTATAAGTTACAGAGATTTAAATTATTACACTTTCAACAGCTTCCCACACTCTTATTAAAATCGGTACGCCAATGAGCATAAGACCAAAATGATGCATAATTGTCCAAGCTTTTTATTGGTGTTATCAAAGATATACCTTAATGTAGGATTTTCGGAGATATGTAAAATTTGAAAATTTACTTCTCAATTACGCCCTCTTGCGGCAAAATGCGGAACTTAAAAATTTTTTACCAGGATTTTCTCATGACCACTTTAGTTATAATTTTTTTTTTCCTGAATTTCTATGCCCAGTAGTTTCCGAGATATGGCCTCTCCGTACCCTTAACTGATCACGCTGTATACTATAAGATTTTTTGCAAACCAACAAAATCCCTCTAAACGCTATTTCAAACGTGATTTATTATTATTATTATGTTTTCAATGTTGTTTCTCAGCTTTTTGTTGGTATTGCTGGTGTTATTTACAGTACAGAGAAGAAATTGTTTAGAAACTTCGTACTATATGCCAAGTTTGGAGGATGACGCTTTTCTGAATTAGTTGGTATAAATAACCTGAATGGCTAAGTTATTCCAAGTTGGGCTTGACATTTTTCGTCATAGCTACCTTCACCGATGTCAGGATCGGAATGATGTCTATTTTTTCTAGCTTCCATATATTTTTTTATCTCTATCGCCAAATTCGAGTACTTGGTCTTTTTCTCTGATTTGGGTTTAAAAAGGTTGTGTGTTAGTGGGCAACCTATATCGATTATGAAAGCTTTCTTGGTCATCTTTTCGATAAGAAGAATATCCGAACGGTTATGGTTTACTGTTCTATCTGTTATTATTGGCCTCTCCCAGTATAAGAGATATTCAGGGGATTCAAAAGGACTGACTCGGGTGAGTATTGATAATATGGTGGGAGGTTTTCTTTTAGACCTAGTTTATGAGCTAGTTCTTTGTGGGTGATCTTGGCCACCTGATTATGTCTCCCCAGATAAGCGTTGGGAGCCATAACCACCACAACCCGCTGCAATATGTTCTATAGTTTCTCAGGGGCAATTGCATTTTCTGCACACATCTTCCACATTTATTTTCAAGATAGTTCGAATCAGGCACGTAGCAACAGGGGGTGCGAGTGGTGCCGCGCGCCAGGGCCCGGGTCCCTACGGGGCCCGCGAATCCGATCGGAATCATAATGCGAAACAAAAAAGCGACAACGCCGCGGGCTAAACAAACAAGCGACAACGCCGCGCGCCGCGAGGCTGTCATGAGTCAAGGTTCTTAGACACTATAGGTTGTAGGCCGTGGTACCAAAGGATATCCTTACCCTCTCCCAGTTGACTTACACAAACTAGTGCAAGGAACTGGGATCACGAAGTGGGTATACCTTGCCTGCTTGCTGGCTCGACGCCGTTCACGCCAACCGTTGCCGTTGTTTGTCAATTTCTCTTCTAGCCACGCGCCGAAAACGAGCTACGCTATGACGCTACGACCCGCATTAGAGCTCCTAGTTGGGGGATTGATCAAAGTTTTAAAAATAACAGAATTCGCAAAGTAAAAAAACAATTCGATGAGTTGTCGTGTGACGAACGACTGTCCAATGCCAAGTGTCGGTGTTTAATTTAACGTTGGACGTTATTATATCACAACTGGAAAATCGATTTAAAGGTTTAAACAACGTAGTTCTAAAGTTTAAAGCACTTTTTCCTTCTACCTTAAGAGAGTCCTCTGATGCTAATCTAGTACTTCTATCTGAGAATCTAGTTAAGTTTTATTCCAACGATTTATCACATTCGCTTGTTCAAGAAATTTTATCATTTAGGCGCGTTTATAAGGATCAAATCCATTCAGACATTTCCATTAATGTCTTGGCGAAATTAGTTATTTGCGATGAAATGATTTCGAGTTCATTTAAAGAAATATGCTGTGCTTTTATACTTTTTCTAACGATTCCCGTATCGGTAGCCACTTCGGAGAGATCATTTTCAATCTTAAAGTTGATTAAGAATTATTTGAGAAATAAAATGTCGCAAAGCAGACTTTCTAGTTTGGCAATTTTATCCATTGAAAATCAGACAGCCAGAACGTTAGATATCAGTAAAATTATTTCATTGTTTGCTAATCAAAAGGCAAGAAAAGTAGATTTTTCAGCGTAAATGAAATAAGTAAGGTTATTTAGAAGTAGGTTTGTATTCGTTTAATTCGTTTCGTTATGTTACCCACCATGCACTCGCCATGCATTTTTTGTGCAATAAAATTTGTAACCCATAGTAGACTATTTTTTTTTAATGATGAAGGGGGCCCGCTGTGGTCTTGCACCAGGGCCCGGTTGTAACTTGCTACGTCCCTGGTTCGAATGAAGATCTTGGTTAGAGATTATAAAACCTTCTGTTTCGGCATGTAGCTGTCTTTTTTCTAACCAATACAAACTGTTGACTTGGCGGTGCGCGGATGATGTTGGGTAATCCGTTTTGCTGTAATTTAAGGGCTGTATGTCTATAAAGCGTCTGCTGCTACCACTTTGTATAGGCTTTCTCTGTTAGACTCTTGGAAGTATTTTCTCATAGAGGTCTCTTGCGACTTGCACAAGTTATATATATTAATGAGACCTCTTTCTCCGTCCTTTTGTTTTAGGTAGATTATTTTAAGTGCAGAGCGTGGGTGGTGGAATCTGAATTTTGTCAGCGGCCTGCGCGCAAGTCTATTTAGTTCATGCAAATCTGTGTCTGAATTATTATTATCATAATAATTATTATTATAATTATTATTTAATAAAAATAAAACACTTTATTTTATAATTATTTCCATTACGTTGTTTAAAATAAAAAATAAAAATTGATAGAGACTGTTTGGAGAATCGAGATTTATATAATATCGGCTTCATTCATACTAACTAAGAAGTCGGTTAAAAATGTGTAAAGTAATTTGCATTTATATAACATTTATAATGAGCATGAAGAAAAATGTGAGAAAAACTAGTCAATTATACATTATATGTCCATTAGATTTGTGATACGGAAAATAATACCCATAATTTGTGCAGATATTTAGTAGAGATTGAAAAATACTCTATTATAGATTAAATATTTGTTTAAAATTGAAATTAATAATATTATTACTCCTATTACTGCGCTACGTTTTAATATAGACATAAAAGCTAACATTAGCAGCTTTATGATAAGCTTTCTTTCAGCAAGGAAATATTTTAAAGACAAACAGGAACATCTTGCTCATAAAAACATAATCGAATTATAAATTATTATATTATAATATTCTTGTTTAAAACGTTAGCAATACACGAAATTGCAAACACGAATTTCAAATTACCCCTTTCTAAAACAACAAAGCAATCAATGACTTTAACGCCCAAACTAAAATATGATGCTAATTTAAAATTAAATTAATCTAAATTTTTATAGGAACTAAAAATTATTAGGTATTATTAATTATCAATTAATAATGTTCGCTATTTTTGACTTTGGTAACAAACACGCCTATAAGGAAACAGGAAGTTTTTGTGAATATAGATAAAAAAAGTATTTATGAAAGATTCTCTTGCACGTAAATAATATCTATTATATACTCGCACCATGTCAAAATTGATAATATGATAATTTTTTCGGGTACAATGTATTTTGAGGCGCAGATTACGAATCTGACGTTGTTTTTTCGGAAATGTTTAGTTTTTGAAATATTTCTTCTTAAGATCAAACAGTAGATAGTCGATCAGTCATCACGACCAAATAGTGCGTTTCCACTGTACCTGTGTCTGGCGATGGCAATGAAATATCTTTTTTTATATATATACAAAATATTATAAAAACCAACTTCACGAGAATTAAGTTTGGTAGCATCAGTGGAGATTTTTAAGATAATATCGGGCATCGTTTGTAATTTTAATGGAAAAGAAGAAATTAATATAAATAGCCGCATTATTTATATTTTTATGTTCTGCATGGCGGATGATATAATTTGAACCTATATAATTGAAACTTTAAAATAAATTTTCAATTTTTTTAAAAATAAAAATAAGGTGTCATCCGTCAAACTTCAAGTTCTTGTGAACGTGAGTAAAGAGAACCATATTTTATACAGCATGGTCCTTTTTGTCCCGTTTTTCCATTTTTACAGTTATTTTAAATCAAAAATGTAACCAAATGCAAAGCCGAAAGCTGTAAGCCTCCTTAAATGTTAAATTATTGAATATACCAAAATTTAAAGAAAAAACTTTAATTGAAAAACACCGAGAATAAGGGTTTTTCTGCTCTTTTAATGAAGAAGAAGGGGTAAATGTGTTAATAAAAAATAAGGCACTTTAATAAAGAATAGTATTTCAAAAACTAAGCGTTTCCGGGAAATCGGCTTTCATTTTCAGAATCTACTACCCAGAATACATTCAAATGTATTATTTTTTTTTAGGGTTGCCCATATCTGCAAACCTAAGTTAAACACTGAAAGAAGTCAAGATTTCTTGAGGACTCCTAATTTTAATTACAAACCAGTTTAGAAAACTGCCACCCACTATTAAATGATTTACAAATAAAGAAAACTGCAATCCACATCCTTTTGACTAATGAGCTAATCAATTTAACTTTAGATTCATGAATTCATTGTAACTTACCCATAATGAATGGGTGAAGAAATCAGGATTTACAATAATAAAATACCGAAAGATTTATTTATTATTCTATTTTGTTCATTAATATCGCTACTAACCATTGTGTGTAAAGTGATTTTACACTAGCGACTTGAATTAATACCATTTACGCTATCGAATTATTTATTTCAAGATATTTTCAAGGCATGTTTTTGATTATAGGGGGTCCTAGACCGGTTACGCAATCCAGGGCCCCTAATCATGGTCGTCCATAGAGACAATTTTAGGCTGGGAATGGGAGGGTAACCAGCCAAAAAAGAAACATAGCCGCGGTATGCGATACTAAAAACTTTGTCTATCAAAAAAGATATCTAAAATCCCCAGGAACTTTGGGGGCTACCCCTCTCCCCTTTGGACGCCAATGCCCCTCACAACTTTATTGTGTTTTTTCCTTAATAAATTACAAAATAATAATTTATTATGCTTTAATGATATCATAAAGAAAATTAGTTACTATATACAAAAACAATCATAATTAGTATCTATTAAGTCCAGAAAATAGTCTTAAAATAGGTTTATACTATATACAAAAAATTAAAAAGAATTTTTAAAAAAATTCTCAAATAAATATGTCATACAAAGAAGCCGAAATAAATCAAAAAACAAATCGAGATTTTCGCCTCTCGCCTGCTAGACTAGTAAGCTTGTCGGGCCCTTTTATCCGTTCGCCTTCCTTTGTTCGGCTGTTTATTTGGTAATATTGTTAAATTAATAAGATAATTTTGGATATATTTCTTTAGTTGAAATTTATTTTTGAATTTAAATCGAAATTGAAACTCTCCATATAATAATTAATATTTTTTAAATTATAAATAATAATTTTTTGACAGAAACTCTAAAGAATCGACGGGGCGTGTGATTGAACAAATAAAAAACATAATACTCTAAGTCATCCTCGTCTAAGATCTATTAAAGGAAAATTATTGAGGTATGAGTTCTCTATGTTTCGAACGTATTAATGTTCATCTTTGAGACTGGGTTTAAAAAAATGTAATATTAAGATTCTTATTTAAGAAAAATTAAAGAACACAAAGATCTCTGAGCATACATAGAAAATTATTGAGGTATGAGTTCTCTACATGCTTCGAACGTATTAACGTTCATCTTCAGGATAAATATAACTTTTTGGAATAGAAAATTGTGACATAGAGCTTTTTGATAATGATGTTAAAGAAATCTTTTCGTAGAGGTAAGAAAAGGAACATACTAGCAAATAATGAAGGTAAGGTGATGTAAGAAACTAAATCTAAACAAAAAGTACGTAGTATTGACGAGGAAGGAAAATGTTAGAAGTAAAATGGTTGAAAATTGAAATGGTGAAGAAGTACATTACCAAATTTTAGCTAAGTGGTGCAAAGTTGAAGACAACAAATAGTGGTGGGAGAAATCCCAAAGACAGAGAGTGGTGTGAAAAAGATTTTTTGTGTTCAAGAAACATAATGTAGTGATGATGTGATTATACAGTGTGTCCACGTAAGTTGGCGGTATATGGGAAACTTTTTTATTATAAACTTTATGTAAAAAAGTTAGTCTTCCTAAAATGCAACCATTAGATGTTCAATTTTTTCAGGCGTATACGAGGTTTATCAAAAAATATGAATTTTGCCCAAGGGTAAAGTACCTTTACTTTTGACAATATCGAAAACTGTAATTATGAAAATTTGTTCGGTATGAAAAACTATGTCCTAATATGTAATTACACTAAAAAATATTTTTTTTATTTTTACAAATTTATCGGTAATTTAAGACAAAATTAGTAAAAATTAAAAAAAAACATTTTTTTGTGTAATTGCATATTAGGACATAGTTTTTCATACCGAACAAATTTTCATAATTACAGTTTTCGATATTGTTAAAAATAAAGGTACTTTACTCCTGGGCAAAATTCATATTTTTTGACAAACCTCGTATACGCCTGAAAAAATTGAACATCTGATAGTTGCATTTTAGGTTTTGGACCATGCAGAACTTTTTATGAAGAATAACTTTTTTACATAAAGTTAATAATAAAAAAGTTTCCCATATGCCGCCAACTTACGTGGACATACTGTATATAAATATATACGGTTTATGGAGATTTAATCATATTTAAAATTGATGAATTTTGAACAGTTCATTTGTATTTAAAATTGAGGTATTAGACAAGGAATAGTCACTTTTGAGCAAGAGTGTCTAACAACGACACAGATATCGCTTCGTGCAACATCTTACTGGTGTGTCCTACCAAATACAGCTTAAGCAGTTTAGAGTTATTCCTTTCTTTCGTCGGATCCTAGCTCTACCGATGAGCAGCGGCGGCGCAAGTGGTGGGCACCGACCCACCCTAGAAACATGAGTGCCCACCCTGGTGCCTACCCAAAATTGATGGATTCGGTTTTGTAATGGACCGGGGGGAAGGGGACTTGGCTATGAAAGCTTTAATGAGAAAAAAGAGTGGTGTTGTATGTTAGTTTTAAGAGAACGATGACCTTTTTTCATACGCGTTACTTTGGACAAGAGGGTATGCCCCTGCTTGTGGCGTCATAGAGTTTATTTTAGAAGTCACTTTTTGATTTAGGTGGTGCCCACTCAAAAATCATAGCGCCCACTTGTGCCAACCCAACCTAAAAATCCTGGCGCCGCCACTGCTGATGAGCCGTGATATGGCGAAACGCATCTAGGGATGGATCTGACGAAATGAAAGGAAAATCTTTATTTGTTTTGATTTGATCTTAGTTTTCGGAACTTTTAACCGGTACCTACGGGTTAGCGCTGCCTAGCGGAAATCCTGTAATTGTGACGAATGTCTTTACAGGTGATTTCCTCTTAACATTTAGCTTCTTTCTATAAATTTGTTTGAGGTGCTAGTATGCTCAGAGTTCTTCGTTTTCTTTAATTTTTGCCAAATAAAAATATTAATTTTCTAAACTCCGTTTCACAGATTCGGTTCGAGATTAATACATTCGAAACATTTAGATAACCATAAACCAGTACCCCAATTTTTTCCTTCAATATCTTAGTTGATGATGACTGAGAGCCACTTGCGTTTAGTTTAAAAAATGACTGTCACCTGTAATTTAAACTGAACTTACACAAGTGACCCAAAGAGTATTAATTATTTTTATTTATTTTTAGTAGTTTTCGAAATCTCAAGTTCGAACCAATTTATTTTTTATTTAAATAAACTATGTCTATATACTTACTTTCATGTGCCCAGAGAGTAAAATTTTTTAAGCTATCCACAAAAAGTTCACTTTGCTCTCTGCACACCGGATTTTCACTTTTCGGTACGCCGAGGGGTAGCCCGGGAAAAATGTCAAAATCATTATGAAAATACGTCGCCGCACTAATGTTGTTCACACAAAACTGAAAAACAAACACTATCACTGGAAACCAAGAAAGGTCCATTTTGAAAATATCACCATCAATATTATAGCGTAGAAAATAATTACGTTTTTCAATTATTCTTAAGTGATTTATTTCTTTTAGTTATAAGTTAATATTTTCCACGTTATAGTAATTGGCATATATTATATTAGCCAATGCAAAGTGCAAAAAAATCGCGGTTAGATGGAGCTTTTATAAGTTCGCGAAGGTGCATAAACACATGGTGCACCGTTTCCTTGTCCTTCAAATTTTATTACTACCTTAAGTTCTTTACCAGAAAGTGTTATGGTCAAGTTTATTGTCATGGGGACTTAGGGGCTGGAAGAATAATAATTAATTACTTGATCATTGTCTTATTTTTTAATTTAATACATTTTTGAGGATTGTTCGGTTTCGGAAAGAAAGTTAAAATTATAAAATTCTGTTGAATGATTAAAAAAATATTTAATCCTAAGACGAACAGAAAACAGACTGGGTTTCAAATTATGGAAGAAAAAATTCTTAAGATAATAACTTTTATTTCTAAGGTGACATTATAATGTATGGAATCCGTCAATAAAAAAGTACATACATCACGTGTAAATAACATAATCATAAACAAACAACAATTTTTAAAAAACATTAAAAAACAAACACCGATTTACAGGTTAAATACTTTACCATGCTTGTGCCCCAATATTCATCTATAGTATATATAAAATTCTCGATTCACCAAAAAATTGTTTTTGATTTATGAATGTATTTAGATTTTCTTCGTTCTTAATAAGCTTGTTGAAAACAACTGGCCCTAAGTTATGTGGCGAATTTTTACTAAGATTTAGTCTACTGACTGTCGTATGCAGTCTACCACGGGTAAGGTAGGTATTGATGATATAAAAATTATGATTTATTAAAAAAAAATGTACTTAAGTAGTTCATAAATAAAGACGCCTGTAAGGGTGAGGATTCCCAGTCTCATAAATTGTGATCTGCAGGTCGTACCGGGTAGAGAGCGAAGAATGCATCTCAACACCCTTTTCTGTATTATAAAAACATCTCTTGACGCAGAGGAGACCGCCCAAAAACAAATACCATAATGCAGACGGGAGCCTACAAAGGCATTGTAAACAGAGATAAACTGCCCGATAGAAAGAGCGATTCTTAAATTTCTGATCACATAACAAAGACCGCTAAACTTAGAACACATCAAAGCAGAGGCGGCGCCAGGGTGGGCACCGGCCCACCCTAGAAGCATGAGTGCCGACCCTGTTGTCCACCCAAAATTAATAGATTCGTTTTGTATATAATGACCATAAAAGCTGTGATGAGAGGAAAAGAGTTTTATTTGTCCTCCCCCTGCTTATGGCATTATAGAGCGTGGGGGAGGCGGCGACCTTTTTTTTTTAGAAGTCATTTTTGATTTGGGTAATGCTCACAAAAAAATCATCGGGCCCACTTGTGCCCACCCATCCCAAAAATCCTGACGGCGCCGCTGCATCAAAGAACAATGTTTCTTCCAATTAAGATTCTGATCAATTGTCAGACCCAGAAATTTTGAGAA
The DNA here is from genome assembly GCA_935413205.1 of Polydrusus cervinus. Taxonomy (NCBI): domain Eukaryota; kingdom Metazoa; phylum Arthropoda; class Insecta; order Coleoptera; family Curculionidae; genus Polydrusus; species Polydrusus cervinus. The sequence continues at coordinate 28,167,284 of OW284510.1, read as the reverse complement.
GTTCGGGCGGGCAATGTTTTCATTACCAATCTTTAAGTCAAGCTCAATATCAATATTTCGTCCACTCTGACCAGTATGAAACCTAATAAAGTGGTTTTAAAACTATTAAGGTACAGGGAATTCTTATTAAACCATTCTAGGAGCCATTTCATACCGCTATTGCATGCGTTCTCTAGTTCTTCGTGGTTTGAACCTGAAACTATGAATGAAGAGTCGTCCGCAAACAGAACCGCCGCCCATTCAGGGCGTATATTCTCTAAGAGATTATTGATGTAACAAATGAACAATATTGGTGCTAGTACGGATTCCTGTGGGACTCCTAGATCAACGCAGGTCATGCCCGAAGCAAATGACTTTCTTCCTGTAACCGGATCGATCTGTGATACAGAAACATACTGCTTCCGATTTGTTAAAAAACTCACCACCACTGAAGAGAGACCCTCCTAACTACAAACGCCCCCATTTGCTCAACAACTGATGGTGATAAACCTTAAGTCAATTTTTTTGAATACGGATCTGGAATTTTAAATACAGTTTTAGGGACTTCTAAGCTAAAGGAATTTAATACAATTTAAAGGTTTTTAAAATTTTTAGGGTTGGTCATCAAATAATACATCTCATTATTTCAAATAATCATTTGTTTATTATTACTGCCCTGTCAATTCTTTTTAGGATTAATTAAACATTAAAATTACTGTACAGGGAACTATGATGTTTAGGCCGTTTATAAATTCGATAAAATTTACCGTTACAATCAGTAGCGTCCTTACGGGAAGGGCGGTGGAGGGAGGGGGGGGGGGAGCCCCATAGAATTAGTAACTTAATATCTAATAATCTGGTCATTCATTTATCAAGACAGATAATACTACCAAAAATATGAACATGGGTTAAATAAATTAATTAATGAATTTAGATAATAGTTGAGTGAATTTTTGTCGGATTATAGGCGTGGTCCTAAAATTTGTTTTTTTCGACCTTCACGTTTCCCATAATCCGCTAAGTACCTGAAAAATATTCGAGGCTGAGACTTTGGGACTTTTTACTTACAAAATATCAAATATCAGGTCGCTTTGAGTAAAAATGGACTAATTCTTCAAGTCACAAATCTTTTTTTTAGTTTGGTTCGAAATGTTGTTCAGGACCATAATGATATAAAAAGATAATTTAAAAAAATGTGATATTAGATTACAAAACGATAAAATTAAAAAAACCTTTCAATTGTTCCTAAGACTGTTTTTAAATTTCCAGGCCCGTATATATATAAAAAAATTGACTCGAGGTTGGTATCTAAAGAACGAAACATCGACTTTGCAAAATAATAACTCCATCTTGTTGTAGAACATAAGAAACGGCTATAAAAAAGTATTTTTTCCCAAGTCAAAAAAGAAGGCGCAAAAAATCTAAAACCAAACTAAAAATTTCGGTTTCTTTCGAAAATCTCCGAAAGTATTCGGAAAATTTAGAATTGTAATATCAATGTGTAGCTTGTGACTTCTGGGAATTGGTGGCGCGTGCCAAGCACATACAAATTTTGTTTTAAAGTTTAAAGCCACTCAATTTTTGGATCTTACAACTATGACTACCACGAAATTTGTCCCAATAAAACGACCAGTATATCGGCGTTGTGGTCTGTGTGTGCAGCTGCCTCACAGATCGAAGGTCCCGGGTATGATCCCCGGGGCCGGCAACCAGGGCCCGCTCTAGCAATAACGCCGCCCTGGGCAAAACAAAAAATTCCCGCCTTTTTCCTAGTCTCGCACATAATTTCGAAAGTGTTTTTTCTAATTTTAAAAAATAAAACACTTGTCAGTAGGTATTTTTATTTTAAAAAAATATTGATTTTTTTTTTAATTGCGTATTTATTGCACATAAATAAATTCTAAATACTAAACAAAGTGAAAATTAACAAAAAAACATTAAAATTTTTAGGCAATCTAATTGCATGTGATAAACATATGTTTAAAAAAATAAGCCACTTGCTGAGACGCCGCCATGGCCTAAAAATGCACCGGTGCCGGCGTTGTTCGGCATGCTTTGTGGCGGAATTGCTTGATATTATAATAATATTAAAAAAAAAGGGATCGGTTGAAATTGTCACTATTTAAAAAATAAGACAGCAAAACAAAGGAAATTAATTTTGTTAACTGGGAATTGGAATGGTTCAAACTTCAAATATACGTAGGAACGTAGGTAGGTAAAACGGGGATTTATGATGTTTTTTGAAATTGTCATGCCGCTCTTCCAACTTGCCGCCCTGGGCAGGGGCCCAGGTTTTCCCCCCCTAGAGCGGGCCCTGTCGGCAACGTCAATGTTAAATTGGGAATTTGGTTTAAGAGGTGCAGCGTCTTTCGGAAGAGACGTTAAACTGTGGGTCCCGTGTCATGGATGTTGGCACGGTAAAGAACCCTACCCTTGACAAAGAGGGATTCGGCAAAATTACCAGATAGTGTGTGACAAATTCCCTGGCGTCGGTGATTGGCCTCGCTGCGGAAATGGGCCGACGTAAAATTTAAAAAAAATAAATAAAAAAAAACCACCAGTATATTTATGTTTCTCTTTACCCCTTTTATTTCACGATTCATCGCCAATTTTCTATTAAATATTTACATAGTTTTCGCCTGCGGCGCTGTAAGATTTTTTTAAACGCCTTATTGTCTCCTAAATCAATAATTTTTTTTGTATTCTCTCGCTGTCATTATCAATATTAGAAAGGCAAGACTTATATCAGTTTTATAAAAATGCAATTCAAAAAAGTGCACTAAATTATTCATTGTTTATGAATGCATTGTCATTGTTTAAGAAACTAGTTTTTGTTTCATGTTATAATTTGTTCTATTATAATAAATATTTGCCAGCTCGATATTGAAATTATTATGCATTTTATTCAGTTAACAAGAAAAGACATATTACAATAATTTGTAGTGATAAAAATAATGAAAATAATTACACGATGATAAACATTAAATTATTATAGGTGTCTAGCGGTCTAAATAAGACAGATTAGTCTAAATGTGTGTGTTCGGCATCTAGCGGGCCGGACAAGTTAAATAATAGTATATTATTCAACAATGATGGCTGTTGTTCATGCGAATGATGTTTATGACACGAGCCGTAGGCGAGTCTCGTAAATCATCCAAAACAAGTTACCTATTTAAAATTTTAGCTTTTTCGAGGAATATACATTTTTAGTATACGAAAATGTGAAAGTAGTCCAAGAATGTCCTCCAATTTTCCCACTAAAATCTTTTAGTTTAAATATATAACTTTTTTTTGGCTTGAGCTGTTTAGCTTTTCAGACAGTCGCTTGTTGCTTATTAACCAAAAGCAAGTGTTTCTCCTAAGCTAACGACCATTTGTAAAAACAGAAACGAAAGGAAAGTAGACGGGGTCACACTCTTCTCGTTCTGGGCCGATCAGAACATTGTATAACAAACAAGTAGGCCACTGGGGATACTAAAACATAGAGATTACAAAGGGAGCTCATTCTAACTAAAATGTATAATGAAAATTTCACAACTTAAGGGGGATTTCTACTATAATGGTTTTCAAAAAATCAATTTTTTTTCCCCACGTATTTCGACTCTCTATAGCCGTGTCTAAACGTTTTTACCAAATCTACTCCAAAAAAATAAGTTACATCCAATTTTATGATTGCCGGTCAGTTCTCACCACTAACCGCTTTTGAGTTAAGCTGCGTTCTCAGAGTTACGTTCTGTCGCCAGCGACATCATCTGGACCAATCAGGATCGTCGGGCCAGGCTCGCAAAGAGTCAGGAAGAATCAGCTCGTTTATCGTTTTTCGAGGAAGAGGAGGGTGTAATCTACGGGCCAGGCATCGCAGACTAAGGGACAGTGAGACTATTTTGTTGTGAGCCACCGTTGAAACTTTAAAGATGTTTTTCTCGAAACCCTGTTTTTCTCGCTGGCGGAAAGTACTTCGGTATGTTCAAATTATCAGAATTTAATGATTTTGGTCTTAAAATGCTCAGAATACAAGTGGTTATAGCCCCCTCTAGAATCAAATATTTGCGATATTACAGAAAATGTTACGGCCCTTAAAATACAAAAAAAAAAATGGTGAGTCAATTTTATTTTTGTCATGAATAGAAAAATTTAGTTGCATTCTGCCAGCAAGTTACGTTTTTTTGAGGGGGTAACTTCAGCACCCTGTAGCACCCTCAAGTTTTTAATTTTTTGGGGGTTGAAAATTTTTTTTGGTACAGCTCATCTTTAATAAAAAGAATTGAAAACTTGTTTTTCTGCATTTGTCTTATTATCCCCAGAAAAATATCGTAAAGAAACGATGAAAATAGGACCATCACAGAAATCCCTCTTAATGTTGTTCTTTTTGAGAAAGCGCATAATCATGTGTATTGCGTCCTCATTTTCTATGGTTCAAACATACAATAAATGTATCGGTGTATTTAGAGGTGTACAGACAGTTGCTATATTTTCCACATTTAAAGAAAATGTGGTTTAGGTCAGCAACTTCATTGCAGTGTTCACATAATATATTGGTCGGTAATACTTTAATTTTTTAAAGCTGATAGGGGTAATTTGCATGATCAAATCTGATTCTAGTTATGGTAGTTATAAATTTTCTGGAAACATTAAAGCTATCATGCCATAGTATCGTCGGTATTTGAGGGCTTATACACATATATACATACACTATATTGCTAATACCATAATTCAATGATGCCACCACTGTAAGCAGATGATCAGGGGCCGTTGAGTTTTGCGCAGATCGGAAATTTGCTTCTTGATGTAAACATTTAACAGGGCCGACTTTCAAAATATTTTTACAAGCTTTTATTTAAATTCACCCGTTTAGTTAGGGTGTGTACAGTTTATGGTCAAATAAAACTAAGTAACCAATATTTTACATACCTCAAATATCTTATTCCTGGTATTGAACCGAGACTCGTGCAAAAAAGGATCATGCACTTTTTTCTACCCATCTTGAGACACAAGTCGCTAACAATAACAAAATGTCTGGTAAAATTTTATACCTAAATTCGCACCCAAAACTTAAAAATAATATCCACAATCACACACGGAACATCCGAACGAATACAACGTAAAAAAGATGGAAACTACTATAAATTTCTAAAGTAAAGTTTTATAAATATTAACACCCAAAACTTGGAAATTATAACAACACAAGAATGAACGAAACAAAAGATGGCCACTAATAAGAATATAACGGTGAGCCGGTTCTGTTCAAGAGACCTTGGGTTCTGTTTACGTTCTGTTAGAAATCGTGTGGGTTGCCTAATTTTTTCCCTACTGCGCAAGCGCAACGGCCCCCAACTCAGGTTATTTTGAATCGCATGATGGGTGTGTTCTTGCTTCGTGCGGCTGCTTGTATTGCCAATATAGTGTATGTATATATGTGGGCTTATATGAAACAATCTTGTGTTCAGTGATTTGCCATAGTTGCACCAACACTGTTGCCATTTTTGCCTCAGTTTGTTTTTTCTGATATTAAATGCATCTATTATCGATATGGGGTATTTTAAATTATATTGCTTTAAAGAATAGAAAAAAAAGAAAGAATAGCTTGTTTACCAGATTATCTACTTATTCATTGTGTGTAAGTCCTGTGTGAGCATTTATCCACATATAAATGATTGTTTGTTTGTCCCAATTGCATTTTCCGTGTAATGTTTTTAATTTTAAGTAGAATAGAGGACGTTGTGTAATTCCAATCATTAAATTTTTTCAACGCTCTAAGTACCTACTAATAATGAGTCCGATAGTATAACGATGATTCCAATATTCTGCGTATAAGGCCATTTTAAGTCTTCTAATATAGCTATACTCTCACATGTAAAGATTGAAAAGTTATAAAGTGTTTAGCTTGATTTTTAATTATTTATTAATAACTTATTTTAAGTAAGCAAATAAATGTTTTTTCTTTTTTGAATAATTGTTTCGGTTTTATCCAAAATTCGGGAGAAATGTAGGTACACTGAAAAAATATATAGTGTAGGTATTTAAGGCAAAATATGAAAAAAAATAACACTCTAAAATTTTGCACCAAAGTTTTAATTTAAAATGTCTATGTAAATGCAAATAAGTTTTTATTATGACATTTTTGTTGAGATTTGGACAAATAATGTAATTTTCCCACGTTTAAAAATTTATGATGAAATTTACGGATTGAAGCAAATCTGATATGTCAAATATTTTAGAATATTTTTTAGTTTTAATTAAGCAATTTTTTTTTAAACTTCACGAATAATTTTTTTGGGCTGGGAACATTGGAGAAGAATTTATAAATATTGGTCTTAAAGGGGGTGTGCGCCAAAAATTAAAGTTTTAGTACAAAAAAATCTAAGAATAAGGGTTCAGACCTCGTCATTCTACGACTAACCATTGCTGAGAAAGAGCGGGTTAAAGTTTGTCACGAAAGCTTTGGCTAGCGGCGCTCTGTACATTTCTTTAATCTCCAAACTATTTTTTAATCAGGCAGTAAGGTTTTCATTAAATTATTAATAACAACCCGACGAATACTAAGCGCTAAAACTTACGTAAATTCCATGCTCTTGTGACGTCACGCGCTGAAATATGACATCTTTGCAGAGGCATATCTCCGTTATTATTTGCGATAGAAGGGTGCGGTTTAGACTATTATTGTTAGTTTTTTTTTTAAATAAAGTTGTTTTTTTGGCGCACATCCCCTTTAAATGCCCTTAAAATAATTTTTCTAATTTTGACATATAAAGTGACACTTTTTAAAACTGATTGACATTATGAAACGTCTTACTTTTTGTAACTAGTTGCATAAAGTAAAATTTTATGCAATTGGTGACGAAAAATGTATTTCAAAATTAGTGACAAAAAGAATTATTCTTTTTATTAAACTGTTATAATACAAGTTAAAAACATAAATTAATTAATTATTATAAGTATTGATAACACAATTATTGCAATTATCCAAATTAATTCCTGACGACATATTTTTTTCATTGCTCGAACTTGCTGTTATTTGGGAAGCGACGCACATTGCATTAGATGTTTCACCAAATATTTCTTGCGCTATAAGTTTTTTATTATTTATGGAATTTTCAACATATCCCTCCGCAACAGAGCTAGATTTCCAACCTCCGTGCCTCTTTAACTTTAAAAGATCAGCGCCACTGTCTGCTAGGAAAGTGGCAGAGCTTCTTCTGAAGCAGTGGCCAGTATATAGAACAGGATTTGAAAGACCAAGAAATTGTGCAATAACTTTTGGCAGACTGCTAAATGTGTTAATTCCCACAGGATTTCTGGTACATTTTTTATTCGCATATTTTACAAGAAATCTGTTGTGTTTAAGAATCTGGGGACGCAACTTATATTTTCTTAATATTTCAACAAGATTCGTATTTTCAATGTCTCCAGTGGTAATTGCACACTGCCGTATAACTTTTGTTTTTGAAGGTGGGATATCAACACGAAAATGGCAACTGGAAGAAAAGTTAATTCTGCGTTTCTGCATGCTCCTGCCATTCCAATTATCATTGCAACCTTAGCCATTAAGTATTCTTTGTCATCAGCTTCCAATAAAAATTTGGCAAAATATTTTTTAATAAAAACTTTTGACTTTTTAGCACTGTACCCGTCCGCTTGCCTTTTAATATATGCTACCAAATTTGTATATTTTTTAATATCAATATTCCTTTTCAGATTTAGTTCAGACCTTAACATTGAGTAAAGTGTCCATAATGTGGAAACTTTTAGATCTTTCTTACCCTCGAAATATGCAAGTAAAACTTTCTCATTAACATGTTTAATTTTCTTCTCATCACACCACGTAACAAATTTTTCGTATGCATAAACTGCCTTTGACTTTTTGGGAATTACTGATAATAGAGCATTACCTGCTGCCTCTTCAATATCGCTTGGTAGCTCTTCAGAACTTGAATGACTCATTTAAAAAAAATAAAACTAAAAGAATTTCAATCTCGCTAAAAACCTTCCGTCTAGACTTTTTTACAAAATGTCAAACTGACAACTAACATGAAGTAACAGCAACAATAGCTATTTATGCCATCAGTTATATGTCAAAATTAGAAAAACTAAATTTATGTTTTCCAAATTTTTATCAATTATATTAAATTTTATTTTTTTATTACTTTCTTCAAAATTAGAAAAAATCTTGTACGCAATACGTTACGAAATGAAATTTTGTGTAACTTGTGAGTTTTTGCGAAACTCACTTCGTTCGTTCCGCAAAAATCTCACGCGTTACACAAAATTAGGCATTTCGTAACTGATGGCATAAATAGCTATTTCGGTACCAAACAATGGAAAAATATTGTTATTTGATTTGGAATCTACAAAAATTACAGTGGAATTAAAAACAAGACACGGATTTATGAAAAGAAATAAATATTATATTACAAGAAATATATATATTTCAATTAGCTTCTATACTGCGTATATAGGTATGCACGGCCATGTGGAACAGACAAATAAAGGTGCAATAATTGCCATTCACTGCCCAATTAGGTATTATTATGAACGTGGAAAATTGAATTACTAATTACGTATTAATAACAGTGGCAGCTCGTGCCAATTTAGGCAGGTAGTGCCCCAATATTAGATCAATATGAAAATAACTTATTAGATAGCTTGCTCTCAGTAATAGGCTACTTAAGGGGGATTTCTACTGTGATTTTCAAAAAATCGAAATTTTTTTCCGACTTTTTCGATTCTCTATAGCCTCTAGAATAACCATGTGTAAACGTTTTTACCAAATCTACTCCAAAAAAAAGTTACATTCAATTTTATGATTGCCGGTCAGTTCTCACCACTAGCCATTTTTGAGTTAAGCCGCGTTCTTAGAGCTACGTTCTGTCGCCAACGACATCATCTCGACCAATCAGGATCGTCAGGCCAGGCTCGCAAAGAGGCAGAAAGAATCAGCTCATTTATCGTTTTTCGAGGTAGGCACGCTAAGGGCCAGGCATCGCAGACTAAGTGACAGTGACACTATGTTGTTGTGAGCCACCGTTGAAACTTTAAAGTTGTATTTGTATTTAAAGTAAATATCGCTCACGACGCCAAAATTGATGATTTTTTCAGAAATCATGTATTTTAGGAGCATAGATCTAAGAGCAGTTTTTGGTGCAAATGCTTAGGTTTGGAAATACTCTTTCTTAAGTGCCGTTTTGTATATTAATAATAAAGCATTCTCGTTTCTTCCCGCAGTATTTTTTTTTAATATAAATTATCACACTTCTTCCATAAAAAATATTTTAATTAAAATTTTTCAAAAATAAATACCTAATTGTTTTTTATTTTTGTTGTATAAATATTTTATTGCATTGGGTTATATTTTTGTTGATTTAAAATGACTCTAAAAAGGGAAAACGGAACAGACAAGTATATAATAGAAGAAGACTATAAAATATTAATGTTTTTACTCGTTTTTCTATAAAATTGCATCATAAATCAATAACTAAAACGATATTCGTCCGAAACCTTAATCTCTAAATAAAACAGGACTTTTAGAAGGAAAAGCTTAAAAACTTAACGTTTCCTACAAGACCTTTGTAATCTAAGCCAAGAATACATTATTTAAATTAAGAGTCCAAGCGTGAGACGAAAAATTAGGTTGCAATTAGACTTTTAGACCCCGAGCTCCTGGGTAGCCACTGGTAGGCACTTATGTTTCTAGGATGAGCCCGTGCCCACCCTGGCTCCGCCGCTGTAATTAATTAATTAATAACAGACCTACCTTATTTTTTGTTTCTGTTATGATTATGTATTTACGAGTTGTGACATGCACTCGCCAGTAATTGTACGGACACATTATTTTTACTTAAAAATATTAACACGTTAATTAAGCGAAAATATCGATCAACAGTAGCATAATATCACTTTATTTTAGACAGTAGGAATAAGTACAAACCCTTATACAAAATATTAACTTTAAAAAAATGTTAGGTTTCACCAAGACTACTATTTTTTAAAGGTTTGTAGTTTCGGCGCTGACAACTTCACTTTTCCTGGCAGATTCCTTGCCATCTGGTCATCCTTTACTGCTTTTAAAAGATCTTTTTCTCTTGGAGTTATAGTTCTATCCTTAAGAAAGATCGATACCGCTGTTTTAGCTGCTTTACCCCTTCTTGCTGTACCAGGTGTCAGTTTTACTTTATACCTAAAAACAAATACCAATCTGATCAGGTGATATTTTATCAACTACAAAGTATACTATTAGCAGATTAATTTTAAGGGTAATTTAAAAGGCTGGATTTCTGGAATAAGGAAAAGATGCGTGAAGATTGCATTACCAAATACAGGGTGCTACAAATTCGTGTGAAAAACGGTTAGAAATATGAAGATGGTTAAATTGAGGCAAAGTTGCGTATTTTGGGTCTTAAGAATTTGGTGAAAGAAAATAGTAAATATTCCGAATATCTTCGGAGATATCCGAAAAACCCCGAAATTTTTAGTTTTGGTTTTTATTTTTTGCGCCTTCATTTTTGACATGGGAAAAATAAAAATCACTTTCTAATAGTATTTTTTATGTTCTACAAGATGGCGTTATTAGTTTTCAAATTCGACGTTCCGTTCTTTAGATACCAACATCAAGTCAATTTTTTTAAATACGGACCTGGAATTTTAAACACAGTTTTAGGGACTAAGCTTTAAAAATGTAATACAATTTAAAGGTTTTTAAAATTTTAACGTTTTGTTGCCGTTCTGCCCTTCTTTCGAATTAGGCTTTTTTCCTCTTCGTTCGCTGCCAGGGCCATTCCCGAGGGGACCTACAGTTTAACGTGGGTTCCGAACCACGATCCTCAGTAATGCGACACCCCCTAAGGGCTATCAACCCTTGGTTTATTGCCATTGCATGACCTACCGATTGGGGAGTGTGCACCTTCTTCCGCACCCCACGAGATATCCGATCTCATCCGGCCTGGTTACCGGCGTGAATGGGTTGGATTGGAAGATGATACCTTTTACACTCTTCCCTGCATTCTTAAATCCACTAAATTTCGGACATACTTTTTTTATTGTACGTATGCCCACTCCAGGAATCGAACCCGGGTCGCCGCGGTCGAATGCCAGTAGCTCTACCTCTGAGCCACAACCGCGGTTTAACGTTTTGTTATCATCATTTATATTTCCAATTATCCCTTCTTTATTATTACCACCTTGGCAATTATTTTTAGGATTATTTAAATATTAAAATTACATTACAGGAAATTATGGTGTTTAGGCTGTTTATTACTTTAATAAGATTTACCGTAATAATACTCTAGGAAGTTAGTAAGTTTTTAAGGCATGAGAAGTACCTAATTCTATTTTTTATTAGTATTTTAATTTATTTTATTAATATAAATCCTATGGTTTTTGCCTTAGACCTAGACCAAAATATGGTAAAAGAGAAAAAATTAATGCTCCTGAGTGAAAAAACTTTTTTTACTCAGGCGAAACATGTAATAGAAATAAACAGATATTTAATTTAATACCGAGACTTTAGATCTCAAGCCCTTTTGAGTAAAAATGGACGGATTCTTCAAATCAGAATTTTTTCCGTATTTAAAAAAAATTACTAGAGGTAGGTTAATTTAAAGAATGAAACGCCAACATTAAAAACTAATAACACGAACAAACCCCAACATAAAAAACGGCTATAAAAAAGTGGTTTTGTTTTTTTTCCAAGTCAAAAATAAAGGCGCAAAGGAAAAAAAACAAAACTAAAAATTTCTGTTTTTTTTCGGATATCTCCGTACAGGGTTGCGACAATTTTAATCAGCTGTTTTTTTCAATTTTAATATTGATTTAAATCAAATTATAAATTGCTGTCAAAACAAGTCGCCGAAGCAAATAACTCACTAGGAAATTAAAAAAAAAAAGGAAAATAGTTTATTTAAAACGAAATGTTTACATTATGTGTGTAAAAACATAACTTATCGTCATCAGTCCGGCGTAAAAAATATTCATAAATTACGCTGCCGAAAATGTTCATGTCAATACAAGTTATGTTGTGTGTGTGTTATTTGTGTGACTCTTTCCAAGCTCTCACTTAATCCAAAAAAAAATTTTTTTATTGCCTTCTCACCAACAGAAAAAAATAGACCAAACTTTAAAGAATTACATGTTAATGAGAGCTCGATACAGAACACCACCCATACAAAATATCTAGGAATCTTCATTGACTGCCATCTAAAGTGGAACAATCTTGTTGATAAAATCATAACGAGTTTGAAGAGACTGACTATTGCATAAATTCGACTTGCTGGAGAATTTCTGAATGAGAAACTATTAGTTTGCATTTATAAGTCCCAGTGGCGGCTCGTCAGGTGAAGTAGGTGAAGGGGCTCTTTACCAAAAAATAAATAAAACCCGGAGGAAAGGGCCACGGTAAACTCCGATGGAGAATTATTATAAACACTCGTGCATTTTGGCGCGCCCCAGCCGACCGTGTCCGTTAGCTCAAAGCAAGTGAAGACCCAACGCCCAGCATGGCTTTAATATTCACCGTTGCTATGGTTACGTGACGTCAGTTACGCAAACAGCATGTAGCAAATTGCATTATGATGAAGGGCAATTTAAAAATAAATCAGTCGTATGCACCATTGTTTTGCCATTGGTTCACCTAACCTTAAGGTATTTATTTTGAGGCATCGCGAAACTTACGGTTATAGATATTGCTTTTACGTGATTAACTGTGTGATTAAAAAGTTTTGTTATTATTTTTCAGTTAATTCAGTAGTGTACTTAGTTGTGTGTTTTAAAAATGAACCCAATTAATCACATAGTTTGTAATTTATTGGAAACTCCATTCAGTCGTTGGACAGATGAGGATAAGAGAGACGTTTTGTTACACGGGTGTTTAGTCAATGATTGTTTATGTACCCGCACTATACCTAGCTCTTCACCATTTTTTAAGACCGCGAGCCGCCACTGATTAGTCCCATGTCGAGTCCTTACTTAGATACGGTATACTTGTCTGGGGTGGGTTGAATAAGATCACGTTACAACCCCTACAAATTCTTCAAAACTTTATCTTAAAAATAATATTCAAAAAACCCAAACTCTACCACACCTCTTTACTGTATTCTGAAGATATACTAAATGTTAGATGTCTCTATATTTTGACTGTTGGTAAATTTATGTTAAGGGTCAATAATTTAAACATTGCTCACAAACTAAATACTAGAAATAGATTGAGAGGAAACTTGTCCCTGTCACGAAACAAAACGATACTAAATTTGAAATCAATAACCTATTTAGGCCCAAAGGTATACAACTCTTTGCCCGTAAGCATACGCCAAATAAAAGCAAGTAAGAAATTTAATAAAGTATATTCTCGGTATATCTTTAATAATTTCGAAAATGTGTTTGCAGATTTATTTTAGCTTTGAACATGCCAGTGTTATCGTAACATTTCCGCCCTAAGTCTCTGGTGATATATTTGTGATTTTATTTGTTAGTAGGCTACAACTTGCCTCATTTTCCTTCTTTTCTTTTTTATATATTGTAATGTAGTTAAGTTTATATATTATTACGTACTTAAGTAAATCCATAACACATACGGGTATTTTAATACCTAGGTGTTCTTCTTATCACATTTATATTTGTGTTTTTATATTATATTGTATTATACCTACTGTATTTATGTATAAATAAAGTAAAGTTTGTCGTTGAGGAGATTTTCTAACTGTAATAGTTATTTACGATATAAGTGTTGTAAAGATTCATATTACAACACGAGATGTTAAAATTGTCAAACGAGGCGTCAGCCGATGAATGTAATATGAATTTACAATAAGAATATAGTACAAAATTGTATCTACTGATGGAAGTTTACCCTCTCATATAGAAGCAGCGGAAAACGAAGCGATCTCAAGTTTAGTTCCGACAAAATCCAAGGCGCGGTATGAGTTGGAGTATCAGAAGTTTGAAGATTGGTGCAAAGCTACAAATAAAGGAGGTGTCTGAGAAAATCCTTTTGGATTTCTTTTTCCGTAAAGCAACGCTCCCAGAAATCATCTATACTATGGACTCACTACTCAATGTTGAGAACTATGATTTCAGTCAAGAAAAATCAAGATATAATTGTTAATAATAAATAATTCTTCTAAAAAGTATGGTTTTATTTAACAACAAAATTTTAATAAAACCAGTATTTTTCATTACAGCACTAGTGCTGTAAAGGCATCTATTACAGCACTAGTGCAGTAATAGATGAGCTTACAAAACGATTTACAGAACTGTAAAATTCATATTACTAAATGAAAGTAGATAAACAAATATTTTTGGCGAATAGACAAAACAATGAAAATAAGTGGGGTTAGGAACAAAAAGCCCTATCTTCCTTCTTACTTTTACTTACTTACTTTTGTAAGAAGGAAGATAGGGCTTTTTGTTCCGAACCCCACTTTATCATGTCCCTTCTGGTAGAGTAAATACGACTTCGTTATGAAAATAAGTGATTTTAAAGTTCATTATTGCCATATTTAAGGGAAATATCAGTATAAAAGTGATAAAAATAAAAAAAAACCGATTTAATCAAAAAAATCAGGTTTATTGATTTATCAAAAAAATCGAAATTTATTGCAACTCTGTCTCCGAAAGTATTCGGAATATTTGAAATTTTCTTCCACCAAATTATTAAACCCCAAAATAGGCAATTTTGCCTTTACCATCTTCGTATCTTTTAACGGTTTCGAGATTCCCTTGTACGCACACGAATTTGTAGCACCCTGTATCGTGTAAGTCAATTACAACAATCGAAAACCTATACTACGACACTTGGCGCGGATAAAGTAAATAAGCCAACACAGCGCTTACCGAAAATCACCCGGCAAAACAAAAAAAATGGTGTCGCGAAAAAAGATCGCCAACAATTAGTCGCGCGAAAAAATATCGCGCACAATTGGGCGCGTATCAAATGGTCGCCGGCGAAAAAAGATCGCCGACGAAAAAAGGCCGCTTGCAATTGATCGCGCGTAAAAAGGGCGCGTAGGAAAATATCGATATGTGTCTTAGTTCCTTATTGCCCTGTTTTTCGACTTAACGAACAAATAGACCATAAATACCCCCCTCATTAAACCTTTATTTTAATCCGTTTTAATAGATTTGCACGTGAGAATTAAAATACCTTGAAATTCCAGAAATAAACAAACGATGGGATTACAAGTACTCCTAGTTATAAAATCCTTAACCATACGTGTACTTAACTTAATTGGTTTTTAAAAGGGTATAAGAACAGTTTGGCAAAATATCCTAGTTTATTATTCGTTAAGTTGTCGATTTGTCAGGATGGTGTTAACTTACGTAAAAAGTCAGAAAGGTGCCAATATGTTAGTGTACAATGGATGTATCCACAGAAAGGAAAAAATAATTGGTGAAAAGACAATATGGAAGTGTGGCCAATACAAGAAGTATAAATGTACCGGGAGAGTTCACACAGTGGGAGATGAAGCAGTGAAAAGTACAAACCACAACCACGTTGCAAAAGCATCCATAGTAGAGGCAAAGAGAGCTTGCAATAGAATAAAGGAATTAGCTCATCAAGTTGAACTAACCACACAAGGCATAATAGCTACTATTTCACAAGAAGTTTCTGTGGGCGCAACTGGGAAGTTACCTTCCATTCCATCCTTAAAGCGAACTATTCAGCACACACGGCAAAGAATCGAAGCTATCCCGGCAAATCCTAGAAATTTAACCGACCTTGCTATTTCGGAAGAATACACAAAAAATAGCAATGGCGAACCGTTTCTTTTATTCGATAGTGGTCCAAACGAGCTAAGAATTTTAATATTTTCCACCGAAAGAAATTTAAATTATATGGAGAGATGTGAACACTGGTATGCTGATGGAACATTTACATGCACTCCTCTATTGTTTGGTCAGCGGTATACAATCCATAGCGTACAGTATAGCAACGTTTTACCGACTGTTTTTGCTCTTCTTCCTAATAAAACAATACATACATTCGACTCTTCCAGAAATTAAAAAGGTTACGACCTACAACAATAATGGTGGATTTTGAAAGAGCAGCAATTAATGATATACAAGAAGAGTTTCCTAAAGTCAGAATCCGTGGCTGCTTCTTTCATTTTACGCAATGTTTGTGGAGAAACATGCAAGGTGCAGGCTTGCAACAAGTTTATACAGAAGACGCGAATTTTGCTCTACATCTGCGACAATTGGCAGCTCTGGCTTTCGTACCTGAAGAAAATGTTGTTGCAACATTCGAGAGCGAATTTTACACACACAATGAAAATTTACTATTGCCGTTAATAAACTACTTTGAAGATGTATGGATAGGTCGTTTGGATCGGCGACACCAAAGACGACAGCCGATGTTTTCACGAAATCTTTGGAATTGCTTTCAATTCATAGACGAAGATCTACCACGTACAAATAATTCTGTCGAAGGATGGCACAATAGCTTCTCCTCTGTATTAAATGCAGCACATGCAAATTTATGAAAATTTATCAATGGGTTGAATTCGTTTGAAAGTTTTGGATACGATTGATAGCTAATATTAAAATATTTTTAAATATTTAGCTATCAATCATACCCAAGAAAGGCTTTTCGAAATCCCTCATTGATTAACCATAAACGCTCTATCCATCTTGGTTGCACCAGCCTGTAGATATATTAATTTAAAAACTTTTCCTACGCGACCTTTTTTCGCGCGATCAATTCCGCACGCCCTTTTTTTGTCGGCGCTCTTTTTTCGCCGGCGACCTTTTGCTATGCGCCCATTTGCACGCGACTTTTTTTCGCGCGACCAATTGTTGGCGATCTTTTTTCGTAGATTCAAAAAAAATAGGTACAATCTTGAAAAACTTACTTGTAATTAGACAAAGTATTGTAAGGCGCAACGACAGGTACCGCAAACAACAATTCGTCACCTTCAAGTGGAATTCCTGTTAGAGTATTAATGACGTCAACATCGGCTTGAACTGTAGGTTCTTCGTCATCAAGATCATTTGGTTCCTTTGGCTGGGGTGGCCTAGGCACCCTCGGTTCCTTCTTGGTATTCTTGCCTTGCTGATCTTTGCCGCCCTTTTTCGATTTTTTTGTTTCCTTTTGGGTACCGGAAGACTAAAAACAAAAATTCTTTCATTTGAAAATACGCATTTGCTTAATATGTTTTATTCACGCAGTTATTTTATTCTCAGAAAACTTGACACCAAATTATCAATATACAGGGTGATTCCTAAGTTGATACTTCTTTTTTAGTGTGTATAGAAGGCATTAAAATAACATTTTCCAATACCTTTTTTCAAAAAACTTAGAAATAGGCGAGATACAGAAGTAAAAAATCTTAGTGCGGGCCTGGTTATCAAAATGTAGCCTGCTATACTTTATGTTGTTTTTGTCTTTTTATTTGGCAATCCGCTGCGGTGTGTTTTTCTGAAGCAAGTTAATTTTATATTGGTGACACGTAAAAATGGTAAAATTTTAAAACAATGAAATAGTATATCTACTATTTCATTGTTTTAAAAATAGGCGATATACAGAAGTAAAAAATCTCAGTGCGGACCTGGTCATCAAAATGTAGCCCGCTATACTTTATGTTGTTTGTCTTATCTGTCATGCAATTTACGGTGGTGAGTTATTTGGTAATCCGCTGCGGTGTGTTTTCCTGTAGCAAATTAATTTTAAATTGGTGACACGTGAAAATGGTAAAATTTGAAAACAATGAACTATGAACTAGTAGATATGGTTCTAATTTACGGTGAGGGTCGTCAGAGTGCGGCTGCTACTTCGGAATTATACGCAGAACGCTTTCCCTTGCGGGCTCATCCTACACGCAGAAGTTCTCTTAATGTTATTCAACGGGCAAGTTAGGCAGAACCGTATTTGACCCATAGTGTAATAAATGAATGTAAGTACCTCATTTTTAAGTTTTTTTTTTAAAAAGGTATTTGAAAATGTTATTTATTTGAATGCCTTCTATACACAGCTAAAAAAGAAGTAGCAACTTAGGAATCACCCTGTATAGTAATGTAACTGCATAAACTTTAGTTTAACTATCACTTTTTTGGTTTAAACTGAAGTGGCCTTAAGTGGTGATGAAATATAAGAGCAACCATATTTTATCAAAAATTTTAACAACTAAATTTCAAAAAAACATTAGGGGTGGAAAGTAAGAACGTATTTGTCTACATGACCCTAGGAAACACATTGTTTTTGGCGTTCTTGTGTACTTTAATGGAAAATACAGATACACAATACTACACCAGCCGATAATTTTATTTCTTGATTATGTACAATCTTAAAAAAAGCAAAAATTTTGTCAAATTGTCCCTTATTTATTTTTTTACTTTTATTTGGTTATAAATACCTGTAAAATTTCCATCCTTAACTTTCTTTCCTCCTCGTCTTGATCTTTATATTTTTCCTTAATTTTCTTAAGTTTGCTTTTTTGTCCTCTTTTAGATAGTTTTGTTGGTGGTTCAATAACTAAAAAAAAAATAAGCATAAATTTAATCATTATAATGCTAAAGATGTAAAACATTTTTAATAAAAGGCCCTCCTTTTAAACTGATGTTCAGGATTGATGATTGGTAGGGACCATTGCCTTAAATTGGTGCGTTCACATGCAGAGTGCACCTAAACCATCAGCAGACAGAAAATTTTTAAAAAAATACAGCAACCTATCATCGATCCTGACCATCAGTTGTGTGTGTCTGAAAGTGCCCTATGGGTTCTTTACTTTTTTGATTTTTGTCGCTTTTCTCTTTATAACTTGATTCACTGGCACCTCTACTTCTAGATTTATTTTGTGAAGGCTTTAAAACGACAGGTTTATTATCTCCCAGATATATAACATTTTCTTCATCCTCGTTTTCTTCTTTTATAACAGGTTCTATTAATATTTGCCTAAAATTCATTTGAAAAATTATTGACAATATTTTTAGAGATAAAATTTAAAAATTAAAAAGATGTTTTCATACTTTGTTCCGCCAAAATGTTGTATTTTAATCTGAGTGTCTGGATATTTGGATTCTTCCTCGCTGTCAGAAGAGTTACTATCACTCTGCGATTCTTTTTGGTCGGTAATTTCAATGTTTGAAACCGCATCGGTAATGTTTTCACTTTCTTCGGGTTTTTCGGTATCTGTTTCTTTTTTAATTTCATCCTCTAAAAAAAATTCCTAATGTTGGATTTTCCAATATGCAGTTATATATCTTATAATTTAGGTTTTAGTCTATAACTATGTTCTAATCAAAAAATCCCCAAAATTAAGCAAAATGTTTGCCAGTAGCATTGCTATATATATAGAAAGTTAGTTAAATGCAACGACGTGAAAGCAAAGATAGACCCCGCATTTCCCTTTATCAAAACAAACCGACAAGAACTAAAATGCATGCTACCATTTAGTTGCTGACGAATGAAACCATATGGAAGTAGTAGGGAATTTTTACGAGTGTATACGCTGTTGCCAAATGATTAAAAGATTCTCCTATTGTGGGTTTTATTTGAGCTCAAATAGGTATATTCTTTTTTCGCGGGGTGAATTCAACCAGTGGTGGAACTGATGAACTTATAATTGACTGCTGGTGGAATGACATCATCAACTGGTTGGTGAGTTATTTTATGATCTCCCTCTCTCGTTGATAAAATCTCCAGAAATCCACCATGAATAAAAGAACATGATTTATGTCCAACCGGTAATACAATAGGCAATTTAAGAACGCGATTCGGCTCAACCGGTGCCACCGGTGAACAACCGGTGGACTCGCTGGTGAAAAAAAGAATATGCCTAATTAAACCCATCGTTGGATTGCTTAAAACATATTCTAACCTCAAACTAGTCAAAATACTAATAACGACAAACATTTCGAGAAAATTTCTCATAGAATGACAGCTAAGAGAGCCTCTGTGACTGCCACCAGAGATGGTATTCTAGTATTCCTAATAATTAAGCACATTTTCATGAAGTACCTTTTTACATAAATCGAACTGAATTCACGTAGCGAATTAAAAATTTCACCAACCCACGTATGGAGTTCGATTATTCAAGGCCGAGTTGGCATATTTTGTAATTGTATCCGTATCAAGATTTACATGAAAACCGCAACAGAATCGAACTTGGAACGTGAATGTCAGTTTGACATAACTTAACCTAACTTTTGAGGTGAACTACTGTACAAATTAATTATAAAATAGTTATCTTATCAAAACGGTTTGAGTATACTACATAGTCATCTATTCTTCGTGAATTCGGGAAGTAAATATATATTTTAAAACATAGCGAATCAGCATAACGATGACATTTTATAATTGCCTTTAACATACAGTCAACGAAAAGTCATAATAAAATATTTAGCATAAAAAAGTGCCATAAGGAAGTGCTTCTTGTTTATCAAAATAATCAATATTTTGTCGTAAGAAAAACAAAAACAAAAATTGATATAACAATAACTGTCAAAAATATGTTTACCATCGCTTTCATCTAATATTTCAACTTCAACATCTTCGTCTTTGCTTGATTCACTTTCTTGTCTACTTAGCTCCCCATCTTCACTTTGTGCCAGTACCTTCCTTTCGCCTAAAATAATTAAATTGACAATTTATAAGATTAAAACCTTTTAAGTTATTAGAGACATCAATTTTCTACGTTTTTAACAAATCACCCTGGATGGATCTGGTAAATATCTAGTATACGCACACCGCGCCGATTTAAATGATTTTTTCAGGAAAGGCAAATTTTGACACGTAGATTAGGAATCCGAAAACGAAATTTATCGGAAAAGCTTAGTTTCCGAGATATTTCCATCTTAAGTTACGATTTTCCACAGGTCTGTAAGGATTTTTGCCATTTTTCAGTCAACTCTCATTACTTTTTATGTTACACAGAATATATCAATATAAAGTGTTTAGATATAAGCGAAAACAAACACATTTCACAGAGAAAACGCGCATATTCCTTCTTGAAATTCGGATTTTCCACTGTTTTCATATCAAAACTACTTTTTGACTGCAAGCGACGCTGATTGGCCAACGAGGTTAGGGTAGGTTTTAGATTTTTTGTTGGTATTATTTGGTGCAAAATTTTTAAAATTTGAATACATTTTTAGTGCCGCGTTTAATTTTTCATTCTTTTGTTTTTAAACGACGCTAAAAACTGAAGTGCATTCCATCTTTATTTTAGGTTAAATTGGATCTTAACGGTAAATAGGCATTTTAGGCCAAGCGGTGGGTACAAAATAAGGGGTTCTACTCGCAAAAGGTCGGAGAGAAATGAAATTTGGTGGGATGGTAGAGATAGGTTCTCTGATAGTCCACCTGAGTTTGCGACCTCGGGGGGTTGCCGCTCGAGGGGTGGGGGGATGAAAACTCTGACTCGCGGCGCCTGGTGCAAAATACAACCCTTGGGGTAGGTGGTATTGAAAAAAAGTTCAAATATAATATGTAGAGAACAAAATTGTGCACAACTTTGATTCTTTACATTTTTTGGCTCCGACCAATAGTTTTCGCTCCACGGTGCGCCAAAGTTGGGGGGTAGTTTGCAATTTTTAACAAAATCATAATTTAATCGCGGATTAAGACAAAGATGGCTACCAAACCATTCTGTAATATTTTTTTAATATAAGAGTATGGTTTTCTAAGTAAGCAGATGCCTGATTCGATACATTTGATCTTATATAATAAAAGATATGATTTTAAGAAGTGCGCCTTACATACTATCGATATGGGCATTTTTTATTTATCATGATCTACGGTCAATATTTTCTTATTATGTTGACCTACGTTATTCGTAAGTTCTAAAAATAGAAATATAATATTCTTTCTTCTAGATACACAGAACAATTATTATTCTAATATAAGCTTCAGCTTTTATGACAATGTATGTTATTTTCACTTTCGATTTGATCCCAAAATCCTGGTGCCGCCCATAATTCTTCTTTTGGTACAAGGTGTTAAAAAATAAGTAATTTTTGATGGCTGTACAAAAGTTCAAAATCTGGTACATTTTATGTTTGTGATTTGTACAATTTCTTGATACCCTCTGGCAACACTGCGTGTCAGTATTGTGGCGGTCATAGATGAGTGCAGTGCACATCATGGCGTCATTCGATCAAATTTGTTTCATATGTGAACAAACATTGTGCGACGGAGATACCGTAGTGGTTAAAGCAAAAGGCTTGAATACATTAAGGAGATCTAGCCAATTGCGAGAAGACGACAAAAGCGATACCGTGTTGGTAAATCAACAAACAGTTACTGTGCATGACGCGTGCCGCAAACGTTATATAAATCCTAAACTAATTACATCATCGAAACGTAAAAATCGTGATGATCCAGACAGTGCTTGCGCTAAAGAACCTTAGACTTCGCGACGGTCTGTGGTGCCGCAATTTGATTTTAAAACTAATTGTTTTTTTTGTGATACGTTGATAAACAAGGAGGGTTTAAAGAAAGCGAGACTATCCAATCGGGACCCCATATACGAGGTGCGGACCTTAGGAATGAAACAAAAAATTCTGGCGTATGCTGAAAAGCGCGCAGATGATTGGGATGGAGCAGTTGCGCATCGTCTCGCGAATATTGCTGATTTAGTTGCAGTAGAGGCTCGGTATCATAACTCATGCTTCATAAAATTCCATCGTAGAGCCGCTGAATCCTTATCAGACAAAAGGAGAGGTTATCGACCAGCAACAAACGTGGATGAAGCTATGGAATATATTTATAATTTTTTAGAAGAAAACACAGAGGAATGCCAGTTTTGCCTAGACGATCTAATGAATTCAATCGAGGGAGAGTATCGACCTGATGTGCGAACGATACAGACCCGATTAGTGCAAAAATATAACGACGACATTATAATTGTGCAGCGCGGTAGCCGGTCGCCAATCGTGTGCTTTAAAAATACGGGATTTAAAATTGTAACAGAAACATGGTATAATAACCGAAAAGAAAGTACTCTAGATGAACGAATTCGTATAGTTCAGGCCGCTGCAGCAATCATCCTAGAAAGACATTCGTTCACAGGTCTATGCAACTACGGAGTATCCACCATCGGCGAATTTTTTACAGGACGTACATACAGTTGTTCCGCAGTCTTTGCAAACTTTTCTTCACAACCTTATTGTGAAACACAAGCGTGGGTCCCTAAATAAGTGGGAAATTAGAGTCATTCCATTATAGCAGCCGCACGACCGAGGTCATTTTTATCAGCACTACTACTTGGCGTCGGGGCATTTCTACACACTAAGTTTGGTTCTAGACAACTGTTAGAAGTGATGTCTTCTTTAGGTTTTTGTGCCACATACGATGAATGTGTACTCTTTGAAAAATCTGCCATTATGAGTCCACCCATTGCTATCGAACCTAATGCATTTGTACAATTCATATTCGATAATGCGGATTTCAATACAAACACACTTGACGGACTACACACATTCCACGCAATGGGTGGCATTCAGTGTCTCACACCAGGGTCCGCTGTTATCCCAGATGAACCAATTCCTCGGCTTACCAAAATACCTACAGCGAAAATGGTAGGGAAAATTGGTAACATCCCAATTCTATAAATCATATATTTTATTATATAAGATCAAATGTATCAAATCGGGCATCTGCTTACTTAAAAAACCCTACTCTTATATTAAAAAAATATTACAGAGAGGTTTGGTTGCCATCTTTGTCTAAATCCGCGATTAAATTATGATTTTGTTAAAAATTGCAAACTACCCCCTAACTTTAGCGCACCGTGGAGCGAAAACTATTGGTCGGAGCCAAAAAATGTAGAGAATCAAAGTTGTGCACAATTTTGTTCTCTACGTATTATATTTGAACTTTTTTTCAATAGCACCTACCCCAAGGGTGCTATTTTGCACCAAGCGCCGCGAGTCAGAGTTTTCATCCCCCCACCCCTCGAGCGGCAACCCCCCGAGGTCGCAAACTCAGGTGGACTATCAGGGAACCTATCTCTACCATCCCCCCAAATTTCATTTCTCTCCGACCTTTTGCGAGTAGAAATCCCCCACCGCTTGGCCTATTTGCCAATATAATAAATTGTATAAAATTTCTTAGATCTTCTATCTTTTAGAAAAGAAAAAACGCAGCATTTCAAAAAAATACAAACTTAAAGATATAAATTTGCCTTTTAAAAACAAAGAGAGGAAAAAAACGTGCCTAAGATTTATTGAAATTTTAAAAAATCATACTAAATAATACTAACAAAAAATCTAAAACTTGCCTTAACCTCGTTCACCAATCAGCATCGCTCGCTGTCTAAAAGTAGTTTGAATGTGGAAATAGTGAAAAATTTTAGTTTCAAGAAAGAAAATGCGCGTTTTCTCTATGAAATGTGTTTGTTTTCACTGATATCTGAATACTTAAGTTAGTATATATCGTGTGGTGAGAGTTGGCTGAAAAATGGTTAAAACCCGAACAAACCCGTGAAAAATTGTAACTTAGGAAAGAATCTATATCTCAAAAACTAAGCTTTTTAAAAAAACATATGGAAAAACAAAACACCAGAAACTATTCCTGGAGCAATAATCTGGTACACAGACAGCTCCAAAACCAAAGAGGGAACCGGAGAGGGGATAAGAGGGAGTAAGACCGGAGAAAAATGCGATTTTCTCTCTGGGAAAGTCTTCCATAGTGTTTCAAGCAGAAATCTTACCTAAATGTTTTTCTACACATCCATCCTCCAGCCTGAACAAAAAGCTCAATCCAAGAATTAAATGCGAAGGGGGTAAAAAGTTCTTTTTACCCCTGACCATGAAACTACCTAAAAAAAGTTTATTTTTATCAAAGCAGTATGAACTAAAAAACTTTTAAGCAAATTATATAATCCTTAAATGTATAATATCTAGTTAATGAAAACCTCAAGGCCTTTTTTTCACAAACTAATTTGACAGATACCTACTGATTTCGGCTCTCTCTCACACAGCCATTATTAGTCCCACCAAAACTACAATTATCGGAGAAAAAACAACCGCAAATGTGTAAGAAATTTTAAATTATTTTTTAAAAACATTATCAAAAAAAGTAAAACCAGGACTGAACAGGGACCTATTTCTTGAGTTTTCCTGTATTTTTGTTAAAACCAATATAGCCTAAAACTTGCATAGGATTTCCTATATTTCCAACCACGATGCACCACCCGGTATATTATAAAATTTTATATAAAATATTTTTATAATTTACCTGTTGTTAAATACTCTCCTGTAGGGGCTGTTTTGCTAACTTGATCACCTTGCACCCAATAGGCATTTGTTACAACTTTGGCCTCCCAAGCAACGCTAACAATAAAACAATAAAAATACAGTTATAATTGTTATAATAAATTTCTTTCTGAAGGTTATAAAAATAATATAATAAGTTTATTTTCAATATTTATAATACAGTACAATATCGGTAACGTGAACACAAAAAATTCTAAGGAGTTCATATTAACGGAACGTTTATATTAGCGAAGTTTACAAAAAATACATATAAATACATATCTAACAACTATTATTGTACCTAGCATACTACATAGTGTTGCTTTTTTCCTTAATTGAGCAAACTGAAGAAATGCATTTTGATTTTCCCTTTACATTGACCACTCTGTAGTATGAACAGTGTTATTCATACTACAGACTGGTCAATGTAAAAAATATTATGTTCATATTACTGAGTCGTTCATAAGAGTGCATATTCATATTATCGCGATTGTACTGTGCCGTTCTGCCCTTCTTTCGAATTAGGCTTTTACCTCTTCGTTCGCTGCCAGGGCCATTCCTGAGGGGACCTACAGTTTAACGTGGGTTCCGAACCACGATCCTCAGTCATGCGACACCCCCCAAGGGCTATCAACCCTTGGTTTATTGCCATTGCATGACCTACCGATTGGGGAGTGTGTACCTTCTTCCGCACCCTACGAGATGTCCGATCTCATCCGGCCTGGTTACCGGCGTGAATGGGGTGGGTTGGAAGATGATACCTTTTACACTCTTCCCTGCATTCTTAAATCCACTAAATTTCGGACATACTTTTTTTATTATATGTATGCCCACTCCGGGAATCGAAACCGGGTCGGCGCGGTCGAATGCCAGTACCTCTATCCCTGAGCCACAGCCGAGGTCCGCGCTTGTACTGTATAATAAATATTTATCTTCCTCAATAAACTTTTTCTTTGATCCACCGAAGATGTGCTTGTTAGGGGCAAATCTTAGTATTTTAAATTATAAATATATAAGAATATTGAAATATGTTTTTAAATAATTGTTAATATCATATAAAAGTTAAATTGCAAATAAAAATGTATATACAGTGTGTCCAAAAAAGTATGCAACATATGTAAAAGTTTTTTATTACCGATTTCTCAGAAAATTTTATTCTTGATAAAAGTTGGTGCATGCCTTGAAACTATAAATGCATATTTCACATTTCACCTGCGGCTAATAGTAAGGGAGCAAATGCCATTTTTTCGAAATTGCATTAAGAGTAAAGTACCTTACAAATTAAAAACATAGCCCAAATACGAAATTTGAGTTACGTGTCTCAATTTTAATTTTTTTTTTAATCTCTAATTTCCACTAAACGGTATGCCTCTGGTAGGTTTTTGGACTTTAGCGTACTGGGTGAAAATGACAAATAAATTAGTAGTTATTTCTAGTACTATGAATAGGGTTGAATTTTATTATAATTTAGTTTCGAACAGAAGTTGGCTAAAATGTGTTTAAGTAGGGGTGCAACACGCTTATATCTAAACCGACCCGGTTCATTGAAAAGTTTTTAAAAGTTTGCAACTACTTAATGCATTTTTATTATAAACCCACGTTTAAGTTATTTGATAAATATATTAAAATTGCGTAAACGAAAAATCGACCAGAGGCGTACCGTTTAGGAAAAATTAGAGATTAGAAAGAAAAAAATTAAGACACGTAACTCAAATTTCGTATTTGGGCTATGTTTTTAATTTGCAATAACATTTCCATATAAAATTTTGCTGTATTTCTAATAACTAAGGTACTTTACTCTTAATGCGATTTCGAAAAAATGGCATTTGCTCCCTTACTATTAGCCGCAGGTGAAATGTGAAATATGAATTTATAGTTTTAAGGCATGCACCAACTTTTATCAAGAATAAAATTTTCTGAGAAATTGGTAATACAAAACTTTTACATATATTGCATACTTTTTTGGACACACTGTATATATATAAACGCAGTTTTTTGAAAATATATATATATATATATATCTATCCTACTAGTGCCTTTTTCAGGTTCATTCGGGTTTGGTAAGGTTGAGTGCCCCGTTTGTGTGTATTTTAAATTATCTGTTTCTGATATCCATGTTTTTAGTTGGACTTTTTATTTCTTTAATGAAATATGTTTTTAATTTTTGTTGGTAAATAATCATTTAAATAAAAACATAAATATTTAAAAAAATGTTGTCCTATGGACTTATTTATTTTAGATTTTATGGTTATTTTATTTTTATGGCGTGTATTATAATTATGGTTTTTAAATTGTATAGGATTTTTATTTTTAAATATGTATATTAAGATTTTATAAATGTAAAGTTGTCTAATGTTAATTTTTTTTTGTTTCAGAATATAATTTTATTGAAGGATAAAGATAATCTTTATTAAATATTATTTTTAGAAACCTTTTCTGTAATATTTCTAATTTTTTAACAAAGTTCTATTTATTACTCCCCAACCTAAAATTCCGTAATTTAAATGAGTTTTAGCTAATGCATAGTATAATATTTCCATATGTTTCACGTTCAAAATTTGTTTAATGTTTCTAAAAATTGGTAGTAAACGTCTTAATTTTTTAATCAAATATTCTATGTGAAAATTCCAATTTAATTTACTGTCAAAGATTATTCCTAAATATTTTACTTGATTAACTTTCAAAATTTAAATGTCATCATTTATTTTAATACTATTCATATTTTGTGGTATGTTATTTAGATTTAAAGTAAAAGGAAGATAATTAGTTTTATCAAAATGAATTGTTAATAAATTTTGATCAAACCAATTTGTTAAGTTTTTATTACCTGTAACATATTGCCATGGTTCCAGCTTCATTTAATGTTTTTGGAGGGACTGGTTGGCCAGTCGGATTCTTTATGATTACACTAGCTGCACCATGAATGTCAGCGTGAACATATATATCCGTTGGTCTCATATACCTATAAAATTTTAAGATACAGGGTGAGTCCTAAGTTAATACTTATTTTTTATCTGTGTATAGAAGGCATTAAAATAAACAACATTTTCAAATACCTTTTTTCAAAAAACTCAAAAATAAGGTATTTACATTCATTTATTACACTATGGATCAAATACGGTTCTGCCTAACTTGCCCGTTGAATAATATTATGAAAACTTCTGGGTGTAGGATGAGCCCGCAAGGGAAAGCGTTCTGCGGATAATCTCGAAGCAGCAGCCGCACTTTGACGACACTCACCGTAAATTAGCACCATATCTACTAGTTCATTGTTTTCAAATTTTACCATTTTCACGTGTCACCAATGAAAAATTAACTTGCTTCAGAAAAACACACCGCAGCGAATTGCTCAACACCACCCGTAAATTGCATGACTAATAAGAGATAAGAAAAATAACATAAAGTATAGCGGGCTACGTTTTGATGACCAGGCTCGCACTTAGATTTTTTACTTCTGTATCTCGCCTAATTAAGTTTTTTGAAGAAAGGTATTTGAAAATGTTTATTTTAATGCCTTTTATGCACAGCTAAAAAAGAAGTATCAACTTAGGAATCACCCAGTATAATTATTAGCACGACCATTATCGACGACAATAATAAATGAAATCATTGACTAGTCATTAAGAGTATAGAATGGCCTGGTAACAATACATTACCTTTTTACTATAAGTTCATTCTGTTGTTGATCTCTACCGGCAATTACTAAATAATTCTCAGAACTAACGAACCAATAAAACTTTTCAAACCAATAGACTTTTCTAGCCTTGTTTATGTTTGTGATAGTTTGAACATCTTTTAACGTCTGTTTCGTCTTCCTTTCAGCTGATTTTAAAGCTTTTATTTGCGACTCTACGGTTTTTTGCTGCTTTTTGGCTGCGGTACGTTTTTGATCATAATATCTAAAGAAGAAAACACTACAGTTGAAAATAGAAATACAACAAAAGAAAAAAAATTTTGATATAACATAATATTTCTAGATGCTTTACATTCAACAATGTTTTCATCTTTCTAAAAATCGGTAGTGGACTTCTTATAATGCTTTCAAAACATTTTTAATATTTCTAAAAATTGGTAAAACTTCTTAATTTTTTAATCAAATATTCTACATGAAAATTCCAATAAAATTTTCTGTCAAAAATTATTTCTAAATATTTTACTTGATTAATTTTTTTAATTTAAATTTTAATACTATTCATATATACAGGGTGTCCCAGATAAGGATGCACTCTACAGGGCTCTCGTAAAAAAGTTACACCCTACTAAATTCTGCAACATTGTGTTCAAATTAAAAAAAACTCCTAATCCTTTCGAAGATATTTGGGCAAAAAAGAATTTTTTTGTGATTTCGTTTTTATTTTTTTCTGACTCTATTTGAAGAGATACGTTAAATAAAAGTTTACATTCTCATTACTTCTTTTTCTCCTCTACAAGTTGGTGTAATCAGATATTTAATTCGACGTTTCATTTTTTCAAAACATCATCAAATTTGCTTTTTTAAATGGTCGGGAAATTATATTATATATAATTTATAATTCCTCTCCTCCTTTATAATTCAACGACCTATCACACCTAATATATTAATTCCCCGTACTGTACCTTCTAGCATTAGCAAAAGCTGTCAAATCCAAATCCACATCAATGACCATCGATGGAATTTTGTCTTCGTTCTCTTCATTAGAAGCATCACTGTCAGGTGGTTCAGCATAGGGGTCGTGTAAAAGCATGCTTATGTGGTTTATTTCTAATTTCAATTTTGTTATAGTTGCCGCTAAAGGATCGCCTTTAGTGGCAGCTTCTTTTACGAGTTCCTCAATATCAGTCCAGGATAACTGAAAAAAATATATTTTATAAACAGGGGCGTCCATAGGGGCCGTAAGGGGGACAGTCTTCCCCCTCCCTCGATTCTGGAAATTTCTGTTTAATACAGTGGCAACGTTTTCCATTTTTCAAAAATATTTTTCCTCTACTTCTAGCAAATTTCAATATTCAAAATATCAATTTTGAAGTAAAATTATACAGGGCTATGGCAGTTAATCTACAGAAACCAATAAGATTATCGGGGATGTATTATTACCTTCGTGGAAACACTGGGATTCTGGGAAATTACCTGATGTTATTTGCTTACCTGGTTGGCAATTAACACCTGCACAGATATTATAGCTTTATCTACCAACTCTTGATTCCTAGTTATTAGCTCAGCTTTCAGCTTGTCTTGTTCTTGAATCTTTTCCAATGCTATCAAACGTTGGTCATGATCTTTTCTAACATTGTCAAGTTTTTTCATCGCTTCTCTTTCTTGTTGAAGAGCTAAAACCAGAAAAGTAGTATATGTCTTTAACATATCTTACAAAATAAATGGTGTCCTAAATGTATGTAGATACAATTGGGTAAATAAAAAATATATACAGGGTGGCCCATTTGTCTGACAAAGTAATATACCGTCTCTACTATTAAAGATATCAAAAAAAAGTTTTTATAAAAGTTATTAGGTATAAAAAAATATATGTTCTAAAATTATTTTTAAATATACAGGATGGTCCAGAAAAGTAGGACAATAAAAATATATTTTAGCATTTTCTGTTTCCTTACCAAATTATCCATATGACGCCATATTTCATTTTTTAATTTTTTGCAACGTTGCCAAACAAAATGCAAAATTTTTAAAATTTTGGAAAAAACATGATAGTAAAAAATTACCTGTATTTCTCAATAAGAGTATTGAAAATCGAAAATTTCTTACAAGCTCTTAAGTTTAGGGATAGAAAAACTGTCTTAAATCTTTAAGTACCCTACATTTTGTACAGGGTGTTTTCTGCCGACATCCAAATACACAAAATTTTAAAATATAATAACTCTGTTTTTTTTAAATGAAACACCCTATATTTTTAGGCTCATCTGATAGATATTGTAAGTATCTTTTATTATTGTTAAATCATACCTATACCTAAATTTACTAGTTTTGCCAATTTTTTGATTTTAATTTAACTTTTCGTGGAAAAAACTATAGTTTTTATTTTTGTAGTTAGCCACGACCAGCAAAGTCAAAACAAATGTAATTGAATATAATGTCATATTAAAATAAATTGATAACTATAATTAAGTATTTATTTAATTAAATCAAACTTATTTTTTATTACGCAACTTGATATTGAAAAAAGTTCACAAACATTTAAATTGTGTAAAACAACAACATTAGACTGAACTCACAAAAGACGAGGTTTCGCGTCGTTTGTTCTCGGTTCAGTGATAGTCAATAAATAATTTTTTAAATAATTTGCAGTATGTAAAATTTTTAAATTATTTACATCTGGGAAACAATCCTGTATCCGAACAGTGTTTAGCGAAATTGGAATTTTCTTTGTTTAACAAGTAAGAAGTCTTATGTTCATTATATCGGATATTAAAATTTCTGTTTGACCTATATATGAGCTATTACATTCTGTACAACTTAGCAGAATGTAATAGCTCATATATAGATCAAACAGGAAGAAATTTGAATATCCGATATAATGAACATAAGACTTCTTATCTTTTAGGCAATATTTGGCATAGGTTTTTTTCTTGTGACATTTCTAAGCAATTTCCCTTTCGATTTCCCCTTTCTTTTTCTTCCATTCAAACAGTTTTTCTTCTATTCCTTTTATGGTCATAGTCACGCTTCCTGTTCTGTCAAACCTGTCCATTAATTTTTCCTAAGCTGGTTTATTGGGTTGTCGTCTGTCTGGATATTCCCCATGATAAAGTTTTATTGCCAACAAAGCATTTTTGTCACTTACACCAAGAATGTAAATCATATAGCATTTCGGTACTTGAACAAATAATTTTTTACATGAATGTTAAAATTAACGGCCAGCGCCTAGATTATAAGAAGACCTCGTCGAAAAAATATTACTATTAATTTGATATTATATTCAATTACATTTGTTTTAACTTTGCTCGTCATGGCTACCTACAGAAATAAAAACTATAGTGTCTTTCACGAAAATTTAAATAAAAATAAAATATTGGCAAAACTAGTAAATTTAGGTATAGGTATGACTTAACAATAATAAAATATACTTACAATATCTATCACATGAGCCTAATAAATATAGGGTATTTCATTTGAAAAAACAGAGTTATTGTATTTTAAAATTTTGTATATTTGGACACAACAGAAAACACCCTGTATAAAATTTTAGGTACTTAAAGATTTTAGAGTTTTTCTGTCCCTAAACTTACGAGCTTATAAGAAATTTTTGATTTTCGATGCTCTTATTGAGAAATACAGGTACTTTTTTACTATCATGTTTTTTCCAAAATTTTGCAGTTTGTTTGGCAACGTTGCAAAAAATTAAAAAACTAAATATGGCGTCATGTGGATAATTTTGTAAAGAAACAAAAAATGCTAAAATAGATATATAGGGTGTTCCATTTAAAAAAAGTATATTTTTATTGTCCTACTTTTCTGGACCATCCTGTATGTTTAAAAATAATTTTAGAACATATATTTTTTAATGCCTCACAACTTTTATAAAAACTTTTTTATGATATCTTTAATAGTAGAGACAGTATATTACCTTGTCAGACAAATGGGCCACCCATTATTTTTAAAGATTTCTTATAATAGTCATAGTACTACCTACCTTTAAGTTCTAATTTTTGGCTTTCTGCGCTAGAGAAAAATTCATCGACTGCTGTACAAAAACTATCAAATTCCTTAAATGGCATTGAAGAATGTTGTTGAAATAGAATCGGGTGAAATTCTTGATTAGAAAAGAAATATTCTTTTTCACTGGAGTCTGCTTTAGGTCGTTCTTCTTTCTTTTGAATTATGTATCCCTATAAATAAAAATATTATAATTGGAACTTTACGAGATGGAAGCGCATAGCGGGTTCCGAGGAACATTGCAAACTTTTGCTGACTTTTTCATTAGGTTATAAGATAAACAAGGATAACTTAGAACCATCGTGTGTCAAGTACAAGTCAACTTTTGCTGTTACAGAATAGCAAAAACTGACCGGTTCATACAAAAACACAATGTCAACAAATATGACAAAAACTTCTTTTGTTCCAATCTTTTTTACAGGGTGTCCAACCGGGAATCTCCTCGATCTATATATTATGAGATACTATACATTTTTTTTTGTTGTTGCTGGGGTTGGCGGAAGAGCCAGTATACTTAGGCCTATAAGGCCCATGGTATCCCCTATTGTCTGGGTAATGTCAGCCAGACGGAACCTACAGCTTAGCGTGGAATCCAAACCACGTGTACACACTAGTTTATCCTTTTTTACGTCCCCAGAGGTCCTCTGCGCCCTTCTCTCTAGGTCCCGATATTAAAATTTTATAATAGCATACTTACTGCATTCTTTTATACACTTAAGTTCAGAGCATACTTTTTTTATTAAGCATATGCCCACTCCGGGGATCGAACCCGGACCGCCACATTCGAATGTCAGTAACTCACCATGGAGCCACTGCCGCAGTTTAGGGAAAATTGGAAAATTTGAAAATTTTATTTTTCAGCATTAGCACATACTTAAAAATTTTGATAATATAGTAATATTTGAATTTGAATGTTTTTATAATGTCGGCATCCCCTAATGTAAGTTCTAGAGAAACAAATATTAACAACCTTACAAGAATGGTAAACTAAAATAATAATATAAATAAAAAATAATTATAGGTATTTAGGATACATGGAAGTTACTTACCAAGATCAAATGTGGCCATTGCAGAAGAAAATGCTGTTGGTGTTTTTATTTTTTCAATTCTTGACATCATTGTTTCCATACCAGTGGCTATTTCTACCGGTGATTTTCCATTATCAAATCCAATTAAAAAAGAAATAATTTCGGCCCTAACACAATAATTTTAGAATACAGTTGGAGAAGCAAACAAGACCCCACCCACGCGCCTGACGTAAGCACCTCCTCTAATTGACCCGTTTAAGTTTCACTTTACTTTTGCCCCGAGTTGCCTCCATTAACATTAGCATACTGTCAAATGTCCATATATAGATTGAGGCGGTTCCCGTCGGGACACTCTGTATATTTAAGTATACTTTTCACAACTTACCTTTGAGTGTTGTTTCTGGGCAGTTTTAAAAATGGTGTCAGCATCTACAATCGCATCTACTAATTTATCAATGTCCTTGGTTATGTCAAATGTTTTCCCCAATTTGGCAGAGTTTGCTATTCCTTGTTTCAGCAGAACATGATCCAAAAGAGCAGGACCATATTCTAAACA
Source organism: Polydrusus cervinus (assembly GCA_935413205.1). Classification (NCBI taxonomy): domain Eukaryota; kingdom Metazoa; phylum Arthropoda; class Insecta; order Coleoptera; family Curculionidae; genus Polydrusus; species Polydrusus cervinus. The sequence continues at coordinate 28,132,894 of OW284510.1, read as the reverse complement.
GTAACAACAGTGATGGTAACATAACTTTGTAGCAGTCATTTTAAAAATATTTTTTAAAAATTATTAAAATATTGATATCTCTCAATAGGTAGCAGAACTGCAGAGATTTTTTTATTACCTAAATTTGATACCAAAACTTTTTTTAATGGATCTCCTGGTTTTCCCTTTTCTAAAAGTCCCATAATTTTTTCTTTACTTATCTCCTCTATTTCTCTTGCCCTATCCTGTGGATATTTTTCTCTAACAGCAAATTTAACCTTATCACCCTCGGTATGGGGTCTTAACACATACAAAATGGTCATTTCATAATCGGTCAGCATGATGTTTCCTCTGTCAAAGAGTTCAAGTATCACATGGTATGCTGCCTCTCCCGATCCAAATTGCAAGTCTATAATACGATCAGTACCAAGTTGTGCAATAATTTCAATTCTCTTATTTTTAAGATGTTTTCGTAACTAAAAAAGAAGCCCCACAAAATGAAGGTTGTTTTTATTTTCTTAGCATTATTATCATGTCATCAAAGCGCATGCTTTCAGGATATCTTGTTTGAAATTACACCTAATGTAAAAAGGACTTAGATGTATAACTGGAAATTGCAAGAATTAAATTTTTTTAATCTCTACAGTTAGGTAGGTACAGCTTTGTGTGCAGTATTAAAATGTTTTTTAGGAAGAACATAAATTCAAACAGAAAACTCAAATGGCACAATATAGAAGGTTGAAGCATTAATAAAAACAACAAAGTAATTTTTTAGGTTTTTTTTACTTATTAAAAAGTTAGTAGGTACCTAATTAACATGTTCTGGCTTCTTTGATACAATTTATCCAAGTCACAAGCATGATAAAGATCTACCAATATTGCACAATTAAGTTATTGCAGTAATTATTGACTCACCTTCATGCTAAATCCACAGGGAGCTACATTTTTGGGCCATTCAAAATGAGTAGTGTGAATTCGATTACCAGATTCAAGCAGTAAAACTTGCTTCTCTTCATTTCGCTGGAACCTTATTAAATAAGTTTTGTTGTCTATGTCGTATATATTGTTTACTCGCATGCCAATCAGGCTAAAATTATAAATCAAACGTGTTAAATTGTTGAGTGTTTTTGCCTAGTTCCTGACGATAAATATGTTTCATTCCGTCTTACCTTTGCAATTCTGTAACTACACATACGATATCGTATGTGTTAAATCGGGTCTTCATTTTGGATCTTGAACTTATGTAGGTACTTCTTTTTAAAGAATATTAAACTAAATTAATTACAATAACTCATTAAATCCCTGAAAACACCAACAAGAAATTTTCTATGAATATGAAATGTCAAAGTCAAATTGACATGAAAATTAAAATGACAGTTTACTTGTCAAAAAACATGTGAGTTTCCGAAAATAGACGAACTTTAGTACATGGGTGGGCACTGGGCAAATTGTTTTTTTTTATTATTATTATTTTTTTAATATATAACACAAATTAAAACGATATTAGACTTTGCTGCAGATGAGGTTTTAACTTAGAAAAAAAACATCAGTTGTTCCACAAGGTTTGTGGTGGTTGAGTTACGTAAATACTATAAAACAAACCCTAATAGTTTTAATATATTCTACGCCTCTGTCTAATTCGGTAAAACTCCGAAAATTTCATTCTTAGCCCGTCACAACTAGATGGCAGGCAACTCTAGGCAGGTTTAATAACGGAAGATATTAGAAATCGAAAATCTGATTTAAATATTTACGGCAGTTATCTATGATGTCTATGAGTAGTTTTCAGTTTTATGCCTTCTGCATGATACAACATGGGCCTTCTGTAATCTCACCATTAAAATTACAAAACGTATAAATTTTCTTTGGCTGAATTTCGATAGATGAAACCGTAGCATACAGATTCCTATTTTATCCTCATTAAAATTATTGATTAATTCAAGGTAATATTTTCGTTGATAGATGCCACTATCCACCCTAACTATTCTCCATTTCTTTCTAAAGCATTTTTATAACAAAGATAGATAACAAAAAGTTCTTCATTCGTTTTGGAAATCGTCAAAATTCGTCATTTGCTGGTTGAACTCGGTGTGTGTGATTTTATTGTGGTGCGGCGAATTATCGTTGTTTCGCGATATATTTGTTTAAAAAGTTTATAATGATTTTAGTGTAAAGTTTGCAAATTTATGAATGAAAACTTTTAGGAATAAGTGACATTTCAATGCAGACGACCATGGTCGAGCTGGATTTCAGCTCCGTGGGTGAGTATTTTATGTAAATGTTGCAGAAATCGCCACCCTTGATTACTAAGGGCGGTATTGACATTTTCCCAGTCAGGAGTGTTTTGTTTCCCTTTTGATAGGGTTTTGTTTTTCCGAACAGAATGGCTTATTGTTTGGTTTAATTTCATTGTGAAGAGAACCGTCCTTTTCATTAGTTTTTTTTCTCGAATGGAAATGGTTATAAGATATAGGTATTGCCAATGATAAAACTGAAACAATTTTAAAAATAAAAGCTGAATTAGCGTAGATGGTAGCAGATGACAGGCTCCCTTTAATCTGTTTCTCCATACGTTAAATAAAAATAAGGAATTTTGTTATGTAGCACAAAGGGGTTGGTGTATGTAGGTATTCCCTACCACAACTCCCTTGCCCCTACCCTTAAAGTGTTAATATTTTTATTTATGGTAAAAATTAAAAATATTGGTACCCTAAATACATATCATCATAAAATGTTGATTAACAAAATGGCAAGTTCGTTAATAAACATTTAATTATTTATATTTTTTATTGTGCAACCCAACTACCTATGAACCTCTTAATTTGAGAAGTTCTGTTGTTTACACTTTACACCATTCAAAAAATTGATATTGTTGGATCAATATTGTTGTCTGAGTAATTCAAGGGCAATAAAAAGCTATGTTTTAACATTTTATATTAGATTTAATGCCTGTAGAGATCTTAAGTAACAAAGCCATAAGAGTTCCGGAACTTTTATATAAGTAAAACAGATATAAAACCGCAATTCAAATTCCCTCTGATAACTTGCCTCTTATACATACATCCGAATGATAAGAGTATAATATAAGAGAAATAGGTACAGTACATACTAAAGAAAAATGTTGTTTCAATAATACTAATAATTTTTTTTCACTATAAATAAGTTGAGAAATAAGTACTTTATAAGGTATGAAGAGGATCAATCTATATTGTATCTGATATTAATTATAACACTTACCACGCCAAAATTGATGATTTTTTCAAGAACTACGTATTTTGGGGTGTAGATTGCAAATCTAAAAACGATTTTTGTTGGAAGCGCTTAGTTTTCGAGATATTCCTTCTTAAAATGCACCTTAATTGCGTTGAATTTTTTTATTTTAATCAATGATGACCAAAAATGTCAATTGTTTGCAATTAAATATTTATTGAAGAAACAAAAGACCTAAAACTATACCGGTTGGTAGAGCCCTGCCCGAACTAAAATTTTGGGACGCGGCCCGATCCGATCCGTCAACCAAAATTGAACGGCCCGACGAACCCGGCGGGCCCGGAAGGTCCGAAAAAAACTATTAGGGCTTAAAAATGATTTTACTAGTACTATTTCTTTTTTTATTAAATCTCATAAGAAACCAAGGCTGATCCGAAATACTGGCTACAAAAGTCCGGCGGGCCCAACAGGCCCGTCAAGTCCGACAGGCCCGGAAAAAATTGTTACGGCCCGAAAACCCGAACCTTTATTGATTAAGTGGCCTGATCCGAGCCCGAGAGTCGGGCCAGGCCGCGTTAAGGCCCGAGATGAAAACCCAGCCCGTGCAGGCCTCTACCGGGTAGGCATGTCCAACAACTCATACATATTGTAGGAGTTGTTGGCATGTCCCCAATTTTTTTCCGTACTTAATTCCAGAAGTAAAAATTTAAGGATTTTAAGAGTTATTAAGTCTGTAAATTGCCATATTTGGGCCAAATCAACCCTTCAAAATCTCTTCCGGTTTACCGGAAGTAAACCACTTTTGGTTTAAAATAAATTTTTAAATGAAACCCGCCATTTTTATTCGATACTCAAATTCTGTAGAAAGTTTTCTTTTCAAAGATACATTATCATTTGTTTTAAAGATGGGCTCCTGATCAATTTTTTGTTGTTTCCTAAAATGTCTATTCTATATCGTTGGTAAAACAAGGTAAGTGGTAAAGACGAGGTAAAGAGTAGGCCAAGTTCATAGGAAGTTAGCAAGACATCGCGTAATTTTTTAAAAATAACAACAACAAAATTAATTTTTCTACTCCCACATGGAAATTTGCTGTTTCCTTTACACTTAAGTGGCGGGTAAAGTAGGCTATTCCAGTTAACCGTGCGGGAAAATCTCATATCCATCCTAGATAGGTAATAAAACTGACCAATCACAGTAGTCAATTACAGACAAGCCATTGTTGTTCTTAAAAGTACTGATCAATCACAGTATATTATTTTTACTGAGGCTCCTCCTTCTTTTTCAAGACACTAAATTATATAATTTAAATGCATATGGTACAATTTGTTATTAATTTGTTCAATATAATAAAATCTAGACGCATTTATAATAGATTTATCAATAATGCAACCTGAATGTGCATAGAAAATTAATTTCATGTAGCATCATTATTCAGTTGGTTTTACGATAATTAACTAAATGCTTCAATAGTCGTTAGAGCGTTTGACTATGGAACCAATGGCCGTGAGTTCGAGCCCAACAACCTACAAACTTTTTTTTTACATTTTTTAGCATAAGGTCGTAGAAAAAATATACTGTTCAACTCGAGTGGTTTGTCTATATCGCACTCGAAAGTTTGAACACCGCCTACGGCGTCGTGCTCAATTTACTTTCTCGTGTGATATAGACATCATATCCACTCTTGTTGTTCAAACTACTATTTTTCACGTCTAATTAACGACAAAGATAAAACAAATTTTACGCTACTAATATTGGCAAAGAACTATTTTTTTTTAAAATTATTTTGCTAAGTTCATAGAAGTTAGCAAAACATCGCGTTTACTTTTTTTAAAATAGGAACGACAAAATTAATTTTTCACATGTAATTAATGACAAAAAGAGATACATTTTACGCTACTAACATGTTTTCTTTTATTGTTTTGCTACGTTCATAGGAAGTTAGCAAAACAGCGCTTAATTTTGTAAATATAAGAACGACAAAATTAAATTTTCTACACTAATTATTAACGACAAAAAGAGGCAAATTTTATGCTACTAATATTGACAAAGAACTATTTTTTTTTAAATTATTTTGCTAAGTACATAAAACTTAGCAAAACATCGCGTTTACTTTTTTTAAAATAAGAACGACAAAATTAATTTTTCACATGTAATTAATGACAAAAAGAGACAAATTTTACACTACTAACATTTTTTCTTTTATTGTTTTGCTGCGTTCATAGGAAGTTAGCAAAACAGCGCTTAATTTTTTAAATATAAGAACGACAAAATTAAATGTTCTACACTAATTAACGACAAAAAGAGGCAAATTTTACGCTACTAATATTGGCAAAGAACTATTTTTTTAAAAATTAGTTTGCTAAGGTCATAGAAGTTGGCAAAACATCGCGTTTACTTTTTTTAAAATAAGAACGACAAAATTAATTTTTCACATGTAATTAATGACAAAAAGAGACAAATTTTTCGCTCCTAACATTTTTTCTTTTATTGTTTTGCTACGTTCATAGGAAGTTAGCAAAACAGCGCTTAATTTTTTAAATATAAAAACGACAAAATTAAATTTTCTACACTAATTATCGACAAAAAGAGGTAAGTTTTACGCTACTAATATTGGCAAAGAACTATTTTTTTTTTAAATTATTTTGCTAAGTTCATAGAAGTTAGCAAAACATCGCGTTTACTTTTTTTTAAAATAAGAACGACAAAATTAATTTTTCACATGTAATTAATGACAAAAATAGACAAATTTTACGCTAGGTATGTACTAACATTTGCAAGAAACTATTTTTTTCTTTTATTGTTTTTCTAAGTTCATAGGAAGTTAGCAAAATATCGCGTACTTTTTTAAAAATAAGAGCGACAAAATGAATTTTTCCACAACTAATTAGCAACAAAAAATGGCAAATTTTCCGATTAGAAAAAACTAGATTAGCCGAAGTTATTTCGCTAACTTCATATAAGTACATAACTGGCCATTTTAAAAATTGCGACCTAATCTCCTCATTGGTATGCAATCAAGTTAGTCAAGTAACAACGAAATAAACGAGCACTTTCTGAACTCCCAACTTTCCTTCGAGTTTTGTAGACTTATTCCATGTTTACAAATGATTAGCACAATCCAAGCTTCGATCCAATAACCACCTTGAATTATTTCCGCCAAAAATTAAGCAACTCTTGACGAAATCCTTGAGAAAGCATAAAGTCGTCTGAACCGAAATTTAACCCGATAAAATCTCCACCTAATTTAGTAAGGGGCTTCGAGGTAAGTGCGTTTTCGAGGTAAATTCTTTGCTTTCGAACATCACGAGTTAGAGAAAGCAAAAAGGGTATTCATAAATAGTAGTTCATACATGATAGCTTTGCATATTTTTAAGGTATATTCTTAACCTCACTTCTGTCAAGTGTCAGAAAACGATTCCTAAAATTTACATCGAAATTTGGTTTCTTTGTAATTGACCACTGTGATTGGTCAGTTTCATATCCTAACTAGGATGGATATGAAATCAAATCCGTTCAGTTAACCCAAATGGTTCACTTTTCCAATCACTTTATTGTAAAGGAAATAGGAAATTTTCATATGGGAGTAGAAAAAAACTTTTCACTTTAGCACTATTTTTATTGTAAGATTGTGATTTCAGCGAAATCCCAAATGTATGATTTTGGTGGAAATACGAGGATTTCGACCAAATCGGCAGGAATTATTTTGCGATTTCGGCTTTAATTTTCAGATTTTTCGATAGTTTTAACGAGGAAACGTACACGTATTTCGTGAGTGAGATTCCCCTCAAAAACACTTCTTGTCAAAGACAGACGATCAATCAATCAAAATATATCTTTATTCGAAGTATTATAATGTATCATTATGTCGATTTTGCTTACGACTAGTATATTATATAACACTTTTTTATTAAGTACGCTAGCAATTAGCTAGGACACGCGTTCAAGCAACGCTCAAACGGGGCTAGTGTGTGACTTTGAATTGATATGTTTGGTCAGTTCCAGTAACCCATACACTGTCATGAAAATTTTTTTATTTTAGCTAATGCTTAGAGAATTTGTTGGTTCACGATCGTCACTTTATAATATTTTGTTATAAGGTGTTTGCTGGAAAACGGTTTGAAAAACCAGCATGAATTTCCTCAAGTACAAAGTAGCAGGAAATGTTATTTATAGAAAATTACCTACTTTCATTGATAGGAGAGAGCAGTGGCGTTTTCGTTAATTTAAATCTTTCAGTAATGTATTCTTGGCTAAATTACAAAGGTCTGGTAAGAAACGTTTAGTTTTTAAACTTTTCCTTCTAAAAGTCCTGTTTTATATAGAGATTAAGATTTCAGACGCATATCGTTATATGATGCAATTTTAAAGGAAAACGAGTAAAAAGAATAATATTTTATAGTATTTTTCTATTATATACTTGTCTGTTTCGTTTTCCCTTTTTTAGAGCTATTTTAAATCAACAAAAATATAGCCCAATGCAATAAAATATTTTTACAACAAAAACAGAAAACAATTAGGTATTTATTTAAAAGAAAAATTAAAGTAAAAATTGTAATTGAAACATTTTTTATGGAAGAAGTGTGATAATTTATAATAAAAAAAATAGTGCGGGAAGAAACAAGAATGCTTTATTATGGATATACAAAACGGCACGTAAGAAGGAGTAATTAAAAATCTAAGCATTTGCACCAAAAACTTCTCTTAGATCTAAGCTACATAATTTCTGAAAAAATCATCAATTTTGGCGTGGTGGCCCCGAACATTTTTTCCTTCTTCACTAGGTGCAATATCATGAAATACATGTTGTCTTGACTGTCCCTCTCTCCAGAAAAAATGTCCTTACGCCCACTGAGCGCCCCCCCCCCCCCCCCCCCCGCTTCCTCAGTAATTTTCTGGCGACGCCACTGGGAGAGAGGCCAAGCAGCACGCTTGTCCCCGGTTGATATACTATGTAGATGGGCTTTAATGTAGTCTGAGCCTTTTCTCGCGCATCTCATCATACATCATTATTCTTTTGGGAAATTGGACGACCTTTTTTTATAAAATATTACCGCGATTGGAACTTCTTACCCCCATTCACCCTAATCCTGAAGATACCTATTTTCGGATTGTGGTTTTATCTGTAAAATCTCCCAGAGCGCACTACAGCTGTAATCTGTTTTTCGTACTTTTGGAACGATTTTCACGGCTAAAGACCGTGAATTAAACCAATTCGAGAACCAATCGAAATAAACAGATCTAAAATAAAATTGTAAGGGTTGAGTTAGAGTGATTTAATTGATGTTGGTAATTAACGGTTAGTAGAAATTAGTTTTAGATCAGTAGAAACAAACCATCCTTATCGAGCCAACAAATACTTTCAAGAAAACCTGTGTAATGTTGTGAAAATAAAATCTTTATTACAAAGCACATAAAACGTTAAAATATAAATAGTTTTCACTATTTTAATTAACATTTTCGCCTGTGGTGTTCTTATAAATTTTCCTCGAAATTTTCTATATTGGTCTATATGACGTATTTACTTTTTAAATTTTTTACTTATACTATTTTCTGTGGTTTTGACTAATTTTGCTAAAAAATTTCCCATATACAGGGTGTCCCCGATAAGGATGCACTCTACAAGGTTCTTGTAAATCATATAAAATACAGAGATGGTTAACTTAGAAAAACTTGCGTCCTACTAAATTCTGCAACATTGTGTTTTCAAATTTAAAAAATCCTTCCGAAGATATTTGGCAATACCCGGATTTTTGGCAATTTCGTTTTTATTTTTGTCGTACTCTATTTGAAAAGATATGCTAAAATAAAGTTTACATTCTCAATACCATTTTTCTTTCTCTACAAGCTGGTGTAATTAGATTTTTAATCCGACGTGACGTTTCGTTTTTTCAAAACCAATAACTTTGCTTTTTTAAATAGTCGGGAAATTTTATTTTATTATTTTTAAATTCCCTTCCTCCTTTGTAACTCAATGACGTATCACGCACAGTATTAATAACACGTTTCGGACTTTAAAACCCATCATCAATAAGAATAAGTGCAAATTCATATTATTTGAACTATTTTATTTTCAATCTCTGTAACCTAATCTCATTTCCATCTGTCTCAACTGTATAGTAGGCTGTGATAATATGCACTTGTTTAAATAAATTATAAATGCTAGCCAAATGACAGATTAGGTTAATAAGATCGTTTAGTGTAAATTGTCTTTTATCTAATTTCTTTGAAGTAAAACTTTTATATTTTTGAGGAGTTGTGTAATTGTAGTTTTTTTTTTAATAAAAATTATGGAACACTATTCACGGGAAGAAAAATTGGATATGATTTGTAGTTGTCGACTAGAGTCAAATTATCTTATCTTGTTGGCTTTGAAAACAAAAGAAAGTTTATAGATACAAGATAAATATGCACTTATTCTTATTGATGATGGGTTTTTAAGTCCGAAACGTCCTTTCAATACCAGGTGTGATATGCCGTTGTCTAATAAAAGAGGAGGGGAACTAAAAAATAATAAAATACTTAAAATTTCCCAATAACCAAAAAAAAAAACAAAGTTGATGATGGTTTTGAAAAAACGAAACATCGGATTAAAAATTTAATAACAGAGATCCCTGTTGAGTGCATCCTTGTCTAGGGTATATTTGTAATAGCTCTGCTGGCAGCGACTCTGGGTTTTTCTCTCCCAAAAAGATTTTATTTATGTGATACCAAAGTTGGTATTTTTGGATTGAAAATAACAAACTAAGATAGGACTGTAAAAACCGTTGCGCCATTTGTACTCTGCCGCGTGTCAAAATGGTATAAAAGTAATTTTTTACACGTCAATATCTCAAATACAATCAAATTTGAACATGTACTGTGGTATATAAAATAGGTGAAGAATTTTTAGTACAATTCAATTAAAAAAATACAAATTTAATCCGTGCCAAGATTTTGAACTACCCTGTATAATGTCATATATTTTTCAAATATACCGCTTTTAATTCCAGACCTCATGCAATTTTAATATTCCTGATAAGTTCTTCGATAAATATGTAATCTTCCGTCCACGCTTTGTTGGCAAACCCCGTTTATCTTGGATTTTACCATCATTTAATTTTAGCAGGCAGGTGTGGACCATCTGCATTTCTTTAAAAATCCAAATCAGGTAAATAAACAAAGATCTTGGTAGAGTAAGCGCCGCCTGTATAAAAACTGCAACAAAATATTTGTGAACTATTGTAGACCTTACACTACCAATATTACTGACAGTTCTGAATGATGTCAACCCCATTAATGCATAAAATTTACCCTTTACACGATCAATATTAGTACCGTCAATCGCGAGGTCAATTCCTTATTATTATTGCAAAATGCACCCCCCCCCCCCCTTCTTTTCAAGCCTAGGAGCTCGGGGTCTAAAAGTCTAATTGCAACCTAGTTTTTCGTCTCACGCTTGGACCCTTAATTTAAATCTTTAAATAATGTATTTTTGGCTTAGATAACAAAGGTCTTGTAGGAAACGTTTAGTTTTTAAACTTTTCCTTCTAAAAGTCCTGTTTTATAATATAGAGATTAAGGTTTCTGGCGCATATCGTTTTAGTTATTGATTTACGATGCAATTTTATAGGAAAACGAGTAAAAAGAATAATATTTTATAGTATTTTCTATTATATACTTGTCTGTTCCGTTTTCCCTTTTTAAAGCTATTTTAAATCAACAAAAATATGTGTAACCCAAAGCCATAAAATAAATGTTAATTAAAACATTTTTTATTGAAGAAGTGTGATGATTTATAATAAAAAAATAGCGCGGGAAGAAACGAGAACGCTTTATTATGAATATACAAAACGGCACTTAAGAAGGAGTATTTCAAAACATAAGAATTTGCGCCAAAAACTGCTCCTAGATCTACGCTCCTAAATTACATGATTTCTGAAAAAATAATCAGTTTTGGCGTGGAGAGCAATATTTACTTTATTTTTAATTATAAAAAACCGAGCCCGAAAAACGCTGGTTAGAGTCATACATACGTCTTATGGAATTTTGGATTGAATTGACTCCAATATTTTTCACAAATATAAAAATGTTTTTTTTTTTAAATAAAGAGCCAGCTAGGAATTACAAAAAAAAAGTAACAAAAAATTTAATCCAACCATGCAAGGGCGAGAAGATAATTTAACTTTCGAAATTTGATAGTAGTTAGGTGAATTTTAATCGAACTTTGGGAGTGGCCCCGCCTTCTTCACTACGTACAATATCATGAAATACATGTAGTCCCAACTGTCCTTCTCTCCAGAAAAATAATGTCCTACTTACGCACACTGAGCCCCCCCCCCCCCCCCCCCCCGAGCATATTTTCTGGCTACGCCACTGATTCCGAATGATAGTATACGATCTGAAATTTTTCATTTCCTGATAGTTTTCGGAATGGTATAATAATATCTTTATGTTCCTCACGTACTATATTTAAAAGAAATACAATGTATACTTTAAAAGTATCTTTTCATAAGCCCATTAAGTGAATGATGGTACCTGCTCTTTGTCCGGACAAAAACCCGATAACACCTGGCGTGCAGCCACTCCAAAATTAAATTTTAAGAGCGGTTTAGGGTTTCTGTTTGGCCATGCGGCACGTGCAGGTTTTCCTGTAAACATCTGCCGGGCTTTTTTCTTGAGTTATTGGTCTTTTTGGGCGGCGGCCGGGAGTGTTACGAGATAGTCATCGTGTTATCGTGAAACAATGGTGTAATTATAATTAATAATATTAAGCCCGAAATAGAAATAAATTGAATCGAAAATAAAAACGTGGGTAAAGTAAGCGCCACGGATATAACATATTTGTTTACATTTTTTTTGTTCCAAAAATGTATAGTCTATTTCAGAAAGGTGTACAGTAATAAAAGCTCATTGGGTATGCAAAGGGACTACAGAGTGACCCTACGAATATTACGAAGTTACTTTCATAATTTGGCATTGATTTCATTATTTTCTTAAAGTTCAGGTAGTATAAAAATACAAAAAATACATTATACAGAAATGAAATTTTAAAAAATCATAATATTCTTCGTCATCTGAAATACTATTATCTCCTCTTGACGTTATAATTAACGGGTCGACGGTTCGATTGATCAGATGGTCAAGATCCCACATTTTCTCCTCTTGATGAACTGCTTTTCGCCAATTCTCTGGTGTCACTTCCTTAATGGCTTCATCAAACAGTAGCTTAACGTCTTTCATTTTAAATGTCGTATTGTGTCTTGTTACAAATCCTTTCACTTGCGCCCATATAAGTTCTATAGGATTTAGTTCGCAAATAATATGGCGGTGTGCGCAGCACAGTTACACTATGTTTTTCAGCGATATCTTCCACGGCATATTTCATAAAACGATGTTTGTGTAAATTTGCTATAGCTAATATGTAGTTCTTTCTTTATATCAAATTATCGTCTTTTTTTTCTTTAGTTAGTTATCATAAATAATTTAATGCACAAAATTTACCTGCGCCTATGGCCGACACCGAAATTGAGCCGAATTGGACGAAATTTCCCATTTTATTACTCTACACCTTTCTTAAATAGACTATAACTAAAAATGCGCCCTCTTTACACGACCAATATTAGTGACAGTCCATCAATGTATGAAATTTGCCCTTACACGATTAGTATTAGTACCGTCATTCCCTTATTATTACAAAATAATTATTATTGTGATTTATCATTTATCATAAGGAATGGTTTTGCTTAGATTATTTTATGATGGACATCTGGTCGTGTACGGACGCTTAGTAATAAAGCAATATATTCTTGGATCTTTATATGTTGTACAACTACCAAATAAAGTAATGATTTCTTATATTTCAATATTTTCTACTTAATTATTAGAATACAAATTATGTTCTTATAAAGAATGTTATTACAGAAATTAATAAATATAATTCTTACAACAGTAGCGACAATTGCCTGTAATAAATTAAGTAAATAGTAAAATATCAGGGCTATATGAATTTTTTACTCAATAATTATTAATCTATGTCTCTTTAAATTGTAGATGCTTCAAATTTGGCCGATTTTTGGATAAAAGGAAAAAGTAACGAAATATTGATCAAAAAACGAAATGGCGAATGCGTAACTAGACCTCACTCTTAAGAGCATTACATATAACAGATTTTGTATACTTATTAAAGTTTCAGAAGTTCTGTTTTATTTAGTACTTTATATCGTCTGTATAGTATTTATAACTGTAAATAAATACAAGGTGATTCCTAAGTTGATACTTCTTTTTTAGCAGTGTATAGAAGGCATTAAGGCATAAGAACAACATTTTCAAATTCCTTTTTTCAAAAAACTTAAAAATAGGCGAGATGCAGAAGTAAAAAATCTAAATGCGGGCCTGGTCATCAAAACGTAGCCTGCTATACTGTATGTTGTTTGTCTTATTTCTTATGCAATTTACTTGTCGGTGGTGAGTTATTTGTCAATACGCTGCGGTATGTTTTTCTGAAGCAAGTTAATTTTAAATTGGTGACACGTAAACATGGTAAAATTTGAAAATAATGAACTAGTAGATATGGTGCTAATTTACGGTGAGTGTCGTCAAAGTGCGGCTGCTGCTTCGAGATTATACGCAAAACGCTTTACATTGCGGGCTCATCCTACACCCGGAAGTTTTCTTAATGTTATTCCACTTGCAAGAACCGTATTTGATCCATAGGGTAATAATGAATGTAAGTACCTTTTTTTGAAAAAAGGTATTTGAAAATGCTGTTTATTTTAATGCCTTCTATAAACAGCTAAAAAAGAAGTATTAACTAAGGAATCACCCTGTATAAGTAAGATTTAACTTAACACCACCATTATCAGTCAGCAGCTGCACCATAACATGCATTTCTTAACAAGGCTAAATTCTGCAGTCATTCACATTACCACAACTCATTATCAATTTTCTTCCTCCCCTTATCAGCCACTATTATCGTTATTGGTTTATATCAAGTTTTATTTATTGTTTTATACGGTTCTGTTAACTGTTATTTATTTTATTTCAACGAGATAATGCCCCCCTTTTTAATGTCTCGAAGTTGTAAAAATTACGATCGAATGACAAGTCATTGGAGTGTGTTGGTCTAATGGGCACCTTACGAAGAAATTTAATAGTTTTCGATAACAATAAAGATTGACATTGTGAAGGTTGTTAAAATTACTATTAATTAGATCCAACCGCGCTTAAATTTGACGTGTTAAATTGCGATTCTGTTTGACCGAATTACAAAAAAACTAAAAAAAAGGAGCAGAGTTTAGTGTCCGTATAAGTAAAATAGAAAATAAGATTTTAGCGGCAGGCGGACAAAGTAGTGCATCTATATTTTGCATTAAGGTACACAGGGACGCCAAAGTTAATGGGTTTTGGGGCACAGGTAGACAATGACAGGCTGTTTCGTCCTTGTTAGGACTCATCAGAAAGCCAATACCTGTAAGCAATTCGCAATACAGCGAAAATATGCTTCTAAGATATTTTTAAGAATTAATATATGTAGAAAACCTAGTATCGCTATCTGTAGGAATCAACTCAATGCAAAAGATAGCCATCAGACGTAAAAACATAGAACTAACAATAAACCAAGTACGTTAGGCCAACACATCCATTATAGGAAACGTTTTTGCGCATCGCTACACTTTTTCTACAGGTTTGTAGATTCAAATATAGATCGCGCTGCAATATTTCTACATGGATGGACCTATAATTTTTTTAGATCCGTATAAGCCATAAGAAGTTTTGTTAAGACCAGTCTAGAATGATGTGGAACACAAAACATTATTTCTGCTTTTATTAGACATAAATGTCAGAAAGTTGTCCGGAAATGACGAGCAAACAGTAGTCTATGAGTCATCACGAACAAACCGTGCGTTTCCATCACATCACGCATTTGTACCTGTGTCGGACGATTTTCAAAAAAAAAAATATTACAGAATATAAAACCAATTTTTCGAGAATTTAGGCATCGTTTGTAATTTTAATGGAAAATAATAACTTAACATGGATAGCCCCAATATTTCTATTTTTATGTTCTGCATGGTTGAATTTCAATATAATATATAATTAAAACAAAAAAAAAAACAAATTTCAAATTTTTTTTTTGGCAAAAAATCCTCCACTAAACTAGAAGTTCTTCGGTATTAGTAGATACACACATAGGAAACGATGCCACGCAACTCGCTGGTATGGCAGGTTCTGGGTGTAGGATGAGCCCGCAAGGGAAAGCGTTCTGCGTTTAATCTCGAAGCAGCAGGCACTTTGACGATACTCACCGTGAATTAGGACCATATCTACTAGTTCATTGTTTTCAAATTTTACAATAATTTTAACGTGTCACCAATTTAAAATTAACTGACTTCAGAAAAACACACCGCAGCATATTGCCAAATAACTTACCACCGACCGGTGATGACCCGGCCCGCACTTAGATTATTTACTTCTGTATCTCGCCTATTTATTAGTTTTTTGAAAAAAAGTATTTAAAAATGATGTTTATTTTAATGTCTTCTATACACAGCTAAGGAATCACCCTGTATATGAAAACATGGAAAAAATACATATGAATGTAGGTTCTTTAATATTTTATACTTAAGTAAGCTATGGCCGATTTAAGGGGATTCATTTTTCTCCGAAACTATTAGTCCAATAATGTTTTGCAATATTTTCTTTTTTGTGTAAAAAACCTCTTAAAAATATCCCTTGTAAAAAAAATTTAGAATAAATAAACTAACAACGCCCCTGACTAAATTTGACGCTAACTCACAATATAAAATAATGATTTCTTAATTTATAATTCCTTTGTAATATTTTTACTGAAAATGGAAATGTAGAAAAATTGTGGCTTTTACTTTAGTTTTGGTTGACGCATAATATAAACTTCGTTGTTATTTTCGCAGACTAAATTACTTTTCTTTTTTCAGGAGCAATACCTGAGGATGGAGTTACCGACATGACAAGACTTACAATCCTGGATGAAGCTGTCATCAACAAGAATCTAAAGATCAGATACAAGAAAGACAATATTTACGTATCCTTTTTATATATATTTATTTTGCATACAGGTGAACAAAAGTTGCATTGTTTCGTAATATTTATAATTATTTACGGGAATTCTGGAATAAAAATATCCCCCGTTACTTAACCTACGCCATAAATTTAATTTATAGCATCGTAACGTAAATACGATAGTTTTTATTATCTACTGTTTCTAAAGGTTTTTATCCAATCATCCATTATGTATATGTATACAAAAGAAACGCACCCTTTCCGGGAAATTTTCTATGTGTGACATATATTTTTCCTCTTACGTAAGCGCGAAAATATCTCCAAAAATATCATTTCATTTCTTCCATGGTGCTTTCCTAACAAAGTTCTTTTAGTTTTGTTTGATTATGATATTAAAAGAGCCTTGACAAGCCTTGACATCTGGTATCATCATAATGCGTGACCCTAAAAAAGAAATGTAAACAATTTTACTACATTGCATCGCTTTGTAAAAAAAATAATAATGACATGAGTCACACCGTATTAGTTTAATCCACCGTAAGTAAATTAGGTTGTTGCTAATTTGCACATTCTTTTTTAACCTTGCGTCATTAAGTAATTTTTGTTTGATTTTATCAAAATCAAAACGTACCATCATTTGCAAAGATAATGAAGCTGGAGTGGCAGCTCGCGGTCTTAAAAATGGTGAAGAGCTCTAGGTATAGTGCGGATACTTAAACAAACATTGACTAAAACCCGTATAACAAAACGTCTCTTATCCTCATCTGTCCAACGACTGAATAGAGTTTCCAACAAATTACAAACTATGTCATTAAGGTAAACCACCCAATGATTGACAGGTTTTAGAGACATTTTTCTCCAAATTGATCATCCTGAGAAAGTCTTTTGTTTTTTTAAGTATTTAACTACTTCACGCAAATCGTAAAAGGTATTAAAATCGTCGAATTTAAAAAAAACGGCAATATTTAAAAAAAATTTTAAATAAAAAAAAAACATTATTAGTTGCATTGGGAAATCCTTAAATTGACAGGCCGAAAATTAGGTTTTCCCAAATTTTGACATCCCAATAATTGACACAATTTATTGTTTTTTACAAATTTATTCACAACTTGTGAAACTAAAATACTTACTAAGGCTAAAGTAGTCAAAGAAAAAAGGGCGAATATTAGTAGTATATAAAATAAGTAAAACTTAAATTAAGTAACTAAGCTTCAAAAACGTCAACTTTTTTTTCAAAATTATATTTTCTGTCTCCAGATACATATAAGCATTTTGGGAGTTGGTAACTTTCCCAAAAAGGCTTCTTTTGAAAAACTGAAACACCATTTTCATCAATCTTAAAATCAGTTTTCTCCTCATTAACTGCTTTTATGCACATAGCTTTAAACTCCTTTTCCTTATCAAAAATACTTTGTACAACGCAAATATATCTAAAGTGTGTAGCTTTTCTCTTACCCCCTCGTAATCTCCAACTCTAATGTTATTTATCGATTCTAAGGGACAAAAAGAATCTTTGTTAGGATCATTAAAAATGTTGACATCATCCAGACTGTCGCCGCTGTCAGTCCAGTCAGGTTCTTCTGGTTCAGATTCGACTAAAACTTTCTTGCTCCTTTCAGCTTTCTTTTTTTCTTGATTAAGTTTTCTTTCGGCTTTTTCCTGTTCAAGTTTCCTTTTCTTCTCATCTTTTTTCTGTGCATATTTTCTCCAAAGACTGGAAGTAACTACTGAAGGAGTTATGTCAGTCTTCATCTTTTTTGTTCGAACAGGTATATTTGGCCAGTATAATATGTGTTTAAAGGGAGAAGGCACTCCAAATGGAAGCTGGTTACTATTTGTACTCGGTTGGAGTGATGGTGATTTACATCTTGATAATGCTAAAATATTTTCTTCAATTATTGACACCCCACGTACCAAATATTGACATAATTTGTCAATAATTGGATAGCGAATATATTTAGATAAAAACCAAATATTGCCAACATTGTAAAAATACGAGCTTTTAACCCGTATTAAAACCGTTAAAAAATTCACACTTCCAAAGATTGACAGGGATGTCAATCATTACAAAACATGTGTGTTTTTTTAGCCAATAATTGACATCCCCCTTTTCCTTCTGGTAATCATTCTTGTAGGATTACTTTATCTTACAAAGGTTAACTTTAGGCTTATTTAGCTTAACTAATACCACAAATGTTTAAAAAAGTAAATATGTTATTGATTACATACCTTTAAAAATGTTGAGCACTTTTATATTCACAATAAGCAATAACACTTACTATCACATAAAGAAAAGAATGAGTCTTCTCAACAGGCATTTCGCCGATTTTCGCCATATTGTTTAAAATGTGACGTGGTAGAAAGTTGCCAGGTTGTAGTCTCTATGCGTTGATGCATTTAATTAATAGGTCAGATATAAAGGTTTCTTAAATTATGGTGTATTTTAAAACATGTCAATTATTGGTTGAATGTCAATAATTGGGTGTTTTACCTTAATTGGGTTTATTTTTAAAACACAATACTAAGTAGGTACGTACACTACTGAATTAACTGAAAAATAAAAACAAAACTTTTTAATCACACAGTGAATCACGTAAAAACGATATCTATAACCGTAAGTTTCGCGAATCCTCAAAATAAATACATTAAGGTTAGGCGAACCAATGCTAAAACCATGGTGCCTACGATCTATTTTTAAATTGCCCTTCATCATAATGCAAAATGTTACATGCTGTTTGCGTGACTGACGTCATGTAGCGACGGTGAAAATCAAAGTTCATGTTGGGCTTGCTTTGAGCTAACGGGGCACGCCAAAATGCACGAGTGTTTATAATTATTGTCCATCGGAGTTAACCACGGCCCTATTATGCATAGCTACATTCGGATTAAATTAATATTATTAATTCGAACATAATTGTTTTTTAAGAGCTAAAATGGTGGCTGTATTGGTACAATAATATTAATTATTGTCGATAATTTCTTGTTTTCTCCAAGATGAAGTTGGAGTCTCCTCTGTGCGTCGTGAATGATAGGTTTCGTTATCCATAACTACTTCTGCTGGAAGATATTTTATCATTTCACCAAAATAGTCCTGAAAAACATTCGAATTCATGTCCTCGTGGTAATCTCCCGATTGAACGACTGAAAGGTTAGCAAACCTTCTTTTAAAAATCCCTCTTCGCTTCCATGTCTGCCTATGGCCGACACCGAAATTGAGCCGAACTGGACGGAATTTCCCATTTTATTACTGACACCTTTCTGAAATAGACTATAGTAGGATAAAATATTTTTAAAAAAACTATTACAAAGCTTCCCTTTATACTAGAAAAGGAATATAAAACACTATGTAGTACCTAATCCTCGTAAAAGAGCAAAAGTTCATTTTAAGCAACTGACATTTTTTTTACCCATTAAGGTACACGCCTAGATATTATTAGTAATGTAATAACCATTACCATTATGTATAACTAATTCACCTTTTAACAAAACGTCTAACCGTTAGTCTGCTCATTCAGAAAATATGTTAATTCTATTTTAGGTCAGAACAACCACGATAACATTTTAAATAAGTACTTAGTCCATTAAATATTAATAAGACAAGCTTTGAGACATTTACATTATTTATGAAGTTATAAGGGCGTAATATTTCTTCGCTAAGAAACAAAAAACCGATAATTAAAAGTTTGATTAACTTTAGGAAGCGATAACTTTTTGCAACCTTTAGAGCTGTTAAAATTTTGGAACTTTGTAAAGGAATTAGTTTGTGGGAGAGCATGAAACGTCAGAGAAAACATTCAAAATAAACGTCTGTACCGGGTGGCCAAATAAGAATAGACGCCGGCTTTTATTTTGTCCCAACGGCAACGTGTTGAAATAAAAAAAAAATCATAACAAAATCGATAAAAAAAAAGTCCGAAAATTATTTCCAAGTTACCAAATAGATGGCGTTCAGCATGTGTTGAAGTAGATTATAGAATTTTTATCGATAATATGTCAAAAATGATGTCAAAACTTAAGTATTTTATTCTTTGGAATATACGGCATAACTTTGCTTTAATACATTTTGATAAAACTCACAAAATAAGCTGAGGGGAGAAGGGAAAACCTCTTTTCACAGACTTATAACTATGATTTGCCTTAACCAAATTTAACAAACTTGAAAGAGCTTAATCCTATAGTAACGTCTAAAAAAGTAAATATTTATACAGGGTGTTCCTTAATGATGTGCTAATATTTTAGGGTGTGATTCCTAAAGTCATTTTATGAAGAAAAGTTCATATAAACTATGTCCTAAACGGCTAAAAAATTTTGCTACAGGGTGTTGTTGAGTTATTTTTTTTAATGCGTTTTTTGTAATATCTCTGAAAGTACTTTAGATAATGTTTTCAATTTTGACATGTGCTAATAGGACATAAAACCACATGCTTTATAAAAGTTATTTTTTTGTCCCACCAGTGGCGTTCCTACAAACATTTCCTCTGATATTTTTTAGAAAAAAAATGGGACGCAACTGACATTTTTCCATGTGGATATTATTTCTGATTAGCCTGGTCAATTCTGCATAAAAATGGTCTCTTGCGTTTTTCACCTCAGGCACACCGTTCTTAACTAAAATAATTAAATTAAAATAGACGGGCGGGAAAAAGCCTATTAAATAATGAAGGTGGTCATTTCCCAAAATTTTTATAAAACAAAATTTTGTATTATCAATGTTAATAATAATAAATAGTAGAGCTAATTTAATTATTTTAATTAAGAACGGTGTGCCTGAGGAGAAAAACGCAAAATACCATTTTTATGCAGAATTGACCAGGCTAATCAGAAATGATATTCACATGGAAAAATGTCAGTGGCGTACCACTTTTTTTCTAAAAAATATCAGAGGAAATGTTTGCAGGGACGCCACTGGTGGGACAAAAAAATAACTTTTATTACTGAAAGATGTGGTTTTATGTCTTATTAGCACTTGAAAATATTATCTAAAGTACTTTCGGAGATATTACAAAAAACGCATTGAAAAAAAATAATTCAACACTCTGTAGCAAAAAATTTAAGCCGTTTAGGACATATTATTATGTTTATATGAACTTTTCTTCATAAAATGACTTCAGGAATCACACCCAAAAATATTAACACGTCATTAAGGAACACCCTGTATATATGGTTTCATTTAAAATTCTTGAGAAAAATTGAAAAATCTGGTGGTTGCGCAAATAGCACCCTCTAGCGACGACGGATATAACAAATTATAGTAATTCTTAATTTCAAATGTTACTATAGGATAAGCTCTTTCAAATAAGACCAAGTTGGGTAAATTTGGTTAAGGCAAACCAGAGTTATCAGCATATCTTTCAAAAGGGGTTCTCTCTCCTCCCCTTAGTTTCTTTGGCGAGTGAGATAAAAATGTATTAAAGCAGAGTTATATCGTATATTCCAAAGAATATATATTCCAAAGAATATATATTCCAAATATTCCAAATTCCAAATATATATTCCATATATTCCAAAGAAAGAAGAACTTAATTTTTGATATAACTTTATTTGGCATATTATCGATTAAAATCTTGTTAGTCATCATATGTTAAACGCCCTCTAGTGGTAAATTTAGGAACTTTAAAAGAATTTCCATCGATTTTTCTTGGCCGATTTTGTAATAAATTTTTTTCAACGCTTGCTGCAAGTTACTAAGCCGGTCCTGTATTTTCAGTAGGAATACGTGATTGTCCGAGGTGTATAATTAATTTTTTTTATTTATAATAGTGGAAGGTCTGATTTAGAAAGTTAACGGATGCTTTATTTTAAATATCTTTGTGACATTATCTGCTATATTCTACGACAGTGTCATTATGACGTATTTAGCATTATCATTTCGATGTCATTATGACCTTTATAATAGCACTTAGTGCCATAATGAATTCATTATAACATCCAAATGCGTTCGTACGTCGTACACCTGCCTTGACTTTTCGGGAAGTAGGAAATCTATTACGCTTTGCGCGATATCTTCGACATCCGAAGGGACACGGATTCAGAATCTCCCATATTTAAATTATTTTTGGCCACCACTTTGCATACAATAGAAAATTAGGCGGCAATAATGACGTTGTCAAAATCGAAATTGAAACAATCAAAAATGCGGTTACCATGATATCGAGTAATATGGACACCTAAAAATTTTAAAAATTACGAAACGTTATCTGATATCAATGAAATTTAGACGAATAAAATCTATTTGCACTGTCGTAGATTAAATTTTGAAACATTTATATTGTAAGAAAATCAACAAAAATGCTAATTTCAAGCGTATTAAAGCCAGAGCTTGCTTCCTTCGCCGCAAAAAGACTATAATATAAATAATACAATGACCGACGAAAACGTTCCTCCGCAATGACTCATACAGTTGTCAAGAAGTTCCGGTTCTCGTTTCGGCGGAATTTCAAGAATTGATTTTCCGAATCAAAGAAAGCGATGCGATGACTAAGCGGGTATTGCTGCACCACGGAGTTCCCGAACCGGTTAATTTTGTTGGAAATGATACGATGACGATTATATTTATTTACGTAGTAATACGTAGGTCATATAACTCGGTATTATATCACCTCGGGTTGGGTGTACAGGGTGTCCCAAATTCGATGGTCACCATTGGGATCTCGGAAACTATAAAATATACATCAAAGGTTATATTGGGGGCAAAGTTGCATAACTTGAAGCTTAAGTTAATGCCGATGCCGGGAGAAATTTTAAAAAATTCAACTACTTTTGGAGATATCTGAAAAAAACCGAAAATTTAATTGTTTGTATTTACTTTTTTTGTGACGGTATTTATAAACATATTAAAAAATGAAAAGCACTTTGTACAGCCACTTTATATTATATATTAGGTTTTTTTGTTTTTATTCTGAATGTTAGGTCTGATGATGCCCATATGTTAGGGCGAAACATGTAACCAAGTTATTAAATTTTAATGCATGATTGAGACTTTCGACTTTGAGTTTCCCCATTTTTAAAAACACTTTAATAAGATTTTTTTCCGAGGGCCTGTCCGTGCGCCGGATGCACTTAGGCCAGGTTTGGTACATTGTGCTCACACCATTTGGTTTTTTAAGTTAATGCCGATGTCGGGAGAAATTTTGAAAAAATCCAATTACTTACGGGGATAACTGAAAAAAACCGAAAATTTAATTGTTTGTATTTACTTTTTTTTGTGACGGTATTTATAAATATATTAAAAATTGAAAAGCACTTTAATAAGATTTTTTTTCCGAGCGCCTGTCCGTGCGCCGGATGCACTTAGGCCAGGTTTGGTCCATTGTCCTCACACTATTTGGTTGTTACACCTACTCCGTGATCCCAATTCCTTGCACTAGTTTGTGTAGGTCAACTGGGGAGAGGGTAAGGATGTCGTCTGGTTTCAGTTTTGGTTGCCCGAGCATTTGTTGCCTCTTCCGATCTAGTGACTCGCAATGGCAAACTATGTGCTGTACAATTTCCCTGTCTTGTCCGCATAATCTGCAGTCAAGGTCTCCATTGAACAGTTGTATTTTGTGCAGATGGTTCTTGACAGCCATGTGGCCTGACAGAATTCCTGTAATGGTTCTCAGCTGATTCCTGTTAATTTGAAGCAACTGTTTCGTAAATCTTGGGTCTAGATCCCAATAAAACTTTTGCTGTGGCGTAATCCTTGTCCCTTGCTCTAGTGGATTTTGTGTTCAGTCCCGATCCATCGCTTAATGGCATCTCGTACTGTGCTTGCTACTCCGAGTGCCGGTTCTGGACCAATGAATGTATTTTCTAAGCCTTTCCTTGCGAGTTTATCGGCTTTTTCATTTCCTGTAATACCTTCGTGTCCTGGTACCCACTGCAGTATTACTTTGTTTACTTTTGCTAGTGCCTCCAGTTCCTCTTGACATTCACATACCAGTCTTGAGGTTACCTTGTTGCATATTAACGATCTAAGGGTTGATTGACAGTCAGAATATATATGAATTTGCTTATTGTTAATTAAAGATTATGTAGTTTTTATTCTTTAGGTCTGCGTTTGAAACACAGTAACATATTTTAATATAACAATGCATATTTATTAACAAAACCGCAATAGTTATTATCTATGATCGCAACAAGAACTGACCTATTTATTATTTTTACCGGTTTTTACAAATCAAAATTGTTTTATTTATATTTTATTTTTCTTGAACTGCAAATAATATTATCTACAGGGTGCTACAAATTCGCGTGCGTACTTTTTTATTTAATTATTTTAATTAAGAATGATGTGCCTGAGGAGAAAAACGCAAGAGACCATTTTTATGCAGAATTGACCAGGCTAAACCGAAATAATATTCACATAGAAAAATATCAGTGGCGTCCCACTTTTTTTCTAAAAAATATATAATCGCTTACTTTTAAAAATTATTCTATTGGCGATAACGCTGAAAAGAACGGAGATATCGAGCTGCGGTTTAAATATTTTTCCTAGCAAATTTCATCTACTTTTCGATTATGGTATCATAATTATACCGTATGATTTATTTTTTCGGAGTAAAATCAAAAAATGTGTTATTATTACAAATTACACCCTCTAGCATTTTTTTTGAGAACTATTATGGACAACTAAATACGATTGGTGAAAGTGCATACATTTTTCTTCCAAACAGTCTTTAGTTTGCTAAAATCGGATAAGTTGTTTATAAGTTACAGCGATTTAAATGATTACACTTTCAACAGCTTCCCCACCTCTTATTAAAGTAGGTACGCCAATGAGCATAAGACCAAAATGATGTAGAATTGTCCAAGCTTTTTAACGGTGTTACCAAAGATACCTATACCTTAATGTGGAATTTTAGGAGATATGTAAAATTTTAAAATTTATTTTTCAATTACGCCCTCTTGCGGCAAAATGCGGAACTTAAAAATTATTTCTAGGATTTTCTCATGGC
Source organism: Polydrusus cervinus (assembly GCA_935413205.1). Lineage (NCBI taxonomy): Eukaryota > Metazoa > Arthropoda > Insecta > Coleoptera > Curculionidae > Polydrusus > Polydrusus cervinus. The sequence goes on along the minus strand of OW284510.1, from coordinate 28,107,751 downwards.
TACTTAAGTTATAATTTTTTTTTCCCGAGTTTCTATGCCTAGTAGTTTCCGAGATATAGCCGGCTACCTTTCTTATTGAATCACCCGGTACAAGAGGATCTCGAAAACGGTAAGAGATACGAAGATGGTTAAATTGAGGCAAAGTTGCATATTTTGAGGTTTAATAATTTGGTAAAAGAAAATTGCAAATATTCCGAATGCTTTCGGAGATATCCAAAAAAAACGAAATTTCTATTTTTGGTTTTTAATTTTCTGCGTCTTTTTTTTGACTTGTGAAAAAAACAAAAAACACTTTTTCATAGCCGTCTTTTATGTTCTACAAGATGACGTTATTAGTTTTCAAATTCAACGTTTCGTTCTTTAAATACCAACCTCAAGTCAATTTTTTTAAATACGGACCTGGAATTTTAAATACAGTTTTATGGACTTCCAAGCTTTAGATATATAATATAATTTAAAGTTTTTTGAAATTTAACGTTTTGTCATCTAATAACACATTTTTTCCAGTTATCTTTTTATGTCATTACGGTCCTGAACATTTGGAATCAAACCAAAAACAAAAGATTTGTGATTTGAAAAATCCGTCCATTTTTACTCAAAGAGGCCTGATATTTTGGAAGAAAAAAGACCTAATAACTCAAATATTTTCTGTCTGTTAATTTTTGTTACATGTTTCACCAGAAACTGGCATTATCAGCCGTATAAACAGTAAAAAAAAATGAAATTGTTTTTGAAACAAACATAATAGCAATACAGTAACATAACTAGACTAACATTCCAGTTACCTTTTCTTTACTCGAGAGCATTGATTTTTTTCTGAATTAGAGTATTTCGGTCTAGGTCTAAGGCAAAAACCATAGGACTTAAGATGTTATATTAATATCATAAATAATATACTAATAAACAATAGAATTACTTCGCATCCCTTAGAAACTTACTTAATTCCTAGAGTATTGTTACGGTAAATCGTATTGAAATAATAAACGGCCTAAATACCATAGCTTCCTGTAATGTAATCTAATTTTAATATTTAGGTTATCGTTAAAATAATTCCCAGTGCCGTAATAGTAAAGAAAGAATATTTTGAAATACTAATGACTTTGAATTTCAATATTTAAAGAACGACGGATCAGTGCAAGAATGTGGCAACCGTTTTTGGAGACGAACTAATGTTTGTCTCCATTTTCGATCGATTTTAGACACAAGATATTGTATTATTTTATGCAAGAAAAGACGGCGCGCTCCGAAGTCACGTCGGTTCTTACGTAGCGAATCATAGTGCGCCTATCTATTCGGCTTTCTTTAAATGTTGAAATTCAAAGTTAATGATGTGATATTTGATGCAAAACGTTAAAATTTTAAAACTTTAACCTGTATTAAATTTCTAAAGCGTAGAAGTCCCTAAAAATATTTTTAAAATTCCAGGTCCGTATTTAAAAAAATTGACTTGAGGGTGGTATCTAAAGAACGAAACGTCGAATTTAAAAACTAATAACGCCATCTTGTAGAACATAAAGAACGGCTGTGACAAAGTGTTTTTTGTTTTTTTCCCAAGTCAAAAATGAAGGCGCAAAAAATTAAAAACCAAAACTAAAAATTTTGGTTTTTTCCGGACATCTCCGAAGGTATTCGGAATATTTAGAATTTTCTTTCGCCAAATTATTAAGCCCTAAAATACGCAACTTTGCCTCAATTTAACCATCTTCGTATCTCTTTCCGTTTTCGAGATCGCTTGTACGCACACGAATTTGTAGCACCCTATATACTAGCTTGAAACCATACACACATTTTAAAGAACAAACTATATGTATTAAAGTCTTTGAGGGCTGACTCATGTCTAATAAAAAAAAAACTAGATCGGGTTAACCCTCCGGGGAATAATTCCACATGATATATTATGACACAGTGACACCAGCTATGGCACAATGCACCCCTATTTACGAAGCTGTCAACGCTCGCTCATGCTGTGTCCTATTTTTCACAAGGTTAAAGAGGGCTGTATTTATATGTTATATTATATTGGATTCTGAACCTATTTTGTCAGTCTAAGCATGGCCTTAAGTGGACCAGACCGCGCTAATGTTTCCCATGTTAAATTGTGGGGGTTCTTCAAGGGAATTTCAAAAAATATAATTTTTTTTTCACCAATGGATAAGTTGTATCTATGTGGGTGTGAGAAAGTTAGTTTCACGCAGAAAAAAAAATGGAGGAAAAAATATATAAGCCAATGAAAACCCTAAAAAAATTACTAAAGTTCATTTTATTGTAGCTGGTAAATTTGGAGAAAAATTTAGAAATATTGTTCAAATGCCCTTAAATATCATCGAGGACTTGCCAGTCATTTGGCCAGAGAGTTATTGTAGTAGGTACAAATAATTACAAAGATTAAATTGTCTTCGAAGAAAATGCATTAAAAAACGAAAGAATTTTAAAAAATTTGGCGCAAAATTTGGCTAATACACTAAATTTTTTTCAGTGTACATTTCTCCCGAATTTTGGATAAACACCGAAAAGATTATGTTAAAAGGAAAAACCCATTAATTTGCTTCATAAAAATAAGGCGTATTTTTTAAAATACAAGATGTTGGTGAGGATACTAAAGGACCTTCTTGGACTATTTTTACATTTTCGTACATTAAAAATGTATATTCCTCAGTTAAAATGAGCGAAAAAGCTAACAAATATCGTTTTTTAAGTTAAGTACAAGCTGTGTACGTACCTAAAGTTTCATTTTTACCAAGGTTTTTATAAAAATTTCCAGAAGTCATAAATTTGTTTTTTTTTTTGGAGAAATGGATTACTTCTTTGAATTGAATTTATAAAATTAGTATTCTTAAACTTTAATAATTTTACACACAGGCTTGGAAAACAATAACAATTTTAGGTTATTCTTAAACTTTAATAATTTCACAAGTAGGCTTTGAAAACAATTAACAATTTTAGGCTTTCTACGATAGAAAATAATTGAATAAATGTCAGTTTTGTGTAATTTTTTAATTGAATCGATCAAAACTGAGGAAAAAATAGAAATTATTTTGATTTAACATAATGTTTTCGGTTTTTATCCAAAATTCGGGAGAAATGTACACTAAAAAGAATTAATAGTATTTTAAAATATAAAAAAAAAATTTAATTCTGCACCAAACTTTGGATTTAGAATGTAAATACAAATAACTTTTACGAAAATCGATCGGGAATATTGACATTTTTGAAAGAGACAGTCAATATTTCCTTACATTTAGTCGTTGTTAGGCAACGGAAAATAACTGTTAGGAAATATTATTTCTGTACGGCTACTTGTAAACTAAAATGTGTTAAGCTGACAATTCAATATTACTGTGTTTCCATAGTTACAACACAAATATTTAATGGCATCCTTTATTTGTAAACAAAGTTAATAATATTTATTTCAAAATTTTAACAAGTTGACTGTAATAAGTTATGTCTTTTTAATAATTTTCGATTTACAGAAAAACAGTATGTATGCCTCGTAGAAAAAGCTACATTCCCGGACTCCGTATTGTCAGTCTCGGCTTACGCCTCAACATACAATCTTTACGATCGTCCGGGAACGTTCAGCCTTTCCTACTAGGTATAGGTACAATGTACTATTTTCTTATGACATTTGTTGATATTTGGACAAATAATGTAAATTTCCCACGCTTAAACATTTTAAATGGCATATTTACGGATTGAAGCAAATACGATAACTCAAATATTATTTTTATCTACTTTCATTTAGTAATATGAATTTTACAGTTCTGTAAATCGTTTTGTAAGGGCATCTATTACAGCACTAGTGCTGTAATGGAAAAAAAAAGGTTTTATTAAAATTTTGTTGTTAAATAAAACCACACTTTTTAGAAGAATGATTATTATTAACAATTATAAAATTAATTACCAATTATTAATTAAAATATAACACTAAGGTTTATTATAAACATTAATAATACACTTTTTACAGTTAGAAACTTGTATACCAGAAGTGGATGTGATGGAGCCCTTTACGTTCGAATTTCCAATCATTAAATCCGTGTCTGACCCCATGATCTTCTTTGCTATTTCTTTCTTATTTTCTAAAGAATTCTCAACGTAGCCTTCTGCCGTAGAAGAGGATTTCCAGCCCCCATGACGCTTAAACATCTGCATATCTGCACCACCATCAACTAGAATGGTGGCTGAGGACCTCCTAAAACAATGTCCACTGCCTTCCGGATTATTCAATCCAAGTTTTGTTGCAATCTTTTTTGGTATACTTCCAAAACTATTAATTCCGACAGGCTGGGAGGTGCATTTTCCTCTTCCGGATTATTCAATCCAAGTTTTGTTGCAATCTTTTTTGGTATACTTCCAAAACTATTAATTCCGACAGGCTGGGAGGTGCATTTTCCTCTTCCGGATTATTCAATCCAAGTTTTGTTGCAATCTTTTTTGGTATACTTCCAAAACTATTAATTCCGATAGGCTAGGAGGTGCATTTTCCTTTTCCATAGAATACAAAAAACCGCCTGTGAGTTGCATTAAGAGGACGAAGTTTAGCATACTTTCGAAAAATACTTAAACAGTTGACACCTGTCACATTTCCTTCTGTTATAACAAATTCTCGCATAATTTTGGTTTTCGAGAATGGAATCACAATTTTTATATACAAATCATTGTGTTCAATATGATCCAACATTAACTTAGCTAGTTCTTCGCGCCGACAAGCCCCAAAAATGTCGATTATCATAACAACCTTCATAAGTAAATATGTTTCATCATCTGCAGTACTAAGAAACTTACATACGTCTTCCTTTGTGAAAACTTTGGACTTTTTGACCTTGTAACCCTCTGAACTTCTTTTCAAAAATGCGATTAGTTGAGAAAATCTGCTTATATCTTGATTTTTCTTGACTGAAATCATAGTTCTCAACATTGAGTAGTGAGTCCATAGTGAAGATGGTTTCTGGGAGCGTTGCTTTACGGAAAAATAACCCAAAAGGATTTTCTCAGACATCTCCTTTATTTTGTTAGCTTTGCACCAATCTTCAAACTTCTGATACTCCAACTCATACCGCGCCTTGGATTTTATCGGAACTAAACTTGAGATCGCTTCGTTTGCCGCTGCTTCTATATCAGAGGGTAAACTTCCATCAGAATTGCTCATTTTGAAAAACGCTTTTTATATTTTTGAATTTGTTTGACAAAGTTTCGACAGTAACCATGCGAAACAGTAACTATGCGAAAGGTAACATAAAAAACTTGATTAGTAAACTTAATAGCAGGTGCATTTTTGTTTTTAATAAAGCCTTTTGCCAAATATTTTTATTCATAGATAAAAGTAGATAAAATTTTGTACAATATTCTTGTTGTAAATTCATATTACTACACTCGATGTTTTATTAAACTCGGCTGACGCCTCGTTTGACAACTTTAACATCTCGTGTTGTAATATGAATCTTCACAACACTTATATCGTAAATAACTATTTTAAAACCTTACCAATAAATATTTTTTCCAGATGGTGCAGACCTTTCCGCCGGCACTGTATAATATTTCAAATAAAAAGTTGTATTAATGAAAAATAGCCAGTACTTACCAGCACGAGCCTTCGCGGACTCGTGCAACTAATTAAGTAATCGTTTGCCATTAAAAATATTTTCTTAGATCTCATAGAAATTTTATAGAATACTTTTTCCATTTTTTTTAGACCTATAAAAGGTTTCAGAATTTTAAGATAATTAAAATTTAACAAGGTGAAACGGAAAGTTTAGTTACAGTAGACTCCCAATTATCCGAAACCCGATTATGCGAACTCCGCATCATCCGAAACGACCCATGAACCGGATTATCCGAAATGATTCTTGCTATACCTCCGCATTATCCGAAATTTCTAAGAAATTAATCAAATCTACAGACTTTAAAATTAAAACAAGTACCAATTATTACTTCGTTCTTGAATTTATAAATATGAATACATACTAATACTAATGTGCATACATGAGTATTAGAATTTATGATGTTTGTACAAGTACATCTATAAAAGTACATAGATATAGTTACTTTTCCTATAGTTAATGATTTTTCTCAATCTCCGCATTAGTAGTGCGTCTTTGCATTAAAGTACACAGGGACGCCAAAGGTAATGGTATCCCTGGGGCACAGGTAGACAATGACAGGCTGTTTCGTTCTTGTTAGAACTCATCAGAAAGCCATAACCTGTAAGCAACTCCCAATACAGCAAGACTGTTCTTTTCAAGGCGTTTTTAAGAAATAAAAACGCGATGAAAACTCAGTAACGCCATCATTCCAAATTCCACTATTTTATTTATACTTACACACGGCATTTACGGAATAGTGCTACAAACCGGTGGGCGACTGCAGCGCGATCTGGATCTGAATCCACAAAACCGTGGCGATGGTATTAGAGAAGCGAGAAATGTTTCCTATACTGGCGAAGTGGCCGTTCCGTGCTTTATTGATTTAGATTTATATATTTCTACATTAGATGGCTATCTTTTGCATTGAGTTGATTCCTACTGATGGCGTTACTGGGTTTTCATGGCGTTTTTATTTCTTAAAAACGCCTTGAAAAGAACAGTCTCACTGTATTGGGAGTTGCTTACAGGTTATGGCTTTCTGATGAGTTCTAACAAGAATGAAACAGCCTGTCATTGTCTACCTGTGCCCCAGGGATTCCATTACCTTTGGCGTCCCTGTGTACTTTAATGCAAAAGATAGACGCACTACTCTGTCCGCTTGCCGCTAAGCTTCTTTTCTTTGTTATAACCAATTAAAAATATAGTGTGATTCCTAAGTTGATACTTCTTTTTTAGCTGTGTATAGAAGGCATTAAAATAAACAACATTTTCAAAAACCTTTTTTCAAAAAACTTAAAAATAAGATACTTACATTCATTTATTACACTATGGATCGAATACGATCCTGCCTAACTTGCTCGTTGAATAACATTAAGAAAACTTCTGGGTGTAGGATGAGCCCGCAAGGGAAAGCGTTCTGCGCATAATCTCGAAGAAACAGCCGCACTTTGACGACACTCTCAGTAAATTAGCACCATATCTATTAGTTCATTGTTTTCAAATTTTACCATTTTCACGTGTCACCAATTTAAAATTAACTTGCTTCAAAAAAACACACCGCAGCGGATTGCGAAATAACTGACGACCGACCCGTAAAGTGCATGACTAATAAGAGATAAGACAAACAACATAAAGTATAGCAGGCAACGTTTTGATGACCAGGCCGCACTTATATTTTTTACTTTTTTATCTCGCCTATTTTTAAGTTTTTTGAAAAAAGGTATTTGAAAATGTTGTTTATTTTAATGCCTTCTATACACAGCTAAAAGAGAAGTATCAACTTAGGAATCACCCTGTATATTTTAAAAGTGCTTGCAAACACATTGCGCGAAGCACTATTGTTTTTGAATTAGTTTCGAGGTAATTACTGCCCAATTCTGGAAACTAGTAAGACATAATGGCTAGTTATCCTGCCCCTCTCTGACTGCGCTTGTGTTTAAAATCAAACCAGTATTCAAACTAGAAGCCCTAGAAAGCTTAAGCGCCTTTAAAACAACACATGTCTAAGAAGATGATCTAATTTTGTGGCGTTACAAAACTGTTAGTAAGCCAGTAAATTAAAATCACAAAGAAAAAATTTAATTTCTTTCACATATGGTTTCTACGGCCTCTGAAATCTCATTTCAATTCGATAAATAGAATAACAGTGCGTGGTGCAGGTGCTTTTTTAAATACATGTGTTTTTTTGGGTCAAAACATCTTCCTGTCTTTTGCGGATAATGTAATAGTCGTTTTTCTACTCCCACTTGGATATTTGCTGTTTCCTTTACACGAAAGTGATTGGATAAATAGACCATTTCAGTTACCGAACCAATAAAAAAAAATTCCGATAGTCCGTCCGTGCGCCGGATGCACTTAAGCCAGGTTTGGCCCATTGTACTTACCCTGTTTGATTAGTACACCCACTCCGTGATATCAGTTCCTTGCACTAGTTTGTGTAGGTCAACTGGGGACAGGGTAAGGATGTTCTACGTTTCCAGTTTTGGTTGCCCGAGTATTTATTGCGTCTTCCGATCTAGTCACTCGCAATGGCAAACTATGTACTGTACAATTGCCCTGACTTGTCCGCATAATCACAGTTGCATTCTGTACAGATGGTTCTTGACAGCTATGTGTTCCTGTCAGAATTCCTGTAATGATTCTCAGCTGATTCCTGTTCATTTGAAGCAACTGTTGCGTAAGTCTTGGGTCTGAATCCCCAATGAAGCGTTTGCTGTGGTGTAATTCCTGTCTGTTGCTCCAGTAGATTTTGGGTTGTCCTGATCTATCGCTTTATGGCATCTCGTACTGTCCACCTGGACCAATGAATGTGTTTTCTGAGCCTTTCTTTGCAAGTTTATCGGATTTTTCATTTCCTGTAAAACTTTCGTGTCCTGGTACCCACTGCAGTATTACTTTGTTTACTTTTGCTAGTGCCTTCAGTTCCTCTTGACATTCACATACCAGTCTTGAGGTTACCTTGTTGCATATTAGCGATCTAAGGGCTGCTTGACTGTCAGAATATATATGGATCCGCTTATTGAGGTAAGCCCTGCTATTGTTTTCATACGCACACTGTAATGTGGCGTAGATTTCTTCTTGAAACACTGTCGGAGACTTTCCTAGAGAGAAAAACGCATTTTTCTTCGGTCTTACTCCGCCTTTCCGGATAAAAAAAACATATTCATTCTTGTTAGTGATGAACAGTGTTGCATCTACAAAACAAACACCGACCAGTCTTTTAACACCAAAGTACCCGGTACTTGTTACTCTACGCCAAAGTGACTGTCTCAATCCAAAACATGAAAATTATATGTATTTATGATTATTCATGTTGATGTCACTCAATCGTAACCCTACAGTTGGCCGGCAGTGTCAGTACTCAAAGCAGTCGAAACTAGAATCGATTCCAGGACCGGTATTTGAATACCACTAATTCTTTTGGAAATCGAATACTACTTGATTCTTGTACTCGAGTTCGAGTACTCGCATTACTAGTTTCAGCTTTACAACAGTACTCAGGGGACAGTGCGATAAAGCCGCGTGCAACTTAATTAACTTCATACCTATAATACAACGTATTAACGCGACAAGTATACAACCAGCCAGATGGATTATTTTTCAGTTCTAATTCTACATTTTTTTAAAAGTTGGTACTAAGAGTGATAGACATCACAGTAGGCTATACTTCTTTGCTAATAACTGATTATTACATAAAGATTTTTAAAATATATTAATAATTTGAAATAAAGAGTTTTTCCCTTCCTCCAAGTCGACGAATGAAGAAAAACGGTCTACTGTTTAACCGTTTCTATAGCATCCAAACGGTGAAGTATTACGAGTGATCTTCTAGGATTTTGCTTCGTGTCGGAAGCTAAGCCCCCCTGAATCCAGATTAGCCCCCCTGAATCCAGATTAGCCCCCCTAGACGATTTGGTGTTTTTTTTATATATTTTTCATATAGGACGACTTTTTTTATAGAAAAAATCTTTTAGAGGGGCTGGATTTTTTTTTCTATAGAAGACATCTTCAGGAGGTTTAGTAGGATTGTGTAGAATTTCTTTCTTCACAAGTATAAGAGTCTAGTTACGCCACTGGGCCGTTCAAAGGTGCATGCTTTTAGGTAATTTTACCTGCACTTGCACCTAATGTTACAAGGCTTTAAGCAGAGTAGAACTCATTTTAAGTTTAGTTTTTCTACTCGGACCTTTTGGCTGTCGACCTCAGTCATCTTGATTTTTTTATGTAATGCACAAAGAATTCCTGAATTTTATGTTATGTTTATATAAAAAAGATATGAACCTATTGTTTATTAATAATAGTAGGCCTTTTTCTCATCAGATACTTAGAATGGCATCTGGGTCGATATACAGTTTTAACAACTGTACAAATAAATATTGCATAGAAAACTAAGGATATTCCTAATCTCTCTGCTTCATATTTAGTTGAAATTTCCGGGTTATTTTTTCTTTTGCTTTTCGCATCATCAATAATTTCTATCTCGTTCCCTGTTATCGGCTTTAAAAAGAAAGCCAAGGTTGATTTCTTTTTAGATTGGCAACGAAGCATTTATATTTCCAATTATTGTTTCCTTGCTTATTCCTAGTTCAGCCGCTACCGTCCCAATTTAATCGATCGGTTAAGCCGAATTACATTTTTAATGTACATTTACATGATCTTTAAAATATTATTGGGCAATTTATGACGGTGCTAAAATTATGTCGGGTAAATTAAACGACTTACAGGCAAAAGTGAAAACCATTACGTTGTTCATTAATTAGTCAGTTTTTTTTTCAATCAATAAAATGGCGTTTTCCTCCCTCTGATTCTGTTCAGGAATTTAGCATTAACCACCTTGTTTATGGCCCCACTTGCTCCCCCTATCTTGCCATCCGAATTCTTCTTCAGTTAGCCTATGAAGATGAAACTTCCTACCCCTTAGCTGCAGAAGCTTTACGCACTAGCACTTATGTCGACGATATAGTCACAGGAAGCGCCTCTCTTAAGCAGGCTTTAACTCTTTTGTTAAATAAAGGAGGCTTTGAACTATAGAAATGGTCAAGTAACCATCCAAAAAGTTTAAGTCACTTACCATCTTCCCTTGTAGCTATAAATCCAGTAAGTTTTGACTCTTCTTCCAATGAAACTTCCTTAAAAGTTTAGAGTTAAGAGTTTAGAATGGAATGCTTCTTCTGATAGTTTCCGTTTTTGTGTGAAATTTCCAAAACGACCGTGTATTAAAAGGAACCTCTTATTTCTGATCCTTTAGGACTAGCGTCGCCTATAACTTTTCTCATTCAATGACGATGGATGGTAAAGTTAGATTGGGATCAAGCACCCGACGATATTGTAAGGCTTTGGAACCAATACTTGAATGATATGTCCTGTTTGAGTTTTTTTTTTAATTTGCCTCGTCTTATCTATATATTACGTCTCAGTATATAGAGATATAGATAGATAGAGGTGCACGTGAGAAAAGATTTTGTAGTTGTTTTTATATTCGATGCTTTTTACTCTTCGCAAAAATGTCCGTACACTGTGTTTGCTCTAAAGCAAAAATAGCACCCCTCAAACAAGTTTCCTTGCCTAGGCGGCCGTTTTGGCTGCTCGTTTAGTTTCTTTATACAGCGTGATCAGTTAAGGGTACGGAGCGGCCATATCTCGGAAACTACTGGTCATAGAAATTCAGGAAAAAAAAATTATAACTAAAGTGGCCATGAGAAAATTCTGGAAATAATTTTAAAGTTCCGCATTTTGCCGCAAGAGGGCGTAATTGAGAAGTAAATTTTAAAATTTTACATATCTCCGAAAATTCCACATTAAGGTATATCTTTGATAACACCATTAAAAAGCTTGGCCAATTATCCATCATTTTGGTCTTTGCTCATTGGCGTACCGACTTTAATAAGAGAGAGGGGGGGGGGGGGGGGGGAGGAAGCTGTTGAAAGTGTAATCATTTATATCGCTGTAACTTATAAACGACTTATCTGATTTTAGCAAACTAAAGACTGGTTGGAAGAGAAATGTATGCACTTTCACCAGTCGTATTTAGTTGTCCATAATAGTTCTTAAAAAAATGCTAGAGGGCGCAATTTATAATGATAACACATTTATTTATTTTACTCTGAAAAAATAAATCATATGGTATAATTATGATACCATAATCGAAAAGTAGATGAAATTTGCTCGAAAAAATATCAAAATCGCAGCTCGATATCTCCGTTCGTTTCCGCGTTATCCCCAATAGAATAATTTTTAAAACTTTAAATGAAGAAGCGAGTGGATTATTTCTGATTAGCCTGGTCAATTCTGCATAAAAATGGTCTCTTGCGTTTTTCTCCTCAAGCACACCGTTCTTAATTAAAATAATTCAATTAAACTAGCTCTACTATTTATTCATAATGAAAAATTTTGTTTTATAAAAATTGTTGGAAATGACCACCTTCATTTAATAGGCATGCTTGCGCCCATTTAATTATTTGAATTAAGAACGGTGTACCTGAGGAGAAAAACACAAGAGACCATTTTAATGCAGAATTGACCAGGCTAATCAGACATAATATCCACATGGAAAAATATCAGTGGCGTCCCACTTGCTACTTCATTTAAAGTTTCAAAAATTATTCTATTGGCGATAACGCTGAAATGGACGGAGATATCGAGCTGCGGTTTGGATATTTTTTCTAGCAAATTCCATCTACTTTTCGATTATGGTATCATAATTATACCATATAATTTATTTTTTCAGAGGAAAATCAAACAATGTGTTATCATTACAAATTGCGCCCTCTAGCATTTTTTTTAGAACTATTATGAATAACTAAATATGACTGGTGAAAGTGCATACGTTTCTATTCCAACCAGTCTTTAGTTTTCTAAAATCGGATAAGTCGTTTATAAGTTACAGCGATTTAAATGATAACACTTTCAACAGCTTCCCCCCTCTTATTAAAGTCGGTACGCCAATGAGCATAAGACCAAAATGATGGATAATTGGCCAAGCTTTTTAATGGTGTTATCAAAGATATACCTTAATGTGGAATTTTCTTGCGGCAAAATGCTGAACTTAAAAATTATTTCCAGGATTTTCTCATGGCCACTTTAGTTATCATTTGTTTTTCCTGAATTTCTATGACCAGTAGTTTCCGAGATATGGCCGCTCCGTACCCTTAACTGATCACGCTGTAGTATAACTCGAGTGGACTGTCGATGTCGCACGAGAGAGTGTATTGAGCACGACACCGTAGACAGAGTGCTTAAACTTTCACTCTTGTTGTACAAACCACTAAAGCATTCCAAGGTACATGCCAAAATCTTAAAGAATGCCGAATATAACTAAAGTACTTTACTCCGATTCATGCGCCTGTGGCGCTTTTCCACCTAGTCCTTGCGGGCCGCCAATGACTGTAACGTGAAAACCAAAAATGAACAACAAGACTGCGACTAACTCGACAATAGTCAGAAAATAAACAGAAAGAAAAACGGCGTAAAATGAGTGAAACGCGACGAAACCAGGCTGCAAAAAGCTAAGAATAAGAGAGGCGGTGGATGACAAGTGACAACAAAGAGCTTGGAAAGAATTGACAGCCCTCTTGAAAGATCCAAGACAATTTTCCAAAGATAAATTGTTTTACTTGAGGGGTTTCCATCTGCAGTGTAAACAGTGCCGGATTTAGGCTGTTTTATAGGTGATTTATTATTGGCAGGAAGTCAATCGTATACAAATTGAGTGAAATTGAAAAATAACGTAAGATTTTAGGCAAATATCGACAAAAAATAGAACTGTCAAGTTGTGAAGTTCTTATTTTTAAGAAAATTAAATATGGTAATCATAGCAGCTTTTATGATCTGAAGTTCTAACAGGGGACCAGTGGCGCCTCGTCAGGTGAAGTATGTGTCACCAAAAAAAAAAAAAACCAGAAGGAAAGTTTTTCATTAAATATTAATGCACCAATATTAATAATAATATTAATTGGTTCGCCTAACCTAAAGGTATCTATTTTGAGGCTTCGCGAAACTTACGGTTATAGATATCGTTTTTTAGTTGTGTTTTTATTTTTCAGTTAATTCAGTAGTGTACGTACCTACGTAGTTATGTTTTAAAAATGAACCCAATTAATGACATAGTTTGTAATTTGTTGGAAACTCCATTCAGTCGATGGATAGATGAAGATAAGAGAGACGTTTTGTTACACTGGTTTTTAGTCAATGTTTGTTTAAGTACCCGCACTATACCTAACTCTTCACCATTTTTTAAGACCGCGAGCTGCCACTGCAGGGGACGCCATTCAGAATTAACGAACAGAATTTCCAGACATAGTAATGGATTTTGACCAGTTTTGACTAGATTTGTGGCTTTGTTTAGAAAAACCGGAAGTGTGAATGGAAAGACAGGCAGTGAAAGACCTAAAATTCTCTGGGCACAAAAAGTAGAGAAAATAAAGCTAATTGTTAAGAAATACCTACAAACTCCTATTCGGTATTAGTAAATGTATCATACGGAATCCTCAATAAAATCCTGAAATGTGACCTGCATATACACACTTATAGTCTAAGCTCAATCCAAGAATTGTTACCAAACAACTAGCCGCAGCGAGTGCAATTTTCAGAGTGGTTATGGGTTTAATTTATATTTTAACGCAAATGTTGTTAAAAACACCTTTTTTACAGACCAAGCATGGTTTTAGTTTGCCACATTTTTGTTCGATACACAATAATTTAGAAGTCCATGAGAATTATTCTCCCGCAGTCGGAACATCTATTTTCAGTAGTAACTTTTACAGGGGACCGGTAAACTGTTAAACTCTTGGAAATACACTATAAAAAAGTATGGTTAAAATCTTAGTCCCGGCACTATACTTATATACAGGGTGATTCCTAAGTTGATACTTCTTTTTTAGCTGTGTATAAAAGGCATTAAAATAAACAACATTTTCAAATACCTTTTTTCAAAAAACTTAGGCGAGATACAGAAGTAAAAAGTGCGGGCCCGGTTATCAAAACGTAGCCTGCTATACTTTATGTTGTTTGTCTTATCTCCTATTAGTCATGCAATTTACGAGTCGGTGGTGAGTTATTTGGCAATCCGCTGCAATGTGTTTTTCTGAAGCAAGTTTATTTTAAATTGGTGAAACGTGAAAATGGTAAAATTTAAAAACAAACTAGTAGATATGGTGCTAATTTATGGTGAGTGTCGTCAAAGTGCGGCTGCTGCTTCGAGATTATGTTTAGGTTAGGCAGGACCGTATTTGATCCATAGTGTAATAAATTTATGTAAGTACTTAATTTTTCAGTTTTTTGAAAAAAGGTTATTCGGGAATTCGACCAATAAATTTAAATATTTTATGCGAATACTGCAAACTATTGCGCTGCAACACCTCCGCATAGAAAAAGTAAATTAAATGCCGATATTGCCGATGCCAGGTGGCCGAGCGACCACGTAATCCGCCGCGGCGCTCTACCGATCCACCATTTAAAGCTAAAAAAGAACCAACTCTAGTCATTAGTATCCGAAACTTTTATCTCAAGGTTCTTAACTTTAATAATATTGGTTATTGAAAGGTCACTTAACTTTTCAATTATCATCAATTATAATTATCGACATGTTAATCAAGTAAACCCATTATTTACCAATTCCGGTTCGGAAACTAACCCTTTCTTGCTTGCTTTTAACCGGGATGCGGGGAACAAATTGAAGCGACGAATAATTGATTAATGACATTTTGTCCGGCTAATTGAGGGACACGGACTCTTACTTGAGGGTTAATTGAAAATACTTTATTTTTGTTAACAAAGCATCGATGCTTTATTTACACTATATCCAGCGCGCAATGTAGACAGCAATTTCACAAAAATGTTTTTTTGTGCTCACTTTTCTTGGTTTTCGTATAAACTCTTACAAGCAACCCCGACTCTTCACCGCCGCACGGCATCCCTTAGTCCTGTACTGCTATGAGACGAAACTATATAGTCAATCAAAGACTTAATCGCGGGGGCGGTAAAGCCAATAGTGAATGCAAACCGTAGCCTTCTCGATGTAAAAGGAGTTAGTGAGACAGAATTTCTAGCCCTTTATTTATTTATTTTTGACGAATCCGGGTGCGGGGACGTCTTTATTAAAGGGAGAGTCTATACGGACAGTGGTCACCTTCCTTTCAGTAACCAGTTGGTTTATATCTGTGATAGCCTAGTAGCAGAAAGCTGTAATCTGTACCAGCCCCGTGATAAACCTCAAATCTTTACTTCTTTTGGGAATCATTATCGCGAGATCGACCGGTGATACGACAGTGGCGGCTTGTCAGGTGAAGTAGGTAAAGGGGCTCTTCTTTAAAAAATAATTAAACCAGGAGGAAAGTTTTTTGATAATATTAAATATTAATGTACCAATACAGCTACCATTTTAGCCCTTAAAACAATAATTATAAACACTCGTGTATTTTGGCACGCCCCAGTCGACCGTGTCCGGTAGCTCAAAGCAAGTGAAAACCCAACGTCCAACATGGCTTTGATATTCACCGTTGCTATGGTTACGTGACGTCAATCACGCTAACAGCATGTAACAATTAGCATTAGGATGAAGTGCATATTAAAAATAGATCAGTCGTATGCACCATTGTTTTGCCTAACCTTAAGGTATTTAGATATCGGTTATAGATATCGTTTTTACGTGATTTACTGTGTGATTAAAAAGTTTTGTTTTTATTTTTCAGTTAATTCAGTAGTGTATGTACTTACTTAGTTGTGTGTTTTAAAAATGAACCGAATTAATGACATAATTTTTAATTTATTTGAAACTCCATTCAGTCGTTGGACAGATGAGGATAAGAGAGACGTTTTGTTACACGGGTTTTTAATCAATGTTTGTTTAAGGCTCTACCACGCGCAAATTTAGAGGATGAAAAACACCGTTTCGCTACTGCAGGATTCTGCAAAGGCTATTTGAAATATTTGTCGGGACAATTTTAAATTTAATAAAGGAATGTTTGTATTTCTAAGGTACAAAGCCCTTTTTTGAAAAAAATAAGAACTTGTATAAGAAAATGCCCACTAAAGTGCGTATTTTTAGGCACTTTTCCAAGGTTAATATCGTAGCTAAGAATTTTTTTTTCAAAAAAATAGCCATGTACCTTAGAACTTCCATGTCTTATCTTTAAGACTTCAAAAATTGAGACAAAACAATATCGTAATAAGTCCGTTATCTTGCAGCGCGCAACTCATGTTTTAGGTAAATTTTGTTGTCATGTTATAGAAGTTGCCTATATACAGCTGAATTTATTCTCGGCTGACGTGAAACAATTTACATCCAGAGAGAATAATGATACACTGAAAAAAATTATAGGTGGTCGAACAAGAAGTAATTTCGGGGAACCGGGAACTTACGACAAATCCCAGGATGTATGGTAACCCTGGTATATTAACTCTTAGATCTAAAATTAAAGTTTAATTTGTCTTGGTAAAGGGTGA
This sequence comes from Polydrusus cervinus, assembly GCA_935413205.1. NCBI lineage: Eukaryota > Metazoa > Arthropoda > Insecta > Coleoptera > Curculionidae > Polydrusus > Polydrusus cervinus. The sequence goes on along the minus strand of OW284510.1, from coordinate 28,090,730 downwards.
TAGGTGTAATAAAATAAAGCCATTTATGAAGGTTCTTAGTGAGTAAAGAAACCAACTGTTGCATAATGAATCTATTTCTATTCGATTGTTTTATATTTTATGCTTATTATACAGGCTCTATATATTGTTTATATAGTGAGCTTCTGTCTAAACCTGTTAAAATATAAATTCATTTTAAAGGTGAAATGTGTTTATTATTTTATCCATGGTTAAACGATTTAAAAGTAGTTGTCAGGCACGAATTTGGCGTTGGTCACATGACATTTATCTGTTCATGTTATTGGCTCGCAGCTACAATTTGGTGCAGCGAGACTACTGTATAGTGACAATGCTTCTAAGAAGCTAGGTAGGTAATAAATAAAAATTGGACAGTATGCCACGCAGAGTAATAAAATACAATTTTTTGTTAGGCATGGGCGTCCATAAAGAGGGCAGTTGCCCCTGTCTCTTGACCAAGGGGGAGCGGGGGGGGGGGGGGGGGGGGACTGCGACAAAACGCAAAGTTTTGTTTCTTTTGTAGCCACTTTTGAACGGTGGAGAAAGTGTAGAAAAGGCTGCGAAGTATTTTATTTTATAGAATTAACTTTTGAGAACTTACACGTTTTTTTGGCTACCCCCCTATCACTTTATGTTTATAAGAAACATTAATACCGTGATTTTGTATCGGATTGGCGCGACGATACGGTACTACCTCCTGTTGTTTCTGTGTTACTAAAAAAAAATCTAGGTACTTACTTTTTTTCTTTTGAAGGTGCAGCGCAACTAATCGTCAAAAATGTCTGTTTAAAGGTTGTAATCGTCAAAAACATACCACTTTAAAAAAAATTAATTATAATGGCACGGAACGCGACGGACAAAATACTGCGCGAGTTAGTAACCACAGTCAACAAATCCTGGAACCAGCGGGACTTATCTAATAAACATGGTGAAAAATTTGTAATATAAGAAAATTTTGATTGAAAAACGATTGACCTTACGAAGTATTTGATAACCAATGCTGAAAACCTTTAGTTTCAGGGTAGGCCTGTGCCTCCCAATTTTGAAAATTTGACAGTATATGCTAGTGCTGACGGGGGCGATCGGGCTAAAATATATTTATAATGGTGGCACTTCCCGTTATACCGGAAGTAAGTGTCAACTTGCTTATTTTAAATAGAATACTCTATATATTACTACATTTTTGCATTCTACGCAAGAATTTAGGCATATCTTGTATACCATGTCCTATACCTATGTCTAAGCGTTTTAGATATTTTTAATGGATTTTTTATAATATTTTGATAACTATTAATATAGGGTGTTTAAACAATACGATTAAAAATTAAATTGAAAAACTGCAAAAAGACTAGATTTTCAAATGGAAATACACAAACTTTATAATTATTTCTTATTTAGCATTAAAAATAAGGGTAAGTTTGTATATTCCAAAAAATTTTAGTTTTAGAAACATTCCCAACTTAATATTTTTATGTGGCGATTTTGCTGCAGATTTTAAGTTTAGTTACTTTTAGTTGGCTATAACGGCGTTGAAAAACAATCAAATGCGAGAAAAATTTATGAAGCTGTCACTTACCATTAAACCATTAATTGTCATGCCTGTGCGCTTAAATTGTACATACAAACGAAGATTATTTAAATTTATTTATTATTTATGGAGAATGTGTTCAAGTTATATCAAGAACATGGGACACATTTGCCAATCGATATCCGCAAAACAGAAGCCATCACAATGTGCTTATTAATAATATTCAACATTTTTGGGATATACAAACTTACCCTTTTTTAATGCTAAACTAAAAGTAATTATAAAATTTGGGTGTTTCCCTTTGAAAATTTAGACTTTTTGCAGTTTTTTCAACCTTATTGTTTAAACACCCTGAATTCATAGTTATCAAAATACTATAAAAAATCTAATAAAGCAGGTCCTTTATAACAAGGAATCCCGCTTAAATTAAATAAATATAAGGCTTCTTTATAGAAAAAATTGATAATTATTTTAAGGCTTGCAAACGTCATTCCAGAAAAATTCAAATATGTCAAAAACGCTTAGATATTTATAGGTATAGGCATACAGGGTAGGGACTTTAACTGGAATAAATTCGATATTATTAAACTTGCTAAAGTTGCGCCTACAAAATTTGGTATGTGGGGGTTTTAGAGCATGCGGAATTGGATTATGATGTCGGCGCAGTTGCCAGATTTCTCAGCTTTGCACTACACGTAGTAATTTTGTTATTTTAAATAGCATGCTCTATTTATTTTTATTGCAGTGAATTGGTAGTGTCAAATTTAGTAAGATCTCAAATTTACAAAATTCTATCTTCACTAGTTTCTGAGCTATGGCAACACTGAAGTTCCCTTAAAAAGTACCGGGACGCTTGTCTACCTCTATAGTTACTAAGTTATTGACAAGATTCAAGAAAAGTTCTTGTCTTTTCAAAATGGCCTATTTAACTTAAACTTTAAAAATAGAAATTCTCATGGTACTTTTTAATGGAATTACAGTATTGCCATAGCTCAGCAATTAGTGAAGATAGAATTTTGTTAATTTGGCATCTTATTAAATTGGACACGCCCAATGCACTGCAATAAAAATAAATAGGGCATTCCATTTAAAATATTAAAATTACTACGTGTAGCGCAAAGCTGAGAAATCTGGCAACTGCGCCGACATTATAATTCAATTCCGCATGCTTCAAAACCATACATACTAAATTTTGTAGGCGTAACTTCAGCCGTTTTAATAATATCGAATTTATTCCAATTAAAGTCCCCACCCTGTACAAAATCTGCCTAGAATCTTACGTAGAATGCAAAAATGTAATAATATATAGGATGTTCTATTTAAAATAAACACGCTGACACTAGGGTTGCCAACCCTCCCGATTTAGTCGGGAGGCACCCGCTTTTTTACTTAACCTCCTGCCTCCCACGCACTTAAACAAAACTCCCGCTTTTCCAATAACACGACGGACGCCTAATAACTATACAGCTGCCTTAGAGAGGGGCGACCTTTTTTTTTTAGAAAGCACGTTTGATGATAGGAGGAAGAAATATAAAAGGCACGCCACAGCGTAAGGTCAACGGGGTATCGACCTTTTTTTTTTTAGAAATCATCAATATAATTATTTTAAGCACCTCAAAAAAAACTTGTCCTCCAGGCACTATCCACTTCCCGCTTTTCAATTTTTAACATCTGGCTACCCTAGCTGACACTAACTTCCGGTGTAACCGGAAGTACCACCATTATGAAATTTTTTTAGTCCGGTTGTCCCCATCAGCATTACCACGATGGCAAATTTTGAAAATTTTCCTATGTATAGTTTTCTATATATAGTTCGACGCGGTTCCCGGTGGAACACGAACACCCTGTTTGCAGGTGCTTTTATACCTATTATTAATTAACACTTCAAACTTTCTGCTCTACCTAATTTTATTTTTTGTAAATAATCTATAGCTTTAATAATAAAATAAGACAAAATTTAAAAGATATATCCGTATAACGATTAGGTACATTATTTTAACTAAGAATACAATAACAAGTACTTATTTTCCACAAAACAAATTTCTCGTCTCCGAAATAAAATCAACCAGAACTCATTAGCATAATAAAGAACCTACCGCCTTGTATCGTGGTTTCAGTGTGTGTCGATGTTTACGGAATATTTTTCACCACGTCATAAGCTCGCTAGTATGCCCACTTCGGGTGAAACTCTCTTGCAAATAAATTTCTTGCTGCACAAAGTTCCGCCTTAAGTACCCGCACTATACCTAGCTCTTCGCCATTTTTTAAGACCGCGAGCCGCCACTGGCTTAATCAGTTATTTAGCTAATATTCGGTAAATCCGAGCATAATATTTTGGAAGCCAATCGTTCGTTGCTTACCTTTGCCATAATTGACTAATGGCACTTTGTCGAACAACCCAATCAACTGGCTTTTAGTCGGGCGGTTAATTAGAATTTATTTGTCATCAGTACACAATGCCTGCGATTAAATTCTTAATTAATATTGCTTTCCCTTGCATAGATTTTGGATCTCTGGAAATTTATATTAATGGCCTCTTGGCGTCACTAAGCTCGTCCTAATTGATCCGAATCAAACTGTGAATGATACTTTAAGGCCAGAGGGATTATTTAGATTTGCAATCAATCAGTGGCGGCTCCTCCTCAATCCTTGAGGCCGCGTGGCTCTCCCCCCCCCCCCTGCCTTCTGCCAAAATGACGATTTTATGATATTTATTGTAATTCATCAGGAAACAATAAATTGATTTGGTTGATCTACCGATAATTCAGGAGGATTGGCAACATTGCCTGCAACTCTCTAATTTCATAATAAATTAATTAAAAACGGACTTCATCAATCAACAAGATTTGATATTTACAAAGCCATCGGACAAGACAAAAACAAATTATCTTGCCAATTCCAAAGTACAGGTTACTTGATTTAAAAAAGTTATAGAAGCAATCTTTTAAATATGTCGGTGGTGCATCGTGGTTGGGAATATAGGAAATCCTATGCAAGATTTAGACCGTCCAAATATTTGCTTCCCTGTTGACTTAAGAGCGGGGTTGTAGGAATACTTTTTAAGGGGCTCTGTGTGGTGAGTGCACATACAGTGTTTAAATAATTTTGGACAATCCGTTCTTAACTTATTTGCATAGGATGCGGTTGGGTTTTCATAGGAATTTATCAGGTGATACTGCGGACACCAGCATTGATTGGACTTGTCAACCTGTGATTTGTCATTATGTAATTTGCAAACGGTAGACTTTTTAAAAATCTTTAACATAGTTACATTTTACAATGGATTTAACTAATATTTTCAAATAAACCGAACATTATTTTCAAAACGGATCTTTTAATAGAAAACGAATTATTTTACTACAATAAAACCTATTAAATATATTAAAATCATCAAGAATTGCTAAAAGGGGAAGAAAATAAAAGGGTGTTTGAAGATAAACAATTGTTTAAAAAAACCTAATAATTTTACTTTAAGAAAACTGTACAATCGTTTGGAATATTGTTAATTCTTAATTAAATGTTCAAATATACCGCCATTTGCTGCTAAACAATATCCTAAACGATCGTAAAATTCTCTACGCAACATTAGCGAGTTGGTACTGGGTAATTCTTTCAGATTGCATTCAACTTGAATTTTTTAACTGCTCTAAATTTTTGAACCAAACACTTCTATAAAGAAAATTTTTTAAATGCCCCCAGAGGAATACATCTTTTGGTGAGAGGTCGGGAGACCTAGCTGGCAATTAATTGTTGAGTTTGGACCAACAACTTGCCCATTAAAGCCTTTATTTAAATATTGTGGGGCGGGAACCATCCATTTGGAACCAAATCTCCTGATTTTCATCAGCAACTTTCTCTAGCGCGGGAGTCCAATTTGATGTTGAAGAAGATCTAAATATGTTGGACCCGTAAGATTTCCATCAATAAAAGATGGTCCAGTGATGCGATGTCCAAAAATTTCTGTCCAAACATTTACTTTCTGAGGATATTGGGTTCGAGTGCATGCAAGACAATGTTCATTTTGTATTCTCCAGTACCGATCATTTTGTATATTCGGCTCATTATTTAATGGAAACATGCATTCGTCTGAGTAGCGAATGTTTTGTATAAAATATCTGTTGTTGTTGTTAGCTCGCTCCATCATTTCAAAACAAAAAAGTGATCTTCGTTTTTCATCTGCTTCTAGCAATTCTTGATGGTTTTGATCTTAGACGAGGAAAGACCTTGTCTAAGGTTTTGATACTTATATCAATGATATTTATGCTTTTTCAAAGTTCACAGTACTGTGGTGTGATGTTTTTTCCCTTGCCCGAAAATTCTAGTGCTGATATTTTTATTTTATTCGACGTTAAGTAAAATATTAAGATCTCTATCATTGTTTTCTTCAGCTCTCTCATGATTCTGTGCTGCGCATTTGCAGTTGTTTATTACAGTGCCTTTCGCCTCCAACTTAGTAATAACTTTTTGTGAAATATCGTTTAGCGGGATGTTGGTAGTTGGCAAAAACTGTCTAATAAAACAATCGCAGCATTTTATCACAATAATACGCACAATTATAGTCGCCTACCATCATTAAGGATCTACCATGACTTATATTTTCCATTCGCGCTTTACTTTTATACCGTTTTATGTGCGAAAGTTGTTTTTTCTCGCAAAGGAAAATAAGTATTGTAAATATGGTGAAAAAGTTTGAGTTATGAGATATCGATATTTTGAGGTCCCTAGATCACACAACTCATATTTTCCATTTTTGTCGGCCGGTCTGTCTTCTTTTATTATTTATAATCTACTACTACTACACTACAGGCACATAAGATCCACTCGCCTGCAGGTCTTTTGAAGATTCCTAATCCTCCATAAAAAAAAAAAAAAAAAAAAAAAAAAAAAAAAAAAAAAAAACTACTACACTACTACTACTACTACTCAGAGTATATATAGATCCGTTTATTGAGGGAAGCGTAGATTTCTGCTTGAAACACTGTAGGAGACTTTCCCAGAGGGAAAAATAAGTTTTCCTTCGGTCTTCGTGTATCCCCGCTCCGTTACCGTCTCTGGATTTAGAACCGTCTATGTACAAGATTATTGCCCCAGTAGTGGTGTTTTGTTGTTCCATTCATCAATAACGACCTTCTATGGTAGTCATAGCGAAACCTTGGATTTATGTGATCTGATATAATTTCTAACTCAGGTCCACCTATAGTCTTAAAAGTTCGTGTCCAGTTCCCTGCCTGCCTAGGAGCGGCGTCGAACTCTGCAGTCTATAGAATCCCATTCTTGTCTCTCCTTTTATCACCAAGTGAAGCGGAGGAAGGTCTAGCATGGTTTTCATTGCGGATGTGGGTGTTGATTTCATGGCCCCCAATTAGATATTAGTAAGTTAGTATGCACACCTATTAAATAAATTATCAGAAATTAATTTGAAGAAGTAGTCCATACTTGAAGTGAAGTGGCAAGTTAAATAGGAAGAAATAATACTCAAAGTCAACTTTCACTAAGATATTCTACATGTTTCGAACGTAGATACGTTCATCTTTAGGAGAAGTATATTTATAGTTAAGGAAATTGTGAGTGACACCCTCATAGAGCCGTTGAGGAAGTTAAAAAGCTTAAGTGGTGGAGTATATTGTTGAGAAGTTGTGGTAGAACGAAAAGATGATTATCCCCCCCCCCCCCCATTAGATAAAATTCTAGCTACGCCAGTAGTCACCGACTTCTTTAAAACGGTTTCCATTATCCCATTGTCAGCGACATCTCCCTAATAACTAATTATTTAAACTGCAAAGAATGCACGATATAAAATGTACGCAAAACGGAAGTTGCGTCCCAAAATGATAAAATTAAATAGAGTAATTTTATTGTTTGGCCTCTAAATAAAACAGCTGTTGCCTTTTTATCCAAAATTATCTTCCATTGTGTACCTTTTAAGTTAATTAAAGATAATTTAAGTAGGCCTTGTTATAGTTTTTTAACAACTTCATTATTCTTTTATACTTAATATTACACCCTCTTGATTATTTTCTTTGGATTTACATTTTTTCAATTTAGTTAATTTATTTTTACCTTTTTACCCTGACATACCCCAGAACCCAGTGAAACTATATTCCAATTCTACAATTAAAATCATCCTAGAGTGATACAAAACTTTTCTATAGTTTATTTCAGAAAAGTGTAAAGTAATAAAATAGGTAATTCCGTCCAGTTCGGCTCAATTTCGGTGCCGGCCATAGGCGCAGGTAAATTTTTTGCATTAAATTATTTATGATAACTAACTAAAAAAAAAGAAGATAATTTGATAAAGAAGGAACTATTACCTATAGCAAATTTGCACAAACATCGTTGTATCAAATATACCGTGGAAAATGTAGCTGAAAAACATAGTGTAACTGTGCTGCGCACACCGCCATGTCGTTACGAACTAAATCCTATAGAACATATATGGGCGCAAGTGAAAGGATTTGTAGCCAAACACAACACGACATTCAAAATGAAAGATGTTAAGCTAATGTTTGATCAAGCCATTACGGAAGTGACACCAGAGAACTGGCGAAAAGCAGTCCATCATGTCATGAAAGAAGAGGAGAAAATATGGGATCTTGACCACCTGATCGATTGGACCGTCGACCCGTTAGTTATAACGTCAAGAGGAGATGACAGTTCCTCAGATGACGAAGAATATTATGAATTTTTATAATTTAATTTCTGTATAATGTAATTTTATATTTTGTATTTTTTTTATAATGTTTACTAAATAAGTGTACCTAATAATTTACATATTAATGCACGCCTTTGTCACACCATTTTCAGTGTTTGAGAATGGATAACAAATAGGCAAAACTCATAAATTGATACAAACCGTGGTGGTATTACCACATATTATACATACACTATATTATTGTCAATACAAGCAGCTGCATGAAGCAAGAATACACCCATCGTGCGATTCAAAATAACCTAAGTTGGGGGCCGTGGCGCTTGCGCAGTAGGGAAAAAATTAGACAACCCACACGATTTCTAACAGAACGTAAACCGAACCCAAGGTCTCTTGAACAGATCCGGCTCGCCGTTATATTCTTATTAGTCGCCATCTTTTGTTTCGTTCATTCGTGTGTTGTTATAATTTCCAAGTTTTGGGTGTTAATATTAATTTATAAAACTTTACTTTAAACATTTTTTTTTGTTAGTTTGTAAGTTATAGTCCTTTCCATCTTTTTTACGTTGTATTCGTTCAAATGTTCCGTGTGTGATTGTGGATATTATTTTTAAGTTTTGGGTGCGAATTTAGGTATAAAACTTTACCAGACATTTTGTTATTGTTAGCGACTTGTGTCTCAAGATGGGTAGAAAAAAGTGCATGATCCTTTTTTGCACGAATCGCGGTTCAATACCAGGAATAAGGTATTTCAGGTATGTAAAATATTGGTTACTTAGTTTTATTTGACCATAAACTGTACACACCCGAACTAAACGGGTGAATTTAAATAAAAGCTTTTAAAAATATTTTGAAAGTCGGCCCTGTCAAATGTTTACATCAAGAAGCAAATTTCCGATCTGCGCAAAATCAACGGACCTTGATCAGTGATCAATCATCTGCCTACAGGGCTGTGTGTATTATGGTATTAGCAATATAGTGTATGTATATATGTGGGTATTACCTGTGGGTTAAATATTCGTTGGGTCACTCTGTAGTCCCTTTGGATACCTAATGAGCTTTTATTTCTCTACACCTTTCTGAAATAGACTATATAAAAACAGTTAAAAATACGAAAACAGAAACTTTGAAGTCAACCAAATATAGATTATCCTTCTTTTATTAGCCAGTGGAGCGGCCGATTAACATTATAGACTTACGATTTGGTTCAATTTGAATATGTATATCGAAAAACTTATTATTTGACTGTGTTTCTCATGTAGCGGATGTTTAGATATACAGGGTGATTCACGTTGAGTGGCCTGTTAGAAGATTTCGGAAACGAGTAAACTTATCTTTTTAAAAATTTGACAGCAGGCATAATTGGCTTTGAGCTTTTAAAGCATTATATTTTGACGTTTTTATTACTTTCGGTTATACCGGAAGTTAATGTCAACTTTGCTATTTTAAATGGAACACCCTGTATATTTTAGCATTTTTGATTACCTTATTAAAATCTAAATAACTTTTGTTAATAATAATCTATTCCTATCTCTAACCGTTTTTGAGATATGAATTATAAAAGGATTTTTTTTTGTGTGAAAACGCTCCGAGAAGAAAGTTTAGTAACTCTGAAACTAATAAAGGTAAACATTTAAGATTTTGTAAGCTTTCAAGTAATATATAGATCTTTAGTTTAAATTACTTAGGTTTCATGTTTTTTATATAGGGAGTTCTTAAAATTGTGCCAATTTTTCCATTTAAATAAATGTACAAGGGTCAATTTTTGCAAATGGAACACCCTATTTTTTAACTTACTAACGTGTAGAGAATTTTTTAGTCGTTTTGGAATTATGAGCAACTTAAATAAAAAATCTTAAAATTTCTGTTTGTGTTAATGTTTATTTTTGAAAAGAGGGCTTCGACTGGGATTTTGGTTTGACTTTGATCTTTGTTACCATTTGTTATTAAGTGCCTATGTTCGTTGCTTAGCTATTTCTGATATTTTTAAATAAAATTATTTTAATAATTATTATTCGCTATTCTCAGACTACCAAGAATGAACGTAATTTTAAATAAGTTAACTAGAATAGGACAACAGGGCTAAGATAAGTATCAACTTTAAAATCATTTTGGTCAAAGCCTACTTTACAAATTGGCAACACAGCTCAAAGTCAAACGAAAATTCCAGTCGAAGCTTAATTTTCAAAAATAATGTTGCATTAACACAAACAGAAATTTTAAGATTTTTTATTTAAATTGCTCATAATTCCAAAACGACTAAAAATGTGGATTGTAACATATTAGGCGTTTAGATAGGAAATTTAATTCTCTACACATTAGTAAGCTAAGAAATAGGGTGTTCCATTTGCAAAAATTGACTTATGTACATTTATTGAAATGGAAAAGTTGGCACAATTTTAAGAACTCCCTGTATAAAAAAACGTGAAACCTACGTAATTTAAACTAAAGATCTATATATTACTTAAAAGCTTACAAAATTTTAAATGTTTACCTTTATTAGTTTCAGAGTTACTAAACTTTCTTCTCGGAGCGTTTTTACACAAAAAAAAATCCTTTTATAATTCATATCTCAAAAACGGTTAGAGATAGGAATAGATTATTATTAACAAAAGTTATTTAAATTTTAATAAGGTAATCAAAATGCTAAAATATACAGGGTGTTCCATTTAAAATAGCAAAGTTGACATTAACTTCCGGTATAACCAGAAGTAATAAAAACGTCAAAATATATTGTTTTAAAAGCTCAAAGCCAATTATGCCTGCTACCAAATTTTTAGAAAGATAAGTTTACTCGTTTCCGAGATCTTCTAATAGGCCACTCAACGTGAATCACCCTGTATAATTCTTTTATTTCCAAAATATACCATAATTTGTGTTATTATAATTGAACCCACCTTAAGAATTATTTTTGCACAAAGAAATCTCTAAATTTAAAATCTATTACAAGACAAACAACGTTCGAGCCTTGATACCAAATTTGCACTTGTTTAATCAAATTTTAGAGGTGATATTTGGTGACAGCCGAGCTTCTGCAACTAATTTTGAAATATTTATCGTGGTGTTCAAGTTCAACATTTTAAAATTGTTAAATTATGAATAAAATGAATACAAAAGTTTATTATAACCACGGATTTTACTGAGTTTTTAATGATCCTCAACTTTTGCATTAAAAAGTTAACTAAAGCACCCGTTGGCGTTTGAAAAGGTTTAATTCATTTTGAATTGCAACTACGGCAAGGCTTAATAAAATATTCAGCTTTTTTAGTGTTATCATAACTGGAATCTGCAGCATAGATATGCAACGGTCGAAACCAGGGAAAAGTGGGTTGAAAAAATATAACGATTTTTGGAATTTAATTTTTTTTATCGACACGAAGGGCACTACGCAGTAGTGGGTACAGTAAGTCCCTAATATTAATCTTTAACTAATATAATAAATGAAATTAAAATTTTATAGCTTGACGTTTTAGTTTTAGAAACATCAATTTTAAAATCAGCAGGTTTAACACAGCTTCATTATTTAGTAATCATCCTGTATAAAAAGACATAAAGTGAAGTCACACACATTACACTTGTAATCCAAGAGACAGCGTACCAAAAATGGAACGGTTTGTTTGCATTTTGGTTAAAATATGGATTTTTGAAACTTAAATACTTTTTTAGCTATTACATAATTAATGGACCTGATGTATTATTTATCATTTTATAATTCCCTATAAAAGTTCACGTACATTTTATATTATAAAATGTCATATATGTCTAAATTCAATTGTTTTTAAGATACTGGCGTTTAAAATACGGCATTTTCAGACTGTCTCAGGTTGTAGCATTGGAACTACGCATTAAAAAAATGATACTCACCTCCCTATCTTGGTTTTTTCTTCTCTATCTAAAGTTATAACTTCCCAACCATTTTTTTGGCTTAAAATGTTAAACTGGTAGTTGGTCTCTTAAAGTATCTGAGGAGCCCAAATTTAAAAAAAATTTAATGATCCATTAATAAATATGGCCAGGATTCGGGTCCAGAGAACGCATTGTTTTTGGTCTAATTTAATAGATATATACAGGGTGTCCAAAAGGTATGGTCTATAATTAAGATTTAGGGAGATTGGATCAACATCAAATATCAAATATATTTTCAGTTTAAGGTTTACAATACATTCCTTATGTTAAATACAATTTATTCCTATTTTAAGTCATTATATTAGTAACATGCACCTAGGGAACTAAACCCCTGTATGTCCATAATAAAGTCTAAATTTGTAAGTTAGCTCTAATTACAATCACTTTCTCAAACATTACAATAATAAAAATAAAGTAAAAATCTAAAACAATGTGTTAAATTTTTGGTAGTTATCTGAAATAAACATTTTAGAGCTGTGGCGAAACTTATTAAAATGTGTCATGATTCTCATCTCTGCTGGTGGAATGTTATAAATTTTTGGAAATAGATAAATAACTGATCTTAAGTTAGCATTGGTATTACTATTAGGAATCACTAAGTGATTGTTGGTTCTGGTCCTTGTCTCATGAAAGTGGGCAATATATTGCCTTATTTTGACATTCTTGTGAACAAAAGTACGCACCGAATGAACAAAAAGGGATAGAACATTGAAAATTTCAGCAGAGTACAGTAACTGGGTAGAGTATGTTTTGTTTTTCCTGTATATAACCTTTAAGATATAATTTTGTGCAGTTTTAAGGGGATAAAGAGAGTTCTTGTACAGGCCTCCCCATACAATTATTCCATACCTTATCAAGGACCCCACCAGCATTTTGTATACAGTAACTATTTGTATATATTAATTTTCTAATATTTTTTGTCAGTTTCAAAACATAAGGATCCCATTTCAAATGCTTGTCAATAGTAATGCCAAGGTATTTAGTATTGTTAACCTCAGACACAGTACAGTCCAGATTGTCTGTATAAAGCTCACTAAAATGAGGTCGATTGGCAACTTTGAGAGAAAAGGCCATGTAGTTTGTCTTTTTTTTTTTAAACATATAAAATGTGCTCCTATGTCCCCTAATTACAGAGCTACGGTCCCCTAAAGAGAAACTCTGATGATTGTTTTTACTAAATATTTTCGAAACCCTCAAAAATGTAATATCTAATAGACTCGATAAGCTATAAGAATTTTAGTCAAGACCAGTCTAGTATGCCATGGAAAGCAAAAATATTAATTCTGCATTTATTAGACCAAAATGTCAAATGGTATTAAATAATAATTACGAAGATTGAAATGAATGAATTGTTCTCCACGGCATACTTGACATAACTTCTTATGGCTTATACGCGTCTAGAAATTACGTTTCTCCACGACCATTACTGAATGCAATAATTCCAAAATCATTTTTGATAATAGAATGTAAAAATTCTCGCTCTTGAGTTGGAATATTTATTCTGAAACACTTGCTTCTTATGCGTTTTGCGTGTATTTTCATTCCATAACAAGATACGGAATGAATATTCTGTAATTGATCTAAACGACATAGGTTGCCATGAATTTCGAAACTGTCAATATCAGCAAACAAATTTTAGTGCAAGTCAAAATATGAGTGAAAAATCGGATGAATCAGATATGGAACTGGATAATACTCCACCTGAAATTACAAATATTGCGAATAGTATTTTTGGTCGTGGAGAAAATATAGTCTGCTGCTCGGTTAGAATGAAAATTCGATACTCGTGGTTCCTCACGCTCGCGTTCGGAATCTTCCACTCGGATCAAATTTGCATTCCAACCTCGTTACAGAATCTACTATTATGATATTTTTGTTAATTTCTACTATTACCTAAAAAATAATTATTGATATGTGATACACCGTTAGAAAGAAAATTAAATGAATAATTTTATTATAATAAAACAAAGATGGGTTACTATTTGCAAAATTCGAGAATTATATTATAACGCCGGTTGAAATGAACCATTTCAACGTTTCCATGGCCTACTTTTTACCACTTGTTTTATTCAAGTTATGGATATTTTAGAAAACAAAGGAAAATTGATCTAGGCGGCCATTTTTAAAACAAATGATAAAGTGTGATATATCATTGAAAAGGTTATCTTTCATAGAATTCAAGCATTGAATAAAAATTGAGGGATCCTTTTAAAATTTAAAAGTTGGCTTCACTTCCGGTTAAACCGGAAGTGGATTTGAAGGTTTGAATTGGCCAAAAAATGGTAAATTACACACTTATTAACTCCTCAAATTTTTAAATCTTTACTTAAATATTGTGTCACCCGGTATATAGACGTAACCGATGCATTAAGCAAGACGACCATGAAGTTACCAAGTATAAGCATAAAATATCATGATCCCTGAATGAATATTACCAGTTAGTACCTAGCAGTCAATGAATAATAATAATTTAATTAGTAACTCCATTATTAATAATATTACTACAAAGTACGTAGTACCTCAGTTATGACACAAACTGATTTGGTGATTAAATCTTTGATATTCATCACGGTATTCGTGAAATTATCTTTACAAAGCAATTTTTAGCAGTTGTATTTAGTTATTGGTTAGCGCTAGAAGAGTTCCTTTCACTACATTACCTAAAATATTGCATTATTCTTTATAAAAAAAAAGTTAATGCGATGGCCGGGAATCGAACCCGGATCAACTGCTTGGAAGGCAACTATGCTGACCATTACACCACCATCGCATCTTGATAAATAATTGCCTTTCAACGGTTTTATCTTAGATTAGAAAGTAAAAGGCAAAGCCAACGGTAATACATGAAAAATTACGCTTTTAATAATAAATAATAATTATTGCATACGCCTGCCTTACGATTTCGGATCAGGATTAACTTTCATCAATGGTTTAACTGCTTTATATTCACATGAATGATAAGAATACATTATGTTATTTTTCCTACGACCACCTATGAAAATGAGAAAAAAGCACTGTTAATTTGACTAGAAAGCACCGTATATCACACGCGTATTGAAAAAAAATATTTCAACACTAGTATTGAAATAAATATCAAGGCACCCTATTTAATTTAAACATTTGGTGCCAATTCGACAGACCATCCCTATTTAAAAAAAAAACACATTTTAGAAAGCAGTAATTGTAAAGTGTTTAACTTATTTATCATGTATTTGTCGAGTGATTCAGAATTAGAGTGTGAAAATAAATCATCTAAAATTATAAAAAATGTTAATAATATACTGGAAAATCCATTACCAGAAAAAACAAATCGCGTTGAAGAGAGTGTCATGTATTAAACAAAAAATCTTTATCGGTAGCGATAGCGTAGAGAATAGAGCTCTAGTCTACAGATCGCAAGGTCACAGGTTCAAATCCCATGAGGACTATTTACCTTTTTTTTATAAAAACATTAAATAATTTATACAATTAGGATTTTGAATTGAAATTTTCTTTGTTGGGTTGATTTTTAAATTTATGTTTAATGCATCTTTCCTTGATTAAATTTAAAAAAATTTATTCTGTTTAATCTAGAAGTCAATGCAGGATTAGATCTTCCTATGATACCTATATAAAATATGCAAAATGAAAAAGTTAAACTACAACTAAAGGAAAAGCCTATTGACAAATTATAAAACCAGATATTAAGTGGAACATAATCCTAAGTATGCTAATTTTAACACTAGTTTTGAAATATTTTTTTCACAAATCAAAGGCTTTTTTAATAATTCTTTGTGGTCGTAGGAAAAATAGTGTACATTAACTCGTGTGAAAGTGATTATTCTAAAACTCGGAGAATTTCCGCACTTGGCTGACGCCTCGTGCTAAATATCTGCTCGTTTGAAAAATATCACTTTCTTCACTTGTTATGTAATATACTATTTATCAAAAATTACTTTCAGTAGTGATAAGAGTGAATCCGGGGAGAGCAAACGCAGGGAACAATAATTCCCCCCAACCCGATTTACAGGTGAAATTGATACTCTCTTACATGAGATGATCCGAATACGAAACGCTTTCCTTCGGTTAATAGGCGGAATAGAATATCTCCTAAGCTAGATAAACGGAGTACCGAACTTACCAGAAACGGTATTATACTACTGATCACTGATCTTACCCTTCTCTTTGTACCTATTTGCACTTACCCTTAACGTTTTATGCGGATATTTCCACATGACCTTATACCAATTATCGCGCAGGATTTATTGGTTTCATTGGGCGAAAAGGGGAAAAAGTACCATTAGCGAGGGGCCCCATAATATTAAGAAAAAAGGTTTGTAATGGTTCTGATTGGCTTTTATTTTTTCTGGATTTTTTTTTTCATTAAAATAACTTTCTCACAACCACATAGATACCAACTTTTCCATTGGTAAAAATAGAAAATCAATCTCTTGCTTGTAATTCGGGTCAAAAAAATCTATATTTTACCAGGCAATGTTTAACGCGATCAGATCCACTTGCCGCGTCTACCACTTTGCGTTGGTGCTTAGCCGTTTGCCGCAATACCTTCGCGGATAAATCAACGCGATTTCGGCCTGTTTTTAGTTACACAGCGGGTGGAATAGGGCAACAACTTCTAGAATGTATTTTAGGAGTTGTTGAATAGGGCCGCCCGAGGTCGCTGATTTTATGCGTTCGTCAGAAAGGAGCAGCCGCAGAGAATTCGATACCGAGTCAACCCAGCGCATTACATGAGGGCGTGTGGATTAGTAGGTAACTAAGGTGGTATGAGAGTTGCAGGCAGTGTTGCCAATCCTCCTGAATTAGCGCAGATCTTCCAAATTTATTGTTTCCCGATGAATTAAACATAATGAAATACAATGATCATATTTTGGGCAAACGTCAGGGGGGGGCTCAATGATAAACCGTCACTGCATATAAACAAAGTTTTTATTTTATTCTGATGTTGTTTTCCTAAAAAAAGGGTAAATTAATTAACAAGAAATGTTTTTTAAAAATTTTCCTTAATTAGATTTATCAGACTTACACAGGATCCATTCTCGTAGCAGTTAATCCTTACAAGGACATTGACATCTACTCTCAGGTAAGTGGCCTATTTTCGCCGAGATTTTCCACTAGATTTTCATATTTAGCCCGAGCAAATTTTCCGCAGTTTTAGCGTTTTTCTTATTTGTTAGAAATCTCGAGAATGCACTCGTTGCATGAGATGACTTTTAGTTTTTAATTTTCCCGGGAATTTCAGGTTTTAAATTTTGTCAGGTATAGGTACTGTGTTTGCTCATTAAAATTCTCTGTGTAAAGAGAAAATTAAAATGTTGATACTTACCTCATTAGTTAGACGGATAAGATTTATTCATTTTATATTACTTTTGAGGAAACTACTGAAAATATTTTTTTGAAAATCTGTAGGTTTAAGTTTATCGATATGCTCTCTTAAATTAAAATACTAACATGTTTATATCACTTCCGCTTATACCGGAATTAGCTTCAACTTTCAATTTTTAAATACAATATATTATATTTTTGGCTTTTGCATTGAATTTTAATTAAATTTTATGGAACACGTTTTTTAGCTAAGTCTATTAATTTCTGAGATATCTGCATATTTTGTAATTATTTCGTAAATGCGTAGCGATAAAATTATCCGTATATATTTTTTACCTTAGCTCCTAGACTAAAATTTTTTTGTTATTTTATAGTTAAAGAATTAACAAATTTCAAAAAATAATTAACTTGGCATAAAATATACAGGGAGTTCACAATTAAGAGCTCATTGTAAAAAACTTTAAACCTTAAAAACTTTCTTATTTTAAATATATACATTCCATTTAAAATAAGAAATTTTTTAATGTTTAAAGTTTTTTACAATGAGACCTTAATTGTGACCTCCCTGTATATTTTATGCCAAGTTTAATTATTTTTATTATTATTGTTGATTCTTTAACTATACAATAGCAAAAAAATTTTAGTCCAGGAAATAAGGTAAAAAATATATACGGATAATTTAGAAGTTTAAGCCCTAGAACTGAGCACGGCATAAATTAACCACCTAAAGGAATTCAAGTCTTTAATCCACTAGAAATTCCTATCACTATGAATTTACAAAATATGCAGATATCTCAGAAATTAGTAGACTTAGGTAAAAAACGTGTTTCATAAAATTTTATTTAAAATTAATGCAAAAACCAAAAATGTAATAAAAAATGCCATATTGTATTTAAAAAATTAAAATTGAAGCTACTTTCGGTGTAACCGGAAGTGACAGAAACATGTTAATATTTTAATTTAAGAAAGCATATCGATAAACTTAAACCTACAGATTTTCAAAAAAATATTTTCAGTAGTTTCCTCAAAAGTTCTAATGCAAGTTCGTCGTGAATCACCCGGTATAACAACACAAATTTTTGGATCGAATGATCTACTGCAGAACAGTTGATGAAGACATTTCTAACGTAGCACTTTTATGATACACTCTGTATAATATGTTTTTTCTAAATGGACTTGACTGGTCCGAGCGATTCTTTATTATAACCCTATACAGGGTGCTACAAATTCGTGTGCGTACAAGGGTATCTCGAAAACGATAAGAGATACGAAGATGGTTAAATTGAGGCAAAGTTGCGTATTTTGGGGCTTAATAATTTGGTGAAATAAAATTCTAATTATTCCGATTGCTTTCGAAGATATCCGAAACATCCCGAAATTTATTCTTTTGGTTTTTAATTTTTTGCGCTTTCATTTTTGACTTGGGAAAAAAATAAAAAATACTTTTCATGTTCTATAAGATGGCGTTATTAGTTTTCAGAATCGAAATTTTGTTCTTTAGTTACCAACCTGCGGATGATAAAGTGTTTTTGTTTCTTTCCTAAGTCTAAAATAAAAGCGCAAAAAATTAAAAATTTCGGTTTTTTTCGGACATTTCCGAAGGTATTCGGAATATTTAGAATTTTCTTTTACCAAATTATTAAGCCGCAAAATACGCAACTTTGCCTCAATTTAGCCATCTTCGTATCTCTTACCGTTTTCGAGATCCCCTTGTACGCACACGAATTTGTAGCACCCTGTATACAGTGTGTCTGCTTAAGTTCGCACCATACGGAAAAGTTTTCTTATTATTAATTTTACGAAAAAAAATTATTCTTCATACAAAGTTCTGCATGGTCTAAAACCTAAAATGCAACCTTTAGATGTTAAATTTTTTCAGTCGTATACGAGGTTTGTCGAAAAATATGAATTTTGCCCAAAAGTGAAGTACCTTTATTTTTTACAATATCGAAAACTGTAATTATGAAAAGTTGTTCGAAATGTAAAACTATATTTTAATATGCAATTACAATTTTTTTTATTTTTACAAATTTTTCTCAAATTACGGATACCTACCGAACATTTATATTTTTTATTTATTAAAAAAAAATTAATTAAAAGGATGTAATTGCATATTAACATATAGTTTTACATTCCGAACAACTTTTCATAATTACAGTTTTCGATATTGTCAAAAATAAAGGTACTTCACATAAAATTCATATTTTTTGACAAACCTCGTATACGACTGAAAAAATTTAACATCCGATGGTAGCATTTTAGGTTTTGTTTGGACCATCCAGAACTTTTTATGTTTATGAAGAATAATTTAACATCCGATGGTAGCATTTTAGGTTTTATTTGGAGCATCCAGAACTTTTTATGTTTATGAAGAATAACTTTTTTTCGTAAAGTTATTAATAAAAAAGTTTCTCATTAGTTGCCAACTTAAGGGGGATTTCTACTGTAATGGTTTCAAAAAATCGAAATTTTTTTCCGAGGTTTTTCGACTCTCTATAGCCTCTAAAATAACCGTGTGTAAACGTTTTTACCAAATCTACTCCAAAAAAAAGTTACATTCAATTTTATGATTGCCGGTCAGTTCTCACCACTAGCCGCTTTTGAGTTAAGCCGCGTTCTCAGAGCTACGTTCTGTTGCCAGCGACATCATCTCGACCAATCAGAATTGTCAGGCCAGGCTCGCAAAGAGGCAGGAAGAATTAGCTCGTTTATCGTTTTTCGAGGAAGAGGAGGGTGTAATCTACGGGCCAGGCATCGCAGACTAAGTGGAAGTAAGACTATTTTGTTGTGAGCCACCGTTGAAACTTTAAAGTTGTTTTTCTCGAAACCCTGTTTTTCGCGCTGGCGGAAAGTACTTCGGTATGTTTAAATTATCAGAATGATTTTTAGTCCCCTCTAGAATCAAGTATTTTGCGATATTACAGAAAATGTTACGGCCCTTAAAATACAAAAAAAAAATGGTAAATTTTCAAAAAAACAGTTACACGAGTCTTGACTTGATTCTAGTGGGGGCTATAACTACATGCTTACAATTGAAGAATCTGGGTCAATTTTATTTTTGTCATAAATAGAAAAATGTATTGGAATTCCGCCAGCAAGTTACGTATTTTTTTTTTGAGGAGGTAACTTCAGCACCCTCAAGTTTTTCATTTTTTGGGAGTTGAAAAATGTTTTTTGGTACATCTTATCTTTAATAAAAAGAATTGAAAACTTGTTTTTCTGCATTTGTCTTATTATCCCCAGAGAAAATCGTAAAGAAACGATGAAAATAGGACCATTACAGTAGAAATCCCCCTTAAGTAGACACACTGTAGAAATATAATATTACTCTAATATTATTTAATATTTTTAAGACCACTTTTTAAATTAGTATATGCAGATTCTGATGGTTGCATTTTAGCTTTTAGATCATGCAAAACTTTTTATGAAGAATAACTTGTTTTCGTGAAGTTAATAATAAAAAAAGTTTCCCGTAAGGTGCGACTTAAGCAGACACACTGTATATTGAGAAAATAAACTATTTTAATAAAAACTACGCGAATCAACAGATAGAGGACGTAATATTCATACTTAACTAAGAAAACGAGGAACAAGCATATGTATTTCAATGTTTAAAAAAATATTTGTCCAATTCTCTTTCGTAACCCTACCTATTTGAGGGCAATGAAGAATAAAGTAACCTATGCTAACCTAAAATAGCGCTATAGGAAAATGTTGACTCAAATTTAGAAAGATTTTGGTAAGTTATGGGTTGTGAATTTACCTCCTCCCGCGGGCTCTTGTGTTTAAATAAAAAAAATATATATATGATGCCTTGAATCCTTTATCACGGACAAGTTATCAACAGTTTGGCAGTTCTCGAACTAATCAGAAAACCCAGAATTACGAGTCCGAGCCTATTGCGCAGAATCTTGATTGTCGAGGACTGTCCGTGACTGCTGTGTGAACAAACGCTTAGTATGGCAGTAGAGTTTGGGACTTGCATGTCTTTATTTGTTTTCAATCACTACTACTGAAGACGACGGAGATGCTTACCGGTTGAAACCTAGTGATTCAAAACAAATAAAGACAATGCAAGTCCAAAACTACTGCCGTTCCAGAAACGTCATTGTCTTCAACCTTTAAACAACCCCTTAGTAGTTGCACTGCGTTTTTTTTGCTTTCTTATTATGTTCAAGGAATTAATATACTAAATTACTCAGAGCGCTTTCCGCTAAGATTTTAAAAATTTTCCATTTCGAATCGTCAACGTATTATTTAGGTCTTTATACAAATGGTAATAACCATTATAAAATCTTTGTCATGACATAAATCATATTTCTAAATGGTAATTTGCCCGTTATAAAAAGGGCTTATAAAGAAATAACTATTACCTTCGTGAGCAGCCGGCGTAACAAATGAAAACAATTCTTCTGCAGTCACTAAAACGTAAAATGTCTTCCCACGAATCCTCGGAAATTTTATTGTTAAATACATTATTTCCCAGGCTAACAACAAAGAAATTTTTTATTCACATGTTCTTTACCTATCACTGTATATAGAAGAGCAATTTATTACATGGTGTTTTCAACAATAAAATTAAACAGTATTTAAATTCCCCAAGATAGTTATCGATTAGCTTAACCGTGTATTAGAAATTTAATTAGAGGCTAGGAAGGCATACTTCGTATTTACGCAAAATGACCTTATATTTTACCAGAACTGGGATCTGATGACAGCTGTCAACATTTGCAAAATCTAAATCAATTTTGCGCCAACACGGAGAAGGCCTCAATAAACTTTGTTTTTTTTTACCGCGGTTAAGCTAACCGAGAACGATTTTTCTTTGTGCATCCCGCTGTTAATTTATCTATATGTATTTAAAATTAAAACTCAAAGCTAATATTTTGTCCTCCTTATTTTGGAGTATTGGTGGCGCAAATAGTAGAGCGTTCGATTGGTTATCAAGAAAAGGCGCCCATATGGGGGGGGGGGGGGGGTAATTAAATTATTACTTTTCCCCCTCTAACTAACCCATGATTGGATTAAATTTGGTTTTGTAAATGTTTTTCTCACATTTTTCTTGATATTCCGAGCAGGTTCTTTAATTTTAAAAAGAATAACATTTGTGTGTTTGTGGGTGGGCGTGGGCAGCCCCCCTCTCCCATGTTGTTTGCGGCACTGATATAACCCCCTTGACGTCTTTGAGTTGGTTAATAGATAAGTCTTTTCTAAAAAAATTGTTCTTTTCTAGTAAAAAAAATTACACCCCCCCCCCCATTTTAAAGCTATATACGCGCCTAATCGAGATATTCTGGGTTCCATTCCCATCGGAGGCATACAACTTTCTAAATTTTAGATAGAGATCATATCGCGATAGAAAACGGCGTTTTGACAGTTGAGAGCCACAGATGACATTTAGTGTGGACCGTAGCAAGTTCACATGTCAGTTCGCGTCCTATTATTTTCGTCGTTTTTTGGTGTTTTTTAGTATTTTTGTGGCTGTTTTTTATATAGTGTATAAAGAGTTTTCTGATTAAAAGTTAGAGTCATAACTAAAATGAAGCATAGTGATTATTTTGTATACCAACATTTTAACCATATATTCCATGTTTTACGTATTCTACCTAGCTGGTGCAGTATTACCGGCATTTATTACATTCTTTAATATTCACGAGCAAAGGAGAGTAGTGAGTCGATAAGTTATATTTTTTAAAAGCTTTGTCGATAATATTTATGTTACTAGTACATTACTTTTGTTCCAATTTGGATAACATCTCCAAAAGTTTCTTGACAACTTTAGTTAAGAACGATGATTTAAATAGAAAAATTTGTAAAGTCTTTTTTGATCAATTAAAATGGGAGATAAGGAACTTAATATTTAAATATTTTTTTAGTTTGTAAATAGAACATAAAAATAGTCCGGTCCTAGATATCATTGTTTAGAGATTACATATGGGATTCCTGTAAAAGTCGCTATATGTCGACGACACATTTGGATGAACAATAAATTAGATCTTAATGAATTTTAAATGACTTCAAGCTCTTTTGCAAAGCTTCCTTAAAATGGCTTATGGCTTTCAGTCTAATTTTTTTTAGAAAATTGAGAACTGCAACGATATTCATGTTTAAAAAGGAACTTCAAGCCTTTTTAATGGGGCTTGTGACTTGGGGTTTGTTCTTGCACAGCTCTGTTCCTATTTTAACTAGTTTCTAAGTTATAAGGCAGTTACACAGACTAACGTAAAAATCAAACGTTTTTATTTTTGTCAACCCCATAGGCAATTTTCAGAAATATTCATAATAACATCTTAAGAGGTGAGTGGCGCAACCAAGGGGGGGGGGGGAGCTTTAAAAGTCTAATTGCAACGATTTTATTTTTCGTCCCAAGCTTGGACTCCTAATATAAATATTTAAATATTTATTTTAAAAAAGAAAAATCATCAATTTAGGTGTGGTGAGCGTATAGAAGATATTTACTTTATTTTTACACATGAAAAACCGAGCCCAAAACACCTGGTTAGTCATACATGCGTCTTATGTGAAAAACAGTTTTCACAAATGTAAAAAATGTTCTTCTTTTTAAAATTAAAGAGCCTGCTAGGAATATCAAGAAAAATGTGAGAAAAACATTCACAAAATCAAATTTAATCCAATAATAGTTAGAGGAGGGGGGAAGTAATGATTTAATTTTTGAAATTTTATAGTACCCAGTAGATAGTTGGGTGAATTTTTACACCTTTGATATTTATTTATAATAATGACTGGTGGAATAGTTGAGAAACTGAGTTTTCTGCAAATAAGTCTTGATGCGTTAGAAGTTGCGATATGGTTGTAATAATTAGAACAAATGTTTAATTTTTAATTCTGCATCGAATGACATAATAATATACAGGGGTTCCAATTTGAAATAAGAAAAATAAATTGATTTAAAGTTTGCACAGTTTGAGACACTAAACTTTGGACACTCTACACTACAGTTCGTATTATTTAAACTTGGATAACGAGACCCTTCGACCTTATTTTTTAAGTACCTTTGTAAAATTTTATCAAGGAGGCGATTTTTTAATTTTTTATGAATTTTTAAAACTAGTGGTGCAAAACTGATTTTTCTTAGATTTTATTATTTTTTTCACCTATAATACTGAACCGATTTCAGTAAAATTTTAGGGGTATGAAGGCAACTATAGGAGGCATCCAAATAAGTAAGAATATATATAGCATGTAATCTAAAAAAAAAAGATCCTTGTGACGTCACACTTTTTTGGAACACCCTGTATAAACAAAAATATTTTCGTGAAATGCGCCTTAGGATACAGGTAAAGTCTGCAAAATATCAAAATCCTAACTTAATTAATAAGTGAGCTATACCGTCCTAAAATCAGATGCCGTATCTACAGAAAGCACCAAACGGAGATAATTGAGTTAAAAGTTTTCTTAATGGCCTGTAAATATTTACAATATTTTAAAGAAATCAAATGTACTTTTTTTTATTTACATCGTTTTAGAGAAATATTAAACCAAAAAAAAAATTTAAAAACCCATACATTTTCATTCAGAAAGTTAGATACGGCATTTTAAACTATCATTATTTCTAAGTGAAACTAAATAAAAATGCGGCATATGAACATGTAAGTGCTAATAAAAACATACTTTTCAACAATGACATACATTTAGGTGTTTATATTGTTTACAGGTTTGTAATAAGACAATTATTTTAGAGGGTAGGTACTTTATTAAGTTACAGAATAACATTATTTTTTCTAGTCATCAGCTTCTGGCAAATTTACCCAAAAATGCTTTCTATTCTCCGGCATAATGCAGCCAAGATCTTTTATAATGGCGGCCTTTTTTAATTTTGGAAATCCTCTAGGTTCATTAGGACGGTGTGGAACAGTTTGGGACATAATACCGTTTTTTTTTCTACGCCTTTTTGCATATAAAATCCAATATCTCAAATTCCCTGTCAAATGACATTTTACATTGTAAAAAGAAATTTCCACGAGTAGCCTTTATTTGAACAATGTCAGATAAATAAATTCGTTTACTATGTTGTTTCATATTTTTATTCATTCATATTTTGTTCAACATACTTACCTAATACACATATTATAATTATTATTATTATATAGTTGCTGTACGGTAAGCTTTATTAACACTGTTAAAAGGTATCCAACCTATTATACAACTTTATTTAATTTATTCATACCCTAAACGGTGTAAAAATTGTAAAAACCATACTTGTAACTGCGCACCAAACTAACACGTTGACACTCGCAATGCAGTCTGATTACTAAGCTACTAGTTGGTGAATTGTGAATTAGGGCGCGTTAGGTACGCCGCATCTGACTTGTCCTAACGGGAAACGCCGTATATACACGGGTGCGGTAGTAGATACGGCATTTGTTATTAGTACTATGTACGTACTGCATTTTAGCTTAGGAAATATGACCAATTCTGCATATACGTCTAAATATCATGTGATATTTTTGATACTTAGGAAAAATATACGGCGATTCTGCTTGGTAAAAAGGTTCTTTAGCTTGCTGTACATACGGCATCTGATTTTAGGACGGCAAAAAAAAAAATAGAAGACGGGATGTGAGGTGCAGGAGCCTGTATAGAAAAATTGTACCAATCTAAATTTGATTTTTGAAAAGGGTAATTTGAACGAAACCTTCTTTTGTAACCCCTTTGGCGCTACCTTGAACGGCACGTTATGTAGCCATTAAAGGGGATAATGATCCCCATCAAATGAAAACATTAAAAACAAGCTGGAACGTTTTATTTTTAGCAGGGCTGGATCAAACATTATTATTCTTGGTGGCATACCGTATTTGCATAACAATCACTGTCGTTGTCTTATTTAACACAGTAAAAACAATTACCTCGTTATGGATTTGTTGGAAACAACATTAAGTGCTAGTTTTTATATTATCTTTTATCACTTTTATCTGGTAGTTAACTTTATCTCTGTGAAACAAGTGATTTTCTTCGCATGGGTAAATATAAGTGGGATAAAGGCAGACTTATGTCGGGTTGCACAAAGATTTTTAATAATAATTAACTAATCAGCAACTTTTACGGTGACATACATGACATTGGCAAATATACTTATCTCACAATCAAAGCCGCCCGGTTTGTTTAATTTTTTCCATTAGCAGAAGTAGCCTTACTTACAATCAGTCGACCTGCCGGTATTCACCGGAGAGATAGTGGCCGGCCGGTCGATTTCCCTACACTCACACTCAGTTAAATGACGGGTCAGGGCCGGCCGGCGGTTGTCGGGTGTTAAAACTGAACGTATGTAGTCGTTTGTACGCCGGCATTGGAATGCAGGCCTACTTTTACTTTACATGAAAAGTTTCTAATTGAAATTGTCTGAAAAATTTTACCACAAACATAAATGTTTGTGGAAAATAAAAGACTTCATTATGCCAACAGACTCAACAGAGCTTTTGCGAATACCTTTTACTGTATAAGACAGTAGATGTTGAAGCTACTGTCTGTAGAACACTTTAAGATACATAATAATTATGAGAAGTACATTTAAAAAAGAACTTAAGGCTCTACCACGCGCAAATTTAGAGGATGAAAAACACCGTTTCGCTACTGCAGGATTCTGCAAAGGCTATTTGAAATATTTGTCGGGACAATTTAAAATTTAATAAAGGAATGTTTGTATTTCTAAGGTACAAAGCCCTTTTTTGAAAAAAATAAGAATATGTATAAGAAAATGCCCACTAAAGGTGCGTATTTTAGGCACTTTTCCAAGGTTAATATCGTAGCTAAGAATTTTTTTTTCAAAAAAATAGCCATGTACCTTAGAACTTCCATGTCTTATCTTTAAGAATTCAAAAATTGAGACAAAACAATGTCGTAATAAGTCCGTTATCTTGCAGCGCGCAACTCATGTTTTAGGTAAATTTTGTTGTCATGTTATAGAAGTTGCCTATATACAGCAGAATTTATTCTAGGCTGACGTGAAACAATTTACATCCAGAGAGAATAATGATACACTGAAAAAAATTATAGGTGGTCGAACAAGAAGTTATTTCGGGGGTAATTTTGGGCTAAATTTTATGTTTTCCTTTTTGTATTGTCTGTGCCAATAACAGAATATCTAAGCGTTAATATTAAAAAGACGTAACTAGTAGTTGTGCTATTAACTTCGGGTTACCATACATTTTTCGGCTTAGACCGGGATGGTTTATAATGCGCCGCAGGGCAAAATGTTCAAGGCGCGTTCACCATTTTGTCAAAACTGGTGTTTGGGCTTTCAAAATTTCTTATTCATGTTAGGTAAGGATAAGAATTGAACGAAATCCGGTCGATTTGTTGCAATCAAAAATGGGCTATATTGAATTTTTTGTTTCGTTTCTTAGTGAGTAACCAACTGTTGCATATTCGATTGTTTTTATATTTTATGCTTATTATACGGGATCTATATATTGCTTATGTAGTGAGCTTCTGTCTGAACCTGTTAAAATATGAATTCATCTTAAAGGTGAAATGTGTTTATTATTTTATCCATGGTTTACCGATTTAAAAGTAGTATTCAGGCACGAATTTGGCGTTGGTCACATGAGATTTCTCTGTCCATCTTGTTGGCTGGCAGCTATAATTTGGTGCAGCCTGACTCCTGTATAGTGACAATGCTTCTAAGAAGCTAAGTACTAAATAAAAATTGGACAGTATGCCAGGCAGAGTAATAAAATACAATATTTTGTTAGGCTTGGGCGCCCATAGAGAGGGCGGCAGTGGCCCCCGTCTCTTGACCAAGGGCGTAGATAAGGTTTTTACTTTTTGTTAGGGTGAGTTTATGAAACGAATGCGGCATTTTTTTTGTAGGAATCACTTTTGATAGAAGTTCTTGAAAACGAACGTTTTGTTTTCTTTTGTAGCCACTTTTGAACGGTGGAGGAAGTGTTGAAAAGGCTGCTACATATTTTATTTAAGTCACTTTTAAGAACTTACACGCTTTTTTTGGCTACCCCCCTTCCACTCTATGTGTGCCTATGTTGGTAGGTTTTATTATTAGGTAGTATACCCTAAATAAAAACATTCATAATATTGTAAATTTTTATTAAAAATACAGGTAGGCAATAAAGTTGGTCCTTTCATGGTACAAATTAAAAATACTTATTAAAATAAAAAATACTACAATAACTATATTATTAGCTACCAGAAATATTTAAAAATTGCGATCTTAAGTCTTTAATTTTTCTCTTGTTGGGGTATTGAGGATTTATCATTTCGGGAAGAAGGCAACTAAAAAAAAAAGTTTTTAACTGCTGTTCCATCTTTTCTTGCCAAAATTGGTCATCTCTGTATATCTGAAACAAAATTATTATTGTTAAAATTACATTAATTATTATTTCATAAAATTTGTAAATCATAGATACTTATACGATCAAATATTATATGAAATGAATGTATTAAATATTTTAAAAAGTGTTCTTATTTACTTTTTGTTTCGTAAATTGATGAAGTTATGCCCAGCCATTAAATTTTTAAAGAAAATATTGAGAAGAGTATTTTTTTTATCTTTGAAGGCTAAATAGGATAAACTAGTTTTATCCCCATTTAATACTTCTGGAATAAGAATCTCATATTTTCCAATAGAAAATAATTGCACTGTGAGGAAAACTTTACACGGTTTGTAAAAATTTGAAAATTTGTTGGTTTTACCTTTCTGGCTATATTATTCCTGAGTATCTATGTATTTAAAAAAAAAATTTTTGTTCTGTTTTTGAGATAGAGACATAATATTTATAAACACATCGTTTCCTAGAAAATAACTATTTTAAAAGTGGTTTTCATTACCTTTTCATACTCTAGTTGTAGAGGTGTCCATACAATAAAATAACAGTACTGCCTTGACGTTATTTGTAACTGTCCCTGTACCTGATAGTAATAGTGGTGATTTCGTTTTAATGTAAAATTTCCATTTTCAATTGTAGCAAATTTTATTGTTTTAGTCTCGATGCCTTGACGAGGAGTTTTGGTACTACAGGATCTGGGGCACTTAACTTCTATAATTCCATTTTGTCCAATTAGACCATCTGGAGATGCCCCAAGGTAGCATTGCTTTGTGCTGACAAAAAGTCCACAGTCCTCAACTATTAGGTCGGTGGTTCGTTCAAACTGGGTTATAGCGATTTTTTCATGCTCTTTGCCCCAATTTGTAGCACTGTTGCTGGTAAAACTGCTATATAAGATGGCTTTTACCGTGTTTGCACAATGTGTACTTTTACGTAATTTACAAATTTTTCCAAAATTACTTGCTGTTAGTCTTTTTCCACGTTCTTCCATCCATAACAGTGTGTCTGCTTGTCCGACTGTATCACGTTCTAATTTATGTGCAGTTTCTTTATCTACCGTAATGGAAGTTATGAAGAAAGATTGTTGCAGTTTGTACTCATCCTCGTCCATATCTATGGCTGGTAAGCCGTAATCCTCGTCGGGAGGAGCATCTTCGTGTTTTTTTTGTGGAAATAATTGTCTACGGCATTTAGTCCAACTCCGTTTGTGTTTTTTTTCTTTAATAAATTTTGTATGTATATTTCCTGGACTTCGACCACAAAGTTTCTTTTGAATAAGTCGAGATGACTCAGCTCCAACATTGTACGAAATTGCAGCTTTCTCGCAACGCATTTCGTAGGATCTTCTTAAAGAAAAGTTAATTCTTTTGCCACCAACTGTTTTGGCTAATAAGGCATTATAAAGTTCAGCAGCGTTATTATCCATGTTTAATAATAAACTTTCGGAATTTCTAACTATTCTCTCAATGATTACTAAAATATCTGAAAATAAGCCTGAACTTCTCATAATATTGGTAAAATCTATCTCATTTTCTTTTGGTCCCTGGCAAAAGTAGTTAGCACATTTTGAATGATCTCCAAAGACGTGACTAGAAGTATTTGTAATATCACGCTTTAAATGAATAATTTTTTGAGCGTAGCTTAGATCCTCTTTTTCAATGTAGTAATTGACTGCTGCTACAATTCCATATCTTATTCTTTTAACATTATTAGAAAGCATGTTTCTTTCCTTTATAGAAACTACTTTGTTCTTCGAACTGGTTCTTTTTTGGGCTAACTCTCGAAGGCGTGTACATAAATTTCTTAGCAAATGATTTCTACATTCAATTTTCTGAACTGATCTATTCTGGTATGGTCTTGCCTCTGCCAACTTTTTTGTCACACTGCTATCTCCATCTCCAACCAAATAACCGTATTTTATTCCGTGCAGTTCGTTACTTTGTAAAAATCCTTGTACAATAATTTCGGATTCCATAGCTGTTGATGCTTTGTCCCAGTTTTTGTAGCAAATGTGGTCTTTTGCGGCAATATTCTTGCTCTGTGCTCTTGTACATATGCAACAGTATTTATTTTTAACTCCCAGGAATAGGATTTTCTTTGTCTCTTGTCCAACAATTATTGCCTAAAATAAAAATGTTATTTATAATTTACCTTCCACCAGAACGTTAATGTTGTTTACCTTTTACATGCTTTATGATAGGTTGGACTACAATTGGTCTAGTTTTTAAATTATATAAAACCATCACCATTAAACGAAACTTAAAAGAATATGTATAACTTACCACTCCAGAAAGTGCATTATAGTTAACTTTATATGATCGTTTACTCCATGCGCCATCTGCGATAACGGTTATATATGGAATACCATCAGGATCAACTTTTCCCTTTTCGATGGCAATTGCTTTCTCTTCTTCGCCAGCTTTCTTTATTTCTTCCCAAGCGGTTGCATGAATTGCATCAGCTATTTCACTTTGAATTTTCAAAAACGTATAATTTGACATAATCGGTATATCGCAGTAGCTGAAAATTTCTTGCATTTGGCTGTAGCCTCCGCCGGTTGAAATCATACCCAAAACGATTAATTTGTTTAAGTCTGCAGTGTCAGGGTTCTCTGTACATATTCTTTTTTCTTCGTGGCATATGGAACATTTAATTACAAACGTGCTTTGCAATCCAACAGATATTTCTTTTGTTATTTTTAAACTTGTACTCTCGCAACCAAAAATGCCCAAATGTTTAAAATTAGTTACTTCGTTAAAGAAGAAATTAATATCAATTATTCTTCTTCCGGAAATATCACATATGGTCTGACATCTTTGGGATACCTTTTCAGAATATTCGGTTGAAATTTCTGTTTCGGGTTGTGAACTAGAAACTTGTTCTGGACTAATCGATTTGGAATTACTATCATCACTGTCATAATCTATCAAGTTTAGTTTTTTCATATCTCTACTGCTCTCAACCCTATCATGAGATGGTCCTGCAACTTCCGAAGTAGGTAAATCCATGGCAAAATTAGAAATACTGACAACTTTTTTACTTGGGGTGGCGGTGTCCTGAGTTGTCAGTTTTTTGCGTTGCCTAAAGAAATATTAGGTAAGATAAAACCAGTATTTTTTACAGGAGAATTCTGTTTATCACCAAATGGGGAGCATAAATTTACACCAATATTAATATATTTCTAAAACAAGCATTTGATTCTTTTTCAGCTGTATTATTTGTTTAAACAAATTGTTGAAAATTGTGAGTAAGTTTCTCGACCCTTATATAAAAATAATTTATATCCCTCTTTAGTATTTAAGCTTATTATAACAGCACTGTTCACACTTTATAAAACGTAGAGATAAATCCCAGTATTTTAATTTAGAAGAAACTGAATTTACCAAAAAACTACTTAGTATATAGAAAAGGGATTCTGGAAATCGGTTGACTGGCTGGTATCAATGGAAATGTCTCATAACTCATCATAATGTTCGACAAATTTTTTTTAACACTTTTAGGTGTGTAGTTTGGAAAACAACATCACAAATCAATATTTCAGGATAATTTCGTTTTTTTTTGTTTTATATCCTAGGGCAAGAATTATCTAATTTGAAAGAACAGCTGGTCTGAACACAACTAGTGACAGCAGCTTGTTTACACTGTGTTTTTTTTTCAAATAAACTAATTTTTTTTTTCATAAAAAATAAATAAGAAAATAAATATATTCGTTACATATTATACTCAAATTACAAAGAGTAAGAAAAAGTTAAGATAATTGCGTTATTAAAATTTAAAAAAGATAGCTATGAAAGGTTTATGTTTTTGTAAAAACGTTGTTTTTATGCTTTAGGATCTCTTGATACATTTTTGGATAATACCTATCCTAGGAGTTTAATCGAGATATCAATTACCTCTTTTTGTAATAGAAAACAAACAGCGTACATAAGCATCATAGGGCTGATGTCAGTAGTTGTGTCCAAAACGGATGCTTTTTTAAAATAATTAGGATAATTCTTGGCCTAGGGCCTAAAAAAAATTCGAATACTCCCGAAATATTGTAGGTCATAAAACAACGTTACAACGTAACATGACAAAAACAACTAACAAAATGTCACTTACTAACAATTTTAAACTTTCTGTACGGCTTTACTTGTACTTTTTTAAAACTGAGCGTATGAAACGGTTATGCACGTTATGTTCTATTTTATTTCTACAGCATATGAAAAGGAGCAAAATCAATAATCTTGAGAATTTCATTCACCTGTCAAATTTCATATTTTAACAATTAAATACCATAATTTTATTTTGTGTTACCATGGTTATTCTATTGTTGCAAAAAATTATCGTGATAATTTTTTGACATATTTTCTTTTTGTCAGTCATAACAAACAAAAAGCAACATCAGTCCATGAAATTCCCTTACAAATATAACGCGGGCATTGATAATTTACCGGTAATTTTAGCCAAATATGCCGTCATGCAATTTGGAGCAAGCAAAAGCATTCGTGCACTACGTGCACTCATGCTTTTTTTGGCTCCAAATTGTATTCAAGCATATTTTCCTAAAATTACCGATAATTTTCAATGCACTTGTTATATTATATATGATAATAAAAATTATACAACTTTGCAATTATTTCTAAAATGATTGCAAGTACTCACCTGAGTAATTTAAGTTTTTGTTGAATACTTCGTCGACGGCCACACGGAGTACGATTTGTGCTAGTATACTTTTGCGGCATATTGATAATATAAAATAGAAACACACTGTAGATACAACTTCACAATAGATTCACAACGAACAGTTCAAATCACAAATGAATAAAAATCTATGTAGTTCTTAGTTTTTATATTCAATTATACTCCAATTACCAAAATAAAAACCTTCTTTCACAAAAATAGGCTAAGTACTTAGGTAGCAGATATCAGTGGCGTGGAGGTGCTAGAAAAATGTAAATGGATCCGATTTTTTTGAGGTAGGCATATAAGATCCTGGTATCTAGCTATTGTTTAGTTTTTACTGTAGATATATTTTTATCGCTTTTCTAGACGAAAAGTTAAACCTTTGAGCTTAAAAAGTAGGTACACGACTTTTCGTCGATTGGTACTGTTTGCTGACGCTTTCCGTGTGATGCGATATACAATATCTATCGGTTCTACTCGTGTCGCATTATCTTTGCGTTAGCTCCAGAGAATAACATGATTTTTTATTATTATTATTAATATTATTATTATTATTATTATTATTATTATTATTATTATTATTATTATTATTATTATTAGCAATAGTAAGCGGTAAAACCGATGAGACCATTGCATCTATTCTATTATCACATGTATATTCTGTATCGGATTGGCGCTGAAATTCAATTATTTTATTCCATTCTCGTATAGGTGCGACGATACGGTACTGTGTTTCTAAAAAAAAGGTCTAGGTACTTCGTTTGTTCTCTTGTTTAATAAATAAGCATGGTGAAAAATTATTCATATGAGAGAATTTTAATTCAAAAACTATTGACCTTACAAAATATTTCAACACCAATGCTGAAAAATTCACAATAAAACAGTTTGTACATTGTGTTATGTATAAACTACCTAAGTACCTAAACTTAATTTGGATGGGCAACTTTAATTTAAGGGTATGCCTGTGCCTTCTTCCCCCCTGACGCCGCCACTGGCATATATGCAGGTGTTCTTATACCTACTATTAATTAATTAACACTTTAGTCGGTAGGTAATAATAAGATTAACAGACATGTATCTTGGTACCTATATTAAAAATTAGAATACGATTTCAGAAGTTTTATTACCTTTTTTAAATCATTAAAATCATTATAATAAGCTTTTCCAAGGAATTTATAAAATTAACAGATTTTATTTTCCAAAATTTTTTGCTCTCCTTAATTTTATTTTTTGTACATATTAATAAAATAAGAATCCGTATAACGATTAGATGCATTATTTTAACTTAGAATACAATAACAAGTAAAATACTTATTTCCCACAAAACAAATTTCTGGTCTCCGAAATAAAATCAACCAAAACTCATTAGCATAATAAAGAACCTACCGCCTTGCATCGTGCTTTCAGTGTGTGTCGATGTTTACGGAATATTTTTCACCACGTCATAAGCTCGCTAGTATGCCCACTTCGGGTGAGACTCTCTTGCAAATATATTTCTTGCTGCACAAAGTTCCGCCTTAAAAAGGTTGACATATCAAAAAGAACCAGAATTTAATATAGACACAGTCCACGGACTGACGTCAGCCGGCCGGTCGACTAAACGTGAGTAAACTCCTTAATGTTAAAGTTGCCTTTAGTCTACTCAAAATAGTAGATAAATTAGCACTTTAGCCTTAAGTGTCTATTAAATGACACTTTATTAGCAAGGATATATTAAAAACATGTTTTTTTAAGTAAAATAGCATAATTTAATCGTCCTGTATAGAAACTAACTATTAATTTACTAATTGCAATACAAAATAATGGTAACTTCGATTGTGGGTAAGTGTTACAATATTATGCAACTCAATCTACATACTACGAAATTAAAGCACCACTTACCACGGTAGTGACTCAGAGGTGAATTCTGGCATTCGATGTGGCGTTCCGAGTTCGATTCTCGCAGTGGGCATACGCACAATAAAAAAAAGTATGTCCTAATTTTAGTAGGTTTAAGAATACAGGGAAGGGTGTAAAATGTATCATTTTCCAACCCAACCTATTCACCCTTGGAACCAGGCTGGACGAAATCGGATATCTCGGTAGGTCATGCAATGACGGAAGAAACCGAGGGTTAGCCCTTGGGGGAGTGTCGCATGACTGAGGTTCGTGGTTCGGAACCCATGTTAAGCTGTAGTTTCCCTTGGGAATGGCCCTGGCAGCGAGCGAAGAGGAAAAAAGCCTAATTCGAAAGAAAGCATCACGTTTTTCTTGTGGCCTTCATATCAACAAATTTAGCGCTGCCAATGTGACATGAGTCTTAATAACGATTTCCTCACAACATTGTTCCTATTTTTATAAATTTGTTGATAGGCTGGTTTGCTTTGGAAGTATCCAACATCGACACTAGATGTCGCTGCGTGCTACATCCTTCTGAAGGTTTATGCCTTTTGCTATTTAAATAGCTGCACCACACTTCCTTTTGTTTTTTCGCAACAGCAAAGTTTGGCATTGTCAATATCCAAACTCCCGCACAGTTTTACTATTAGTAGGTATAAAACTGCAGAGAAAGAATACAGCAGCTCTGCTACTTGCTTTTCTAGTTTTGTTCTACCAAACACGTAACCGAGCACTACCCCTACAGCTACTCGATCCCGAACTGAAAATAAAAAACAACAGTCACAGAATAGAAACAAACGTTTACGCGTGGGAATGAACGTGCGCGTGTGAAAATTTGCCCGTTTTTTACAATGACAGACAATGTTAGTTTAGCACTGTCACTCGCGTCAAACGGTGACTAAGAAACGTCCTCTTCTGTAACTACATGCGCAGAGATGTTCAAATTTCTGGTTGCTTATCGGGTAGGTGTATCGTGGGTGGGTCTAACGAAATGAATTGAAACTTTCTTAATGGTTTAATCCGAGGATGTTTCGGAAATATAAACTTCCATTATCAGCGGAAAGTATTTAAAGTTGATAATACTTAATTTAATTTTATTACATGAGGACATATCTACTCCTGACATTACTGGAAAACTGCAAAAGGGAGAAAAGGTGAAATTTAAAATTATGTATTATACCGTGTGTAACAGGATCATGGTACACCCCCGTATCTCCGTTAGTTTTAAAGGTAATTGATTGAAACTTGGGATATCCCATATACATAATAAGCGGCATTTTTTGACCTACAAATGATTTTTTTTTCACTTCTGGTTTCGCCGGAAGTGACACCAACTTTCGATTTTTAAATGGAACACCCTGTATATTATTACATTTTTGAATTCTGCATAATTTTCTGAATCCAATGATACTACAAAAGTGACATTTCAAGTGTAAAAAATATTTATTATTTAATTTTTAATTTTCCATTTAAGTGTGCCTTGACGGTTCCTATTTATTCCAATTGATCTGTCTAATGCTAGAAAAATCGAAGTTCCGTCAAAAATACTAAATTGCGTTTTTTATAAGCAAATAAAATTCATTGTAATCGTTTTTGGGGTAAAACTCAATTTTTCCAAATGGAACCATATTGGTACCGTGGTACCATTTCTTAGTACTATTAATAAGGAATTTATTCATACCTGGTAATAACATGTGCAATAAATACAATCAAAATTACAGCTAAAAGAAAATACAATTATTTTGTTCTAATTTAATGCTAAGAGATTACTGAAGTGATTGTATTTATTGCACATATTATTACCAGGTATGAATAAATTCCTTATTAATAGTACTAAGAAATGGTACCACGGTACCAATATGGTTCCATTTGGAAAAATTGAGTTTTACCCCAAAAACGATTACGATGAATTTTATTTGCTTATAAAAAACGCAATTTAGTATTTTTGACGGAACTTCGATTTTTCTAGCATTAGACAGATCAATTGGAATAAATAGGAACCGTCAAGGCACACTTAAATGGAAAATTAAAAATTAAATAATAAATATTTTTTACACTTGAAATGTCACTTTTGTAGTATCATTGGATTCAGAAAATTATGCAGAATTCAAAAATGTAATAATATACAGGGTGTTCCATTTAAAAATCGAAAGTTGGTGTCACTTCCGGCGAAACCGGAAGTGAAAAAAAATCATTTGTCGGTCAAAAAATGCCGCTTAATATGTATATGAGATATCCCAAGTTTCAATCAATTACCTTTAAAACTAACGGAGATACGGGGGTGTACCATGATCCTGTTACATACGGTATACCTAGGTTTTATTTCTTTTCTGGCGAGCAGAAAAGAAAAAATTCCAGCAGTTATTTAAAATACATTTTTTATAAATATAATTGAAAGACTCATTTTTGTCAAAAAGTTACAGGCATTCATAATTTTTTTCGGCAAATTGGCATAGTAATTTATTCTTTGTCATTTCTCTGCTTTTTCATAAAATTTTCTAAATATGTGATATGAAATCAGTTTGGTTTACCAATAATCACCCAGAAGCCAATTTAAAAAAAAATTATTAAGATTTTATAGCACAATAGGCATAAATCTATTACATGTAAATGTTTGACCCAGTGCAGGTCCTGTTATTCTGCATTTTGTGTTTGAAAAAATGAACAAATAAATATTGAGACTGTACTCTTGATAATATTATTATACTTAATTGGACGATTTTATCAAAATTAAACCAATGGTTAGTATGATAAAATTACTGGGTCTTAGGAACGGAAATGCCATGATGTTGGGTGTTGCATTTTAATGATCGCCGGTACGCACTTTGTGTTATTTAAATTAATAAGTTGGTAGCCGGTTCTTTGTGTTTCTAATTGACCCTGGGAAACAAAGTTCAAAAAATTTGGTAAACATGGGGTAAGTGGCGTATTTACGATGAGGGGCAGGAGGCCCCATAAAAACATGTAACTTAATATCAAATGAGCTGTCTTAAGGCCTTTTTACATTAGGTGCAAGTGCAAGTAAATAGCCCAACATATATTACTACCAAAAATCTGAACATGGGTTAAAAAAAAGTTTATAATGTCAAGAGACAAGGCGCCGCAGGCGCAAAAACGTTCGGCGCTGCGGTCCGTCCAACGTTTGACAGGCAATGCGCCACGCCGCGGCCCAAACGTTAACAGATACGGTTTTTTCTCTATAAATTATGTTTGGAAATGTTTCATTCACAAATATGAAGAAAAACAATTTTACACTTTCATTGCCACATTCCGGTCCTCTAATATGATGTTATCAGAATCGAGTACAATGTTTCGACGTTAGATAAACATCTTCAATTTCTATATTCGGAAAAAGTAAGATATAATTCAAGGGTTAAAATATGATGTAGGTACGCGTAAAATTAATTTACTCAAAAACTATTTAATCGACCGATCAAAAAATTTGTTGAGTTTATTAATTTTGATAATAGTTGGGTGAATTGGCTCTTCCGGTTAACTGAACGGATATGATTTTATATCCATTCTAGTTAGGATATGAAACTGACCAATCACAGTGGTCAATTAAAAAGAAACCAAATTTACATGTTGTAAATTTCACTAGTCATTTTCTGACTCTTGACAGAAGTGAGCTTAAGAATATACTTAAAAAATATGCTAATCTGTCAGATGAAAGTTTTTCTTTTTTAATTTAAATCAAAAGATTTATTCCATAGTCTATGCATACACAATTTTCCTTGATTACACGAAATGGGGCGAAAATTGATGGTATAATACCAAAATATATTTCTACCGAAGTATTGTTATTTTCTGATCAAATTAAAGATTTGAGCACAGATGCACTTTCTTATTTCAAAAATCTGCAGCTTTACAAGCGTTTCTAGACAATTACTACAAGATTTAATGCATAAAATGTACTATATACCTACAAAATGAATGATTGGTTTTTTGCCATGCAAATATTGGTCCACCGCGATATTTTCTAATATATTTTGAACGGGGATCCAACCCTAATATATCTTTATTATATTGTTATTATACGCAACAGATATAGAAAATTAACTGGTAATTGTATCTTAAATGGTGGAACTTGTAGATAAGTATATTAAACCAGATAAGAGTGATAAGACAGACGAAATTATAAGATTTCTAGAAAAAACCTAATTCCATTTTTTGCTGAAGGTTTTAAGGTTATGTTATTTTTACAGTATTGCCACTTCTATTTTCACGTTAACAGTGTTGCTAGCTTGTAAATTAGCGATTATTTTGAAAAACTTTACCATAGCGAACATTAAAAGTTCATATTAATGCAAGGCCGTGTTTAACTGTTTAAAACGGATTCTATAGCAATTTTGTTGTACTTTCGGAGTTATAATTCTTATGCAAGCAGAAAAAAAATCACAACCCTTTTTTCTTCTGTGCATATCAGCAGAACAATTTTTCAAAATAGCTATTGTTGAGAAAAATAAATTGTTTATTTTTATTAATATTTTTTTGTTGTCTTTTTGTCTGTTATTCTGCAAAAGACCGAATGTGAGAAAGATAGATATATTCAAAGTGATTTAGTATTTTAGTGTAAATATAAGAAATGAACCAAATTGGTAAATATGTTACAGTATAATTTGCTCCATGAATTTGCCAACGAAATAAATATTTATTCAATTATTTTTTATTATTTTTCTCACAAGTTCATCGCCAACTAAAAAGACAGGTTATTTATGATGCCTATTTAAAAAATTCTTTTTAATTTTTAGTATGAAGTTCGGAAGTTGAGTCGTAAAAAAAATATACTGCCTACGGCGTTGTGCTCAATTTACTCTTTCTTGTGCGATATGGACATCATATCCACTCTTGTTGTTCAAGCTACTATTCTGCACCGCTAAGACAACCTTTTTTACTACCCCCTTCAAAAAATTAAATAATAAAAATTCCGGGTCAACCTCTTAAAGGTAATTCGAACAAATACTTGTGTTTAATCATAATAAATTATCTTATTCTATTTCCTCAATAAACGAAATAAGCACGTGGCACCGAAATCAGGTGACGCCTCGATCGATGGAGCAACCCCAGAGCACGATTATTACGCCCCCGAACGCTCTATATTTGCAGAGTTTCGAGACCGAAACGGGCAATAAATCTTGTTTTTATGAGTTTTTATACTTTGACGATGTTTATATGGAGTGTTTTTATTAAAATGTGGACTGCTTTTTACGAAATCATTGGAATTATAGAGGGGTCGTATAAATACGTGGAGGACTAGAAAAATTATTTAATCTTTTTTGTTAGAAGTCTATATTTTATTACATATACAGGCAGTGGCGGCTCGTCAGGTGAAATAAGTGAAAAACACCGAAAAAAAAATAAAAAAAAAAATAAAACCAGGAGGAAAATTTTTCGCCAATATTAAATAATAATGTACCAATACAGCTACCATTTTAGCCCTTAAAAAAATTATGTTCGAATTAATAATATAAATTTATTCCGAATGTATGCATAATAGGGCCACGGTTAACTCCGATGGACAATAATTATAAACACTCGTGCATTTTGGCGCACCCCAGCCGACCTCCGTCCGTTAGCTCAAAGCAAGTAAAGACCCAACGCCCAACATGGCTTTGATATTCACCGTTGCTATGGTTCCGTGACGTCAGTCACGCAAGCGGCATGTAGCAATTTGCATTATGATGAAGGGCAATTTAAAAATAGATTAGTCGTATGCACCATTGCTTTAGCATTGGTTCGCCTAACCTTAATGTATTTATTTTGAGGCTTCGCGAAACTTACGGTTATAGATATCGTTTTTACGTGATTTACTGTGTGATTAAAAAGTTTTGTTTCTATTTTTTACTTAATTCAGTAGTGTAGGTACGTACCCACTTAGTTGTGTGTTTAAAAAATGGACCCAATCAATGACATAGTTTTTTAGTCGTTGGCTCGTTGGACAGATGAGGATAAGAGGGACGTTTTGTTACACGGGTTTTTAGTCAATATTTGTTTAAGTACCCGCCCTATACCTAGCTCTTCACCATTTTTTAAGACCGCGAGCCGCCACGGCTAAATTCAATTGTTTTTGAAATATTGACGTTTAAAATATGGTATTTTTAGACTTTAACAGGCTGTAGCATTGAAACGGAATATCTTGGAGAAAATTATCTCTCTCTATCTTAGTTTTTTATTCTTTATCTAAAAGTTACAACTTCCGGTTTAACTATATTAAACCGGAAGTTGATCTCTTTGGATGGAGAATAAAAAACTAAGGTAGGGAGGTGAAAACCATTTTTTTCTATGATGCGCAGTTTATTTTAATTTAGCACTATTTAAAACAATCTTTTCTAGAGACTTACGTATTTTTTTCTATAATAAACAAAAAAAAAATCTTACATAAATGAAATAAACAACATTTTAATAAGCCTAATGGGTCAGAATAGAGTTGTCAAGAGTCCTAGATACAGACCGATATTACCACACCCCAATTTTTCTTCTTTATCACCAAATTGTCACGAACATAATAGTAATGTACGGCCTTAGTTTCACGCACTTTAATTTTAAGTTGAAAATTTCACACCTACGTATTTTATCCAATCAAATGTCATTATTCCAAAATGTTTTATTAAGAAACATGTTTTTTTTAAAGTTACTGTAATCTGCCAATGTGCAAATTATACATCGCGTTATGAAAATGAATTTAAGCCCGTAAATCCTGATATGAAAACAAATTGCAGAGAAATATAATATGACATTTTGCTACTATAAACGAGAAAATTCACATTTGTCTTTTAAATAAAACATAATGGACAAAAAGTCAAGTAAAGAAATACAATTTAAACCTACTAGAACACGTCATTAAAAACAACTCAACATTTAAAATTATTTGTTTAATAACGAACCAAGCAAATCGTTTATTAACAAAATAAGCTAAAAATATGTCACTCGGAAACTGTTAACATTTATTTCGGGAAATACACACTTCTAATGTCGGCCATCTCGTCGGTCTTCACGAAGACTTAAATCTTATTGCCAATTTAA
Organism: Polydrusus cervinus; assembly: GCA_935413205.1. Classification (NCBI taxonomy): domain Eukaryota; kingdom Metazoa; phylum Arthropoda; class Insecta; order Coleoptera; family Curculionidae; genus Polydrusus; species Polydrusus cervinus. Next base: position 28,048,456 of record OW284510.1, on the reverse strand, counting down.
ATATTCATATATATGACTTCTTAGCTATTTTGAAAGAGAGAGGAACCAGATTATTTAAATTCGGTATGCATAAATTATAAGTAAACCTACTTACAGCGGATTGCATAATGAAAAATCGTTCTCGGTTAGCTTAATCGCCTTAATACCTTTAAAAAGACAAAATTTAATCAGAGGCTGGCAAGGCCTACTCCGTGTTTGATCAAAATTGCCTTCGATTTTGCAAAAGATGGCCGGTTAGGTTATTTCGCCCAAATACGAAGTTGGCCTTGCCAGCCTCTGATTAAATTTTGTTTTTTTTAATAAGCGGTGAAGCTAATCGAGAACTATATTTCTTTGTGCAACTCGCTGTTAGTCAAAAAATTATTATTTTGTTATTCAAGATGGCAGAGACCCGTCATCTTTGAAACCTTTTTGAAGTAAAATAGCGGATTAAGGTTTAAAAGTATTTATCTACTTTCATTTAGTAATATGAATTTTACAGTTCTGTAAATCGTTTTGTAAGGGCATATATTACAGCACTAGTGCTGTAATAGATGCCTTTACAGCACTAGTGCTGTGATGGAAAAAAACGGTTTTATTAAAATTTTGCTGTTAAATAAAACCACACTTTTTAGAAGAATGATTTATTATTAACAATTATAAAATTAATTACCAATTATTAATTAAAATATAACAATTAAGGTTTATTATAAGCATTAATAATACACTTCTTACAGTTAGAAATTTGTATACCAGAAGTGGATATGATGGAGCCCTTTACGTTCGAATTTCCAATCATTAAATCCGTGTCTGACCCCATGATCTTCTTTGCTATTTGTTTCCTATTTTCTAAAGAATTCTCAACGTAGCCTTCTGCCGTAGAAGAGGATTTCCAGCCCCCATGACGCTTTAACATCTGCATATCTGCACCAACATCAACTAGAATGGTGGCTGAGGACCTCCTAAAACAATGTCCACTGATGTATCCTTCGGGATTATTTAATCCAAGTTTTGTTGCAATCTTTTTTGGTATACTTCCAAAACTATTAATTGTTTCACGCGTTCCACAAGCTCTTGTAGTCACTTACTACTATTATTTTATTGCTACCAAACCAACCCAATATATTGCTTGTATAATTATTTTTTTTTTTTTTCAGAATTATATAAACAAATACCACAATCGAAAACTGAGCGAGCTAGAACCCCACGTCTTCGCGTTAGCAGAGGCCGCCTATTCCTCCTTACAAACTTGTGTTCCAGTTATAGGACAGTCTCACAAGAACCAAAGTTTAGTTATAAGCGGTGAAAGCGGTGCAGGGAAGACGGAGAGCACCAAATTTATTTTGCAGTATTTATGTTCCGTCACTTCGGGAGTGTCGGCGTGGGTGGAACAACAAATTTTGGAGGCTAATACGATATTGGAGGCCTTTGGTAAGTTCAAGAAATTTACATAATAATGGCATCTTTTTAGCCATAGAAATATTTTCTCGTTTTTTTTTTGTTGTGATTTACTCTGATTAAAAAATAGGCTCGAATATGTTTAATGTGAAGGATATAATAATATAGTCCTCCCCAACTATAAGTCAGTGTTGCCATTTATAAAAAAAACTCTATAGTCTATTTCAGAAAGGTGTAGAGTAATAAAAGCTCATTAGGTGTGCATAGGGACTACAGAGTGACCCAACGAATATTTAAGCAACTTTCATAGTTTGTCATTGATTTCATTGCAAAATCCTTTATTTTCATCAAGTGCAGGTAGTACCATTCGGGTTTGGGTCAATTTATGGGTTTTGCCTATTATTATCCATTCACAACCACTGAAAATGGTGTGACAAAGGCGTGCATTATGTACATAGTATTAAGTACACCTATTTTTTATTAAACATTTTTAAAAAAATACAAAATACAAAAAATACATTATACAGAAATTAAATTATAAAAAAATCATAATATTCTTCGTCATCTGAAGAACTGTCATCTCCTCTTTAATGACATGATGGACTGCTTTTCGCCAGTTCTCTGGTGTCACTTCCTTAATGGCTTGATCAAACAGTAGCTTAACGTCTTTCATTTTGAATTTCGTGTTGCGTCTTGCTACAAATCGTTTCACTTGCGCCCATATAAGTTCTATAGGATTTAGTTCGCAACAATATGGCTGTGTGCGCAGCACAGTTACACTATGTTTTTCAGCTATATCTTCCACGGCATATTTCATAAAACGATGTTTGTGTAAATTAGCTATAGCTAATAGTTCCTTCTTTATCAAATTATCTTCTGTTTTTTTCTTGGGTTAGTTATCATAAATAATTTAATGCACAACATTTACCTACGCCTATGGCCGACACCAAAATTGAGCCGAACTGGACGGAATTTCTCATTTTATTACCTTTCTGACTATAATTACGAACAATAGTAAGGGTAGGATTCGTTTTATTTTCTCATCTGACAACTTCTTTTTTGTACTTTTTGTGTATACTTATATAAAAATTGTTTTTCAAATTTTCGCCTAATTAAAAATCAACATATTTAACCAAATTGATATTAAATTCATTTTGATTATCGGGATCCACACTTTCACAATAGTAATTCCATGGCCTTTAAGAGCTCGTAAGAATTATTTTTCCAAGGTCGAAGCATTATACTTTTACAGAGGTGCGGAAACCTATTAAACTTACTACGAATTAATACACTAAAACTAAAAAGTATCAAAAGTTCCAAAACCCTTTCTCTTCTCAAAAGTTACTTCTAATATGGTTCTAAAAACCTTCCTTCTGTCAAAAGTTACTTCTAGAAAAAAAACGTTTGTCGGTTCTAAAATGACTTCTCAAAAAAGTTTCTCGGTTCCAAAAATCATCGTCCTCTCAAAATTGACTTCTAAAAAAACATACTAAATTTGGTTCCAAATGCCTTCATCCTCTCAAAAATGACTTCCTGAAGACCTTTTTCGATTCTAAAAACCTTCATCCTCTCAAAAGTGACTTACTTCTAAAAAAAAACGTTCCTCTATTCCAAAAAACTTCCTTCTCTCAAAAGTAACTTCTAAAAAAACGTTCCTTGGTTCAAAAAACCTTCCGCCTCTCAAAAGTGACTTCTAGAAAAAGTCGTTCCTCCGTTCCAGAAACCTTTCTCCTCTCAACAGGGACTTCTAAAAAAAGGCCCTTTATCTATCCAAACCGACTATTTAAATTTTTTTATAGCTCAGACATGGACCAAACGTCCTTTACCCCATAATTTTCAATTTTTTAAAAGGTTTTAATGGTCAGCGGGGGGCGACTCCACCTCTTCCATTCGACACTTATGGAACTTAGATAATTTGTAGCATCTTAAAGGGGGTGTGCGCCAAAAATTAAAGTTTTAGTACAAGAAAATCTAAGAATAACGGTTTAAACCTCGTCATTCTACGACTAACCATTGCTGAGAAATAGCGGGTTAAAGTTTGCGGGACGTCACGAATTTTTCTTACAAAATATTAAATCCAGACATATTATTTTGAGCTAGACATTCAAAGAAAAGCTATCTTCCTTTGAAAAAAAATCTACTTTGTTAAATGTATGTTTGAACATGGAAAATAATGGTAAAATCATGAAGTGTAGTTTCACACATTTATTTCATTTTTCATACACTAATGTTAGCTACTTACCGCGCGGTTGCAGAAATAATATATGTTATGCTTATTTTCATATTCTAGGTAACGCCAAAACGGTTCGAAACAACAACTCAAGCCGATTCGGGAAGTTTATGCAGGTTTGCTTTGATTCTAGATGGATGATAGCAGGGTGCATCGTACAAGACTATCTTTTAGAACAATCTCGAATTACTTTCCAAGGTTCGGGCGAAAGGAATTACCACGTGTTTTATCAGTTGGTCGAAGAAGCGAAGGTAGGTGGTAATATATTACTTGTAATATGCAATAAGCGTGCTCAAAGCCCTATGACTTAATTGAGAATTAGAAAAAAGGTAGCTGAAGGGTCAGTGAAAGAAAACAATGTTTTTAAGACTAGCGCAGGATAAGAGGAATTTATTTCTGTTATTCATTATTCTAAGTGGGCAACTCCAGAAGTTAATCTTACATTTTACTAGTGGCGTGCATACAATATAGGCAAAAATCATTGCCTACCCTGGGAACAATTAAACAAACTCTAAGCAACATTATTGCTTTATATTTAAATTTTTATCCGTGTAATATCCGGCAATATTTCTGTGTATGTAGCACATATATACATACACTATATTGCTAATACCATAATTCAATGATGACATCACTGTAAGCAGATGATCAGGGGCCGTTGAGTTTGCGTAGATCGGAAATTTGCTTCTTGATGTAAACATTTGACAGAGCTGACTTTCAAAATATTTTTTGTTTAAATTTTTTATTTAAATTTACCCGTTTAGTTCGGGTGTGTACAGTTTATGGTCAAATAAAACTAAGTAACCGATATTTTACATACCTGAAATACCTTATTCCTGGTATTGAACCGCGATTCGTGCAAAAAAGGATCATGCACTTTTTCTACCTATCTTAAGACACAAGTCGCTAACAATAACAAAATGTCTGGTAAAGTTTAATACCTAAATTCGCACCCAAAACTTTAAAATAATATCAACAAATAACACACGGAACATCCAAACGAATACAACGTAAAAAAGATGGAAACGACTATAACTTACAAACTAACAAAAAAAAATGTCTAAAGTAAAGTAAAGTTTTATAAATATTAAAACCCAAAACTTGGAAATTATAACCACACACGAATGAACGAAATAAAAGATGGCAAATAAGAATACAACGGCAAGACGGTTCCGTTCAAGAGACCTTGGGTTCTGTTTACGTTCTGTTAGAAATCGTGTGGGTTGCCTAATTTTGTCCCTACTGCGCAAGCGCCACGGCCCCCGACTCAGGTTATTTTCAATCGCACGATGGGGGTATTCTTGCTTCGTGCGGCTGCTTGTATTGGCAATATAGTGTATGTATATATGTGGTATGTAGAGGACCAGGACCGAAAAGTTAATCGTATAACATTGAAGATCATTTCTACGAACGCATTCGTTGCCAATTAATCGTAAATTCAATCGCTGTATAAGCATCGCGTATAACAGTTTGAAAAGCTGAGATTTTACATTGTATCAACTGCTTATGGTAAAGCAAAAGCACTGCAGCGAGCTGCGAGAGAGCGGGTAGGCAGTAAGCTAGAAGGATAACAAATACACGTGACTCGCAATCTGAGCCTCCGTCATCCATCCGCCCGCGCTTGTAAAATGCATTGGTGCCAATCTTCCAATTTTGTCATAGTTTCAAAAAATATTACGCGTTCTCGATAAAAAACATGTCCCTATAGAGTTTAATAATTAGGTTAGTTAAGATCTTAATTTGTAACGTAAAATAAGAAGTACTTTATGATGATAGGATAATTGTTGCTAATAAGTATCTTAAATTATAATTTACATAATAATTGACTTGGGGTTCAATCAAGTGGATGTTAGATTTAAAATCTGAATATAAAACGAATGGGGCTGAAATGTGTTCATAATAATAATACATCTTAGTGCATCTTAGTGTTTTCGTAATGTAATAATTGAGACGATGTCAACTGTGTTGAAAATGTTTAAAGTCAATTGTTTGGAAATTAAATATTTGCCTAACCTGTTTAAACGGCTTTGCACGCCACTGCATTTTACTAATATTCACTTCGTCGTGCGATATGGACATCATATCTACTCTTGTTATACAAACTACTATTGCTTTAATATTTATTTTGTAGCACAACAACGAGCTAGCCACACAACTCCATCTTAGAGACGCCAAGTTCTACAACTATCTAAACCAATCGGATTGCTTTATATTAGATGAGGATGCGAGAAGATTAGACAGTCTTAGATTAGCGTTTCAAGTTCTTCAAGTACCTGCTAATATGTGTAATGGAATATTCCAAACGTTGTCTGCCATTTTGTGGTTGGGAAATTTGACTTTTGAGGATGTTGGTAAGTTACAAATAGTTAATTAATATCAATGGGAATTTAATTCTAATTTAAGACGTTAGTGCTGAATATGATAAATTCGATTATAGTGAAAAAGACCATTATTAAATATGAAGATAAAGCGCCGCACTGATTAACCGATTTGGTTCGGACCTTTTTTATGCCGTAAAAAATAGATATCAAAAAAAATATTTATCTACTTTCATTTAGTAATATGAATTTTACAGTTTTGTAAATAGTTTTGTAGGGGCATCTATTACAGCACTAGTGCTGTAATGGAAAAAACAGTTTTATTAAAATTTTGCTGTTAAATAAAACCACACTTTTTAGAAGAATGATTTATTATTAACAATTATAAAATTATTATTTTCATACCAACCTTCATAAGTAAATATGTTTCATCATCTGCAGTACTAAGAAACTTACATACGTCTTTCTTTGTGAAAACTTTGGACTTTTTGGCCTTGTAACCCTCTGAACTTCTTTTCAAAAATGCGACTAGTTGAGAAAATCTGCTTATATCTTGATTTTTCTTGACTGAAATCATAGTTCCCAACATTGAGTAGTGAGTCCATAGTGTAGATGGTTTCTGGGAGCGTTGCTTTACGGAAAAATAACCCAAAAGAATTTTCTCAGACACCTCCTTTATTTTGTTAGCTTTGCACCAATCTTCAAACTTCTGATACTCCAACTTATACCGCGCCTTGGATTTTGTCGGAACTAAACTTGAGATCGCTTCGTTTGCCGCTGCTTCTATATCAGAGGGTAAACTTTCATCAGAATCGCTCATTTTGAAAAACGCTTTTTATATTTTTGAATTTGTTTGACAAAGTTTCGACAGTAACCATGCGAAACAGTAACTATGCAAAAGGTAACATAAAAAACTTGATTAGCAAACTTAATAGCAGGTGCATTTTTATTTTTAAAAATGCCTTTTGCCAAATATTTTTATTCATAGTTGAAAGTAGATAAAATTTTGTACAATATTCTTGTTGTAAATTCATATTACTACACTCGATGTTTTATTAAACTCGGCTGACGCCTTGTTTGACAACTTTAACATCTCGTGTTGTAATATGAATCTTTACAACACTTATATCGTAAATAACTATTAGTGGTCCTAAAAGGTAACTGATGAGGAGGAGCCGCTTGGATTGTTAAGTCATATTACATATTTTCTTTTAATTATTGATTTTATTTTTATAGATGGCGAGAGATGTAAACTCACACAAGAAGATGAAAGTATAGTAGAAATATTATCAAAACTATTAGGACTTGGAATTGATAATTTGAGACAGGTTGTGTTATTAAGACAGATCAACGTTAGAGGAAATATCACGGAAATTCCATTGACCAAGCAGCAGGTATATTTACTATTGTATTTTATTTATACAGGGTGATTCCTTAGTTGATACTTCTTTTTTAGCTGTGTATAGAAGGCATTAAAATAAACAACATTTTCCAATACCTTTTTCAAAGAACTGAAAAATAAGGTACTTACATTAATTTATTACACTATGATCAAATACGGTCCTGCCTAACTTAAACATAATCGCGAAACAGCAGTCGGACTTTGACGACACTCACCGTAAATTAGCACCATATCTACTAGTTCATTGTTTTAAAATTTTACCATTTTCACGTTTCACCCGTTTAAAATTAACTTGCTTCAGGAAAATACATCGCAGCGAATTGCAAAATAACTGACCAGCGACCCGTAAATTGCATGACTAATAAGACAAACACCATATAGTATAGGCTACGTTTTGATGACCAGGCCCGCACTTAGATTTTTTACTTCTGTATCTCGCCTATTTTTAAGATTTTTGAAAAAGGTATTTGAAAATGTTTATTTTAATGCCTTTTATTCACAGCTAAAAAAAATCAACTTAGGAATCACCCTGTATAATCAATAACCATCTCTTGTGGAGGCAATGAGTCTCATTGTTTTATCAAATCTTTGTCTCCCAAGTGTTTTATGCCTGGGTCTTTTGTATTTTTGTTACGCTTTTTACATGTTACTTGTCATTACAGCACTGTCTGAATAGCAAAAGAAAAGGAAGGCATCTTGAACCAATGGCATTATTTAAAAAAGTTTTATCTGACAAAATAAGTTACATACATAAATACACCCAACTAAATAGTAATAAAGCTAATCACTGTATAATGGCAAAAATCATGACATTCCAGAATTAGAGGAGTGAGTGAAACAGAATACAGACATATTTATAATAAAAACAGGCGAAGACTTGACATTTAAATGTCTTACCTACGTCATTGGAACAAACTCACTCTTTTGCCGAGGAGCAAACGAAAATGGTAGCTGTTTTTTGACGTTTTTGCTCTATGGTGGAAGGACCACTTCCACTCTGCATCTATCACATTATGATTGTCTTTTTCTAAAATTTCAGTGACTTCATTTTGTCAAAAATGTGATTTGTAAAAAATAAACAATTATTGCAATCGAATGATAAAAGCCATCTGTACAGGGTGTTATGGAATTGATCCATTATAAACCCGTAAATCCTGATATGACACCATTTAAGGGAAAGACATTTTTAAATGTCTCATCACTATAATAAACGAGAAAATTAACCATTTGTTTTTTGGTATTGTGGTTTGACCACGCCGCCACTGGAGGAGTTCTAAAGAAAGAGTAATAAGACAAAATACTTTATTTATTATGTTTTAAGCACCTTAATATTGAAAATTATACACAACCATTTAAATAGTGTAAAATTAACAACTATACACAAACATTTAAATAGTGTAAAATTAACAAACTATATGTATGTATATTGTACTGTATATAATGGAATACGGACGCCATTATTTATTAAAAGACTGTAATCGGCAAAAGACCAGTGGCGAACTGGGAACTGGCGAAACTTTAGTTGTCATTTAAAGCAGGTTCCGTTGAGACACCAATCGTCCGCCCAACTCTGTACTTACCCAACGTTTTATATGGCCATTTAAATCTAATGCGTCAATTCCATAACATTATGTATAAACCAAGTACTGTTGCCCTGGTCTTACTTTTAGCGCACTGATCTCTAACTATTTCATTTAAAATTTCAATTAGGTATGCCTTCAAGAAAAAATTTCACAGCATTTAGGTTTTTGGCACGGGCGGTCCACCTTGACTTAGAAAGTTTAGGACCCTATCCCCCCCCCCCCCCCCAATATTTGTATAATACATGTACTCATGTGTATAAATAATATTACTTATGTTATATTTATTTTCTCTCATTTTAGGCTGGCGAGAACCGACACGCCATGGCTAAAGCATTATATTCCAGAACGTTTGCCTGGCTGATAAACCACATAAACACGTGCATTAATCCAGGACAGGATTCGTCCAGATTTTTAGGCGTCTTGGATATTTTCGGTTTTGAAAATTTTTCGATTAATTCTTTTGAACAGTTATGCATTAATTATACGAACGAGAAATTGCACAAATTTTTTAACCATTACGTATTTGCTTTAGAACAAGAAATTGTAAGTATACAAATTTTGAGAAACTTTTTATTATAATTAAAGAAAAGAAGACCTCGTAAAAAAAAACCTGCCTTATGACCAACGACGAGGAAGCAAAGATAGACCCTGCATCTCATTTATAAAATTACTATTGCGCCGAACCCACAACTCTGTTTATAAGAGGATGATATCATGTGTAGACTACTACAAAATCCAGGCATTGAATCGATTATTTTGTAAACCTGACACTGTCTCACCATATTGTTTTTTATAACTAACCCACAAAATTTTCACCACTTTTTATTTAATAAAGCTGGAAATAAATAATTTATTCTTAATGTCAAAATTGTTATTTTTCATTTGCGTATTTGCACTCCTTGCTACCGCTAGGAGGCAAACGTTGCCAAGTTTTACACGATCGATCCGAAAAATAAATTCATTATGACTGTTTGTTGACCGTATGTTAAAGGCAATTATAAAATGTCATTGTAATGCTGATTCACTGTGTTTTAAAATATATATTTACTTCTCGAATTCATGAAGAATAGATGACTATGTGTCGTTTTGACAAAATAACTATTTTATAGTTAATTTCTACAGTAGTTTAGCTCAAAAGTTATGTCAAACTGACAATCATGTTCCAAGTTCGATTCTGTTGTGGTTTTCATTTAAATCTCGATATGGATACAATTACAAAATATGCCAACACGACCTTGAATAATCCTCAATACCTGTGTTGATGTAATTTTTAATTCGCTACGTGGATTCAGGTCGATTTATGTAAATAGGTACTTCATGAAAATGTGCTAAATTATTAGGAATACGACATTATACCACCCCTGGTGGCAGTCACAGAAGCTCTCTTAGCTGCCATTAAATGAGATTATTTTCCGTCGACCGTGTATTTACATCCGATATTAACGTTCCCAAAATCATTCATTAATGACCCCTATTAATGCATGATTTTTTGTAAATGCACGATTTTGGTAATTAAAATTAAAGGCAGCCATGCAAACAAATCAACAAAATAATGAAACGTCAATCCAAAACGTCGTCCGCTGTCATTAGTATTTGTAGAATTGTGAAATCTGGATTGTAAAATAAAAGTTGTTAACTGTTTTTCTTCACTTTAGTAAAAAATACGGTCGACGAAAAAACATTGTAACCAACTCTTACATTAAAATGCGATTAATGATCTCGAACATTAACGCGTTCGCTACGCTCACGCGTTAAAATATTTCGATCATTAATCGCCATTATTAATGTACTTGTTGGTTAAATTACTATTTACATTACGAACTAAGAAATCAAACAATTAAAATCTTAACACTTCATTTGTAAAAATTGTTCTTACTGTTAATGTTAATTCGGTTCGGGTTAGCCGTCACAGACGACACCGTACAATTCGAAAGAAGCAAGCAACCTCGCGACTCTCGCCTCGCGCTATTAAAATAACAGATCGTTGAATAACAACCCTACAAATATTCAAACTTGATATTTCAGACCAACACTGACAAACATGAATTAAAATGTGTTTTTTTTTTAGTATCAACAAGAAGAAATAACTTTTAACCATATATTTTTTACGGACAATACGTTATGCTTAGAACTATTAGAAAAACCCCCTAGATGTATATTAAGACTATTGAGTGAGCAGTGTCATTTGCCGAGAGGTTGTGATGCATCATATATTTCAAATTTACATGCGGAGTTTGAGAATCATGAGCGATATGTCAAAGGTAAGTACTATTTGGGAACAGACCCCGTACAAAGCTTATGGGAAATGGCTTTCGGCTAATTTTTCTGAATTTTTAGTATTTTCTAGATCTTGACGTCCTGATTAAAAGTGTCCCTGGCCGTAAACCAATCCTATGACTAGTTTTTGAGTTATGGCCTTTTACAGTTGGCAACTTCTTACTTGAGATTTTATGCATTGTCTGGAGTTTTCACTTGTTTCTTAAAAACTATCAATTTTTTTTTATTGGTGGAAAAGTAGACCTTAAGTTTTTTTTTCACTTATATAGAAATAAAATATGTACAGGATGTTGAATAATTTATAGGCGGAATAAATAAATACTAATATTAAAAATTATGAAAATCCAAAAATAATTCTAATTTTTTTGAATTTTGAAAGAAACGGCTAGATTTTATTGAAGCTGTAGATAAAAAAATGGGTATAGGTTGACGTAGAATATATTGCCGGGTATTTTATTTTCCAAAAAAAAAAAATTGAAAATTATAATAATAATAATAATAATAATAATAATGAGTTGCCTGTCTCCTACCGGACGCGTCCCCAGGTGGCGGATAGGGGAAAGCTCTAATCAGCCTAGCTGACGAGTAGGTGTGAAATAAAATAACACCCGCGGACCAAAAACAGGCAAACCGCTGTTGGGGCCAGCAACCCCAGCAGTGTGACATGTTGACGCTATAAGGACTCGTCGAAATCGCTACTCGGGCGTGGCGGAGACTCAGGCTGACTCCGTTCGGAACCGCCCTAATGACCAGTCTGTTGCAGGACCCAGTGGAACCGGTGCCGCTGACCTGCAAAAGGCAAACACCGACGCAATGAACAGGAATCGAGAAACAACACCACCCAGCAGAGATGCTTTGGAAGTTCAAGGACATCCAACCACTCTACAGGGTAGACTGCGACAAAGAATAAAATGGACAGATGACATGAATGAATTTCTATATCGCAGCTTTCTTGTTTTAACCAATATGGAAACTAAAACCACAGGATACAGCAAAGAACTACACATACAAGTAACGAGACAATTTCCAGAGCTTAGACAAAGAACAATACAAAACATCCTGGACCAAAAACGAGCCATCTTATCGGCAAACAAAATTTCTCCAGAAACAATGGACCGAATAAAAAGAGAAGCCGAACAGGAATTAGGAATAAATCCAACAACACCACCAAGAAATGAAAACCAAACCATAAACGAGCAAAGGGGAGAAATAACCGAAGAGGAAATACAAATACAAAACTGCTTCGAAGAGACATACATGCAATATTACGGAACTATGCCAAACCTAAGACCAAAACTACCCAAACTGAAAGCAAAAATTAGAGCAAATACGAATAAAATCATCACACAAATAAACAACATAATAAAGAACAAAATAAAAAACGAAGACAACCTCACCATCATACACAACCTGGCCTACATAGGAGCGGCAACAGTCTCAAAAATCATTGCACCAAAAAAAACCCAAAACAAACAAACCCAAGAAACAAATATGCCACCACCATGGGAACGACGAATCAACAAAAAGATAGATGAACTACGAACAGAAATAGGAAGACTAACAAAGGCAAAAGAACCAAACGCAAGTCAAAAGCTAAAGAACAAAGCTCAACAAATAATAGCAATACATAAAAACGCAGAAAATAACAACATAAATGAAATAACAGACCTACTCAAACACAAACTTGCTGCCAAATCCAAAAGACTAAGGAGACTTAAAGAAAGTGACCAACGCAGAAAACACAACAAACAATTTAAAGAAGACGAAAGACAATTTTACAGAGAATTAAACCAAAAAACAAACAACGATCAAAAAAATGAAAACCCAGATAAAGAAAAAACTAAAACCTATTGGAGCAGTATATGGTCACATGAGAAGAAACACAAACAAATATCAAGGTGGATCAGAGATGAAAAAACAAGAATGCACAACAAAAAACAAATGAACAATCATAACATAACAATAGACGATGTACAAAAAGCCATAAAGAAAACACACAGTTGGAAATCACCAGGAAAAGACGGACTGCATAACTTTTGGTGGAAACGATTTACAAGCACACACGACAAAATAGCACAACTATTCTCTGAGATTGTAAAAGGACAAGCAGAAATGCCCGATTTCATGACTGAAGGACTAACATACTTACTCCCAAAAACAACACCGACCAGCAGTTACCCAGATAAATACAGACCGATTACATGTCTCCCAACCATTTATAAGATATTAACATCAATTATTACAGACAAAATATATGCACATCTAACCGAAAACAACCTATTAGCAATAGAGCAAAAAGGATGCAGAAGAAAAACCAAAGGCTGCAAGGAACAACTGATTGTTGACACCATTATAACACAACACAAAAAGAAAGAAAGGAAACCATTGTACACTGCATACGTCGACTACAAAAAGGCTTTTGACAGTGTCCCACACTCGTGGCTACTAGAAGTGCTAAAAATTTATAAAATTGATCCGTTTATTCAGAGCGTCCTGAAACAAACAATGACTAAATGGAAAACAACACTAAGCGTAAACAACAACAAAAACAAATTCACAATAGACAACATAGAAATAAAACGCGGAATTTTCCAGGGCGATGCGCTTAGTGCACTTTGGTTTTGCATGGCAGTGAACCCTCTCTCACACATGCTAAACAAAACAAACAAAGGGACAACCATAGAAAACAACACAATAAGCCACCTCCTCTATATGGACGATCTAAAATTATATGCAGACAACAAAGAAAACATCGAAAAACTAATACAAATCACAAAAACATTTAGCGACGACATACACATGGAATTTGGACTGGACAAATGCCGAATCAATGCAATGGAAAGGGGAAAGTGGAGACAATATGAAGGGTATGACATGGGAGCAAACAAAGGACAAATAGAAGGCATGGAAAATGAAGAATTGTACAAATATCTAGGATACCAACAAGCGAGAGGAATAGATCAAAAACACAGCAAAGAAACACTAAAAAACAAATTCAAGGAAAGAATAAGGAAAATATTAAAAACAAAACTAAATTCCAAAAACATGACAAAAGCAATAAACACATACGCTATATCTATTCTAACCTACAGCTTTGGCGTAATCTCCTGGACAGACACAGAACTCGAAGAGCTCAATCGTGACATCCGTACAATGAGCACCAAATTCCGCAAACACCACCCACGCAGCTCAATAGAAAGAGTGAACATCTCACGAGAAAAAGGAGGGCAAGGAATTATCCACATACCAAGACACAACCAAAAACAAATAACGACGCTCAGAAAATACTTTAATGATGAAGCCACTAATAACCAGTTATATAAAATCCTAAAAAAACTAGACAAAAAATCAACACCGCTAAACCTAGCACAAGAAAATAACGACGAACCTGAGGAAGATAACCTCGAGGATAAGTGGAAAAGAAAGGAATTACATGGCAGATATCCAGCATTGCTGACACAACCACACATCAACAAGGAAGCATCCCTCATGTGGTTAAAACTTGGATATCTATTTCCCGAAACCGAAGCATTCATTATTGCAATACAAGACCAAGTCATTGCGACACGCAATTATAAAAAATTTATAATGAAAGAACGTATCCCAACAGATAGATGCAGAATGTGCAAAGAACAAGCCGAATCCATCGATCACATCATAAGCGGATGCCAAACACTAGCCCCAAAAGAATATACCAAAAGGCACGACAATGTTGGCAAAGTAATCCACCAAGAGCTCTTAAAAATCCACGAACCGACAATCACCGAAACAATCCCATACTACAAATACAACCCAGAAAGCATCCATGAAACAGGAAACTATAAGATATACTGGAACAGAGAAATAATAACGGATCTTCCCTTACAACACAATAGACCAGACATGGTGTTCACTGACAAAATTAACAAACATACTTACCTGATCGACTTTTCTATCCCGCTTGCCGCAAACTTACAAAAAAAACACAGAGAAAAAATTAGTAAATACTTACCTCTTGCCAACGAAATAAAAGAAATGTGGAACCAAGAAAAAGTGATGGTAGTACCAATCATCATAGGTGCAACTGGAGAAATACCACACACACTCTTCGAAAACCTAAAAAAACTTAACATTAAAGAACAAATATACTACCAGCTACAAAAAGTTGTTCTTATAGAAACCAGCGGAATTGTCAGACGTGTACTAAACGACACCGACAACTGAAACTTGAACTTTCCCAAACCTACCAATCTACCTGCTTTCTTGCAACCAATGCCGAAACAGGATAGAAGCCATATCCAGATACAATCTGTGGAACCTGAAAATAATAATAATAATAACTGCATATATTTCTAAAGACATTTTACAATGTATAGATTTCGTCACTCACATAAAACACAAAAAAAATATAAATATAAAATAAACACCAAAACGAAGTCAGGTATTTCCAGAAAGAAATTCCTCCAAACTGTAATTAGTCTTGCTGATTAGAAATTTTTTAAGGCCGTTTTTAAAACTCACTAAATTATTAGTGTTTTTTAAATCAGAAGGAAGAGTGTTAAATAATTTAGGCCCCAAAATGTTTGGAGAGTCCTTGGTAATGCTAAGATTACAGTGCGGCACACAAAAGTTCGATTTATTTCTGGTGTTAAAATTATGAATCATATAATGCTTCTTAAACTTCGTTTGGTTTGTAAACACATAAACACACATTTCAAAGATGTATACAGATACCACAGTCAAGATATTATATGCCTTAAAAAGGTTTCTACATGAGTACGTAGAAGGTACATTATTAATAATTCTTAACCACCATAGATGACCCACCCCAGAAACAGACGCCATAGGAAATTCTGCTACCTACTTGTGCATGATAAAGTGTCAATAGCTGTTGGGTAGTTAATACAGGGTGTAACATTTTGAACTGGTAGGAAATAGAGTTTAGCCTAGCGCAAATAGACTGACAATGTTGTTTCCACGAAAGAAATCTATCAATGTTAATGCCCAAGAAATTGGCATTTTCTGTAAATGAGATGGGATTGCCGTTGATATTTAGAATTGGCGGAATTTGGATAGGTCTTTGACGCAACTGAAAAAGGAGTGCTTGTGTTTTATCGGCATTTACGTAAAGGTCATTACTACTGAACCATTCATGCAAAGCTTCCAAATCACCGTCACACTCCTCCTGCAAAGCATCCAGAGATTTATTAGATACCACCATAGAAGTATCGTCCGCATATATGGTCAAATCGATGTTTGGATTAACTGTGACTAGGTCATTGACGTACAATATAAAAAGTATTGGACCCAATATGGAACCCTGCGGTATGCCAGTTTCCACATTACATGTTTCTGACTCAAACTTAGTACACCGTTGATCATATGCTCAATACTAACATACTGCTTACGGTTTCTTAAGAATGTCTCGATCCAACTTAAAGTGGTGCCTCTGATGCCGTATTTAAAGAGTTTGTCACATAACTTCGTGTGATTGACGCAGTCGAACGCCCTGCTCAGATCAAGAAAGAATTCACCTGAGTACGTAATAAACGACTTTCTAGTGTCTGTTTAAAGGTTGGAGACAATGACGTTTCTTGAACGGCAGTAGAGTTTTGGACTTGCATTGTCTTTATTTGTTTAGAATCACTACGTTTCAACAGGTGAAGACGACTGGAGATACTTACCAGTTGAAACGTAGTGATTCTAAACAAATAAAGACAATGCAAGTCCAAAACTCTACTGCCGTTCAAGAAACGACTTTCTGTAAGAATTTTCTTTTACAATAATTATTCTAATACATTCTTATCTTAGATATACAGGGTGAACCAGCTACAATGATTTACACAAGGGAAAACTTTTAAATATAGGAAAATAAAAAATATAAATTATAATAATATAAGATAATCTAAACGTATCATGTATAAGAGCCAAGGTATTTTACGAAAAAAATATTTTATAATTTAACACTAATATTTTATCATTTGATAAAAAAAACATTTTTTAATTTTCCTATATTTAAAACTCTTCCTTACAATTTTTTCTGTCTCTAGCACATTTCATTGGCAGCGACATATTGCGCCATAAAATAGTGCCCGGAAGACGATGGATTATGTTTTTATTCACCTTTTTTATTATAATAATAAATAAAGATGGGGAGTTGTAAATCACGTTGGTGCTTAACCGTTGAACAATGACGCACGAGAAAAGAAACACTGTGAATACTGTAGGTTGATATTTAATTTTTAGGTGAAGACAGACGAAGATGGGAGACTGAATTTGGTGTTAAACACTACGCTGGCTGTGTTACTTACAACGTCAAAGGTTTTGTGGATAAGAACCGTGACGTACAACAAGATGTGTTCTTCGATATTATTTCTAGAAGTACCAATGAGTTTGTGCAAGATTTATCAACGTTTCAGGATTTATCGTTAAAATCACAAACTACAAATGGCATTAGTACTGTTTCGAGGGGTACTAGTAAAGGAAAGCCTACAGTTTCAGATAACTTTAGGTAAGGTACTAAAACTGACTTACTTTTTAGACGGCCGATTTAAAAAAAAATATGGAGTGTTACTCTAGGACACCCAAGGAGTCAACCATTTAAATATTATATGATCTATTATGAGTTGGTCGAGGGAAGGTTGACGTATTGTCAGTATACTACAGCCGAACAGTTAATTGTATCTCTTTTGCTTAACGTCTGGGTAATGTCAGCCAACAATTTTCTTCATAACTCCGGTTGTAAAAAAGTTACAAATTTTTGTTTTTTACCGAAATGTTAAGGATTCATTTCTCTATTATACCATGATAAAACAAACTTATCATTGCATTTAACTTTTCCGAGAAAAAGCTTAATATTTGTTTATATTTCAGTTAACGCCATCTAGCGGCGACGGCAAAACTCAAGGATAAAAAAACAAAAGCGCTGTTTATAGGGTAAATAAGGCTCTCTTAAAGGAGACTAAGTTTGTTCAAATCGGTTATGCCAAACCGGAGTAACCGTGGCGTATTTTTAGAAAAAAATTAATTCCCCACACCACTTTATTTTACTAGATCGGAAAAATTGTGTAGGAAAAAAAGTATTAGGAAATATGTAAGGATTAATATACAGATACTTTTTACCGGTCAATTAGTCAAAACACGATGAAAATCCTAATTTTAACCTTGGTCATGGCTGGTACGCCCCCTTGCGGGTATTTAACAAACTCGAAAATAATTTCCAGCATTTTCCTTTGGGCACTTTTATCATAAAAACATTTACCCGGATGCTGTACGATTGCTAGTTACAGAGTTCTGGCCGGCCACCATTCTTAGTTGACCACCCGGTACACTATTTTTCCTACGACCACAAAAAATTATTAAAAAAGCCTTTGATTTGTGAAAAAAATATTTGAACACTAGTGTTGAAATTAGCATACTTAGTATTATGTTCCACTTAATATCTGGTTTCAGTTTGTCAATAGGTTTTTCCTTTAGTTGTAGTTTAACTTTTTTATTTTTTCATATTTTATATATTATAGGAAGAACTAATCCTGAATTGACTTCTAGATTAACCAGAATGAAACATTTTAAATTTAATCAAGGCAAGATGCATTAAACATAAATTTAAAAAATCTACCCAACAAGGAAGATTTAAATTCAAAATAATTCCATAAATTATTTAATGTTTTTTTTTTTAAAAGTCAAATACTCCTGACGGGATTTGAACCTGTGACCTTGCGATCTGTAGGCTAGAGCTCTATTCTCTAGGCTATCGCTACTTATAAAGATTTGTTGTTTAATACATGATACTCTCTTCAGCGCTATTTGTTTTTTCTGGTAATAGATTTTCCAGTATATTATTAACATTTTTTATAATTTCAGATGGCGTATTTTCACCTCTAATTCTGAATCACTCGACTCTAAAATTTGTTCTTTTTAATAAATAGGGGTGGTCTATCAAATTGGCACCATCTGTTTAAATTAAATAGTGTGCCTTGTATCTCAACACTAGTGTTGAAATATTTTTTTCAACAGGCTTGTGATATACGGCGCTTTGTAGCCAAATTAACCGTGTATTTTTTTTCATTTTCATAGGTGGTCGTAGGAAAAAATATTATTTTATCGTTTTTCGAGTATTGTTGAAATCAACTTCATTTTTAGACATCAACTTCAAGCTCTAGTCGACGTTTTGCAGTCCACGACTCCGTGGTATGTGAGATGTATAAAGCCAAACAAAGACAAACTTCCAAATGATTATGATGACGCTTTAGTTTTGGACCAATTAAAATATTTAGGAATGTTAGATATTATTAGGATAAGAAAAGAAGGGTTTCCAATACATATGAGTTATGAAGATTTTGTATTAAGGTAAGATGAAGTTCATATCTAGAAAAGAATTAACTCGATACACATAGCTAGCAGCTAATAATTTTTACATTTAACTCCAAAAACAATCTACTTTAAAGGGGAGGAAAAAAAGAAACTTTAAGTCTTCCTCCACTGATATATTCAGAAAATTATTTAACATTTAGAGTCTTTACATGTTTCGAATGCATAAGCATTGATCTTCAGGATAGTTACTTTTAGAACTTTATGAAAGGGAAAAAGGTGGACAATATCCTAACTAAGCTTTAGGTTCATGGTGTACCTGAAACGCGAGATTTAACAGTGAAGAAACATACCACCACAGTTCAGGTCTAGTGAAGAAATTTCGGAAAGTAGACACTGGTACAAGGTTGAGAGTTTAAGTCGTTGGGAAATAAAGAAATTGGATGTATAGATTCTCGATCTATCGATTGTCACCTGTATAATAGCTTTAAGCAGTGGCGGCTCGCGGTCTTAAAAAATGGTGAAGAGCTAGCTATAGTGCGGGTACCTAAACAAACATTAACTAAAAACCCGTGTAACAAAACGTCTCTCTTATCCTTATCTGTCCAACGACTGAATGGAGTTTCCAACAAATTACAAACTATGTCATTAATTGGGTTCATTTTTAAAACATACAACTAAGTAGGTACGTACACTACTGAATTAACTAAAAAATAAAAACAAAACTTTTTAATCACACAGTAAATCACGTAAAAACGATATCTATAACCGTAAGTTTCGCGAAGCCTCAAAATAAATACCTTAAGGTTAGGCGAACCAATGCTAAAACAATGGTGCATACGACTGATCTATGTTTAAATTGCCCTTCATCATAATGCAAATTGTTGCATGCTGTTTGCGTAACTGACGTAACCATAGCAACGGTGAATATCAAAGCCATGTCGGAAGTTGGATCTTTACTTGCTTTGAGCTAACGGACACGGTCGTCCGAGGCGCGCCAAAATGCACGAGTGTTAATTATTGTCCATCGGAGTTAACCGGGTCCTTATTATGCATTGCTACATTCGGATTAAATTAATATTATTAATTAGAAAAAAATGTTAAGGGATAAAATGGTAGCTGTATTGGTACATAAATATTTAATATTGTCGAAAAACTTTCCTCCGGGTTTTATTTTTTTTTGTGAAGAGCACCTGACGAGCCGCCAGTGGCCTAAAGGAATTTGAGTAGCCATTACCATAATTTTTTTAGGTATCACTGTCTTTCCAAAAACCGTCTACCACCAGAGCCCCAGAAAGCTTCCTTATACCTCATCGATAGTTATAAACTTCCCAGAAGCGAATGGCAACTAGGAAAATCAAAAGTATTTATGCGATCTCATGTCCACGAGCCTTTAGAGGACGCACGCAACAAAATGATTAAAGCTAAAACAGTTTTAATACAAAAAACTTGGAGGTAAGTAAGGACGTAACGTATATATTTATTTTTTCTACTCCCACATGGATATTTACTGTTTCCTTTACATCAAAGTGATTAAATAAGTGGACTATTCCGGTTAATTGGACGTATATAATTTCATATCCATCCTGGTTAGGATATGAAACGGACCAGTCACAGTGATCAATAACAAAGAAACCAAATTTACACATTGTAAATTTCACGCATCGTTTTATAACAATTAAGTGAGGTTAATAATTTATTTCAAAAAGATGCCCATCTATCAAATCAAATTTATTATTATTTTTATTTGAATCAAAACACCAATTTGTTTTCCTAAAGAGTGCACGAAATGGTGCGAAGTCCACTTTCTTATTTCAAAAATCTCCAGTTTTCCACTCATTTCTAGACAATTACTAAAATACTTAACGCATAAAAAATGTTCTACTACTACTTCCTTTGGTTGGTTTTTTGCCATGCAAATATATTTTTTCACCGCGACATTATTTGATATATTTTAAACGGGTCCAACCCGAATCGACCTTAAAATTGTTATTATATGCAACAGATATAGAAAAATAACTGATAAATTTTCTTTAAGAGGTGGAAAATGAGTAGTAAAAACACAAAGAAATTATTTCAATTTAGTTATTTATTAAAAAAATTAAGTCAACTTTTTAAAGTTTTTTATAATATTTTTCACAAGTTCACGGACAACTAAAATGACAAGTTTTATGCATGATGTAAATGATTTTTATTTAAATTTTAGTATGAACGTTCGAAAGTCGAGTCATAGAAAATATACTGTACAACTCTAGTGGATTGTCTTTATTGCGCTCGGAATTTTGAGCACTTCGCATACGGCTCAATTTACTTCCTCGTGCGATATGGACATCATACCCACTCTTGTAGTATTTCTACCCCGCATTGATTTTACTTGTTATTTTTTTTTACTGTATAAAGAAAACACTAATATGTGTTAAATTCCACTATATTTCGTTTTGATAATTTATAGGAGAAGGTTGTTATTTTTTGTATTTTAGGATGTACAAAGCTAGGAAAAATTATATTAGAATTAGAGAAGCAATTCTGAAAATACAACACGCTTACAAGGGATGGAAATTAAGGATAGTATTTTTAAAGAAGAGAAGAGCTGCTGTAGTGATACAGAGTCATCTGAGGGGAGTGTTCGCAAGAGGTAATATTATTTCTAATTGAATTTTAACCATTAAATTGTGAGTACAGGGTGGTAACTATTTAATTAACCACTATTGATATCTTGTAAACGGTAATTTCTACGAAGTTGTTGAGATTAGAAGAAACGTGTCACTTTAAAAGTTTTTTTAAGATCCAGTAACTGCGTTGCCGAATTGGTGAATTCATGTTTGGTTAAAAGAGTCTAAAATCAGGTTTTAATTTTAGAAAAATATTTTTAAAATAAAAACTATATTTATTTTTTTTTTTACGGCTGAATCAATTAACAACAATTAAGTGATTCAGTCAAGACTTGGTGGAAACCAAAATATATAATACATCATTTTTCTCAAAACTAGGTCAGGGGTTGAGTCACCTTATTTAATAGAAAATAATGTACTTACTAGAGTTTCCGAAATTAAGGATCTGGGTTTGACTATGGACTCAAGGCTCACTTTTATACCTCACATTCAGAACACCCTTACTAAATCCCTTCAACTTCTCGGATTCATAAAGCGCATTACCAGCGAATTTACTAACACTAATGCAATTAGACAACTATATTGCTCATTAATAAGAACCCATCTCGAATACTCCTCCTGTGTCTGGAATCCTTGCTACAATGTACATATCCAGAATATAGAGAGGGTCCAACATAAATTTCTAAAATACATGGCCTTCAAACTTAATATCCCAGAACTAACATATTATCAGCTGGAATCTAACATCCAGATAAATACGCTTGAACAACGCAGGAATCTAAAAGACCTTAAAATGCTCTACAGCTTAATACATAATTAATACAGGGCCCGCTCTAGGGGGGAAAAACCTGGGCCCCTGCCCAGGACGGCAAGTTGGAAGAGCGGCATGATAATTCTAAATAACATCATAAATCCCCGTTTTGCCTACTTACGTTCCTACGTATATTTGAAGTTTGAAACATTCCAATTCTCAGTTAACAACATTAATTTCCTTTGTTTTGCTGTTTTATTTTTTAAACAATGACTATTTCAACCGATCCCTTTTCTTTTTAATATTATTAAAATATCAAGCAATTCCGCGACAAAGCATGCCGAACAACGCCGGCACCGGTGCTTTTTTCGGTCATGACGACGTCGCAGCAAAGGACTTAATTTCTTTAAACATATGTTTATAATGTGCAATTAGATTGCCTAAAAATTTTAATATTTTTTTGTTAATTTTCACTTTGTTAGTATTTAGAATTTATTTATGTGCAATAAATACGCAATAAAATAAAATCAATATTTTTTTTAATTAAAAATACCTGGCAAGTGTTTTATTTTTTTAAATTAGAAAAAACACTTTCGAAATTATGTGCGAGACTAGGAAAAAGGCGGCAATTTTTTTTTTTGCCCAGGGCGGCGTTATTGCTAGAGCGGGCCCTGAATTAATATAACTGTCCTCACTTGCTAAATAAAATAGGGTTGCATGTGCGTTCAAGGGAAACACGTCTGAGGAATACCTTTTCAATACCTCCTCACAGAACTAATTACGGCCAAAATGCTTTTATATCAAGGTCAGCCAGACTAGCCAATGAGCATCCCATACTCGATTTCTTTTCAAACAGATCGGATTTTATTAAACAACTACATACTATGATTTGAGGTCTCTAATTTCGTCACAAATCTCATCATTTATGTTTTTCATTTTATTTGAATTATTAGATTGTTTGAGTTTTTTTTTTCTTATTATTATTTTTATTGTTCACCTAAACATTTAATTATTTTGTATATGTTACTCTGCGTTAGATTTAAGATTACCACTTTATTTGTGGAATTGGGCAATGCCCGTTAATAAATAAATAAATATAATGTGTGGATTCCACAAATATAGCGGAAATTTACAAGTACAACTTTGGTATTATAACAACAACAATTATTGTATTAAAATGAATTTGTAAAAAATATATTATAATTAAATAACCATTGGTAACAGTAATATACCAGTTGGCACGAAAAGGTAGGATTTTGATTAGCAATCTATCTGTAGTCTATTTGAGAAAGGTATAGAGTAATAAAAGCTCATTAGGTATGCAAAGGGACTACAGAGTGACCCAACAAATATTTAAGCCACTTTCATAATTTGGCATTGATTTCATTGCAAAATTCTTTATTTTCATCAAGTTCAGGTAGTACCACTCGGGTTCGGGTCAATTTATGGATTTTGCCTTTGTTATCCATTCACAAACACTGAAAATGATTTGACAAAGGCGTGCATTATGTACATAGTATTAGGTACACTTATTTTTTTATTAAGCATTATAAAAAGAATACAAAATACAAAAAATACATTATACAGAAATTAAATTATAAAAAATCATATTATGCTTCGTCATCTGAGGAACTGTAATCTCCTCTTGACGTTATAATTAACGGGTCGACGCCGACGGTCCGATCGATCAGGTGGTCAAGATCCCACATTTTCATGTGTGTGAAGAAAGCAACGAAAATTAGCGGCAACGGGTTTTTTACCGTAAAACCTAGCCACGAATTTAGCGTTAAATTGTCAATCGCGCCTGCATATTTGACAACGATTTATCACAGCAACGAAAATGGTTACATCTCCCTGTAGCCACGAATTTCTTAATCAGTTGGAAAAAGTGTAAATGTGGCCACGGTAGTTTAAATATTAACATCTTTTAACTTTAAATAATTAGCAACGAATCTTAACTTTACTATGAATGAAATTATTGAATTAATTAATTAATTAAACACACCTATTTTTTTTTATAAACCTTAGCTTAAATCCTTACTATACTTCTAGCTATATGACATATATCATATCAAAAGATTCCGCTTATAAATTGGAAAAAAGTTGCAATTACATCCGAAATAAAAGTTTAGACGCCACCATATTTTAAGGGATGTTAGCCTATACCTATAGCTTACGTATTCACTTTGTGACATATTCCAGAAAATGTCGGGGACTTTGTAAAAAATTAATAACTCCGAGATTCCGCTTATAAATTGGAAAAAAATTGCATTTACATCCGAAATAAAAGTTTAGACGCCACCATATTTTGAGGGATGTTAGCCTATACCTATAGCTTACGTTACCTTGTGACATATTCCAGAAAATGTCGGGGACTTTGTAAAAAATGCAATTTTTTTCCAATTTATAAGCGGAATCTCGAAGTTATTAATTTTTTACAAAGTCCCCGACATTTTCTGGAATATGTCATATAGTGGATACGTAAGGTATAGGTATAGTCCAACATCCCTCAAAATATGGTGGCGTTTAAACTTTTATATCGGATGTAATTGCAACTTTTTTTCAATTTATAAGCAGAATCTTTTGAAATATGTCATATAGCTAGAAGTATAGTAAGGATTTAAGCTTAGCTTTATAAAAAAAAATAGGTGTGTTTAATTAATTAATTAATTTAATAATTTCATTTATAGTTAAGTTAAGATTCGTTGCTAATTATTTAAAGTTAAAAGATATTAATATTTAAACTACCGTGGCCACATTTACACTTTTTTATTAAGATTAAGAAATTCGTGGCTACAGGGAGATGTAACCATTTTCGTTGCTGTGATAAATCGTTACCAAATATACAGGCGCAATTGACAATTTAACGCTAAATTCATGGCTAGGTTTTACGGTAAAAAACCGTTGCCGCTAATTTTCGTTGCTTTCTTCACACACATACATTTTCTCCTCTTCTTTAATGACATGATGGACTACTTTTCGCCAGTTCTCTGGTGTCACTTCCCTAATGGCTTGATCAAACAGTAACTTAACGTCTTTCATTTTAAATATCGTGTTGTGTCTTGCTACAAATCCTTGCACTTGCGCCCATATAAGTTCTATAGGATTTAGTTCGCAATGATATGGCGGTATGCGCAGCACAGTTACACTATGTTTTTAGCTATATCTTCCACGACATATTTCATAAAACGATGTTTGTGTAAATTTGCTATAGCTAATAGTTCCTTCTTTATCAAACTATCTTCTTTTTTTGGTTAGTTATCATAAATAATTTAATGCACAAAATTTACCTACGCCTATGACCAACACCGAAATTGAGCCGAACTGGACGGAATTTCCCATGTTATTACTCTACACCTTTGTGAAATAGATTATTTATTTATTTACGAACTTGACGGGAACCCCTATTTTATTACTATATAGACCTTTAAAAAGTATACTATCGATTATACCTATTTTTGTAGAGGTGGCTGCAGCGTTAAGAGAAATGCGACGTGTAGAAGAAGAAATGCGAAAACGCGAAAGGTTAGAAGAAGAAAGAAAACAAAGAGAGGCTGAGCGCCTTGAAAGAGAAAGACAAGCGAGAGAAGCAGAAGCGGCGAGATTGGCGGCAGAAAAAGAGAGGGAATCTCAAGAGATGGAGGCGATTCCACCGCCGCCTTTACCTCCGTTGTTGCAAAATGGTGATTTGGAGGAAAGTGAAAGGTAAGAAACTATTACAGAATACAACGTCTGCGGAGGCGGGTATAAAACGTCTAAAAACGTAGTTTTAACTAAAAATTAAAGAGATTCGTGGTATGGACATGCCGATTAAAGTTTTAGATGTAAATCTTAAGTCTCTAATTATATTAAAAAAAGTGTTAATACAGCAAGGTATGTTTGAAGGCCGATTTTTCGTAGCTGTACAACTAGAATGCGGCAGACTATAAATAGTTTCCATTCTGGTACGTAATCCTTTCAGAATACCTTTAAATGCTTATTTTCGGCTATATTCATAGGTATGTTAGACGCACTCCATTTAAACCAAAACCGCCAAGTATACAGATTACCATAAAGTGTAAAATTAAATGAATCTCTTCAACGTTGTAAGTGATAAAATATCGAAAACAATGTTGTTGACATCGAACTTTCGATACTCACAAATAGTGTGGAATCAAATGTCATCTGATAACGACACAAAGCGGCCCGAATCAAAACTTATGTCCTGTAACGTTCAAACATTGCGATAGAATCCCCGTTACTGGCATGATTGGAATGGGAATCAAGAATTACACATTTTTCAATCTTCCCTATTTTTTGCATGACTTATAATCTATACCACTAAGATCCACTAGGTTGGTAGCCATAGAAATCGAGCGTACATCTCCTGTATTATAACACTCAGACACTGCCCGGTTAATCATGCAACTATTGGAACCTGTCAAATTATTGTTCGTCTCTGATAAGTTGACAATCAACCTTGGTGTACCACAAGGAAGCATTCTAGGGCCCCTTCTGTTCATTATTTATCTAAATGACCTACCAACAATTTTATTAAGCCCACTTGTATCTATCGTAAGTTATGCCAACGACACCAATCTACTAATTAGAAAGAAAAATATCATTGATTTCTTCTTAAAGTAAGTCTTCTTAATAGTAAAAAAGTGGTTCTACGACAATGGCCAATACAGAAAAACCCAGTGCTTAATTTTTAAGACATCTAGAAATAAGAAAGATACTCCTGATTTTATCACCGTAGGTAGTTTCAATGTTGATATTGTTGAGACTTGCAAATTTTTGGGTATGCACATCATGCATCAATGCAAATCTTAAATGGAATACCCATGCAGATGCCCTTTGTTATATGCTGAGAATAGTGTCTAGATATCTAAACTTTAGTATCTTGTATGATATATCATAGCGACACTTTTTATCCTTACTGCGTTTCGGTATAATATTCTGGGGTCACACATCGGGTTTAGGAAAAGTGTTTATCTATCAAAAGAAAGCTTTAAGAATTCTATTAAACATGAGTTAAAGTTGTCGTGGAATATTTAAGACGGAAAAATTGTTATCAACTCCTGGTATATATATTTATGAATGCAGTGTGTTCTTCAGAGAGAATTAAGGTAAATTCACACATCATACGAGTGGTAAACTTTTTGAATACCTATAATTTTTCAAAACACTCTTTAACATTGACGGAGCACAGCTGTCACTATGTTGCCATCACCTTTTTTAATATTTTGCCACAGCATATAAAGTGTATAAATAATTTCAAAAAAGAATTCTTTGTTTATATTAATAATATTGAACTTTATAAGTAAAATATTTAGGAATAATCTTTGACAGTAAATTAAATTGGAATTTTCACAGAATATTTGATTAAAAAAATAAGAAGTTTACTACCAATTTTTAGAAACATTAAAAAAATTTTGAACGTAACACATGGAAATATTATATTATGCATTAGTTAAAACTCATTTAAATTACGGAATTTTAGTTTGGAGAGGAATAAATAAAACTTTAGTTAAGAAATTAGAAATATTACAGAGAAGGTTTCTAAAAATTATATTTAATAAAGATTATCTTTATCCTTCAATAAAATTATATTCTGAAACAAAAGAAAATAAACATTAGATAACTTTACATTTGTAACAACTTAATATACTTATTTAAAAATTAAAATCTTATACAGTTTAAAAATCAAAATCATAATACACGTCATAAAAATGAGTCCATAGGAGAAAAAAAAATTTCAAATATTAATGTTTTTATTTAAACGATTATTTACCAACAAAACTTATATTTCATTAAAAAAATATAAAGTCGAAATAAAAGCATGGATATTGCAAACACATAACTTTAAAAAATCTGGTACAAATTAAGTGTATTTTACAATTTATTGTTGTTTGTAGGATTTATAATATGTATTTTTGTAACATTTTTTTTTGACGTATTTCAAACTTTGTAAACTTTACAAGTTTGTTTTGAAATAAATGCTTATCTATCTATCTATCTATTGGTTTTGTCGCTTAGGACGTTGCGACTCATTTAATGTTTGTTTCTGTCTAGTGAATATATGGGAACCCTATTTCTTAGTTAAGTTGTACTCGCGATCACTTACTTGTTTTTCTTTGTTTGTTTACTTAAAGATTTTTTACAGAGCTGCAGAACATGAAATTGCTGCATTATCTCAAATGGCTGAGCAACTGAAGCCACATCTAAATGAAAGTGCCGCCGAATCTGTCGATCTGGACAATCTTTTCGCTTTCCTTTCGGATGTCACTCCTCAAGCCGGTAGTCGTACGAATATTATAGATGAAATTGGAGAAAAGATGAACGAATTGGTGGAAGATTTGGATGTTGAGTTAGAAACAGTAATACAACAAGAATTAGAAGGTATGGACGTATATTATTTCTTAAATGGTTTTACTGAACAGACCTTTCGTTAACACGCACGTCTTCGGGGGATTAAAGAAGAAGTTTATTAAGGAAGATAAATAAACAAATTTATTATATTATAAATATTGAAATGAACTGTAACAGTCCCGAGGCCTACTCCAATTATTTTAGCAACCCAATAGTTGCACAATTTTATATTGATCTATAATACAGGGTGATTCCTAAGTTGATACTTCTTTTTAAGCTGCGTATAGAAGACATTAAAATAAACAACATTCAAATACCTTTTTTCGAAAAATTTAAAAATAGGCGAGATCCAGAAGTAAAAAAGCTAAATGCGGGCCAGGTCATCAAAACGTAGCCTGCTATACTTTATGTTGTTTTTGTCATATTAGTCATGCAATTTACGCGTAGGTCGTCAGTTATTTGGCAATCCGCTGCGGTGTGTTTTTCTTAGGCAAGATAATTTTAAATTTGTGACACGTGAAAATGGTTAAATTTGAAAACAATGAACTAGTAGATATGGTGCTAACTTACGGTGAGTCGTCCAAATGCGGCTGCTGCTTCGAGATTATACGCAGAACGCTTTCCCTTGCGGGCTCATCCTACACCCAGAAGTTTTCTTAATGTTATTCAACGGGCAAGTTATACAGGACCGTATTTGATCCATAGTGTAATAAATGAATGTAAGTACCTTATTTTTGAGTTTTTTTGAAAAAAGGAATTTGAAAATGTTGTTTATTTTAATGCCTTCTATATACAGCTAAAAAAGAAGTATCAACTTAGGAATCACCCTGTAGATATCTAAATATCGTCTTGTAGCCTTTTAAGAATCATTTAATTGGCCCAAATCTACAGTATTCACAGTATCTTTACTCCTACTTCTTTACTCGTGCATCATTGTTTAACGATTAAACGACAATGTTATTTACAACTCTCCATCTTTATTTATTATAATAAAGTTGAATAAAAATATAACTTAACGTCTTCCGTGCACTGTTCTATGACGCAATACGTCGTTGCCAATGAAACGTGCTAATTTTATTATTTTTTGAAGTTTGTTCATTGACTTCCGACGTCATAGTTTTTTTGATAGTCATTTTTTTTACATTTATTTATTCATTCTTAAAAATAGTTCTTTTCGGAGCTTTTATTATCGTATCTCCTTTGTTTCCGGTAAGTAGTTTATGATTTGCATTTATTTAGCGTAAAATAGTTATTTTTGTATTAAGTGCGTGAAGTGAGTGTTTTTTTAATGGCATATGAGAGTGTCAATTTTTTGCCGAGACCGCAGGTCGAGGCGAAAAATTCTCTCGAATGTGCCATTAAAACACGAATTTCACAAACGAAATACAAACAACATTTTTTGTACAACTGAAAGTTTGAATTAATCGGTTAAATTGTATATTATAAAAAAAATTTTACCATATAATTTCACATAATCAAGTTAACAGCCCTGTCGTTACTATAGAAATGGTTTGTTGGCACGTTGCTTGTTTTGTTGTCATACGTTGATAGCTGTTCATATTTATTGCAATTTTTTAAATAAATAGTATAAGTACTTAAAATGGATGTAGATTACGATAGTGATAGCGAGATTCCTTCAGATATAGCCGATATAGCAAATTCGGCTATAGCTAACATGTTACCGGCGAAATCAAGATTTATATACGAGAAAAATTATAACCAATTCCGTGAATGGTGCGGCAAGAAAAATATACAAAAAGTGTCTGAAAGGTACTTATATGCTATTTTGAGGAGAAATCAAAAACTGTAAAACCTTCTACTTTATGGAGTGTCTACTCAATGTTGAAGAGTACATTGAATGTTAAAGAAAATATTGATATAAAGAAGTTTTCAAAATTGGTGCCTTTTATTAAGAACAAAAACGTCGGATACCGAGGGAAGAAATCTAAAGTTTTATCGAGAGACGATATTAATAAATTCATTCAAGAAGCTGATGATGAAACAAATTTACTTTATAAGGTACAGATGATCAAAATTTTGTATTATTTCAGTAATTTCAATATTTTTTTAATTGTAGGTTGCGTTAATTTTGGGAATCAGCGGTGCTTGTCGCCGTGAAGAATTATTGAAGGTAACTATTGATGACATTGAAGATACCGGGTCTATATTGATTGTTAAAATACCGGATACAAAGACCTATTGCCCAAGAATGTTTACCGTTTCAAATTCTGATTATATTGAGATATATCGCAAGTATAGAGCACTAAGGCCGTCCCATACACACAAAAAGAGATTATTTTTAAAATATTCAAGAGGAAAATGTGTTGACCAACATGTGGGAATAAATAAAATAGGGGAAATTCCTAGCTTGATTGCAAAATGGCTGGGAAAAGAATTGCATAAGAGCTACACAGGTCACTGTTTTAGGAGGAGTTCTGCAACTCTCTTAGCCAATGCAGGGGGTAACATGACATCTATAAAACGCCACAGTGGTTGGAAATCTGCCGCCATAGCAGAAGGATATATAGAAGATAGTTTGAGTAATAAAATTGATATTTCTAATAAATTAAATTGTTCCTCTACTTCCAAACAAATCAATATAACTGATACAATTGTGGACTCAACTTTTCAAGGAATATCTAGCGTTTCTGATCAGCAGCAAGGTGGACCAGCTTCGGGAATTAATATTGGAAGCAATTGTTTGAACTTCACCATCAATTATTATTGTAACAAATGAGATTTTTTGGTAGTTGGTAATTAATTAGTAAATTTGTACAAAAAAATTCAATACATTTTTTTAAAAGTAATGTTTTATCGTTTTTTTTGTAAATCATTTTTCCAGTTAAAAAAAGTCTTTTTTTCACTGTTAAAAAAACAAAAGGTTTACGTATCGATAGCGATGAAAAAATGTCAACTTTTTTTGACAGTTGTACAAAAAGTAATTTTAATGGTATGTTTCTAAAAAAATTACGTAATCATTCCCTGGGAATTATGTAACTGGTCAACTTCGTTCAAATAAGAACTCCATAGAAACAGCGCGTGCCGTTCGTCAGCTGACCGAGAGTATGATTTAGCTGTGTACTGCGAGCTTTTAGACCCGCGTCACATTGTTTTGATAGTTCGATGTCCACTGTCGTTCTGATAGGGTTCGCGGCTGATTTTCAAGCTATACCTACTTTTAACAATATTAATAGTGATTATTTCGACATCGTTTTTTCGCTATTTAAACGCCAATTTTTACAGTTAAAAGTTATTAGCTCAAACTTTTATACTCGGAGGATTTATTTATTATTTCTGTAACAGTGGTACTTATAAAAGTTTGATTCCTAACTCAGAAAAATAGTAGCTTAACGTACATTTATAATGAAATAACGAGCCCCGTTGTAGTAATAAATACGTTACTTAACCGGCTTATTTCCTACTTTAGATCGATAGTTCTCTGCAGTCATTCGTCACAATAACTTACAAAGTATATTTCGAGATCTTTTAAAATCCTTCTTCTCGAGTGATTTATTCAGTCTATAGACATAGATAGTTTTGTACCAATAGCTATTTATTAATTAGAAACATAAAGTTATACTTTGTCGCTCTAAGAAAGAGTTTACTGAATAGAATAGCAAGAAAACACAACAGAAAGAGTGACCTTAAATTTTGTTATGATTATACTGGAAGCAACATCCAAAGTGCTAAAGAAAATTGACAAAACCCTAGACGCAAAGACGAATAACACCAGCTGTATTCTTCATTACTACAGCTAAGAGCGGGATTTGCTTAAAAAACAGCAGTCTCGCCTATTCTTTAAGGTGCAATAAATAACTGTGTGTTATATAGGCCTTGCCCAGGAACAGCAACAACCAACTCCACCAAAGATGGGGCTACCCAGTCTTCCAGAACCTACTGGACCACCTCCCCCTCCACCACCGGCATTCCAAACTACTCCAGAAACACCAGTTGCACCACATCCAATAGAAGATCGGCCACAAGAAAGTACGGGTATACTTTTAGTTGTTGTTAACTCAGCTTTGCAAATAGAAGCTTTAAAATACGTTCTTGCGATTACTAAAAAATCATATGCTACAGAAATAATTTTTAATAAAAGAATTTTAAAAATAAAGCATATGCAGTATGTAGGTCTATGGAAAAGTTTTGCATTATGCAAAATTTAGTAAACGAAACCTTTATCAACAATAAGCACTTATAATACAAGTGATAAGATATGGTCAGTTAGTTGTCGTTTAATACCTACCATTTAAAGTATATTACAAGCTTGTAAAATTGCAACGGGGTTGAAAGATAAAATCTCGCAGTAATTCATTACAAGTTTCATTGGGGTTTGACTGTAAATCAGTGTACGAATGAATTAAAAATTGTTATGAGTGATAAGTGCCTTTACTCAACAACAGTGTATTGATGTAATTGATACAGGTGACTATAAAAATGGCATTAATTTAATCCGAATATATAGCTATGCATAATAGGGCCACTGTTAACTCCGATGGACAATAATTACAAACACTCGTGTATTTTGGCGCGCCCCAGCGACCGTGTCCGTTAGCTCAAAGCAAGTGAAAACCCAAACGCCCAACATGGCTTTGATATTCACCGTTGCTATGGTTCTGTGACGTCAGTCACGCAACCAGCATGTAACAATTTGCATTATGATGAAGGGCATTTAAAAAATAGATCAGTCGTATGCACCATTGTTTTTTTCGCGAAACTTTCGGTTATATATATCGTTTTTACGTGATTTACTGTGTGATTAAAAAGTTATGTTTTTATTTTTCAGTTAATTCCGTAGTGTAAAATTGGTCAATGTTTGTTTAAGTACCCGCACTATACCTAGCTCTTCACCATTTTTTAAGATCGCGAGCTGTCACTGCATCGTATTATATTGATAGTACTGTAACAGGTAATGCGATGTTTCTATATTATTATCCTTTATTAGTAGAAACAAAATTATGACTAATCGAAGATGAATATCTACTGGTGCAGGTTAGACAATTTCATTTAGTAAAAAAAATGATGAATAATTATTGCTAACTTTCAGGAACTGCAAAAAAATTGATGACTGCACTAAACAATCGAATATTTTGGAACATTCAGGCATCACAGACTAAGATTATCCTCGGTACAGTCACGATCTTGCTCCA
Source organism: Polydrusus cervinus (assembly GCA_935413205.1). Classification (NCBI taxonomy): domain Eukaryota; kingdom Metazoa; phylum Arthropoda; class Insecta; order Coleoptera; family Curculionidae; genus Polydrusus; species Polydrusus cervinus. Next base: position 28,014,116 of record OW284510.1, on the reverse strand, counting down.
TGTGGTTTGTTTCTATGGATTTAAGATCAGTTAAAAGTAATAACGTTTTATGATGATAATGAGCTTTAATCTGTTTGGGACAAAGCTTGTGCTGATCTTCCAGCAAAAATGAAAAACTTAAATTAAAAAATGTATATTGCAAAACTTTTCTAATGAGCTACGTATATTCTTTTCATTTATCATTTTATAGGGAAATTTCATTAATATCAGCCTTACAGATGCGTTTTGATTCTAATAATATAATATGATTATTACCATTTTTTCTAATAGGTTTTAACCACGATACACCTACAACGTTTTCCGATTAAGCAAGTTGATCTTTCAACATCGCTGCGCATGTCGCCACAAGCGAAGATGCAAGCACGGTTGCATAACCTTTTGACGCGACTGACTGTTCTAATCTGATATAAGAAGTGGGCAAATAATCAAAAATAAAACGATAATTTTCTTAAATTAGGGTTAGGAACAAAAAGCCCTATCTTCCTTTTTGTTCCTAGCACTACTTTATCATGTCCCTTCTGGAGAGTAGATACGACTTCGTGATAATTTTCTTGCACCTAATGTAAATTGGCATTAAACGTCCTCGCACGTGTCGTCACAATGTGAAAGAGAGATAGAGAATTTATGCGGATTAGCATGGTGTTAGTGTATCGTGGTTTTATCCTTTAATTAAACTATTTTACTAATATGCTGTTTTCGCAGCGACTGTTTGACAGGGAAAGATAAAAACATGCAAATTGTCCTTTTGTTCTTAAACTAAATTATTTTCCACTAACACATCTTTCTTCTGAAATACTTAGAGAGGAGGTCTAAAGACGAGCCTATATACGAATCAGTGCTTCCTAGAGAAGAGCCCGCTATACCAGTTTGTGTATCACCTCCACCATTGCCAGCTCCTCCCAAATTACCGTCTGAAAGTCCGAGGCCAACACCCACTGTGTCAAGATCAAGTAGTTCCTTGGTGAGTAAACCTTAGAAGTTTTGTGATTTGTTATTGTTATTAATGATTTATTATTGTTAACTGTTTCAATAAGTTAAACTAAATTTAAAAACCGTTGTTTTCTTAGGTCCGGGGTACTACCAAATTATTTTAAAAAAAGAATATCTTTTGTTGTCTTTAACATTTTTTTTTTAATTTTAGTCGCAGCATTGGAAGCATAACAACCACGAAATTCCCATTCAACAACTACATCAAAACAATCATCCAAACAATCAACAGTATCAACAACAGTTAGAAAAAATTCAGCAGCAAGTGAACAACGTGGAACGGGAACAGCGCAGAAAATTCAGAGTTGAAAAGAAATTGCAGGAACTTAGCGAGAATAAAGAAAAAGAAAATAACATAGATGAGCTGCATTATGATATGGTAGAATTTGCTAATCAGCACTTTAATTCCCATGAAAGAAGTCCAGAAGGTACGTCGATTCTAAGGATTGATTGAAATTCCGCTTTTTTACCAGTATATGTTTATAGGATTAGGAAAATTTCAGCTGATAATATTTAATTGTTTTAATCATGCCAAGGCAAAGTTCTACAGGGTGTCTAATAATCGGGAAAACGTCGGTAATTTTGGAACGATAAATATTGGCCGAGAAATAAGATAACAACCGAGAATTTTTTTAAAACTGACATTTTACGTATAGTTTTTATGTTAATTCCCTTTCTTTTTACCAATTAATTTGTAATAAATTTTTCATGCTGTGCTAACTTCGATTGGTCGATATACAGGGTATTTCCTAAGTTGATGCTTTTTTTAAATGTGTTTAGAAGTCAATAGATAAATCAATATTGAAATAACTCATAAATAAGCGGGATATAGCTTTAACAAAATTATAAAAATCCAAATCCGGGCATGTGCTTTAAAACGTAAACATCATAGGTCTGTTTATGTTTATCTGTTTTCTAATGTTTTCTAATCAGTTCAGAATGGCACTAGAACCGAGTAGTATTTCTCCACGAACACGGAACTGTGAATAGAAATGAGGAATTTTATAATCCGAGAACGTCATTATCTAAACTGCGCATGCGAATAGTCCCGAATCTGTTCAGAATCCTTATTACTTGAACCTAATGAATCACGGTGTGTAAGTGATGGTTATTTTAAATGAGTATTTTGTTACTTAAATTATTAAAACGTGAAAATGGCACATTATAAAAACAATAAACTGAATTATGGCTAAGTTTGATCTTTTATAACGTTTTTGTTTTTAATTCAATTTTTTTAGTTCTTTTACCATTTTATTTATAACTTCATTAGAAATGTTCTATATGTTTTAACCCTTTCGCCGCGGAGTCAATGCTGTCTCTTCCTACTTGCGGATGACGCCATATGGCGTCGTCGTCTTTTTGCAGTGAATCAAAATGTTTTTTTTTGTTATAAATTTGAAATACCCTTTGGACAAATTGGGCTTATTCGGGTTTGTTTAAACTTATTAGTACTTAGCAAAAATCCCAGGGTGCTTTTATTTATTAGGGAGTAATAAATTTTGCTTAAATCGCTATTTTTCTTCTCCAGACCTTACCCCTCTCTCTCTCTCTATCAAGTTCCTTAATTTTCTATCTTTCATTAATTTATTCGTGTTTTTAGGTACAATTATGGCAACTTTAACCCGGAAAAGGCAGAGTTCCGAGATGATACCAAAATATGAAATGGTAACGTTTTACAAAGGAGGTACGATACCGAACTCGCACATGCATTTATATGATCCGGACAATGTGAATGTGGCTTGTAGCATTTTTAGGGTAAGGATTTTAAGCTTTATTAGGAATTTTTAACTTTGGTTTTAGTACTGGTATTATTTCCATTTGCAGAAATTTCGCAAGAATGGGCTCTTTTACAATTCCCATATTTGATAGTTTTGGCCTTTAAATTGTTAAGTCGCTATAATAGGAGTTTATCACCAATAAAACTAGTGCTAGGTCATACCATGCATTTTTTACAGCTCATTGAAAACATGCACAATTTCCACAAATGTTTAAAGCTCAATACTGGCGCGATTACTTGATGACGTCGATCCGATAAAAATTTACAGTGAGCATCGTTACCGATCTTTTACTTGTCATGCCGGTGTTTTTGTTCACATCCCACTTACATCCGTATTATTGTGAAATTTTGATGTAATTTTGTTTAAAATAACTCTTTTTATTTATTTGATCATAGAGCAGAAAGATCGACAAGTAACTTTGGTTATATTTTGTTCAACTGTCATTTTATTAGTTTGGTCTTCTGTCAATAATTTCGTTGTTATCACATGTGAAACCTTTTATGCCAGTTAAATAATATATTTTGTTCCTAGAACTCCATTAACTTATTTTAAGACAAAATATAGATACAGGGTGGCCCATTTGTCTGACAAAGTAATATACCGTCTCTACTATTAAAGATATCAAAAAAAAGTGTTAATAAAAGTCATGAGGTATAAAAACTATATGTTCTAAAATTATTTTTAAATATACAGGATGGTCCAGAAAAGTAGGACAATAAAAAGATACATTTTTTAAATGGAACACCATATATATTTTAGCATTTTTTGTTTCCTTACAAAATTATCCATATGACGCCATATTAAGTTTTTTAATTTTTTGCAACGTTGCCAAACAAACTGCAAAATTCTTAAAATTTTGGAAACAACATGATAGTACAAAATTACCAGTATCCAGTATTTCTCAATAAGAGTATCGAATATCGAAAATTTCTTGTAATCTCTTAAGTTTAGGGATAGAAAAACTGTCTTAAATCTTTAAGTACCGAAAATTTTGTACAGGGTGTTTTCTGTTGACATCCAAATATACAAAATATTAAAATACAATAACTCTGTTTTTTCAAATGAAACACCCTATATTTATTAGGCTCGTCTGATAGATATTGTAAGTATCTTTTATTATTGTTAAGTCATACCTATACCTAAATTTACTAGTTTTGGCGATATTTCGATTTTTATTTAAATTTTGGTGAAAAAAACTATAGTTATTATTTTTCTAGTAATCCATGACCAGCAAAGTCAAAACAAATGTAATTGAATATAATGTCATATTTATAATTATTATAAGTATTTATATTTATAATGTTTGTGAACTTATTTTCAATATCAAGTTGCGTAATAAAAAATAAATTTTATTTAATTAAATAAATACGTAACTAACTATGGTTATCAATTTATTTTAATATGACATTATATTCAGTTACATTTGTTTTGACTTTGCTGGTCATGGCTTACTAGAAAAATAATAACTATAGTTTTTTTCACCAAAATTTAAATAAAAATCGAAATATTGCCAAAACTAGTAAATTTAGGTATAGGTATGACTTAACAATAATAAAAGATACTTACAATATCTATCAGACGAGTCTAATAAATATAGGGTGTTTTATTTGAAAAAACAGAGTTATTGTATTTTAATATTTTGTATATTTGGATGTCAACAGAAAACACCCTGTACAAAATTTTCGGTACTTAAAGATTTAAGACAGTTTTTCTATTCCTAAACTTAAGAGATTACAAGAAATTTTCGATATTCGATACTCTTATTGAGAAATACTGGTAATTTTGTACTATCATGTTTTTTCCAAAATTTTAAGAATTTTGCAGTTTGTTTGGCAACGTTGCAAAAAATTAAAAAATTAAATATGGCGTCATATGGATAATTTTGTAAGGAAACAAAAAGTGCTAAAATATATAGGGTGTTCCATTTAAAAAAATGTATCTTTTTATTGTCCTACTTTTTTGGACCATCCTGTATGTTTAAAAATAATTTTAAAACATATATTTTTTATACCTCACAACTTTTATAAAAACTTTTTAATGATATCTTTAATAGTAGAGACGGTATATTACTTTGTCATACAAATGGGCCACCCTGTATGTACTATTTTGGAAATAAAATGATGATTTTTTATTTTTTCGCATAAGTCCGTTTTGGATAATTATTTCTATTGGATTAATTTTCAGATTTTGTCACTGTATTATAATATAAAAATTTTCGAGAACATTGTGAAGCTGCCGTTTTCATGGCGTCAATATTTTTGTTCGAATAGTTATTTTATTTATTTATTTTCTCAGTAATAGCTTAAAAATATCAAAAAGCACAGACACAGAAAATTTTATTTTTTGTTCCTTTATGCTATAATTAACTAACCAGTAAGTTTGACTGTGACATACATGATATTGGCAGAAACAATTTCCTCACATTCGTACTGGCCCGGTTACCTTAATTTATAATTTACTAATCAGGCACCATTGATTGTTAGTACATAATGCCTGTAAATGCTATTTATGTCACAGTCAAACTTGCTGGTTAGTTAATTCTGGTTAAAAATCTTTGTGCATCCCAACATTAAACTTTTTAGCTACAGTAATACCAAATTTACACTTGTTTATTTAAATATAGCAGGTTATTGGATGCAGCTAAGTTTGAAATATTTATTTTAAACTGTCACAAAAGACAAATTATGTCAAAAATTCAAGAGCACTGCCTTTTTGTCAGTCCCAACTTACAATGACCCAAAGCAACTACTTTCCTGGCAGTATGCCAAGCCGGAATTCTATGAAACTTCACTTATCCTTTCATTAAAGCACTGGCGGCTCGCGGTCTTAAAAAATGGTGAAGAGCTAGGTGTAGTGCAGATACTTAAACAAACATTGACTAAAAACCCGTGTAACAAAACGTCTCTCTTATCCTCATCTGTCCAACGACTGAATGGAATTTCCAACAAATTACAAACTATGTCATTAATTGGGTTCATTTTTAAAACACACAACTAAGTAGGTACGTACACTACAGAATTAACTATAAAATAAAATCAAAACTTTTTATTCACACAGTAAATCACATAAAAACGATATCTATTACCGTAAGTTTCGCGAAGCCTCAAAATAAATACCTTAAGGTTAGGCGAACCAATGCTAAAACAATGGTGCATACGACTGATCTATTTTTAAATTGCCCTTCATCCTAATGCAAATTGTTACGTGCTGTTTTTGTGACTGACGTTACGTAATCATAGCAACAGTGAATATCAAAGCTATGTTAGGCGTTGAGTCTTCACTTGCTTTGAGCTAACGGACACGGTCGCTGGGGCGCGCCAAAATGCACGAGTGTTTATAATTATATTGTCCATCGGAGTTAATCGTGACCCTATTATACATTCGGATTAAATTAGTATAATTAATTCGAACATAATTATTTTTTAAGGGCTAAAATGGTAGTTGTATTGGTACATTAACATTTAATATTGTCGAAAAATTTTCCTCCTGGTTTTATTTTTTTTTTTTTTTTTGGTGATGAGCCCCTTTACTTACTTCACTTGACGAGCCGCCACTGCAATAAAGACGTTATTTCTACACCGTTTTAACCCTACTGTTTATTTCATTCTCCCTCTATATTATAAGAAGTAGTAACACTAATAATATGATAGTTCAACATAATACAAGCAACTCCAAGATGAATAAAGCTTAAAAAAGTACGACAAACCGTACGAAACGTCGTTACATTAAAATGAGTTGTTTTTGTGTAACCTTGTAAACCCAAGAATTACCAAATAAAAAAAAAAAATATATGATATTTTAGTTATTTTATCTTTGTAGGATTTGAACAAATATATTAAAGGAGAACTAAGCGGGGAAAGAGAGCTCTCTGTTATACAGTCCATAATTGGTTACGCACTAGAGAGAGAAGAACTTCGAGACGAGGTGTATGTGCAGTGTATAAGACAGGTAATAATAATCTAAATTAAAAATTCTACTTTGCAAACACATTATAATTTTTTTTATTTTATTTTAAAACAAAAAAATAAGTTTAAAATTTTTTTTTTTTGATTTTTAGGCAACTAACAATCCCAATCCAGAATCGACCGAGAGAGTATGGCTTTTGCTCTGCCTGTTTGTCGTTTCTTTTCCACCCTCGAAACTTCTGTATAGATATTTTATGTCGTTTTTAAAAAAGAACATTTCTCAGGATGGTAAAATTGCTCAGTATGTTCAGTGGTGCTTGGACAATTGCAATAATAATAAGGTTACTGCTAGGGAGCATTCACCTTCTTCAGTTGAAGTAGCGGTAAGTTAATGATAATATATTAAAGTACACGTCTTATACAACATCAGTTTATAGCACGCGTCCATGTTATAAAACGAGCCGCTTAGGTCGTGATGTAAATTTACTGAAAATATTTTACTAGCTTATTTTAATGAGGAAACAAAACCAAGAAGTCGTCGATCCTATGGTCCTTATACTCCAAATAGTCAAAATTAAGAGCTTGTATTAATATTTACCGTAAAATGGATATAGAAAATTATGCAAGACTTCAAGCTTTTTTAATAAGAAAATCTCAGGCTACAAGCCCAAAGAGTATCTTAGTTCATATTTAAATGACCTTAATAAGTTTATAAATGGGAGAATAACATTTTTTACAACTGTTCAGCGATATGCATTTAACTTATCATTCCTCTGTGCCAAATGTATGTTCTCCTCTTGGAGATTAAAGCATTTGGTTGACCAACTTTTTAAAAACAAAAAGAAATCAATTTTTTTTTGTTTCTGAATATAATTCAGGATAAAGATAATAGAAACAGAGAGTTTTTAGCGGCAGGCGGACAAAGTAGTGCATCTATCTTTTGCATTAAAGTACACAGTAACACAGTAAGATAATGAGTTCCCTGGAGGCACCGGTAGACAATGACAGGCTGTTTTGTCCTTATTAGGACTCATCAGAAAGCCATACCCTGTAAGCAATTCCCAATACAGCGAACCAAAACCCGTAGAAAAAGTGTAGGGATGCGCAAAAACGTTTCCTATACTGGATGTGTTGGTCTACCGTACTTGGTTTATTGTAAGTTCTATGTTTTCACGTCTGATGGCTATGTTTTGCATTGAGTTGATTCCTACAGATGGCGATACTAGGTTTTCATCATATATTTATTCCTACTTACTTACTTTTTCGTGTCCAAAACAACAACTCATAGTTTTTGCGCCCAATATTGGGCGACGTCAATGGCGTTCTGTTCTGCATTCCATAAATCATTTAGAGAGCAGGTGTTGGGGCAGTTCCTGCAGTTCGTAAGATGTGCCATGTCCTGTACTTCTCCGCAGCCACAGAAGGCGTCTTGATGGTCTGTTTGGTTCCATCTAATTTTGTTGGTCTTCACAGCTGCAACTCCAGTTCTGATCCTATTTAATGTTTTCCACGTTTGCCAGTCCAGGTCCATTCCTCCAGGATCTTTTTGACATAGTGGGTAATTGTCGGGAGGTTCCTCACCAACCATTTTAAGGAAGCCTTTGCGTGATTTTAGCCTTCCATGTATCACGTATGTCCCGTATAGGGGGTGTCTCTCATCGAAGGTCTGCTTAAATTTTTCTGTGTATTCAGCAACCTGGCGGCGCATCGGGGGACTGGCAAAACCGGCCGCTCTGTAGAGTGCTGGTAAAGGTGTTGCTTTCATGCAGCCGGTGGTTATTCGACATGTCTCATTGAGGGCTATGTCGACCTGTTGGGCGTGGCTCGATCTACTCCATACTGGGCAGGCGTATTCTGCGGTGGAAAAACTTAACGCCTCTGCCGTTCTTTTAAGCACCAAAGGTCGAGCACCCCACTTACTAGAGGCGAGTTTTTTGAGAGCATTATTTCTTGATGTTACTTTTTGCCTTGAAAGAAATTTTTCGCTTTATTGGGAATTGCTTACAGGTTATGGCTTTCTGATGAGTCCTAATAAGAACGTAACAGCCTGTCATTGTCTACCTGTGCCTCAGGGAACCCATTACCTTTGACGTCCCTGTGTACTTTAACGCAAAAGATAGTCGCACTACTTAGTCCGCCTGCCGCTAAAAACTTTCTTCTATTTTACTTATACGAACACTAAACTCTACTATTTTAATTTCATTGGGAAAGTAAACAAACTTTTTACTATAATTCCATTATATTTGAAACTTTAACAAATTTTAATACATTCGACTAGTTTCGCTACACGGTAGCATTCCATCATTCTTGATAAAGCTACCGTGTAGTGAAACTAGTCGATTGTATTATTTTGTTAACGTTTCAAATATAGTGGAATTATAGTAAAAAGTTTTTCCCAATGAAATTAATCATGGAATTCCACCAAGTAAAGGCAGAAATAGTTCAATTCTATTATTTTATTTGATAAAGATAATCTTTATTAAATAATATAATCCCCAACCCAAAATTTCGTAATTTCAATTAGTTTTAACTAATGCATAATATAATATTTCCATATGATCAACATTTAAAGTTTTTTTAATGTTTCTAAAAATTGGTACTAAATTTTTTTTAAACTGAATGCCGTTTTTTTATAAACTATGAACTTTTTAGGCCATGAAGAGGCTGGGTACAATTGTTTGCCGCTTCTTCTTCTTGGACGGGCGGACCAAAGCAATAGATGTTCATCCGACAGACACTGCCCAAGATGCGGCGAGAAAGCTAGCCGAAAGGCTGGGGTTGAGAAATCTAGAAGGGTGGGCAATTTATCAGAGTAGGCCTGATGGGGAGGAGCATGTCAGGGCACATCATTATTTATATGACATTATCGCACAATGGGAACAGTAAGTAATTAAAAGCCTATAGTGATTTTTTTTAATGGTCTATCTAAGCCAGATACACTTCTTCCATGTTTATATCTTAGACCAATTACCATGGAGAAAACTATTTACGTTTCCCCTTAAGGATGTCCGATGTTACCAGGATGAGAATTTACGAACTGTAGTTATTATTATAAGATTGTGATAGCAAAACAACGTTGCCGGCCGAGAACGCACTTATATAGGGTGCTACAAATTCGTGTGCGTACAAGGGGATCTCCAAAACGGTAAGAGATACGAAGATGGTTAAATTGAGGCAAAGTTGCGTATTTTCGGGCTTAATAATTTAGTGAAATAAAACTGTAAATATTCCGAATGTTTTCGGAGATATCCGAAAAAAAAACTAAATTTTTAGTAGTTTTAGTTTTTAATTTTTTGCGCCTTCATTTTTGACAAAAAACACTTTCTCATAGCCGTTCTTTAAGTTCTACACGATGGCGTTTTTAGTTATCAAATTGGACATTTCGTTCTTTAGATACCAACCTCAATTCATTTTTTTTAAATACGGACCTGGAATTATTTAAACAGTTTTAAGGATTTCTAAGCTTTAGAAACAATTTAAAGGGTTTTAAAATTTTAAAGAAACACATCACTGGCATTTAAAATTATCCTTTCTTTACTATTACGGCCCTGGCAATTATTTTTAGGAATACTTAAATATTAAAATTACATAACAGGAAGTTATGGTCTTTAGGCTGTTTATTTTTTCAATAAGATTTACAGTCACAATACTCTAGACTCTAGGCTATGAAGTACGCAAGTTTTTAAGGCATGAAAAGTAATTCTATTTTTTATTAGTATTTTTTTAAGATAACGTATATCTTAAGTCCTATGGTTTTTGCCTTAGACCTAGACCGAAATACTGTAAAACAGAAAAAAAATAATGCTCTCGAGTGAAGCAAAGGTAACTGGAGTGTTAGTCTAGTTATGTTACTGTGATGCGCTTCTGTTTGTTTTAAAAACAATTTAATTTTTTTTTATTGTTTAGATGATCTGATGATGCTAGTTTCAGGCGAAACATGTAACAAAAATAAACAGACCTAGATATTTGAGGGTCTTTTCTCATACAAAATATCAAATTTTAGGCCTCTTTCAGTAAAAATGGACGTATTTTTTAAATCAGAAATCTTTTGTGTTTAGTTTAGCTCTAAATATTCAGGACCGTAATGAGATGAAAAAGATAATTTGAAAAATGGGTTGTTAGATGACAAAGCGTTAAAATTTAAAAATGTGTCCATTGCATTAAATTTATAAAGCTTAGAAATCCCTAAAACTGTATTTAAAATTCCAGGTCCGTATTTTAAAAAAAATGACTTTAGGTTGGTAAATAAAGAACGAAACGTCGAATTTAAAAACTAATAACGCCATCTTGTAGAACTTAAAAAACGGCTTTAAAATAGTGTTTTTTCCCAAGTCAAAAATGAAAGCGCAAAAAATTAAAAACCAAAAATGGAAATTTCGGTTTTTTTTTATATCTCCGAAAGCATTTGGAATAATTACTATTTTTTTTCACCAAATCATTAGGCCCCAAAATACGCAACTTTGCCTCAATTTAACCATCTTCGTATCTTTTACCGTTTTCGAGATCCCCTTGTACGCACACGAATTTGTAGCACCCTATATACGCAAAAAAAATTAGGAGAAATATTCATGTGTAAAAATAATAAATATAGATGAAACGCCTTATTTTAACAAACAAAAAGCGAGTTAGGTTTTACCATCAGATTTGTCAAATATCTCCGCGCACGTTCGTTTAATGTTTCAGAGGACAAAAATAAATCTGAATGTCGTTCGTTTATCACATCGACGAGCAATTGGAGGTACATATTTTTCGTCGGTAAATTTCGATAAATTTTAAAAATGAAATTTCCGATAGGCGGGAATATTTAAAATCTACCCGTTGGCGTTGTTTATTGAGGATTGAAGATAACCTCACCTTTCGTGAAATTCGCCCAGATTATTTTTTATTGCACTTTACAAATAATATAATATGAATCCGACCAAATTTTTTGTTTAAACTTGTTTACATACAACTTTACAAAATTCTTAGGTTAGAAAATAAAATAGAAACCGTCAAGATCGTTCGGTAAGTACGAAGTCGTCTGAATCCTCCGTGATCACATGATCTAAAAATTGCATTGCTCTCGTCCCATCTGCGAGGCGAAAACCGAACTTGCTTAATATTTTGAAAGTAATATTGTCATCCTTACGACCAAGAAAACTAATATTTTCACTCGCGTCTATATCCCAGCCTCAGTCAGTCAGGCGGATTGCGTGATGGCCGTATATTTGAAATTTATATAGGTAGAAATGAGTTCAATTATTACATGTAAAATATGATTGATATAGCGATTAATTAAATAATTTTTTAATATTACGGTATTCTATTTATATTTTTAAATCAAACACTTTTCGTGATGTGATTACCGGTGTTGACAGTCTACGATTTTGTAATTCCGACTTTTTGTTATGAGGGTCATAGTTAGAAGAAATCATAGGGATTATTGTTGTTTTTAGTGCATTACCAGAAATGATAGATGTGACGTTTTTTGATGCATTAAAAATTTCTTCCGAATTATTTTTTATTTTCATGTGAACATTAATATTTGTTTTTGTACTACATTTCATCCCACAGTCTGTGCACACATAAACTGTTCTACAATTTTAAAAATGACGGTTAGGTTTTAACTTTCAAAATATTTAATATTTTGTGTCAGCCGCATGCCATAATAAAACTTACTGATTAATGACCTGCCCCTCCATTTTTGCCCTTCCATTTTAATTATGCCCCATAAGGCCACAAATTAACAAACTGGCAAACTGTTTTTGTAAGAAACCTTAATACCTCGACTATGACTCATCACCGTGACGTAAAAAAAATATTAAATCCATTTCTACCTATATTTTAAATGTCCCGCCATCACGCTATCTGCCTGACATGCGCAGTATGCCGCAATATGGCTGCCATTAGACTGGGATATAGACGCGAGTATATTTTCCAAGTTTCACGTCTGATATTTGCGATATGATGGTTTCCTACCTTTTCCAGTAGCCTTCTTTCATAAATTAAAAATAACGACCATCTGTCAGACGCGTTAGATTGTTTTTAGAATGCCTTATTTAAAGTAAGCTTTTTGTATTTTGTTAGTTTATTTGAAGTGTTTTTTTTATTAATATACTGTATATTGTAATAAAAAGGCACGTCAGTTTGAAGTGTGCAAGAACTAAAGCCGTTTAAGTGGCGGCTCGTCAGGTGAAGGAGCTCTTCACCAAAAAAAAATTAAACCAGGAGGAAAGTTTACGACAATAATAAATATTAATGTACCAATACAGCTACCATTTTAGCCCTTAAAAAATAATTATGTTCGAATTAATAATATTAATTTAATCCGAATGTAGCTATTCATAATAGGGCCACGGTTAACTCCGATGGACAATAATTATAAACACTCGTGCATTTTGGCACGCCCCAGCCGACCCTGTCCGTTAGCTCAAAGCAAGTGAGACCCAACGCTTAACATGGCTTTGATATTCACCGTTGCTATGGTTACATGACGTCAGTCGCGCAAACAGCATGTAACAATTTGCCTTATGATGAAGGGCAATTTACAAATAGAACAGTCGTATGTACCTTTATTTTAGCATTGATTCGCCTAACCTTAAGGTATTTATTTTGAGGCTTCGCTAACCTTACGGTTATAGATATCGTTTTTACGTGATTTACTGTGTGATTAAAAAGTTTTGTTTCTATTTTCAGTTAATTCAGTAGTGTACGTACCTACTTAGTTGTGTGTTTTAAAAATGAACCCAATTAATGACATAGTTTGTAATTTGTTGGAAACTCCATTCAGTCGTTGGACAGATGAGGATATGAGAGACGTTTTGTTACATGGGTTTTTAGTCAATGTTTGTTTAAGTACCCGCACTATACTATTTTTTAACACCGCGAGCCAGCCGACACTGCATGTTCGTGACCTGACGAACTGAGGCCGAAGCATTTTACAAGTAGTCTCCCCTCCATTTCGTCCACTTCCCCGCGCGTTCCCATTGGATCCACCCTTTTATAAGGATGGGATAATTATGTGTATTGTAAATGTGACATTATCCGTGTTCGCGCAACAGTACCCGTTTAATGAATGAAAAAATGGTAATTGGTCTGAGGTTCGGACTGGTTGTGATGTAATAGCATGTCAAATTCTTAAATATAATGGAAAGTTTAAGTTAAACTTTGCATTTTTCTTCCTAAAGGCCTTTTTACATTGGATGCAATTGCAAGAAAAATGGCCTGGAAACATGCGCTTCGACGACGTTTTAATCAGCTGATGCACGTTTTCCCATTTAAAACCTGCATCAGCTGTTTAAAACGTCGACAAAGCGCATGCTTTCAGGCAATTTTTTCTTGCAATTGCATCCAATGTAAAAAGGCCTTAACAGTTAATATTCTAATGATATTCTCCTTTTAGAAATCAAAATAAACTTACTCCACCTAGTGGAATGTCTACTATAGGCAGAAGAAGCGGACAAGGATTGAGTGGTGGTGAAAATAGATTTATATTTAAAAGAAGATTATTTAAAGCCTCGCGGCAACTTAGTCAGGATCCCGTTGAAATTAATTTATTATATGCTCAAGCAGTCCATAGTGTAGTCAAAGTGAGTGTTAGAAAAATATTTTTGGATGTTGTTGTTGTGTAAATGTACAAAATGGATCAAAAATCCAGTGACTTATATACAGTGTATCCAAAAAGTATGCAACATATAGAAAACTTTATTATCGATTTTTCAGAAAATTTTGTTCTTGATAAAAGTTGGTGCATGCCTTAAAACTATAAACGCGTATTTCAGATTTCACCTGCGGCTTATAGTAAGGGAGCAAATGCCGTTTTTTCAAAATTACCGAAATTATGTTTATTCATTTATCAGAATATTTAAAAGCACTAGCCAATGACGTAATTTTTTTCACAACTTTCTCGTATTTTATTACAATAAATAATAACAACCATTGGTAACTTTGTTATTAATAAAGATGCAAAATTGTTTAAATTAGCAAACTAGTAGTATGTTTACAGCTCATTAAGGTACAAGAATTTAAAAAAACAATAGAGCATCGTGTTTTTAAGGTTAGAAGTAAAATGCAATTTTTTTAAATGGAACACCTTATATATTAAAATATTTTGTAAATTTATATAAAATTCCACGTATAAATAGTCATATGTCTAAATTCAATTGATTTTGAGATATTGACGTTTAAAATATGGAATTTTCATACTTTACCATGTAGCATTGGAACGGCGCATCTTAGAGAAAAATGGTTTTCACTTCCCTGTCTCAGTTTTTTAATCTCCATCTAAAAGTTACATCTTCTGGTTTAACATGTTAAACCGTAACACCATTTGTTTTGGTTTAACGTGTTAAACCGGAAGTTGCAGCTTTTAGATAGATAATCACAAACTACGACGGAAAAGTAAAAACTATTTTTCTCTAAGATGCGCCGTTCCAATGCTACAGCCTGTTAAAGTATAAAAATTCCATATTTTAAACGTCGATATCTCAAAAACAATTAAATTTAGACATATGACTTTTTATACAAAATTACGTCGAATTTTATAGAGAATTAGAAAATAAAATAATATATAGGGTGTTCCATTTAAAAAAGTTGCATTTTACTTTTAACCTCAAAAACACGATGCTCTACTGTTTTTTTAAAAATCTTGTATCTTAATGAGCGTAAAAATACTACTACTTTGCTAATTTAAACAATGTTGCATTTTTAATAATAACAAAGTTACTAATGGTGGACACTTAATTTGGATAACACTGTATACCGGCCGACAGCACAACGGACGATGACAATATGTCTGAAAAGAACTGTTTTTAGGATTAAATAAATAATTAAGGCACAAAGAACTTAAAATGACAATCAAAAAAGCCTATGACGTTCGAAAGTGAACATCAGTAAGCCTTTTTTTTAAGTAACATTGGTATTAGGGAATCCAATCCCGCAAATGCTGGATCCCGTAAATGCTGGATCCCGTGGTGATTTCGCGGGATTGACATTGCGGGATTAAACGTGCGGGATTTGCGGGACTCGATGTGGGTGCTGTATGTTAATAAAAAGTAGTTTTATGCAATTAAAAACAGAGTAGAGTAGCAGGAAAATATTTATTGCATATAGGTACTTCAGTTTTTTTTTCAAGAGTAATTACACATGATTCTGCAGGAAAGCTACCGAAGATTCTCACTAGTCCTAAGTTCCAAAGACTCCAGCGTTAAAAACGTGAAGATTTAAATTAAAATAGTGTCGATTTCTTAAGGATTACCACTCATCAAATGTTACTGTGAATCGCTGTTTGGAGTTTTTTAAGGCTCCAACTTCTTTGATTGTTTTCTTTTTAATTGATTCTCCGTAGGCCATTACCATACCTTGATTTGTAGATATTATCAGAAGAAGGCAATTTGTGGCCCTCTGATTCGAATAGTTGGCGCATATGGATCGACGTGATAAACTTTTCAAAGGGTATACCATCTTTAGCTACCATTCGAGACACTTTCCTCCATCGAAACTTTTTTCTCAGATGAAAGGAAAATCTGTAATTTTCATTTTCTTAGGTAGCACAGAAGAACCACTAACATCCGAGCGCTTAACAATTGCTATCCCGCGGATCCGCGGGCTCAATCCCGCAGGTTTGCGGATGTGGGATTGGATTCCCTAGTTGGTATTATAATCCCATATTTTTTTAGCGAGATGATTTTCCTGTTACCGAAAAAGTAGCCTTACAACTGGCAGGCTTGCAAGCACAAGTGGCTTTAGGAAATCCAAAAGACAACAACAAATTAGAGTATTATACTGACATTGACACCTATTTGCCTTATCGTATATCAAAAACTAGGGGAGATGATGTGTGGGTAAGTAATAGTGCTACAAATTCGTGTGCGTGCAAGGGGATCTCGAAAACGGGAAGAGATACGATGATGGTTCAATTGAGGCAGAGTTGTGCATTTTGTGGCTTAATAATTTGGTGAAAGAAAGTTGTAAATATTCCGAATAGTTTCGGAAAACATGTACTCTTAAACCATCCCCCTTATCACAAAATGCAAGATAGCGTTTTTATTACAATTAAAGTAAGAATTTATAAAAAATTATTTTAAAAATCTGTGGCGTAACATAATATTCATAAAAAATATCAAAGAATAATTTTGTATCGACGCCACTGGTTACCTCTGAAAGTGCATTGTACTTTTAATTTATAATGTTCACCTTCTCATTTAATTCACCAAATTTTACCTAAATATCTCTACTGGTTTATTAATTATTTAAAAATTACTACTTTTTTTTTAATTTTGGACACCCGGTATTTTCCAAACGAAACCGTTAAAGAACATACTTGATTAAAACCTTTCCTATTTTGTAAGAAAAAAGACACAAAGTCTCGGCCTCAATTTTTTTTTTCGGTCTGTTTATTTTTGTTACATGTTACGCCTTAAACTGGCATCATCAGACCTTATAAACAGTTAAAAATTATAAAATTGTTCTTAAAATTGAGATCTCAGTATCGTTTTATTCCTGTTATAATGTACGTGTGTTTGTTTTAAAAACAATTTTAAAATCTTTAACTGTTTATCTGATGATGCCAATTTAAGGCGAAACATGTAACCACAATAAACAGACAGACAGAAAAAAATTTTCAGGCCGAGACTTTGTGTCTTTTTTCTTACAAAATATCAAATATCAGGTCTCTTAGAGTAAAAATGGACGAACGAAAACTTTTCCTCTTAAAATAAGTAGCCCATATCCCGAAGGTTGTCAAATTACTTTTGAATCACCCTGTATAGATATTCTTGTCCACAATTATTACTTATTTTAGAGAAGGTTCTTGAGTATTTAGATACACAAAAAAAATACTGTTTTTTTATACATTTCGCAGAATTTGTTTAGCAACTTTACAATTCACGCTGGTGTTGGTCTGAAAGTTTGCTGAAGTTGATTGCTAACGGCGAAAAAACGAGAACAGAGATAAAGTGCGGCGGTAGGAAGTATGGGAAACGAATTAAATTTCGATAGCTATGCGACAATGCTAAACTAAAAAAAAATAGATAAATTTTTCTTTTTCTCTGCATTTTTGGTACGATAATGATAATATGTTTTTATATTGATTTTTTAATGTTTAGGTGCCCATTATTGCTCAAGCTCACCGCCAGTATGGTGCTAACCGTTCAGAATTAACTGCCAAAGCCCTTTATCTTACGTGCGTAATGCAATATCCGCTGTATGGGACTACAATGTTTGCTGTTACTTATAGAGGCTATTGGTCGTATGGAAATGCTTTAACATTAGGTAAGAGAACGCTACTTTCATTATAAGGGAATCCATTGGTTGGATTTCCGTTTACAAGACGATACAAGCGCTGTCAAAGTCAACATTTATATAGAGGGTGCATTTTTTATTTCAATAAATTTTGTAACAAATATTACATCCATCCTTGAGAAAATCTAAAAATTCGGGTCTGTTGTGAGTTTTTTTTGATTTAACAGTTTCTGCATTTCCGTGAATTTTATCCTTCATTCAAGGATGTTTTTTTTTAAATGCAAATGCTTGTATTGTGAAAACTCTTATACAGGGTGATTCCTAAGTTGATACTTTTTTATTAGCTGTTTATAGAAGGCATTAAAATAAACAACATTTTCAAATACCTTTTTTCAAAAAACTTAAAAATAGCGAGATACAGAAGTAAAAAATCTAAGTGCGGGCCTGGTCATCAAAACCTAGCCTGCTATACTTTATGTTGTTTTTGTCTTATTAGTCATGCAATTTACTTCCCGCACTTAGATTTTTTACTTCTGTATCTCGCCTATTTTAAAGTTTTTTGAAAAAAAGTATTTGAAATTGTTGTTTATTTTAATTGCTTCTATACACAGCTAAAAAAGAAGTATCAACTTAGGAATCACCCTCTATATAATATGTACCCACTATTTACCTTTAAAATTCTGTATCCTAAGCTAGAAAAATGTATTATATAATTTAGTTATTTAAAAAATAGGCACTTAAAAAAGTAGTGATCAACGGAGAGCAAGTAGGTTGAAAGGTGTGTACTGTGCGATGACAAAATATATATTTATTGCATTTCTTGCAAGTTTATAGAAAAACTTCTTTATCTACCAACGCTATCAAAAGTAGACTTTTTAGCGCTTGTCAGTGTCTAAAATGTCATTTTATGACACTAGTGTTAAAAGTGAATCGCAAGGTACTATTTTTTTTTCAAGAATTTTATTCTTTGAAAATGTATTCTAATTGAAGAATTCACTCTGTATTTTTATTTCTCATAAGTAGTATGTCAAAATATTTGTTTTTCTCAGGTGTCAACTGTGAAGGAATCATGCTCATCAAAAATGACGACAAATTTGTCCTGAACGAATTCAGATACCAAGACATCGAGGGCATACTTCTTGACCCTAGCGATAGTTTTATAACGTTAACGCTCCAGAGGACTGTCGGCGAGAATAATCACAAGTGTTACGTATTTGAAACTAAACAGAAAAACGAAATTGGGTCGTTGATTGCTAGTTATTGCCCTGCTTTGGCTGGATGGATGACGGAAAGTGAGGCACCGCAAAAGAATAAAAAGAGTAAGTAATGGGTATTTTATTACTAATAGTTTATTTTCAATATTTATAACATAATAAATATGTTTAATTATCTTTCTCATTAAACTTTTTCCTTGATCCCCCAAAGACGTGCTTGTTAGGGGCAAATCTTAGTATTTTAAATTATAAATATACCGGGTCCGCCAACGTGGCGGGGATGGAAGATTAAATCATTATCGAGGAGCTTATCAAAAATACTAACAACTCAAAAACAATTGAGTTTAGACATATGACATTTTATACAAAATATACGTGGAATTGTATAGAGAATTAGAAAATAATATAATATATAGGGTGTTCCATTTAAAAAAATGCAAGTTTAGTCCGCCACACTTTTTTGAGTCACCCTGTATAATGTAAAATATTTTTAAAATATGCCGCTTTTAAGTCGATACCTTATGCTGGTTTAGTATTTTTGATAAGCTCCTCGATAATGATTTAATCTTCCATCCCCGCCACGTTGGCGGACCCGGTATAAGAATATTAAAATATTTTTTAAAATATTTGTTAATATTATATAAAAGTTAAATTGCAATATAATATTATAATGAAATTTTGAAAAATATATTATTCATAACAATATTAATTAAAACATTTCCAAAAAATTTTTAAAGTTATCTGTTTCCAATATCCATGCTTTTATTTCAACTTTATATTTTTTTAAGGAAATATATTTTTTTATTTTTGTTGGTAAATAATCGTTTAAATAAATACATAAATATTTTTAAAAAATTTGGTCCTAATTATTTTAGGTTTTATGGTTATTTAATTTTTATGGCGTGTATTATAATTATGGTTTATAAATTGTATAGGGTTTTTATTTTTAAATATGTATATTAAGATATTATATATAAGTTGTCTAATGTTCATTTTGTTTCTTTCAGAATATAACTTTATTGAAGGATAAAGATAATCTTTATTAAATATAATTTTTAGAAACCTTTTCTGTAATATTTCTAATTTTATAACTAAAGTTCTATTTATTCCTCCCCAACCTAAAATTCCGTAATTTAAATGAGTTTTAACTAATGCATAATATAATATTTCCATATGTTTTACGTTCAAAATTTTTTTAATGTTTCTAAATATAGTAAACTCCTTAATTTTCTAATCAAATATTCTATGAGAAAATTTCAATCTAATTTATTGTCAAAGATTATTTCTAAATATTTTACTTGATTAACTTTTAAAATTTGAATGTCATCATTTATTTTAATACTGTTCATATTTTGTGGTATGTTATTTGGATTTAAAGTAAAAATTTTATCAAAATTAATTATTAAAACATTTTTATCCAATCAAGTTTTTATTATTTTTTAATTTTGTTATTTAAGTTGTCCCAATTTATATCCGTATAAAAAATTGCAGTATCATCTGCGAAACTATAAATGTATCTATCACAATTTACATTAAATAATTCGTTAATATAGATATTGAAAAATATTGGTCCTAAAATTGTTCCTCGAGGAACACCATAAATAATTATTTATTATTAAAAGGTTTTTTATTATCTAATGAATTATATATTTGTTCTGTTAAATAGCAAATAGCATTTTGTGTCGATTTATTTTTTTGAAACCCATAATAAAAATAATAGCCTCTAATCTATGATTAAAACTTGGCGCTATTTACTACATCACAGCACAACAAGAAAGTTTATTGAAAAATAAAATATAAAAAAATATTTGTTATATTATAAATAAACTTGATTTTTACGACTAATTCTGTGATAGTCCTAAAGATTGTATGTCTTCTTTTTTTTTAGGTATTACTAATGAAGACCGTGTCCGTCTGTACCACAACCTTGTAAATTGCCGAAGAGCCTTGGTCGACCATGACATTTTAAGAAAACCGACTGATTCTTCCGGAAGCTTTTTAAGAAATACTTTAAGAAGATTAAGTAAACATAAGTTGGACAAACTTAGGCAGGAACATGGAGGTAATCTTTTTATTTATTTCATAATCTTTTAAGTTCGAGTGTTTAAGGCTTGCTTTTTTTTTATAAATTAATTACCGACTACAATAATATTTGTTGAAATATTTTCAGGCGATACTGGAGAAACATACAAAGGTTTCCATCATGCATTTTGGGCATTCAGCAAACAACCATTATTGCAAAGTATTAGTAAGATACCAGAGGCGGAGGAACAGATTATGTTACAAGTTTTCCAAATTATTTTAACATATGCCGGGTTAGGACAGAATGGTAATAAACTCCAAATTACAAAACTAGTTAATGTCTACATTTGAACTACTTCTTCCTGTGTCAGTCTTTTTATTCAAAGGTATATTCAGATTTTAATCTACTGTTTTTTTAGGTGAAATTATCAGAAGGGTTGAGGATGAGCACGTAACACTTCTACAAACTATCTTGGAAAGATGCATGAGAAAGGAATCCCTTCTCTGCGAACTGTACCTTCAACTTATAAAACAAACTACTGATCATCCCGATCCTAATTCCAGAGTTAATTTACGACATTGGGCGTTACTGTCGTTGGCTTGTTCGGTAGTGTTGCCTCCTAACAAGGTTATAAGGAGGTATTTGATCTCCCATCTTAAACGGTAAGTTACTTTACTAAACTATAGTCAGGTTTATATCAGCATGCCCACACCTCATTAAAAAAGTGACATTTTGCGCTTCACGATAGCAGTCTGCAAGTACTACCCACTAGCGTGCGTTAAAAAAAGCTGTGTAAAATAATAATAGAAGCTTCGAGTAAAAGTTTTGTGTCCGTAATTATTTCTTGAATACACTGAGGAACATCAACTTTTTTTTTGGACGCCTATTTTTTTGGATTCAACTACTTCAACTGTTTCTTGAATGATAGAAAAGTTTTGGAATTGCACTGCCTTTATTTGTTTTATGTGTCCCGTCAGGATTCCTGTAATAGTTCTCAACTGATTCCTGTTCCTTTGAATCAGCTGTTTCCTTAATCTCACGTCTGAATTCCCAATGAAGCATTTACTATGGTGTAATCCCTATCTGTTGTTCTAGTGAATTTTGTGTTCACCCTCTGATCCATCGCTTTATGGCATCTCTTACCGTGCACCTTGGTACCCCGAGTGCTGGTTCTGCACGAATGTATTTTCTGAGCCTCTTTTCGCAAATTCATCTGCTTTTTTGTTCCCTGTAATACCTTCGTGTCCTGGTACCCATTGCAGTATTACTTTGTTTATTTTTGCCCTCTAATTCCCCTTAACATTCCCATACCAGTCTTGAGGTTACCTTGAACGGCAGTAGAGTTTTGGACTTGCATTGTCTTTATTTGTTTAGAATCACTACGTTTCAACTGGTAAGTATCTCCAGTCGTCTTCAGGTGAATACTAGTAGTAGTGTTGTATTCACTACAGTATTCACCTGAAGACGACTGGAGATGCTTACCAGTTGAAACGTAGTGATTCTAAACAAATAAAGACAATGCATGTTCAAAGCTCTACTTCCGTTCAAGAAACGTCATTCAAACCTTTAAATGAAACTTAAGGTTACCTTGTTGCATATTAATGATCTAAGGGCTGCTTGACTGTCAGAATATATATGAATATTGAGCGGCGCTGTGGTTAATCACTGACAGATATTTTAAGCTTATAGTATCATATTGATGTTCGCCGACATCAACAAGCATAAGAAGCTAATAGTTGAAATATTACTATTGAGATTATATTATCACGTCCTAAAAATTTTTAATTATTATTGTAGATGTAGTTCAGATTACGTAACAGAGGAAGGAAAGTACGCAAGATTCGCTGAGAAATGTCTCCTAAAAACCCAAGGTACGAGGAGACGGCAATGGCCTCCATCTAGAGAAGAAATCCTGTGTACCATCAACCGACGACCGGTGTATGCAAGGTTTCATTTTATGGACGGGCAATACCATAGTGTAGAGTTCAATCCGTCAGCTACAGCCAAAGATGTTTTGGAAGTTGTGAGGGATAAGATTGGACTTTGTCCCGAAGCTAAAGGTAGATACCATGGATAAATCAGACTATGCTTTATAAAACCTAATTTATTCTACTTGACAACGTCCAGAAGTTTGTTTTTATTATCTGAATATTAATAAATGTTACTGCAACAGACCGCTATAGGCAAAAGTGTGCAATGGACGGCTCATTTTTCTTAGCTTATAACTTTTTTAAACACACACCAGATAAGTCGGCCAGTATTATTGTTTTTCTACTGATTTTAATGTCTTTAACCCTTAGACAAGGAAATAGAGGGGACGCGTAACTGTTACAAAAGTGTGACCATTTGGCGAACAGACTGAGTCGCTCAGTGGCGTAACTAGAGGTTTTGTAAATTATTTTATTATTTTACTTCGCGCGCTAAGAACTGTATGAAATAGAATATTTAAAATAGTGCTATTGAATAAAATAATGTTGTACTGGATTTTTTTTAAATAAATATTTATTTTTGTAATTTTATAAAATGTTCTGTGTTTTCTGTTGTTTAATTTTTGGCATATTCTCAAATAATAGGTAACTTTCCGAAAACAATACATTTTTTGCTTTTAACTCCTTTATGATTTGTTTAAGTGAAATAATTCTTTTTTTATATCTCTTCAATTTTTTGTCCCTTTCACTTGCTTTTAAGCACTTCTTGGAACAAAACTGTTTTCGTAGTTTGTTTTTATGAAAAGTTTCATTATCCTGAGTGTTTGTACCGGAAGTAGGAGTAGGCTCCAAAGTTTCTTGTATTGGCCTTCTTTTTGTCTGTAAGAATGTTTTAATTAATATATATAAAAACAGTGCAATATTTTCATCAGGTGTAAACATATGACACCTATTAACCAATGTCAATTCTTTAATCTGTTTCTCCATCTTAGGCCAGCTTGTACAAATACGACTACAAAACGAAGCTTAAACTTCATTTTGACAACCACTTTACGTTTTTGTTGGTTGTCAAAATGAAGTTGAGCTTGATTCAACGTTGAACTTAGCTTAAGCCGAAATTGTACAACCGGCTTAGCATTTTTTAAAAGTCCCATTATATCGTTAAATAGGTTTATAAAAATACTACACACCCTTTTCTTTTGTTCAATTGTCTGCATATATTGTAGTAGTTCTTCAAAAACTGTTGGCACTGCGTCATCTGAGGCAAGTATTAGATTCTATGCTATTATATAGACTATACACAGAAAATGTTTTGAACAAATTTTGCTGTTTTTGTTAGGCATCCAGTCCTCCAAATGCATGTTTTGGACCCATAGCTTGGTTCTTTCGAGATCCTTCAAAGAAAATCTGAAATGAAATAGAAACCTTAAGTCTTGTTCATTAATTTAAAAGAGTGGGAACATTATTCTCCCTGTTAAGATTGCTTTTTTTAAATGGTACTGATAAAATAAAATCGATTGAATTCTTTTTCCCAGAGATATATTGCAATGTATCCAAGGATGACATATTACTAATATAATAATTTACCTGTGAAATGTCTACGACTTCGACAACCGTAAGCACAATAAAATACCATTGTCACAACGTAATAATACCAATGTCTTTCAGTCATAAATCACTCACAAACATAATAAAATAAAACTAGTGACACTCTCAATGTTTGGCACCAAAAAATGGCGGACATTCGATTTTTGGTCACACTCTCTGCCACTATACGTAAGTGAGTGTTACGCGTCCCCTCTTTTTCCTTATCTAAGCTTTAACCCCTATTATTTCTCAGGTTATGCCATCTACGAAGTGCTCGGCAATTCGGAGCGAAGCCTATCGGCAGACGAAAAAGTAGCTGACGTAATGGCGAAGTGGGAACGATACCGGGCAGCTTCAACAGCGAATCAGACCAACAACACAGGGACAGCGAAAAAAGTGCGACCACAACATCACTTTTTCCTATTTAAAAAACATCTGTTTATGGATAACTATATCAATTTAAATGATACGGTTGAAAAGGAGTTGCTGTACCACCAAGTGTTGCATGATTTGAGGACGGATCGGTTTCCTATAACAGATAAAGAAGCGGTAAGAAATTTAATGAACTATAAAATCTGTCTGTAACTGATAAATGTTTATGCTTAATTTAATTTCTCCGATATTAAATATGTACTAGATTCTTTGCTGAACGTGTTACAGTTGCCCTAAAAAATGCATTGTAGTTTTTTTTTACTGGTATTGACGAAGTTTCTTTACTTAGATCTGGTTATACAATTACGGCTTAAGCTTGCGTTGTACTAAGCTTAAGCCGTAATTATACAACCGGATCTTAGACATTTTAGGCGCGAATCGATTGATCGGTAGATATTGACTTCAGAGATGTCATCTGGAGGTTGGCTGTCATCGCCAACGCGATCGTGAGGTATCTGCCCGACTAGACACAAGTTACACGTACAGATCCAGATGATGAGCTGGTCAATCATTCAAGTGCATAAATTACAGTTGAAAACTGACATGCTCTATTTTTTTTTTGTTAAAAATATACCTAACTAGCATATACTACATATTATGTACAAGGTGTCTGCAATAGAAAAATGCGCCCTAAGATCATACATAGCCACACCAAAAGTCAAAACAATCAATTTGGAAATACCGAAAATATCAGCTTTTTTCCAAGATAAGTGGGACACCCTCTATGAGATTTTCTTAGTAATATGATACTTGTTTTAGATGATGTTAACGGCACTGCAAGCTCAACTAGAGTTGGGAGACTTCGATGACACCCTCCACGACTATAGACCAATTGCCTGTCACTGTCTTCCTGCTAGGATGGTACCTACAGTGCCACAAGATGGCGTGCAAATGCATCATCAAAGCCTTAGAGGGATGACCGCATCCGAGGCCAAGCAAGCATTTTTGAATTTGATACAGAGTTGGCCTTTACATAAGGCTACTATTTTTGATGTCATGGTAAGTAAATCAATCAACCTGAAGAAGTATAGTAGTATTTAGTGTTTATTTCCCAATGAAAGCCCTACATTAACAATCGATTACGTAATAAACAACGCTGAAATCTTTATCTATCCCTGTTACCTACCATGTTTAATTAATTACTTCACAATCAAAAACTATTTTAGAAAAATTATTAATTGATTGAAAGTTAAAATAGCCAAGCAATACGTTGTCAAGCGCTAGAGTAGGAAATACACAAGAATTATTTTTCTTTTTTCAGCAATCATTTACATCGAACTGGCCTAGAGTCTTATGGTTAGCCGTCGATCAGAAAGGTCTACATCTTCTCGAACATAGATCACGGAACACACTATGTACCTACGATTACAATAGCATATTGTCTTATTCGCCAGCACTGCAATGCTTGATGATTATCACAGGAAGTGACCACAAGCAAAGCAAAGTGATATTAACCACTGCCCAGGCATTCCAGATAGCCACGTTGGTGAGAGAGTATATGGAAGTTTTGCATGAAAATATGGTAAGTGAAAAGTTATTGTTATCGAAAAAGAAAGGGAAGAGAAGCAAACCCTCACCTAAAATTATACAGCGTGAATCCTAAGTTGCTACTTCTTTTTTAGCTGTGTATAGAAGACATTAAATAAACAACATTTTCAAATACCTCTTTTCAAAAAACTTAAAAATAGGCGAGATACAGAAGTAAAAAATCTAAGTGCGGGCCTGGTCATCAAAACCTAGCCTGCTATATTTTATGTTGTTTTTGTCTTATTAGTCATGCAATTTACGGGTCGATGGTCAGTTATTTAGAAATACGCTGCGGTGTGTTTTTCTGAAGCAAGTTAATTTTAAATTGGCGACACGTGAAAATGGTAAAATTTGGAATAATGAACTAGTATATATGGTGCTAATTTACGGTGAGTGTCGTCAAAGTGCGGCTGCTGCTTCGAAATTATACGCAGAACGCTTTTCCTTGCGAGCTCATCCTACACCCAGAAGTTTTCTTAATGTTATTCAACGGGCAAGTTAGGCAGAACCGTATTTGATTTATAGTGTAATAAATGAATGTAAGTACTTTATTTTTAAGTAGTTTGAAAAAAAGGTATTTGAAAATGTTGTTTATTTTATTGCCTTCTATACACGGCTAAAAAAGAAGTATCAACTTAGGAATCACCCTGTATACCTATCTCTGGTATTAAGTATACAGGGTGTTATGAAATTGACTCATTATATTTAAATGGGTGACTTCTTGCGTATTCTAGAGAAACACTCCATACTTTTTTTTAAAATGATCTTCTAAAAAGTTGGGTAAGCACCCCTCATCACGTCATTCATTCGTTTAACTTCACAGTTTCTTTATTCAATTTTAAACTATTTATACATGGTGTAGTATAATTAATCGTACACAGTAAAACTGCAGATTTCTTCAATAAAAATATTTCGATTTGGCCAAACTTAGCTTAGTAGAAATTCGAAAAAAAAATTCCCTTCGACATCCTTTATCTCGGTTATCATCAACTTTTGAACTAAACTAAGTTTGATCACATCGCAATATTTTTAACCAAGAAATCTGCAGTTTTAGCCTGTCAAACATTAATAAAGGTAATTTTCAAATGCAATTAGGTATATCCATTAGAATTCAAATCCATTAAAATCTTGGGTAAAATTCTGAAATACAAAAAAAAGATATATAAAATTAAAAAGTTGTCGGCTCCTTCCGGTATAACCGAAAATCATAGGAAAACGCGAATATTTTGTTAGATATAACATCGAAAAAACATTAAAAATTTATATTTTTAGAAATTTAGTTATAAAAAAATATAAATAATCTATGGTATATTTTCTTTCAGATTGAAATGAGAAAAGTCGAACAAACAAGAAGCCGACCAGTAAGCGCTTTACACCCGCACGCGCCGCTAGTGCCCCCTCAGCCCAGCTAGAAGAGGGTTACTTTCGCGGATGACGTCATCAGGACCGACGGCTATTAAACATTTAATTAGCCGTTTGTTACCTTATGGCAAATATTGTTCGGTAAAAAGTAAATTGGTATTGATCTCATAAGGTAGAATTTTAATTGTGTTCTTTATTTTTGATCGTGAAATTGGCGTCCTGTTATAATAATTTTTAAGGCAGGGATATACAAGCGTTAAGGGTGTTGCGTTATCATCTACGCATGTCTTCGGGTCATAAAAATTCATTTTTTTGATATTTTTGGTCTACAAATTAAAAGCTTGCCTTTTTTGGAAATTAAAAAAGTATCCAAACCCCTGGAATACATTTTTCTGTAGAAAAAAAGAAAAAAAGTATCTCTTATAGTAGTGGTTGGGGCTTATATATCGCCAAAGATGAACACGTGGTATGGTATATTTCACCAACGACGAGAAAGCAAAGATAAACTCCGCATCTCATTCATAAAATTACTATTGCGCCGAGTCTACAACTCACTGTTTATTAGATGGCGATAGCATGTGTAGACTATTATGAAATCCAGGCACTGAATCGGTTATTTTGCAAACCTGACACTGTCTCACCATATTGTTTTTTATAATTAACCCACAATACTAAACTCGCACGACTTTTTATTTAATAAAGCTGGAAACAAATAATTTATTGTTCTTTATGTCAAAATTGTCATTTTTCATTTCCGTATTTTCACTTGTTAACGCTAGGAGGTAAACGTTGCCAAGTTTTGCACGATCGATCCGAAAAATAAATGTATTATGACTGTTCGTTGATTGTATGTTAAAGGCAATTATAAAATGACATCGTAAAGCTGATTCACTGTATTTTAAAATATATATTTACTTTTCGAATTCATGAAGAATTTGTCGTTTTGACAAAATTACTATTTTATAATAAATTTCTACAGTAGTTCAGCTCAAAAGTTAGGTTAAGTTATATAAACTGACAATCACGTTCCAAGTTCGATTTTCATTTAGGATACAATTACAAAATATGACAACACGACCTTAAATAATCGAACTCAATACCTGTGTTGATGTAATTTTTAATTCGCTACGTGAATTCAGGTCGATTTATGTAAAAAGGTAGGTACTTCATGAAAATGTGGTAAATTATTAGGAATACGAGAATATACTACCTCTGCGAAAGCAGGAAGTTTAAAAACATACGATGAGAAGAGATGTACACTATCCTATTAACAACGCAATTCTTTTATTTACCAGTCGTGCGACCAATTATATTGTTATCTTTGTTTCTATAACTTAGATAGAAAAATGTCTAAACTGTCGTTTAGAAACATGAAATCAGACTCGAGACCTCAGTCAGGTAGGAGTGCATCGTTTACAGAGCGATCGGCCGCTGCTATTGCTTAGAATTGTTTATTGAGAGCGTATTTTAAACCTATACATTTTGTAGTACCATTACCGCCCGTGTGTCCCTCGCTGTATGTATGATTTTTTTAAATAAAAAAAAATAAAAATGAAAAAAGAAACCCCCTCCTTAAATGATGATCAAAGTGAAATACCAATTGGGAATTTATCGAAATACACTGCCTTGTTATAACTTATCATATAATTTACCTTATCACACCATAGAAAATTCAGTAAAATTAGTGGAAAAGACAGAAAAATAAAATGAAGTTAAATAAACTATTCAGTTTTTCGGAAAAAACTATAAATAAAAAAAACGTTTTAAATCCATATTTTTTAGATTTAGGTACCTAGTCTGGTTTATCGAAAAAATTACAATTTAGAACATAGGCTGCAATGTCAATTTTTATAAAAGTTTATATTCAAAAAATTAATTATTTTTTTCTAATTTGCATAGTTTTTGCTGAAAATTGGATAACTTACTAAACTTCATTGTAAACTTTCTGAATTATAACGAACGAAGTACCATATAGCTATTTAAAAAAAATATTCTTACAGGGTGTTATGGAAATGGCTTAGCCATCGATAAACTTAGCTTAAGTCAAAATAAGCTTTATTCTCAGGATCAATCATATCTTAATCGTCAAAGCATTTAGAAAATTTTACTTATAATATAATACAGTAAAAATTACAATATTACATTTAAAAATGCAAACAACAAAAGATTATCAAAATATTAATTTACTGTATGATAAGCTTGTTCCAATAATACAATTTTACCAGTTTTTAGAAACATCTTAAAATTTTATATTTTGTGACTATAAACTAAAAAAAATAGTCATAAACTATAGTTTTCTTTACAAGGCTTGAAGAAGGAATAAGTACACATATATTAAAATTTTTTCTTGTTATTATAAGTAGGTAAAGTAACAATATTTTTTATGTAAGAAACAAACCGTTTCTAATATATTAATATAATATATAATTGAATTTTTGAACGTTTCGGTAGTTTGATTTCTACCTTCTTCAGGGTTCAATTAACCTCTAACAGAATCGTTCTTTGAAAAACTCCGTGGCAGGAGTCAATAATTAAAAAATCACACAACTGAACTAAAACTTGATGTAGTACCTATAGTCTATTTTAGAAAGGTGTAGACTTGTAGAGTAATAAAAGCTCATTAGGTATGCAAAGGGACTACAGAGTGACCCTACGAATATTTAAGCCACTTTCATAATTTGGCATTGATTTCATTGCAAAATTCTTTCTTTTTATCAAGTGCAGGTAGTACCACCCGGGTTTGGGTCAATTTATGGGTTTTGTCTATTGTTATCCATTCACAAACACTGAAAATGGTGTGACAAAAGCGTGCATTATGTACATAGTATTAGGTACACCTATTTTTTATTAAACATTATAAAAAAAATACAAAAAATACATTATACAGAAATTAAATTATAAAAAATCATACTACCTCGTTATCTGAGAAACTGGCATCTTTTCTTGACGTTATAATTAACGGGTCGACGGGCCGATCGATCAGGTGATCAAGATCCCACATTTTCTCATCTTCTTTAATGACATGGATTGCCTTTCGCCACTTCCCTGGTGTCACTTCCTTAATGGCTTGATCAAACAGTAACTTAACATCGTTCATTTTGAACGTCGTGTTGTATCTTGCTACAAATCCTTTCACTTGCATATAAGTTCTATAGGATTTAGTTCGCAATGATATGACGGTGTGCGCGGCACAGTTACACTGTTTTTCAGCTGTATCTTCCACGGCATATTTCATAAAACGATGTTTGTGTAAATTTGCAATAGCTTATAGTTCCATCTTTATCAAATTATCTTATTTTTTTCTTTGGTTAGTTATCATAAATAATTTAATGCACAAAATTTACCTACGCCTATGACCGACACCGAAATTGAGCCGAACTGGATGGAATTTTCCATTTTATTACTCTACACCTTTCTAAAATAGACTATAACGGTGAGAACTTCTCAGTTTGGTTTTAATTCAAATTTTAATTTGATGATGTTCCTTTTAATTGTATATTATGGACTACCCTTCCCGAGTTTTTCAAAGTACGACTCTACTAATATTTAATTGAACTCTAAAGGACGTAGAAATCAAACTACCGAAACGACGGCAAAACTTGAAGTACATTAGTAAAAAAAAGATAGTCCAATCTGCTTAAGACATTTTCATTACCATAACACCTTGTGTAAATATAATGCATATTTTACCAATCTTCTTATAAAAACAATCATTGGCCTTGTGTATAAAGCCGTGAGTTCTAAATTAAAAGTACTCTAATACAAAGTTAAAAAATAATGTATATACATTTTTATTTAAATATCCCTTTTAAATTTAATTTTTACCGATCAACCTTTGTAGTCATCTGCGAAATGTAATTTTAGTTGTTTAAGGCTGATTGTATATTTGAATACACCAAATAGTTTTATTTAAACTAATTATAAACAAAAACATATTGATCTGCAATATTTTTGTGAAATGTGAATATTTATTTAGTAGTGTTATAAGTTTTTTGTTATTTTAAAAATCTTATGTTTATTTTCTCGAATAGTTTCAGCAGATATAGAGTTGGCGTTTTTAGTATTATATCCAAAGATTTTTTTTCTCGATAAGATACTTAAATAATAGCTAGCATAGCTAATAACAGTTATACGCTCTAAAATCAATCGCTCATAGACTCAGTTCAATAGAATTACTAGAAGTGTTTACTATTAAAATCTTAGATTGTTTAAGTTTTATAGTGATTACCAAGACCTTTTCTATCTCTCAGTTTGTTGCAGTACCACCTACCACAGAACTGTACAGGGTGTCCCAAATCCGAGCCTCATCATGGGGATCTCGGAAACTATAAGAGATACAGCATCGGTCAAATGGTGGCAAAGTTGCGGAATTTTGTGCCCAGTAATATTGTAAAAAAATATTTTAGCTACCTTTTTTAGTTTTAGAAATATTTGAAAAAAACTAAAATAGTGAGATTTTGTTTTTTTAAATTGGCCGACTTATTTTATCCGCTATAAAAAAACAAACTTAACATTGTTAAGGCAACTTTTCTTGCTCCATATCGTGGTGTATTTAGAATTTCGTTGCAACGTTTCGTTTTTGTGGGACCATGATCAACTTAAATTTTTTAAATACGGACCTGTATTTTTTATTTTATTTTTTGAAATATTTTTAAGCCCTGAATTCAACCATGTATCACACTTAATTATATCAAGACGTTTTGATGTCATCATTTCATCATCAGCAATGTGATAATTGTTTTTAATTAAATACGGCCCTGGTGTTAGTTACTTAATTATTTTTACCAAATACAACATGTAAATAGATCCGGAATTTATTAGTTATAGAATTAATTTACTTACTTTGTAACATAATATTTCAATTTTTATATAACAAACTATAAAATAAAACTAAACAAGGTGGCTAAGACGCGAACTTTATGCTTACTTGATTGTTTGGCTTAATTATGTTGACAATTGTAGTCGCCATTTATGGTGAATATTTCAGCAAAGTAATGTTTTCTGCTTTAGAAAAACGCGACATGTTTCGAGTTTATTTTTTCCAATAAAAATCCACTTTTTCATTTAATTGTCACATGATTTTATAAAGTTCGCGTCTTAGCCACCTTGTTTAGTTTTATTTTATAGTTTGTTATATAAAAATTGAAATATTATGTTATATAGTAAGTAAATTAATTCTATAACTAATAAATTCCGGATCTATTTACATGTTGTATTTGGTAAAAATAATTAAGCAACTAACACCAGGGCCGTATTTAATTAAACACAATTATCACATTGCTGATGATGAAATAATTACTTCAAAACGTCTTGATATAATTAGGTGTGATACATGGTTGAATTCAGGGCTTAAAAATATTTCAAAAATAAAATAAAAAATACAGGTCCGTATTTAAAAAATTTAAGTTGATCAGGGTCCCACAAAAACGAAACGTTGCAACGAAATTCTAAATACACCAACGATATGAAGCAAGAAAAGTAAAATAAGTCGGCCAATTTTAAAAAAACAAAATCTCACTATTTTAGTTTTTTTCAAATATTTCTAAAACTAAAAAAGATAGCTAAAATATTTTTTTACGATATTACTGGGCACAAAATTCCGCAACTTTGCCACCATTTGACCGATGCTGTATCTCTTATAGTTTCCGAGATCCCCATGATGAGGCTCGAATTTGGGACACCCTGTACAATAGGTAGAGATAAAAATATACCTTTTATGAGATATAACGTCCTCTACAAGAGAATACACGGATGGCAACATAGTACGAATGGGTATATAGTACCATCGAAATAGAATAAACAAGGAGGCGACATCACGTGACTAAAAGTGACCCTACCTACGCCATATTGGTACGACACTTATGTCAATCGTATAGTTAGCTGTTCGATCTATCATAATCGAAGTGGTTTTAGATTTTATGAGAAGTTTTTCAATTTTTGTGATAAATATTAATTATTTCTTATGCCGTGCGATTTTAATAATAATAATAATGTTTCTTTATTTCAAATTACAAAACTACAGTCACAAAAGGGAAGGTAACATTTATAAAATGAAATGACGTCATAAAAAAAATTTAGCTAGGCTTTACATATTCCGACTAAGAAACTCCTGTATAGTATAAGGTTCAATTTCAATTAACAAGCTTCTTACAGTTTTTTTCCATACTCTTATACTACTAATATTTTTAATGGTTATCGGCAGCTTATTATATAATTTTATACACATGTAATATGGACTCTTTTCTGTAAGGGTTAGACGATGCGATGGATACAAAAGATTAATGGTTCTGGTATTGTAACTATGGTCATTTAATTTCTGAAATATTTCCCTATTTTTAAAAACAAACATTAGGCATTCATAGATATATAAAGCATAAATTGTCATAATACCTAGTTCCTTAAAAACTCCCCTACAGGATTCCAAATATTTTAATTTTCGTATCAGTCGCACTACTCTTTTCTGCACTACAAACACTTGTTGAGTTTCAAAATTACTACCCCAGAAAATAATGCCGTATCTTAAAATCGATTCGAAATTGGCATGATACAGAACTTTAATTGTTTCGTGATCCATGTATGATGACACAACCTTTATGCCATATCCAATACTTCCGAGTTTTAAGCATAAGGAGTTTATATGAGGCTCCCATGACAAAAATTCATTGATGGTAAGACCCAAAAACTTGGTTTCCGATTCTCTATTTAGCTCAATGTTATTTATGTTCAAAATATCTGGTAGATTTATTTTATTTTGTTTTGTTCTAAAAATTACAATATTTGTTTTATTCCTATTCAGGATTAGTCTATTCCCACTAAACCAATTGTTTATTTCTACAAATGCCTCTTCAGCTCTATGATTTAATTCCGGAAAATCCGTTGCAGCCACCAATAAATTTGTGTCATCCACATAGTTAGTTATTGAAAGATTATCTCTCATAACATCAAGATCGTTTATATAAACTATAAATAGCATAGGCCCTATAATACTCCCTTGCGCTATACCTACAGTATTTTTTTTAAGATCAGATTTGATTATTCCACTTTCGTCTTGAATTACGACTCGCTGCTGTCTATCCGAAAGGTAAGATCGCATCCATGCATGAGCATTTCCCCTTACTCCATATTTGCTTAGTTTAAAGAGTAGCAGTTCTCTATCAATGCAATCATATGCTTTGCTGAGATCTAAAAACATACCCAAAGCCAAGATTTTGTTCCAGCAAAAATGATGTGGATAAGAAGAAAACGACGAAAATTCACATATACACTATATTGCCAATACAAGCAGCCGCACGAAGCAAGAAGACACCCATCGTGCGATTCAAAATAACCTGAGTTGGGGTCCGTGGCGCTTGTGCAGTAGGGAAAAAATTAGGCAACTGACTCGATATCTAACAGAACGTAAACAGAACCCAAGGTCTCTTGAACAGAACCGGCTTGCCGTTGTATTCTTATTTGCCATCTTTTATTTCGTTCATTCGTGTGTGGTTATAATTTCCAAGTTTTGGGTGTTAATATTTATAAAACTTTACTTTACTTTAGACATTTTTTTTGTTAGTTTGTAAGTTATAGTCGTTTCCATCTTTTTTCCGTTGTATTCGTTCGGATGTTCCGTGTGTGATTGTGATATTGGTTACTTAGTTTTATTTTACCATAAACTGTACACACCCCGAACTAACGGGTGAATTTAAATAAAAGCTTGTAAAAATATTTTGAAAGTCGGTCCTATCAAATGTTTAGATCAATAAGCAAATTTTCGAGCTGCGCAAACTCAACGGACCCTGATCATCTGCCTACAGTGGTGTCATCATTGAATTATGGTATTAGCAATATAGTGTATGTATGTGCGAAAATTATAATTCATAGGTTAGTATAAATAAAGGGCAGGTCCGTATTTATAAACTTTGGGTGCTAATTATTTCCTATGGTTTGTTTAGTTGCAATTTATTTAAATTATTAAATAAAAAAAAATTAAAACAATACATCTACAATTAAGTTAAAGCAGCTTTGGACTTTTTAGGACTAGCCGCTTAACTGCAATTTCACCGTTTGTTTATTGATACAGGTTATTATATTCTATGAGCGAAATAAACACAAGTTGTGTGTTGGGTTCCACAAAGATTTTTAACCAGAATAAACCAACCAGCAACATTGACTGTGACATTATAAATGACAATTGGTAGGCATTATTTACTTATAATCGAACTTGCAATATTTATAAATTAAAATTAAAGGCAACCGGGCCCCTATGCCACTACTCGTCTACGTGTGACAAGTCACTTGGTTCACAAAAAGTGTAACCAAAATTTAATTTTTGCTGGTGTCGCATGTATGTCAAATTTTATGGGTTAAAAGTTTATTTATTAAAACATTTACAACTTCTAAATAAAATCATTTCTTAGCTCATTCTGTACGTTTGCAATAGGACAATATTTAATTACTATACTATATTCTCAATTTTTTCTATGTGACCAATCAAATTAATGAGCACAAAAGTACTAATATACAAACATGTGAATATATAATACCATTATCCGTTATTTCAATTACAAAGCTGTTCATTGCTTAATAAAATTATATTATTCTAGTTAACCCAAGCATTTCTAGAATTGTTCAAAATAAATTTAATCAGGCCCTTATGAATCAGCCATTTTGGTATGACACTTTGCCCCGACGAAATTAAATGATAATAGGGCATCCTTGTTTATTCTATCTTGATGTATGTTACCAACTATACAGCATTCACAGTATTTCTTTGCTTGTACGTCATTCTTTAATGATTAAGCGATAACGTGATTTACAATTTCCCATCTTTATTTATTATAATAATAAAGGTGAATGAAAACATAACCCAATGTCTTCCGGGCACTATTCTATGGCGCAATACGTCGTTGCCAATGAAACGTGCTAGACAGAGAAAAAATCGTAAGGAAGAGTTGCAGATTAATTTGACTATTTAATTTTATTATTTTTTGAAGTTATCCATTGACTTCCGACGTTTTTTTAATTGTCATTTTCACTTTTTGTGCCTGAAAAATTTATTTATTCGTAAAAATAGATCTTTTCGGAACTATTATTATCCTTCTTTTGTGTTTCCGGTAAATAGTTTGTGGAGATATGCTGAAAAATTAAATATTCATGTATACTTTATTGATAAAAATGTTGTTAACAGTGCTTTTGAACGATCGGTTTTGTACTAGACTTAAATTTTTGATTCAAAACTTATCGGAACGCATACATATCGGGACATTAGGCACATAAGACTTTGTTTTGACCATATTTTTTTATTTGATTCGTGCGATTTTAATGCCGTATAAATTATGACGCACGGGTAATTTTTCACTGTGTATAGTGTATCTACTTGTACGCCGTCATTCGCCTAAATGTTTTTTCCATAGACACGCGATATCGCGGATATCACAAAATTAAGATAACTTCGGAAGGTCAACTTCTTGAATCGTACCCTATAAGAGATCGTGGTTGCGTCCCAGACCTTTTGTACAGGTCAACCCAACAAAACGACCCATAGACAAGGTTTTAATGACTATTCTTACCCACTAATTTTATCAAGATACCAAATTTTAATAGGCTCTAGTTGATTTTTGTGATTTTAATAGTTGCTGTTTGCATCTCTAGTCAGACTCTTATTTAAACAGGCCCGGATAAGAGTTTTCTTTATTGAACGCCCGATTTTATAAATATTTGACTTTTTACGAGACATATTCATAATAATATTGAGATATAAATTGTCCAGGGAAGACTGATGGCTGCTGTTTATCGAGATATTTTTCTTCGAGTCGAGGGGTTAACCCCGCGAGAAAAACTATTAAAATAATTTTTTGAAACTTTCTATCTGATAAAACAGACATTTTTAGTTTTTAATTTTTTGTGCCTTAATTTTTGAGGAAAAAACCAAAAAGGACCATTTCAAACTAACACTCCAGTTACCATTATTTCACTCGGGAGCATTACATTTTTTCTGTTTTACAGTATTTCTATCGTCTAAGGCAAAAACCATAGGAGTTAAGATGTATGTTTCATTAAAAAAATAATTGAACTACTAATAAAAAAATAGAATTACTTCTCATGCCTTAAAAACTTACTTACTCACTACCTAGATTATTTTTACGGTAAATCTTATTGAAGTAACAAACGGCCTAAACACCATAACTTTCTGTAATGTAATTTTAATAATAAAGTAATCCTTAAAATATTTTCCAGGGCCGTAATAGTAAAGAAAGGATTATTTGAAATACTATGTGTTATTTGATGACAAAACGTTAAAATTTTAAAAACTCTTAAACTGAATTAAATTTCGAAGTCCCTAAAACTGCTTTGAGGTTGCTATCAAAAGAACGAAACGTCGAATATGAAAAATAATAACGCCATCTTGTAGAATATAAAAAACAGATATGAGAAAGTGTTTTTTGTTTTTTCCCAAGTCAAAAATGAAGGTGCAAAAAATTAAAACCCAAAACTAAAAATTTCTGTTTTTTTCGGATATCTCCGGACATGTTCGGAATATTTAGAATTTTCTTTTATCAAGTTATTAAGCTCCAAAATTCGAAACTTTGCCACAATTTAATATCGTATCGTATTTCTACGATATGATATTATACAGTCTTAACACATCTATACGTAAAATTTACGCGCCAACAATCACTCTTTATTCGGTTACCTACAACCCACAACTGCCACATCAGAAACACGTCGGCAGCCGAATGTTGTGGTGATGGTAGTTGCACTGCTTGAGCGGCAGAACGAGGATACCAATAATAGACCATTTAAAAAAACTGTACGTAAATTTTACGTAGGTTGGCAATCTAGGGTTAAGGATCGAACTCCGCCACAGTCACAGTCAAGTGCCGGTAACTCATACCATCCATACCAGCTACCATCGTAACATGTAATCGTGACGGTTTACTCGCACTTTTTACCAACTTATCACCATCAGTAAAGGAAACTCCTGATTAGAGATGGAATAAGTGACTTCAGAGTTGTAAAATATTGTATTAACGTTGGAATAGCCACATTACTGTAAAAAGACTGAATAGCCAAAATATTACTCCGCAATAGTGTTTATTAATTTTTTTAAAACTCTTTGGTACTAACGCTGGCATAATTCAAATATTTAGTTGTTATTGTGTTATTTTTAAACCAAACGTAATTTTTTTAACATTAAAAAAAACACGATCTAGTCTAGACATTAATTTCAAAATGGGAGGGAACCCCCGAATTTTACAATATATGACAGGATGGTTTCAAGTGGATGTTAAGAAGAGTTTCCCTCCCATGTATGGTGATGAAAGTATTGACAACATGGAAACAATATACAGGGTGAGTCAACGATAAAGTTCATTTGCTCCTTTATCTTAAGAATTAAAAAAAAAATCGAAATACTTACCAAAGTTGTAGAGATCATTGAGGTGCACATTTTAAAATTATGTTGGAGTATACGGGGTGGCCCAAAAAAACGTGGCGAATATAATTTAGGATTTTTTAAATAGAACACCCCATATATTGTATTATTTTCTAATTCCCCACAAAATTCTACGCGTATTTTGTATAAAATGTCATATGTCTAAATTCAATTGTTTTTAATATATAACGTTAAAATATGGAATTTTCGGACAGGCTGTAACATTGGAACGCTTCATCTTAGAGAAAAATGGGTTCCACCTGCATGGTTTACTTTCTATCCAAGGGTTACAACTTTTGGTTTACCATGTTAAACAACCAAAAAACGGTTTTACGGTTTAACATGTTAAACCCGAAGTTGTAACATTTGGATAGAGAATGAAAAACTAAGATAGGGAGGTGAAAACCATTTTTCTCTAAAATGAACCGTTCCAATGTTACAGCCTGTCAAAGTCTGAAAATTCCATATTTCAAACGTCGATATCTCAAAAACAATTGAATTTGGACATATATCTTTTATACAAAAGCGTAGAATTTTGTGGGGAATTACAAAATAATACAATATACAGGGTGACTCACGTTGAGTGGCCTATGAGAAGATCTCGGAAACGAATAAACTTATCTTTCTAAAAATTTGACATATTTGGCCTTGAGCTTTTAAAACATATTTTGACGTTTTTATTACTTCCGGTTATACCGAAATTTAATGTCAACTTTGCTATTTTAAATGGAACATCCTGTATATTTTAGTATTTTTGATTACCTTATTAAAATCTAAATAACTTTTGTTAATAATAATAATCTATTCCTATCTTTAACGGTTTTTGAGATATGAATTATAAAAGGATTTCTTTTGTGTAAAAACGCTCCGAGAAGAAAGTTTAGTAACTCTGAAATGAATAAAGGGAAACATTTAAAATTTTGTAAGCTTTAAGTAATATATAGATCTTTAGTTTAAATTACTTAGGTGTCACGTTTTTTATACGGGGAGTTCTTAAAATTGTGCCAATGTTTCCATTTAAATAAATGTACATAAGTCAATTTTTGCAAATGGAACACCCTATTTTTAGCTTACTAACGTGTAGAGAATTAAATTTCCTATTTAAACGCCTAATATGTTACAATCCACATTTTTAGTCGTTTTGGAATTAATTATGAGCAATTTAAATAAAAAATCTTAAAATTTCTGTTTGTGTTAATGTTTATTTTTGAAAAGAAGGCTTCGATTGGGATTTTCGTTTGACTTTGATCTTTGTTACCATTTGTTATTAAGTGCCTATGTTCGTTACTTAGCTATTTCGGATTTTTTTAAATAAAATTATTTTAATAATTATTATTCGCTATTCTCAGACTACTAAGAATGAACGTGATTTTAAATAAGTTAACTAGAATAAGACAACAGGGCTAAGATAAGTGTCTACTTTAAAATCATTTTGGTCAAAGCCTACTTTACAAATTGGCAACAAAGCTCAAAGTCAAACGAAAATTCCAGTCGAAGCCTTATTTTCAAAAATAATGTTGCATTAACACAAACAGAAATTTTAAGATTTTTTATTTAAATTGCTCATAATTCCAAAACGGCTAAAAATGTGGATTATAACATACATATTAGGCGATTAGATAGGAAATTTAATTCTCTACACGTTAGTAAGCTAGAAAATAGGGTGTTCCATTTGCAAAAATTGACTTATGCACATTTATTTAAATGGAAACATTGGCACAATTTTAAGAACTCCCTGTATAAAACACGTGAAACCTAAGTAATTTAAACTAAAGATCTATATATTACTTAAAAGCTTACAAAATTTTAAATGTTTACTTTTCTTAGTTTCAGAGTTACTAAACTTTCTTCTCGGAGCGTTTTTACACAAAAAAAATCATTTTATAATTCATATCTCAAAAACGGTTAGAGATAGGAATAGATTATTATTAACAAAAGTTATTTAGATTTTAATAAGGTAATCAAAAATGGGTGTTCCATTTAAAATAGCAAAGTTGACATTAACTTCCGGTATAACCGGAAGTAATAAAAACGTCAAAATATAATATTTTAAAAGCTCAAGGCCAATTATGTCAAATTTTTAGAAAGATAAGTTTACTCGTTTCCGAGATCTTCTAATAGGCCACTCAGCGTGAATCACCCTGTATTGGATGTTTCCTTTAAATAATCCGCCGCGTTTGTTGGGCCAGTCCGCATACGAGAATATAATTTTAAAATATGCATCTCAATGATCTTTCCAACATGTATTTTCAATTTTTATCTAGTTCTTAAGATAAAGGGAAAAATGAACTTTACTCTATCGTTGATTCACCCTGTACAAATGTTCTCT
This sequence comes from Polydrusus cervinus, assembly GCA_935413205.1. Taxonomy (NCBI): domain Eukaryota; kingdom Metazoa; phylum Arthropoda; class Insecta; order Coleoptera; family Curculionidae; genus Polydrusus; species Polydrusus cervinus. Next base: position 27,972,408 of record OW284510.1, on the reverse strand, counting down.
AGTTTTAAGAATTCGGGGTAAATGGGAAACCAGATACACAGTCCCAGCCTGTTTGTTAGGATTGGTTTGATTTATTTTCTAGCTAGAAAAGTTTGACTACCTTGCATCAGATGATAAATGTATATTTCGTATTTATTCTTTTGTACCCTTTCACAACCAGCTAAACCAATAATATTTGATGAAATGTTTGACGGTTTGTACCAAACTGTTTTGCAAGAAAACTGATATACTAAGGTTAATTGATAATCGTAAGCAAAAATTCGAATATAATATAACATTGTTTGACCATATTAATATAATTATACAAAATGTTAAAGCAGACTAGTCAAGTGTACATATTATTACGTACGATACAAAATTTTATTATTGTACAGATGTTATTATTGTGTACGCACATTGTTTTTTATTGTAAAACTTTTTTTGTGAATTTTTTGTTAGTTTAGATAATTTTGTACTTTGTGATAACAAACTTTTTATGGACACTCTTAATATTGGATATGTATATCCATGACATGTATTTTTTTATAAACCTTATTATTTGATATAGGTAAGCGTTCTATGACTAACATGCTCTAGGGCAGTCTAGGGGCTTAATAATTCCATTTTGACGTTTAGTCGAAAATAAAGATGTCCCTTCAATTAAGGTCCGTGGCTTCTTGTTTTTAAAATTGGATTACAGTTTTTCTTATACCAAATATGTTTCATAGCAGGTGTGGAAGAAACTTCCTATATTTTAACCCGTAAATCCTTATAGAAAAATACATTCACCCTTTGCCTTTTAAATGTATGGATCGCTGGTACTGTTTAAACAGTAGAAATGGGAGATACTGTTATAGTCTATTTCAGAAAGGTGTAGAGCAATAAAAGCTCATTAGGTATGCAAAGGGACTACAGAGTGACCCAACGAATATTTAAGCCAGTCTTTCATTTTGAATGTCGTGTTGTGTCTTGCTAAGTTCTATAGGATTTAGTTCGCAATGATATGGCGCTGTGCGCAGCACAGTTACACTAAGTCTTTTAGCTATATCTTTCACGGCATATTTCACACAACGATGTTTGTGTAAATTAGCTATAGCTAATAGTTCCTTCTTTATTAAATTATATTTTTTTTCTTTGGGTAGTTATCATAAATAATTTAATCCACAAAATTTACCTCCGCCTATGGCCGACACCGAAATTGAGCCGAACTGGACGGAATTTCCCATTTTATTACTATACATCGTTCTGAAATATATATAGCGATATGGAACGTTTCATTTCATACCGCGACCAAATAACCGTTACTTGGGAACGAACTAGACAGTGCTTAGTTATAGTTTGCAAAAAAAGTATTATTCATTCTTCTCTATGATCTTGAAATCTCAATAAAATTTAAACGATTTTTGTTGCTAATTTTCGGTGTAATTTCCGCTATATTGGAAAAACATTGAACAAATATCTCTGATTGGTCAAAACCTAAAGCCCTCTATTTTAATACCTATCCCCCCGTGCACAAAACTATTAATAAGTTTAATGATATTAAAATACTTTAATCTAATGGACCACAACGCTTTTCAACTTCTTGAGTCATTTCTTTCATCATGTCTGTAGGATCCCAGAGACCGCGCCCATTGAAACACCGTAGCTACGAGGTCGCAGCCTCAAAATCAAACGGGTCCACGACATATACATGCCGCGACGTAAGCCGCAGCAGTTCCTTTGCTTGCAAACGTAATTAACACTTTTTTAGGAAAAGAGTGGGTTTCATAGCCGCGTAATTGGTAATATTACAATTTTCGTGATTTATTTTTTTTTAATTGACACGAACGGCACAGCGGTGTAATGGGTATAGTAAAAGTACCTAGCAAAGCTGTAATCAACACGATATTAAAATTCGATTTGTCGGACGATGGCAATAAAAAAAATGTTTAAACAAAATATAAACATTAATTTTTTAAGTGATGCGGCGTCAGTGGAGATTATTAAGATAATATCGGGGCATCGTTTGTAATTTTAATGGAAATTAATAAATTAACATGAATAGCCGTAATATTTCTATTTTTATGTTCTGCATGGCGGATGATATAATTTGAACCTATATAATTGAAATTCTAAAATAAATTTCCATTTTTTTTTTACAAAAACTAAGGTATCATCCGCCAAACTAGAAGTTCTTGTGAACCCCTTAGTAAATTTTTTGTATTATATTTTTAATTAGATAAGCCAGGAAACAATGCCACGTTTCACGCCGGTATGGAAGGCTCGTAACTATTCCATAATTAATGGACGCAGTGTATTTTGTTACTTTTTTGCTTTATCAAAAAGTTGTCCAGATACCGGTCTGTAAGTACAATTACCTACAATCTTGAGTTTAAAAAGTTTTCATTTATAAATACATAAAGACAGAAAAATAAAAAACGCGCAGTTTTGTCGAAATTAGTTTTTTGCTCTTATTACTTTATGAATGAAGATTTTTTAAACTGAAAATGTAGATAAGACCAGCCGATAGAAAATTGTTAACTATAAGAAATATTCATTTTTAAGAGTGTTTCTGAAAAGTCTTTTGTATATTAATTATACTTTTGATTGCTTTTTTAAATTATATTGCCTTGTGTCGACCTATTTATACTTACTTATACATTATTATATATAAAAAAATAAATAACAAAATCTAAAATGTTATTTTATTTTCCTTCCACATAGAATCAGATTGTAGAATATCTTCGTGGGATTTTGAAGGTTCACAAAATCATTGGTTTAGCGTCCTCCTAACAATTTTCTATCCACCGCCGCACAGTATACTATTTGACCAATCTAGCGGGACCAAATTAACTGGGTAATCTCCAGCGTTTTGCTGACAAAGTTTAACTCTCTTGACACAAAGATAAGGTGCTGAACATCCATTTTTTGTGTCAAGAAAATACTTGCTAGGTGGTGTTTGGGCTTTTCAGAAAAGATATGCCTACCGGTTTAATTTTTGATTTTCACCCTATCGTATAGAGCATGAAAAAATAAAATTTTCTACGGTTTCAGATTTTAAATTATTTACTGAGAAAAATAATTAAACAAATACGCTCTCTAATAAAAATACGCGGAAGAACGTACTGACGTCACAACAAAACCGGCAAATGGGCAACCCGGGACAGCCTTCATCCGACACGCTCTCTGTTTCTAATCTGTTTTATTTGAGCTTTCGAAATACCGATAATAGAATCGGTCGCACAACTCGTACATAAAGGATCCCCCAGACCAACGCGGTGCGGCGGACAGTTGTGAACACCGAGCGGTATATCGCGTTCCTTCTTTGTTGGCTATTGACACCGGCGTGGTTTCTATTGTTCTATGAATATAACCTGCAAAAATTTCAAAACAACAGTCGAACAGGTAACACAAAACACGTGGCTGGTTTATTGCCGGTGAGCGGCGAAAATAAAGCAGACGGTGCGGCGTTGTGAAAATAAAACGCTGTCACAGCGGAAAACGCGCGTTCGACCACCGCAGCGGGGTGGGTCGCGCCATTTACCGCAGTGTTCGGCGGAACCGTCACCGCGTTTGTCCGGGCTACGGTTAATAGGATGATGTACATCCCTTATCGTCTAACGTTTTTAAACTTCCAGCTGTCCTGCCGTGTTTTTAGTTGTTTCTAGAAAAGGTTTGTGATACTCTAGGAAGATTTGATTGGGATATACCGGGTGATTTTTAAGTTGATACTTTTTTAGCTGCGTATAGAAGGCATTAAAATAAACATTTTCAAATACCTTTTTTCAAAAAATTCAAAAATAAAGTACTTACATTCATTTATTAAACTACGAATCAAATACGGTTCTGCCTAACTTGCCCGTTGAATAACAGTAGGAAAACTTCTGGGTATTGGATAAGCCCGCAAGGGAAAGCGTTATGCGTATAATCTCGAAGCACTTTACCACCTTATCTATTAATTCATTGTTTACAAATTTTACCATTTTCACGTATCAATAATTTAATATTAACTTAACAGAAAAACACCGCCCCGGATTGTTTAACACTACCCGTATGACTAATACTAATAAGACATAAAAAAAAAAAACAGAAACTATAGCGGGGTGTGTTCTGATGCCAGGCCCGCATTTAGATTTTTTACTTCTCTATCTCGCCTATTTTTGAGTTTTTTGAAAAAGGGTATTTGAAAAAGTTGTTTATTTTAATGCCTTCTATACACAGCTAAAAAATAAGTATCAACTTAGGAATCACCCTGTATTTTCAATAGGTTTTAGTTCAGGATGCTAGTGGTAAATATGATAAATTCGATGATAGTGAAAAAGCCTATGGCTATAAAAATAAATAATTAACAAACCCAACAATTTTTTTATATTTCTTTTTGAACAAAATTTTATGCAACATACATAAACAAATCTTTATTGGCTCAGACAACTGTTAAAAATGTTAATTGGTACACACTAAAAAATAACGTTGCATTGTCTTTATTTGTTTTGAATCACTACGTTTCAACTGGTAAGCATCTCCAGTACTATACTAAGTATTCACCTGAAGACGACTGGAGATGCTTACCAGTTGAAACGTAGTAATTCATAACAAATAAAGACAATGCAAGTCCAAAACTCTACTGCCGTTCAAAAAACGTCATTGTCTCCAACCTTTAAACAGACAACAAATAATATCTTAAAAACTATATTACAAAAGTTAAAAAAAGTATGTTTTGTACAAAACAGTCATAACATTAAACAAAAACAGTCTTCAACTTATTGTTAAATTTAAAAAAGTAAAACATACAGGGCGAGCTTTTAACTTTGAATAATCCAAATTCAGTAAGTACATATTTTTTTGGGAAAAATGCTCGGACACAGGTATTAACATTTTCAGTTGTGGTCTTTTTTCCAAAAAAAACTGTAGTGGATTTACTACATTTATTCCAAGTTACAAACTCGCACTGTATAAATATTATTTACAGGAATAATCATCCAAAAATCTATCACCCAGTACGCTGTCAAAATTAAAAGACTTTTCAATTTCATCAAAGGTAGGACACAGAAAAGGTAATTTAATTTTTTTACCTCGTTTCGATCTTTTTTTCTTTTCGGCATGTTTCATCTCTCTTACATCTAATATGGACATTTTTTTAGCAAAGTTTTCAGTCATCAATAAATCGGTAATGGACTCTAGCTCTTTTGTTGTCCAGTTGTATTCGAAAAGTTTCAGCATGAGAACTTTTTCAGCATAGTTCTTGTTTATTACTTGGCCTAATAAAATTTTGTCACTTGCCATTTTCATAAATTGGGAAACAACAGTGGGAGACCATGTTGTTGAATCAAATGGGCCAATTTCTAAAAAGTAGAGATGGGTAATTTTACTAGTAAAAAAACCTCAACTTAACTATAAATATAAAGGATTTATTTTTATGACGTTTGTTTCACTTGTCAAAGGTTTTCCAAAGATAATCTTATTATTGTATGCTGATGCTTTTAAAAACAGTGATTGCGAAAATCCGCAAAATTCAAATTCAAAATATGCTTTATTGATCATAAGAGCTTATGATCTTGTTGACAAAGCTGAAAAACTTAGATCTAAATGAAAAAAATCCAAATAAAAGTCAACCAAAAAGTCAAAGTGAGATGTACATAACAATAATAAAATCTAAATAATTAATGCTAAATAAAATATATACCTACAGAGAAAATTATACAAAAGCAAATAAAGGACAATACATAAACCGAACTATTACAAATTTTCGAAAAAATACTCAGATACGGTATAATACACGTGTTCCAATAACAATTTTTTAACCTGAATTCGAAACTTTAAGTAATTACTTAAGGATTTTATATTAAGAGGGAGATGATTAAACATCTTTTTTGAATTGTATATAATAGAATTGTATACAAGAGCGCTAGTTGGCAAAGGTAAAAGAATATCATGAGTATTTCTAGTCTGGTAAGCCAACACATCTCTCTTGTATGCATCCCTCCTCTTAAAAATTAGACAAACAGATTCCAATATAAAAAGGCACGGCAATGTTAATATTCTGTATCTCCGAAACAGAGGCCTGCAAGGCTCCCTAGGACCCACACCGGAAAGGCATCTCACAGCCCTCTTCTGAATTAAAAATACTGCCCTAAAAAGAATTTGAGAGCAGCTACCCCAAAACGGTAAACCGTATCTTAGGTGAGACTCTATAAGTGCAAACTACCCAGATCTCGACAATGACAATCCCACCTCTCTGGATGTAAGGCGAATAGCATAGCAACCTCCCGTCAGTTTACTGATCAAGTTCGCAATATGTGTATCAAATTTTAAGTTCTGGTCCAGAAAAATGCCCAAAAACTTTGTACTGGATTTAGCCTCCAAAACCTGATCGCCCAAGTCAACATTATTCAATGTGCAATTAAAATGCATTATACATGTCTTTGATGTATTAAAGGAGAGAAAATTCGAGTCACAGCAATCCTTAACAATCAGTATATCCTCAGAGATCATCCAGTGCAGACGGTCAATGTCGTGGTCGTGCTAATAGATGGAAGTGTCATCGACAAAAAGTGTAAATGTACCATTAATTTTAGGCTTCGTTGTGTCGTTGAAGTTATGAAATTCTATAGAGTAAAAGCTCCAATGCTCTATCCTTACCACTTGGGTAATGAGTGTCTCGAGAGAGTTGAACACATTAGAGATCTCGGAGTGACATTTGATAAAACACTTTCTTTTTCCACTCATATTGAGATAATATCAAACAGAGCTATTAAACTTTTAGGTTTTATGCTGAGGTCTCTAAATGGGTTTAATAATGTATATGCGTTACGGGATGTGTATTGTGCTGTGGTTCGTTCTGTGTTAGAATATACTTCTCCTGTGTGGTCACTATTTTATAGAATTTATGTGGAGATGTTGGAAAAAATACAAAGAAAATTCTTGAGATTTATTGCCTTTAAATTAAAAATTTGTAATGAAGATATTTTTTTTTTGCAGACAATTCAATGTGTTATCGGAAGATGTTGATATTTCTTCTTTCTTCCTTAACTTTTTCCCAATTTAAGAACGCACTTAGGAATAAATTGTAAACTTTTGTGATATGTCTAATTTCTTTTATTTTATAAATGGCTCGTGTAATCTATGTATGTCTTGATTTGTAATTGGCTAAATCCGTAAATATATTATTATATAAAAAAGTTTTTTAGCGGCAGGCGGACAAAGTGGTGCATCTATCTTTTACATTAAAGTACACAGTAGGGACGCAAAAGGTAATGGGTTCCCTGGGGCACAAGTAGACAATGACAGGCTGTTTCGTTCTTGTTAGAACTCATCAGAAAGCCAGAACCTGTAAGCAACTCCATGTACAGCGAGACTGTTCTTTCAAGGCATTTTTAAGAAATAAAAACGCGATGAAAACCCAGTAACGCCATCAGTAGGAATCAACTCAATGCAAAAGATATAGCCATCTAACGTGAAAACATAGAACTAATAAACCAAAGTACGGTGGCCAACAAACACCTCAGTATAGGAAACTTTTACGCTTCACCAAATTTTTTCTACAGGTTTGTAGATTCAAATACAGATCACGCCGTGTAGCCCACTGGGTGACTGAAAGAACAGTCTCGCTGTACTTGGAGTTGCTTACATGTTATGGCATTTTGATGAGTTCTAACAAGAACGAAACAGCCTGTCATTGTCTACCTGTGCCCCAGGGAACCCATTACCTTTGGCGTCCCTGTGTACTTTAATGCAAAAGATGGATGCACTACTTTGTCCGCCTGCCGCTAAAAAACTTTTTTCTATTTACTTATACGGACGCTAAACTCTCTACTTTATTTTTATAAAAGTTAATGATTTTAAGATATTGAGGAATAAGGATAACTTACCTGAGAGGGCTGCTCTAATCGCAAACTGAGGGACACTATACATTTTGGTAGTCATGAAGTAAAGTTCATCTATAGCAACTTTTGCCATATATCCAAAGTCTATTAAAAATACAAAGGCCCAATTCTCACCATCTATAGAAAACGGTACATTAACCAACATTGACCTATAAAAGCCGTTATCTGTATATGTAATACAATACATATTGATTTTAAGGCTATTGTTGGGAATTTTGTAATGTACTTTGTATGTGGTGTAAAATTTATGTAGATATTTGTGAAATGAATCTAATTCGTGTTCCTTATTAACAACCCAAAAATGTGATAGGTCATAAATATGACCGATTCTAAATTGATAGACAGACTTATTCTTCCAATTTTCTAGTTCAAAATATGATCTAATTTGTAATTTTCTACCATCTAAATGTTTAAGGAAGAAGTTCCAATCTGCAATAATATGTGTAGGTGGCTTAACGTCATCTGGCACCCCTTCTGTAAGGGCTTTGACTGGCTGAACCATTTTTTTCTGAAAAAATAAAAAAAATAATTTTAGAGAATAAATAAAAACTAATTACCAAATACACAGAAATGACGAATATCCAAAGAACTTTCTTTCAAGGAAATAATACTGTACCTCAGTGGCGTGCATACAATATAGGCAAAAGAGCATTGCCTACCCTGGGAACAATAAAATAAACTCCAACCAAAATAATTTCTTTAATTTAAATTTGTATCCATGTAATATCCGGCAATATTTCTGTGTATGTAGAGGACCAGGACCGAAAAGTTAATCGTATAACATTGAAGATTATTTCTACGAACGCTTTCGTTGCCAATTAATCGTAAATTCGATCGCTGTATAAGCATCTCGTATAAGAGTTTGAAAAGCAGAGATTTTACATTATATTAACCGCTTATGGGAAAGCAAAAGCACTGCTTTTATACGAGTGGAAGCGAGCGAGAGCCGGTAGGCAGTAAGCTAGAAAGAGAACAAATACACGTGACTCGCAACTTGAGCCATCCTTCCGCGCTTGTAAAATGCATTGGTGCCAATCTTCCAATTTTGTCGTAGTTTCAAAAAATACTACGCGTTCTCGATATAAAACATGTCCCTGTATAGTTCAATAATTAGGTTAGTTAAGATCTTAATTTGTAACGTAAAATAAGAAGTACTTTTATGATGATTTAAGATAATTTTTGCTAATAAGTATCCAAAATTATAATTTACATAATTGACTTGGGATTCAATTAAGTGGGTGTTAGATTTAAAATCTGAATGTAAAACGAATGTGGATAAAATTTATTCATAATAATAATACGTATTAGTGTTTTCGCCCTGTGTTTGCTTTTGCTATAAACGCCGCGCTTCGCCGTCGGTTGTCGAAAAAAAAGTGGAGAAGTGGACCTGTAAGTACCATTGTGCCCGAAAAAAACTGGGACAGCAAAATGTAGCTTAATCTCCCAGACTATTAGCTTGTTTTAAAGTTGTCAATTTAATTTAATTTTGTGTCTGACAGTGACGTGTTAAAAGAAATATTTTTTGAAATCCCCGCGTTAACCACCGAGTAAAAAGCGATCATTTACACTCGATTGAGAGATGGGCATCAAATAAGAGACATCACAGATGAATTAGGAATTAGCAAAAATACCGTGTTGTTGGCTAAACACAAAATTGTAGAATATGGAAGATTTGTAAGAAAAGTAGGTTCTGGTCGCCCCAAAATCTCGAATGACGGCCAAGATATAGGTAGAATTTATTAATTTTCTAAAAGATCTTTCAGACAGCAATAAAATCTAAAGAACATTTTCCTGGTTCGGCTAATACAGCGCGTAGAAGAGTTTGTAGTTCAGATATAAAAAGTTGTTGTGCTGCCAATAAAATATTTTTGACCGAAGCAAACAAACAGAAAAAAGTAGAATTTGCTTATGAATATATAAATCAAGGTAATAAAAACTTTTCAATCATGCAATAATGGGAAAATCCGCATTTATAGGCCTTCTGGTACGAGATACAATATACAAATAAGACTAATAAAAGTGGACGCTTTTCTATAAACGTTTGGGGCTGAATTATTACAAGGGGCCCAGGAGTTAAATGATCGCAGTATTAACTCTTTCCTTTACTTTTTCTTTTACTTCATTACTAGGAAAAGCGAAACCGTCCCTAAAGTGTTTAGGCGCGTGAAACGTAGGTTACCGAGTTTAGTTTAGAAGTAAAAAAAGTGGTTAATCCTTAAAATAAAACAAGGTACCTAGTTCATTCATTAAGGGTTAGTTAATTAGATATTTTTTAGTAACTAAGACTAAGAGATTTGGCGAAATACCGATGTGCCGCTGAACACCATTTGGGAAACGCTGCTCTAAGGAAACTAAACGAATAACATAAAATTTTGAATCAAGATTGTGTTTTCAATGAATTTACCACACAAAATATGCATTTGATTAGTTTGAACAATTGGAAATGGGATAGTTAAACTTCAACATTTTCTCAACTTTAAATTTATTTTAATTCCTCAATACCAGTACCTAGTAGACCAACCCAGTTCTCAGAATAAAATACAGAAATAATAGGGAAATTTTAGAAAATAGATTCATTGATATAAAACCATTTTAATAAGCTAAAATATATTTTATAAGCCCACGAGCGCGAAAGCGAGTCATCTTGAGTAAAATATCTTTGCTAACTACATTTAACAAGAACTATGAATTAAATAGGTTTGTTAGGATTGGGATAACAAACATTTTAAAGTTTTGTGGGGGTAATGTTGACCTTACCTACTTTCCGAGCAATTGCACTTTCTGACGGGATTTTGGATGTTTTAGGGCTAGGAAAATTTACCGTTTTTGTTTGGTATTTGAGTTCAAAAAAGTAAGGTTAGCCGTCTAAGTTTTAGCAGCACAGAAGAATGACAGGTCGACCCTGTCGCTAGGGATGCACGATTTATTGGATATATCGAGAATATCGATACTTCGTGGAGCGCATGTGGGGCAAGTAGAGCAAAGTATGTCCGAATTTTAGTAGGTTTAAGAATTCAGAGAAGAGTGTAAAATGTATCATCTCCCAATTCACGTCGGTAAACAGGCCGGATAAGGATGAGATTGGACATCTCGTGAGGTGAGGATCGAAGAACGTACACACTACTGACCACAGAACTCGAACACTTCCCAATCGGCAATCGGTGTCATGCACTGGCAAGAAACTGAGGTTGGTCTGGGGAGGTGTCGCATGACTGAGGATCGTGGTTCGAAACCTACGTTAAGCTCTAAGTGCAAGAGAAAGCTGGCTGAATGTTGTAAACGACAAGGATCAGCCATTAGTAACCCAGAACACACAACATTTTTCAAGCGAACAGAATAAGAGTAAACAACAGAATCTGTTGTTGTTGATGTTGATACAAAAAGGTTTAATTTGGGCACAGAGGAATGATAGGTCGTTCATGTCGCTATACATTCTGAACACGTAAACTTTTTTTTCTGTGCCAATTCTGTTGTCACAGAGGACTGATAGGTCGTCGATGTAGCCATAGTTATACGACCTATCATACATCTTGGGCTGTAGTTCAAATGAATAGAAAATTTCTTTTCTGTGTTTTTAAATGCAACCTTATAACCTTAAAACGCAAGCCCATTTTAATAAATTTTCCTAAGTTTAGATATGAAAAGGTTCCATAATTGTATAAATGGCTTTTTACTTAAAATGTTTAAAACTAGAGAGTGTTTTAAATCTAGGAACAAGAACTATGCCCTTCATGGGCGTTAAACATAAAAGGTAAACGCGCGTATTGCATAAATATTCAATTAGTCGGCATCGATTCAAATTTTTAGTTTGTCCCAAAATTAAATAAAAATAAAAAGAACAACGTTAGTTAATTGTAACAAATGACAATAAACTAAAATTTTTGAGATATCTTCTCGATTCCTTAGGGGCTATGTATGCCACAGCCCCAACATTTTTCTAGAATATACGACTGTAGTATTTTTATGATTATGATTACAGAATAAAATTGTCCCTTCCTTTTTCCATTTAAGAAAGATAAAGGATAACTAAATACGAAATTATGCATAAAAAACCTAATCTGGCAAACAGACACTCAGGAAAGAATATCTTGAAAAATTTTCCAAAAAAACTACTGCCTGTTTAAATTTTAAATGTAAGTTTTTATTTGCTTGTAGTGCCACCAATCATCTTTTTTATAGCAAATTATTTGAAAACAGGACAGTACACTGCTTTGACCACCCAAGTAACAGCTTCCATTTAGGTGCAATATGTTCCAAAAGAAGGAAAACTGCAGAAGAGAGGGTAAATAACTAAGTGATTTCTTTTTATTATTTGTGATTATTTTGTTACAACTGGAACTAGCATTACTATTAAATTTTTTCTTGTTCATAAAATAAGCAGGAATCTCAGATATAATATATTGAATGATAGAGTAATTTATTTCTGTAAAATTAAAAAATTTTCATTTTTTGTAGATTTAGAACTTTTACAAGCACACTGATAAGTTCTGCTTTCCAACATTTACACAAAGATTATTCCCTATTTCCCCACTACCTTAACTTTTTTCAAATTTATTGGTCCAAATTGGGTTTTTTTACTTCAGTAACCTTGGAAACGACATATCATTCAACATTTTCTCCATTTTCCTCTCAATTTTACCATTTTTGTCTCTCCCGTTGTTTTTTTGCCCAATAACCTACTTTAATACATGCAAATGGAATCATCAAAACTGGTTAAGCCACAAAATAGTTTTGCACGAAAACATAAAAAAGTCATGTTGCATTTTTAAGGTTTTGTTCCTACAGGAATTACTGACTAGTCAGCTCACTTCCAATTGGTTTAAAACAGTTTGCAAGTTGTTTCCAACTATAATTAAGCTATATTAGCGCTGATCAGTTGAAGATAATTATGAGAACAGAGCTTTAAAGTTTTGTTAAAAATGTTTCCAGTTGTAGATAACTTTTTACACACACTGCATATCGTGATATTTATTCAATTCTTGATTAACAGCACAAAATAATTTAAAAGTTTTTTATGACATTAAGGATAAAAGATATTTTTTCAAATATGGTTAATGCAAACCCAAGTTACAACCTATTAATGCCCATATTTATAGTAGTTCCTTGAAGCTTCCTGACTCGAGAAGAATCTCAAGTGTTCCTTAACTTGATATTGACAGTACCTTGAGGAATTTTTAAGGCCTAATTTTGGTCTATAAAATATGTTTCAGCATGTGAGACTTCCTTAAGTGTCGAGACTACCTCAAGGAAGAACTATATAGACAAAAATTAGTACTTAGGGATTCCTCAAGGAACTGCCAATATCAATCAATGTCAAGTTGAGAAACACTAACACTTGAAATTTTCCTCTAGTAAGGCAGCCTCAAGGAACAACTATAAAAATGGGCATAAGTACCTTTTGTACACAACATATACAAGAAGAAACAATATCGAGAAATTAATAGTAGATAGTCCTTTTAGAAAAACACTCGGATGATGGAATATTCCCCAAAATCTAAAGCAGAAGTCATAGATGTCTGGCGAGGTATTACACTGGTCGAGCTAGCAAAGGTACTCCAAAGAGACATTCAATATGCTAAAGATATATTTTTGAACCAAATTGGAGATCCTAACACTCCAGTAAATGATGTGAAAGTTCTTCAAGGTGCTATAAGACGAGGCGGTAAAAGAATGAGACTTATAGGTAATAAACATTAGCAGCGATATACACTAAAGGGTATCTACGGCAATATTCATTGTTTATTTTATCATGTAGAACCGGACAAAGATGTTAGTTTCTTTACAACACATTTAAACTTTAAAATAACTTCAAAAAAGTTAGGATAGACTAGAAAAAACGCCTTACAAAATGTATCTGGTGTTTTAAAAATCAAAGACACCATAAAAATACAACTGGAAGATAAGAACTCAATATTTTACTTAATTTAATATTAATGCCTAGGGAGACTGTCAAAAAATAAAATTACCCAGAAAATCATATAAGAATTGTCATAAATAAAAAAGATCTAGATCCTCATCTTAATCAAAATTGTTCCATTAATAGCAAAACCGACAGATGTCGTCTATGAAGAAGTTCCAAAAGACCTGATACCTCGCCCGCCACCTTCCAAAGAAGAATTAAAGCCAAGACCTCCCGTTGTAACAGTTATGGGACACGTGGATCATGGAAAAACAACACTCTTAGATGCTTTAAGACATTCATCAGTAGTAGAAAAAGAATTTGGTGGAATTACCCAACACATTGGTGCTTTTTTAGTAACTTTAGATTCAGGTAAAGTAGTTTATTCACTGAAAAATATTGAGTTTGAGATCCGGCATACTTTGTAGGTATACAATAATTGGATACATATGGTGATTCCTAAGTTGATACTTCTTTTTTAGCTGTGAATAGAAGGCATTAAAATAAACAACATTTTCAAATACCTTTTTTCAAAAAACTTAAAAATAGGCGAGATACAGAAGTAAAAAATCTGTGTGCGGACCTGGTCATCAAAACGTAGCCTGATATACTTTATGTTGTTTGTCTTATTAGTCATGAAATTTACAGGTCGGTGGTCAGTTATTTGGCAATACGCTGCGGTGTATTTTTCTGAAGCAAGTTAATTTTAAATTGGTGACACGTGAAAATGGTAAAATTTGAAAACAATGAACTATTAGATATGGTGCTAATTTACGGTGAGTGTCGTCAAGGTGCGGCTGCTGCTTCAAGATTATACGCAGAACGCTTTCCCTTGCGGGCTCATCCTACACCCAGAAGTGGGTACCTTAGTACCTTATTTTTTAGTTTTTTGAAAAAGGTATTTGAAAATGTTTGTTTTATTGCCTTCTATACACAGCTAAAAAAAAGTATCAACCTAGGAATCACCCTGTATATTATACTACAACACAATTATTTATTTACAATACCTTTGCCGGCACTTTCTTCTAAATATACGCTGCAGAAGCAGCGACCAGCCTGGATTGGTGTTAACTCTTCGTAGGAAATGTTACTTTTTCTACTGCCACATGGATATTGTATGTGTATGTTAAATGGGCTATACCAGTTAACTAAATAATAGATATAATTTTATATCTATTATCTATCCTTGCTAGGATATGGAACTGACCAATCACAGTGGTCAGATCATTATAACTTTGAAAAGATGACACAAAGTACAAATTTTACACGTCGGTTTATGACCCTTAGCAAAAGTGAGGTTAAGAATATGTTTCAACAAGATGCAAATTTGTTATTTTTAATTTGAATCAAATATTTGTTCTAGATCCTATACTACACACCAATTTTTCCTTAATACATTATCAAAATGAAAGTTTGTTCTTGCCTTTGTTGGTTTTTTGCGATGTAAATAATTTTTCACCACGACTTTTCTACTATTTTCTGATATTTTGAACGAGGTGCCAACTTCAATCAAACTTAAAACTTTTATTATATGCAACGGAAATAGAAAATAACCGGTAAATCTTCCTCAAATGGTAGAAAATGAAGACGGGTACATAAAACCAGATGAAATTATATGATTTGCATAAAAGAATTAAATCAAATTTTTAAGGTTATTACATTGTGTATTGTCAATTTTGTCACCAGTATTAGGGAATCCAAACCACGTGATTCAATATGGCGGTTGGATGGCAAAAGCATTGAGTCACCCGTTAAATGCCACCAGCAATATTTTTTTATCGTCACATGTACCAATTACAAAGCAGCATTTGCCATCCAGCCGCCATTTAGACACATCGTTGGATTGCCTAATTGCCACTTCTCTTTTCACTTTAACAGCTTCGCTGTTAGGTATGTGAATTGGCATAGAAAGTGAAAAAATTTACTGTCGCGAACGTTAAAAGTTAATATTAATGCACAAAAGCCGTTTTAAATTTTTTTAAACGAATTTAACAGCTATTTTGCTTATCGCTCGGCGCTATTATCCTTGCGAAGGCATATACAACCAAGAATACACTTCAGTACATCAAATTGGCTATGGTTTAGAAAAAAAAAATTGTTTGGTTTTATTAATGTTATCATTATGAAAAATGATTGTAAAAGGCGAACTTATTTAAAGCTATTCTAGCAGTAATAATTGTAAAGTTTAAGTAAAAATTACTGTTATTAATATTTTCATAGTATCTTGTATATTTTTAGGTGCCAAAATTACTTTTCTAGACACACCCGGTCATGCTGCATTTAGTTCTATGAGGGCCAGGGGTGCTAATTTGACTGATCTTGTAGTATTAGTAGTAGCAGCTGATGATGGTGTCATGGAACAAACTGTAGAATCGGTGAAAATGGCAAGAAGTGCTAGAGGTATAAAGAAAGTTTTAATCTTTTAGGTTATCTGTGTATTAAAATCATTGGGTGACCCAGTCAAAAGTACATGTTTTATAAGCGTTCTGTGCCAAAATTGGAAAAAACTTGTTACATAATGGGCTAAAATAGAACAGCAAGCCCAATGTCTATTTAACCCTTTGGGGCCGAAATTATTTTTTTTTTCTTTCTGGGTCATAAAAAAATGTTTTCTGAGACTTCAGAACGTGTCCTATATTTTAGGAGACCAGGTGCAAGGCATATGTAACATAAAGTAAAATACAAAACTTTAATTTATATTTAAAAAATTATAAGCCTAATTGGTATGCAAAAGAGCAATACCAGTTTTTTGTCATTTAGACATAGTATCCTGAGTAATATTTTCGCCGAACGAAAAAATATTTTTACCTGGCACAAAAAAAACAAAAAACATTTGCCTTGTGTCCTTACCGCTCGACCACAAACTTTGGGGTAAAATTTCTAGGTTTTGTTAATACTAAGATCGTTAAACTAAACTGCTGGACAATTGCTTTCGAGCAAGAAAAATGTCGCCTAAATTTAACAGTTAATATTTTCTGAACCAGATATGATATCGACCTACGGTTTTGAGTGGTTGATAGATTCATCCCTTGGGAAACAACTGCCAATGTTGGATTTTCTTTAACTGTCAGAAAATTTTATATACAGGGTGGTAAAGAAGACGATGATTTTTGCTCCAATTTTAATGGCGTGTAACTTTCACAATAATATTTTAAAATTTTATTACTCTACGTCAATTAAATCACTGGTTCATAGCAAAGAAAGTAATTTGTCAAATTTATGATATCTGCAATATTTTAAGAAATACCGATTTTTTTGGAAAACCTTTCTTTATTTACACTTATTAGTAGCTAGATCTCACTGTGCGTTGTATTGTGCAAACTTTGCGAGGGATTATTATACCTTATGAAAAGTTTGATTATGTTCAGTATCTAACAATAGTTGTACCTAAATGTTAGGATGTACAGTGGCGTACTTATAAACACCTATATTTTTATGGTTTATGAGTATCTCACAATTTTTCACGATTGTTTTATATTGGAAAGTACTCGCCCCTAGATTAGGTGAATTTTTTCTTATTTGTCATTTTTTCATATCGCACTACAGGTATAAGTCAAAGTCAAAAAATCCTTTATTGTTTAAAGAATAATAAAATTCTTGTTAACAAAGGTCAAAAATAAAAATGAGTAACTTTAAAGTACATCCATATACATGCCTATACACTTAATATTAAAATAATACACACAGATTATCGTATCACTGATAGATCATCAAAAAATTCATCCAAAGTATAGTAAGCTTTTTCCGTTAAGAAACGCTTAGTTAATTTCTTAAACTTTTCAAAATGTTGTTGCCTTCTTAAAGCGAGCGGAAGATGATTAAATATTTTCTTACCACCATATATAAAAGATTTTCTAATTTGTTCAGAATGAGGTATAGGTAAGCTTAAAAAAAAAGATTGACGCGTATTATAATAAGAAGGCAATTATATACATATATTATACAGTGTGTTTACAAAATTTTAACAAAGATAATTTTTTTAATTTAATTTTTGGAAAAAATGTATTTATTAATTTCTAACTTTCTAACACTATGCTCATAAACCATAGACATATAGGTGTTTATAAGTACGCCACTGCACATCATAACATTTAGTTACAACTATTGTTACTGAACATAATCAAGCTTTTCATAAGGTATAATAAGGTTTTTCCAAAAAAATCGGTATTTTTTAAAATATAGCAGATATCAAAAATTTTACAAATTACTTTCTTTGCTATGAACCAGTGATTAAATTGACGTAATGTGATAAAATTTAACAATATTATTATAAAAGTTACACGCCATTAAAATTTAAGTAATAATCATCGTTTTCTTTAACACCCTGTTTATAAAATTTTCTGACAGTTAAAGAAAATCCAACATTGACAACTGTTTCCCAAGGGATGAATCTATCAACCACTCAAAACCGCAGGTCGATATCATATCTGGTTCAGAAAATATTAACTGTTAAATTTAGGCGACATTTTTCTTGCTCGAAAGCAATTGTCCAGCAGTTTACTTGAATTAACTTTCAGAAAACTGTTTTACAAGTAATAATGATTACTTGCTGCGTGCCATATTCGTTCTCATCTGCAAAATGTTATTTTCGGGCTTAAATGGGTTAATTTCTTGCACACTTCAAGCTGCTGTGCAATTTTATGACAGTATACAGTATATTTAATAAAAAATACTTCAAATAAAGTCACAATATACAAGAAGTTTACTTTAAATAATGCAAGCTGAAAACATTCTACTTGTCTGACAGCTGATCGTTAAAAATTAATTAACGAACTGAAGGCCACCAAAGGTTTGGTTACCATCAAATCGCAAAATTATGGTGAGGCGCGAGGTTATCACGTTGACAATCTTGGCAAACAAAAGTTTTTTTTTTGCCATAAGGATGACAGTACTACTTTTATAATATTAACTTGTAGTTTATTAAAATAATGTTAAAAGTACAATAAAATGTTGCATAAATATTTTCCTACGACCACCTATGAAAATGAGAAAAAAGCACGGTTAATTTTCCTAAAAAGCGCCGTATATCACGCGTGTTGAAAACAAATATTTCAATACAAGGCACACTAATTTAAACATATGGTGCCAATTTGACAGACCACCCCTATTTATTAAAACTAACAAATTTTAGAAAGCAGTAATTGTAAAATGTTTAACTTATTTATCATGTATTTGTCGAGTGATTCAAAATTAGAGTGTGAAAATACGCCATCTGAAATTATAAAAAATGTTAATAATATACTGGAAAATCTATTACCAGAAAAGATAAATCGCGCTGAAGAGAGTGTCATGTATTAAACAACAAATTTTTATCGGTAGCGATAGCGTAAAGAATAGAGCTCTAGCCAACAGATCACAAGCTCACAGGTTCAAATCTCATCAGGAGTATTTAACTTTTTTTCTATAAAAACATTAAATAATTAATAGAATTATATTGAATTGAAATCTTGCTTGTTGGGTGGATACTTTAAATTTATGTTTAATGCATTTTTCCTTGATTAAATTCAAAATTTTTCATTCTGAATAATCTAGAAGTCAATCCAGGATTAGTTCTTCCTATGATATATAATATGAAAGAATAAAAAAGTTAAACTACAAATAAAGGAAAAACCTATTGACAAACTATGAAAATAGATATTAAGTGGAACATAATCCTAAGTATGCTAATTTAAACACTGGTGTTGATATTTTTTTTTCAACACTATTGTTGAAATATTTTTTTCACAAATCAAAGGCTTTTTTAATAATTCCTTGTGTGTATAAATAACCCCATTTAAAACCACAATACTACAATTGGGTATTTTGGAACTTTCAATTGCGCCACGAAAATTGATATTCTAGTTAGATATCAGAAAAAAAAACCTTTTTTAATACAATTATGCTCAAAAAATTAGTATTTTTAACCGATTTTTTGAAAACCGGAAAAAGTAACGAAATTTTGATCACAAAACGCAATGGGGAATGCGTAACTAACCCTAACTCGTTACCGCTTTGTTTTAGTTCCCTTACTCGTAGCAATAAATAAGATCGACTCCCCAAAAGCAGATATAGAGCGTACAGAGAGGATGCTTATCGAGATTGGACTACAAGTAGAGAAGTTAGGGGGTGACGTACAAGCGGTCCCAATCTCGGCATTGAAAAAACAAAACTTACACCAGCTTACGGAAGCCCTGATTTTGCAAGCTGAGCTACTGGATATTGGTGGTGATCCTACGGGTCCCGTCGAAGCTGTTGTAGTGGAAAGTAATGTTCATGCTCATAGGGGCAAGCTGAGTACTGTCGTTGTGCAAAGAGGTATGTATATTCAGCATTTGTGGTAGAAGGTGGTGTATTTTTAATTGTTTCCGTGTAAAGTTTTTTGGTAGTATTTTTTTACTAAAAATAAATAAATACTCCTTTATCAGCTTCTACCGAGGTAGGAATAGAATGCCCACAGTTTACAAGATAAATGATGTGTATCTATCCTATTCGAGCACTGTCAAAGGTCTAGGTGTGTATTTTGATGAACGACTGACATTTGTAGAACATGTTTCTAAACTTAGTTTAAAGGGAATGAGAATGCTAGGGTGTGTTTGGAGAAATTGTTCCCAATTCTCGATTGATGTAATAAAGTTATTATTCTGTTCACTTGTGAGATCGAACCTGGAGTACGCTACTGTTATTTGGTCTTTATCTTACCAAGCACACCCAGGCAGCAGTCTTCTCCAAAAAGGTTAACATTGCAGAACCGGATATAGTCATGGCAGGACACGCAATTCCCCTGGCACCGTCTATTAATTTGCTGGGGATCAATCTGGGAGGTAATATGTCTTGGCATGATCACGTTGCCGCAATTGCCAAGGCAGCTGCACAGAAACTTGGTGTACTTTTCCGCACCAAAAGGTTGTACACACCTCATCAACTTTTGACACTCTACAAAGCCCAGATTCGACCATCATTAGAATATTGCTCTCATGTCTGGAGCTCTGCACCCAAGCACACCCTTCGGTTACTGGATTCCATTCAAAGGAGAGCCGTTCGTCTGATCGGCGACCCCGAGCTGACCAAGACCCTCGATAGCCTGGAGCATCGAAGACAGGTTGGTGATTTGGCTCTCTTTTACAGATATTTCCATGGCAGGTGTTCGACTGACATTGCCCACTTGATTCCACCTAGAGCAATGCAAAACAGAAATACACGGCGAACCACTGCCGCCCATCCATATGTTGTTCAGCTTAGTACTCCTCGAACTTCATTGTTCAAGAATTCTTTCATCTGGAGAACGTCATCTTTGTGGAATGATCTTCCTGAGGTCGTGTATCCCAATGAATACAATCTTCAACGTTTCAAGACCAACGTTAATCGCTTTTTTCGCACACGCACCGCTCCCAGAGCGCCTTAAAGGATTTTTCCTACAGTGCAGGTGTTTTATCAGTAAAAAAAAAAAAAAGTTCATAAAGATATGTTAGAAAGAGTCCAGTTCAAACTTCTAAGATTTGCTGCTTATAAATTGAATATCGATATGGAAGACTACCATAGGGCAGATATGTTGATTGCATTGAATATGGTCTTACTGCAAAACAGACGTCGGCGTCGTATGATTGATGTGTCTTTTATTTTTAAATTAATTACCGGATTATCAGATTGCTCTCGATTATTGTCTCAGATCCAACTAAATGTACCCAACCGACAATTACGTCACTCTGATATGTTCCATATTCCTTTTCACCCAACATATGGTCTAAACTCTCCGGTCGATAGAGCTCTTCGACTTGTCAACCGCTTAAGTGATCAAGGTTATGTAGATATTTTTAATTCTAGTCTTTCTGGCATTAAGAATAAAATTATAAATGCATTGCAACGGTGATTTTTTTTTGATCGTATTATTATTTTGGTATAACGTTATAGTATGTAGATTATTTTGTTTTTTTCACTATTTAAGTATAATATTGTGTAACAGTATATATATTTTGTAAAATGGGGGTTCCCGTCAATTTCATAAATAAATTTTTAAAAAATAAATAAAAATAAAAAGATGGGATGGATGTTACGGTTGCTAGTAAGTATTTTTTTCACACACTTGCACCGAAAATAAAAAATCGTTACTAACGATTGAGCTATAATTAGCAAAATCCATAGAATATAAAGTAAAACCAGCGAAAAATAATAATCAGTTATCCCACTGTCACCCTTGCGACTTAAAATCCATTCCATGGATGAAAAAGTGCGAGAATCGGCAACATGTGGCAAATGCAGTATAAATCTGACACCCCCGAGTGAAAGACTCGCGTCTATATCCCAACCTATTGCCGGCACACTGCGCATGTCAGGCGGATAGCGTGATGGCGGGGTATTTAAAATATAGGTAGAAATGGATTTAATTATTTTTTTACGTCACGGTATTGAGTCATAGTCGAGGTATTAAGTTTTCTTACAAGAACAGTTTGCCAGTTTGTTAATTTGTGACCTTGTGGGGCATAATTAAAATGGAGGGGCAGGTTAATAATCAATAAGTGTTTGTTCTGGTATTAATGCACTAAAAACAACAATAAGCCCTATGATGTCTTCTAACTATGACCCTCATAACAAAAAGTCGGAATTACAAAATCGTAGATTGTCAACACCGGTAACCACATCTTTGAATTCCTTAAAACGTAGAATGAGAAAAGAGAATAAAGTATTTGATTTAAAAATATAAATAGAATACCGTAATATTAAAAATTTAATTAATTAATCGCTATATCAATTATATTTTACATGTAATAATTGAACTCATTTCTACCTACGTATATTTCAAATATCCCACCATCACGCTATCCACCTGACATGTGCAGTTGGGTTATAGACGCGAGGCATTAAAGCTTAGACGAGGCTGTTTTACCTTGTCTAATCATTAAAGCCTTTAATTGCATGTTTGGTTGCCCAATTTGATAGCTTTTTTCGGCGGTAAGCCGTTGTGTTTCCTAATATACGAGAATACCTGTTATTATTACTTTCGGTCGTAGTCATTGTCTAATATGGATAGCCGGTGAAAGAGTAAATCAGTTTGTAAATAATAAATTTAAACAAAAACTTCCACTTAATTACGTCTTTTAGGTACACTTAAAAAAGGTGACATATTAGTAGCTGGAACTGCTATGGCTAAGGTCAGATCAATCAGAAATTCAGAAAATATGCAATTAGAACAAGTACCTCCTGGTCATCCAGCGGAGATAGATGGGTGGAAAGATTTACCAGCGGCAGGAGAATTTGTTTTGCAGGCTGAGAGCGAACAGGAGGCCAGGGAAGTTATCAGGGTAAGGAGTAGGAAAGACAGGAGATTAAGTAATTTTGTTTATACATTTTATTAAAGTAAACGATTACTTAAAAATGTTCATAATGTTTAAAAAAATGGAGGTTCTAAATTTACTGAATTGAATTTATAAAGTTAAATTTTGGTTTGATGTCTGAAAGAAACGTATCTTTATCGACAAAGATTACAAATTAATAGGGATAGACCGGTGGGATAAATACATAATAAATTATTATGTTTAAAAAAATTAGAATGAATGAATGAAAAAAAAAATACTATAACTTTTCGTTTTGATATTTATTTATAAAGTTAAAAATGCATTTAAAGTAACAATTTTAGGACCATTATTTTTTAATATCTATATAAATGATTTATTTAATGTAAATTGTGATGGAGAAATTCAGTTTAGCAGATGATATTGCAATTTTTTATACAGATACAAATGGGAACAACTTAAATAACAAAATAAAAAAAATTGGTTGCATAGAAATGTATTAATAATTAATTTTGATAAAACTAATTATCTTCCTTTTACTTTAAATTTAAATAACATACCAACAAATATGAATGGTATTAAAATAAATGATGACATTCAAATTTTGTAAGTTAATCAAGTAAAATATTTAGGAATAATCTTTGACAGTAAATTAAATTGAAATTTTCTCATAGAATATTTGATTAAAAAATTAAGAAGTTTGCTATTTTTAGAAACATTAAAAAAATTTTAAACGTAAAACATATGGAAATATTATATTATGCATTAGTTAAAACTCATTTAAATTATAGAATTTTAGATTGGGGAGGAATAAATAGAACTTTAGTTAAAATATTAAAAATATTACAGAAAAGGTTTCTAAAAATTATATTCTGAAACAAATAAAAATGAACATTAGACAACTTTACATTTATAACATCTTAATATACATATTTTAAAATAAAAATCTTATACAGTTTAAAAACCATAATCATAATCCACGTCATAAAAATGAAATACAATAAAACCTAAAATAAATAAGTCCATAGGACAACAAAATTTCAAATATTTATGTTTTTATTTAAACTATTATTTACCAACAAAAATTAAAAAATATATTTCATTAAAAAAATATAAAGTCGAAACAAAAGTAGGTATGGATATTGGAAACAACTTTAAAAACATTTTTGGAAATGTTTTAATTAATATTGTTATGAATAATATATTTTTCAAAATTTTATTATCATTACATATACTTAAAAGTTTTTTATTTGCAATTTAACTTTTATTATAACAAAAATTTTAATATTCCTATATATTTATAATTTAAAATACTAAGATTTGCCCCTAACAAGCACGTCTTCGGGGGATCAAAGTAAAAGTCTATTGAGGAAGATAAATAAACACATTTATTATATTATAAATATTGGAAATAAACCTATTATTATTATTTAACGCAATTCAAAGATGATTTAAATCGGTATTTTATAAATGACTTATTGAACTTAATTAATTAAATAGGTCAATTAAAACAAAAAAAAAATTAAAATTATTTAAAAAATGTTTTTATAACGCAACAGAACAAATAAGGATGTTTCAAAAGATTTCAATACAAAGAAATTGAAAATATTTATTGTTAAAATGTATCATAATATAGCAATATACTATAAGTCTTATTACTACTCATAGGGTAGGGGGCTAAGAGAAACTTGGTCCCGTTTGAATCGAGATTAATATCCCTAGATCAATTGGTGTTTTTAATTCCTTTTCTATATAGCACGAGTTTGTTTTAGAAGTCAACTATTGGATGTTCTGGATTATTACTTGGCCGATCTTTTTTTTTGTGTGTAGTTCTTACACACATAATCTTATATGCAGGATTTTTACACGGAACTTAACCCTCCTCAAATATAAGTATCTAGTTGTGCTACAGTTACTACTACTACAATTACAAATATAACTTAAACCACTTCAATGATATACATCTAAAGCCATTAACACCCGGTTCTACAATTACGGCTTCAGGCTTAGTTCAACGTTGAACCAAGCTTAAAAAGAAAAGTTTGGTCCAACGCTGGACTAAGCTTAAGCCGTAATTGTACAACCGGGCCTAAAAGCTTTGGAAACACAAAATATTGTCGCAGCAAGATGAAATGACTGACATATATTTTAATTAGTTTAGGAAGTCTGAATTGGAGAAGAAAAGATTAGAAGACGATTTTAAAGTTATTCAACAAAAACAAGAATCCCATGACAAAGAATATCAGGAAAAATTAGTTCTTAAGAGGAGGATGGGAAGATATAAAGTCAAGAAAGAAGGACCAAGAAAATCAGAAATAGCGGAAGGTAGGGAATGTTTTGTCAGTATGGTGGCTAACACAATAATCGCATAATGTAATTGAAAAATGGTTTTAATGCATTTAAATATCTTCTAATTCATTCACTATAATAATGCCCGCAAAGATGTATAGTATGCCGTGGAACACAAAAACATTTCTGCTTTTATTAGACGAAAATGTCAGATGGTAGTAAATAATAATTACGAAGATCGCAATTAAGATTTTTATTCCGATGTTTCGTTCTTTCACGACCATAATTAACTTTGTTTTTTTTTTAAAGTGATGATGAGTTTTTGAGTTTTGAGTTACGAATAAATATATTTTCAAGGTACAAGAAAAATATTAAAATAAATATAAAAATGATCAAAAAACAATCAAAAAAACGATGACGTCGGAAGTCAATGGACAATGGAAATCTGCAACTCTTCCTTACAGTTTTTCTCTGTCTAGCACGTTTTATTATTATAATAAATAAAGATGGGTAGTTATAAATCACGTTGTGGCTTAATCTTTGAACAATGACGTACGAGTAAAGAACCACTGTGAATACTGTATATTTTTTGATGTATCATTGCTGTTTGCTAATAGAAAAATGTTACCTCCTATTTTTATAACAAAATATGTTTTTCTTAGATAACGGTCCTCCTTCTCTAAATATAATAATACGAGCTGACGTTGATGGAACCTTGGAAGCCATTTTGGAAACATTGGATACTTATGAATCGGAAGAGTGTCGATTAGACATTGTCAACTACGGCGTAGGTGCTATTACACAAACTGACGTTGAACTGGCAAAATTATTTAATGGTATCATTTACGCATTCAATGTTGATCTTCCTAGGAATATACAGCCGTTAGTTGATGAGTGCAATGTTAAAGTTAAGCATCATAATGTTATTTACAAGTTAATAGATGATTTTAAAGAAGAAGTTAATAATAGGTAAGTAACAAAAATATTTTTAATGTACCTAGTGTATTTTTGAAACCGTCAAATTCTGACAAAGTCGCGTATTTTGGGGCTTAATAATTTGGTGAAAGAAAATTGTAAATATTCCAAATAACTTCGGAGACATCCGAAAAAAAAACGATCCAGTTTCGGTTTTTCAATTTCGACGTTCCTTAGATACAAAGTTTAAGTCAATTTTTTTTAAATACGGACCTGAAATTTTAAATACATTTTTCGGGACTTCTAGGCTTTAGAAATCTAATACAATTTAAAGGTTTTTAAAATTCTAAAGTTTGGTTATGTGTCAACATATTTCTTAACTATTACGGCCCTGGCAAATATTTTTAGGATTACTTAAATTTTAAAATTACATTACAGGAAGCTATGTTATTTAGGCCGTTTATTAGTTCAATAGAATTTACCGTAACAATACTCTAGAAAGTAATTCTATTTTTTATTACTATTTTTATTTATTTTATTAATATAACGGTAATACCTTAATTCCTATGGTTTTTGCCTTTGACCTCGAAATACTGTAAAATGGAAAAAAATTAACGCTCCCGTGTAAAAAAAAAGGTAACTGGAACGCTTACCGGTCTTCCACTTTTTGGTCGATCTTTGATACCTCCAGCTTCATGTAAGCGTTGCAATGTTTTGAAAACGGTTGATTTAGAGATAGGATTTTGGTCTAGATACGATTCATTAAAAATATTTACCACTTCGGTAAAATTCCGTATTCAATACGCTCGGTGTCACTTAAATGGACGAGAAAATTAAGGAATTTTATACATTATTAGCAAATTATATTAAACAGTCGATATCTCGAAAACGGTTAAGTTTGTATGTGGTGTGCTTAACAATTTTTTTAGAAATTTTCAAATAATAATAGTTCTTCCGTGCATTTTGACTGTATACTTAATTTTTTTGTAGTAGAATACATTTTTAGTTAAAAAATGAGTTTTTTTACCTTTGTATTTCCACTAGGTTTGCAGATTTTTATTGCCACTTTTTAATGTTTAAAAGAACTACTACTAGGTATTAATAAATTCTAAACTCAAGGACGCTCCATGGTTACTGGCATTCGACCGTGGCGGCCGGGTTCGATCCCCGCAGTGGGCATACGCTTAATAAGAAAAGCATGCCCGTGATTTAAGTGGTTACAAAAATGCAGTTTGGTATTAGTGAATCCTAATATCGGGACCTAGAGAGAGGGGCGCCGAGGACCTCTGGGGGAGTAAAAAGGAGGAACTAGTACATACACAGGGTTCGGATTCCAGGCTAAGCTGTAGGTCCCGTCTGGTTGACATTATCCAGACGATAGGAGATACAATAGGCCTTATAGGCCTAAATATACTGGCTCTTCCATCAACCTGCATTAACAAAAAAAAAAACTCAAGGAATCTGCAAGTGAAATTAGAATATCTGTCAGATTCCCAAACTCACATAACTCGGAAAAATAGCCTAATAAGTAACAATTTCCGGGAACTAGCAGCGCGAAGTATGTAGTGCATAGTCTGTCAGACTTTGTGTCATGGTACATAAAAGCGACCCTGTCTAATTATGACGCATAACTTTGTCCATCGGACCATCGAATATCCCTACTGACTGCAACAGTTTTGCGCTATGTGGTCTCCATATAACCAATATGTAAACTTGCGTAAAATGTTCATACAAGTTTGCTTGTCAATTGTTCTATTACATGTGTGGCGCCCATTATATGAAATTGCAAATTATTATTCAATACGTTTTTGAGCCACGCAGCCTCAAGGAGGAGTCGTCATTGGTTCTAAGAACAATAGTAGATTGTATACCTAGTAGGAAAAGCTGAACATTCCCGGACGACTGTAAAGATTGTATGTCGAGACGCAAGCCGAGACTGACAATACACGGAGTCCGGGAATGTGGCTTTTTCTACGAGGTATACATACTATTTTTCCGTAAATCGAAAATTATTAAAATGACATAACTTATTACAGTCAACTTGTTAAAATTTTCAAATAATTATTAACTTTGTTCACATATAAAGGATGCCATTAAATATTTGTGTTGTAACTATGGAAACACAGTAATATTGAATTGTCCAGCTTAATACATTTTAGTTTACAAGTAGCCGTACAGAAATAATATTTCCTTACAGTACAATAATAAATATTTCCTAACAGTTATTTTCCGTTGCCTAGTACGGACTAAGTGTAAGGAAATATTGACTTTTTCTTTCAGAAATATTATCAAAAATGTCAATATTTCCGATCGATTTTTGGAAAAATATGTTATTTAATAGAGGTGGGAAATACTGTTAGAGTTATGGAACGTTTCATTTCATGCCGCGACTAAATAACCGTTACTTGGGAACGAACTAGGGTGTAAGGTTTGCAAAACAAAAATAAATCATTTGCCAAAATAAAAAAATAATCTCTCATTCCTATTAAATCAAACGGTCCCACGACATATACATAGGCGCGAACGGCAACAGTTCTTTCTGCAAAATATACCTTCAACCACAAAATACCATCAACCACGAGACTGTTACTGTTCTCCCAGATACCGTTTGCCGTTTCTCGTTCCACAACGAACGACCAAAGAGGCCGGCCGCTGACGCTTTCTCTCGGTTCGCATCGCACCGTGTAGCGACGAAATCTTAAAAGTTCCAGGGTATCTGCTGGCTTTTATGAGGTAGAGCGCGACCCAGCAGAAATATTTAAATTAGTACATGAAGATAAAGCTTCGACATTGCAATGGATTCAATCGTTAAAAACTATTGTGTTCGACCTTTCTTGGTGTAAGGTCGAGCGCTTTTTTTTCAAAAATTAAACAAATTATCGACAAATTCAAATACAAAAATTAAATAAATAATTTTTTTATAGTAATGCAAAGATGGGTTGCTATTTGAAAAAATCGAAGAATTCCGCTTTATTTTTTTTTAAAGCCAGGGGTGCAACTATGTTCATCTTCCAGGGCGATGTCAATTCGTATTTATCGCCGAACGCACTATGTTCATAAAAATACTCGCTTCTAAGCTATATTTTAAGCGCCACCTATGTCGAATTCTTTCGACAACACCATAGGTATCGATTTCAAGTCGCTCAGGTGAGTGCGATAAAGATATAATTTGAACCGATCACTCACTTGTTTAACCTTTAACCCAACTTTTAAACAATTTATTTTAACGCCTAAAACTAATATATTTCAGGTTATAACAAAACAAAATGTAATTGCGCCCCTGATTGCAACTAAAATAATCCTGAGACATTTTTCTCGGTTAAATTGGAAGTGGTCTTGAAGGTTTGATTTGGTCGAAAAATGGCAGTTTACACACTTATTAACTCCTAAAATTTTAGTTTAAGAATAACGGAAGGGAGGCACCATTATGTGTCACCCGGTATATTACTTTTTTATATTTTAACATATACTCAACAGCAAAATAATTCACAAAAACACTTCTACAATACATTGGTTGGTTGGTTTAAGACGGAGCTCGGGCGTTCGGCCCCACATTGGATTCCTCCGAAGATTCTGAATCTTCTTCGGGTCAGTGCTTCGCAGTTATATACATAAAACACTTCTACAATACATTATAACTTATAACTATATACAGGGTCCTGCACCCCACATCCCGTCATCTATAGCTTACTTATTAATTAGGTTTAAGGATTTTGATATTATTAACTGATTAAACCTGTATCCTAGAGCGCATTTCAGGAAAATATTTTTCTTTATACAGAGTGTTCCAAAAAGGTGTGACGTCATAAGAATCTATTTTTTTAGATTACATGCCATAAATATTCTTACTTATTTGGATGCCTCTTATGGTTGCCTACATACCCCCAAAATTTTAATGAAATCGGTTTAGTATTATAGGCGAAATAAAATAAACACTAAAAAAATCAGTTTTGCACCACTGGTTTTAAAAATTATTAAAAAATAAAATTAATGCCTCGTTATTAAAATTATACAAAAATACTTAATAAATAAGGTCACACCGTCTCGTTAACTAAGTTTGATTAATACGAATTGTACAGGGTGTCCAAAGTTTAGTGTCAAACTTTGCAAACTTTAAATCAATTTATTTTTCTTATTTTAAATTGAAACCCCTGTTATTATTATGTCTTATTTGCAGAAAACTTATTTTATCAAGTATTCCAACAGTCATTACTGTGAAAATATCAAAGGTGGCTTTGAAAACAATTTATTGGTATTAACGTTTACTAAAGTGACAAAAAAGAATTCTTTTTGCATGCTCCCAATATGAAAATCATATCTACGCGCTCTTCTTGGTTGTATTCCATCACAAAAAATAATAAAGCTTAAATAATTATTAATAATCTAACAATATTTGAAACTATATAATAACTAAAGTCAAAATGGGTTTTTGTCACTTTGTTTAATACCAATAAAATAATAATAATAATAGAGCTTGTTATATATCATTAAATTAAAACTATGCTGTATGTTGTCTCCTATAATGGCTTGTTGTTGGATATTTTAATTAAATAAATAAATAAATTGTTTTGCAAAGTCACCTTCGATATTTATTTATAATAATGACTAGTTGATAAAATGGGGTTTATGGAAATAAGTCTTGATGCGTTAGAAATTGCGATGGGGTTGTAATTAGAACAAATGTTTGATTTTTAATTTTGCATCGAATGACATAATAATATACAGGGGTTCCAATTTGAAATAAGAAAAATAAATTGCTTTAAAGTTTGCAAAGTTTGACACTAAACTTTGGATACCCTGTACAATTCGTATTAATCAAACTTGGTTAACGAGACTATTCGACTTTATTTATTAAGTACCTTTGTAAAATTTTATTAACAAGGCATCATTTTTATTTTTTTCGCCTTTAATACTGAACCAATGTCATTAAAATTTTAGGGGTATGAAGCCAACTATAAGAGGCATCCAAATAAGTAAGCATATTTATGGCATGTAATCTAAAAAAATAGATCCTTATCACACTTTTTTGGAACAACCTGTATAAAAAAAAATATTTTCCTGAAATGCGCCCTAGGGTACAGGTAAAATCAGTTATAATATCAAAATCCTAACTTAATTAATAAGTGAGCTATGGATGACGGGAAGTGAGGTGCAGGACCCTGTATGAGTGTATAAATAAAATAGACCCAAAGTCACGGTCTCATTAAATCTCGCTGCCCGCCGTGACTTAAATCAGAGATTTAATGAGACCGTAACTTTGTGTTTATTTTATTTATATTTAAATCGTCTCTTAGAGAAAATGGACAGCTTCTTCGAATTATAAATATATATTTACTGGTAGTTGTCACGAAATTTAAAAAATAATGCGTTTTTAAGAAATGAACTAAAATTGTATTTTACACATAAGATTTTATTAAAAACATGCATTACATCCACACTTCCTAATCATTTTAAATTGTGAGATATAACTTTTTACAATGATTTATCATATTCTTTTAAAACGGCTTGACCATTTTGGGTCTGTTGCGAGAATTGATATCAGCTAGTTGATTAACATGGGCTTTTGTGCTTTGTAATTCCTTTTCCATAGTGCCTATAGTTTCTTGCAGCTTAAATCGTTTTTCATTCGTCACCATCAGGTTTGCTTCTAATTCACGGACTTCTTTTTCCAGCTTGGCAATTTGTCGCTCTCGAAGATCGATCTTCTCTTGCAATTCTTTGATTAAGCGGTCCTTCATTTTGCCCTCTTTGGTCACCTCGGCCAAGACGGTCCTCATTTCTTGTGAATATCTAGTAAGACTTTCTTTTTCCAAAACTAATTCGTCACGTGATGCCTTCAGTACACCGGCCATATTTTCTCTGTATCTAAGTAGGTTTTCCATTTCGCTCATCTGTTGGGTCTGCTTTTCGATCACGTTGGCATAGTGCTCTAGTTTTTGCTCACTTTCTATGGATTTTTTCATTAGTTCGTTTAGTTTATGGCGACCTTCTTCGACCATTTTTTGCAATTCATCAGTGGGGCAGTTGTAATTTTGTTCTTCCAATGCTTCTTGTCGAACTTTTAGCTGTCTTATCTCCGATCGAAGATTTGCAACTTCCGTCGATTTTTCCCTCAATTTATTTTCACTTTCTTCCAATAAAAGTTGGTATCTAGTAATACATTCCTGTTGTTTGCTTAGTTGTTTCTCTGTTTCAGTCGGTTCGTGTGTTAGAGCTTCCACCTGTTGTCTCCTCTCTTCAAACTGTACTACTTTTTCTTTTTCCAACTTTCGAACTTTATCTTCAAGTTCTCTTATTCTGAGATCTTTAGCGATATCTTGAATGTAGTTCTCAGCTTCGGGATTATTCGTATCCCTACTGGATTTACCCCAGTCAATACTACAGCTTACTTTATTCATATTTTCTTTACATTCAACACCCATTCTACAAATATAACCTTCAAATTCAGCGCATTTTTCAAGAGCTTCATTTCTTTGGATTTCCGTTTGTTCTAGTTCCGCTTTGGTTCCATTCAGCTCACTCCTTAATGATTCAATAGTATTACGCAATTCTTCTTCAGTAGTAAGCTTGCTATCTTCAATAGACTGCAGTGTTGATTCATATTGCGTTTTATCTGTTGACAACTTTTGAAGAGCATTTTCATGATGTCTGATAACTTTATTTAATTCTTCTTTTTCCTTAGACCACTGGGCTTCTTTGTGTTTTATTTGATCTTGAAGGAGTCTTACTTTCTTTTGAAAATCGATATTTGCACTATCTGTATTTTTCTTGTCATTTTCAAGCTCGGTGATTTTTGATCTCATAGATTTAAGGTTTTGAGCATTGGTGCTATTTCGACCTTTAAAGTCAACAGTTGCTTTTCTTTCACCTTCCAAGTCCTGCTCAAGTTTTTTGATTTGATCCCTTAATGTATGAATGATTCCATTAAGCTCTGAAACCGATTTGTCATAGGCAGCTCTACGATCTTCCATTTTTCTTTGTAGATCATGTACGACATGAGTTGACTCATTCGCCAATTTTTCTTGTTCCCTAAGTTTGGTTTCTAGCTCACCTACTTTGCCCTCGGTATTAAATGTTCGACTATTCAGAAGTTTCTGCCAATCGGACATGAGCTGATTAATTTTAACCTGATGCTCCACTATGATGCCCTCTAATGACTGTTGAAGTTGTAGTCCTTCGTGTTTCAAAGATTCGATTCTTCCTGAAACCTCAGTTATATCAACTTCTGATCTTATCACGCTTTCCAAAAGGTCAACAATAAGTCCCCTTCTGCCAAGTAAGTTTTTGCAAACATCCATCAGGGTTTTTGGAATTTCTTCGATGGAACTTTTCATTCCTTGTATGATATCTATCGATACTTGTTCCCCGGCTCCATAGGAATTTGCTGATTTCTTCTGGTCATCTAAAGGAACTATTTTAATGTCTTCAAGTTTTACAGATTTGCCCATTTCTTCAAGTCTTTTTTTGATCTGGACCAGGTTCTGATAAAGATCCACAACAGGTTTTTGTTTTTCTAGGAGTTCTTTTCTCATCTGAACATAACGTTTGTTCTTATTAATAAACTGTATTTCCAAAGTATGTTTATTAGCAACTGTGCCTGTACGACTTATCGAAACCGAGCTTGTCTTGCTATTGGACCTGGTATTTTTTAACAATGATGGTATTTTAATTGGACCGGATGTTTTTACTGGCAGAGGAATACTCGATAAGGAGGGCAGAGGTCGACTTACCGGTGACTTAGGGGGAGTTCTAGCCGATTGCGGACGACGCCCATGTTGAAGTCTGGGGCTGGAGGTACTAAATACCTCGCTGGAAGATGCATTACTATACGCGGATCTAGGACTACTTCGAGGTGGATCAGCATTTAAATGAAAATCGGCATCTAATTTTTCAAGTTCGGTGGAATCCATATTGACGCCACTGGTTGAACCGAAATCTCCTGGAGTATGATCAGACTGGAATGAAGTCATGCCTTGTGTAATTAAACAATTATGTCTTTTACATTATCCAATATATGTGAATACTCACAATTAAATTTAATTTGCTATGAAAAAATGGTTGACAAAAGTTTGACACAAAGGAATAAAATGTGTCAAGTGATGACAGAGGACTGACATTAATGATTAATTTACCATTCTTCTTTTACAGGTTTTCTGAGGGTAACAATAAAAATGGTAAGGTATATTTGTAATTTTATCAGGTATTATACTGGGTGATTTGGAGAGGTTGTTGAAATTCTCGAGAAGTGTCGAAGGATCAGTGAAAAATATATAGCAGAGGCGGATTCAGTTGCAGTGGTGAGTTGCACCAAGTAAAAAGGCGAATATTTTTCCGGGCCATGCCCAGAGTTCGTTAACCAACTACCATCTAATTTCTTAAGAGCGAACAATAGTCTGTGAGTCATCACAAATAAACCGTGCATTTCCACCACATCGCGCGTGTTGTACCTGTGTCGGGCGAGGGCAATAAAACCTATATTTTTATATACCAAATATTAAAAAACCAATTTCACGAGAATTAAGTGGTGCGGCGTCAGTGGAGTTTTTGAAGATAATATCGGGGCACCGTTTGTAATTTTAATGAAAGCCGCAATATTTCGATTTTTATATTCTGCATGGCGCATGATATAATTTGAACCTATATAATTGAAACTTTAAAATAAACTTTCAATTTTTTTTAACAAAAAATAAAGTATCGTCCGCCAAACTAGGGGTTCGAACCCCTTAGTAAAATTTTGATGTTAAATTTTCAATAAGGCAAGCCAGGAAATGATGCCGCGTTTAACGCTGGTATGGAAGGCTCTTAAATTAAATTGGACTAAATAATCAAAAAGGATAAATGTCACTATTTACAATAAAATAAATAGTAATCAAGTAGAACCAAATTGCTGTCATTATGCATCCGAAACGTAACTTCTACAAAATGAAACTTTAGGAAGGAATATTTTAAAAACTGAGGGTTTTCAAGCAAAATGGGGTTCATATTCGTAATCTACGCCCCAAAATATATAGTTTCTAAAAAAATAATCAATTTTGTCGTGGTAAGCGTATAATAGATATTATACAGGGTGACAATTTAAAAACGAACAGCATTTAATATTGCCGCTACCAATGATAGTATGAAAATTTGGCGAAACACGTCAATTGATATATCGAGGGGGACATTTTTTAAGACATTTATTGTCGTGTTACTTTCAACCCCCTAACCCCCAGGGCCCCTACCCCTAAAATTGTAAATGGCAACCCCTATTTATTTTGCCATTTTTGTGTTCCTTATAAAATTCTACATAAACTGTATCATTTTTTTTTCAAAAAATGTAATTATTTTATTTTTTCTAGTGGCGATATCGAAGACGAAATGTAGAAATACATTCCAAATTCCTTTATTTATTTACATTTCGTCTTCGATATCGCCACTAGAAAAAATAAAATAATTACATTTTTTGAAAAAAAAACATGATACAGTTTATGTAGAATTTTATAAGGAACACAAAAATGGCAAAATAAATAGGGGTTGCCATTTAAAATTTTAGGGGTAGGTGCCCTGGGGGTTAGGGGGTTGAAAGTAACACGACAACAAATGTCTTAAAAAATGTCCCCCTCGATATATCAATTGACGTGTTTCGCCAAATTTTCATACTATCATTGGTAGAGGCAATATTAAATGCTGTTCGTTTTCAAATTGTCACTCTGTATATTTATCATATACATTCCGTAATTAATGCCGTGCCCAAATTATTTTGTCTGGCACGCATGCCATTGGTTCGCCATCCTTGGTATAGGTGAACGGATCAAACATAGCATTTTATCATCATATATCTGAGGCTAAAGTTCAAGGTTGTTGTCTATAAGGAATTTTCAAAGTCTTAGAATGGTTTTTGTTCTAGCCTGTAGAAATGGATTTAATTATTTTTTTACGTCACGGTGCTGAGTCATAGTCTTGGTATTAAGTTTTCTTACAAGAACAGTTTGCCGGTTTGTTAATTTGTGGCCTTGTGAGGTATAATTAAAATGGAGGGACAGCTTATTAATCAGTAAATTTTGTTATGTCTGCGGCTGTCACAAAATATCTAATATTTTGTGTCGGCTGTCAAGCACCTCTAAAGTTAAAACCTAACCGTAATTTTTTAAATTGTAGAACAGTTTATATGTGCACAGAGTGTGGGATAAAATGTAGTACAAAAACAAATATTAATATTCACATGAAAAAAACAAACAAAGTCTTTAAACGATCACCTTTAAAGACCATTACAAGTCATGCATTTCTGGTATAAAAACAAAAATAGGCCCTATGATTTCTTCTAACTATGACCCTTATAACAAAAAGTCGGAATTACAAAATCGTAGACTGTCAACACCGGTAATCACATCTTTGAATTCCTTGAAACGTAAAAGAAAAAAGAGAATAAAGTGTCAGATTTAAAAATATAAATAGAATACCGTAATGTTAAAAATTTAATTAATTAATCGCTATATTAATCATATTTTATGTAATAATTGAACTCATTTCTACCTATGTAAATTTTAAATATCCCGGCATCACGCTATCCGCCTGACATGCGCAGTATGCCTGCCATTAGGTTGGGATATAGACGCGAGTATAAAAAGTTGGTTGCCGCTTTGAACAGATACAAGGAAAGATATTATCTGTTTTTATTTAAAGTATTTTATTGGCCAACTATAATAACTTTGGCCATCGACCTTAGGTCCTTTAGCTACAAGGAAAGATATTCTACATATATGTTATTTGCAATCGCAGGAGCTTTGGGCCCCAACATTGCATACCTGTAGACCTAATTTACGTATACAAGAAACCGGTAGTATCAAGAAACTATTGTATTATTTTTTTTATTTCAGGTTACCGCTTAAAGAAGTGGAAGAAGTGCATGGAACGGCTGAAATTTTGCAACAATATGAAATAAATCAAGGTAGAAAAAAAGTTCCTGTAGCAGGATGCAGATGTACCAATGGATTATTAAAAAAAGAAGCAATGTTTAGGTTGCAACGTAATGGACAAACAATTTTTGATGGTATGAGTAACATTTATTATTATATTGCGTTTATAATTTAATACGAGTCTAATAACAGTAGAAATAAGGTGTGTCTTGTTCAGGCCATGTTATCCTAAGTCCGTCAAGGATACGCGGCCAAATATAGGACATGGTTTAAGAACACCCGTGCACTGCCAACCAAGGTCGCGGCGACCAATACAGAAAATGCAGGGTATCTTCCTAGATAACTCCCCGACTGCCGCCGGGAAAAAAACGAGAATTTTAAAAAGCCGGAAAAAATCGGGGAATCGACGGGAAAATAAAGTTTAAGCTGGGAATTTTGAATAATTTTGAACTTAAAAATTTGAAGTAGGTACCTATTTATTCCTATAAACTGCATTCGAAAAAAGACAAGAATGGTTTATATTGCAACCTTAAAAAAGTCCAAGAGATTGATCTAGGCTAGGATATGAGACTAGAGCGGCTATCAAAAAATGCGTCGGAGTTAAAGATAAAGAAATGATGATCTTTCGCCAGGATTGTCGAAACTGCTTAATGTATACAGTTTCCAAACTTTTGGAAAAATGTCCGTTAACATATAAATTAACTGAAACTATAAGTTTCCTTAACCCCAATAAAACTGGCAGAGATCCAAAAAAATCCTTGCAACTGATGTCCAAAGCATTTGAAATTTTGTTAAATTCAAACAGATGCAATGCGACTAAATTGAAAGAAGCAGATAGAGCATTTAGAGACATTCTTACTGATCAGAAAGTCATTTTCTATAGGAGAACTTGCCGATTTATTATTCATAAAGAATCATTTCGTTTACTGAAGTGTGCATTCTATTCCTGTTATTTGTAACCATTCCTGTAACTACGGCTAGTGCCGAGCGATCATTTTCAAAATTAAAATTGATAAAAAAATCTATTTGTAAAAAGGTCTCGCTGGGATAAGAAAGGTTACGCAACTTAGCTACTCTATCCATTGAACATACCATGGCCCGAAATTTGATGATGTCATTAAAACTTTTTCTGAACAGAAAATCCGAAGAAAGGAATTTTAATAATGTAAGTTTTACTAAAAATAAAATTGTTATTTCAGTCCAATACGTTCTTTAAATTAAACTTTACTAGAAATTTGGCAAGAAATGTATACAATAATTATTAGCATTTGTACGTTCTTGGTAGTGATTTATTATAAAAACTATAACATTGGTTGAGCTTCTTAACATTGAGGGAGGGCCCCATCCGATGAATTTGCCCCGGGCCTCAACGGTGTAATTACGCCACTGTTTGATGCACTTTATTTATAACATGTTACATAAGGAATGTAATAAAATAATAGTAGCTTGTACAAGAATAGATATACAGGTCATGCAATGTAGCATGAGCCCTGAGATGCGCAGATGAAAGAAAAGGAGAGTCAGTGTACGACAGAGATAGCTAATACCGAATTTTGGTAACGTACAGTCCGCGTAGAAAATAAAAGTGGGATTTGATTGATAAAGCCGTAGTGACTGCTAATCGTGTTTACTAATTGGGCCCTGTTATGCAAAAATCAACCAACCAACAAAATAGTTAATTCCTTTTAATTATTTTTATAATAATTTAAATTATCGGAAATTTTTTCAATACTAAACTTAACTATTCAATATGTAAATTATATTGTAATTCTATTATTCTAACAGTAAAATTATTTTATATATTTTGACCATGCAAACTTAGATACATTGAGGGTTAGTTGCTTTTTGCATAATATGGCCTAATTATGTGTTTATTATGCTTTTATGGCTGCCCTTTCTCGAAACAATATACATATTTGCATCTATTCATATGTGTTTAAATTGTTGGTAATTCTCAGTAATGGGTTTTCCATATTTAATGAGCATTTATTACTTCGCATCCGTTTTTTTTATAATTTTATTATGGCCGACACAATTTTGGCTTTATATAATTAAAGATGTATGTACATAACATATTAAGAGTCTAAGTTTTAAAAGTACATGTATGACTATTATATAATATTTATCAGTTTCATCTGTCTAATTCTTCTATTCTGGACAGAGAACCCTCGCTTACATAATCATCAGAGTCTTTGCTTGAAATGCTGTCAGTGTCATTTAAATGTATTATTAGGTTTTCTACAACAATATCCACTTTTTCTGTTTTCACGCTTTTTGTTTGGTGTGGAAAAAGATTTAACTGCTCCGGATTCGATATTTTTGGCTTCTTGCTTAATTCGTTTAATTGCGCTTAGACTAATCTTTGTAGCGGCTGAAACACGTTCGTGAACCTTCCTGATATCAATTTCTGGTCTTCCTGTATCTGCCTCTTGTTGCATAAATTTTATTAAATTATAAACTATTTCACGGCTTTGACCGCTCAATACTCGGTTTAAGACTTTACTTTTAAAAGGCATTATTACAAATAAATATAGTAATAACTTTTTTTCCAATGAACGTCCTACTTTTCTGACAGTCTGTACAGAAGTGTGCGTTTCAAAGATCATCAGAATAATGAGCTCTCGGCTAGCTCCTCCCACCTGTTTACTGCGCACCCAAAAGTCAGAGCTCAAGCTATATTGCACGAGCTGTAATAAAGTAGTAGAGTTTAGTGTCCCGTATAAGTAAAAATAGAAAGTTTTAGCGGCAGGCGGACAAAGTAGTGTATCTATCTTTTGCATTAAAGTACACAGGGCCGCCAAAGGTAATGGGTTTCCTGGATCACAGGTACGATAGACAATGACAGGCTGTTTCGTCCTTTTAAGGACTCATCAGAAAGCCATAACTTGTAAGCAATTCAAAATACAGCGAAAATATGCTTTAAAGATATTTTTAAGAATAAATATATGATGAAAACCAAGTATCGCCATCAATGCAAAAGATAGCCATCAGACGCGAAAACATAGCACTAACAATAAAGTAAGTACGGTGGCCAACACATGCAGTATAGGAAACGTTTTTGCGCATCCCTACACTTTTATCTACGGGTTTGTAGATTCAAAAATATAAATCGCGCTGCAGTAGCCCACTGAAGTGGATATAATGTTCATGTCGCATATGGAATTAACGTAATCTGATCACGCCGCCGTACCGAGGTGAAAATAGCCGAATATCTGGCCAAAATTGCTAATAATAAAGTTGTTCAAACTGAGTTCATACCGGAAAAATAAAAAAGCCCTTTTTTAAAAATTGTTTATCAATTCTTTTGTAGGTCCAATATCGTCAATGAGACACCTTAAAAGCGAAGCAGATGTGATAAAAGCTGAAACCGAATGTGGTATACAGTTATCTGACACAGAAATATCATTCGAGAAAGGAGACGTTTTAATTTGTTATGAAAAGAAAATGGTACCGCAAACAACCGATTGGAATCCGGGATTTTAGTAGATAAGAACTAAATGATATAATAAGGACAAAATGTTACAATGTGTATTTGTAATATAAAAACTCGAGAAACAAAGCATATTTTGATCTTAGTAGGGTAAAGCCTTGGGAGAAGTTTTACCTTTTTTTAATTAAAAAATTACTATACACGTTAAATAAGCAGAGGAGGAATTTTGTAATTGATATTCCCCATAGTTCGCCATCAAAGAAGGCAAAGATTTAAAGATATTTTTCGTTCGCATTCTTTCAACCCGAATAATAAAAATGATTGTCAATCTTTTTGTTCATTTCATTCTATAATCCTAAACGTTATTTTCGAGTTTTTATAATACAAATTAATATTAGTAATTTTATGTATTTATTTAGTAATTTTAAATTTTGTAAATAAAAATTTCGTTCACGAAATTTGTTTTTTTCATTTACAAACAGTTCTAAAGAGCTCCTTACCGTTAAGTGTATTTAGATAATTGTTGAAAATGTGGAGTAGGTATCTATTAAAATGTTTTACTTTTAAACCAGAAAAATGGGCTCTTTCACTAAATTTTGATTGTAGTGTATAAAGGAACAAAAAATAAAATTTTCTGTTTGTACTTTTTGATATTTTTAAGCCATCACTGAGAACATAAATAAATAAAAAAACTATTGAAACAAAAACATGGACTTTATCGAATATACGTCATGAAAACGGAAATTTGACAATGCTGCCATTGTTCTCTAAAATTTTTATATTATTATACAAAGACAAAGTCTGAAAGGTAATCCAATAGAAACAATTGTCCAAAACGAACTTATGTAAATAAATAAGATTGTTTAACGAGTTAGTCACAAGCTTGTTCAACCGTCATGCTCCACTTAAAACTTCAAGGGTTACCAGGCCTAAAGCTCAGTGGTTAACAGAGGATGTAAAGATTGTTATTAAAAACCGCGATAATGCTTTAGCCAGGTATAAAGTATCAAGATCTAATGATGACTGGGAGTTATATAAAAGATTACGAAACTCAACTCTGGCTTTAGTTCGTGGACGCAAAAGGGCGTTTGTTGACGGTGTGATTGAGGGGGGTGACTCTGGAAGAGTGTGGAATGTTCTGAAGGATTTAAATATAAAGCAAAATAAAGTTCAGGATATTCCTCATCATTTGCAGGATGTTGAGAAAATCAATACCTTTTTCAGTTCTGTTTTTAATCCTGGTAAATGTGAGGAAATGGTAAACAAATATTTAAATTTGACTTCCCCATATGAAAACTCTTTTGAGTTTAAGGCTGCAACTATCGAGGAAGTTTCGAATGCCATAAATAGAATCAAATCTAATGCATTTGGGTCTGATGGTATCACACGAACGATGCTTCAATACTGTGGACCTTTTATTCTTCCCTATATCACCCACATTGTTAATGTCTGTCTCGAACGTAGCTAC
Source organism: Polydrusus cervinus (assembly GCA_935413205.1). Classification (NCBI taxonomy): domain Eukaryota; kingdom Metazoa; phylum Arthropoda; class Insecta; order Coleoptera; family Curculionidae; genus Polydrusus; species Polydrusus cervinus. The sequence continues at coordinate 27,930,405 of OW284510.1, read as the reverse complement.
TTTCCAGGTTCTTGGAAGATGTCAATTATTCAACCCATCCCAAAGACATCCAATCCAGATTCATATGAGGACTTGCGCCCGATAAGTCTTCTCCCTGTAATGTCCAAGGTATTGGAAAGAATTGTTTATACTCAAATAAATGAACATGTCAATATACCAAGCTTTCAATCTGGCTTTAGAAAATCTCACAGTACAGCGTCGGCGCTTGCTGGTATTTTGGATGGGATTGGGAGGGACCTTGATGATGGGAAGATATCTTCTTTGGTGCTGCTGGATTTCTCGAAGGCATTTGACACCATTAATCATGAACTTCTCTGTGTTAAATTGTCATACTTTGGGTTTCACCCATCAGCAGTGAATTTCATAGCATCATATTTGAGAGATCGATCCCAGAGGGTTGTGCTAGGGGACAGTACTTCATCGTTAAAGTCTGTTATATCGGGTGTGCCACAAGGCTCGATTTTGGGACCTCTTCTCTTCATTATTTATACCTCTGATGTTCTAACAGATATAGAGAACTGCTCAAAACAAACCTATGCGGATGACACACAGATTTCCTTCGGTTTCTTGCCTAAGGAACATCATATTGGTGAGTTTATTATAAACAGTGAATTAAAAAAAGTTTACGACTGTGCAAAGGGTCACAATTTGACTCTAAATCCCAAAAAATCCGTTGTGGTTCACTTTGGAAAAAAGAGAATTTGTGATATTAATCATTCTGTCCAGTTACACATCGGGGGAGTACCTATTCCAGCAAGAAACGTCGCTAAGTCTTTGGGAATTCTGCTTGATGATCAGCTAAAATTCATAGATCAGGTCAATGCTCTCCTTAAAAAATCTTTTCATCATCTTAGGCTTCTCTATGCAAACAGACACGTTTTGTCTAGAAGGATGAGAATTGTTTTATCTGAATCTTTAGTATCGAGTCATTTTAACTATTGCAGTTTTATTTATGGTCTCTATCTTAATCTTTTGGAAAAGAGAAAAATTCAGAGAGTGCAAAATTCTTGTTGTCGCTTTATTTTCTCTCTGCGTAAATATGACCATGTTTCAAGTTCAATTCGTGAACTGAAATGGCTTAATATGAATAATAGACGAGAGCTCCATTTTGCAGTTTTTTTACATAAAATTGTTCTTACGGGATTGCCTATTTTCCTTAGGGATAGGCTTATTTCTAGAAACGCTATACATAACAGAGACACACGATATAATGACCTTTTTAGCAGCTCCTCACACCTATAATAAACTTCCAAATGATCTTAAATTGTCAAGCCCATTCTCTTTTAAACGGAGGTATAAATCTCACTTACTTGCTGGCCAATAAATACTCACAACTATAATTGTAAAGTTTGTGGTGTGGACAAAATAGAATTAAAAAAAAGATTGTTATTTAATTATTGTATAGCTTTTTGTTTATTTATAAAATAAATAAAATCTTAATAATATTTATATATTTTAGTTAGAGGTTCTATGTAAGACTAGCCATTACGGCTAAATATCGCCTCGATCAAGAATATCTTTGTTAAGATTTGATTTTGTGTAAATTTTTTATTTTTTTTCTTTGAATAAAAGACGTTTATTATTATTATTATTATTATTATTATTATTATTAAATAAAAAAAAATATTTCAAAAATGTTGTCTATTTTGTCTTAAAATAAATTAATAGTTCTAGGATAAAATTATATTATTTATTTAACTAATATAAAAGGTTCAACACCGAAATTATTGACAAGAGACCAAGCTAATGAAATGACAGTTGAAAAAAGTCTAACCTAATTATTTGTTGATCTTAGTGGGATATAAACAAGAACACCGACATGACAAGTGGAAGATTGGTAACGATGCCCGCTGTAAATTTTTATCGGATCGTCATCGCGCCAGTTTTGCGTTTTTAAAATTTGTCGAAATTGTGCATGTTTTCAATGAGTTGCAAAAATTCATCGTAAGACCTAGCAATAGTTTTATTGATGATAAACTCCTATTATAACACAAACTAAATGCCAAAATTATCAAATATGAGAATAGTGAAAGAGCCCATTCCTGATTATAAACTCCTGGTCAAAATTAATCTAACATTATAAGGATCCCTAAAAAATCTGATTTTTTCGATTAAATCGTGATTTTTTCCTTAAATAATGAACTTTAAAATCACATATTTTCATTATTTTGTCTATTCGCCCAAAAATATTTGTTGTCTAGATTTACAGTTAGAAAATCTCCTCGGCGACATACCAGTGGCGGCTCGTCAGGTGAGAGGCTCTTCACCAGAAAAAAATAAAACCAGGAGAAAAGTTTTTCGACAATATTAAATATGTAATGTCGTCACGCAAATGGCATGTAACAATTTGCGTTGTGATGAAGGGCAATTTAAAAAGAGATCAGTCGTACGCACCATTGTTTTAGCATTGGTTTGCGGTATTTATTTTGAGGCTTCGCGAAACATATATATCGTTTTTACGTAATTTTCTGTGTGATTAAAAAGTTTTGTTTTTATTTTTCAGTTAATTCAGTAGTGTGTAGGTACCTACTTAGTTGTGTGTTTTAAAAATGATCCCAAATAATGACATAGTTTGTAATTTGTTGGAAACTCCATTCAGTGGTTGGACAGATGAGGATAAGAGAGACGTTTTATTACAAGGATTTTTAGTCGATGTTTGTTTAAGTACCCGCACTATACCTAACGCTTCACTATTTTTTAAGACCGCGAGCCGCCACTCCGACATACAAAATAACTTGTATTAACATGAAAATTTTCGGCAGCGTAATTTACGAATATTTTTTACGCTGGACTGATGACGATTAGTTATATTTTTACACTTACATAATGTATCTAAACACTTCCGTTTTAAATAAACTATCTTCCTTTTTTTTAAATTTCCTGACGAGTTATTTGGTTTAATCATTATTTTTAATATTTTGTAGATCTTGACGTCTTAAGTAAAAATGTCCATGGCCATAATCAAATCTTACGACTAGTTTTTGAGTTAGCGCCTTTTAAATTTGGCATTTTTTTTTAGATTTTCTGCATTGCCTCGAGTTTTCACTTATTTCTTAAAAACAATAACTTATTTCTTTACTTTACCGGTAGAAAATTAGGCCTAAGTTTTCTTTCATTTATAAAGAAATCAAATATGTATAGGATGTTAAATAATTTATAGACGGATCAAATAATATTTAAATTATGAAAAATCATCAATTTTTTGTATTTCGAAAACAAAATGCTTTATTTTGTTCCTATTTATTAGTAACAAGGTATAGAGGAAAGAAAGTGGTTATAGGTTAATGTAGAGTAAAACAACCATACTACTTGCAAATTATTATTTTACAAGTTAAAATAAATAATAAATACTCTATCAATAATTACAAACTAAGAGATTCGTATTTTCGTACTACAAACTAGAACAATATAAAGTTAATACGCCACCATTTCTATTTAATCTCAGTTCGTCTGGCGTTTCACGAAAAAAAAAATTCTTAAACTATGATTTCTCACGCAAAATTTAATAGTGTTTTATCATTTTTATGCCCTCGGGCATCAAATTTTGATTTCTTGGCGATATTTCTGTTCTGAAAGTATAAATTGGGAGCCAGTGACCGTTTGAAGTTGATGGTGGGTTGTGATCCAACCAAAATTGATATTTTCTCCTATGTCTCATAGTATCACAAGTAAGTGAAGTGAGCTGGCATAGTAGCGGTAACTCCCTAAACACGTGGATAAGTTTTAAGAAATAGTCCATACTTAAAGTGGAGTGGAAATTCAGATGGAAAGAAATAAGAACACAAAGTCTTCCTCCATTGTTATATTAAAGGAATATTTAAGATTTAAAAAATTCTCTACAAGTTTCGAACGCAGAAGCATTCATCTTCAAGGCAATAAATTAACATTAATTTATTCTCTTGAAGATGAATGCTCCTGCGTTCGAAACATGTAGAGAATTTTTTAAATTATAAATAGTCCTTTAATATAACAATAGAGACAGACTTTGTATTCTTATGTCTTTCCTTCTGACGTGGATAAGTGCTCAGCTGACGAATTAAACTTACAGCGCATCGCTATACCGAGATTACTAGTCAGTTCCCGATTTTGTTCAGAAATAATATAACGTCTGTCGTACGACGGCAGTGCACCAGCTGAAGATCACTTTTCCCACCAAACAATGTTTTATTATCTCAACATTGATAATATTGTAATAATGTGATATTCGGAGGTATGTGGATGTGATGATGATTGTAACACCGCATGCAATAGATTATGTCTAAGGTTTTAATATAACAAAGCTATATCAATCAGGCAATAATATTGCAGCAACACCCGTGCAATGTGTCTTTTGTTATAATTGTAATATTAATTTAAAAATATCACTCGCGTCTATTTTCCAACACTATTGCAGATACACTGCGAATAGCCTGATGGCGGGATATTTAAAATACATGCAGATATGGGTTTAATTATTTTTTAATGTTTTATTACGTCACGGTATGAGTAATAGTTTAGGGGTTAGTTTCTATTAAATTTTTTTGCAAGAATATTGTTGTTATTCGTAGCTTGCCAGTTTGTTAATTTACGGGCCATAATTAAAATGGAGGCGCCGGCTTTTCAATAAATTTTGTTATTGTTGAGGCCGTAAAGCACCTGTAAAGTAACAACCCAACCCCCAATAAAATTATTTAACTAAAACAATATATGTATGCACAGACTGTGAGATGAATTGTATGTACAAAAATTTATTTGCTCCATTGAAGAAAATAATGTAGAAATATGGACCAGTATAATAACCTCTATACAGGGTGTTCCAAGTTAAGTGCGCACCATTGCTAACTCTTTTATTATTATAGATACAAAGTCGGTTAAATTAGCAAAGTAGTAACATTTTTTCTGCTGATTAAGATAGTAAAAACAAAAAAACAATTGAATACAGCATTTCCGATTAAACAAGAAAAATGCATTTTTTTTAAACGGAACACCCTGTATATTTTTGACACAAATGTTTGCAAATCGTCTACAGAATAAAAAAGTTCATATGCAATACTGGCCTAAAACCAAGAATAATCTAATTATTGCCATATTTACTTTTTAGACAAGGTGGCTGTGCGTTTTTAAAATAAAACCAAATTTTATCATAACTGTTTGGTTTAAGCGTAATAAAAAGAACTACATTAGATGTGCAAAGACATCACCGTTTTGTGTAATACATTTTTCGACATTCTTTAAAACCCGTCTTGTGGCTTTTAACACTGTTCGGCCATCAATGGATGATATGATGAATCGAATGCTTTCTTGAAGTTCCTCCAGGTTCGCGTATCTCCTTTTATAGACTTCTCCTTTGACATAACCCCAAAAGTAAAAGTCTAGTGGAGTTATGTCAGGAGATCTTGGGGGCCAACGTATCGGACCATTTGTTGCTATCCACCTATCTTGAAAAAGCCTTTCTAATAATATTCTTACTTCATGAATCTGATGAGGGGGGGCTCCATCTTGTTGAAAGTAGATTTGATTACGTGCCTCTAAGTTCACATTATCTAAATATGCTTCCAGTAATTCTGACAACATATTAACATATCTCCTGCCTGTTAAATTGCCTTCATAAAAAATTGGTCCAATTATTTGACTGCCTATTATACCACACCAAACATTAATACTAAATCGTATTTGTGGATTTCGGGGATGAGAAAGAAACAAATTTTCTCTAGACCAATAATGCATGTTTTTACGATTAAACATACCCCTGTTTGAAAAATTTGCTTCATCGCTCCAAAAAATGTGCCTTAAAAAGTTAGGATTTTGCCTGCACATATTTACAAACAATTGACAGAAATGTAGTCTCCTCTCAGTGTCCCCAGGTAATAATGTTTGCACTGGTCGGTACTTATGGGGTACAACCTTATATTTTTTTAAAACTCTCCATATTGTAACTAAGCTTAAACCACTGTCCCTTACCAAATCTCTGGTTGAATTATTTTTGTATGCTTCAAAATATGCCAACACATTTACTTCTACTTGTTCACTTATTATAAACTGGCGTTTAGTTCTAGCCTTTGCAAAGACCCCTTCGTTACTTCTAAATTTTCTATACAGCTTTAAAAAACACCTTCTGTTTGGTTGATCACGTTCAAGATACATTTGGGAATATTGTTCCTGTGCCCGGTAACTATTTTTTCTGCATACAAAATACGCTTCTAACATATCGCATTTTTCTAAATGTGTGAACACCATTTTGTAATATTTTTACCAAAAAATCTAAAATCACAACCAGTTCAATCACTTACAATAACATAAATGCTTACTTTTATTGACAGCAGAATAATCTACTGACGCACCGAATAAAGCTTTTGTTTCAAAAATGCACAGCCACCTTGTCTAAAAAGTAAATATGGCAATAATTAGATTATTCTTGGTTTTAGGCCAGTATTGCATATGAACTTTTTTATTCTGTAGACGATTTGCAAACATTTGTGTCAAAAATATACAGGGTGTTCCGTTTAAAAAAAATGCATTTTTCTTGTTTAATCGGAAATGCTGTATTCAATTGTTTTTTTGTTTTTACTATCTTATTCAGCAGAAAAAATGTTACTACTTTGCTAATTTAACCGACTTTGTATCTATAATAATAAAAGAGTTAGCAATAGTGCGCACTTAACTTGGAACACCCTGTATTGTTTTCTTCAATGGAGTAAATATATTTTTGTACTACATATAATTTATCCCACAGTCTGTGCACAACTAAATTGTTCTACAATTAAAAAAAGTAGAGATAAGGTTTTGACTTTACAGGTGATTTACAGCCTCGACAACAAAACTTACTGATTAATGGGTAATAGCCTGCCCCTTTATTTAATAATGACCCATAATAAATTAACAAACTGGCAAACTGCGAATAACAAAAATATTCTTGTAAAAACACTTAATTGGGACTAGAACCCCGACTATCACACACACTGTGGCTTAAAAAATCACTAAAAAATAATTAAAACCATTTCTACCAATATTTTAAATATCCCGCATTAAGTTATCCGCCTGGCATGCGCAGTGTGCCTGCAATAGTGTTGGGAACAGCGTTGCCACATCTAGTAGATTTCTACTTTTTTGGTAGATTTTCACTTTTTCAGAAAATTTTAGTAGGCATATTTTCTTTAGATTTTAATATCAATTTCAATAATGTAAATATGCCATTAACAATATAATTACTGTAAAAATTATTTTAATTAAGTACTTATTTACTTTAATTTCTATGTTGGTAGACGTGTAACTAATTTGCTATTTGTATTCATTTGGTTGCTTCGCCTGCTTTTTTGTCGGTGATTCCCCTTTATGCCTTATGTGGGTTCACCGTTGTATTTCCCCAACAACTGAATTTATTCTAATCGCAACACGGTTTTCGCTTTATACTAAATAGTAAAAACAAATGCGCAGTGTTAAATTGCTTTTAATGTGAAAATTATGAAGCGAGCTTATGAGCAATCGTATTGAGCAGAATGGGAACAGAACCACTTGGCTTTGTACTGGGTCTTGCACAAATTTTGAACTCGATGTAACAATGATTAAGTTAATGGATTATAAAACTTTGTATAACAATCTATATTATAAAGTTGACGAAATTCAAGATCTCTTTTCTTTTAATTATTCTAGTATTAAGATTTATATGTTTAGGTTTCGTCAATAAATAAAAAAATTAGACCAATTCATTATTTTCAGCTTTTTTTTGTAAAGTAGATTTTTAGTATTTTTTAAAATTTTTTAGTAGATTCAAGCAAAAATAAAGGTAGATTCGTCAAAATAAATGTGGCAACGCTGGTTGGGAAATAGACGCGAGTAAAATATAGTAGGGTGACGTGGATATGCCTATTTTGTTCATGAAAAGCTATATTTCTAGATTATTTTTATGTATTATTGCCCAAAATTTACGCCATATTGTCGTTACTGCCTACTGAACCCCCAGCTGATACTTATATCCATGGCCTATCACTTAGTGATGTTGAAGATATATAACTTACAAATATCAATCTGAAAAAAGAAAAGTAATATCGTCGTCAGTTATATACTTTTAAAAATGTAACAAAAGTTACTTTTAAGTCACCGAATGTTGTTGTAATATAACATGTTTGGTGGATTTGATGCCAAATATCAGCAATTGGTCATCAAAAGTGGTCGCTGGTTTTACGGACTATTAAAATTTGACCACCACTATCAATCTCTGGTACTGGTCCATTTTTGGAGATAAGTGATATTTTTTCCAAATCACCTAAAAAAGTAGGAACTTAAAAAATTTTCTGTGAACGATTTTTCTAGGAGAGTTGAAAAAATTTTTTCTCATTTCCAAAGACGTTCAACAATATTTTTTCTTTTATAAACACGGTGGCCAAATAAGAGTGTACAACCGCCATATCTCAGGAATTGTTTGTCAAAGTTCATCAAGTTTTGAAAGGAAAAAAATCATTACACAATCGACCAAGAGAAATTGTTGGAAATTATTTTGAAGTTCTTAAATTTACCGCTTGAAGGCGTGCAACCTGACGATGAATATTATCGAATTTTCTTATTTTAAAAACTAATAATATTCTTAGTAATATGTTAAACGCCCTCTAGCGGTAAATTGAGAAACTTAAAAATAATTTTCAGTGATTGTTCTTGGTTGATTCTGTAATGAATTACATTACGTTCATTCTTATTTGGCCATCCGGTACACATACCTAAATGTATTTTTATAAATTAATTTAAGGAAATTCTTATATATAAAAAAATCCCTTTCCAAGTAATACTGTACATCTATTTTACACCTAAAATCATAACTATAATTGCTCCGACTAGAAAGTTTTCTTTTGTTAAATTTAAACTAACCCAAAATTTGTACTTGCTTCGACTTAATCTAAGTATTTTTCAAGGTTTCAATCAATAAGTCCATAAGTCTTGACAGTCTGCTTCGAATCTGACCTACAGTCCTATAAGGCAACTTATCGGATATTATTTGCAGGGCATATTCCTTGTCATCTTCTTTCTGCAGCGTTTCCAAGATAATCGTATCTTCGTCCCTCTTCCAGGCTGGTTCGTCACTTGTATTGTTGTCACTTTGAGAACCTTTGGTGCTTTCCATTGAAGAACTTGAGTCGTCAGATTCGCAGTCTTGGGAGGATTCTTCAACGTATATGTCTATAAATTAAAATTATAATTAACCAGCCGCATTCACTAAGCAATGGTTGTATAATTACGGTTTAAACATTCAAATAGTGTAAAACTGAAAAACGGAACGCGGATGCAGTGAGAGCACTGGCTGTCTGCGCTGTTTGGCGAGTAGACTCGACTGGAAACGTACATTTTTTTTTACTGAAAACGTTAAACACGTGAACGGCCGTCTGTCGTCATTCAAATCCGGTCCCGTTATTGAAGCGCCTATTGGCGTCCGCCAAACACGGTTTTAGGGGTACTTTTAGACGGTCATTAAAAAAAAATTAATGGGGTGTTTCTCCAGGATACTCAAGGAGTCACCCATTTAAATATAAAGAGAGAATTCCATAATACCCTGTATGTTTACCAAATGAAAACTGAATTGATGCTTCATATTTTTGTAAAACTTTTAAAAATACGTAAATTCGATGTTTTTATATTTAGTAGATACAAAAAGAAAAGCTTTATATTTTGGTTAAAATAAGTTAAATAAAAAAAAATGTCCTGAGGAAAACCAGAGCTAACCTGTTGCCAATACACCTTTAAGAGTCGATTAACTTTAATAAAAAACATTCTTTACATAAGGAACTAGAAAGCTTTAAAATATATATATACAGTGTATCCACGGTGCCCTTACCACTTTCAGATTCTGCAGTTTGCTGTCCAGGAGTCAACGGTTTCTCTATAGATTCCCCTGAAGAATCCATGCAATCATCTACCAAAGACTTGTCTTGCTGTTCTTCACTGATCTCATTGCAACTTTCATCTATCTCAGCAATAATTTCGACTTCATCTTCATCCGCCACCTTGTAATCAGCTACTTCCGGCTCTTCAATTTCTGGTTCTTCAATTTCTAGCCCTTCGATTTTATTATTTTCTTCACTTTCCGTTTTCTTAGTGTCCTCTTTGTCTTTTTTGCTTCTTTTGCCAGAATAAGTTCTCTTTCTTGGTTTGATGTTATCTTTTTGAATGTCTACATTATCATTGCTTCTTGCTGGGGATTTTTTAGGCGAAGAAGGTTTGCTGCCATCCTGGTACCGTGACTGGTCAGTCTTCTTGCGTTTTCTAGGAGTTTTTTGTGATACTGACCGTTTTCTCTTACCTAACTCTTCATCCTCCGTATCCTAAAAAAATAGTTATTAATTCCTAGATCACTTACTGCCGACTTATCAATAACAAAGCCGCCAAACGTAAATTAGCTTTACTTAAGGGGGTCTCCTCATCAGTGGCTTATAAAAAAGGTGGTTTTTTAAGATTTTTTTTTAACATGAAAACAACAAGAGAAACAAATAATCTTATGCGTATTTTTTAACATATGTTTATTCAACAAAAAAAAGTTTTCCGAACGTCAAAATAAATAAAAATGGCGGATAACATGGTTCTTTAGAAACGGTATTTCCTTTGCGCGTACTCATGACTTCTCTCGTCAAGGATCGAAGCTACTCTGACGCATCGAGATTTAGAATAGCCGAACGTAATTTATTCAGACACCTGCTGCACACCTGCTCCACGAACACAATAAAGAAAAGACACCTACGGGAAACACGGGAGGGCGCGCGGCCTGGCTAGCGCTTGCCCCACGCGAGCCTCTCCTCGGAACTGTAACTTCTAAACTAGTTTGAGTCGGGCTCTGAAACTTTGCGAGAATATTCTTGGATAATAATTCTAACGATTGAAGCAAAAAAAAATCGATTTTTCGAAGCTGACTGATGAGGAGACCCCCTTAAATTGCTAAAATCTATATTTTGAGAACTATTTGAATTCCGAGGTTTTTACTATATGTCGTTTTCCTACATACCTCATCTAGGTTTTCTTTCCCGCCCGAACTGATTTGTTTACTAGGACTAGTATCGGATCTTTTTTTCTTATGACTTGGCAAGACAATTGCTGACTTTCCCAATAATCTCGCATTGTGATTTGCATTAGGATTCAATTCGAACGTCACCGTCGCTGGTTTCAAACTTCTGCCACTTTGCAAAAGAGGTTTTCCATTGGCAAACTAGAAATAAATTGAAATATAACAATTTTTTCTCAATGAGCCCCAGTTTTAACTGTTGTAAGATGTATTTTTTCAATGGGCTCCTTCACTATTCTCATATTTGATAGTTTTGGCATTTAAATTGTTAAGTCAATACCATCAATTTTTTAAAACTCATTGAAAACCTGCACAAACTCGACCAATTTCAAAATCGCAAAACAGGCGCAATGACGTTGATTCGATTAAAATTTATAGTGAGCATTGTGACCGATCTTGTTACTTCTCATGCCAGTGTTTTGGTTTCTAAGTTTTGTTTTCATTCACATTATTATGGAATTTGCTTTTAGAGTTAGGTTTCAAAAAGACTGGTCATTACTAAAACTTTCAACCACTGCCTTCGTGTGACTGGTAGATATACTTATATACAGGGTTATTCACGCTATTCGACACGACATATTATAGCTAAATTGTTTGTGTTGGATAGGGGCCTGTTGGATGTACATTTTAAAATTATTCTCATAATATACAGGTTGTTCCAAAAACACGAAAAGTATCAAAGATGTCTTTTTTAAAATGGAATCAATCTGCATTATGAATATTTGCATTTTTCATGAAAACTTGAGTATATGCTATAGAAAAGCTCAATACTTCTCGATAGACAATTCAATTTTACATCTGCTGCTGACATAAAATACAGGATGTTACATTTAAATTAAACAAATTATTACCATTTCAAATTTGTAATTATTTAGTCCTACTTTTTGGACACCCTGTATAAGTTAGTAAATTTTTCATAAGTGCGACATAAAACTTAATCGGTTAGCAGACTCTAGTATGAATTTGATTTGAAAAAAGAAAATACATGTTGAGAATTTAATCATTAAAACTGTTACATCTTCACAAATGTGAAATATTTCAGAAACCGTACGATTTAACTATGGTAAACCTTAATGGAACTTACTTTTATTTTGATGGTAGAAACCGAAAATAAAATAATATACAGGGCATTCCATTTAAAAAAAAATACAACTTTGATATTTTCGTGTTTTTGGGACAGCCTGTACATTATGAAAATAATTTTAAAATGTACATCCAACAGGCCTCTATCCAACACAAACAATTTAGCTATAATATGTCGTGTCGAATAGCGTGAATAACCCTGTATATAAGTATGTCTACCAGTCAGACAAAAACAGTAGTTGAAAGTTTTAGTACTGACCAGTCTTTTTGAAACCTGACTCTATAAGCAAATAAATAAGAATAATAGTAGAAGCTGAAAATAAAATGATATACATGACATTCCATTTAAAAAAGTACAACTTTGATACGTTTCATGTTAATACATTATAAAAATAATTTAAAAAAATATCAAGAAACCCCACAAAGACTGACAAATAACTTAAGTTAGGTTTTTTTTCAACTGTCATTAGATCGATCTTCTGTCAATAATTTCGGCTCCACGTGAAAAGTTTTATGCTCTGGCTTAAAAGATTTTAATCATTCTTTGTGAATGTTGTAGAGCAGAAACCGAAAAAACGTATTAACACAATTTTAAAAAATATCGGTTAATTTTGCGACGAAGTTAAGTGCAGTGTTTTAAAAAATGCTCTGTAAGTAAGACATTTTTTAACCGAAATTGGACGTCCTTGTAAAAATATTACAGCTTCTTAAAACAAACTGAATTTAAATACCTAGTTATAAAAGTTAAAAACTTGTTAAAGTGTATGTGCCATATAAAACTTAATTTTATTTTGCTATTTTTACAATTAGTTTAACTTCCAAATAAAATTTGTTACCGGGATAGTGGAAAACACAACATGTACATACAAAAGTATAAAGAATCAATATCAACTTACTTTAAGACCACATGATTTACAATGTTTATATCGACTCTTGTATTCATTGTCTTCTATTTTATGACAGTGACAGATACAATTCTGACCGCCATATTTATCTTCCGTGTTCGGAACTATGAAAGCTTCATACCTTTCTTCGTTATCTGGTTTGGCTAACTCCTTATTTACATCTATTGTTTCATATGGACCTTCCAATAAACTAAAAAAAATTGATGTTAAAAAACGGTTGCCATGAGTAGTTCATTTCACGGTCTATAATATTGCTTAAGATGGCTCTGCTACGAGGAATTTGCCAGCTCATATAGGTATTTATAGGCTCAGATCATCAATTACCCAAGACAGAACTATTTACATTTGGCCATGTAGATGTCCGATGTTCACAGAATAATATTTTACGCACTGTAGTATTAAAAAGGTTGTGATCGCAACACCATGTTGCCGACCTGCACTAAACTTAAGCAGTAGATAAACGAGAACGTTGTACAAGAAAAAAATTAGAGAAAATATTCATTTATTCACCCGCACGACAAAGTAAATAAATTTGTTTGACTAACCTTGGCGGTGGCCTCTCGTCCCTAAAATTCTGCAGGAACAAATCAATCAAAATAGTGTTTCCCTTTAACATGGGTAACAAAACATATTTGACTTTCTCCATGCTTAAATTTTCACTGTTCGCCAACTCCATAAGACAATTATAGATTTTTCTCAATTGCGCCGGCTGGTCCTTAAAGAATATCTCAAGTTTACGCAAAAACCTCGATCGCATTTGTACTTCTAACCAGGGTATGAGTCGCCCTACGGCAACTGCTTCTTTTTCTTTTAAAAAGTACAGGAATTCTTCAGCAAGCTCTTCATATTTAGGATGAAGTATTGGTTTGATACTTTTATATAAGTCTATAACATCTGCAGTCTCAAAATCGTTTAGAATTTGCATCACTTGGTGGTAGTCCTCTAACTCTAAAGTTTCACGGAGTTTGTCATAGTATGCAATCGCAAACACTAAAAAGTAAAGGAACAACGTTCTAATTCTATTCATACAAAATCACAAATTCAAAGAATATTAAGGTTAAAAATAAACCAAGATTTGGTATATAATGAATAAAGTTGGTACTGGGATAAAGCTTTAGGAGTAATTATTTTTTAAACCAATCTGAAAAAATCATGCTAGCTTTTTTTAATGTTAAAGAGTTGTAATGGCTGTGTGCACCTCTTGATAATTAAAATAAAATACCTTTTTTTTGGTATTTCAACTGCAAGAAAAAGAAAATAAAAAATTCTTGCACTTGAAATACAAAAAAAAACCTTTTATTTAAATTTTTAAATATTGTTCATGCTTAATTTTTTCTGGATTTAAGTATTGTGTGAACAAGTTGCACCAAAACAATATTATAATAATATATAGCGAGTTGTAGGCAAAGTGCAAAATTACGTTTGTGAATGAGATGATTTGTCTATCATGTTGTACGAATTTTGATCAATATATTTTATATCAATTATTATATAATTTTTATTTTGGTTTTTAATTTTTTGCGCCTTCATTTTTGACTTGAAAAAACACTTTTTCTTGGCGGGTTTTATGTTCTAAAAGATGGCAATATTATAATCTCCCAGTTGTGTGTTTCATCGTGGCATTATTTTGATATGCCATTGACGCTTTTGTATTTATTTGATCATTTGCAATTAAATTGATTTATCGATAAATAATTTTCCCGGGATGTTGTTGCAAATAGTTTTAATTGTACTATAGAAGACAACATGTATTAAAATACTTTGTTCTTAATAATTGAAATAACAAACGAAATCCTAAAAATAATTAATCAAGAAAGGATAATTTGAAATACTGATGATGTGTTATTTGATACACAACGTTAACATTTTAAAAACTTTTAAATTGTATTTAATTTATAAAGCTTAAAAGTCCCTAAACTGTATTTAAAATTCCAGGTCTGTAATTAAAAAAATTGACTTAAAGTTGGTATCTAAAGAACAAAAAGTCGAATTTGAAAAATAATACCGCCATCTTGTAGAACATAAAAAACGGCTATGAGAAAGTGTTTTTGTTTTTTTTTCAAGTCAAAAATTAAGGAGCAAAACATTAAAAACCAAAACTGAAAATGTCTTTTTTCAGATAACCCGACAAACCCGAAGTTATTTGGAATATTTACAATTTTCATTCAGAAAATTATTAAGCACCAAAATATGCAACCTTACCACAATTTACCAGTATCTTTTACCGTTTTCGATATCGCCTTGCACGGACACGAATTTGTAGCACCCTGGATACACGTATAGAAGAGCTTACCAAAAAAGATCCCACGCCCTTTAGGGGGTTTAAAAAACAAATTTTTGTTATGAAAATGAAGCCCACAAAACATCTTAATCGACGTGTTTTTGAATTTTTCACAAATATTTTTTCCTAAACTTAAGAGTGAGATCTAGTGAAGCATTCGTCATTTCGTTTTTGATCAATTTTTCGTGAATTTTTCCTTTTATCCAAAAATTGACCGAATACCGACATTTGAAGCATACCTACTTACCTACAATTTAAAGTTAAACAAGTTTGAATTTATAAAGTAATAAAAGCAGAAAAAGAAAAATTGACATTTCGCAAATTTTCGTTTTTTGCTTTTATTAATTCATTAATCAAAATTTCTTTAGTTCAAAACTGTAGGTAATTGCTACTCAAGGACGGGTATTTTTGAACAAAGCGAAAAAAATAAAAAATATTGATCAAAAAATGGAATGGCGATTGCATCACTAGATTTCACCCTTAAGCGAATTTGTTTTAGTTAAAGCTGCCCTGTATAACAGCATTCTATGTGATGTGCTGCCCTGTTGATGGGTTTTAACAGATTGCAGACCAAAATAATGTGTGGTGGATATTGTGTTGTCACTCACATTGTTATATATCCATCGCTCATCAATTCAGCAAATGTTTGTGTCTGCAAACTGCTTTCTGAATTAAGCGATTTTAAACCACCAGTTGATACTTAAATGAGTTTGACAAGAGAAACGTCAAAGCATTAAAAATTTACGTAATAAATGCTATAATAGTCATTGTTAGGCTTAAGAAAACCAATTTTGTGCGAATTTCGTCAAAAAAAAAGTGGAGTAGTAGGTGGATGAAGAAAACTTGAAGTAAACTAAAGTTACACAGAAACTAGTATAATTCTACTGAAGTTCAATACTTACTTTCGTTTTTATGCTTTTCAGTTTCAAAATCATCAGGTGTAGCAAGGGACAAATTAGCAAGAAAATCTTTTCTTAATTTATTCTTTTTTTTTTCAGCCCCTGAAAGCTCTTTTTTAACATTTGGTTTAAGTGTTGAACTAGCGACTAAAAGAGCACTTATATCTCCAGGATTATCCTTAAAAATAAGATATACATTTAAAAAAAAAATGTTAATTGAAATGTTTGAATAAATCTTTTGAATCTTTGAATAAATAAAGCCTTTACCATTTATCCTCAACAAAATACCTACCTTTCTAGATTCAGTATATGGAGAGGCATACCCACTACTACTGGGTTTATTATCATAGTCATCACATTGTGAAGTTTGGCAAATCTGAATGTTACTTGAATTTCTGCAAAATTCCACTTCTGAACTATTATTAGCTTGCTGAAAACTGCTACTGGTGATAGTTGAAAACTCAATGTTTTTTGTAGGCTTCTCTTTTCTTACCTCTTGATTTATTGTACTGGAAGTCACCGTTTCTGGTTTTCTGTGTTCCAGTGAAGAGTCTTGCTTAGTACTTTCTATACTAATTTCATCAGCAATGCTGTTATCCACAGTTGTAGAGCTAACAGCTGTATCATCTTGTGAAGACTTTTCTTCTACGGGAGTGTTTTTCATTGGGGTGGTCAAACTGGGCATATTTGGCAACATATCCGGTTCCTCGTAATGCATTACTTTTGGAAAAACTCTATTGGATAAACCTTTCTGGCTGTCATTATTTTTTACAAAACTTACTAATTTATGCACTGCTATAGGTCGCAAAAAGATAGATATAAGTAGATCAATAGCAGTTCTACTATGTGTAAGACAATTATTTTTCTTTGATGTAGATATACTGTTAAGGAAATTTTGTATAATCAGCTCTTGTGTTGACTCACACTTTTCAGTAGTAATACAACCTTGGCAAAAATTACACTTCTTTGGTAAAGAAGTTTTCGACTTTATTTTTCTTGGTTTATTCTTACGTTTCAAGATTACCGGGCTTGTAAGGAGTGATGTTGACAAGATGGGAGAGTTTATCAGTAGCCATTGCTGGGGCACAATACTTTGATATGACTCAATCGGTGCATTCTATAAAAAAAACAATTTTTTACAAATATTTATACTAGTTCAGTTTGCAATAATATTAGAGTTAGAATAAAAACAAGGAAAAACAAATAGAAAATTTTAATTTAAAACAACCTTTTGAATCAGCTGTTGAGCTTCAGTTGTCAGTGGAACGGAATGTCAATTCTGAAGCCGAATTCACAGTAGGTGATATCGACATTCTCGAACGCAATCGTATTCCACGATGTGTTCAGTAAACATATCGATTTCCCAGCCCAATCTTGCCATGATCACAGAGGAATGATGGGTGAACTTAGGAATTTTGAAAAAAGCCAAGAGTGTTTCCGAAGAAAATGTATGTCTCCCCAGCTATACACAGCGCCAACCTATATTACCCTAAGCTATGGCTTTCTAGAAGGAAAAATGAGTGAGACAATACAGACCAGTTCATAAAAAAAAGGGAAAATTTGACATTTACCACATAAATGAAATAGGTCGCCGCCTGCTGCTACACAAACTAACCAATGTAAACGTCGGGTGAATTGACAAACGAAACGTATCAAAAATTATTTAGTTCTGGCCACCAGTGTTTATAGTCGTTGCGTCAGGCCCTCTATAAAGACGCCCCCGCATACTGATCCTTCAAAGCGACCAAATGAAAGGGCTAGACATTCCGTCTCACTTAACTCCTTTAAAACGAGAAGGCTATGCTCGACAAGCCATCGGAAGCAGTCGGAGAGGTCCTCCTACTTCTCCTCTGTGGTAATGGCACTGAAATGACTTTAAAAACGTCAGTTTGTTTTTTAAAAAGCTGTGTTTTGAGGTTATGGTATATTTAGGTTCTTTTGTAAACGATTATCAAAATCAAACAATTTTCTTCGTTTATATAAATAATATATATTTGTTCATCATGGAGGATCTTAAAATAGAGGAAATGGATTTATATGAAATTCTTGAAATAGAGCCATTCAGCACTGCCGTAGACATCAAAAAAGCGTACCGTAAAAAAGCTTTACAATGCCATCCTGATAAAAATCCCGACGATCCCGAAGCTGCGAAGAAATTTCACCAATTATCCAAAATATTAGAAGTCCTCACAGACGACGCTGCAAGGTCAGCATATGACAAGGTTTTAAAAGGAAAAAAAGAGGCTGCTTTAAGACACAAAGAACTTGATGGAAAAAGACGAAAACTCAAGGAAGACTTAGAAGAAAGAGAAAGACAAGCTGCTGGTATAGGCAAGCAAAGAAAATCAGAAGCACAAAAATTAAAGGAAGAAATTGAACGATTACGTAAGGAAGGCTCCAGAGAAGTGGAAGAAGAGGTACAAAATGTGTTAAGAACAATAAGTGAAGAGAAAAATCAAGTAAAAACTCGTTGGGATAGTGAAAATTATCGCATAAAAATAAAATGGACTGCTGATAAAAAGGATCCAAGCAATGGAGGGTATACACAGGACATGTTAAACCGGTTCTTATCAAAATATGGAGATATTCAAGCCCTAGTTATGTCACCAAAGAAAAAAGGTAGTGCTTTAGTGGAATTCAAAACGAAAGAAGCAGCTGAAATGGCAGTTGATTTTGAATTAGGACTTTCAGAGAATCCTTTGAAATTAGAATGGATAAATGGTCCCCCAAAACGTAATAGTAACATACCAGCAAGCAATTTAATAAAAGACTCTGATTTTGAAAGTGTAACCCTAATGAATATGAGACGGGCTGAGGAAAGAAAAAGGGTTATTGCACAAATGCTGGCAGAAGATGAAGATAGTTAATTTTTAAACCAACAAAAATATTTAGATATGTAAATGCTTTGTTAAAGCTGTATATATGTATAAAATTACTTTAAAATGTACTTTTAAATATACATAATTTATATAAAATTCAGTACAAAGTCCTACCAATTGCATCGAGGTTTCTAAGGTTAAGTTATTGTTTACTGTTGGTGCCAGTTGAAAATAAATACCTACACTATAGCCTTTTGTCAGTTACCTTGGGCACACACTGGAGTTAAAACCAAGTAATGGTTATCATAGTAAGAAAAGTTGTCTCCCCCTTTTTCGTGGCATGAACTTATCTTAGTTATAATTAGAACTAATATTGTGAAAACAGTGATGATATACCGTGTGTTCAAAATGAAGTCGGCACTATTGCTAACTTTCTTATTATAATAAAAACGACGTCGGTTAAATTAGTAAAGAGTTGTAGTTTCATGTGCCGGTGATGTCAAAAAAAACAATTGAACATCAGAATCACATGATATTAACAAAATAAAAATTTTAAATGGAAAGTGCTATTTCTGTTGTAACTGTTTGATAGAGAGTGAAATTCTAAGCAAAATTTGTTTTTACCACATATCGCTAAACTTAATAATGACGGAGATACTTATTTACACTTATTAAACGCATTTCTATTGAAAATCTCTAAATTTTTTTGTTAATACATTGTATCTCTTATTAGTTAGCAATAGTGCCAACTTCATTTTGAACACATGGTATAGAGAGGTATTATTGTAAACCTTAAACAAATACAATGTTTTGTAAATACTGATGATTATTTTTTAATCTTTTAGTAAACAAAATTAAAGTAATTGAAGTAAAAACTACTTTTTAGGTTTTATTTTTTAGAAATTTATCCATGAAACAGTAGTGAATATGTATCCATTTTAAAAATTTGAAGAAAATCCCATGACAAATGGGGTTTTAGAAAATCTAAATATCCGTACTTTTAATGAGAAAATATTTCATTCCTGTTATGATCGAGTGAGCAGAAAGTAGCAATTTTTATGCACTAGTGCGGAAACGACAAAAACTAATCCTATTGCCTACTAAAAAATGTAAGCTGTATTATACAATGTGTGATAAAACTTAAAGAACTGATGTCCAAGAAAATAATTTTATGGATTAAAAATTTGTGTTATAAAGACCATTAAGAAGAATCAAAAACATTATTAGGCGTAACATATTTTTACAATAAAATTACAAAAGCAAAAAATAGCTATGACTTTTTAACAACTAACAAATATAAGACCACAAATCTGCCATAATGGTTTAGCGTATATTTTGTCTCACAACCACCTTTAATTTATTGTTTAAATTCTGAATTTTTTATACAGAATATGGAAGCAGGTTTAGGTATATTTGATGATGTAGTTTTTGGTCGAAACGTTTATTAAAAAAACAAGTGTAATACACATCTATTTTTATAATGACAAGCTCCTTTCAATTCCGAAATAAAACATACAGGTCCGTATTTAAAAAAAAAAGTTGATGATGCGCCCAAAACATTGAAACGTCGGATTCAAAAACTGACAATGCCATCTTGTAGAAAAGAAAAAGTGTACAGACACAGTACCGTTTATTTTTTTCTTTAAATAAAGTTGGGAAAAAATAAAAAAAAATTTCAAAATATAGTTTTTTTCCAGATATCTCCACAAGTGCTAGGAGTTTCGTCAATTTTTAAAGGACATTTAGGTTGAGAATCAAATTCTGCAACTTTGCCACAATTTAAACTTGTTTGTATCTCTCATAGTTTCCGAGATCCCAATGGTCACCCTCGAATTTGGTACAATACAAAATTTAGTTGACTTATTTTGACATTTGCACAAGCCACAACTGTCAATTAGGACGGTTTTAAATTAAAAACACTAATGAATACAGCTGTGATCACTCCGTATATTATAGTGGCGTGCAAAGCCGTTTGAACAGGGTAGGCAAATATTTAATTTCCAAACAATTGACTTTAAAAATTTTTCAACACAGTTGACATCGCCATTACCTCAATTACATGTCCACTTCTCCAATTTTTTTTTTGACAACCGACGGCGACGTTAATAGCATAAGTAAACACTGGGCGAAAACACTAATATGTATTATTATTATGAATAAATTTCATCCACATTCATTTTATATTCAGATTTATTTATTTATAAATCTAACATACACTTGATATTGAACCCCAATTCAATTATTATGTAAATTATAATTTAACATACTTATTGGCAAAAATTATCTTAAATCATCAAAAAAGTACTTCTTATTTTACGTTACAAATCAAGATCTTCAGAATATAATTTTATTGAAGGATAAAGATAATCTTTATTAAATATAATTTTTAGAAACCTTTTCTGTAATATTTCTAATTTTTTAACTAAAGTTCTATTTATTTCTCCCCAACCTAAAATTCCGTAATTTAAATGAGTTTTAACTAATGCATAATATAATATTTCCATATGTTTCTAAAAATTGGTAGTAAACTTCTTAATTTCTTAATCAATATTCTATGTGAAAATTCCAATTTAATTCCAATAAATTTCAAAATTTGAATGTCATCATTTATTTTAATACTATTTATATTTTGTGGTATGTTATTTGAATTTAAAGTAAAAGGAAGATAATAAGTTTTATCAAAATTAATTGTTAATAAGTTTTTATCAAACCAATTTTTTATTATTTTAAAATATTTTTTAATTTTGTTATTTAAGTTGTCCAAATTTGTATCTGTATACAAAATTGCAGTATCATCTGCGAAACTATGAATTTCTCCATCACAATTTACATTAAATAAATCATTAATATAGATATTAAAAAATAATGTTCCCAAAATTGTTCCTAAAGGAACACCATATTTAATTATTTTAGGATATATTTTTTTTTTATCTATTTGAATATAAGTTGGTCTATCTTTTAGATAATTTTTAATTAATTCAAATTGTTTTCCTCCAAATCCAATATTTTCAATTTTTCTAACAATAAATTGTGACTGACTGTATCGAATGCTTTTGCTAAATCCAGAAAAATACAAATAGAAGGTTTTTTATTATCTAATGCATCATATATTTGTTTTGTTAAATAGCACATAGAATTTTGTGTCGATTTAGTGAATATGGCTGCATATCTTCTATATTAACCAGTCTATTTTGGTAAACCATATTTTCTAAATTAGTCCACCTTACGAGAGAATCTGTAGCTTAAAGACTATAAGAAAACACGAACGGCTATAGCCACGCTACAAGTAACAAAAAAAACTACATACCTGGGAATGCTGTTCTACGACTGGATAATTAAAATTCCTCCATTGCTCAGGCAACTCCTGTGGTAATCTCTTACAAGGAGGTACTATCTGATTTAATGTGTAAATATAATGGATCATGGGCTTCACCTTGCCATATAACATATACTGATTAATAGGATTGGTAACACAACGAGGGTGTTTGAGTTTATATATATGTTTCAAAATATGATCTATACTTCTATGGGGCATCATCAATTCTTGAACGTGTGCCACAGATTCTTTAAAAACTGATCTGGTTTTCTTATGCTTTAGAATATGGTTTTTAAACATATCTAAACCAAACACCAACAGGCTATAAACAGAGAAATTCTTGATTTAATATCATTATATAATAGTTACTCACGATACAAATAATATGATTTATTTGTAGTATTTATTTACATAGATCTTAGTATAATATAAGTAGTAATGGTTGATTGTATGTGTTGGAGAAACGTAGTTTTAAAATATCTTTCATAATGCTAAATATCTTTTCTACAAAATATTATTCTTTTGCGACGCATTTAAATTTAAAATATAAAAATAGCCTACGTAGAAATCATTTGTTCTCCAAGTTTAACAAAAGTCGGCAATATCAAAAGCAGTCTT
This sequence comes from Polydrusus cervinus, assembly GCA_935413205.1. Lineage (NCBI taxonomy): Eukaryota > Metazoa > Arthropoda > Insecta > Coleoptera > Curculionidae > Polydrusus > Polydrusus cervinus. Next base: position 27,907,467 of record OW284510.1, on the reverse strand, counting down.
CTATGTTCGTTTAAATAATATATATAAAAAATATAAATAATTTATATGCACTGCTACCAACGGAAAATATCAACGGCTGATTGGCTAATGTTAAAAGCAGTTTACACCCTAAATGTAATGGGTACCGAAGAATACCCGGCAGTACGGCCCACCAGCTAAGTTCATTGGCTATTTAGGGCTGTGCAGGGGAGATTGTAACGGGGTAGGTAATCAAAGCTGTTGGTAGTTTTCGGAGGAACCAGTGCTTGCTTGTTTATCACATAGTACAGTCAATTCAATTATTCCGTGCCCAAAAAGGGAATTTACGCGGACAGTAGTGCTTGTTCGTACATCATGTAGTACACTCGATTCTGAATTTATTCCGTGCCCAAAAAGGGACTTCGATCGCGGACAAGTAGTGTGTTTGCTCGACGCTCATATTTTTTCATTTGTGTTTCTGTCATTCGCTCCCAGAAAGAGGAGTATTTTTACAGGAAGATTCTATAAAATCCTAAGGATGTATCTATAGTGGAATTTTTGGATGTTCTAAGTTCATAAAAATCTTATTTGTGATGTATCGAAGTAAATGGATGTTTTTTACAGTACCGTCTTCTGTCTTAATGAACTAAAATATTTGAACCAGCGACAAAACCTATGGACATGAAAGTTTTCTTCAAATGAGTGGAACTCTATAGGCCCCGTACTTTTTAGTCCAGAAGAAGCAGATTTTATTTCCATCCAATTCCGCTCATCTCGGCACTTGTCGACCCGGATTATAATTCCAAGCGGCGTCGCACAGTATGTTTTTGTACTAAATAATACAAAAAGGGGCAAGAGGCAGTATGATACTGAAACAATTGTTTTAGCCCCAGAGAAATATTAAATTAATTTATTGCATAACAAATACTTATAAAAACTGAAACAACATTAAATAGAAATAAGGACATACACAAGTATCACACCCGTGCCAGGGAATCATATAGAAACAAGTACGGTGCAACCAGGAAATGTCAAGACTCCCCGCTGTATAAAAGCATCCAAACCTACAATATTTTGCCAAAGATTGTAACAAGTGAGAGACTATCAAAATTCTGTCATAGCTTAAAGACTTTTTTTAAACCCAAAAACTAATCAAATACATTCACTCTGAATACATTAATTAGAATATTGTGTCACCTAAAACCTCAACTAAATTATTGTTGTTAAAATACTGAGATATCTGTAGGCCTCGGTGCCAGTACTATTTGTTACTGTCTTGAGGTCATTTGTAAATAAATAAAAAAAATTTTTTTAGTACAGACTAAACTTAAATTCCAAATTAACTATAGAAGTTATAAAATAATATAAACATAATACTATTATGTTACCTGGATGAAGAAGAGCATTAAAAAAATTAGAGATAAAATTAAAATTTAGATATTGGTGGAGGTTAGTTATATAGTTTTTTGAAATTTAAAAGATTCGAATATTTCAATAAATTTGGGTCTGCATACTTCATAAATGTTAAATATGAAGAACCTTTCAAATAGAGCGGTTTTATTTTTATTTTTAGAAATAGGTTATGAACATCTGAACGAAACGTAATTTTGTTATAGAGGTACAAATAAGGGTGTTTATCAATTAGATATATGTATATAATAGAGTGATACACACTTGCAGCATAAAATTTTCTTCAGGATTCCATACAGAGCCCATTCGTTGTTACAAGCCTGTGCTAAATGTAAGAAATGATGTTTTGTCTATAATATAAGATAATTTATCTATAGTCTTACCTATCTTCTCCCTCTGTAAACCCAGATCTTTTCCCAGAAAGTTTTTCAGATTTAAAAGGTATTTGTGGTAATAGCGATGGATACAAAAACACCTCACTATTTGAAATTGTTTCCAAAATACGTTTGGGGAAAGTTGCTATGTACATCCAATTTCCAGCCATCTTGCAGCTTACTGAGTTTAGAAGCTGTTGTTGGACATGTCTGAAATGAAATTCATACTATAGTTATTAATGAGCAGAGTTGGCCCTTTTTATTTTTTGAATGACCGATTCGTTAGTTATTTTTTCTACTGCCACTAGCCGTTTCCTTAACACTCTTACTAGTGCTAGTAATGGCATCAAGGAATAAAGCAAATAACGGTAACGCTACTGAACGCAATAGAGAAGGGCGAAGTCTACTAATGACGCAACATTACCGCGGCGATGATATACTTTTTGTAAACAGGTAGAAGACCATAAAATAAATATAAATAAGACCTTACGATTTAGTTTTCAAAACTTCTGCATTGTTGGTAGCAAAAAACTCCGTCCAAGAGTCCACCAATTTAAGGGCTGGCAACAAATTTATGGGCCTGTGATAAGTGAATGTTTTTCCTTCACAGAGATGTTTAAAATGTAACTAAAAATAAAATAAGAACAATAAATTTAAAATCAATAATTTTTCCAATTACAATAAAGCCATTTTCATAAACATTTAAATCGATTTGGAGCGATGGACCGGGTATAAATATTCCAAATTGGTTTTAACACTCGCGTCTATTTCCCAACACTATTGCAGGCACACTGCGCATGCCAGGCGGATAACCTGATGGCGGCATATTTAAAATATAGGTAGAAATGGGTTTAATTGTTTTTTGGTGATTTTTTAAGTCACGGTGCGGGTCATAGTCGAGGTTCTAGTCCCAATTAAGTTTTTTTTACAAGAATATATTTTTTATTTACAGTTTGTTAATTGATGGGCCATAATTATAAAATAGAGGGGGAGGCTATTACTCATTAATCAGTAAGTTTTGTCCTCGAGGCTGTAAAGCACCTGTAAAGTAAAAACCTTACCTCCATTTTTTTAAATTGTGGAACAATTTATTTGTGCACAGACTGTGGGATGAATTGTAATGTAGTACAAAAATATATTTACTCTATTGAAGAAAACAATATAGAGGTTATTATACTAGTCCATATTTCTACGTTATTTTCTTCAATGGAGCAAATATATTTTTGTACTACATACAATTTATCTCATAGTCTGTGCATATATAAATTGCTTTACAGTTAAAAAATTGGAGGTTAGGTTTTAACTTTACAGATGCTTTACCGCCTCAACAATAACAGAATTCATTAACTAGCCTGCCCTCCATTTTAATTATGGCCCATAAATTAACAAACTGGCAAGCTAGGAATAACAACAATATTTTTGCAAAAAATTTAATAGATACTAGAACCTAAACTATGACTCACACCGTGACGTAATAACACATTAAAAAATAAGTAAACCAATTTCTACATATATTTTAAATATCCCGCCATTACGTTATTCGCCTGACATGCGCAGTGTGTCTACAAAGTGTTAGGAAATAGACGCGAGTGTTTTTACCGCTAACGTTGTAGCGACTGTGGTTATCATGGCGTTCTAGATGTTTAAAGAGTAGAAATGGGATAAGTGTTTTTCTTGTCTTCACATTCATTGAGAAAGACATTGTTCAAGCGTTTCTTGTGCTGTGGGATGCAATAATTTAAAAAAGCACATTCAAGGTTAACCGAAGGTATAACCACAGTAATTACCGGTCCATCGCTTTTATTTTTAGTAACGTATCATAATGATTTACATGGTCAAGTCTTGTTTGTGTTAATGAATTTCCACTGTAAGCCCGAGTTCGCATAGAGCGCAAATGACGTAAATATGACAGCGTAAGTCAGACGTTATTGGTCGAGGTGAATTCAGGCTTATTATTAAATTACTTTAATACACAATCTTACAAATAAGTGAGGTCTAGTGACGCAGTCGCCATTTCGTTTTTTTAAACTCAATATTTCGTTACTTTTTCCTTTTATCCAAAAATCGGCCAAATACCCATATTTGAAGCTTAATTACCTACGATTTAAAGTTAAAAGGTTTGAATTTACAATGTCATAAAAGCAGTAAAAGAAAAATGGACAAATTTCACAAATTTTTGTTCTTTGCTTTTATTAATTCATTAATCAAAATTTCTCTAGTTCAAAACTGTAGATAAAAATAAGAAATATTGAATAAAAAATGAAATGGCGAATGCATCAATAGACATCTTAAAACAAAACAAACCTCTTACCAAATATTCCTTATATTCAGCACTATAATGGTGAAATTCTGGGTGCTCATAACTAAGCAAAAAATTTTGAGTAAGCATCTGTACATGCTGTCGCATTTGCTGTTCTAACAAACAGATCTGTTGATACTCTATAGTTATTTCAGAATCATTTGTTTCCGTAGAACTTTGGGATTCCTAAAATATGTTAAATTATCTAACAGACTATCATACATGGCTATCTAATTAAGGTGTGACTGTAGTTAACTACATATTTTAAGGTTTTAAAGAAAGCGACAACCACACCTTTCGTCTTTAGGGATGTTTAATACATTATATAAAAGTGACAGGGTAAACCAAATACAGAGGTAGTTTGATATTGGATTAAAGTAGATGATCTATGAGAGGGAGAGTCCTAGAGTAGGGATTGCAATCCCGAAGTAAATAAACAATCCCGGGATCTTCGGGATCCCTTTATGTAAGCCCGGGATCGGAAAAGTATGTTAAAAATAGTAGCTATCCCCGGATTGCAATCGCTACGTGCTTCCCCGATCTGCGGCAGTTTACCGGAGAACTACTGCTTTTTACCTTGAACACAACGCCGTGCATTTTTAATATCTATATTAATGATTTATTTAATGTAAATTGTGATGGATAAATTCATAGTTTGGCAGATGATACTGCAATTTTGTATACAGATACAAATTGGGACAACTTAAATAACAAAATTGAAAAAGATTTTAAAATAATAAAAACTTGGCTTGATAAAAATGTATTAACAATTATTTTGATTAAACTAATTATTTTCCTTTTACTTTAAATCCAAATAACATACCACAAAATATTTCGTTTTGATATTTATAAAGTTAAAAATGCATTTAAAGGAACAATTTTAGGACCATTATTTTTTAATATCTATATAAATGATTTATTTAATGTTAATTGCGATGGAGAAATTCAGTTTCGCAGATGATATTGCAATTTTTTTATACAGATACAAATTGGAACAACTTAAATAACAAAATTAAAAAATAATAAAAAATTGGGTGCATAAAAATGTTTTAATAATTAATTTTGATGAAACTAATTATCTTCCTTTTACTTTAAATTTAAATAACATACCACAAAATATGAATAGTATTAAAATAAATGATGACATTCAAATTTTGAAAGTTAATCAAGTAAAATATTTAGGAATAATCTTTGACATTAAATTACATTTTGATCGTAAAACATGGAAATATTATATTATGCATTAGTTAAAACTCATTTAAATTACGGAATTTTAGGTTGGGGAGAATTAAAAAAAAACTTTAGTTAAAAAGTCAGAAATATTACAGAAAAATTTCAATTATTTATGTTTTTATTTAAACGATTATTTACCAACAAAAATATAATTCATTAAAAAAATATAAAGTCGAAATAAAAGCATGGATATTGGAAACAGATGGCTTAAAAAAATTTTTGGAAATGTTTTAATTAATATTGTTATGAATAATATATTTTTCAAAATTTTATTATCCTATATCTTCAAAAAAACTGCGATTTTTATATTTATATACATATATGTAGTTAAACGTTTTTTATTTGCAATTTAACTTTTATATAATATTAACAAATATTTTTTAAAACATATTTTAATATTCCTATATATTTATAATTTAAAATACTAAGATTTGCCCCTAACAAGCACGTCTTCGGGGGATCAAAGAAGTTTATTGAGAAAGATAAATAAACACATTTATTATATTATAACTATTGAAAATAAAATTATTATTATTAAGTCTAAGACTGCTTTTTAGGCTGATTATGTTTGTTGAGGAATAAGTGGCCGTGAATGAGTTCCCTTTCCGCTTATACACCCCCCGGGTTTGGAAGCGCAGGAGATTCCAAACTGTATACAACAAACATAAAAGTACAAAAGCAAGTAATGCCATTAGTAACACTGATTGTATAAGATTCGATTGATTGAAATGAAGCAATATTTATGATAGATTTTTGAAGTATTGACGTTAAGTAATGAGTAATGTAGTATTACCTTAGCCCTGATGCCCCATATACTATCTTCATCTTTCTTATTTGGAGTAGAACCTTCAAATCTATTATCTATCTTATCTTTTTCTAGCGTATTATTACTATATTCTCCAATTGTTAAATTAGCCTGATTTCTTTCAGACATCTGTGACTTATTGGGATCCTGAGATACTGTAGAGCAAGATGGTTGTTCGCCTGCCGTATTATTCATTGCATCTTGACTTTTATTTGGATCCTCGTATTCTTCAGAAATATTATGAAGGTAATCGAAAACTTCTTCCCATAATATTTTCACCTAAATAATATAAAAACTTGTTTAGAAAATGACGATAATATAAAAATTTTTTGAACAACTATAATATATTGTGGAGTTTTATCTACTTTTAAAAGACTTGTATCAACATTTACTAACAAATCCATTGTTTTATCCATGCCATGGTATCCTAGAATTTAAGGGAGAGAGTGAGAGACAATATAGGCCAGTTCATAAAAAAAAACATGAGAAAATTTTACGTTTACCACGTAGGTGACGTAGGTCGTTGCCTGCTGCTACATAAACTAACCGATGTCAACGTCTTGTGAATTGACAAGCAAAACTAACATCAAAATATATTTAATATGTCAACGCCTTTACGCCTCGTCAGGATTTGACTAACAAAACTAGGCCATTTTTAAAACAAATGATAAAGCGTGTTGAAATAGTATATTACATAATAAGTGATGACTTTTGAAACGAGGAGATATTTAGCACGAGGCGTCAGCTGAGTGCGGATATTCTCCGAGTTTTCCGAGAATTATTAAAAAAGCCTTTGATTTGTGAAAAAAATATTACAACATTAGGGCAAAAAAAAATATCAACACTAGTGTTGAAATTAGCATACTTAGGATTATGTTCCACTTAATATCTGGTTTCAGTTTGTCAATAGGTTTTTCCTTTAGTTGTAGTTTAACTTTTTTATTTTTTCATATTTTATATATTATAGGAAGAACTAATCCTGAATTGACTTTTAGATTAACCAGGATGAACATTTTTTAATTTAATCAAGGAAAGATGCATTAAACATAAATTTAAAAAATCCATCCAACAAGGAAGATTTCAAATCAAAATAATTCTATAAATTATTTAATGTTTTTATAAAAAAAATCAAATACTCCGGATGGGATTGAACCTATGACCTTGCAATCTGTAGGCTAGAGCTCTATTCTCTACGCTATCGCTACCGATAAAGATTTGTTGTTTAATATATGACACTATCTTCAGCGAGATTTATTTTTTCTGGTAATAGATTTCCAGTATATTATTAACATTTTTTATAATTTCATATGGCATATTTTCACACTCTAATTCTGAATCGCTCGGCAAATACATGATTAAACACTTTACAATTACTGCTTTCTAAAATTTGTTTTTTTTAATAAATAGGGGTTGTCTGTCAAATTGGCACCATATGTTTAAATTAAATAGTGTACCTTAATATTTCAACACTAGTGTTGAAATATTTTTTTTTCAACACGCGTGTGATATACGGCGCTTTCTAGCCAAATTAACCGTGCTTTTTTTTCTCATTGTCATAGGTGGTCGTAGGAAAAAAAATTTTTCTGTAGAATTTAAATGTAGAATGAAAACAAGGGTTCCATTTAAAATTTAAAGGTTGACTTCACCTCCGGTTAAACCGGAAGTGGTTTCGGAGGTTTAAATTGGTCTAAAAATGGCAATTTACATACTTATTAACGCCTTATGTTTTTAAATCTTTACTGCTAAAATTACGGGAAAAATTGGGGGGTGTCACCCGGTATACATAGTTATGTACCTCTTTCTTGCTAATTTTTACAGCTTTGTCCATTCGAAAGTCTTCATTGTCCACTTGATTAATTTCATCATCAGCCAAAATATTATATTCGGGGTCTTGTTCTTCATCTTCTGTCGGTCTAGTCACTTCCTCGAGAGGTTCAGTAAAACCCTAAAAATGGTTAAAAGGTTATTTTCTAGTAATTGATGCGCGATTATTTAATTTAAACATTAAGTTTTTCATTTAGTTAAGTAACATTGATATAAAATACATAAAAATGGACATAACCTTTCTATATTATTCATTATAATCTATTCAGAGTAGTCAATACCTCCAGAAACATTTTAAAGTCATCCACAAATACAAGCGACTTGGAACGATTCACTACCCAAGCTATTAAATTAATCGCTATAACAAACAGAAGAGGTCCTAAGTCCTAATACCCAAAGTAACGAATCGGTCCAGGTCCTTAAAAGAAGAAAATTTACATCACTGCCGGGAACCCATCAGGTCTTAAGGCTCTTTTAATCTTTTAGGGATTTCGAACCAGAAATGATCTTTAATTGGCTGATCGTCCCAACTAAGGATTTCGGCTTGTGTAAAACTGGGCCAAAAAACATGACAGATCCATTAGAAATGTCCTTGGCATATAATATTTTTACACATTACAACTTTGATAAAAAAATAAATAAACTGTCACATCAAATCTATTGCATCCCAACATTATTCTTGCAGTGGTATACACATTTTTCCCCAAAGTTCTTTATTGATTGAGAGATCTTAATACATATTGAAGTAGTCCGTTGTGGAAAAGATTTTTTTGGCTATATGTTGTAGACACTGTATTTACATAAAAGTTCTCCCTTCTCCGTGTTGGGTAATTATGTACATCAGTCAGTTTGATTTCCAAAGGGGATGCTCTATGGTTATGGGTTATGGCAGTGACAGGTCGTGAATGGCATAATGGAGTGCCTTGAAAGGGGTGATCTGTTTGCGGTAACGCTTTGCGGTCAGACAAAGGCATTCGACTGTGTTTGCTATTCCCTTCTCTTGTTCGAGGTTTACCTCTGTCTTTTTTTGGCCTCACATTTGGAGAAGCGAAAGCAATGTGTTGAGTTCAATTATCACCGTTCTGACTATCAAGGAATCCAGCACGGTGTACCACAGAGGTCCGTCATCGGGCCGCTATTGTTCATAGTATACATGAGTGATTTTTTTATTATATGCATCTCTTTAAATGCTCTATGTAGAGGATTCCATCATTATTGTAACCTGTCCAAGGACATATAATCTGGAGAGTGGTATGCAGAATACTATGACGATGGCCAATATGGGGTTTGCTTAAATTCTTTAAAATGTTATCCTAAAAAATCCCAGACGTTGACTTTTCGGTTTTTGCAAGGCCTGATAATCAGCCAGTACAGATGCTTGGCATCATGTTAGATGGTTTACTAACCTGGAAGAATCACATTGATGTGCTTTGTGGACGACTGTCTGGCGTGGTGTTTCTTTTGAGACCAAGAAGAGCAGGTTTTCTGGGAATGCTTAGAAGTGCCTATTTTGCTTTATTCCACTCTCGTCTTGCATATGGTGTGACTTTGTAGGGTTTCTCTTCTGGCATAGGAAGAGTTTTTTGACTTCAGAAGCGAGCAATTAGAATTATCTGCGGTGGCGGCCCAATTGAGCACTGTGCACCTCTTTTTAGAACTATGGGAATTTTGACTCTTCCGTCTTTGTATATCTTGTATCAGGTATTGTTGATTCATGAAAACAGGTATCTATTTCGAACTCATGCTTAAAACCATAGTTATCAGAGTCGCTCCGCTAATCTTATAATTTCACCGAATTTGAGGCTAACAAAATGTAGAAAAAACTCATTCAACTTTGTAATATTTTACCCCAAGCAATAATTAATTTTTTAAATCGATCTTTTCTTCGTATGAATATTTCAAAAATCTCTTCATATTAATTAAATTAAAGACTACTTCCATAGTACACAATCACTTAATAATTGTCAGCAATACACAAAAACAGAATTACACGTACACACTATATTATTATTTTTAAACTTTCCGTAAACTAGAAAGTGGCGTAAGAATTCGATACAAACAACCGATAATACCCAATACCGCGCTGGACCAAATGCAGTGAACTCTCCACTTAAATCACGGCTTTGTATTTTAGACGGACATGGGGGAAGTGGAGTGAGTGAGTCACTGGTTGACTTAACTTGCGTCGCTTGCAGTTTTAATCATTCACAACGCGAATTGCAAAAGCCAACTATCATATTTGTTTTTTGGTAATAGAAAATATTTTAGTTAGATTACTATTTTTTACTGAAAGCTCTGCTTTTTGGAAGCTCTGTAGCTCTTATACACCAATCTCCACTGGCCTGGAAATTATTGATAGAAGTATTTAAGTTTGTCGGTATTGTGCATATGTCTTAGAAAAAACTTTCTAGCTTAGCATCAATATAATACTTACTTTTAGAAAATCCCTCCACTCATCATCATCACATTCCATATCATACATGTCTGTAGTTATATCAGGAGGAATGAAACTCTTCTCAATCGTTTCCAAAGGGGTCGCACTTAAGTTAATTTTTGACCTAGTCCTTAACGCTATGTTTGCTGCTTCGTACAATGATTCTTCCTGAAAGTTAAGAATATGAATAATAGAGTGAATGCTAGTTCATGGTGAACTAGTCTTTTATAAATATTTCGTTTACTATAGGGAATAGTAAAAGCATTACACACCAGAGCTGAGCACAGCTCTCAAAAAAACTGCTTCGAGCGCCAAGCACCAAGCAATTGAGTGCTTGTAAGCACTTTAAATGGCTTGAAATGTGAAATTCAATTACCAATTACTTAGCAGTTTTTATAAAGGGTTTCAATTACCTACCAATTATCAAATTACTGAGCACTGTATTTTAAATTCAAGCACTTTCGTGGCGATTACGGCCCGGCTCTGCTACACACCTGTCTAGTAAGTGGTGTTTAATTTTTTGGCGATTGTAGATTTTCTCTCGTTAGGACCTACCTTCGGTTGTGGGTACTTGCCACTCGTGTTTGCATTTATATTGTTATATTGTAACGAAAAAAAACGACTTGTTTTCTAAAAAACTGGTTTTAATGCAAGAAAAACCGAAGCTCTACTAAGAATTGTTCATTTATTTTATATTGCACACCATATTTCTAAATTAAATCGGTTTTGGAATATTGACATTTAAAAAACGATCTTCATTCCACTTTGACAGCCTGCAGTGTTCAAATAGTGCCTCTTAGGAAATAACGAGTTTTGCATCCCTATCTTAGTTTTAAGAGCAAACAGTAGTCGATGAGTTATCACGAACAAATAGTGCATTTCCACCACATCGCGCATATTGTACCTGTGTCTGGCAATGGCAATAAAATGTCTTTGTTTACATACAAAATATTATAAAAACAAATTTTATGAGAATTAAGTAGGCTGACCAGAAATTTTTGAAACCAAAAGAGTACACATTTTCTTTCTTTCTTTCTGTCTTGAAAAATGCGCCGCAGGCAAATTTTTTTTAGGTGCACCGCCCTTTTTTGGACTATCAAACCCTAGAAATTTAATAGTGAAAAGCGAAAGTTAATCACTAAAGGCACCTCGAAAAGATTTCGCAAGGCTCGAAAACAATACATTTAGTTGTAAAACCAAAAAAGAGAACTTTTACCTAAATTTTAACAAAAAAAGAGCAAAGAGTACTGGAGTGATAAATAGAGAACTGTTCTCTTAAAAAGAGTACGTCTGGTCAGCCTAAATTAAGTGGAGCGGCGTTAGTGGAGATTTTTAAAATAATATCGAGGTATCGTTTGTAATTTTATTGGAAAATAGGAAATTAAGATGAATAGCCGCAATATTTCTAGTTTTATGTTCTGCATGGTTCTGATAATATAATTTGCACCTATAAAGGGTGCTGCAAATTCGTGTGCGTACAAGGGGATCTCGAAAACGGTAAGAGATACGAAGATGGTTAAATTGAGGCAAAAAAATTGTAATTATTCCAAATTCTTTCGGAGATTCGGAGATATCCGAAAAAACCGAAATTTCCAGTTTTGATTTTTAAAAGATTTCTGATTTGAAAAAACCGTCCATTTTTACTCAAAGAGGCCTGATATTTGATATTTTGTAAGAAAAGAGACCCAAAGTCTCGGCCTCAAATATTTTTCCGTCTGTTTAATTTTGTTACATGTTTCGCCTGTAGCATCATCAGATGTTCTAAACAGTAAAAAAAAATTAAATTGTTTTTGAAACAAACATAAGCACATCACACTAACATAACTAGACTAACATTCCAGTTACCTTTTCTTCACTCGGGAGCATTATTATTTATCTGATTTACACTATTTCGCTGTAGGTCTAAGGCAAAAACCATAGGAGTTAAGATATATGGTATATTATTAAAATAAATAAAATACTAATAAAAATTAGAATTACTTTTTATTATTTAATATTTTTTTACAATCTGACAATAGCGCATGAGGCTAGTGGCTGTTCAGTCTCCACGGGTTTGCCTAAAAGCCACGTTAATAAGCTCTGATAAATACGAAATCGTGAGAGGGAAATAGTAGTTTCTAACATTTTAACTACAATAAGTGGCAACGTCGACTGGAAAAGAGCCTCCGGACGAATAACGAGCGTGATCTCTCCCACGTGCAAATAGATCACCTGTTTTTCAACGCTTGCCAAACGCGTCTCGTGTGTCGTGAACCGCGCACGATCTTTTGATTTGATATTTGTTAATGTCCGTACACACGATCAGGCATGCCTTCGCGCCTACCTGAAGAGGCAGGTCTGCGAGTAAGTCTGATACTACACATTCCGTACGCACGTCTCAGTTCGACTGCGAGTCATGGTTACTTAAGAGGAACAAATATACACACATAATTTTATTAAAAGAGCTACAATTAGAACCAGATGACTACAGAAATTACATGCGAATGACCGAAGAAGTGTATATGGAACTATTAGATTTGGTATCACCATACATTCAAAAAGAAGATACTGTAATGCGACAATCTATAAGTCCACACGAAAGATTATCATCCACTTTAACATCTATTTTCTCGATATAGTTCTATAAATTCAGTTATTATATTTTTCTCTCTTGTAGTAGCCATAAATATGTATTATACATTATTATTTATTTAGACACAAAACAACAAGTTCAGTGCTAAATAGTTTTTAACTGGTTGAAAATGAAAATTTGGCACGCGCAGTGTATACACGTTAAAACCTGCCTGCGAGCCTGACCAGAAAATCAAGAATCGCCAGATTGCTTCGCTCCGCGCAAAGTGGCCTGAACGCACCATCAGTTCAGCATACACACGATCGCACTTACTCGCGAGCTTGAAACGTTCAGGTAGGCGCGAAGGCATGCCTGATCGTGTGTACGGACATTTAGGTTAAATTTTAGAGTTTTCGCCTGGTTTGTGAAGTGGGCAGCGCATCGATTGGATATTTTATTTAGTTTAGCCGTTTATAGTGATACTTTGGATTACCTATATTTTAAAAATAATTGCCGCCGGCTTTAATTTAGACTGTAATTTAGTGGAATATTTTTTAACCAACTCGTTTAATTCCCTAAATTACGATGACAAACTTGTAGTGGAAAACAGACGTCCAGAGCCAGAATTAAAAAGCCTAGTAGTAAGTACAGGAAAACAAAACCGTGGCTTTAAAACATATTATTATCGAAAATATATTTATAACTGGATCCGAGGTAAGAAACAAATTGTTTTGCTGGTAATAATTGTTCCCATAAATCGTTCTGCTGGGGAAAATTAAGATGTAATTATGATTTAAAAAATTTAGTAGATACGCGAGCTTGAGAGACACGAAAAATCACACATAGGTAACATCAAGTGTTAAATTTAAGTTATTACGGAAACAAACTATAATAAATGGTATTGATTTCGCACTATTACATGGGATAGAAAATCATAATAATAAGGTTAGTGAAAATCGTGAAATTTTAACAAAACTAATCGATTTTATTTTATATTTGTCGTCTCAGGATCTAAGTTTTCGAGGATACAACGAATCTGAAGGGTCTAAGAGGGAGAATTTTAAAGAATTATATTTTGCAAGAATAATATTTTATTTAGGAATAAGATACATTAAGTACTTAGTTTTTATTCAGAATTTGTTTTTATTTATTTTTTAAAATGGTTTTAAACGAACGACATCACGTTTAATTACGTTAAAATTTTAAAATGTGTAGTAACATCGTCTATTTTTTTACCGTTTTGAAAAAGTTGAAATTAAAAATGTGATGGGAAGACCTAAACTCTAAATTAACTATAAAGCAAATCATAATGTGTGAATCTATACCTACTTATTTATTTTAAAGAAAAAATCTCAATCAAATTTAATCTAATTTACGAAATTAGATTGAAGTTGAGTGAATGTTTGACAAATTTTGGGCGTGGCTCCGAAATTTTTTCTTGCTGAAATTACTTTTGATTGTAGCCTCCCCATTGAAATCACCCACGAGCCGCCACTGCATCTAGCTAGTATAAATAGAGCTGTAGTTACTTTACTTATTTAGTATTCACCTGAAGAGGACTGGAGATACTTACCAGTTCAAACGTTGTGATATAAAACAAATAAAGACAATGCAAGTCCAAAACTCTTCTATCAGTCATTAAAGAAAGGATAATTTGAAATACTAGTGATGTGTTATTTAATGACATAACGTTTAAATATTAAAAACCTTTAAATTGTTTTAAATTTCAAAAGCTTAGAAGTCCTTAAAACTCTTTTAAAAATTCCAGGTTCGAATTAAAAAAAAATTAATTGAGATTGGTATCTAAAGAACGAAAAGTCCAAAACTAAATGCCGTCTTGTAGAACATAAAGGACGGCTATAAGAAAGTGTTTTTTTAATACTTAAGTCAAAAATGAAAGCGCAAAAAATTAAAAACCAAAACTATAAATTTCGGGTTTTTTTCGGATACATATCTCCGAAGGTATTCGGAATATTTACAATTTTCTTTCACCAAATTATTATTTTTTTTTTATTTGGTGGAGGAGCGCATCGACCGCGGTGGGTCATTAGCGCAGGTACATTTGTATTTATATAAATATTTATTTGATTTAATAATTTGTTATTTGTGCCTGATGTGTTAAATGTCTTTTAGTAGGTTGCAGTCCTTTAAAAAGTTTATTAAGTTTTTCGCACTGTTTGAGTTGTTCGCTAGAGCCTCTTGTAAACTGTTTGGAAGTGTGTGTGTTTGTCGTTGTTGGGCGAACTTTGGGCAGTCTATTACAATATGCTGAATGGTTAGTTGTTCTTAATAATTTTCAAATAATTTTTTTCAAAAAACTCGAAAATAAGGTACTTATATTCATTTATTACACTACGAATCAAATACGGGTTTGCCTAACTTGCCCGTTGAATAACATTAAGAAAACTTTTGGGTGTAGGATGAGCCCGCAAGGGAAAGCGTTCTGCGTATAATTTCGAAGCAGCAGCCGCAATTTCACGACACTCACCGTAAATTAGCACCGTATCTACTAGTTCATTGTTTTCAAATTTTCACGTGCCACCAATTTAAATTTAACTTTCTTCAGAAAAACACACCGCAAAAACAAATAACAAACTGACCACCGTGTGCATGACTAATAAGAGATAAGAAAAACAACATAAAGTATAGCGGGCTACGTTTTGATGACCAGGCCCGCACTTAGATTTTTTACTTCAGTATCTTGCCTATTTTTAAGTATTTTGAAAAAAGGTATTTGAAAATGTTGTTTATTTTAATGCTTTCTATATACAGCTAAAAAGAAGTATCAACTTAGGAATCCCCCTGAATAGATATAATTTCGCATATAGCTGGTAATCTTGGAGAATAATTAATCAAATCAAATATTGGTCAGATGCACACACAACCTATAAGATAAAACATGAACAATAAGAATAATTAGACTAGACCAAATATTTTTTGAGTGAACATAATAACATATTAAGGACTCTTAATATAGTGATTGATTTTACTTTGATATAATTAACCAGTTATTTTTGATTAAGTAAATATGTTACTTGTATGGTATGCTTGTAAGCATAGAGCATTTATTACTGCTTGTCTTTATTGGTAATACGAGAGGGACTTAAAAGAGGAAATTTAGGGTTCCTCCAAAATATTTGATTGTTTTTTTTGATAGCCTTAAAAATTAAGTTAAGAAATATTATGATCTTTTACTGTTACTAGATTTGAACCTGTTTTAAAACATAATTCTAGGCACCTACATAGGATATAAAAAAAACTTACAGCACAAAAGGAGCATGAAACGAACAATGCATTTTATAGTCATAAAATAAAATCAGAAATGATTATAGATAACACTGATATTATTCATTAGGCAATAACTTATACATAATTGCATAGGAATTTAACTGATTTGCGCGGACATCAAAACACTTGGAATAAAGAAACTAGAGTCAGTCTTAAGTAGACTTAGGTATTGCAACTGTTTTCCAGGGCCTCAAGATCATTTTTATCCAGGGCTTTAAGATTATTTTATTTAATTGGATTATTTTATTGTTATTTATTTCTATGTTAACCTATAGATGAGTTGGTAAAAGGTTTGCAGTCTTAAAAGAATATTAATACCTATGCAAAAATATTTAGAAATTGATATTCTATATATCCTAAAACCACTTTCAACTACAAATTTACTTTCTAGGAAAAAACCTATTTCATTCTTTCTCACCTTTATTTCCTTGGGTACATATAGGGTGTGTATGGAATTGACACGATATTTAAATGGATGACTTCTTGGGTATCCTAGAGAAAAGCTCTATATTTTATTTTATATTTAAATCATCGTCTAAAAAGTTGGGTATTACCTAAAACCAGGCCGAATTTGGCGGATGCCAATTGAAAAAACCATTTACAACAATCTGAAGGCCGCGGGAAGCGGCGCGGCACCTCAACGGACCCGGATTTGAATGAAGATTGCCGTTTCGCTTCCGACCTCTACTTATTTATTTAAGGTCATTTGGCACAGTTGTGTTTTGTGTTTAAAAGATGTAAAAGTTTGGTGTGATGTGAATTGAGGTTAAAGTTTTAATTGTAGATTTATACCGATTGCCTCCAGGCGGCTTTGTCAAGCTTTGTTAAGCCATAATACCAAAATGGTCACTTTTCTCCTTTATTATATTGATGAGACATTTAAAAATATTTTTCTCTCAAATGCTGTCATATTAGAATTTATAGGTTTTTATTTATTTATTTATCCTTAAATACTCTACGGAATAAAATATTCCAATTGGTACATCTAAATAAAAGATACAATTACAGAAGAAAAAAAAAAGAATACATAGTAGAAAACAAACAACAGAGTTATCGAGCCAAAACAGATTAAAATAAATTAAAATAGTACAAGTCATTACAGTTTTTTTTAGTGAATAAAGACTAATCCTTAATTAAATATAATGGGTTAATCCATAACACCCTGTATTTGGAAAAAATTGTTTCATCATTTAGGTCAAAATCTTACTGAAAAAGTACATACTGCACCACATTTTTGTAAATTCTTAATTCATTTCTTATTTACATATATTTATAACAACTTAAATAAAATAATCGAAAAAAAAAACATGAATTTTATAAAAATCAAATAAACAATAATAAAGATAACATGAAAAAAATATATGACATAATTAAAAACGCTACTTACGAAAATAAATCTAAAATAAATACACTAAAAATAAAAAATGACCAAGGTGTCACTTTCAAGAATGATTTAGAGATGGTTAATCATTGTAACAGTTATTTTGCAAATGTCGGAAATAAAATGGCCGAATCGATTCCAATACCCAAAGATCCAATTAATATCAATTTTACACTGCAAAACTCAATGTTTTTATCCCCTGTTGATGAAAATGAATTAATTAAACATATTTCTACATTAAAAGGAACAGGATCACCGGGCCTAGATGGAATTACATCTAAACTTCTCAAACAAACGCATCGCCCAATCATAGGACCATTGCTACATATAATTAACAAAGTTTTTGTAACAGGAATCGTGCCTTCTCATTTTAAAATGTCAGCAATTACTCCCATCTATAAAAGCGGATCTACAGCAATGATCTGTAACTACCGACCCATAAGTCTGATAAGTAATTTGGCAAAAATATTCGAAAAATGTTTAAAGGAAAGGCTATTTACTACCTTAAAAAATAATATTTTATCAGAAAACCAATATGGTTTCTTGTCGAATTGTAGTACGGATGACGCTTTATACAGACTGACATCGGAAATAACAAACAATTTGAATATAGGAGAGAAATGTGCTGCAATCTTCATAGACTTGGCGAAAGCGTTTGACACGGTCCCCCATGATAGACTTCTTGATGTCTTATGGCATTATGGAGTCAGGAAGACAGTGTGATAGCTGTTAAAAAATTATCTCACTGGGAGACATCAATTTGTGAAAGTCAATAACGTTCTAAGTGACAAACAGGAAGTGAAGATTGGGGTACCACAGGGCACAGTTCTGGGTCCTATTTTATTTATAACTTACATAAATGACTTACTATCACAACATGTAAATGGTTCAATAATATCCTACGCGGACGACACCGTATTGGTTTTTAACGGTCACACATGGCAGGAAGTGAAAAAAAAATGATAAATGGACTAGGTATTGCAAGAATATGGTTAGAGAGTTTTAAATTATCACTTAACTTATTTAAAACAAATTACATAGCGTTTTCCTTAACAAGTGCAAACAGACCCGATTTTACCAACATCAAAATTAAAAATCAGCAAGTAGATGAAGTAATGCAAATAAAGTATCTTGGAATAATAGTGGACAGATTCCTAAAATGGTCCCCCATATTGAATACCTTAATAATAAAATACGCTTCTTGATCCATAAATTCTATATTCTTAGAGAAATTTTAGATAAAAAAACACTAATTATAATCTATAAGAGCCTTGTTGAGTCGTTGATATGCTATGGAATTTTAGTCTGGGGTGGTCTGTACAACAGTGCACTGTACAGATTGAATATCACCCAAAAGTATATTATAAAGGTTATGTATAAGAGAACTAGACTATATCCAACAAAATTGCTCTTTTTAAATGACATTTGTAATATAAGAACTTTATATATGGTGATAGTAACAACTTTCGTTTATAAAACCAGATCCCATGAGAACACTGTAAACCATTGCTACCACACTCGTGCAAGAATGAATAATGATTTAGCTATTCCCATAAATTTCAATAACATAAATTTAAAAAGTGTCACTTATTTGGGACCCAAGATATATAATATGATCCCTACTAAAATAAAAAGTATTAAAAATATTCATAAATTTAAGAGTGAATGTAGACTTTACATATCACAAAGATTCAAAAGTTTTGAAAACATTTTTAAATAATTGTATTTTACTCATTCTTTCAACGTAAAACACATTATTATACACAAAAACTACATACATAAAAACTATAATGTAAAATTAGGGTACATACAAGTAATAATCCTATTACTTAGGTACCATTTTACCATTATACATATACTTACCTACTTTATATGTAATTAAATTAATTGTAGTGTACTAACTTTTACTTGTTTATAAATAAATAAATAAATAAATAAGTAAGTATCTTTTTTAAGTTTTGACAAAAATTACCTACTTAGAATAATTTTATATATATTTTAAAAGAATGAAACTGTATTTGGTCTTTACACCATTCCATATTTATTATTGTCTTAAAAATTTAAAGATGTTGAATATTGACTATGCCACCTTGATATTACTCACCATGGTTGTTTTAGGTGGTGGAATTTTAAATATTCCATCATCTGTGTAACTGGTGGTTTGGGTGGCATGATCTTCCATTGATATGGGCATAGGAGGGGTAGGTGGGGGCAGAGAGCCAACATCCGATTCACTGTTAATTGATTCATCTCTGTCATCTTCACTCTGGAAATACATTTTTTCTGTGTTTACTTAATTCTAACTAAGTAGGTACATACAAAGAATTTATTTTCTTTTTCTCACAATTAAGACATTTATTGTTTACCTCTTCTTCACCTGGAACATACTCATCACCAGAGTCATCTTCCTTTAAATCTTCACCTATTAGTACATGTGTTTCAGAGGGCGGTGGCTGAGGAACCCAGAGAATTTTAACTGGGGAACCAGGCGTATTAGAAATTAATTCCCTAAAAATAAAATGATCAGAAACTAGGTTCTTGGTAATAAATAAATCAAAATTTTTTTGGATAATCTGTAATTAAGTACATATAGGTAAGTATATCTAAAATGTTTTATGATTTGAGTATGATTAATAAATATATTTTATTAAAGAACTACAACCCACCTAAGTAAGTAAATAGACTATTAAACGAATATTTGTTAAAATATGTTAGTGTATTCATATTACTTACTTTGCTTTAGCTCTAGTTAATTTTGGTTCATATGGAGGAAACATATTTTTACTGTCATCCGTCTCTCCCTTTTCAAGCAAAGCCCTAACATGTTCGTTAGTTAAAACTTGTCTTATAATAGTCTTCACATTAGTAACAGTCAAATTATTCTTCTCAGCCTTTTCCGTTAACTGTTTTCCAATTTCATGTTCAATGGATTTAATTATATCTTGTTCAAATTGTTCTGGAATGGGGCTGCTAGCTTGTCGCAGTGTTAAGGTTTGGTTTAGGTCTATTTTCAAGTCGTTGTCTGAGTTTTCTAAATCCGAATCAATTTCGAAAATTGTGTTTGTTTGATCCACAAGAGTTATAGATGTTTCTTTTAAAGAATCGTCAGTTTCCATATTTAGATGGAAGCCCTAAAACATACTTAATAAATGAAACACATTTTTTATGTAAATTAGAGTAATTATGACAAATTTTAGGCTAAAAACTGAAAACTACTTTAAAATAATTTTCATACTTTTAAAAAGTAAAAACAAAGTAAAAAGTTAGGAGCTTTTCTTTTCATAGTACGTCAACCTGATCTTATAATCTTTGCGGTATTTCATCTTTTACAGTTTTATACGATTAATAAAGGATAGAAAGAGTTCGGCTGTCAACTAATTTTACGAGTGGAATTCGAATGCACCACTGAAAGAACACCTGTTTTTGACATTCAGATAATTGTTACCAACCGTCAAGTCCTAAATTTTCTTCAAACCTACCACGTTCATGTTTCAACTCTGCTGAACGCACAGAAGATAAAAGGGTTTGTCTGAACGATCGCATCGCGACGACATTCTGTTCCAAGCACTGAGTTGACCGAGTCCCAAGTCAAAATACTTAAAAGAAACACAACTAGTGAGATGACATTTCTTTAAAGGTGACAAGCAAATTTTTGTTATTTTCCGATTGTCCGAATGGTAAATTAAGTTAGTAGTTAAGAACTTTTGTGCAATTTTCCAATAAAATGAGCGATCAAGAAGAAAAACTACAACAGTTCATTGCAATAACTGGTGCAAATCCAGATAGATCCAAGTTCTTTTTGGATTCGGCAAGTTGGGATGTTGAGGTTAGTCAAGAATTATATTTGTATTTTTTTATATCTCATTTTTTAGTCATTTACAATTACATCAGCAATTTTTGTGTGATAAAGGAACACAACAAATTCCTTTCTCACGAGTAATTTTGCAATAACTACTAAAGATCCGCTGAATAGTGGTTTAGGCCATTGACTGAACAATGAATATTCGGGGCCGAATACTCAGGCTCAGGCTTTGCTCAAAAGAAAACTAAAATTTACCTAAGATATAGTTTAAATGCTGTTACATATTATAACTTGTTTAACGTGGTAAATGTATATTTTAGGCGTATTTTTTCTTTAGATTTTATCTTTTTTCTTACTTTAGTTTATTTTGGCGGCAAAGCGAATGATATTTTGCCGAATATTCCAGCTCTACTTGTCGAATAACGAATATTCAGTCTTTGCTCAAAAATGTCTTAATATTTGGCAATTATTAGGCAAACCAAATACTCGACGCACCTCTAATAACTGCCATATTATCTAATATTATACTTTAATTCAGTAAGATAGGAAAACTAATACCTAATTTAAAAAGAGATAAGGTTCTAAATACTTGTCCGTTTTTAATAGGTACTATAGCCTTTGTACCTTAACTATTTTTTTGTCAGGTTGCAATGGCCCGATATTATGAAAATGATGGTGATGATGTTGAGATAGTCGAAGATCCCCCTGTGGCACCTACAGAGACTCCTAGTCCAGTAGTGACCCCTGTCAAGCCAAAACCCAAAAAAGCATCTAACTTTGCTACAATTAATACCATAACAACTTCAAGCGATGAGGAAGAAGGCCAAGCATACTATGCTGGTGGATCCGAGCATAGCGGACAGCAAGTTCTGGGACCTCCTAAGAAAAAGGATATTGTGGCAGATATGTTTAAATCAGTACAGGAGTAAGTACAAAAATGCATTAAATTTATTTAAATACAAATTACATAAATAATTCCATGTTAAATCCGAATATTATCAAAAATAAAAATAAATAGGTATTCCTACATACTACCAATTTTAAATGTTCCTTTCAGAACTTAATTTTTTTTCACAAATTGATTGGATCAGCCAATACTTGGTTATGGTTTACAGAAAACACAAAGTTTTTTTTTAATTACAAAGTTTTCACTATTACTTATAGAATGAAAACAGTAAGTTTCACTAATACAGATTAATGTTGGGTTACACAAAGATTTTTAACCAGAATTAACTAACTAGCAAGTTTGACTGTGACATAAATGACATTGACAGGTATTATGTACTCAAAATCAAAGATGCCTGATTAGTAAATTAAAAATTAAGGCAACCGGGCCAGTATAATTGTGAGAAAATGATTTCTGCCAATGTAATATGTCACAGTCAAACTTGCTGGTTAGTTAATTACTATTTAAATTCTTTGTGCAACCGGACATTAGTGTTTAATCTACATAATAATCTGAAAAAACTATTTTGATAGCACTAACATTTTAACCACCTTTTGTTTGTACAAGTTTATTTGTTCTTGCAATAAAATTATTTTATTTTCTTTCGAAATGTTGGAAATTTTATAATTAAAAAAAACTTGTAATTTTCTTCTTTTCATTTTTAATAAAATGTTGATTAGCTGTTTAATGGTAGTGAGCTCTTTGAATTAAACTGTGGAACAGAGATCACTGCAGGTTTTTTTCCTTTACCCTTTAATTGTGTAAGTATTGCAATACTTAAAAGTTTAGGCCTTGTTATCAGTATTATTACTGTTTAAAGGTCAAAAATAACTTTGTTAAAAAAAAAAAAAAAACATTAGATTTTCTTTTTTTAAGGCATGGTGTTGAAATTTTGGAACCAGGTTCTGGTGGTGCAAGCTCCAGTAGAGCCTTTAGAGGCACTGGGTATAAACTGGGACAAGACGAAACCTCCTCTGAAGTGGTACCAGGGGCAGCAGAACCTTCTAGACCTCAGGAGGTTACTCTAAGGTAAAATAACATTAGCAAAAATTATTATTTTTATTATCTTATTTCTTTAATCAGTCGATGGGTGACCAAATTAGGACCATAATCATTCAACAACAATGATCCTTTTCTACTTTGAAATGCCTTTATTTTAAACTACCTATTCTAGTTCATTACATGCAAATGACAATATAATAATATAGAAAACAATAATAATAAAATATAGAAGAAAAAAAAAATTTAAAACTCTATTTAATCAATTTAAAAAATTGTAAATAATTTACTTCAAATCAATTATATTCATCAAAATAATTATTTAATTTTTTTAAAGTAGTACATTTTCTAATTCCTCTGATATATTTTGGAAGATTGTTATAATGTAATATTAGAGTCTATATCGCGATAGAAAACGGCGTTTCGACAGTTGAAAGCCACAAATGACATTCACAGCTGATTCTAGTTCCGCCGAAAAGTTACTAGATTTAGTGTGGACCGTAACAAGTTCACATGTCAGTTCGCGTCCTATTATTTTCGTTGTTTTTTGGTGTTTTTTAGTATTTTTGTGGCAGTTTTTTATATAGTGTGTGTTTAAAAACATTTAAGATATTTTTAGACTTTTACATTACTTTATTGTAAGTAATTCCTATCACAATATCTAGGTAGTATTCAGTGGATACCTAATAGGTTCTTGACTTTTGTTTCAATTTGGATAACATCTCCAAAAGTTTCTTGACAACTTTAGATAAGATCGATGATTTAAATAGAAAAATTTGTAAAGTCTTCTTTGATAAATTAAAATGGGAGATAAGGAACTTAATATTTAAATATTTTTTTAGTTTGTTAATGGAACATAGAAATAGTCCGGTCCTGTCTTTTTAGCCAACCTCTAAACGTAAAATAGACCAGACGTCAACAGGGTGCCATAAATGACAAGTGACTTGGCGTTTTCTTAAAAAAATTTGACTATATTATTCCATTATATAAAAGCGATTTTTTTCCAAAATTACTTTTACCCTTTATAATTTGATACTTTATGGATTGTCTGGCGTTATGGTCATATCCTATTCTCTTGAAGTATTATGTTTGATTTTTTTTCTTTTAAAATAATAGAATGAATTAGAACACAAATTTTTAATTCATAAGTGTTTTGAACGTGTAAGTAGGTTAAATTAACAGTTGACATGTATGCATTTAATAACTTTAATTGAATAAACAAGCAGATCTCCCTGCAGAAACTAAATATTTTTATTTTGAATACATCAATGATAAATATATATTTTTTAGATATTTAAAGGAATGTAATATCTAGCTGTGTACAAAACAGATACTAGAAAATATGTCAAATTTATTATATATGGCGATATGGCTTTTCCAATTTAAATTTTCGTTCAAAATTATTCCTGAAAATTTTGTCGTTTTTGAGTAGGTATTCAATATTTTCATTATTTAATTTTAAAGTGTGAATCAAAGAATTTACTTTATTTTTAGTTATAAACATTAAAGAAGATTTTGTAAAATTTAATGTAAGCTTATTTAATTGAAGCCAAGGAAGAAGTATTTGTAGTTTCAGCAAAATAATTGTATCAACTGCAAAGACCCTTATAAATAATTAAAATTAACAGTATTGATAAGAGAATGACACTAATAAGATCTGTGTAAGAGCAAATTTTAAGTATGGAATTGATATCATTCAGGACTGCCAGTAATACTGTCAGTCTGACTGATAGTGTAGGGTCTGCATTTAAAACCCCGAGTAAAACCCAATAGAATACCTAAAATTACAATTAAAAAAAATGAATTTATAAAATATAAGTAAAAAAACTCACGACCCAAATGCCTTTGCGAATCAGAAAAATAAATTTATTCAGAAATACTTGCATAATTTATTAATGTATGTTTTTTAGACTTTGGCAAAATGGTTTTAGTGTCAACGATGGCGAATTGAGAGAATATGCCGATCCTTCCAATAGAGATTTTCTAGAAAGTATCAGGAGAGGTGAAATTCCTCATGAGTTAAGGAAAGGAAGTGCCGAGGTAACTTTTTATATACTTTTATATTAGCAGAACACCGAGACGTCTGCATACATTTAAATCTCCCACCCTTAAAAGGGGCACGTGCGCAATAGGATGAAATGAGGGGGGGGGGGGGGGTACTACTTGTAAAGTGCTTCAGCCACAGTTCGTCAGGTCACGAACATGGCCGATTTTGTTGTCACCGTTGAAATGGTAATGGTTTAAGGGCTTAAAATGGCTTAATTTTGTGCAGACATTGAACTGACGTGCCATTTTATCACAATATACCGTATATTTAATAAAAAACACTTCAAATAAAGTCACAAAATACACTTTCATAATGCATGTTGAAAACAATCTAACGCGTTGACAGCTGGTGGTTAGAATCGGTGAGGAATCGGTTAATGAATGAATATCACTCTAGAAAAGGGGAAACGTAAATAGTTTCGTCTATGATAATTGGTCTGAGGAAATACCTTGTAAGTGGCCAAAATAAAGTATATGGGTATACGACAAAAGCTCCTTTATCAGTAACTTTGCGTTACTTTACATTATGTTAATTTTTTTAGATTCATTTGGCTATGGAGGATCATAGAATGGAACAATATAAAGCACCTAAGACCCAGTCTAGGCCTTTCCAGGGTCAGGGATACACCTTAGGTAGTCCTGCACCTGTAGTAGTAGGTTAGTATTTACATGCCATGTTTAAACATGGTATTCGTTTTTTATGTGTATTTAATTTTTAGTTTTTTTGTATTGGAACTAATTTATTTATAAACTAATGTTATTGCAATTTGCTAGGCCGGTCGAATAAACGCTGAGTACATAACTAAAAAAGAAACTAGGGTAAGAAAATCATAACGTAAAATCAGAAAAAAGTCTTCTCTGCGTACAAGGGGATCTCGAAAACGATAAGAGATACGAAGATGGTTAAATTAAGACAACATTTTGGGGCTTAATAATTTGGTGAAAGAAAATTGTGAATATTCCAAATGCCTTCGGAGATATCCGAAAAAAATCGAAGTTTTTAGTTTTGGTTTTTAATTTTTTGCGCCTTCATATTTTTTTTTTTTGATTTGGGGAAAACAACACTGTCTCATAGCCGTTCTGTATATTCTACAAAGTGGCGTTATTAGTTTTCAAATTCGACGTTTCGTTCCTTAGATATCAACCTCAAGTCAATTTTTTTAAATACGGACCAGGAGTTTTAAAAACAGTTTTCGGGACTTCTAAGCTTTAGAAATTTAATTCAATTTAAAAAAATTATACTGATTTCATGATTAATTGATAAATTGATATTATACTCATTTGGAGTTTGGACATTCTTTAATGGTGTTATTGTATATAAAAGAAACACGATAATGTGAATTTCTGTAAAAAATTATACTGGGAAATTTTGTATTTTTTTTCTGGTAATTTTCCGATTTTATTAGGGTAGGCAATGCTTTTTGTCTTTATTGTCTGCACGACATTGTTACAACATACTTTTTACAAAAACTTTAGAACTAAAATATTATCTCTATATTTTTTAGGAGCTTGTACAGATGAAGATAAACCAGCTAATGAAGCACGTGCCAAAGAAGTTGTTAAAGCAGACTCATCAAAACCAACTACAAGGTATGGAAATAATTTAATTATATTTTTTGGGAGTCAAAAATTAAAAAAGGCGGGATATGGGGAGCTAACAACCTAATAATATAGATGGACAAACACGTGTATTCATAAAAATATTTCATTACTTTTTCTTTTTATCAAAAAATCGGCCAAATACCCATATTTGAAGCATAATTACATTACCTACAACTTAAAGGTAAACAAGTTTGAATTTATAAAGTAAATGGACAAATTTCACAAAATTTCGTTTTTTACTTTTATTAATTCATTAATAAAAATTTATTTAAAGGTAAACAAGTTTGAATTTATAAAGTAAATGGATAAATTTCACAAAATTTCGTTTTTTACTTTTATTAATTCATTAATAAAAATTTATTTAAAGGTAAACAAGTTTGAATTTATAAAGTAAATGGATAAATTTCACAAAATTTCGTTTTTTACTTTTATTAATTCATTAATAAAAATTTCTTTAGTTCAGAACTGTAGGTAATTGCTATTCAAGGACGGGTATTTGGCTCCTTTTTAAATAAAGCGAAAAGGCTAAGAAATATTCAGCAAAAAAGTAAATAGCGAATGCATCACTAGACTTCACTCTTCGGAGTGAGGTCTAGTGACGCGTTCGCCATTTCGTTTTTTGATCAATATTTCGTTAATTTTTCCTTTTATCCAAGAATCGCCCAAATACCGACATGTGAAGCATAATTACCTATAATTTAAAGTTAAACTAGTTTGAATTTATAAAGTAATAGAAGCAAAAAAGAAAAATGAACAAATTTCACAAATTTTCGTTTTTTGCTTTTAATAATTCATTAATCAAAATATCTTTAGTTCAAACGGGCGGGTATTTGGCTCCCTTTTGAATAAAGCGAAAAGAATAAGAAATATTGATAAAAAAATGAAATGACTAATGCATCACTAGACTTCACTCCTAAAACTAGGCCATTGGGAGATGAGAGATAGTTATTTTTAGTTAGGTATAAAGGGCGGCACCCCAGAGCTCTCTCGCACCGACCGCCACTGGTATAAATGCAAGGCGTGAGTGGATAATACCCAAAAGCAACGATGGACCCTTAAATTTTGTTTTTTAGTTTGCAGATTCGTCTTGCGGATGGTTCCAGGTTGGTAGGGCAGTTTAATCACGAGCACACTGTAGCCGAAATAAGGCAATACATTGTAACTGCCCGACCTCAGTATGAAACGCAACCGTTTAATCTTATCACTTCTTATCCATCAAAAGTGTTAGAAGAGTCACAAACTATAAAAGATGCCGGTCTACTAAACGCCGCAATAATGCAAAAACTAACTTAGTAAAATAGTGATTTTTAGACATACTTTTTTGTTATTAAATATAAAGTTTGTAATAAAAGCATGTATAGAAGAGTTAATATACCATCTCTCGTCATTGATACACCTGCAATATTTACTAAATTCTGTTAAATATATAGGGTGTCCCAGATAAGGGTGCACTCTACTGAGATCTTGTACACCATAGAAGATACAGAGATGGTTAAATTAGAAAAACTTGCGCCCTACTAAATTCTGCAACATTATGTTTTCAAATTTAAAAATTCCCAATCATTCCGAAGATATTTGGGCAAAAGCCAAATTTCGCGATTTTGTTTTTATTTTTTTCTGCTTCTATTTGAAGAAATATTGTCGCGTATTAAAATGATAGGCGACTGGGTTGTGTAGCTTAGATGGTTTTGATTTATGTTTTAATAAATTTATTAATAATTATTTATTATTTAATGTGCCTTTATGGTGCACTATCTAATCACTGAAAACTAAGGATTTTTTAAGACATTTATTTAATGAATAGCAAAGCGATGACACACAATAATCATAATGTGAATAAAATACAATGTTACTTTGACTTAAATGAGAAGAATACAATTTAATACAAATAAACAATTAAATGTAGGAACACTTACGCAATCGAAGCAAAGTATTCCTTCGAGCTTTTTATAAGTTTTGCGACCCTTACCAGATAGAAGAAGGGGTTCCTTTTTGCTATGTCAGCAATTTATTAAAGAGGGGATTTTCCCTGGATGGGCTATTCAAAATGGAACCCTTTTTTCCAACCAATTAAAACAATTATTCTTATCAACTTTCGTCTACAAACTCCTACAAAACTAGGAATGTCCTTGTCCTTGTTCTACACACTATTCTTATCAGCAGACTCATCACCTATTAAGACTCTTAGCACCACAGCAAAGTATGAACTGATTTATTCATCCTTAAGGGTACCAATCCATATCTGACCTTATGTTAACACTTTTTCCTCTACAGCTGGTGTAATTTGATTTTTAATTCAGCGTTTCATTTTTTCAAACCATCATCAACTTTGCTTTTTTAAATAGTCTGGAAATTTTATTTAATAATTTTTAAATTGCCCTCCTCGTTTATAATTCAACAACGGATCACGCCTAATACTAATATACGTTTTGGACTTATAAACCCATCATCAATAATAATAAGTGCTAATTTATCTTATATCTATCAAATTTGTTTTTTGTTTTTAATGCCAACTGGATGTCGACTACGATTCATATCCAATTTTTCTGCTCTTGAATAATACTTGATAAATTAACTCAAAAACATTTACTTCAAAGAAATTAGATAAAAGTTAATTTGCACTAAACGATTTCATTAACCTAATCTGTCATTGTCAAACTACTAATAACGACGAAATTTCTCTTCTTTGAATGGCAGCTAAGAGAGCTTCTGTGACTGCCACCAGAGGTGGTATATTCTCGAATTCCTAATAATTTACCACATTTTCATGAAGTACCTACCTTTTTACGTAAATCGACCTGAATACACGAAACCAATTAAAAATTACATCAACGCAGGTACTGAGTTCGATTATTCAAGATCGTGTTGGCATATTTTGTAAATGTGTCCGTATCGAGATTAAAATGAAAACCGCAACAGGATCGAACTTGGAATGTGATTGTCAGTTTGACATAACTTAACCTAACTTTGAGCTGGACCACTGTAGAAATTAATTATTAAATAGTTATCCTGTCACAACGATTTGTGTATACTACTATACCTATTCTTCCTGAATTCGAGAAGTTGACAATTGCCAGTCATAGAGATTGAAAATAATTTCAAATAAGATTAATTTGCATTTATTCTTATTGAAGATGGGTTTTTAAGTTCGAAACTTGTTATTAATACTAGATGTGACACGTCATTGAATTACAAAGGAGGAGGGGGATTTAAAAATAATAAAATAAAATTTCCCGACTATTCTAAAAAGTAAAGTTGATGATGGTTTTGAAAAAAACGAAACGTTGGATTAAAAATCTAATTACACCATCTTGTAGTTAAGAAAAAATGGCAATGAGAATAAATAATTTATTTTAACATAATTATCTCTTCAAAAATAAAATCAAAATCGCGAAAATTCGGTTTTTCTCAAATATCTTCGGAAGGATTCTGAGTTTTTTAATGTGAAAACTTAATGTTGCAGAATTTAGTAAGGCGCAACTTTTTTCTAATTTAACCATCTCTGTATCTTATATGGTTTACAAGTTCCCTGTAGAGTGCATCCTTATCTGGGACACCCTGTATATGGATTCCATTTTCATAAGCCTTATTAGTTATGTATTTATCTATTAATGTTAGGTAATTTAAAAATTTGTGTAATCATTAAAGATTAATTTAATGATGCGTTTGATCTTAACTTATTGATACTTAGGTTTATTTGATTTTTGATATTTTCATCAGATATAAAAATAAAAAATTTTAAGTATTGATTTGTTTAATTGTTATACAAGGTGTCCTAAAAGGTATGGCCAATAACAGGAATTAAAAATATTGGGCATAAAAAAGTTCTTCATACAAAATATCCTTTGTCATTACCGAGCTTCAGCCCTGGAGGAGGGACTCTGAAGATGGGTTTCACTAAATATTTTCGAAACTATCGAAGATAAACATTGGAAATTTTGTGCGCTGAGTGGATCTATTATCTTTAAAATGTCGACATTTAAAAAGTATCGTCAACCTTCTTGGGTTGACTGCTAGTTAGCAAGACACGTAAGTTTGACGTTAGTTAAAAGGTGAGCGCAGCGTTTAATCGCAATTGATGATTGCGTTTAAAAAACCATCGTATCACGCGAGAATGTCACCAGTGGCGTGAAATAGAACTGACCTGAAAACTAATATATAGTAACACTGAAATTCGTACTTTTTATGTTAACAACACATTCGCGGACATGTTAAGTTTTTGGGGGTACCCCCTGGATTTGCGCCTGCCACCGTCAAATATTTCTCGCTAACTTTGCAGTCTTTTTTCTGTAAATTTACTTTTCAATACAGAATTTATTGTCAGGCCCAAGGTTGACAATACGGACCCTAAAATACCTTGGGACTGCTGCCAATCTCTGTTCCTTTTTCAGCCCTGCCCCTGGGTCATTTGGAAGTGGTACTCTTCCTGTTTTCAGATATAGGTAGAGGCTTTCACAGTAGTTAGATTTTCGGGAGGATCATAATTTTCTACCATTTTTACTTTAAACTGCTTTTCTAAGCCCACACAATAAGTGTTTTCATCTGGATACTATGGCAGGATGAAAATTTATTACTTCTGCCTTTTTGGTCGAAGGATCCTCACCTATAAATATTTAAGTGTTTCCAAGTCTAGAATTAATATATCTAATATTGGATCTTGGTTTACTGTTTTGTCTGGGTTTTCCTGACTTTGTGATCAAGACTCCCAAGTAGGAAGAAGGCAGAAGGGGAATTACTTTTGTGGGAAAGCAAGTATACTTGCCTCTGACTTGTGTCCTCCAGTTAGTGTCTACTAGTCTACAGCCCAGAGTGCCATAATTTGGACGACAACCTAACAGAATGTGTAGAGCTACATACTCTTATGACAGGAATTACTTGCCTCCGACCTGTGAACAGGACTACGTGTCCTTTTATAACTGTCTAGGATCTTCATTGATTAAAATTTTAAGCGAGGCTAGGCCTATAACTCCTCTTAATTATTGATAACTGTCCTTATACTCTGTAATCATCATAGAAGGCCATCATGTTTTTGATGAGTATTGGATTGTAAACCTTAGTTCTCCTTTGTGATTTTGGCGAGTATTTTACGATTGTCAAAAGTTGACGTTGACAAATTATGACAATGTTGACAGTTGACATATTAAACAATGACATTTTGAGTTTGAATGATTCATTTAATTTTTTTTAATTTCATTTCTTATTCTCTTTGCTCAAAGACAAAAAATTAAATAAACAATTTAAAAGGAAAATGCCTGGCGTAAATAAAGAAAATCAAAAAATTGATTCAGAAAACCAACAAAACGACACTTCAGAGCCACCAGAAGTAGAATTATCGCAAACTGATCGACTAAATAAACGCCTTTTGGAATTATTTTTAGATAGATTAAACAAGGAAGAGGTTTCAGAATCTTCAACAAATGGTCACAATAATTCAAATATTGTAAACAGCTCTAGTGGTTCAACTTTCTCCTCACACAGCAATTTATTGGGGGTATCTTCGGATGAAGATTGGGAATGAAGATATGTAAACAATAAAACCTAACCCAACATTTACTTAAATTGGCGGTAAAGTGCTCTGGCAGAAAAAAGCGTGCATATTTTTAAGTTTTTATGTTTAAAATAAGGCAATTCTTGCTCTTTTACAATTAATTTAGAACGTTAAACATGTCCTCTGATGAAGGATCAATTAATACTGACCCAGTAGTCTCCGATAATGAATTGGTAGGGTCCAATAATGAACAAAATAATGAAATCTTGGTAACAGGTGAAGACCAAGAAAGACAAACTGAAGAAGTACTAAGAGATGTAACAGAAGAGGGAGAAGATGGAGAAGATAAAGATGGTGAGAAAAAGACAGTTAAACCAAAACGAGTTATTAGGAACCCTCAGCCAAAATTAAATGAACAAACTTTAAAAGGTAAGTAGGTACATACATATAATATTGGTAAATATTTTATTTTCAAATAAAGCAGTTTATTTCATTCTATTCTTGGTTCTGTTGTTATTAGATTTACTTACTCCTGTGAAAATAAATACATTGGTATGGTAAACCCCGGTTAAACTTATTGGCTTAAATACATGTGAGATGATTTTTTCTATTTAAGTATGTTATTAAAAGATCTATTTTTTAGGTGACAGAGGTATAGCTGCACTGGAAAACTATTTTCAACGGGTGAAATTCAAAGGAAAGGGCCAAGAACAACAAGATTTAGAGGTTATAATGAAAACATATGAGTATTGGTGTCACAGATTGTTTCCGAAATTCCCTTTTGATACATGCATTGAGAGACTGGAAAAACTAGGAAGCAAAAAAGCTGTACAGGTATAGAAAAGTACTTAGTTAATTATCTTTTGTCACCTTAGAAACTATGTGTATTTTTACA
The DNA here is from genome assembly GCA_935413205.1 of Polydrusus cervinus. Classification (NCBI taxonomy): domain Eukaryota; kingdom Metazoa; phylum Arthropoda; class Insecta; order Coleoptera; family Curculionidae; genus Polydrusus; species Polydrusus cervinus. Next base: position 27,874,132 of record OW284510.1, on the reverse strand, counting down.
ACTTCTATAGAACTTTCTAAAGCTTAAAATGTCTATAAATAGCAGCGTATGGCCAAGATCTTTAAATTAATAAGGTTGTCTTCTTTAATGCTCACCTACCTCAATGCCACCAGTCACCCACCGACCGGCACTCTGTATACTGTATCTGTTAAGTTTAAGGATTTTGTAATAAGGCAACCTTGTTAGTTTAAAGATCTTAGTGTATGGCCACTTCTAATACTGTTCAATAGAACTTTGAAAGTTTCTTGAAGCTATTTTTTTACAAACACCTTACACCTAAAATGTTACTTTTAAGCTGTCTTCAGGTTTGTCCTTAATTATTTTAATTCTTTTTTCTAGACTCACATTAAGAGAATACGGTTTGATCTGCTTATTGAAGACAAACCAATCCTAGATGATTCAGATGAAGAACCCAATGTTGAAGGCTTTGTCGATATTCAAAATGATGAAATTAATCAACAGCAAAATCATCAATTTGACCAACTGTTAGGTCCTTCTGCTTTAACACCAGTAAGAACTTCCATAGATTTAACAGAAGAACAGTTAGAGAGAATCAGGTTAAATAAAGAAAGAGCTGAAAGGCTCAGGCAGGAAAGGCTAAAGAAAATTAGAGATAAGGCAGAGGAAAGCTTGCAAGTATCTAGTCAGTTGCCTGGTATAAGTGGTGTGAGGAATGAAACAGAGTTAAGTGACAGTACTCAAAATGATATATTTAGCCAGAAAGATGATACTTTAGATAACAGGAAAAACACAAAAAATGTTTTGGATGAAATAGACTATGCAGAAGACATATTTGACCATGAAAGCAACATCAAGGGAAAGACAAATGCCAAGGGTGTTAGTATAAAGAAAAAGCCTGCGAAAAGAACTGTTTTCCGTAGTGATTCCGAGAAGAGTGATGATAATTCTTCTGAATATAAGGTTAACCATGTATATTCATTATTGAAAGAAGGAGATTTAGATATTGATCACAATTCTTCTGATAGTAATTTTGCACCAAAAAAGAAAAATAAACAGACTACCATCTATGATGATTCAGAAGATGAAAATTCTACTGAAAATAGTTCAACTAAAAAATTAATAGATAGTGATGAGAGTGACCAAGAAATGGAAGAAATTGGTGTATCCCAAAGAAGAATTAATAGACCAAAGGGGAGTAGAAAGATAATGAGTGACTCAGATAGTGACCAAGATATGGATACCGATCAGAGGCCTGTTTTAGGAGAACATTCTTCAGATTTAGGCTCTTCACGAGAAAAAGCTAGCAGTTTCACGCCACACATATCTAATTCAGCTGAAAGTAATGCTGAAATAGATCATGGAAGCTTGAAAGAATATTCTTTAGATTTAAATCCTTTAGGACATATATCAAATGGTTTGTCAAAAATAACTAATTCCAAAAAAACTAGTGATAGTGAGACAGGTCATTTTGACACACTGATTAAAGAAACTCAAATTGAAAAACGGTTGAGAAATGAAGATGGACCAATGGAAATAATTGAAGATGAATTAGAAGTAGCCAATTTAAAGTCGACTCAAGATGGTACAACTTTAAAAAACATTGAAAATAAAGAAAATTCATCTGAGGACAATATTATGTAATATAACGTAGAAGCACTTTAAAACACATTGAAAAGAGTTAATTGTTGTTTACTTAAATATCTTTTTTCTGCTTGTTTTCTTAAGAACTTGTTTTCATTTACCTTTTTAAGAAATGTTGTAGGTATCTAGGTTTAAAATGTTGAATACATGTTTAGTATTTTTACTTAATAGTGTTGACTTTTTTTTCTAGGGAAGTGTATAGTGGGGTGGGTCAAAAAAAGAATTTTTTCGAGTATCGAATTCTAATAGTACGCAAAAGTTGCATATTTGTATGCTAATTATTGAAAAAATAATTAAAAAAATTATGCGTTGCATCTTCAGCGCGCGCAAGGGGCGTAAAGTTTGAAAAAATCAGGTAAAACTTCAAAATTTATATTTACGCTCAAAATATACAGGTACATTTTTTGGTTTCTAACTGCATCCAAAAACTATGTTTTAGTTGTCTGACGACAGAAAAATTATATTTAACCACCATGCGCTCGAAGAGTTAATAGACTGGACCAAATGTAAGCGGCTACATATGATGACAGACTACATTTCATCCAGTCTACTAACTCTTCGAGCGCATGGTGGTTAAATATAATTTTTCTGTCATCAGACAACTAAAACATAGTTCTTGGATGCAGTTAGAAACCAAAAAATGTACCTGTATATTTTGAGCGTAAATATAAAATTTTATGTTTTACCTAATTTTTTCAAACTTTAGACCCTTTGGGCGAGCTGAAGATGCAACGCATAATTTTTTCAATAATTAGCATACAAATATGCAGCTTTTGCGTACTATTAGAATTTGATACCCGAAAAAATTATTTTTTTGACCCACCCTAGTGTATAGTCCGGCCAATTTTGTTCTCATTTATCACTTATGAAATAGTTATTTCCTTGCACACTTCAAACTGACGTGTCATTTTATCACAAATACAGCGTATTTAACATAGAACTCGAACAAGTATTTAATAGAAAAATACTTCGAATAAAGTGACAAAATACACTTTCAAAATGCATGTTGAAAACAATATCAAAACCGGTTGACAGCTGGTGATTAGAATCGGTTAATGAACGAAGGCTATTAGAAAAGGTTGGTAGTATAGTGTTGTAAATGGAAATATTGGAAATTTCCGAACGTGTCTCCGAAATATTTAAAACTTTCTAAATGATTCAAAACAAATGTTAATTATTATATCGTTTATATTTTGTAACACTGTAAGCATTAAACTAACAATACAGTTTTCATAAACACACATTTATTATGAATATCTCCAGCTCGACGATTTTCCGATTTATTGGCAACATTGGATTTCTACGGCTGACACCTGAGAAGTTCCAAACGAAACAAAAGACATTGTTTGGAAGTCAATGGGGTAGCCAGAAAATATGTTCGGGGGGTGTAATATTTTCTAACTAGTTTTTTTTTAGGGTACGTGGTCTCAAGTTTTCGTTTTTTGATCAATATTTTATTACTTTTTGCTTTTGTCCAAAAATCGGCCAAAACTGGAAAATAATTACCCATAGTTAAACGTTAAAAATTTTTGAGTTTACAAAGAAATAAAAGCAGAAAAAGAAATATAGACACATTTCACACATTTTCGTTTCTTGCTTTTATTAATTCATGAATCAATTTTTTTTTAATTAAAAATGTAGGTAATTGCTACTCTATGGGTATTTGGCCGCTTTTTGGATAAAGAGAAAAGGGTACGAACTATTGACCAAGAAATGAATGCGTCACTACACTTTACTTTTAAGAGTGAGGTTTAACGCATCCGCCATTTCGTTTTCAATTAATATTTCGTTAATTTTTCCTTTTATCTAAAAATCGGCCAAATACCAACATTTGAAACATAATTACCTACAATTTAAAGTCAAACAAGTTTCAATTTATATAGTAATAAAAGCAGAAAAAGAAAAAGGAACAAATTTCACAAATTTTCGTGTTTGCTTTTATTAATTTATTAATCAAAATTTCTTTAGTTCAAAACTGTAGGTAATTGCTACTCAAGAACGATTTTTTGGCCGCTTTTTGATTAAAGCGAAAAGATTAAGAAATATTGATCAAAAAATGAAATGGCGAATGCATCACTAGACCTCACTCTTAAGAAGAAATGTAAATAGCTCTGTCTAGTCTATGGAAATTGCTCTGAGGTATTAATTAATAATTTAAAGAAAATAACAAACACCTGTTAATTTTATAAAGAGTACTTTATTTTTTTTTATCTAAATCACAATTTTTTAAAGCTATAATACAAATTCCTATTTACAATAAAGATTTTTTACAATTTATTACTTTATAAAACAAAGCTATATTTATATCAATTTTAATACAGATCTAGTAATATATTATGTGTAATATTTAAACTAGCAGCTCTAGTCATTTTTGAGTAAAATTACTGTATAATTAAATAGTCAATCCTAGCTTTACAAACAATTACAATTATCTTTTTTTTATATAAAAGAAGTTTATTGGGAACCATTTCCTACTTTAGTAAGATTTTTTTTACACAGAAAAAAAGAACGTTTATAGTTTTGCCGATAGGTAATAATTTAAAGTATGAAAACTAACTATATATATAAAACCCTATTATTGTTATTATTATCATACCTACATTTTTTAAATATCTTTTTTTCATTATTAAGAGGCTTGGAATACAGTTTTTTCACCATTTCGTTTTTTTTTGTGTGTTTTGTTACAGAGTTGGTATAGTGTATCCAATTTAAAATAGTAGAATATTCACCAAAATTAACCCGGACGAGACAGTATCACGTTATTTTAAGAAACAAATAATAAATCCAAATCCATCGCTACTAATCAAAACGAAGATCCGAGATCATCATAAAGAGTGAAGTCTAGTGATGCACTCGCCATTTTATTTTTTGATCAATATTCCTTATCCTTCTCGCTTCATTCAAAAAGGGTCTAAATACCCGTCCTTGAGTAGCAATTACCTACAGTTTTAAACAAAAGAAGTTTTGATTAGTGATAGCAAAAAACGGAAATTTGTGAAGTTTGTCCATTTTTTTTTGCTTTTATTACTTTATAAATTCAAACTTGTTTACCTTTAAATTATAGGTCATTATGGGAATTTAGCTGATTTTTGGATAACAGGAAAAGTAATGAAATATTGATCAAAAAACGAAATAGCGAATGCGTAACTAGACCTCACTCTTAACTTCACGTTGATACACGTTGCGGTCAACAAAAAATTGATTGCTTTTTGTTGCTATTTTATTAGGAAATTTAAAAAAAATCAATCACATTAAAGTTATCCTACAAGCAGACTCTACACAATCACTCAGACTGACAGTCTTGATAAAGGAATGACTAATACTGATCGTGCAAGGGCAAATTTTAAGAAATGATGGTCGGGCTGATGTAGAGAAAAAAGTCTGATGCAAGAATGACGAACGATTAATATCATTCAGGAATGTCAGCCCGATTGATGGTGTAGGGATTGCATACAGGCACATAGCCAGGATTTCTTCTTGCGAGGGGGGGGGGGGGGGGCATTGAAACCGAAGGAGCAAAAAAAGCGCCGCAGGCGAACATTTTTTGGGTGCCACGCCCTTTTTTGAATTATGACTGGATGATTATTATGATTGTTTTTCAAGTGGGAAAATTAAAAAACGACACGAAATCCTCAAGAAAAGCACAAAAACAAACCCGGTAATAATTGAGGTGCTTTATAAGTATGATCTCGGGAGGCGGGCCCCCTCCCTAGCTACGTGCCTGGTTTGCAATAGAATCGTTTAATTTTGCGCGGTTTTACTTTAAATTTGATACACTTTACGCTTTGTGGATTTCAAGCCATATATTTAAATTTCTTACCATAAAAATAACTTTAAAAATTGAAACTGTAGAAAACCTTTTGGTAAATATCTATTGTACGCTCGCCGCGCCAAAATTGATGAAATTAAAAACAAATAAACAATCAGCCTCCTAAGGCTCAATTCTATAAAGTTCTCTTAAATCTAAGTTTAAACTTAGGTTTAAGCCGAAGAAAAATTGTAAAGTCGTAGAAATGTCCTAAATGGTCGATTTATAATGTTGGATTGACAGCAAAGTTCAATTTAAGAGTAATCAACCTGATTATAACTGGTTAGGTTACATTATATTAAGTTATGACCAGATTAATCAATTTTAACTCGAAGTTTGCTGTCAATGCTACATTATAAAATGATAATCTTTGACATTTCTTTAATTTAAACTAGATTTAAATCGATAAAATTGGGCAAAGAACATCTATGGTTTATACCGAGGTCCAGTTTAAATCGAACAAGTATCAAAAATGGTCTTTTTATAATGTGGGATTGACGGCAAAGTTAAAAGTGATTGACCTGGTCATAATTTAAGCTAATGTAACATAACAAGTTATGACTAGGTTGATACTCTCAATTTGAACTTTGCCACATTATAAATCTAAATCATTTCTGACACATCTACGATTTTAGAATTATTCTTCGGTTTAAACTTAGGTTTAAGAGGACTTTATATAATCGGGCCTGGTTTTTAAATATATTTTAATTGAAAAATCAGAAAAATGTTCCGTTTTTTGATTTTTTAACTCGAAAGAAGTTTAATAGGGAACATAAAATATAGTGACTATTTGGAATAAAGAAAAATTATCGAGCGGTGACATAACTGCTAAGAAAAACAGCACTTTAAAAAGGAATATCTCACAAACTAAGCGTTTCCGACGAAAATAATATAGGCCCAGAAAATACATCGTCTTTGAAATAGTATATTACATAACAAGTGATGAAAGTGATACTTTTTAAACGAGGAGATATTTAGCACGAGGCATTAGCCGAGTGCGGAAATTTTCCGAGTTTTAGAATAATCACTTTCACACGAGTAATGTACACTATTTTTCCTACGACCACAAAGAATTATTAAAAAAGCCTTTGATTTGTGAAAAAAAAATATCAACACTAGTATTGAAATTGGCATACTTAGGATTATGTTCCACTAAATATCTGGTTTCATCGTTTGTCAATAGGCTTTTCCTTTATTTGTAGTTTAACTTTTTCATTTTTTTATATTTGATATATCAGGAACTGGCCATTTGGTTTCAACCAGAGCCATAAAACCTAATTACACACACACATTACATATATCAGGAATTGACATCTAGATTAACCAGAATGAAAAATTTTAAATTTAATCAAGGAAAGATGCATTAAACATAAATTTAAAAAATCCACCCAACAAGGAAATTTTCAATTCAAAATAATTCTATAAATTATTTAATGTTTCGATACCAATAAAGATTTGTTGTTTAATACATGACACTTTCTTTAGCTCGCGATTTGTTTTTTTTGGTAATAGATTTTCCAGTATATTATTAACATTTTTTATAAATTCAGATAGCGTATTTTCACACCCCAATTCTGAATCACTCGACAAATACATGATAAATAAGTTCAACACTTTACAATTACAGCTTTTAAGAATTTGTTCTTTTTAATATAGGGGTGGTCTGTCAAATTGGCACCATATATGTTTAAATTAAATAGTGTGCCTTGTATTTCAACACGCGTGTGATATTTGGCGCTTTCGAGCCAAGTTCACCATGCTTTTTTTCTCATTTTCATAGGTGGTCGTAGGAAAAAATCAATTTTGTCGGGGTGAGCGTACACCTTACTAGATATTTACCACCTTTCTTCACACATCTAGGAACAAAATAGGAATTGAGGGGACAAGCCTATTAATTTAACGAACACAAATGCAGATATTTATAAGAAGAATAACAGGTTACCTATTTCCAGTTTTTCAAAATTTTGAATAGTTCTCTCTATTCAAAGAAGTACAAAATCCGATAACACAAAAACCTATTTCCAAAAAAATAAAATGGCGAAGAAACCTTAGTATAACTGCCAGATGGAAATATTTGCAATGTTCTTTACCCGTAGTATAAGACAAACGATGCTGTACTAGAACTAAATAATAGTTACATAATATAAATACAGAAAAAGTTAATAGCAATATGTAACAATTTATAAGCTAGTGGAAAGTTGTTTAGAACATGCAATAATACAAAAATAGTGACGCTGTTACTGGTAAAGTAAAAAAAAACTCATGGTGACATCGCGACACGACGTCTAGATCCAGTGTGAATTTTTGTGATTATACCATATTTATTATTAAATTACTAATTATTAAAAAGTAGATAATTATTTTAGAAAAAAATTTAAATTTCTAAGTACAAAAAATATTCCGTTTTAATACATAGTAAGGGGATTGGTACAACTTTTTTATATGTATGCGCTCCCACTGCCGAAAATACGATATATTTTAGATTAGATGATGCTTATTTATTTTAGTTTACTTTACAAACAAACTGTGGGTACTCCCTACACAGTGGCGTATTTAGGGGAGGGGGCTGCCGGGCTGCAGCTCCCCCCCCCCCTAAAGCTCGGGTCTAATTGCAAACTAATTTTTCGTCTTACACCTTTTACTAATATTTTATATTCGGCCATTCCGCTACATTTTAACAAATTTTCAAAATTCACTATAATTAATAGTCAAATTTTGCTACGTCTGGCAATAGTGTTTTTGTTGGCACTAATAACTAAGCTCGAGCTGTCCGCCAAACCGGCTATGCACCGTACTCGAGTTGCATAGTTAGTTTGGTGAAAACGACGTTTCTACTCACACATTTGAACTGAATCTGACATCAGCGGAGTAATATCTGGATTAACAAATATATTATTTTTGTTGGTTTGTTGAAAGTTACGGCGTTGAAAAAAATAAATTGTCAAAACCCCAGTCACCAGTATACATACATATAAAAATTGTACCAAAACCCTTAAAGGTTCAGTTCAAATGATTAGTTTCTTTCGAAATTTTCTAGAAAACACTAAGTTTTTGTGTTCTTAAAGGTGCATTAAATTGAATATCTGAACTTAGCCAATAAATCTGGGAGGTAATTCACATGATTTTGTTAACTGCTTTGGTATATTGTAGTGAGGTACCTCACAGCAGAATTATATGCACTAAAATAAAACCTTATGGTTACAGGCATGGCCAGTAAAAAGTTAACTGGTTAATGCAATTTCTTATAAAGAAACTTTATTTTGGTAATGCCTGTACTCCCACTTCCAAAAAAATGATTTTGTTAGACTTCCAATTTGTTTTAAGAGTGAGTCTAGTGAGACATTCGCAATTTCGTTTTTTGACCAATATTTCTTTAGTTCAAAACTGTAGGTAATTGCTACTCAAGGACGGGTATTTGGCCCCTTATTGAATAAACAAAAAAGGGTAAGAAATATTGATCAAAAAATGAAATGGCGAATGCATCACTAGACTTCACTCTTAAGCCAAACAAATATCTTGGTAATGCTACACTGTCTACTATATTTAAAGAAACCACTATATTGATTTTACTCTGGAAACTTTTACATCAGGTACTATTTTTATTAAACAACTTTACCGTTGTAAAAAATCCAACAATATACGAAAATTATTTTAAAATAAGATGTAATAGGTATGTACGTTACAATGTTTCCAAGCATTTGTTACAAAAAATTATTACAAATCGTTTTTAAATGCAAAATCTACTCAAGAATTGATCACTGACACTTTTACCTGTTGCTGAAAGCTTTCACGCGTTAATATTTGGAATTTCAGGAATAAGTGACGCGAAAAAAGTAGCTATGAAAGTCCATGCAACCATGAATCTTGTTGGCGCCTGTTCTTCCTCTTGAGCCCCATTCGGAGTACCGTTTATGTTATTATTGTTGATATTTATGTTTCTAAAGAACCCAGTTTGGTAAAGATACAAAGCAATTCCCAAAAATAATACAAAAATGAAACGGACCGGGCTAGAGTAAAAATATACCACACTGAATAAGACCATTGCTCTGCTGAGCATGTAAAATACATCTAGCCAATCTCGTTCTTCATTTTCCTGTTGTGGTTGGGCAGGAGGGTTTGGTTGTGGGGCACCTTGTGCCACTTCGTCTGCTGGATTGGGTTGACCATTAGGTGTATTTACTGGTATATTTGGTGTAGGGAATGAATTTAAGTTAGGGATTGTCGGTACTTGCCCTGTGGCTCTGTAAAGAAGAAAATTGTGTTAGTTTTTTTATATGAGAAAAACCACAAAAATATATATCTAGCCTTAAAAATAGTACATTGTATACCTAATAGGAAAAGCTAAACATTCCCGGACGACCGTAAAGATTGTAAAACGAGGCGCAAGCCGAGACTGACAATACGGACTCCGGGAATATGGCTTTTTCTACGAGGTATACATACTATTTTTCCGTTAATCGAAAATTATTAAAAGGACATAACTTATTACAATCAACTTGTTAAAATTTTGAAATAAATATGTATTATTAACTTTGTTCACATATAAAGGATGTCATTAAATATTTGTGTTGTAACTATGGAAACACAGTAATATTGAATTGTCAAGCTTAACACATTTTAGTTTACAAGTAGCCGTACAGAAATAATATTTCCTTACAGTACAATAATAAATATTTCCTAACAGTTATTTTCCGTTGCTTAGCAACGACTAAGTGTAAGGAAATATTGACTTTTTCTTTCAGAAATGTTATCAAAAATGTCAATATTTCCGATTGATTTTCGAAAAAGTTTTTTGTTTTTTTTCCAAGTCAACGATGAAGGGGCAAAAAAATTAAAAATCAAAACTAAAAATTTAGGCTTGTTTTCCGACAAGAATATTTACAATTTTCTTTCACCAAATTATTAACCATTAACGTTTTTGAGATTCCCTTAGGGTATCTGTCTGAAGGCTGGAAACAATGACGTTTCTTGAACGGCAGTGGAGTTTTGGACTTGCATTGGCTTTATTTGTTTTGAATCACAATGTGAATATTTACCTGAAGACGCATGGAGATACTTACCAGTTAAAACGGTGTGATTCAAAACAAATAAAGACAATGCAAGTACAAAACTCTACTGTCCCCCTTTTAGGATACGCACACGAATTTGTAACACCCTGTATATGCGACTCTTCTACCCCTTCTTACCTTACACGTCCCCTATATTTTTTTTAAGTTCCTTTATTCTACAACAAAACAAAACTCTAAAAAAAATATGCTCAAACAAACATTAAAAAATGCAATACATAACGTTCGAATTGATAACATCCTTCTCTTTTTTTTTCGTTAATGAGGGACAATAAGTTACCTGCATATTTCATATCAAGTATATTATTTGCATTTCCGAAATACGTATGTAGTCTACTCATTATATGACAAAATATTCATTTCGTTACATGGATATCTATAAATACAATTATTCAACAGGTCAAAGTGATAAACATCAAGGTCATTTTCATATTAACACCAATTTTAATAACAAAACGCTAAACCTATAAAAATATACATATTCTGACTAACATAAGGTTTAAAATAGTTTATTGGATAATTTTCTACAAAAAAATAAAATCATGTTGGTTTTAACAAAATTTCATGGTGGGCGTAAGTAGGACTTTTTTTTTGGAGAAAGGAACATTCGAACTACATGTATTTCATGATATTGTATCTAGTGAAGAAGGCGAAAAAGCGCCGCAGACGAAACATTTTCTGGGCCACGCCCAAAGTTCGTTTAAAATTCACCTAACTACTATCAAATTTCAAAAATTAAATTATTACCTCTCCCCCTCGCATTAGTTGGATTAAATTTGTTTTTGTAAATGTTTTTTTTTTGATATTCCTAGCTGGCTCTTTATTAAAAAAAAATTACATTTTTTATATTTGTGAAAAATATGAATATTGGTGTCAATCCAGACTTTTAACATAAGACGTATGTATGACTCTAACCAGCGTTTTGCGGGCTCAGTTTTTCATGATGAAAAATAAAGTAGGTAAATATCGCGCACCACGCCAAAATTGATGATTTTTTCAGAAATCATGTATGTTAGGAGCGTAGATCTAAGAGCAGTTTTTGGTGCAAATGCTAGGTTTTGAAATACCCCTTCTTAAGTGCCGTTTTGTATATTCATAATAAAGCATTTTCGTTTCTTCCCACACTATTTTTCTTTTATTATAAATTATCACACTTCTTCCATAAAAAAAGGCTTCAATTAAAATTTTTACTTAAATTTTTCTTTTTAAAAATAAATACCCAAGTGTTTTTGGTTTTTGTTGTAAAAATATTTTATTGCCTTGGGCTTGCTGAATATGAAATTCAAAGCATTGGGTTACTTATATTTTTGTTGATTTAAAATAGCTCTAAAAAGTGGAAAACGGAATAGATAAGTATATAATAGAAAAATACTATAAAATAATATTCTTTTTACTCGTTCTCCTATAAAATTGCATCATACAATAACTAAAACGACATGCGTCCGAAACCTTAATCTCCATATAAAATAGTACTTTTAGAAGGAAGTTTAAAAACTAAACGTTTCTCCTACGAGACCTTTATAATCTAAGCTAAGAATACATTTTATTTATGGGGGGGGGGGGGGCTGCAGCCCGGCAGCCTTATCCTAAATACACCACTGGGCTTTAACAAAAAGTATGTTTTCTCCTGTGAAACTAAAATTAAATTTTCAAAAGGTTGAGAAGTTTAACTAATATTTCATATTAGGATTTACAGAGAGTCCCTTAAACTCAACCATATGGCACTAATCTGACTTTCACCGCGATGCAGAAATACGGACCTAAGCCCAGCTATCCCAACTTAAAAATTGTTGGATTGAATGCAACCATTCCTAAAGGGTGTTGCTTTAGTTAGAACGCTGGAGGCTGGGGAAAACCTCCGGTAGATGAGAATGGTAAGCCTTTGTACGGAGATGTGTTTGGAACTAACCAATGTCATATTAATATAAGTAAAAAACTAGGGATCCATATATTTTAAAAATGTAATATTCGGCGCTTTCAATCCGGTAGGAAACACAAAATCATGTTCAGGCTATTGATCATTATGATCTCTATAGGGTGGGAACATGAACTGGAACAAATTCACTAGAAATTTAGGAAAATATATTTGTGAAAAATGCAAAAACAGATGGATTAAGATGTTTTATGGGCTTCATAAATATTAGGTAACAAATACCATACTAAATGAAAGTCATATTTTTGACTTTGGTATTAAAACTGAATTATTATACCTTTATAGTTCAAGCAGTGGCGTACATACAATATAGACAAAAAAGCATTGCCTACCCTGGGAACAATAAAACAAACCCAACCAAAATTATTTCTTTATATTTAAATTTTTATCTGAGTAATATCCAGCAATATTTCTGTGTATGTAGAGGATCAGGACCGAAAAGATAATTGTATAACATTGAAGATCATTTCTACGAACGCATTTATTGCCAATTAATCGTAAATTCGATCGCTGTATAAGCATCCCATAAAAGAGGTTGAAAAGCAGAGATTTTACATTATATTAACCGCTTATGGGAAAGCAAAAGCACTGCTTTTATACAAGTGGAAGCGAGCGAGAGAGCCGGTAGGCAGTAAGCTAGAAAGAGAACAAATACACGTGACTCGCAACCTGAGCCTCCGTCAGCCATCCGCCCGCGCTTATAAAATGCATTGGTGCCAATCTTGAAATTTTGTCGTAGTTTCAAAAAATACTACGCGTTCTTGATATAAAACATGTCCCTATATAGTTCAATAATTAGGTTACTTAAGATCTTAATTTGTAACGTAAAATAAGAAGTACTTTTATGATTATTTAAGATAATTTTTGCTAATAACTATCTTAAATTATAAGTTACATAACAACTGACTTGGGGTTCAATCAAGTGGATTTAAAATCTGAATATAAAACGAATGTGGATAAAATTTATTCATAATAATAATACATACATATTAGTGTTTTCGCCCTGTGTTTGCTTTTGCTATAAACGTCGCCGTCGGTTGTCGAAAAAAAAATGGAGAAGCGGACATGTCCACGTACATGTAATTGAGGTAATGGCGATGTCAACTGTGTTAAACATTTTTAAAGTCAATTGTTTGGAAATTAAATATTTGCCTACCCTGTTCAAACGGCTTTGCACGCCACCGAGTTCAAGTGAGTAATAACTAGAACTCTCCAGTTTGGCTTGCTTTGAGTGGCCTCATTTAAGTATATTTATATCAGTACAATCAGAACAATACCTTAAAATGTAATAATCTCATAACTTTCAGCAGCTATGTATATTTCACCCGCTTCCTGCGTTCGGTCACGGGAGCAAATTAGGAGAGCTCTAGTGCACACTTCTTATAAATATTTAAAAAAGGCTACTTACAGTTGCATGTATTGGGTCATATATTGCATATAAGCTTGCTGCATTAACGCCATCTGCAATTGGTACTGATTGAGATTATTCATATCCATTTGCGGTACCTGCCCATTGGCGTTCATCCAAGGAAAACCATTGTTTGGGAGTCCCGTGTTCGCAAAGGCTGTAGGAATCCTGTTTGTATCTGTATTATTTTGAGGTGCTGACTGTGGACTTTGTGTAGTTGCTTCTGGAGACACATTATTAGCTGTTGCTGGATTTGCTGTACTGGAATTTGTTGTACTGGCACTGTTACCTTCAGTATTTCTATTTTCTGGCACTGTAGCTTGTGGTTTCGGTCTTGTATTCATTTTAGTATGTTTTGGAGTGCACACTAAATGTACTGTATGGGTGTCTTGCCCTTCGTATTGTCTTAACACATCCTTTAGTATCAATGTGTCGTTCAACAACTGGCCAGAATAGATAAGTTTCTGTTCATGTTGTGGCTGTAAATTAAAGGTGGAAGATAAGAATGTTATCTTAATTTTAAAAGGCTGATAAAAATATGCGTCCCTTTGTTTAGATTCTACTAATATATTCATTATAATAATTATCTTTAATTTTAAAATTGCTTGGGTTACCTAAACGTTTAATTTTCAAACTATAACACACTTTACTTTTAAGGAAAATGTAATTATGGCTAGGCCATTGGGTATTTTCCACTCAAGCTTTACATTAAATATAAAATTTGAAATCTATTTATTACCACTTCATCTACATTCAATAGAACAATACAAAAAGTATTATAAACTATTCTTTTGAAATAAAATTTTAAATTTAAACCTTTTCTTTTAAAGTGATTTATTGGTGACATTTTGCCAAACAACAAAATCCCGCTAATCGATTTTTTAGGCGCTAAAATCTCAGCGCTGACTGAAGCATGAAACCGGATTTTCGATTCGCTGTAAAGAATGATGTTTGTCGCTGAATATGAAAAAGGTTTTTACAAAATTGATCGTGCGAATTCGGAGAAAATCACGTTTGAAATATCATTTAGCAGGATTTTGTTGGTTGGCAAAAACGGGCTATTTTCTCCACAATTTTAGAAATTAAATTTTTGAATTGGATATAACATTTTAAATTTGAGTCAATGAATAAGAATAAGCCTAAATATCTAAATATACTTCGTCCATTAATTAGGGAATAGTTAAAAAATAACTTTAATTTCAAAACGCCATATTTTCATCAAAATTCAATCAATCCATTTAATTTTTAGTTTAGTGGGTAGGCTGTCTCTTGGACCACTAAGTACAATGTGTGTAACTTCACTCTATGTCTTTTTTATACAGGTTAAAGACTAAAATATAAAGCTGTGTAAAATCTGATTTTAAAATTGATGTTTCTAAAATACGAAGCTATGAAAATTGAATTTTATTATTGTGTTAATTACAGCTTTATGATAGAAACTTACTGTGTCCACTACAGCGCAGTGCCGTTTGTGTCAATTAAGAAAAAATTAAATTCCAAAAATCGTTATATTATTTAAACCCACTTTCCCCCTCGATTTTCGAGAATGGAGAATACATCTGCGAACATTTACATTTTAGCCCATTTTAAGACTAATGGCATGTATTAATATAAAAAATAAAAAAATAAAGACTCCAAAATACTTCCCTGAAAATAGATTACCAACTTTGGTTCCACAAGACATACACATACGTGTTTTTTAAATAAAAGTAAAATGTATGTACCCGTTTGGAGACAGTCGGTGATAGTGGAGGGAAAAAAATGAGTGATAGACTTTTAATATAATAATATATAGCTATAAATTCGAATTATGTTCGGTGAAATAACTTGACAACTTCCCTATAATCAACTATAGGTAAACAACCATAGACTGGTGAAATACAATACAGTAAAATTCAGTGCCCCACTACGAAAATGTTCATAGTGATAGATAAAATTTAAAATTCTTCCGTGAATATGGGTGGTAATGTATTAGCTGTTAGGTGCAGTACCTTCATAGTGTGATAAGGCTTAAAAAGTGACATCAATTGGCATTAAGTGTATAAGTACAGCTTTGTATCTCTTGAGATTGCCTAAACATACATACTATACATATATTGTGTATTATTACAGGATTAGTGATGGATAGTGACTATCGATAGTGTTATAAAAACTATTGCTATCGAAAGTATTGACTTTACTATTGATATTAAGGTAGTACTCAGTTGTAAAAGATTTTGAAGGCTAGGAACAGTAACTTTGGGGCCTGAATAGATACTTTGATAGTAGGCATCTTTTTTTTAGAACTCACCTTTGGTGGGAGGGCAGACATTTTTTTTACAAGTAATCTTGACACATTTATCTTAGAAAAGAAGTGTTTTTTTCTTTTAAAAATGCCTTTTTATGGAACCAAAAACTATAGATATATCGAACCCTAGCCACTATCAATAGTCCTCCACCACTAGTATTTTCAATAAGAACAATATAAATTATTTTTAAATTGCAATTGCATTCCACGTATTTTTTGGTGTCTATACTACTAAAGAGTTTTTCCTTATAAAAAGTAATGAGGAATAATGTTTAACGAATAACCTTTAATTAAGAAACCTTTTGCATCAGAATATGCAGGTTTTAAAAATTAACACAATTTACTAAACTAAACAAATAATTTTGCTCTGTACTTTCTCCATCCAGCCTAACCTGTCTATAATCCATTACAAAGAAATTATATACAAGTTCTATTTGTTATATAGACAGACATCAACTTTGCTTGTTTAGAGTTAATAGTATTATCAGTAAATACTTACAGGTTTGCTAGGATAAACCTCTGATAAATGTTCTTTTAATTTATTAATAGTCCATGACGTCTCACACCTAATTTTTTGATCTTCAATTTGCTGATTTGGGGCCTTTACTATCAATGTAACTGGTAGCGAATCCATTCTTATATATTTGGTTTATCTAATAACTTTAAAACTGCTAGGAAAGTTGAGTTACTGGCACTTTATCACGATTTTTGCAATTCTATTACTGATTCTGGATTTTGCTTTACATTTATTTCTGACATAAGGATGTCGTTTATCAACACTTCAGTATTTGGCCAATTCTGATTGGCTGTCGTCAGAACATGATAAAGTCACGTGCTCGCGCAGGACACAATGGCCACAAAGAACTAAATGCTCGCCACGGTCATGTAGATACGGATCCGACAAACAGAAATTTATCCACAAATCAGACAGTGATTATTTGTAACACAACCAAGGTTTTTTGAGATTTGGGGAAGAACCTTGATTTGGAGACGAGTGAGTGAGATACATGTTGCATAACCTTTTGACGGGACTGACTGTTCTAACGTGGTTCTAATCTCACATAATAAGCGCCCAAATTTTTATTTATTTTATTTTGGTAATTAGGACCTTTTAAAAACAAGTAGCTGAGATGAATTGAGGCATACCTATCATTTATAATATATTAAACTAGAATTATTTTTTTGATCAAATATAAAACGATCATTTTCTCGCACCTAATGTAAAGCGGCCTTAAGAGTACTCGCACTTGTCGTTAAAATGTGGGATTTTCTTCTAAAGTGAACAAATAATGTCACACTCCCGTCACACCAGGCCAATGAAAATGTCAGATCTTGGTGTGATTTCTGCCATATTGTAAAGGTTTCTGATTCATCAGAACTCGACGTGTCCTTTTTGGTGCAGTGACAGTGCCACCTATCATTTCTGTGTGATAACTGAAAAGGATTCTGTCTTAACTCACTCCTTTTAAATCCAGAAGCTCTATAAACCACAGTCAATGGCGTAACTATAGGACAAATCTTCCTAGAGTGGATATGCAATGTTCAATTCAATTTCAATCATTTTGAAAACTTCTATCTTTCTGAAATTCGGTCTTTTGCAGAAGAACAGAAAAAAGCGATATATTTAATAATGAAAATAGACAATTTCTTTTTCTAAATCGCAGCCAAATGATCTGCTTGAAATGTATTTTTTTAATGCTTGGGTTGGGTAACAAACCCGACAACCTCTTTTTCTTTTCTGTGTATGTGGTGCGGCTCGGCCGAGCGGAGTGGTTCGATCTGTATTGGGGAGTTTTTGCATGACACATTTTGGAATATTTGGATTTTTTGAGAATAATAATTTTTATTTGTTTTGAAAAATAAATTATTCAGATGAGTCAAATTTATAGGTGGATCATTGACCAAATAATATTATGGATAGGACGCGCGTAAAGAAAACAATCATTGTTGCCTTTTGCATGTTTATTTCTTGATAAATATTCTATTAATATAAACTATATAAAAAGAGAGCGTAAAAATTATTGTCAAGCGACTCTATAATCGTACATTATTGTTCAAATGCAATTTATTAAATTACATATCTTTCTTAGAGTTGTTTCTTAAAAAGTTTTATCTATAGGTACTAGGTATTCTGTTAAAGTTACAAAGAACATCACAAAATTTTTGAAACTGTAATTTGATAATACATCCACCATTTCTTGGAGAAAAATTATAAAATGGTAAATATTTAGCAACTTTGCGGGCCTGTTTATTCAAAGTTGTTTAAAGCTTCGTACTTTGACGAAATAGTTAGTTAAACCTCCCTTCAAAAAAAATAAAAATAATTAGGTACAGTTACAAAATTATTACAAATTTTCTCTAGATTTAGACACTATGAAATCAAATATTTATCACACTGAAATCAATAAAGGAATTGTTATGAACATCATCTACAAAATAATTATATACGCCCACCAAAAACATCACATAACAAATTAAATAAAAAACCATGCAGAATAAAACTTAATTTAATATTTTAAATAAAGACACAAAATATTTCTGCCTTAGCGCTCAATTACCCATGGATGTAGTATATTGCGATGCACCAACTTACCATGCTACGGTGATTTATTAAAATGACAAAATGGTGGATGCGACCAAAGAACAGCCTAAAAATGCTTAGCTAAAAGGTGATCTTGTTTACATAAAATTTTTGGTATATCTACTTCAATGTTTTTTACACAAATACAAGTTTTTAACAACTCTAAAAGAATATAATATATGGTCAAAACTTCGGAAAACTGTAAAGTGTAGATAAAAAAATGGTTGGTTTTTAGTCCAAAATCGTAAATCTTAAAGACTGGGCTACATTAAAATGACGCGAAACAATATAAAATTGTTTGTCATCTTCTGAACTATGCGTTTACCATATTAGGTCACCGACATAATTACTCAACGTTATTCTAACTACATCGTCTGTGCCTATTATATTGGTGGTAAAGAGTGTTTGTTCACACACCGATAATTTTCTGACTGAACTTAAGAAGACTCGTTTAAGTTTCGACTTTGCTGTCAATCCCACATTATAAAATGACCATTTTTAACATTTCCTAAATCAACTTTGTAAAATTTTGGGCAAAAGAACAAAACTGTAATTTAAACCAAGGTCCAATATAAATAGAAGAAATGTCAAAAATGCTCAGTTTATAATGTGGGGTTTGTCAGCAAAGTTCGAGTTAAAAGTGATTTATCTGGTCATAACCAGGGGCGGTTCTAGACTCAAAATATTGGGGGGGCACCACATTGGCGTAGCCAGAAAATATGCTCGGGGGGGTCTGGGTGGGCGTAAGTAGGACATTTTTTTTTCTGAACAGAGGGATAGTCGGGACGGTATTCCATGGTATTGTACCTAGCGAAAAAGGCGGAAAAGCGCCGCAGGCGAAAAATTTTCGGGGCCACCCCCAAAGTTCGTTTAAAATTCACCTAACTACTATCCAATTTCGAAAATTAAATTATTACCTCTCCCCCTTTGCATGGTTGGATTACATTTTTTTTTAATGTTTTTTTTTTGATATTCCTAGCTGGCGCTTTATTAAAAAAAAAACGTATTTTATAATTGTGAAAAATGTGAATATTGGTGTCAATCCAAAATTTTAACATAAGACGTATGTATGACTCTAACCAGAGTTTTTCGGGCTAGGTTTTTCATGATTAAAAAAAAAGTAAATATCGCTCACCACACCAAAATTGATGATTTTTTCAGAAATCATGTATTTTAGGAGCGTAGATCTAAGAGCAGTTTTTGGTGCAAATGCTTAGATTTGGAAATACTCCTTCTTAAGTGCCGTATACTTATTCCTGATAAAGCATTCTCATTTTATCCCGCACTATTTTTTTTATTATAAATTATCACACTTCTTCTATAAAAAATGTTTCAATTGAAATGTTTACCTTAATTTTTTAAATTAAGTCCATGCGTGAGATGAAAATGCAGCCCAGCAGCACCCCCCCCCCCTTATATACACCACTGGGCGCAGCCACAATTTTTGGTAGCCTTCGCAAGCAAATAACGCCACAGCCCCAAATTTTTTAGGATCATGCTCAAATTGTATCAAATTATGTAAATAATAAAGCACCCAGAATTTTTTTTTATCAGTGGCATAAATTTTATAGTTTTTATCAGAAATGTTGGGGGTCCTGCCCCCCCGCCCCCCCCCCCCCCGTAGAACCGCCCCTGGTCATAACTTAATATAATGTAACATACTATAACCGGTTATGATTAGGTTTCAGGTTGATTACTCTTAAATTAAACTTTTCTGTCAATCCCACATTATAAATCGACCATTTTTGACATTTCTGCGATTTTAGAATTATTCTTTTGGTTTAAAAAATAGAAAACAATGTTGGAACTGAAATATATGGGAAAAAATATTTCTGACAAGCGAGAGAGAGTAATGCCAAAAAATTATTTTGTTGTTTAATTTGAACTACGGAAACTTAATCATTCCAAAAAAATTAACAAAACAAAGTTAACGACCCGTAATTATAAATTTAAATAAGTGATTCATCTTTATCATAAGGTAACTGTCTTTTGTTGAGCAATATTACAAAGGTTTTTATGGAACATTTTTTTTTAACAAATTTATGTTTTCGGGGCATTTTAATTTTTTCGCATTTATTTATAATTTTAAATCTTTTTCCCAGACAATTATGACACAGGACTTTATTTCAAGAGAGTTGAAAATATAATAAAATCACTCGGGCTACTATTTGATCAAGAAATATAATTGTATATTTATGAATTCCCATTTTTTCCTCCATATTTTTAGCATTATCTATAGTCTATTGCAGAAAAGTGTAGAGTAATAAAAGCTCATTCGGTATGTTTCGAAGTTCGCAATGACATGGCGGTGTGCGCAGCACAGTCACACTATATTTTTCAGCTATATCTTCCTTCCTCTTCTTATAGCAAGTGTGAATATTTTGATGAACATGTTTTTACTTTTAAGTTTTTATGCGGTTTCATCAATAAAAATTAATTTTCGATGGTCCATATTTCTGTGTTTGAATGGTCAGTAAAGTTCATAGCTCTGTACATAAACAAATGATTTCGTACGCTGGTATGTACGCCACTGTGATGAGACGAATCAATTTCAATTAAAAGGGCAATAAAGATTATGTTTTCGGCCATAACATACCGTAATTAAATTGGCGTCGAGGAAGTTTTAATTAAAACTTGGAAATTATGTACAATATCCATTTTGGACTGGTTTGTAAGCAATTTCAAAGCATTAGGGGCATAAAACGTTTGGATTATTTAGTTTTAATCTTGGCCCAGATAATTTGTTTTTATGGTGGATGAGATTCAAAACGGAGAGTCGTAAAAGCTGAATTTTGATTACACTTTATTTCGGAACATTTTGTTCTGTACAGATGTGCCCATACATTTACTTTTGAAAAAAAGGTCAGCCCACGGTTCTGCAGTTAAGTTTAACTTAAGTGCATACACATTGTTCGGATTCCACGTTAAGCGGTAGGTCCCGTCTGGCTGACATTACCCAGACGATAGGAGATACAATAGTAGTATACTCTGGCTCATCCGCTTACCCCGGGAAAAGAGAGAGAGGATGTAACCTGGGGCAACATCTAGTGTCGAAATTGGACACTTATATTAATGGCTTATTACTTTAATGATGTTGAAGAAATATAATTTAATAATAATAATATGAAATAAGAAAAGTAATATTCAGAACTTGTCGTCTTCAGTCATATAACATTTAGGTAATATAACAAGTTTGGTGGGTTCTGATGATTGGATTTAATCTAATAATATTCCAAGAAGACATTTTTTAGCGAATATTTTCTTTTCTGCGAAAAAAATAATAGGTATTTTATGTCATAACTCATAAAGGAAGGACCCGTTACAGTCATAAAATTTACGGAAATCTTTGACTTGTTGTGTTTCTTTACTCGTGCATTATTGTTCAACAATTAAGCGACAACCTTATTTACAACTCCCCACCTTTATTTATTAAAATAATTAACGTGAATTAAAATATAACCAAACGTCTTCCGGGCACTATTCTATGGCGCAATACGTTTTTGCCAATGAAACGTGCTAGACAGAGAACATATTGTAAGAAAGAGTTCCAGATTGATTTGACTATTTAACTTTATTATTTTCCGAAGTCATCGTTTTTTTAATTGTCATTTTGACTTTTTTTGAAAATTTATTTATTTGTGAAAATAGTTTTTTTAGAGCCTTTATTATCGTTCTCTTGTGTTTCCGGTAAGTAGTTTATGATTTGTATTTATTTATTGTAAAAACCTTTAATGGTATGTCGCGAAAAAATTTACGGCGGTGGCTAATGTTCTCTAAATGAAGATATGCTATACTTAAATATTTATGTATACTTTGTTCATAAAAATATTATGCAAAGTGCTTTTGAACGAACGAAATATGGATAACATTGGTTTTGTACTAGACTTACATTTTTGATTCAAAACTTTAAACAACTTTTAGGAACCCGTACATCGGGACATTGAGCACATCTATTATAATATTTATGAATTTAGGCTTTGTTTTGACCATAATTTCTTTGATTTTATTCGTACGATTTTAATGACGTACCTATATGGATAATCATTCCCCGAGAATACTGTATTTATATATAAAGTCCAAAGCTATATGATTATCTTTTTAAAGTTGTTAAAGTAATAAATGTTATTTGAAAAACACAGACCTAATATGTAGACGGTTGAATAGGCAAGTGCCCAATATGGTGGCTAGATTTTGGTAAAAAGAAGAACTTTGTAGCGTCTGACAGAATATAGAGATGAAAATGTCAAATTGTCGAAAGAAATGTCAAGATATAAGTTAGGTAAATCTAATGTCAAATAGCAAGGACTGTCCAAATTAGGGAATCCAAACCACGTGATTCAATATGGCGGTTGGCTGGTAAAAAGCATTGAGCCACCCGTTAAATGTCACCAGCAATATTATTTATTAGTCACGTGCACCAATTACAACGCAGTATTTGCCAGCCAGCCGCCATTTGGACACATCGTTGGATTGCCTAATACTGAAAAGAAGGAATTTTTAACATTTCTTTGGAGACCGAGATGGTATTTTAATAAACCTCTGACTTATTTTCAGTAAATCGATGGTGTATCCCTATAAAGATATATTTTACTTTATTTCAAATCTACTTACACGTAAGAAACATTCTTTTAACTAGTTTTGTTTTCATATTGATAATTTAGAGTCAATTTTGTTGGGAACAGAATGGTGAATATGAATTAAACATGACCAAATGCTTAGGTAGTTCTAAATAGAATGGTCCTAATTTTTGTATTGAAGTTTTGACATTTAATTTTATACTATACTTTGATAAAAGTGTGAGAATTGTTACAGATAGAGCGGAAGCATCAGCAAGTTTTCATTTTGGTCTATCATTTCAAAACTGATATACTATCCTAACCATAGTAAAAGACAAAATGGGCTTTTGATTTGAGTTTTGATTACTGATTTTAATTATTGGTAAAAAGTTAATCCGTTCTCCTTCATGTTTTGGTGCGGTTATTTCAATTTTTGGATTTTATTTTGAGGTAACGAATTTTATTTTGAAATTTCGATCTCTATTTTCTCTTAGACTTTATAAAGCTATTTTTTTTCAAGAATATGAATCATTGATTTCTTGGTCATTTCAAGCGTCGATATAGAGTGTTACCTCGCGGTTAGGGGGTATAATATTAAAAACATATTTTTTAAATCTTTCCCTAATTTTCTAAAATTTCTAATTGGCCTCCTAAACGAATACTTTATTATTATTTATATTTATTGAAGTACATATATTTTGCCGTCAGTATTCAGTTACTTATTTATACTTTGTGTTTTGCTCATGATAATGTATTCACATGCAGTACTGACTCGCAAAATGTACATTCACATGTTCAAAGTTAGCTATATCATTACATAATTATTTGTTTTTTTTAACCGGTAGAAAAACAGTTTTCAATCTATTATGTTTCAATTATTGTCTGTTAACAGATGTAAGTATTTTAACATTTTGTCTAAAGTTAAGTTGACTGGTA
This sequence comes from Polydrusus cervinus, assembly GCA_935413205.1. Lineage (NCBI taxonomy): Eukaryota > Metazoa > Arthropoda > Insecta > Coleoptera > Curculionidae > Polydrusus > Polydrusus cervinus. The sequence goes on along the minus strand of OW284510.1, from coordinate 27,849,955 downwards.
CATTTTTCGTAATCCTGAAACATACCGAACGAGTCTAAAAATGCATAGATCTCGGAAACCATAGATTCAATTTTTAAATATCTTTCTAGCTAGCCAAACATATTTTTTTAGGAGGTAACAAATTTGAGTTAAAGTCTATTCTCACTATGGCCTGAGGAACCTGCTGATCGGCATTAAACCTACAAATTTTATTTCTCATTATCTTAATATGGTTTTTCATCAACCATTCTCATTATATACGCATGTGACCTGCTTGCTATCTAATGAATAAGTCTAACATACTTACGCAATGCCCATGCATAGTTCATGCCTTGCACGTCTAGTGAGAATAACCCTTAATTTGCTTGTAGTGAATCAAATTGCGGGTCTACAAAAAAACTCAAGTGCTGATCATACCATAAGATAAGTTACAATAATTTGACATTGTAACTTTTTAAGCGATTCGGCACACCGTTCTTTGGTTAAGTATTAGTACATACGAACCGCTTGCTAAAACTGTATGAAGGCCGGATTAACATTCTGCTGTAGTTTTATTAATACTGTACTTACTTGTACTTATAAATTTATAATACTTTTTCCTACAGCTACATTATAACTAACATACTGGAAACATTGAAACAGTTTTGGATATCAGTATGTAATGTAGACCTAACTAATACTGCAATCAACTGTTAAAAATATCGCGTCAAAGTTCTGGATGCAAGGGAATCAACTTTTTCCTTAGATTATTTGAAATTAAATACCACTTTAAGGCATTCTACAAGTAATAATTTTAGATTATTTCTAGTAAATCATAAAGCCAATCATGTATCTTTAAACAGTTTTTAATTTCTTATTAGTTTTGACATTTTAAAAATATGAAAAATAGAGGTGTTGCTGAAGATAAACGTAGATATCTACAACAAAGGGAGAAATACATCACAATCCTATTTAACGTTAGATGTAGATATGTATATTCAGGTAATAGACGATCAGCATCTTCATAGGGTTAACAAAGTCTTGATGACCGTAGTTCTAAGCCGCTGTAGTTTTCGGAACTGAAGGACCTTAGACCATAATACCACCGATGGCCCCGTTAAGATACGTGTTGATTTGATTTTTACTAGCAAATATATTATATAGGTGTGGACTAAGTCGAATAGATCTTGAATATATTTGAGTTTGCTTAATCTTTTTATTCTTCTACTTATTTTTCGTCGGCTAAATAATTTTTTAAAAATAACTATAACGCACTGCTATTATATAAAACATATCTGGACGGATTAATAAGTTATTATTTAAAGGTACTTTTACATATGTCACGGGTTAGCTGGCCAGTGATATATCTGCTCAACATCGCTTCAATTTAAAGGATATGTAGTCTTCTTTTTGATATTGTCGGATATGGATTGGCATCTTCGATTATTCATCATCAACTAAAACTTCGCTGTGGTGTGAAGATTTTTAGTTGATGTTGACCTTAATAAATATAGGTGTAGTTGGAAAGATAGTGTACGTATAGAATAAGGACTAAGACATTTCTAGTTTCGCAGGAGGAGTCAGTATGAAAATGTTATAAAAATAATTATTTATATTTGTTTAAAGAAAGAGCTTTATGTTGAATAGTACAACCAGGAAACTTTCCTCTTAGCAAGGATTACAAACTAATTCGTGACATAGCCAAAAGGCATCCTTCTCCATTGTGGCAGGGGTTACAAAACACTAGAAAAATTCAAAAGAATACTTACTCAGACTCAGTGAAGTTGTTAAAGTATTCAAATATAAGGGTAACCTCTGCCCGTTTGGTAACTCAAGTCTAAGTGTCCCTAAATGATGTAAAATACCATTTTAAAACGAGAGTATTTTCCAGCCTATGTGTAAGTGATATTGTTTATTTGAAGTATTAAATTGTTTATTTCACTTTTGGCCTGAGTGAAGTGGAAATTAATTCTGATAGCTTACGACAACTTAAATAAATTAAAACCTAATTTTAAACCATTTAAGATACACATTCCAGTCGCCTAACTTTTGATACCCTACATGAATGATGAATGTTTATTGATGGTTTTATTTTTAATCGTTGTTATTGTAAAATAATAAAGTTTAATAAAAAAAATATTCATTGAACCTTAATTAAATTTAAAAAGTTTGTTACAAAACAATGAAAATGATTAAGTATATTTTTTACAGTTGATTGCATTGAAAAGGATATGAAATATTATTTCTTACCTTACACAATAAAAATGATGAAAAACATTAAAAGCTTATGATATATAAGGTAAAACAGGGGATTGTGTTACAATGGACCACAAAGTATTTTTTGTATATCTAATTTTCGTGATTTTATTTAATTTTTGTTGTTGATATTACGATTGTATTGTCAAACTTTTTTTGAGTGAAACGTGATGAATAAAAGCGGTTTTAATTCGTTTACGTTTTTTATAAACTCTTTATTACGAACCGCTTTTATACAACGATCTAAAAAGTTTCCAGTTTTGATTTTTTAAATGTAAATTTTTAAGCTGATAATTCTTTCCGAGTCAGTAAATAATTTTTTGATGAACATTTTGTATAATAAAATTAAACTACCATGATTATCTTTATACGCTTTGGACAAAACAAGTAGTTTTTTACATGAACAGGAGTAAGTTATGTTAGTACTCAGGAACTCAAGAAATTGGAATCGGATCAGAATATAGACACTTGAAGTGATCACCCAACGGAACCGTTAACATAGACATAAACGCACGAATTTACACGTCTACGAAGCCTTTATTAGTGATGGGACATCGACCTCGATATATCGATGTTATCATGGAAAGCAAGCATCAATGTCAACAAAACATCCTCAGGACTGAAACGGCAGTAGGTTAGGTACTGTACTAACAGTATTACTAGAAATCTTGAGCTGTAATGATTTTTTTAATTAGGTAATTGAAAAGTTATTTGTACTGTGGCTAAGTTGCCATTACCATAAAGCCGCGGGCCCAGCATTTAGTAACTATAATTAAGTAAATAAAAAAAAATTATTTTTGAAGGATTCGTTGCTTTGTGAAAGAAATAAAACAGCGCACAAAACATTTGTTTACAAAATTTTAACTAATACATACTTATGATTAAGCTTGTCAGTCCGTTGGTGCTTGAGAGCTATTTTGGGTGCTTGCAAGCACTTTTAATTGCTTAAAATGCGAAATTTAATTACCGATTGAAGCAATTTTTCTAAAATTACCAATTGCCAAGCACTGTATTTTAAAAGTGCTTGCAAGCACGCACTTTTGAGGCAATTATGCTGCCTAGCTCTGATGTTAAGGCAAACATGAATGATGTGACTTCTAAAAAAAAACGATCCGCTACCCCCTATTCATTCTGATCAAAAGTGACTTCTATTCCTGCTAACTCCCTCCTGAGTGTGCCTATCAAATATCGAAACGCAAGTTAAATATCGAAGTAATCGTGTCAAGTTTTTAACAGCAACATCGGTGTACATCGCCCATCACTAGTTTTTATACGGAAATGAATATGGGTAAATAAACGACATGGATGCTTTGCAGCATATTATCCATGTAAAATTTTAGATTTTCTTTTTTGCTATAAATTAGTTCTTATTTTATGTAATAAGAGTGTATTGTCCAGTTTTTCATAGATAAAATAAAGTGTTTTTATAATTGCTCAAATAGGTTTTTTCTATACTTATCATGTATTCGCAGGTATGGTTTACTGCTATAGCAGAAGTAAACCATTCTTAGAACACCGTAAAAATGTTTTTAGATTCTGAACAGTAATTTCGAAAATGCAAACATGCTTCTCCGAGGCCATCCCAACATAATACCTGGTGTGTCCATCAACGTATTTTAAATAATTGCCAAAAAATTATTTTTCTGACTGCAGAATTCGAAAATTAATAAAGTTTATAATACATAATGTTATATCATTATAAAAGTTTATTATTACAAATTTTATCAACTGATTTTAGGATTAATCTGAAGTTTATATTGAGCATAATATATTTTACCTTCATCTTAAAGCTACAACAATTTAAGTAATTTGTATTTAATTCTCATAAGTTTTAATTTTCAATGGTTTTAAACTCTTTCTAAAATGTATTGTGCTAGTCTATCACAGTTTTTTTAAAATTTAAGAATAAAGTAATAAATATGTACTAAATGATATTATTAAAAATGATACAGGCCTGCAATCAACAAATTCAGGGTAAGAGTTAGTGATATTAAATTTCAACCTAAACAATTTTTTGATTATTTCTTAAACGAATTTAAAATTTGTTCCATAAGGCAGGCCTTTATTTTTGTATTTCTGCGACTGCTTTCGAAAAAGGCAATTAACACTCGCGTCTATATCCAAACCTAATGCAGGTACACTGCGCATGTCAGGCGGATAGCTTAATGACGGGATATTTGAAATTTTTATAGGTAAAAATGGATTTAATTATTTTTTTACGTCACGGTGTTGAGTCATAGTTCAGGTATTAGATTTTCTTACTAGAACAGTTTGCCAGTTTGTTAATTTGTCGCCTTGTGGGGCATTTAAGTAAGTTTTGTCACACGTTCAATACTATAGTCACATAGGTGCGGCTTTCACATTCATGAATTTTAGATTAAAAATTTGCTCCATATTTATTATTTTGTGTCATTCAATAGAAATTCCGTGCTGGTTTTACAGATACCTACTTTCTTCATACGATATGTGCGAAAATACAAAAAATACAGTCCTGTCAAAAAGAACTCTTACGCCTTTTATTTGTATTTTTTTGGTACCATTCAGATTCATTGCAACCGATTTGTTTTACAAATAAACATGATTTTTAAGAGTCTTTTCAGATATATTTGGAACGATATCAAGAAATCGAAATGTACCAGAAGAAAATAGAGATTTGTTTTAAATAAAAAAAGTACCACCTAAGATTTTATATTTGCAGGCCTGTGAACTTTAACTGTAAAATGTATATCATAAACCTAAATATGGTGACACTTTTAAAAATATGTAAATCATAACTACAAAAATTGTAACTAAATTATAAAAATGTACATCGTAAAGACACAAATTGTGAAAAAGTAATTTATTGGCGATCAACTAATAAAAACCATACTTCTATTCAAAAATCAAATATACCGCTTTTAATTGACACACTTTAAAAACGTCTATGTAGAGGGTAAAGTTTTTACATTTATAGCCTAATTTGAGCAAGCCGCATTAAGTCTAAAATATCACTAAAATGCATCTAAAATTTCTATGACTAAGCAACAGTTTTAAGGTACACTAGCCAGTCTAGTCTAGAATTAGATCGTTGGCAAAACCAGATAAGTTCTCAGTAATATAAAGCCATTAAAATCCGTCTTGTAATCGACTTTTTAATACTTTAATGTAGAAATTTACTATAAGCAGAATGGTAGTGGTATCACAAATGTATTCTGATCTATCTGTGTAGCTTTGTAAGAACTTAAAACTAAAAGACAACGTTTTGGAGAAAATGTTGACAAATTGGGGAGAAGTTTGGAGGAAAATTCTAATAGTAGAAAAGTTAAAAGAATTTAAATACTCAATTAATGATAATATCTTTGAAATTGTTGCCGCTACGACAAAAACCTTTTACGAATTTAAATGATAATTTTTTTCCAATATATAGCTTATTTGACAATATGCGGGGTGTCGAGAAAGTCTGGATTATCGCAAATATTTTAAAAACTATTGAATGTATATTTTCTTGAAAATTAGTAAATTAATATAGTTAAAAAAGACAAACCTAAGAATGTTTAGTCAATAAAATACTAACTTTTTATTTAAATGAGAACGTTTGGTATATTTTTAAAGAATCATGTTCCTAAGAGAAAAATTGACAAAGGCAGTGGCGTGCGCGACGTCTATAGCAAAATCCAAGAAAGGGCGAAAACACTAACATTATTATGAATAAATTTTATCCAAATACGTTTGATATTCAGATTTTTAATCTATCATCCACTTGATTGAACCAATATTGCTATAAAAGAAGGCTATTAATATGTGAACTATAATTTACGATACTTACTAGATATGTATAAACAAAAATTATCTTAAATCATCATAAAAGTACTTCTTATTTTACGTTGCTAATCTTAACTGCTGGACGACAATCACATTGAATGGTTGACGACAATCTTCAACCACATTTATGATACGGGAGATATACCACGGGCATGGCTCGAATCGGAATTTATCACCTTGCCCAAGAAGCCTGGGGCCAAAAAATGCAATGAATACAGAACAATAAGCTTAATGAGTCGTTTGTTGAAATTATTTCTGAAAGTCATTCACAGGAGAATTTATCGGCTATGTGAAGACGAATTAAGCCCCACCCAGTTTGGCTTCAGAAGCGCGCTCGGCACTCATGAGGCAGTGTTTAGTGTGCAGGTGTTATTCCAGAGGTGCAGAGACATGAACTGTGACGTGTATGCCTGCTTTATAGACTATCAAAAGGCATTCGATAGAGTCCGGCACACAAAGCTAATAGAGATACTGAAGAAAATTGGACTGGATGACAAAGACCTTAGGATCATCGCGAACCTGTATTGGAATCAGAAGGCCACCGTCCGAGTACAGGACAGCCACACAGAGCCAGTCAGAATTGCTAGAGGAGTTCGACAGGGTTGCATATTGTCTCCATTGTTGTTCAACATATACTTCGAGTACATCTTTCGTGAGGCACTGGAGGATAGTGAGGCAGGGGAGAACCTGAATGGACAGAGGCTGAACAACATAAGATATGCAGATGACACCGTCGTGTTCACAGATAACCTAGACGATCTGCAAAACCTGATGACACAAATCACACTGATCAGTCAGCAATATGGTCTTGATATAAATGTTGACAAAACCAAATTAATGATCATCAGTAAAAGAAATATCCCGGATGACCACCTAATTATAAATGGAAAACGTGTGGAAAGAGTACAAAAATACACATACCTGGGTACCTGTGTTAATGAAGAGTGGGACCATTCACAGGAAATCAGATGCAGGATAGAGAAGGCCAGAGCAGTGTTCAATAAAATGACAAAGTGCTTCAAGAGCCATGACTTGAACATAAACCTAAAGATCAGGTTGTTAAGATGCTACGTCTTTTCTGTTTTGTATTACGGAGTGGAGGCTTGGACACTGACTGCTGCTACTGAGAGGAAGCTGGAAGCCTTCGAAATGTGGCTGTATCGAAGGATGCTGAGAGTGTCGTGGACGCAGAGGGTGACCAATGAAGAAATCCTACGCCGCATGGGGAAGGAACGTGAGGTACTTTACACCGTTAAATGCAGGAAATTAGAATATCTTGGGCACATAATGCGCAATGAAAATCGATAACATCTCCTCCAATGCATCCTACAAGGTAAAGTTTACGGAAGCAGAGGACCAGGAAGAAGGAGAATCTCATGGTTGAAAAACTTAAGAGTCTGGTTTGGAAAGTCAACCACGGGACTGTTCAGGGAAGCAGTCAACAAAATTATGATCATTCAGATGGTCGCCAGCATCCGACCCGGATAGGCATACGAAGAAGAAGAATCTTAACTAACCTAATTTTATTAAACTAGGGACATGTTTTATATCGAGAACGCGTAGTATTTTTTGGAAACTACGACAACATTTGAATATTGGCACCAATGCACTTAACAAACGCGGACGGATGGCTGACGGAGACTCATGTCTCGAGTCCCGTATATTTGTTGCATCTCATTCTTTCGCCTACTGCCTCTCTCCCTTGCTTCCACTGGTATAAAGCAGTGCTTTTGCTTTCCCATAAGAGGCTAATATAAGGCGAGATCTCTGCTTTCAGGACGGCCATACGGGATGCTTATACAGCGATTCACTTTACGATTAATCGGTAACGAACGCGTTCGTGGAAATGATCTAATTGATATACGATTAACTTTTCGGTCCTCTATATACACAGAAATATTGCCGGATATTACACGGATAAAAATTTAAATTAAAAAATAATTTTAGTTGGCGTTTGTTTCATTGTTCCTATGATAGGCAATCCTTTTTTGCCTATATTCTATTCACGTCACTGGACATAGAAATACTTTCTTTGATCTTGTAAGCTATAGGCCATAGATAAACCTAACTATAAATTTATATAAAAAGCATTCTATTGAACTTTACTTATTTCATATCTTTAAATCTTCAATATTAACCGGTCTATTTATATAAACATTATTTTTTAAATCTTTCCACAAAAAAAAAGTCTGGGGATATTTTTTAAATTCCTAATCTTACAAATAAATAATTCCCATTACAAAGTCTAATCCGAAAAATTATGTACTTCCTTCCTTTTTCCCTTTATATCGTCGGGAAGCCTTTATATACAGGATCGAATAAATCAAGTCTTTTGGTTTTTGAATCCGCATTATTAAGGAACGGTTGTTCACATGTCACCTAAACCAAAATACAATCCTGGCGGTCATCTTTCTCGACTAAGCCGACAAACGTACTTCGGCATAATATCAAAGCATAGGGTTTGTAAAATAAGAGTAACTTCTCAGCAGGGTCCAATATTTATCTATTGTACGTTTCGAAGGCCACTCAATTATAATTGGGTTGTTGCGGGCCGTTTAGGATAAGTCTAACTAACATACTTCCTGTGGTGTTTTCTTGCGGCCATCATTTTTAACCCTCAGTAACAATCTCGTTTTTTTCTTTTTCAAATTGGGCTTCCATTCTTTTTAATAGTTTTTGAATGCATGCGAATAAAAATTTAACAATGCCTATGGGCTCCAAAGGTGTTTTCTCACATTTCTATATTATTTTGACAGATAAATCCAATGTCAATGTCGTTCAATTTGTCTTTCAAAGGACTATTTGATTCTGCAAAACATGGACACATGAAGTTCTATTTAAAATAAAAAGTTAGTATTTTTTCTTACTAACTTTGTACAAATACAGAAACGGTTGTATCCTTTCTAGGCGTACTGTTTTTAACTATAAAGGTGCCTAATAGAATCCATACGACACAAAAAAAAATTTGAAGGTTAGAGACAATGATGTTTCTTGAATGATAGAAGAGTTTTGGACTTGCATGACCTTTATTTGTTTTACATCACAACGTTTTAACTGGTAAGTATATCCAGTTGTCTTCAGGTGAATACTGAGTATTTATATCTCACCTGAAGACGACGGGAGATACTTACCAATTGAAACGTTGAGATGTAAAACAAATAAAGACAATGCAAGTGTTTTTGCATATTGGTTACCTCTTGTAATGATAAAAATGAAAAATAAAATTTTATTGAGGGGGGTCTAATGGGTATGTTGGGAGGCTTAGTTCCCTCAAACCCCCTGTTAGTATCGCATTAATGTTTAAATCGCATCAACTAAATAAAATACTCAGGAGACCGTTTTCAATAATTGAAAAACAAAATTGACCTATCAAAACGTATATTTTTGAACAATTTTTTGTACTATTTTGTAGTAAAGTTTTTCGATACGAACGACGATATATTGACAAGATAGTTGCTATAATTATTGAGAATTTATCGGCCTTGCCGATATTTAGGGAAACATAGTATATCATAATATAAAAGCTATAGAGCTAAATTTTAAAACCTTTTGTTTAACTTAAGACAACTATACAACAAGGCGGGGAAATTTTAGTGTAAATTACCTACATCAAATTACTAGTACATTTTTCTCAATATAAAAAAAATCTTAAAAAGGAAACCTCGATGAAAATTATGGTTCGTGTTTTGAATATAAATATTTAAAATTTGTTGTATTTAAAGCGTATAAAAGCTTCAATTTGCAATTTTCATTTATGGTTTAGTTATATTGATATATTTTCCATCAGTTACTTAATCACAAAAGAGTCTGTATGTTCTGTTAATTAATAGGATTTTCTCTGTGTTTTTACCTCAGGTTATTAGCATGAGTCCAAAGAACCAAAAATATACAAAGGATTTAATTCAAATATTAAAAGTTTGGGTCATTCTTGATTGAACTGGAAATAAAACCAAGTCGTATATTATGTCAGTAAATGTAGACTTATGTTGTGATCATAGCTAAAAAAAATAGCGGTGATTCACTTTTGAGAAATACCCGGTATGACAATAAGAGATTCTCTTTTTAATAGAGAAATATTCTTGTTTAGTTACTATTTGAAACTTTATATAGGATATTTGGAAACTTCGACAGTTATAATATACAGCGTGATCAGTTAAGGGTACGGAGCGGCCATATATCGGAAACTACTGGTCATAGAAATTCAGGGAAAAAAAAAAAAATAACTAAAGTGGCCATGAGAAAATCCTGGAAATAATTTTTACGTTCCGCATTTTGCCGCAAGAGGGCGTAATTGAGAAGTAAATTTTAAAATTTTACATATCTCCGAAAATCCCACATTAAGGTATATCTTTGATAACACCATTAAAAAGCTTGGACAATTATCCATCATTTTGGTCTTATGCTCATTGGCGTACCGACTTTAATAAGAGGGGGAGAAGCTGTTGAAAGTGTAATTATTTAAATCGCTATAACGTATAAACGACTTCCGATTTTAGCAAACTAAAGACTGTTTGAAAGAGAAATGAATGCACTTTCACCAATCCTATTTAGTTGTCCATAATAGTTCTAAAAAAAAAATGGTAGAGGGCGCAATTTTCAATAATACCACATTTTTTTATTTTACTCCGAAAAAATAAATCATACGGTATAATTATAAAACCATAATCGAAAAGAAGATGAAATTTGCTAGAAAAAATATTAAAACCACAGCTCGATATCTCCGTTCGTTTCAGCGTTATCGCCGATAGAATAATTTTTAAAACTTTAAATGAAGAAGCGAGTGGGACGCCTCGATATTTTTCCATGTGGATATTATTTCTGATTAGCCTGGTCAATTCTGCATAAAAATGGTTTCTTGCGTTTTTCTACTCAGACACACCGTCCTTAATTAAAATAATTAAATGGGCGCATGCATGCCTATTAAATGAAGGCGGTCATTTCCAATAATTTTTATAAAACAAAATTTTTCATTATGAATGTTAATAATAATAAATAATAGAGCTAATTTAATTTAATTATTTTAATTAAGAACGGTGTGCCTGAGGAGAAAAACGAAAGAGACCATTTTTATGCAGAATTGACCAGGCTAATCCGAAATAATATCTACATGGAAAAATATCAGTGGCGTCCCACTCGCTTCTTCATTTAAAGTTTTAAAAATTATTCTATTGGCGATAACGCTGAAACGAACGGAGATATCGAGCTGCGGTTTTAATATTTTTTCTAGCAAATTTCATTTACTTTTCGATTATGGTATCATAATTATACCATATGATTTATTTTTTCAGAGTAAAATCAAAAAATGTGTTATCATTACAAATTGCGCCCTCTAGCATTTTTTTTGAGAACTATTATGGACAACTAAATACGATTGGGTAAAATGCATACATTTTTCTTCCAACCAGTCTTTAGTTTGCTGAAATCGGATAAGTCGTTTATAAGTTACAGCGATTTAAATGATTACACTTTCAACAGCTTCTCCCCCTCTTATTAAAGTCGGTACGCCAATGAGCATAAGACCAAAATGATGGATAATTCTCCAAGCTTTTTAATGGTGTTATCAAAGATATACCTTAATGTGGGATTTTCGGAGATATGTAAAATTTTAAAATTTACTTCTCAATTACGCCCTCTTGCGGCAAAATGCGGAAACTAAAAATTATTTCCAGGATTTTCTTATGGCCACTTTAGTTATTATTTTTTTTCCCTGAATTTCTATGACCAGTAGTTTCCGAGATATGGCTGCTCCGTACCCTTAACTGATCACGTTGTATAAAATAATCATTTGAAGTTTTCTAACACATATTCCGAATACATCGTATAAAACATCCCTTTTTTCGGTTTTATGGAGGGATTTAACTAGTTTATTTTTTATTTTTTTCATCTAAAGGCGCTTTACAGCTGTGGAGTTCTTTAAAGGATTATTTTCTATTTAATGGTCGAGATTTTCATTAGAAACAACCCTCCATAACTGCCTACCCAAGAACAAAAAAACACCCTCTTGGACGGTGGTTTCAACCTCATAGGTATCGGAGTTAGGTTGGAATGTATCCAACTCACTAGGAAAGTAGGTAGGTAACCTTCCTTATGGTCGCGAAAATTTCAGTTTCAACGACTCTCCATTAGTCTATAATAGAAAAACTCAAAAAAGGAATATTTGAAATAGAACGGAACGCAAATAATTGTAGATTGTAGCACCGTGATCGGCACTCTCGAAAAAAGGAGAAGGAACAGTTTGATCTGTTTTGTATAACAAGAAAAACAAATAAGAAGTCTTCCTTCACTCTTATATTAATGAAAAACTTGTTTTAAAATTCAAATTCTCTACATGCTTCGAATGCAGAAGCATTAATCTTCAAGAGAATAAATGAAATTAAGAAGAAAATGATAGATATTAACTTAACGGAGCCTTAAGATTATAATATTAGATGAAATAAAGGTTCAATGAGTAGAAGAGTGAGAAAATCACCAAAATTTACACACTGTGAAAAGAGACATATATGTAAGATTTGTAGCTTTGGGTGTTATAAGAACTTAAATGCAGAATAAAAGGTTTAACAACTAGGTGGAAGAGAATTGTTAAAAGAAATGGAGAGTAATATGGGTAGAAATTTATAAATTCATTTAAAAAAATACTATTGGCTTGGCATACCAAAAACTATGGAAACAAAGTGTATATAAGCGTGAGGAAGATAAATGTTAATAACAATTAAAATATTTTAAGAAGCAAATTGATGGGATGACCACATTAGAATAAAGTAGAATATGATCACCAGACGGAAGCATCCATATGGGAAGCTATGTAAATTAGGAGTAAATGTAGAAAAAAATAAGCATTTCTAGCTTTTTTAAAAGTTAAAAGTTTCCATTTTTACCAAGAAAATTACAAAGATCTATACTCTTTTCTACATTTACTCTTAATTTATATAGCTGCCCATATGGATGTTTCCGTCTGGTGATCATATTCTACTTTATCCTAATGTGGTCATCCCATCAATCTACTTCTTAAACTATTTTAAATTTTATTAACATTAATCTTCCTCACATTTATATACACTTCGTTCTCATATATGCCGAGCTTATAGTATTTTTAAAAAACTAATTATTTAGTTTCGACCCATATTACTCTGCATTTCTCTTAACAATTCCCTATCTCACATCTGGTTGTTAAATCTTTAATTCTACACCTAAATTCTCATAGCACCCAAAGCTACAAATCTTACATAAATTTCCATTTTTATAGTGTGACGTGAATTTTTGTAATTATTTTCTCACTGTTCTACTCATTGAATCTTTATTTCATATAATATTATAATCTTAAGGCTCCGTTAAGTTAATATCTATCCTTTTCTTCTTAATTTCATTTGTACTACTGAAGATGAATGCTTCTGAAATCGAAACAAGTAGAAAATAGGGTTAATATAACAGTGGAGGAAGACTTTAAGTTTTCTTTTCTTCTAAATATCCACTCCACTTTAAGTATGGACTATTTCTTCTAGTTGATTTGTATAATTTGAAGGGAATAATATAATTTATGTGTATTTTTTGTTATACATTCAGAGATTAGTTAATATAGGTCGCAAAACATTTAAATATTTAAAAATAACATTCTGGGACATTTACTCAATAAATTTGATTAATTATTTTTGTCATGTCGCGTTATTGAATATGTATATGCTAGTAAAATTTCAATTCAGAAACTACCTACTCTTTTGTGATTATGGGAAATGTAATAAGAATATTATGCCTTGTCATAACAATTAATTTACTAGTTTAAGAAACTAGAAAGTCAATATCATCATATTAAAAAAAATACTTCTACCAGAAATATAAAGTTTTTACTTTAAAATTGAACTTTATTGTCAATGTATTTATATTGTCTAACGTTCGTAAATTCTGAATAATTTTAAAATCTGCAAAGAACCTAACACTAACACTAACTGTTCTATAATGAATTTACGTTATAAACAAACACATGTTTGTATAAACAAATATGCGTTTGTTTATAACGTTTGTAGCTCAAACTTTGTTAAAAAGTTTTATTGTCATCGTTTTCAGTACCGTGTAATATTGTTAACAGCCTCTCATCACCAACAATACTAGCAATATCTTTCCACTATATTAACAGATACCTTTCGTAACTGTTTTCTTGCAACTGGTCAGCTACCAGTATCGATTTCTGTCAAATCCCTACCTTTGGTTTCTGGAACGCAACATACTATAAAACATAGACCACATACTGATATGAACGCGTAGAGCCAAAAGGCTCCATATAGACCTAACAGTTCCTGAAAATCTATGAACGTTTTTACTCCTACAAAGGCGCAGAAATAACTAAAACCAGTGGCTAACGCTGTTCCTAGCCCTCGATGTTCTAACGAAAATAGTTCGCTAACTAAAAGCCAAGAAATTGGGCTGATACCCAAGGAAAACGCTACTGTAAAAACTAAAACGCATAAAAGAGGTATCCAGTCTAAATTGGGAACTGACTTTGGGTTAGCCTCTTCGTAATAAGCAAACGAACCAAAAGAGGCTAATGCTAAGGACATGAGCACGCTGGACGCTACCAATAAGGGTAGCCTTCCAGCACTATCTACTAAGAGGCCAGACAGTAGCGAGGATAGGAGTTGTACTACAGCTACGGCTACCGCCGCACTATGAGGATTAGTGCCTCCAAAAGTTTCTTTAAACACACTTACAACATAAAAATTAAAAGCGTTAGCTCCAGAAAACCGCTGGAAAAACATTAGGCCACAAGCAATCAATGCAGGGGTTCGTAGTGTTTGTAGAATTAATTTCGGGTTGCTTGGTATTCTTTTGGACATGATATGGGCCTGAAGGAGTGAGAGTTCTAGTTGCAAGTCAGCGTTTTCTCCTCGCAGCCACCTCAACGCTTTTTCTGCTTCAGTATCATAGCCTTGGAGTACTAGCCAGCCAGGACTTTCCGGTATTCTTAGCATCGCTATGCACATGGCTGCTGGAGCGAAAGAAATAAGACCTGCTAGTTGCCTCCAGTCTAAGAATGCCCCAGCTGCAAACGCTACTAGTACCCCAGCGTGGCCGGAGATTTTTAATAGAGCGCTGAGGCCACCTCGAATTGATGGTGCTGCTATTTCACTTACGTATACTTGAGCTGCTAATTGTACTATTGCGACAAGGAAACCGCTAGTAAAGGCTGCGAAGCACATGACCTGTAATAAAATATTTAAATTTAAAAAAAATGTTAACGAAGAGATTTAAGTTCATACTAAAATCTTTCGGAGAAGTGCATATACTCATATTGTTAGTAAAAGCAACAAGGAATAAAGAAACAGTTCCATTAGGGATTAAAAATATTTTTGGCAATTTTAAACATTCTGGCCATTAACCCCTCTCCTCCTCCCCTATCCTTAAATTTATCCTTGATTTTACACACCAGTGCAAAAAAAAGAATGAAAAATTAAACTATTTTATAATATATGCCTTGTAAAACTTATTCACTTCGTCTTGAAGAATTTTTTTTCCTGAAAAAACTTTGGCATGGATATATTTCAAAATTTAGGCTAAATGACTTGTGATTTTTCAAGTTCCCAGCCAGGTCTACACTTTATATTCAAATTTCTTAACCCTCAAAAGCTAAAAGGTTTCTTTATAGTTTTTTATATAAGATAAACGCTTATTTCGATTCAGCCGTTTATATTATTTAGGACAAAGTATTTTTTAAAAAGTATTCAGCTAAAGAAGATAAATCAAAAGGTTTGTCGAAAGATCAGCAATATAAAATTTGAGTTAGTACCACCGTTGAATAGATAGATACACATATCTGATATATTAAACGTAAGTTTTTCTCAAAAAGAATGTCTCTTTACCAGCGCCTAAAATTTGATTATTTTCTCCTGTACAACTAAATCTTAAAGCATCATTGGAACATCCAGTATAATTCTTTAACAGAGACTAAGGCCATATTTAAAGCTACATTGTTTTTTATTAGCCTTTTTATTATAAGATTAAACCCGATAGCTCTACATAGTATTTTACTTCGGAAATGTCGAATACAACACTTTTTATAAAGTTTTATAATTTCAGAAGCCAATATGGTGCAGTAGAGCTTCTTAAATTCCTCCTCAATATGGTTATATAATATTTGATGCATAACCTACCTCCACATTCACAGCAAACACCGTAAAAATCCAGCACAACGATAGCGGTATCCCAGCCATCAACAGCGTTCTTCTTCTTCCCCATTTAACAGCAAGTCCACCAAGGGGTGCCCCAAAAAGGGCTCCTAGTAGACTAAGTGAGGCCAGCCACGACGCTTGCTGTCCATTTACAGGAAATGCTTCAGCATCTCGTTCTTGTAAAGAAGCTATAGCAGGTGAGCTATACCCTTTTCCTAAACCGGAGGCGAGGGGTCCCAGAGATACTGCCAGTGAGGCTAGAACTTGACCTATGTACTCGGGCTTGCCGGTGATAAAGAGTTGTCTGCCAGGGCCAGCCAGCTGAAAAAAAAACGATATTGATAATTCGTTAGTTAAAAATAAAAAACTTGAAAATCAAATTTCGAGAAAGTGCTCTCTTTACTTTTAGAATACAGTGGCGGCTCTCGGTCTTAAAAAATGGTGAAGAGCTAGGTATAGTGTGGGCAGTGGCGTAGCTAGAAAACATGCTCGGGGGGTGGGCTTAGTGGGCGTAAGTAGGACATTTTTTTTTTGGAGAGAAGGACAGTCGGGACTATATGTATTTCAGGATATCGTACCCATTGAAGTAGGCGGAAAAGCGCCGCGAGCGAAAAATTTTCGGGGCCACACCCAGAGTTCGTTAAAAATTCACCTAACTACTATCAAATTTTGAAAATTAAATTATTACCTCTCCTCCTCTGCATAGTTGAGTTAAATTTGTTTTTTTTAATGTTTTTTTTTTACTTTTTCTTTTGATATTCCTAGCTGGCTCCTTATTAAAAAAAACAAAATATTTTTTATATTTGTGAAAATATCAATACAAAATTTTAACATAAGACGTATGTATGACATTCTAATCAGCGTTTTTCGGGCTTGGTTTTTCATGATTAAAAATAAAGTAAATATCTCTCACCACGCCAAAAATTGATAATTTTCTCAGAAATCATGTCTTTTAGTAGCGTAGATCTAAGAGCAGTTTTTGGTGCAAATGCTTACGTGTTGAAATACTCCTTCTTAAGTGCCGTTTTGTATATTCATAATAAACCATTCTCGTTTCTTTCTGCACTATTTTTTTAAATTATAAATCATTACTCTTCTTCTATAAAAAATGTCTCAATTAAAATGTTCACTTTAATTTTTCTCTTTAAAAATCAAATCATCAAGTCATCTTTGTGGAATGATCTTCCTGAGGTCGTGTTTCCCAATGAATACAATCTTCAACGTTTCAAGACCAACGTTAATCGCTTTTTTCGAACTCGCACCGCTCCTAGAGCGCCTTAAAGGATTTTTCCTACAGTGCAGGTGTTTTATCATAAAAAAAAAATACCTAATTATTGGTTTTTGTTTTTGTTGTAAAAATATTTTATTGCATTGGGTTATATTTTTGTTGATTTAAAATAGCTCTAAAAAAGGGAAAACGGAACAGACAAGTATACAGAAAAATACTATAAAATGTTATTCTTTTTACTCGTTTTCCTTTAAAATTGCATCATAAATCAACTATATGCGTCCAAAACCTTAATCTCTATATAAAACAGGACTTTTAGAAGGAAAAGTGTAAAAACTAAACGTTTCCTACAAGACCTTTGTAATCTAAGCCAAGAATACACTATTTATAATTAAAAAAAAAAACCTTTAATCTCACAGTAAATCACGTAAAAACGATAGCTATAACCGTAAGTTTTTCTAAGCCTCAAAATAAATACCTTAAGTTTAGGCGAACCAATGCTAAAAAAATGGTGTATACGACTAATCTATTTTTAAATTGCGCATTATCATAATGCAGATTCTTACATGCTGTCGCGTAACTAACGTCACGTAACCATAGCAACGGTGAAAATCAAAGTCACTTGACTGCATGTTGGGTCTTTACTTGCTGCTTAGAGCTCACGGACAGGTTCGGCTGGGGCGCGCCAAAATGCACGAGTGTTTATAATTATTGTCAATCGGAGTTAACCGTGGCCCTATTATGCATAGCTGCATTCGGATTAAATTAATATTATTAATTAGAAACATAATTATTTTTTAAGGGCTAAAATGGTAGCTGTATTGGTATAATAATATTTAATATTGTCGAAAAACTTTCCTCCTGGTTTTATTTTTTTTTTACTTCACCTGAGGAGCCGCCAATGTTAGATTGCATATTTTCAGCTAAGAAAACAACAAGATATTCGCCAAAAGGTGAAAATGAAAAGTCGGTATAAAAAAATGATATATTTCATTACCGTATTTATCGCTGTTAGAAAGATTAAAAATAATGTGAAAAACGTGTAAACGTGACTTGAAAAATATAAAATGAAAAATCAAGCAAAATCGTTACCGATTGTGGGCTGCAAAATTTCATTTAGCACGGATTGAATGCGAAATGCGTAATAAATTCGTGGGAATATCTGCACGTGTATCAAGAACTTTAGGGCACAGAGGCGTTTTAGTTAAGCTGGTAAGAAACTTATTTTAATCGCATTAGTTTGAAAAAGAAAAACTCCAAAAATACCAAGGAGTACTTTTCTATAATATAACAATATCTTTGTGTATGTCAAAAATTTATATTACAAACAAAAACTTGCTATATACCAGAAATTAGAAGCGTTCAACCTCTACCAGGAAGTTATCAACATTAGACCGTCTTTTGTATTTGTATAAACAGAGAATGATATTATCTCTGTCGACCTGCTCTTTCAGGGAATGTTAATAAAAGTAGGTGTAGGTACCATTAATCAGGGTTAAATAAATCATAATTAATTAGTCCAATAACTCCATACAAAAGACAGAGCAGTCGTCGCCTGCTTTAAAATTTTGTTGTTCTCGCGTCGAGATTGCTCGATACCTCGTAGTCTAAATCCAATGACGAGAAAGCAATGATAGACCCCGCATCTCATTCATAAAATTACTTTTGCGCCTAGTCTACAACTCACTGTTTATAAGAGGGCGATAGCATGTGTAGACTACTATGAAATCCAGACACTGAATCGGTTATTTTCGATGTAATTTTGCCAACCTGTCACTGTCTAACCATATAGTTTTTATAATTAACCCACAAAACTTTCATTCAATTCTTCCGTAAACTTCTCGCCTACGGCGTATTTTTCTAGATGTCTAGATTAACCTTTTTCAAAAAAGCACAAGGAATGAGATGCTTAAAGTCCTTTGCCACTAATATATTAAAAGTATTAAGATAAGAAAAATCTACGTGTTTCGAACATAGTGACGTCCATTATTAGGCGTTATGTAATAATATAAAAACTTGAGCACTGTAGAAATTGTGTTTTTTTGAAAAAAATAACCAAAGCATCTAGAAAAAATGCGCCGTAGGCGAAAACTTTCGGACATTTTTTTATAAAATCAAGTGAAAGGGGCATGAAATAAAAGTTCTTGTAGAAAACTGTATCTTGGTAATGGCTTTATTGGCCAGCCAAAAGCGAGGGCCAGGGCCCCCTCTTCTCCTCCTTTGGAGGGATTTACGTTATTTAAAATAAGTTCTAAATCAGAATGTTAGTGCTAAATATAATAAAGTCTTTTATAGTAAAAAAAAATATTAAAATGAAAAAATAAAAAAATTATTAGAATGAAAAAATAGCGGGCAAAATAATTGGCTTTTTATTTATTTCAAACTTCTAAGTCATCATTTTCTATTTCGAAATCCGATATTTTAAAATTCGATAGGGGATTCTAAAAAGAAATGGCTTATTTTTTATATATTATAAAAATTATTATGGGTATTCAATTTTCTTCGCATCCCTAGAAATCTTTATATAATAGGAAAATATACCCACGTTAACCCTATTTTATGTCTGATGAACTGCGTGGGTAAGCAAAATTTTAAATTAGATGTTTAGATCATTTTCAAATCGACAAATTTTACAGTTTTCAAAAAGTTATATATCTAATCATGTTTATGTATCTTTTTAATAATTTAGTTCGTTTCGAAGGTGTCGCAAGACGCGTCCTTAAATTGGGTTTCTTAAATAGATATGAAAAAGAGGGCGACATAATCAGCAGCGGCTCGTGGCCAATTTTATCAGGAAGTCATATTGACATTTAGATATACTTATAGGCTACAGTAGCGTGCAATGCTGTTTTAACCAGGGTAGGTAAAAATTGCATTTAAGACAAAAACTTACCTTCCGTAGCATTCAAGCATCTAAACATTTTTTTCACAAAATGTCTTGTTTTTGAGTTTGTGGAAAGAACACTGTGGCAGAAGAAGTATAAAACGACATTATTTGTATATTAATTTAACACGGCGGCGGCGGTCTTTAAGTAAAAATTGTTTTTAAACATCGTCATAAAAATTGTTCTTGCGTTTTAAATCCCGCAAAAGGTCACTCTCCAGAGAGATTATTGTTAACTCACTTAAGCGTGTCTCTCCCTGTGCATTCTTTTTTATCCAGAAAAGGATCATTGCTAGTTGCTAGCCGGAATAGTAACAATTAACTCCAGCCTCCATTTATTTTTTTTTCCCGAAACCCGATGGCGCGAAGTCTAGCAAAAGGGCCTAAACACTAATTTTAAATGTTATGAAATTAGCGTCCTATTTCAAAATCCAGGTAGGTAGGTATTTGTGGGTTTAGGACAATAAAAAACAATTCCTCTAAATTAAAAAATTGCCGACGTTTCGACCTTTATTAGGTCTTTCTCAAGGCTATTTCACAAAGTCGAGGAACATAAGTCGAAAACAACTGTTAAAATCATCTCCAGACGGGAACACACATTACAAACTGACATGGAACAAATATTCTGTAAAAATAACGAACCACACCACAACGAGTACTGTTAATATCTGACTAATTTTAAATTAAAAATCTATCATCCACCTGACTGAACCAATGCTGCTAAAAACGAAGTCAATTATTATGTAAAATATGATAATAAGCCTACTGATTATTAAATATTATAAACCTATCAGCAAAAATTATTTTAATTGTCACAAAAGTGCTTCCTAGTTTACGACACCTTATCCGTTTAAAAACTAATTAATAATAAAACTTATAGAGGCCTGTTAAATATTTTATATTGAGAAAGCGAAGTATTTTCCAAACTACCATAAAACTTGAAGATTGGCACCAATGCACTTATCAAACGCGTGCTTTCTTGGCGAGGGCTGATAGATGAAGAAAGGTCGAAGGTTGCGACGGGTTTATTTGTTACGTCTCTTTCTACCCTACTGCCTACCGGCTCTCTCGCTAGTTTTCACTCGTACAAAAGCAGTGCTTTTGCTTCCACTTCATACTTTTTAGAAGATGTTTTTTTTTAATAGAAGAAAAAATGGAAATTTTTCACTCGCTGTTTGCCAAATTTATTCATTCAAAATATATGACCTATATTTTTTTTACGAACACGGCTCTGTCAATAATCGAACAACGAAAAATAAACCGAGGCAGATAATCGCATTTTCCTTCATTTCAATTTTGCTTGCCATTTTCAGAAGTTTATTTATATTAGAAAAGGGGGGCCCTCTGATATTTCAATATGTTTTTATATAATGTACATATAGACAGAATTTCTGGTTATAATAATATGTTGATTCAGTTTTACAAGACTGGTACAATTTTTCTATATGTATCATACAGTGGCGACTCGCGATCTTAAAAAATGGTGAAGAGCTAAGTATAGTGCGGGCATTTAAACAAACATTAACCAAAAACCCGTGTAACAAAACGTCTCTTTTATCCTTATCTGTCCAACGACTGAATGGAGTTTCCAACAAATTACAAACTATGTCATTAATTGGGTTCATTTTTAAAACACACAACTAAGTAAGTACGTACACCACTGAATTAACTGAAAAATAAAAACTTTTTAATCACACAGTAAATCACGTAAAAACGATATTTATAACCGTAAGTTTCGCGAAGCCTCAAAATCAATACCTTAAGGTTAGGCGAACCAATGCTAAATCAATGGTGCATACGACTGATCTGTCCATTGGAGTTAACCGTGACTACATTCGGATTAAATTAATATTATTAATTCGAACATAATAATTTGTTCAGGGCTAAAATGGTAGCTATATTGGTACATTAATATTTAATATTGTCGACAAAATTTCATTCTGGTTTTATTTTTTTTTTGGTGAAGAGCCCCTTCACCTACTTCACCTGATGAGCCGCCACTGGTATCATATTCATATCCGTTATTCTAAAACGGCTAATTATTTGTTCACAATAGTATTTTGTAATTTTACACAAGTTGACTCTTGAAAAACGTGACAATAATGGTAGTTTGTACAACAAGAGTGGATATGTGATCCATATCGCACGACGACGGCCGTAGGCTAGACTTATGGGAAAGATAATAAAAACAATTGAAGAAAAAGTTATTTCGTTGGCAAATCCATGGACCAAATTATACTGTAACGTATTTATTATTTTTGGTGATTTCATATATTTACACAAAATCACTTTGAATATATCTTTCTTTCTAACAATCGGCCTTTTGCAGAATAACAGACAAAATCGACATATTTATTAATAAACATGAACAATTTTTTTTCTCAATCATCAGCTAGTTTGATAAAATTGTTTTGCTAAAATGCACAGACGAAAAGAGGATTTTTTCGAGTTTTTTTCTGCTTGCGTAAGAATTATAACTCCGAAAGTACAATAAAATAGAAATAAAATAAAAAACATAAAGTCTTTCTCCACTGGTTTATTAAAAATAAAGTTAGAAGGTGGTAGATATTCTACATGTTTCGGGTGTAGCAACACCCATCATCAGGAACAAAATATAAAGAGAAAAATTCATAGAAAGGAACAGACGTAAATGGTGAGTGATAATGAACCTCGATGGAGCTCTCATCGAGCCATGGAAGATTAAAAGTTGAGAAATGGGATAGTGATTAGAAGAAAATTGACATATTTAAGTCTTAACACTGACCATGGGCAACAGGTAACAGTGGTAAGAAGGGGCCCGTTTGGGTAAAGAGAAAAAAAAAACTTTTGTTTTAAAACAAAAGTTTTAAAAGTACTCCGACTCTCTAGTCTTTTTTAGTTCTTTTTCTAATTTTGGTTGTTATGTTAAAATTAACGCCCACTGGGGTTCCAGCCCTTTCGGGCTTGTTCCCCTAAATACATTTTTTTAAAATTTTTTTAATTTTTCGGCTATGAACTAAGATTCTTCATCAGTTCTATGCCTTTTACTTTTCTTAACTAAAATATGTTCTTTTTTTTCCCTTAAAAAGAGGGCTAAATTAACAAATTTTCTTTCTCTCCACGGTTCCCAGGATGAAGATTCTTGACCTGTGAATCTCCATTTTTTACATTTCTTAATTTTTTTTTTCTCTTTACCCAAACGGGCCCCTTCTTACCACTGTTACCTGTTGCCCATGGTCAGTGTTAAGACTTAAATATGTCAATTTTCTTCTAATCACTATCCCATTTCTCAACTTTTAATCTTCCATGGCTCGATGAGAGCTCCATCGAGGTTCATTATCACTCACCATTTACGTCTGTTCCTTTCTATGAATTTTTCTCTTTATATTTTGTTCCTGATGATGGGTGTTGCTACACCCGAAACATGTAGAATATCTACCACCTTCTAACTTTATTTTTAATAAACCAGTGGAGAAAGACTTTATGTTTTTTATTTTATTTCTATAAATTAACTCCACTTTAAGAATGGACTACTTCTTCAAAATTACAATAAAATAGCTGTAGAATTCGTTTTAAACAGTTTAAAACGGCTTTTGTGCATCAATATGAACTTTTAACGTTCGCTATGGTAAAGATTTTCAAAATAATCGCCAATTTACAAACGAGCAACACTGTTAATGTGGAAAGAAAAGTGGCCTGTAAAAATAACATACCCTTTAAAACGTTTAGTAAAAATGGAATTAATTTTTTTTTAGAAATCTTATAATTTCGTCTGTTTTATCTAGTTTAATGTACTCATCTTCGTGTTCCACTATTTAAGAAAGAAATACCAGTTAATTTTCTATATCTGTTACATATAATAAAAATCTTAAGATCGATTGGGGTTGGATCTCCCTCCAAAATATTTTAAAGAATATCGCGGTGGACAAATATTTACATGCTAAAGAACTAACCAAGGCTAGTAAAAAACGTTCATTTTATAGGTATATCTTTTTAATTTAAATTAAAAAAGAACAAATTCTATTCGAGAGATTTGCATATTTTTGAAGTACCTTATTCTTAAGCTCACTTCTGTCAAGTGTCAGGAAACGACTCGTAAAATTTACATGTATGTTTGGTTTCTTTGTAATTGACCACTGCAGTGGCTGCTTGTCAGGTGACAATTTGCATTATGATGTAGAGCAATTTAAAAATAGATCAGTTGTATGCACGAACCTTAAAGTGGATCCGACCGCGCAAAAATTCGCCGTGTAAATTTGCCGTTTCTTTTGAAGTGAATTACAAAAAAACTAAGCAACTTTTTGTATTTTTTTTTCACCAATGGAAAGGTGGTACCTATGTGGGTGTGCGAAAGTTATTTTTGTGCAGAAAAAAAAATCGAAGAAAAAGATACGACGTAATGAAAACCAAATTTTTTTTTACCAAATTTCATTGTATTGTTAAAAATATAAAAAAAAATGTTTTTAATGAAAATAACTTTCGCACACTCCCCAATTCCTGTAGAGTCTAACTAAAAAAAAATTTTTTAAATCCATTAAAAAACATGGTCAGGATTCACTTCAAGAAAACGCAATGTTTTTGGTCTCTAAAATCAAACGAAAATAATTTGTCTCTGTTGAAAATCCACATTTGGTTTTTGCTACACGTGTTGTACGTGGGGTAGTACGCCTAAACATTAAAATATTGCTTTCTAATCATTACTAGATTATATCCTAGGCTTCGCTTGCGTAGAATATGAAAATAATGAGAAAATCAGTTGGTTTCCATTGCAAAGATCTTAAATTGTCTTCAGCGCAGTTTTATGCTAACGTGATAAACGTTTTCTTATGTGTATATATTATATTTGATTAACTTTCTATAGGGTGTTAAAAAATGAAACTAAGTTCAGAAAATTAGATTTAGAAAAAAAATATATTTAGCAATGATGAATATGAATAAAAACAATAATAATATAAATAATTATAGAAGCGCCGAAAAGTGGTTTAGGCCATTAGCCCAATAACGAATATTCGGCCTTTATTCAAAAGTGGCCCGAATACTTGGTGCATCTCTACCAATTTGAACAAACTTTATCAGTATATTTTTTTTCTTACTTTAGTTTATTTTGCTGCAAAGCAAATGATGTTTGGCCGAATATATCAGCTCTACACTTGCCGAAAAACGAATATTACCAAAAAAAATTATACCAAGTCCTATTGATTATAGTTTTTAATATTATTAAACGTTTTTTAGATGTATTGTTTATTTTTATTTTGACTGTCAAAAGTCATCATAAGTGGCACTATTAACAATATTAATAATTACAATGTAAATCAATATAGACTTGGTTTCAGACCAAAAATCAAAAAAATTATTAGTTCACAACATCCTTGGTACCTTTGTGCATGCTGATTAAAATTCAGTTTACCGGAGCAAATAGGAAAATTTTGCTACTATTGTAAGAACATGTTTTTTTATAAAGTTCTTAGTTTTTGTATATTAAAATAGTTAGGTACATTCCTGACATATTAAATAGTTACATTTTTGACATTATGTCATTGTTCAATACCTGAATGCATCAAATCAGTAAAGACAGAAATTAAAAAACTTTAATTTAAAATTAAAAATTTTTTTATTACATCGTGGTTAATGCTACAAGATTTCTGAGAATATTCAAAAATAATTTTGAATGGAGATAAAAAAAAAACATTCCAAATTTTAAAAATCCATCGTCATATCCGTAACTCACACTGAATATGCTTTGCGTAATGTATTAGCTTATGTACTGCCGCTCTTGAATTGAAGAGAAAGATCGCCGTTCAATACCTGAATGCATCAAAGGAGTGAAGGACGATAACTGGTACGACGAGAAAGATAATTCGGTATATTTTCTCATAACGTCGTGCTTCGAGCCGGTAACTTTGGAAAAGATTTTAGAAATATTGTTCGAATCGGTATTTATTTTGAGGGTTCGCGAAACTTACAGTTATAAATATCGTTCTTACGTGATTTGTGTGATTAAAGTTATGGTTTGTTTTTATTTTTCAGTTAATTGAGTAGTGTACGTACCTACTTAATTGTGTGTTTTAAAAATAAACCCAATTAAAGACATAGTTTGTAATTTGTTGGAAACTCCATTCAGTCGTTGAACATATGAGGATAAGAGATACGTTTTTTACACGGGATTGTAGTCAATGTTTGTTTAAGTACCCGCACTATACCTAGCTCTTCACCATTTTTTTAGACCGCGAGCCGCCACTGGACCACTGTGATTGGTCAGTTTTATGTCCTTATTAGGATGGATATGAATGAATATCTTTTCAGTTAACCGGAATAGCCCACTTTTCCAATTACTTTAGTGTAAAGGAAACAGCACATTTCCAAGTGGGAGAAGAAAAAATATATTACCACGAAAAGTACCGGACAATGGAACTATTTGCCGTTTTTTTCCACATATATACATACACTATATTGCTAATACCATAATTCAATGATGCCACCACTGTAAGCAGATGATCAGGGGCCGTTAATTTTGCGCAGATCGGAAATTTGCTTCTTGATGTAAACATTTGACAGGGCCGACTTTCAAAATATTTTTACAAGCTTTTATTTAAATTCACCCGTTTAGTTCAGGTGTGTACAGTGTAAAGTTTATGGTCATCAATATTTTACATACCTGAAATACCTTATTCCTGGTATTGAACCGCGATTCGTGCAAAAAAGGATCATGCACTTTTTTCTACCCATCTTGAGACACAAGTCGCTAACAATAACAAAATGTCTGGTAAAGTTTTATACCTAAATTCGCACCCAAAATTTAAAAATAATATTCACAATCACACACCGAACGTCCGAACAAATACAACATAAAAAATGATGGAAACGACTATAACTTACAAACTAACAATAAGAAATGTCTAAAGTAAAATTTTATAAATATTAACACCCAAAACTTGGAAATTATAACAACACACGAATGAACGAAACAAAAGATGGCGACTAATAAGAATATAACGGCGAGCCGGTTCTGTTCAAGAGACCTTGGGTTCTGTTTGAAATCGTGTGGGTTGCCTAATTTTTTCCCTACTGCGCAAGCGCCACGGCCCCCAACTCAGGTTATTTTGAATCGCACGATGGGTGTATTATTGCTTCGTGCGGCTGCTTATATTGGCAATATAGTGTACGTATATATGTGATTTCTTCCCTGATAAGAAACTATACATCTAAATTAATTTGATTTTACCACCGAAAAATCCTCAAAAACCCATTCCTTTTTTATTTTTTATTTTTTATGTGAGATCTTTGGTATAGCGTACTATATCTTACAATTCCGCTTGATAGCTTAAACTTTAGAAGAGGATTTATTCTCAATTCTCAAGCAGGATTACAGTAACTTGAGCTATTCCGAGATGTCGGGTGTTTTCCCTAATATAAACGGATTTCTGGAGATGGCAAGCAAAATTGAAATGAAGGATAACGCGATTATCTTGCTCGTTTTTTGTAAGGTTGTCAAATTATTGACGGAGCCGTGCTCGTGGTAAAGAATTCAGGTCATATTTCGAATGAATAACGACGAAGAAGGTATCAGATTTTTAATAAGTTTGTCATTTTATTCCATTCTTACACATTTTGCCTTTTGCTTACCGATTTTTTTTTTAATTTAAAAAATAATATCATACTTCTTCAAGTTTTGTATTGCTGTGGAAGCTTGAGAAGTATGGCATCAGGGGGAGCTCACTGGCGTGGTTTGAGTCATACTTGAATGGTCGCCTGCAGAGGGTTAACTTTAAGAATGCGTTCTCGGAGCAGCGGACAATTTCATATGGCGTATAGCAGGGCTCTGTTTTGGGGCAACTGCTTTTTTGATTTACATTAATGATCTTGCTAAAGTTGATATCAAGGGTTCCCTCACTTTGTTCGCTGATAACGCTACAATTTTATGGATAGATAGGGACACTGAGCAATTAAAAACAGATGTTTCTTTAGATCTACAGAATATTAAAGATTAGATAGATGGCAATGGATTGTTATTTAATATTTTTAAAACAAATATTATACAGTTTAAATGTCAATTTAATAACATTTCCATAGCAGGACAACCCATTGCAGAGCAAAGCGAAACTAAATTTTTAGGGCGGTATATTGACAATAAACTCAAGTTTCATTCACATGTCTTACAACTTAAGAAAAAAGTTGCTTCAGGCTGTTTTGCCATAAGAGTTATTGCCGACGAGCTTGATGGATCCATAGTTCGGAATGCATATGTATTTTGAGTTGATAGAGTCCCGTTTGCGTTACTATTTTTTCATTATGGGCTAGTTGCTCTCGGTATTTGTTTAATTATATGTTTATTTTACGGAAAAGAGCTTTTGCGGTACATGTTCAGGATTGGATTTAAAGACTCGTGTAGGCACTTTTTATTAATAATAGAATTTTAACTTGGATGTATTTATTTCTGTTATAGTCATCGTGTTTGATCTTTAGAACGCATAGGGAAGTATTGGGAGCGGCCTCTACCTACATCTACTCAAGTATATAAGAGTATTGTTTATCAGAGTAAAAGAATCTTTAACCACCTCCCAGAAGGATTAAAAAAAAATCCAGTGTGAAAGAAACTTCCGGGGGAACCTTAAGAATATTTTTATAACTAAAGCCTACACACTGGACTAATTTTTTGATGATATTATTGACTTTCCTTTATGTACTATGTATATATATAGTATGCAATTATTATTATTTATTTTACAGCGTACATTTTTCCGTTCGTACTTTTCAGCGTTAATTTTACATTATTCGTTTAACTCTATGTTTACTAGTGACACGACTTTTAGAAATATTTATAATACGTCCCTTAAAATGTTTCTTTAGTTTCTATTTAATTTTTTATATTTTGGAATATAAGAGTAGGTCTGTTTTATTTATTGTTAAACTTTTTTGCTTTGTCAACGAGACAAACGAGAAAAACTTAGACAATAAAGCTTTAAAATGATTCTGAAATTTAATCTGTATAGAAAACGTTCACTGCAAATTGAGATTGTACCGGGTGTCCCACTAAGAATGGCTCTCGGCCGTATCTCGGAAACTACTGGGCATAGAAACTCAGGAAATATAATTATAACTAAAGTGGTCATGAGAAAATCCTGGAAATAATTTTTAAGTTCCGCCCTTTTGCCGCAAGAGGGCGTAATTGAGAAGTAAATTTTAATATTTTACATATCTCCAAAAATTTCACACTAAGGTATATCTTTGATAACACCATTGAAAAGCTTGGACAATTATGCATCATTTTGGTCCTATGTTCATTGGCGTGCCGACTTTAATGAAAGGGGAGGGGGAAGCGGTTGAATGTGTAATCATTTAAATCGCTGTAACTTATAAACGACTTATGCGATTTTAACAAATTAAAGACTATTTAGTTGTCCATAATAGTTCTCAGAAAAATGGTAAAGGACGCAATTTGTAATAATAACACATTTTTTGATTTTACCCCGAGAAAATAAACCATACGGTATAACTATGATACCATAATCGAAAAGTAGATTAAATTTGCTAGAACAAATATTAAAACCGCAGCTCGATATCTCCGTTCGTTTCAGAGTCATCGCCAATAGAATAATTTTTAAAAGTAAGCGATTATATATTTTTTAGAAAAAAAGTGGGACGCTACGGATATTTTTTCATGTTGATATTATTTCTAATTAGCCTGGTCAATTCTGCATAAAAATGGTCTCTTGCGTTTTTCTCCCCAGGCACACCGTTCTTAATTAAAATAAATTAGCTCTATTATTATCATTATTAACATTGATAATGAAAAATTTAGTTTTATAAAAATTGTTGGAACTGACCAGTGACCACCTTCACTTCCGCCTGTCTAATTTAATTTAATTATTTTAATTAAGAGCGGTATGCCTGAGGAGAAAAACGCAAGAGACCATTTTTATGCAGAATTGACCAGGCTAATCAAAAATAACATCCACATGGAAAAATATCACTGGCGTCCCACTTTTTTTCCAAAAAATATATAATCGCTTACTTTTAAAAATTATTCTATTGGCGATAACGCTGAAACGAACGGAGATATCGAGCTGCGGTTTTAATATTTGTTCTAGCAAATTTAATCTACTTTTCGATTATGGTATCATAATTATACCGTATGATTTATTTTTTCGGAGTAAAATCAAAAAATGTGTTATTATTACAAATTGCGCCCTCTAGCCTTTTTTTTTGAGAACTATTATGGACAACTAAATACGATTAGTGAAAGTGCATACATTTCTCTTCCAAAGTTTGCTAAAATCGGATAAGTCGTTTATAAGTTACAGCGATTTAAATGATTACACATTCAACCGCTTTCCCCGTTTCATTAAAGTCGGTACGCCAATGAGCATAAGACCAAAATGATGCATAATTGTACAAGCTTTTTAATGGTGTTATCAAAGATATACCTTAATGTGGAATTTTCGGAGATATGTAAACTTTTAAAATTTACTTTTCGATTACGCCCTCTTGCGGCAAAATACGAAACTTAAAAATTATTTCCAGGATTTTCTCATGACCACTTTAGTTATAATTTTTTTTTTCCTGAGTTTCTATGCCCAGTAGTTTCCGAGATACGGCCGAGAGCCCTTCTTAGTGGGACACCCGGTACATACAATTTTCAGTTTGAAAAAATCTTTTAGTAACTCTAAAACTTTAGGACGGAATATAAAATAGTAGTTTTTAGGTACAATAAGAGTGAATAATATGGCGGCTGGTGCATAAGCTCTGCAGTGTTGTAGACCTTTCTAAGAACAGAGCTCCCAAAAAAATAAAAAATAATTAAGTAACTTGAATCTTACTAAAATATTTTCTAATACTAAAAAGCAAATAATATAGTACTCGGAATTCACGTTGAATGGTAAAAACCGCGAGTTTACTGTGTGGTTAGTGAAAATGAGGAGTTTGAACAATTTTGGACAACCCGATCTTAATTTATTTGAATATGATTGCGGTTGGTTTTCCATTGGAATTTAACAGGTGATGCTGCTGACACCAGCATTGATTGGACTTGTCAAACAGTGATTTATCATTGTCAGAGAACCAGATGTTTTTAATAAATACAATTTTGCATGGAGCTGGTAACATTGGAGAAGAATTTAGAAATATTATTAGGATGCTCTTAAAAAAATACAAAAATTGGAAAAATAATATTGATAAAATAAACCTTGGGCTTTTAATAATGTTAACAATTTATAATATATTTTGCTTTCAATTTGAAAAAAATACCTTTTAAATATCGAATTCTATTGAAATGATAAAATAACATAGGTTGGCTTTTTTTAGGATTCCAAAATTTAATTTAAAAAATATTGATTCTTTAAATACTATATTTTCGGTTTTACTTTCGTCCGAAGAAGGAACGTAATTGAAAAAATGATGAGCTCTTGACGGTTTTGGATCTGTCTGTCTGTATATGTATTGCAGAACTTTTCTTGTCACGTACGTATGATATTTATAATTTATAAGTTTATTTAGATTTTTCAAAAATGCAAGCATGGTCGGTCATTATCAGAATTATGTATAAAACGCAAAGAAAAACAAACGAATCCCAATTGGTTTCTAATAAAGTAAAATGTGTTAGGGATAAATTTATAATCTTTTAAAAAAGCTTTTCTTTGAATGTGCTAAAAAGAAGAAAATAAACTTTAAATAAAATAAAACCCATCCTTTTGTTATCTACATTATAAAATTTTAGGATATTATAAAAGCTTGTCGTGAGACTACATCTGTGTATTTCTTATAAATTAAATTACCTGTGTCAAGATTTATTCTCTCGACAAGCTTTTATATCATAAGGATGGGTTTTATTTACTTCAAAATTTATTTACTTCTTTTTACCGCCTTCAAATAAAAGCTTTTTTAAAAAGTTTTATTAATATTAGTTTATATATTTCTTTTTAAGTTTTCGTTAAATATTTTGTTTAATATGTTCATTTTAATTTATTTGTCTTTGTTCGGGTTTTTTCTTTATCATATAAATGCATTGTCGTCAGAATTAAATCACCATGTAAAATTTCAACTCCGTAGGATAAGAGGAAGGGGTTTGGATTTGTTTGGCTTTTTGTACTTTTGTACGGTTTATTTTCTATCATAAAAATGCGTTGTCATCGGATCTGACTCACCATGTAAAATTTCAATTCAGTAGGATAAGAGGAAGGGGTTCGGGTTTGTTCGGTTTTTTAGAATAAAAATGTATTGTCATCGGAACTGAATCACTATGTAAATTTTCAACTCCGTAGGATAAGAGGAAGGGGTTCGGTTTTGTTCGGGTTTTTGTTCGAGTTTGCTCGGTTTTTTTTTATATAAAAATGCATTTTTGTAGGATAAAGGGAAGTGGTTGTGATACTCAGTGGCGTATATAGGGGAGGGGCTGCAGCGCCCCCCCTCCCTCCCGAGCGTAGAAGCTCGGGGTCTAAAAGTATAATTTCAACCTAATTTTTCAATACAAAACGGCACTTAAGAAGAAGTATTTCAAAACCTAAAAATTTGCACCACAAACTGCTCCTAGATCTACGCTCCTAAAATACATGATTTCTGAAAAAATCATCAAATTTGGCGTGGTGAGCTATATTTACTTTATTTTTAATAATGAAAAACCGAGCTCGAAAAACGCGTGTTAGAGTCATACATACTTCTTATGTTAAAATTTTGGATTGACACATTCATATTTTTCACAAATATAAAAAATGTTTTTTTTTTAATAAATAGCCAGCTAGTAAAATCAAAAAAAAAGTAAAAAAAAAACATTTACAAAAACAAATTTTAATAATTTTGATGAAATTTTTTAGTAGTTAGGTGAATTTTAAATGAACTTTGGACGTGGCCCCGAAAATTTTTCGCCCGCGGCGCTTTTCCACCTTCCTTACTAGGTACAATATCATGAAATACATGTAGTCCCGACTGTCCCTTTCTCCAGAAAAAAAAATGTCCTACTTACGCCCATTCTGCCCCCCCCCCCTTCCCCCTTTCTGGCTACACCACGGATTGTTTAAATTAAATATTTACTTAACCAGTATTTATTTGGATGAAAAAAACATTAGTTAGTAGGATTAATCATTTTCTCTGTGTACTTTGTAAATAATAAAGAAAACTAAAATAAACATACAGTAAAACAATGTGAAGCAAAGTTATTGTGCAAAATATTTAAGGACCATCGTCGGTTTCGCGAGTTCTGGAAAATTTACAACCAGGATAAAACTCGAACTATGTGTAAAGTCAACAAAAACCAAACTTCGGAACTGTGCTCATAATATGAGCAAAACTATGTGTAGTATGTAGGAAGTAGACAAAAGCAAATTGTTTCACACTAGCATTATGTCTGTCGAAAAAGAAATTTATGTTTTTTAAGTACATAACTGTGATGCTTTAATATTTATTTGTATTTGTCTTTATTTAATTTGGTCACAGAATATACAGGGTGTCCCGTAACTTATGGGCCGTAGAGTAACTGGAGATACTAGACATCAAACTAAGCCGATTATGTCATATAAGTTTTTTCGGATTGTCACTTTTTTTTTTGTTAATTTAATTATTTACTATGTTTTTTTATGCTTTGGGATGTTTAAAGGGAAATATCTCGAAAACCGTTAAAGATATTAAGATCAATCAAGTACACATTTTTGACTCAGAAAATGCCCGTTTTAAGAAACTATAATTGAAAAACACCTAATATCACAGGTAAGAAAAAAATCATAGATTTATGAAGCCCAGTGTATGCAACTAGCGCCCTCTAGTTTGAAACTTAAAAATTTCTACAAATTCTTATTTCTGCCTCATAAAAACATAATATGGCTAACTTTCAATTGGCTTATTTTCGAGAATAAACTTTTACTTTCAACACCCTGTATCTCTAGAACGAGTAACAATCCGAAAAAATTTATATGACATAATCGGCTTAGTTTGATGTCTAGTATCTCCAGTTACTCTACGGCCCATAAGTTACGGGACACCCTGTATATTTGGTGTTAATTATATTTAGCGTTTTTAAGGGCTCGCCATTGGATTTTGTTATTTTCCGGTCGCGCATCCCATTCAATACATTTAGTTAAAAACAATAATGACTGATGTTGGGTGGCACAAAGCTTTTAAATAATAATTAACTAACCAAGCACCTTTATTGTGACATCAATAACATTGCCAAAAGTGGCTTTCTCACAATGAAAAGTATCGTTACCTTAATTTTAACTTTGATCGTGAATACCATTTCTGCCACTGTCATTGAGTTACAATTAAACCTGTCTGGTTAGTTAATAATTGTTTAAAAGCTTTATGTAACGCATGATTTATCTATAATATTTATTTCAATAGAGATTTATACTCAACTAATTTTTGTACATCCTCCTCAGTTACTTGAATCCTTTTAACTTAAATTTCTTTTTTAACCTCAGTAACTCCGAAAATGACATTATATAACTCAATAGTTTTGACGATCTTTTTTCTTTCTTACATTTTATACCTTCTTACCTCCTTCCATTCATTTTTTTATGTTTAATAATATTTTCCCGCGATAATAGTGGACAAACAATACGATAGTAAGCCCTTGTTAATGCGATTCATCATGCTTGGCTATTCTAACTTAATTATGAATGATTTTGTATTTTATTTGTTATTTATGTTTGGGAAGGCCAGATTTTAAAGATTCTAAATATTTATCAACACATTGGGGTTTTATGGAAATTTAGTGGGTGTTAATAAATTTGATCCCGGCAGGTCATAAATAGGGTTTTTTAATTTAAATCCTCTTCATCACTAGGTAAATTACCTCTCAAATATCCCTTGACTACCTTTTTTTTTGGATTTTGCGTAATTACCTCCCACGTGATAGAATGTGTTCTTTATTATTATAAATAAATTATAAATGCATTGCCACTGTGCATTTTTGTCCAGTTCAATTTGTCTGTCTGTTGAATATTTTGAACCATGGATCTAAAAATTATAAGAGTAAAATAGGCAAACAGATATTAGTAATAAATAATTTAGGAATAGTTTTCACAAATGCTTAAAAAAGTGGTTAAAGGCGATAAAGAATTCATTCATTCTAAGTTTGGTTAAAATGAAAGATATAACTGTTATAAAACATATCAAAGAGCATTCCATAACGCAAATATTGAGACCCTAAATCGTCAAACTTCAAACTCTTCTTGCAAATGCAAGACTACTGAAAATTTATCATTTTTAGAAAATCTTAATTACCTTAGAAATCGCTTAAAATCAAGCACCACATACTGATACCAAATTAAAAGAAATTTAAAGCTACTTTCACTTAAATAATGACATAAAAAAATTGTAATTGTAAACAATGATAGAAATTATCTAAGTTATATGGTCTATTCATACCACCTTTTCGAATTCTAATTGGTTTTAGCTGTATACTTAGATACCTTTAAGCACAATTAAAATTGATTTCTCGCTGATTTTACTTTAAACTTTAATGCTACTGACAGAAAATATACTGTCACGTACAAAATATATGTTTCAGAGATACAAGAAAAATATTATTTAACATAATAATTTTACTTTTTAACACAAACCTACGAAAAGGAAACAAATGTGACAACTCCCTTGCTGTTATGTTCATTTTCACTTTCTCATCGGTGTAAAATAACGCTGTCTAAGTATAGCGCTGTGTTCACACTGCTTTGGAGTTAATTTGTTAACCGCAACATGTGGTGTTGATATTAACACCATTTGGTGTTACCTAGAACACCGCTTAGGGTATCTAAATAACACCATCAACATTTTTAACTGTATATTTTACTGTTTTCGAGACTATAATCGGAAAGGCCGAATCTATGACACTCTGTATATTTAAGGAAAGAAATATGAGGGTCCACTGAAAAGAATCATACAAGGCAACCTTTTTTCTTGTAACATCTAAATCACGTACAGCGTAGGTTAAGTTTACGAACATATTAGAGCAATAAATCTTCTCTTTCTTATGAGGTGTCAGTTTCGCTGTTTGCTTTTAATATATGTACCGAATACAGGAGATAAGAAAAAATAAGGCATCCATCTGGATTCCAAATGGCGTAAGGGATAAGGACGAGAAGAGAAACAAACGATGGATCTGTTTCTTAAATTTTATTACAACGACTGTAGGTAGTTTTTTTACTATGTTGTTTTTATAGACCTCGTCGCTGTCCTGACGTAGTGGCGTATTTTAGTTTTAAGGAAATCAAGAGAATGATATCTTATTTAAACTTTTTTTTGGTTGAGTTGAGTCGTAGAAAAAATACAGGGTGTCCCGAAATTAGGTGACAATATTTTAAGGGGTTAAAGTACATCCAAAAATAGAACTAAAACCCTGTATTAATGTACCTACGCTTCGTTATGGGGCTAGAGTCCCCCGAATGGAAACTATGATAAGCGGTTATTTTAAAATATCTCAGAAACTGATTGAAGTATCAAAAGAAAATTTGATACATGTTTTACCCATGACAAGACGCAATAAACGGTTCGTTTAGCTTAGGTGTATTTCTTCCAGTGGCGTCCCACTGGGTAGGTAGTGAGGAGAATATTGCCCTAACTTTTTTATTTGTAGGATTTTTTAACGCCGGGTGCAATTTTTAAAAGCACTGAAGTCTTCTATTGAAAAAAAGTACTCCTGCTTCATTTCGGTAGGATTCACCATTTTTCAGTAAAATCGATTTTAAAATTTTCGGTTTTTTACATGCCGTTGAAAAGGCTAAGGTTTTTTTGCATATCTCAGCAAACACTTGATATTAATACATGAAATTTATTAAAAGTTTTTTAGTTTAGCGACAAGGCATATTTATTAAAGGATGTAACATTAAAATATTTTTCCAGTGGCGTCGCACGGGGTGGAGCCTAAAGTAAATATTACAATTTTTTTTTAATTTGGGGGGCTTTCCTTTTATAATATTTTCAAATTCTCTGTGCCTCACAAAACATAACACGCAGGTCTAGATCTTGCTTCCAACAAAATGGAAATCATTTCGAACATTTGCTTAAGAATTAGTTTCCCGTGAGGTTTTACAATTAAATTTGATTTGCAATTTGTTATTCGTTTTTTTTTTATTTTAAGTCTCTTATAAAAATAAATATTTAAAAAACAAGGTCTAAAAATCTGTTGAAAACCTTATATTCTGTCAAATTACAATAATGGAAGGTTTTATTACCAAAAAATTTAAAAACTTAAAAAAATTACATTAAAAGTATGAAAGCCCCTCAAATTAAAAAAAAAATAGTAATATTTACTTTAAGCTCCACCCCGTGCGACGCCACTGGAAAAATATTTTAATGTTACATCCCTTAATAAATATGCCTTGTCGCTAGTAGAATTTCTAATAAATTTCATGTTTTAATATTAAGTGTTTGCTGAGATATGCAAAAAAACACCTTAGCCTTTTCAACAGCTTGTAAAAAACCGAAAATTTTAAAATCGATTTCACTGAAAAATGGTGAATCCTACCGAAATGAAGCAGGAGTACATTTTTCTAATAGAAGACTACAGTGCTTTTAAAAATTACACCTGGCGTTAAAAAATCATATAAATAAAAAAGTTGGGGCAATATTCTCCTCACTACCTACCCAGTGGAAAGCCACTGAAAGAAATACACCTAAGCTAAACAAACCGTTTATTGGGTCTTCTCATGGGTAAAACATGTATCAAATTTTGTTTTGATACCTCAATCAGTTTCTGAGATTATTTGAAAAAACACTTATCATAGCTTCCATTCGGAGGGCTCTAGCCCCATAACGAAGCGTTTTTCAAGGT
The DNA here is from genome assembly GCA_935413205.1 of Polydrusus cervinus. Lineage (NCBI taxonomy): Eukaryota > Metazoa > Arthropoda > Insecta > Coleoptera > Curculionidae > Polydrusus > Polydrusus cervinus. The sequence continues at coordinate 27,811,937 of OW284510.1, read as the reverse complement.
ATATTAATACAGGGTTTTAGTTCTATTTTTGGATGTACTTTAACCCCTTAAAATATTGTCACCTAATTTTGGGACACCCTGTATACTGTACAACTCGAGTGGATTGTGCATATTGCGCTCGGAAGTTTACTTACAAATTACTTCCTCGTGCGATCTGAACATCATATCCACTCTTGTTGTATAAACGATTATAATATACAAACTGCTATAAAAAAAAATTAAAATATTCGACTTTTACAAATCATTTCTTAGGGTCGGATTGGAATACTGATTATTTCCTGATGAAAGTCCTAACTTTTGTGGCAATTTTTTTTGGCACAAATAAACATCTCTTTCAAAAAATAAAATATAACTTTCGATCTTTAATGATATTAATGGAATCTCAATCGTAAAAATCTAGCCTTTTTCCAGAAAGCCTAAAGTAATAAATTTTAAAGGTAATTGCCTAATTGGGTTAATAACTAAAACCCTTTTAGTGAATTTGCCATTTCGAATCCAATCAATTGTTCTACATATATATGTAGCGGCGATGTAAAATTATGGCCTATAAAATTTGTCGCATAACTACAGTTTCAAATAGATTTTATTATTGTAATTTAAATGTAGGTATTTGAATTTAAAACATTAATAAAAATAAAGATTTTTAATCGAATAAATAAAATTGTAAAGAAACTGGTCAAGAAATACAATTCCCTAAATGAAATAATGATTTTTGAAATAGAGGAGACACCATATTTTATTTCATTTAAAGCTCATTGAAGGGACAAATTTGAGAATAAAAATTAATTAAAAAATAGTGACATTTCAACTTGACGAACTTATTCATTTTGGACCTTACTCAATTGGACACGAATTATAAAAAATTATTAATAAAATTAAACAAAAATGGTATATGTATCATTTGATAAATTTTTCTCTCCAATATCAAGCCAATTAATATATAGGGTGTTCTATTTAAAAAACTTAAGAAAAATGATTTTAAAATGTGTGTTTTTTGAAATGTTTTTATGAACACCCTGTATAAAATGGATGGACAATATTAGATTCACAATATCTCCAGACCTTTTGTCATAAATCTTACCAAAACCATGGTTTAAATATTGAATTTAGATGCTATTTTTATTTTTTTTCCAGGGCCGTAAAAAATTATTTTTTTAGTTTTTAATTCATTGTTCTTAAACTACTAAAGCAAAATAAATAAAATTTTAATTTTATTTATTTTTATTAATATAAAAAAGGTCAACTTTTTGTTATCTCACTTTCTTGAGCCACCCTGTATATATAAAAATATTTTACTGAAATACACCCCATGATAAATACCCATTTTTTTTAATTCACAGCTTAGTACTACAAGATATTAAAATATGAACAAACTCTAGCCGTTTGTTTTCAAAATTCAAGAAATGAGTAAATTTTTTTTTGGATTTTCATAATTTTTTAATATTATTAATTATTTAATCCGCCTATAAATTATTCAACATTCTGTAAATATTATATTTCTATAGAAAGTGAAAGAAAACTTAAGGCCAACTTTTCCACCAATAAAAAAAATAAAAAAGTTAATCGTTTTTAAGAAACAAGTGAAAACTTCAGACAATGCATAAAATTTCAAAGTAAGAAGTTGCCAACTTAAAAAGGCCATTACTCAAAAACTAGTCATAGGATTGGATTACGGCCATGGACACTTTTAATCAGGACGTCAAGATCTATCTAAAGTCTCCAATCCAAAAGACTACGTTCAGATAAAAAATTAAAACAATATATTCCGGATGTCCCAACGATGAATGAAAACAATAACAAATATATTATATACAATAATTATATGAAACTTGAATATACAGTTTAGTTTTTGATTCTGGATCCGCCACTGTTACAAAGTAATTAACAGTGACGCTTGCACGATAGTTTTTGTGTCAATATTTTAAGAATACAATCGACGAAAGAGGAAATGAGAGAGATAAAAAGAAATATTTGTAATGTTACTGCTGTTTTAGTTCAGACAGTAGAAAGAATCGTAAAAGAAAACTAACTAGTGAAAATGACATGCCAAAAGTCTGCATAAAAAACGCCGAAGTCTTTCATCATTAATGAATATTCCGAAATATAAAATATTAAAGGTTTGTGACAGTACACATTACAAGAGGATGTCGAGTTATGTTCAAGAAACGTCTAAGAAGACTGATATTTCTCTCAGTATTGTTCGAAATGAGGCCAGGTTTGTCCCATTGTGCTCATCCTATTTAATTCTCACACTCACTCAGTGATCGCAGTTTCTTGCATAGTTTCTCTAGTTCTAGTCAACTGGGGAGTAGCTCCGGATGTCCATTGGTTCAAGTTTTGGTTGCCGGAGTATTCGTAGCCTCTTCCGATTCATTGACTTGCAATGGCAAACTATGTGCTGTACTGTTTCCCTAACTTGTTCGCATAATCTGCAGTTAAATTCTCCATTATACAGTTGCACTATATGCAAATGATTTGCATGTATCTTGTCATAATTCCTGTTATAGTTCTCAGCTGATTCCTGTTCCTTTGAAACAACTGTTTTGTTGCGGTTCTGGACCAATGTCTTTTCTGCGTCTTTCTTTGCAAGTATATCGGCTTTTTCATTCCCTGGAATACTTTCATGCCCACAACTGCAGTGTTACTTTGTTTACTTTTGCTAGTGCCTCTAATTCCCCTTGACATTCCCATACCAGTCCTTGAGGTTACCTTGTGGCATATTAGCGATCTAAGGGCTGCTTCACTGTCAGAATATATATGGATCCGCTTATTGAGATAAGCCATCCTATGAATGAGTTTTGGACTTGCATTGTCTTTAATTTGTTTTACATCACAACGTTTTAACTGGTAAGTATCTCCAGTCGTCTTCAGGTGAATACTAAATAAGTAAAGTAACTACAGCTCTATTTATACTAGCTAGATGTATTGGAGCATGACTGAGATGGGTGCAGTCATGCGTTTAATTCTTGTGCGGTATTTTAAGTTTACATTTACTTAACAAAGGTTTCCAGATATTTCTTATATCTAGTGAGGGCTTACTAAAACAATCTGGGTTCTGGTATATGGTAGCAGCTTCCTTGAACTTCCTCTTCCTCCAATGAGGTTCTTTGTGCAGGATTCGAGCTTCTGTTCACTTGATGTGATAACCGTGTGTCCAGGCATGGTCAGCTGCTCCTGATTTTTCGGTTTCTCCTTTAAGCGTGTTGTTTCTGTGTTCCTTGACCCTAGTTTGCCTTAGAGTCGCACCAATGTAGGATCTGCCACATTCGCAGGGAATCTGATAGACACAGTTTTTTCTATCTTTTTGACTTGTTGGTTTCGTCTTCGTCTGGACACACGGTCATCACATTAAGTGGACAGAAGCTCGAATCCTGCACAAAGAACCACATTGGAGGAAGAGGAAGTTCAAGGAAGCTGCTACCATATACCAGAACCCAGATTGTTTTAGTAAGCCCTCACTAGATATAAGAAATATCTGGAAACCTTTGTTAAGTAGATGTAAACTTAAAATACCCCACAAGAATTAAACGCATGACTGCACCAATCTCAGTCATGCTCCAGTACATCTAGCTAGTATAAATAGAGCTGTAGTTACTTTACTTATTTAGTATTCACTTGAAGACGACTGGAGATACTTACCAGTTGAAACGTTGTGATGTAAAACAAATTAAAGACAATGCAAGTCCAAAACTATTCTATCATTCAAGAAACATCATTGTCTCCAACCTTCAAACAGACACAAGCCCTCCTATTATATAATTATAAAAATAAATTGTATTTATGTCACTACCTTTCTTTATAATTTATTTCTATAATAAAAAATTACAACTATTTATGCTAACATATTTATTATAAAGTTTTCTCCTATATGTAAATTTGGCTGATAGCCGTAACATCCTTCAACTTTCAAAATTGTATTTTGTTTGATCCAAGCATACTTTGTTAGAAAGTTTTAGATTGCTTTAGATGCATAGACGTTAAACTTGACTGTATGCAGTTTCTCAGTAAATAGTTAAAATCTTCTTTTACAATATAAGTAATGGTATGCATTGACGTCGTTATACGTTTTACGATGAGAATTAACATACTTAAAAAAAATATGTTTACATATTCGATTTAAAAATTACTAAAATAACTCTTATTATCACTAGTAAAACGTAATTTTTTTGAATTTCTCTATTAGAATTTTTATAAATAAGTTTTTGTGGTTCCATAGACTCAAAATGGAGAAGTAACTACTAGGTACCCTTTGTATCATTCAAGAAACATCATTGTCTCCAACCTTTAAACAAACAACAGTATGACAATCTTCAGGTATTGTCAGTTTAGTAGACCATTAACTAGAAAACTTTACAAAGTCAACTATTCCACCTCTAACACGTTCCGACGGCACAATAGCAACCACAGCCGGGGATAAAGCAAACCTACTTGCTGAACTGTTTTCCTCGCATTCCACTGTAGACTTTCAGGGAAAACCACCACCCAACATTCCCTCAGTTCAATCGCAAATGTCTGAAATCGTGTTCCATCAGCGTCTTGTTAAACGGATTCTTAAAGGACTCGACGTCAATAAAGCTTCTGGTCCAGACGAAATTCCTATCATTGTTCTCAAGACATGCGCCGATGAACTTACACCAGTATTTTGTAGACTTTTCAACTTATCCTACAAAAAAGGAATATTTCCATCCTGCTGGAAGTCGGCGCGTGTCCAGCCCATTCCAAAGAAAGGTAAAAAAACCCTGCCAAGCAACTACCGACCCGTCGCATTGCTTTCAGTAATTTCAAAAGTAATGGAGAAAGCTATTAACCAACAACTCCTAAAGTATCTGGAAGGGCTTAACATTATCAGCGACCATCAATACGGTTTTCGTAAGTCCAGATCAACAGGTGACCTTCTGGCATATGTCACCCATCTTTGGAGCAACACCATCGAACATCATGGAGAATCCCGGGCTGTTGCACTGGACATCTCTAGGGCTTTTGATCGTGTTTGGCACGATGGGCTTCTAAGTAAATTGCGATCCTACGGTATGCCTAATGGATTTGCTTTATGGTTAACCAGCTTCCTTAAGAACCGTTCTCTGCAAGTGGCGGTTAACGGGTTTCTCTCAGACACCTTCACCATCAATGCCGGTGTTCCTTAAGGGTCCATATTGTCGCCTACCTTCTTTTTACTGTATATTAACGACCTTTTAGTGAAAACCCAAAATCCAATTTATAGCTTTGCTAATGACAGCACACTTGTCTCATCTTTTACCTTGACTCCCCAAACATCCGCTGCCGACGCACATCTTCGCAGGCAGCATGAAGTATTGCGCCTCAACAATGACCTGGAAGAAATTTTAAGGTTAACATTGCAGAACCGGATATAGTCATGACAGGACACGTAATTCCTCTGGCACCGTCTATTAATTTGCTGGGGGTCAATCTGGGAGGTAATATGTTTTGGCATGATCACGTTGCCGCAATTGCCAAGGCAGCTGCACAGACACTTGGTGTACTTTTCCGCACCAAAAGGTTGTACACACCTCATCAACTTTTGACACTCTACAAAGCCCAGATTCGACCATCATTAGAATATTGCTCTCATGTCTGGAGCTCTGCACTCAAGCACACCCTTCGGCTACTGGATTCCATTCAAAGGAGAGCCGTTCGTCTGATCGGCGACCCCGAGCTGACCAAGACCCTTGATAGCCTGGAGCATCGAAGACAGGTTGGTGATTTGGCTCTCTTTTACAGATATTTCCATGGCAGGTGTTCGACTGACATTGCCCACTTGATTCCACCTAGAGCAATGCAAAACAGAAATACACGGCGAACCGCTGCCGCTCATCCATATGTTGTTCAGCTTAGTACTTCTTGAACTTCATTGTTCAAGAATTCTTTCATCTGGAGAACGTCATCTTTGTGGAATGATCTTCCTGAGGTCGTGTTTCCCAATGAATACAATCTTCAACGTTTCAAGACCAACGTTAATCGCTTTTTTCGCACTCGCACCGCTCCCAGAGCGCCTTAAAGGATTTTTCCGAGGATTTTTCCTACAGTGCAGGTGTTTTATCATATTAAAAAAAATAAAAAATACATGTTTGAAAAATTTAAATTAAACATCAACGGTCGTTTCCTAGTAATTTGAAGCTTCAGAAACGGGTATTAGTTTAATTGAATTCCATTTCGAATTCTTTATTGCTATCTTGTGTATTGTTATTTTAGACTTTTTCTAAACGTCGACTGGAAAGTACTTCTCTTAAAATCTTTTAAAAGTTTTTGTTAAATTTGTCCCTCTCAACCGAGAATAAATTTAATTTAAAGTACATAAAAAGTATAATGGAGACGTTACTTTCAGAAGCACAATAAACGTCTTAAATATAACTTTTTAATAAAGAATGATGACATCTGCACAATAAAAAATAAACCAGGCAAGTCGTTGATTTTAGGGCACTCGGCAATTTTTTTTTATTATAATAAACTTTGAAGTAAGAAAAGAAAAAAAAAATAATAAAAATATATATTTATATGGTTTAATAAAGCAGAGGCCCCAAGAAAAAATATAAATCTCTCAGTGATTAAAATATATAAAATCTACTAACTAAATTGTTGTGGTAATCCTAGGAGTGCAGTAATATGCCATGAGGCACATATAAAATACAACATGTAATCTATGACAGCAAAAAAAGTGTTTTAATAGTTATTTATATTACTAGTATGGTATGAGCTTCATTACAGTAATGAGTGGGGGATATTAACCACACCAGTATGTATTGAGCCATACCGTACGTGTAATATACAACATTTTATCTAAGACTTAAATATTTGTTTTTCCAAAACGTTCAAACACAGACTAGGTGTTGTAATCATACCATCAGGTATTAATTTTTTCCTAGGACCACCTATGAAAGTGAGAAAAAAACACGGTTAATTTGGCTAGAAAGCGCCGTATATCACACACGTGTTGAAAAAATATTTCAACACTAGTGTTAAAATACAAGGCACACTATTTAATTTAAACATATGGTGCCAATTTGACAGACCACCCATATTTATTAAAAAGAACAAATTTTAGAAAGCAGTAATTGTAAAGTGTTTAACTTATTTATAATGTTGAAGAAGTGGTCCATTCTTAAAGTGGAGTTAATTTATGGGAATAATGTATTTGTCGAGTGATTCAGAATTAGAGTGTGAAAATACGCCATATAAAATTATAAAAAATATTAATAATATTCTAGAAAATCTATTACCAGAAAAACAAATCGAGCTGAAGAGAGTGTCATGTATTAAACTACAAATGTTTATTGGTAGCAATAGCGTAAAGAATGGAGCTCTAGCCTACAGATCGCAAGGTCACAGGTTCAAATCCCATCAGGAGTATTTGACTTTTTTTTATAAAAACATTAAATAATTTATAGAAATATTTTGTATTGAAATCTATCTTGTTGGGTTGATTTTTTAAATTTAAGTTTAATGCATCTCTCCATGATTAAATGTAAAATTTTTTATTTTGGTTAATCTAGAAGTCAATCCAGGATTAGTTCTTCCTATGATATATAAAATATGAGAAAGTTAAACTACAAATAAAGGAAAAGCTTATTGACAAACAATGATATCAGATATTAAGTAGAACATAATCCTAATAAGTATGCTAATTTCAACATCAGTGTTGAAATACTTTTTTCACAAATCAAAGGCTTTTTTAATAATTCTTTGTGGTCGTAGGAAAAATAGTGTACATTACTCATGTGAAAGTGATTATTCTAAAACTTGTAAAATTTCCGCACTCGGCGGACGCCTCGTACTAAATATCTCCTAGTTTGAAAAGTATCACTTTCATCATTTGATATGTAATATACTATACTTTTAATATTTATAATAAATAAGCATTTTTTTAAATAAATAAATTGTAAAAAATTACTGGTTTTTAATAAAAATAAAACGTAATAAGTTTATTACATCACTAGCGATGAATGAGCTGATTTTAGTACCTACATCACTAGTGATGTAATGAGCACACTAAATTACTAGTACGATAATACAACTTATTACGTAACTCAAACAGGCTAAAATGGGTTACGTAATAAGTTCATTATAATGTGGGTATTAAATAAAATTATTTTAAATTGGGGAAAAATTCTGGGTAGGTCAGGCCAGCATTTATTTTATAAAGAGTAAGCCTGAGACTAAATAGTGTAAAACCCGTTAAATGCTAAAGTGATAACATATGATTTTAAGTGTTAGCGAGCGAAAATGGTCAGTTTCATAGCGCGTGCGCCAAAAACTGTTTAAGTTTAATTATTTTGACATGTAAAGTAGTGGCGGCTCGCGGTCTTAAAAAATGGTGAAGAGCTAGGTATAGTGCGGGTACTAAAACAAACATTGACTAATTTATATTTTAATTACGTACTTACATAGCTAGTTTTTGTAAATCAAATCGATTCTTCGGTTGAGGTCTAGCGTTTTCTTTTAAAGCATCGCAATTAGTATTTCAATTTTGTTCAAGATTTTTTAACATTAACTGATATTTTAAGTGTTCTACAGAATTCTCGTGTTTACGAAACGATCGCGATCGTGTAATATTTAAAAATTCTGTAAATCCGTCCCTATTCCAAACGCAATGTTTATTCGAAAAGAGTAAACACAATAAACAAAACAATTTTTATAAGGCGGTACTACTACATAGCCACTTATATTCTGAAATCCAGGAATACTTAAAATTAATCTTATAGGATCTACCACTTTTATTTTTAATTCTTATTTAAATCTATGTTTAAGATTCCAGTAGGTCGCCCGTGTAACAAAACGTCTCTCTTATCCTCAGCTGTCCAAAGACTGAGTGTAGTTTCCAACAAATTACAAACTATGTCATTAATTGGGTTCATTATGAAAACACACAATAAAAATTAAACTTAGTTACGTACACACTATAGAATTAACTGAAAAACAAAAACACATTTTTTTAATCACACAGTAAATCACGTAAAAATGATATCCATAACCTTAAGTTTTGCGAAGCCTCACAATAAATACCGCGAACCAATGCTAAAACAATGGTGCATACGACTGATCTATTTTTAAATTACCCTTCATCATAATGCAAATTCTTACATGCTGGCTCGTGACTGACGTCACGTAACCATAGCGACGGTGAAATCAAAGCCGCTTGACTGTATGTTTGCTCTTTACTGCTCCTTTGAGCTAACCGATGCAGTCGGCTGGGACGCACCAAAATGTACGAGTGTTTATAAATTATTGTCCATCGGAGTTAGCCCTATTATGCATAGCTACATTCGGATTAAATTAATATTATTAATTCAAACATAATTATTTTTTAAGGGCTAAAATGGTAGCTGTATTGGTACATTAATATTTAATATTGTCGAAAAAGTTTTCTCTTATTACTTTACCTGACGAGCCGCCACTGATGTACAGTGGAATTTGGCAGGAAGTTCAAAGAGCATGAATATTTCCGGATTTTTTTTTTTGTTGCATGGTAATGATTCAAAATAAAATTTTCTGATTAATTAGAAAACGTGGGCGCGAAATTTGTATATAAATTATTTTATTTCCAGCAAAATTTACTCCAAATAATTATTATAGAAAAAAACAGTTAAAAAATTTCTACATTTTGAATATAAATTTAAAAAATTTCTTGACGGGGTTACGGCACTGATTTACCGGAAACAAGTCGATCATATTTAATATCATCCCCATTCTAAGGGATTGTTGAAAAACTCCTTACTTTGTCTTCCTATTATTCTATTCATAGTACAAATCAGTACCTATATTAAAAAAAAATAGGTGAAAATCGCTATATTTGTTTGGCCTTTGCGAGAATTCTGACGAATCCCGTGAGTCATACCCAACGTAATTTTCCCGTTAATATTACAATTCCGTTACTAAGCAGATTTTCCGTCGAAACAATTTAATTACAAACAATGAAATTAACGCGAAATAAAGCTACATAGCGCTTTTTGGAAATTTAAACCGAGAGCCATACAATTGAAGTGCGAAATAATTTATTTTGGGTGACAAAACAATACTCTTGCTTTTGATAAAATACAGATGGCTTAAATCATTATATTCAATAGGCATGGAAGTTGTTGAAAACGAAACATATTATGGTCTATTTTAGAAAGGCGTAGTGTAGAGTAATAAAAGCTCATTAGATATTCAAAGGGACTACACAGTGACCCAACGAATATTTAAGCCACTTTCATAATTTAGCATTGATTTCATTGAAAAATTCTTTCTTTTCATCAAGTGCAGATAGTTCCACCCGGGTTTGGGTCAATTTATGGGTTTTGTCCATTGTTATCCATTTACAAATACTGAAAATGGTGTGACATAACCCCGCATTTAAATTTAAAAAAATCATAATATTTCGTTACCTGAGAAACCGTCTCTCTTGACGTTATGATTAACGGGTCTACTTCCTTAACGGCTTAATCGAACAGTAGCTTAACGTCTTTCATTTTAAATGTTGTCGTGTTGTGTCTTGCTACAAATCCTTTCACATGCGCCTATATAAGTTTTATAGGATTCAGTTTGCAATGATATGGTGGTGTGCGCAGCACAGTTACACTATGTCTTTTAACTATATCTTCCACGGCATATTTCATAAAACGATGTTTGTATAAATTTGTTATAGTTAATAGTTCCTTCTTTATCAAATTACCTTCAAATTCACCAGTCACCAAGTTAACCAGTCGATAATTTCTTGATTTCTTCAAGATGAAGTTGGAGTCTTTTCTGTGCGTCGTGAATGATAGCTTGCGTTATCCAAGATATTTTATCATTTTCCCAAAATAGTTCTCAAAAATATTCGAATTCATGTCCTCGTGGTAATTTCCCGTATTGAACGAATGAAAGGTTGGCAAACCTTAAAAATCCCTCTTTGATTCCATGTACGCCTATGGCCGACACCGAAATTGAGCCGAACTGGACGAAATTTCCCATTTTATTACTCTACATCTTTCTGAAATAGACTATTGTTAACTGTACATTTTTTTTTGGAATTATCTCTCTTAATTAAAGAAAAATCTTATGTGGGTATGATTTACTTTTCTTTATTACTTAATGTCCAAACTGTTTAAAATATAAACGTATATTTCTGTTAAGTGGCTCCAAACTGCGATTTATTTTGAAACGAATTACAAAAAAACCAAGGAAGATTTTAAATTTCTGTTTTCACCAATGGAAAGGTGGTATCTATGTGGATATGAGAAACGATATGTACCGTTTAGAAGATAGAAATTAATTTTTTTGAGCAGATCAGGCGACTTAGCTCCCTCCAGCATTTAGTTTACTTGCGACTATGCATCACATAAAGAATATTATTTAATGTTCAGATAAACATACATTTGTGTCGTTGTATCCTCCAAAAGTACAAACATATTACTTATTGGCTTCGTCATAGTAATTCTTTTTTTAAGAACCATCCTTGATAAAAACTGGTATGGGAATGCCGAGGGGAATTGGATGCCCTGGCAAAAGTAAATAAAATAACACTGCAGTGCGTACTAGGACCCGAAGGTATTACAGGGAACGAAAAATCCGATTAACTTGCGAAGAAATGCTCAGAAAAGAAATTCATTGATCCAGAACCGACAGTCGAAGTTCCAAGGTACACAGTACGAGATGACATAAAACGATGGATCAAAAAGGAACACAAAATCTACTGGAATAACAAACCGGGATTACACCATAACAAACGCTTCATTGTGAATCCAGACCAGACCAGACTAACGAGACAGCTGCTTTAAAGGAACAGGAATCAGCTAAAAAGTATTACAGGAATTGTGACAGTACGCATGGCTGTCAAGAATCATCAATGCAACTGTACAATGGAGACCTAAGAGCAAAATATGCGAACATAGTTTCATAGTCTTCCCTTCAGTTGTAAGTGGAGGGGATTTCTCCTCTACTCTTAGACTTCTCTCAAGGCACATATACGTGCCTTTTGAAGTAAAACTGAAGGGGATGCATTCATAATAGACTTAAGTATGATAATATTATGCATATTTTTTTGTTTACAGTTTATTATGAATAAATATTATTATTATTATTATATTAGGAAAATAGTACATCACATACTTTGTCATTGTAAGTCACTAGATCGAAAGCGGCAACCAAAACTGGAACCAGAGGACATCTGGACCCTCTCTTCAGTTGATCTACACAAACTAATGCAAGGAACTGGGATCACTGAGTGGGTGTGAGAATCAAACAGGCATAATATGCCAAAATGAACCTAAGTCCATCCGGCACATGGAAGGACTCTAGGAAGGAAAAAAATAAATTCAATTTAATATGCCTGAGCCTGAGATAAGAAAGACTTTAAAAAAAAATAATTCATATCCTAAGCTTACACTGGATTCTCCTAATGTTATTATAAGTATATTTGTTGAAATAATGGCTAAATAAATCAATTAGGACAACAAAAGCCAAATAACTTCTCTCTACTAATGAGTCTGTTTTTCGTAGAAACAATTAACAAGAATATTACAATGAAATAAGTCAAGTACATGGGTGATTTTCGAGAATTTAAGCCAAGACAATTCTAATTGACGGACTGAATAAATACATTTTATGTGACAAACAGCAATGCTGATTTAAATAAATGGTAGGCCTCTCTAACCATGCAAAACAGTAACTATGCGAAAAGTAACATAAAAAACTTGATTAGTAAACTTAATAGCAGGTGCATTTTTACAGGTGCATTTTTATTTTAAAAAATGCCTTTTGCCAAATATTTTTATTCATAGATGAAAGTAGATAAAATTTTGTACAATATCTTGTTGTAAATTCATATTACTACACTCGATGTTTTATTAAACTCGGCTGACGCCTCGTTTGACAACTTTAACATCTTATGTTGTAATATGAATCTTTACAACACTTATATCGTAAATAACTATTACATAGCCGAATTTTACATACCAGGAAGTCTACTACAGACAACCTATATAATTAAATCGGCGCAAATCAATATCGCAATGCGCTTTCCGGTAAATCTAGTCATCAATAAAAGTTTTAACAAAACAGTTTTGAAGCCTTTTCGTTCCGACTTCATTAATCAAAAACTTGCCGAACAATTTGTTCGAGTATGAAATGATTTTCGAACGTTAGACCCATTTTGCGCGACAGGAGTGTTCTGGTTATACCCATTTCAAGATTGATGAGCAGCTATTTATCTTAATTGAAATAAAGCGGATCGTATATCTGCTAATTTTTTATAATTATGTTTGATGGATTTAATGAAAAGTAAAAATAAAGTCAGGGGCGGACTGGCACTAGAAAGCAGGACAGGCCGAGTAGGGGCAAGTTACTAGCAGAACCAATGGCGGCTCGTGATGATTGCAATGCATTCGATGCATTAACATTGCTATCTCGGTAACTATAAGAGATAGATATGGTTAAATGGAGACAAAGATGCATAGTTTAATTCTGAATTATTTAATAAAAAAAATTTAAAAAAACTCCGATGACTTCCTGAGCATCCGAAAAAAAAAACGAAAACCTGAATTTTTGTTTTTATTTTATTTACGACAAAATATTGATTATTTTGAAAAACCACTCTTTAAGAAAATAATTCTATTTTTTAGATACGACGTTCGTTTTATAGATACCTATACAGGGTGCTACAAGTTCGCGTGCGTGCATGGGGATATCGGAAACGGTAAGAGATACGAAGATGGTTAAATTGAGTGAAAGTTGCGTATTTTGGGGCTTAATAGTTTGGCGAAAGAAAATTCTAAATATTTCGAATGCGTTCGGAGATATCCGATAAAACCCGAAATATTCAGTTTTGGTTTTTAATTTTTTGTGCCTTTATTTTTGACTTTGGAAAAAAACAAGAAACACTTTTTGATAGCCGTTTTTTATGATCTACAACATGGTCTTTTTAATTTTTAAATGCGACGTTTCGTTCTTTGGATACCACCACCATCAAGTCAATTTTTTTAATTACGGACCTGAATTTTTTATTACGGAATTAGGGACTTATAGGCTCTAGAAACCTAATATAATCAAAACATTTTATTTTAATGTTTCGTCATCAAATAAAACATTTAAAATTATAAATTTATTTCCTTACGGCCCTGTAAATTATTTAAAATTTTTTTAGTCCTTTCTATAGTTTTAAGATTTTTTAGTTAGACACCTATAAATAAAATACGATACAATTATTATTACAAAGAAAAAGAAATATTAATGTTGATTAGTGATGTATTAGTGTGTATTAAATTAACATGTTATTAAATGTTTTTATTTTTCTTTATGATTTCACTATTTTTTTTAGATATATTATCGAGTAAGAAAAAATTGTTATAGATAGCGATTGATATTATCTGTCTTAAAATTTTGCCCTAGAACCTTCAAAGTTTTGTTTCAACTTTGAGTTCTCATGCAAAATTATACGAATTAAAGTAAGTGTTGTGATAAGATATAATATAAAAACATTAATAAAAAATATAATTACTTCCCATGCTTTAAAAACTATGTGTTTTATTGACCTGCTGAAATATTTGACCTTAATTGCCTGACTAATTTTATTAAAATAATTAATGGCTTAAATCATACGTCTTACTTCATGTAATGCAATTTTAATATTTAATCCTAAAAATAATTGCCAGGACCGTAAAAGGGATAATTTTAAATATTGATGTGTTATTTGATGACGAAACCTTAAAATTTTTAAAATGTTTTATTTGTATTAGTTTTCTAAAGTCTATAAGTTCCTAAAACCGTAATAAAAAATCCAGGTCCGTATTTAAAAAAATTGATTTGATGGTGGTATCCAAAGAACGAAACGTCGCATTTAAAAATTAAAAAAGCCATGTTGTAGATCATAAAAAACGGCTAGAAAAAATGTTTCTTGTTTTTTTCCAAAGTCACAAATAAAGGCGCAAAAAATTAAAAACCAAAACGAAAATTTCGGTTTCTCTCCAAAGGCATTCGAAATATTTAGAATTTTCTTTCACCAAATTATTAAGCCTCAAAATACGCAACTTTGCCTCAATTTAACCATCTTCGTATCTCTTACCGTTTTAGAGATTCCCATGCACGCACGCGAATTTGTAGCACCCTGTATAAACTTAATTTTTTTAAATACGGACCTGAAATTATTAAATATTATTGAGTATCTTTTGACCTATTATCTTAAAAAGTACCATATAGAAAGTTCTCTTGGTTTTTGAAAATAATTAGTACTTATTTGTCATAAAAAAAAAAGTTTTTCGTTTCTTTTTTCGGATATCTCCGGAAGTTATCAAAATTTGATTAAATTTCTTTTCAATAAATTGTTCAGCATTAAAATATGCAACTTTACCTCACCAACTCTCTAGCTCTTATAGTTACCGAGATAGCAATGTTAATGCATCCAATTTGTAAAACTTTGTATATAAAAAATATCGAAAAAACTTACTGACTAATTGTTCACAAAATACTAAAATTTTCTTATAAGAAAACTCCATTAGGTCTTTGTTTTTTATTTAAAAATTATTCAATCACTCTTGTTCTTAAGACCGAAGACTAGACACATAATTAATTTACCTTCGCCATTCTATCAGCTTAACAATTTCCCGTGTAAACCTTATGGCAGATAGATTATTTGATTTTTAAGAATTACCTTAAATTATTTGTTATTTTTTTTTCTGGCTGAAAGTTGTAAAATTGTATATTTCTCCATGGTATTTGCTTCACATTACGAGATTCAAAACCGTGTGTTAGTTATCGTATTTTTTTTATTTAATAGTCGATTTAGGCCATGTTATAGGCAAAAAAATTAAGAACTGGAAATAGCACTATATTTTTATATATAACTATTACTTCTGTACCTTCTATTCTACCAATAATCCATTATTTTTTTAATAAAATGAAATTGAAGCTTATTGTGTTTCTGTTAGCGCCATTTCCATGTTGCAAAAACTTGGCAACGTGGCAATTTAAATACGTCGAGTCGAGTCGGATAGGTTTTTCAGAAGGATGAAGGATGCAACATTTGAGCATTATTTGAACATTTCTCGTTTTATAATATTATGATATATATCATATAATTTGTTGTGGTTTGTTATTTTTATGAGGTTCATTGTGAATATTACGATGATTGATTTGATTACATTGATTGCTAATTCAACATAATAGTATAAAATGTTTTCATCATAAGGGAGAACTTTTAAAATAGATTGTGAATAAGTAGTCTTCGTTTGTTTTATCTTTAAAGGTTGAATACAGACTTTTCTTTAACGGCAGTAGAGTTTTGGACTTGCATTGTCTTTATTTAATAAATAAAATAAAGACAAACCAAAACTCTGCTGCCGTTCTAGTGTTTGTTTATATGGTACATATAGGCTAGGGGCTACTATTTCTTAGAAGTAAAAGGGTGAGAGAGAATAAAATGGTGTTCAGAAAAAATTGTCAAAATGTTGGATGGAATTGACAATAAATTTTTTTTTTATTATTTTTGGTCCTAAAATGAATATTAAAGATTCAATTATTTATAAAAATGTCTGCTTGATAAGAAAATGCCATGTAAGTTATAAAACAGATGTACAGGGTGTAAATAATTTAGGAAAACATGCTTTAAGAGAAAAATATCATTTTTTGTTATTCTTAGCAAGAATTATACTAAACAATTATTTTATAATACAATATAAAGTCTAAATAGAAGTTTTGAAAAAAAATTCGGTTGTCGTTTTAGAGTTTGTGGTTAAAAAGGACCAATAAAATAGTTTGATATACCCAGTATAAAGAAAATGAAAAGGATGCGGGTAAGAGGGACTATATATTTATCAAATGTCAAGCTGAGTATCTACATATTGAATGAAATTCGAGCGACATGTGTAGAAGTTCGAGGCATTTTTCTTTTCAAATCTGTCGTACAGTAAAGTAAGTACCTAGGTACGATTGGGTGGGCAGACATAATACGAATTTATGGAAAAATAATAGTAGTTTATAACAAACTCCACTCAAGCAACTAAAAAATAATTAACTTGAAACTGATGTGAAGTTTGCAGAAAAAGATAGAAGCCAAAATATCGAACATTGTCGCATGGGCATCAGTGGCGTCGAACTATTGACTAATTGAGCACTAAAGATTAAATTCAGTGGCGTTCACTCGCAAGCAGTTTCAAGTTTTCCATTTTTGACTGCTGTCTTATTATAATTAATAATTCGAAATCTAAACATAGCAACTTATTTATATTTACAGGGTAAGTAGGCAATGGCGTAGCCAGGTGAGGGCCAGGCGCCCCCCTTGCGCTTGGTGCCCGTCTACTAGTCTACATCATAATAAACCTTATTATTTGATATAGGTCCATTTTTGCAAGAGGAAATTCGTGGTGGAGGTGTCGACCTCCTATTTTTTAGAAGTCACTTTTTATGAAGAGGGGAGCCAATGTTTGCCATATGTTTGCCCCTCCCGCCCCCAAAGGCTGGCTACGCCACTGTAAGTAGGGTGCTACTAGTGCTACAGTTTTCCATCAGTGGCAGTTATAAGCCGAAAATGGAATTCATTTCAAATCTTGGTGTTTTGTATTTGTATATACCTCATTTCAATGGTCCGACGCCACTGCCCATTCGACAATGTTCGTTATTTTGGCTGCTAACTTTTTCTGCCAACTTCACACCAGTTAACTTGAACTTTTTAGGCGTAAATAAATATATTTTGCTTCGCCCGTCTTTTTTTATGTGTACCTATGAAATAGTTATCATAGTTAAATATGTTGTTTTTGAGGTTAGAGGTAAAAACATTTTACTTATTGATGCCTTAAAAATTAAAATGGGTACCTAGAAGAGAATATAAATTTTTTAAATGCTGTTTTCGCTTGTTATTAGAATAAAAAATTTAAAAAAATAAAAAAACATGTTAAGTTGATATAGCCAGCATAAATCCTTTCAAACATAGATTCCTAATAAATTATAAGAAAAATAATTGAAAACAGTGGAAGTTATCAAGGGCTTCTATAAAACGTTTTTTAGGATGGGCAAAAACAAAACGTTATAACAACGTCCTATGAACGCCCCTTAATAAAGTTAAACTATAATAAAGTCAAAACTCGGGTATTAGAAAATCTTGACCACGCAAAGGTACTTTTGTTATTCCGCATCAAATGACATAAAAATATACCGGGCTCCAATTAAAAATTTAAAAAAAAATTGATGTAAAAGTTTGACACTTAATTTTGAACACTCTGTATAATTCGTATTAATCAAACTTTGTTGACAAAGCAGTTAGACCTTATTTATTAAGTACCTTGTAGAATTTTCTTAATGGAGCTTTATTTCTATTTTTCAATAATTTTTAAAATGGTGGTTCTTTTTTATTTTCTTTTCGCTGATATCACTGAACCGATTTCTATAAAATACTTGTTATATGTGGGTAAATATATAATAATAAATAAAGTGTCCAAATTAGCAAGAAAATATATGACATGTAATTTTAAAAAATATATCATGACGTCACACTTTTTGGGATACCCTGTATAATCAAAAATATTTTTTGGAAACACTTCCTAGGATACTAGTAGAGTCTGCAAAACATGAAAAGCCTAACTTAATAACTCTGCGCCTTGTCCCAGATATTTTATACCTCCATAGACCATTATCTTAACTCTATCATGATGACATTCTTAAAACTGGTGGCTCAGATCTATTTTTTTCTTTTCTTTTCGCTGATATCACTGAACCGACTTCTATAAAATACTTGTTTAATGTGGATAAATATATAATAATAAATAGTGTCCAAAGTAGCAAGAAAATATATATATCTATGTAATTTTAAAAAATATATCATTACGTCACACTTTTTGGGACACCCTGTATAATCAAAAATTTTTTTTAAACGCGTCCTCTGGTAAAGTGTGCAAAACATGAAAAGCCCAATTTAATAACTCTGCGCCTCGTCCAATATATTTTATACCTCTATAGACCATTTTCTTACCTGGATGATGATGACTCATCTCTTCGTACCGGCTCGGCTTGTCTTGAATTTAAAAATTAAAATAAAATATTAAATATTATAATTATTAGGAAAGTTATCGGCGTTCTTGCCAGATTTGGCGTAAAGTATTATTTCCATTAGCTTACATTTTTGACCGAGAGAGGCCGATGCAGTCAATCATGATATCCTTCTAGGGTAGTCTTCGCTCTAGTTACCAATATTGTTTACAAAATGTTTTGTGGCAGACAACATACCTAAAGCGCTAAAGTATTTCCTCTTTCATTTTAAATTTGATACGCCTGAACCCGAAATCAAGAATATAATCCACTGACGGATTGACCTAAACCTACCTACAAGAATAATTTATGTTAAATAGTAAAAACTGTTTAATAGAAAAATATTTTAAAATTAATATCTCGACAGGCAAACCCGTTTTAAAAACAGCTGCCACCTACTAACTGGTAGCGGTAGTAAAGCCAAAATCATAACTATATATCCTAGTAGTGCCCTAACCCGATTGGGACTCTTCACTCTCAACAAAATATATTCCTACAGATGGCGATACTAGATTTTTATCATATATTTATTCTAAAAAATTTCTTGAAAGCATATTTTCGCCGTATTGGGAATTGCTTATACAGGTTTTGGCTTTCTGATGAGTATTAACAAGGACGAAACATCCTGTCATTGTCTACCTGTGCCCCAGGAAACCCATTACCTTTGGCGTTCCTGTGTATTTTAAGCGGATTAGGGGGAAAAGCTGTTTTCGCTCCCCCACCCCTCACATTAAATCTTCGTCCACTTTACATGTAATAAGAGTTTATGGATTTATTTGTCATTAAAGTTTAATATTAATAACTAAAACGCATTAACCCAAAAAAAAATAATAAAAACGAAGGCCCATTATCCATAAAACCTTTCAACGGCTTCATAATGCATTTTGAAGCCCGAAATAAAACTTAATCATCCAAATATCGACTATGCATTACACGCCATATGTAATTTTGGGCTAAAATATGATTCTATAACGGCTGAAAATATGCTTTTACTTCACCAGTATAGCATCGGTAAAAATGTTTTATGATGGAAAGGCCGTACATATTTTCATTTCGAAAGTGTTTTTATGAGTACAAGTGAAGTAGTTGATGTTTATGGTTTTCAATTCTCAATGTTTTACATGTAAATATTTGTGATTTTTACCATGATTTCATTGATTTCCATGTGAGCGATAATGGAAAGGCGCAATTTAAAGATGTAAAATAATAATGACATTATTGAGAAAAAACGAAAAATTTTAATTAATAAACAATAATATCGGCGCCAAACAAAATTTCGTTTTAGGTAATTGCAGTGGCGGCTCTTTCATAAGATTATGCGGTATAATGTAAAGTGTCACTTTTTCTTTACGCTTTTCCCATTTTTTTGTTTAAATATTTTAAATTTAAAAAATATTTTTTTTATTTATTATTATTGTTATTATTATTATTATTATTATTATTATTATTATTATTATTATTATTATTATTATTATTATTATTATTATTATTATTATGTTTTCAGTGTTCTGTTTCTCAGCTTTTTGTTGGTAAGGCTGGTGTTATTTACAGTACAGAGAAGAAATTCATCTTAACCTGTACTGTTTAGAAACTTCCGTACTATATGGCAAGTTTGGAGGATGACGCTTTTCTGAATAAGTTGGTATAAATAACCTGAAAGGCCCAGTTTTTCCAAGTTGGGCTTGAAATTTTTCGTCATAGCTCCCTCCACCGATATTATGATCGGAATTATGTCGATTTTATCTAGCTTCCATATATTTTTTTATCTCTATAGCCAAATTCGAGTACTTGGTCTTCTTCTCCGCTTCGGTTTTAGAGAGGTTGTGTTTTAGTGGGCAACCTATATCGATTAAGAAAGCTTTCTTGGTGTTTTTTTCGATGAGAAGAATATCCGGACGGTTGTGGTCTACTGTTCTATCCGTTATTATTGGCCTGTCCCAGTATAAGAGATATTTAGGGGATTCAAGGACTGGCTCGGGTGAGTATTGGTAGTATGGTGGGAGGTTTTCCCTTAGCCCTAGTTTATGGGCCAGTTCCTTGTGGATGATCTTAGCAGCCACCTGATTATGTCTCCCCAGGTAAGCGTTGGGGGCCATAGCACCACAACCCGCCGTGATATGTTCTATCGTTTCTCCGGGGCAATTGCATTTTCTGCACACATCTTCCACATTTCTTTTCAAGATGACTTTTTCATAGTTTCGAGTTCGAATGACACGGTCTTGGATAGAGATTATAAAACCTTCTGTTTCAGCGTGAAGCTGCCTTTTCTCTAACCAATTCAGTGACATTTCTCTATCTATGAGTGGATTTTGGAGTGCAGTAGGGTATTTGCCGTGTAGAGCTTTCTCTTGCCAAGTTACAAGCTGTTGACTTAGCGGCGCGCGGATGATGTTATTTAATCCGTTTCGCTTTAAGTTAAGGGCTGTATATCCAGTGTCTGCTGCTACCACTTTTTTAAGAATTTCCCCATTCGATTCTTGGAAGTATTTTCTCATAGAGGTCTCTTGAGACTTGCACAAGTTATATATATTAATGAGATCTCTTCCTCCCTCCTTTCGTTTTAGGTAGATTCTTTCAAGTGCAGAGCGTGGGTGGTGGAATCTGAATTTTGTTAGCATCCTGCGCGTAAGCCTATCTAATTCGTGCAAATCCGTGTCTGAATACTTAAGGATTCCGAATGAGTAGGTAAGTATTGGTATTGCCCGGGTGTTGATGGCAGTAGTAAGGTTACCAGCATTCAGGTGAGTATTAAAAAGCTTTGTTAGTCTGCTTTTGTATTTGTTTTTAAACTCCCTTTTTAGGCTTGTGTGGTTTATTTGTTGGTTTTGGGAGATGCCTAAGTATTTATATGTTTTGTCCTCATCTAGTATATCTATGCCTTCAAGCAGTCCACGATTTTGATCAGTCTTTCCGCGTACGACATTCAAGATTGCGCACTTGTCTAATCCAAACGACATTTTGATGTCATCGCTTAATGTCTTGGTTATTTGAATTAGGGACTGTAGGTGGGTTTTGCTTTCAGCGTAGAGTTTGATATCGTCCATAAATAGAAGGTGGTTTATTCTAAAATTCTCAGTTAAGTTGGGACGATATCCGTAGGATGTTGATTTTAGTAGTGAGGACAGTGGGTTCATGGCCAAAATGAACCAGAGGGGGCTCAAAGAGTCGCCTTGAAATATACCTTTTGATATATTAATATTGCCAAGCTTCTCTTGTCCAATATGGAGATTGGTATTCCATTGCTCCATTAGGGTGCCTAACATGTTGCGTATTAGGGGGTGTACTTTGTATATTTGCAATATCTTCTTTAGCCAGTCGTGAGGAACAGAATCGAATGCTTTACTATAATCAATGTAGCACATATTTAGATTTCGCCTTTTAACTTCAGCCTGTTTTATAATAACGGCATCGATTGTAAGCTGTTCCTTGCAACCCAAAGCTTTTCTAATACAGCCCTTTTGCTCATCAGCTACCAGATTGTTATTTATGCAGTGTGTGTATATTTTTGAGTACATGACTGATGTTAAAAGTTTATACACCACTGACAGACAGGTGATCGGTCTGTAATTTTTTGGGTCGTTTACCTGTCCTTTTTTAAATAAAAGGAAGGTATTGCCACTGGCAAGATGAGCTGGGAAGTGTTCGGGGTTCAGGAGAGCCTTGCTAAAGCAGTTTGCGATTACAGGATGTAGGCTGGTGAAAGTTTTGAGCCAAAAATTATGAATTTGGTCAGGTCCTGGTGATTTCCAGTTAGCCAAGTTCTTAGTGGCATCCCTTATGTCGATGGATGTTACTTGCGGCTCAGGCATTTCTTGCAAAGTTTCAGCCTCGGCTTCAACTTTTTGGAGCCAGCTTACTTCTTCATTGAAATGGGACGCGTCGGACCAAATATTACTCCAAAATGCATTAAATTGGTCTTTATTTATGTCAGTTGGAGTAACGTCATTTTCTTCTTGATTCAGTGTCCTATAGAAGGTTTTTTGGTTCGTGGTGAACTGTTGGTTTTGTACCTTCCTCTTTGTGGCTTTATTGTATCGCCTTAGACGGGCGCCTTTAGCCTTACATTTTTGTCTAATATTGTCTCTTACGATTGTTAGCAGCCGTTTTACATCGGGACTATCTAAAGGAATACTCTCTGCTTTCAGTATATTTTTAACCTTTTTAGCAACCTTGCTGCTAGAGTTTCCATTTAGATGTTCTCCAATGATATCACTTTGTGCTCGTAACTGGCTTATTTGTGTTTCAAGTCGCATTTTCCAAGCGGGTACCGCTTGTTTCTTGGTGATTTTGTTCTCCGTTCTCTGATATAATGCCTGACCATTGAGTTCAATTACAGTTGCTGCTGCAGCATATAACCCACTGTGTAGTGTCTCGAGGTCCTCAGTTTTATTTAAGGACGTCCCTGCTGCTAGGTTTACTCTCGCTAGTATTTCGTGGGTTCCTTTCTTCAATCTCAGCTTAGGAATACTCGGTCTTAAGGTCGGGTCACTATTTTCGAATAAGGATACATTTTCCAAATATTTTTGGTTTGTATTGTCCGTATCAGCTTGTATAGTTTGATCTTGTTCGTTTATTACTTCCTGCTGTGCTGTTAGCTCTTCCACATGCTGAAGGTTGTGCAACGTTCTGCCAACTTCACGCCGTATTTGATCTATTTCAGCTTGGGGTAGCAGGTGGTTAGCATAAATAGCTCTTTGACGGCACGCTACATTTTGTTCGGTCAATTTTAATTCGGGGTATATCTGGCTTATTTCGCGGTGGAGTTTTATTCTCCAGCCAGGGCGGGGATTATCTTCACAGTCGTTGATCAAGAGGAATGTTTTGATAAAGGTTCTATTCATGTCACGACTCCACTTGATTCGACCGGTTTCTGTTCTTCTGGGTAGACCAGCGGCAGTTCTATCGACTCCAGGGTCGGGCTGCAAGCTAGTCTCCATTGTGATGTGTTCCTCGCCGGTGTTATGTTGACTTATAGTTCGGTTGTCGGCAGGGGCTTGCCTTAGCATCCTGCCGTTAGTTATGTTAGTACTATTCGAATTTATGCCTCCCCCAGAATCCGTGAGGCTGCCTGCTTGCGCAGTGTGGGATTGCGAACTTTCGTTGTCACCCACCTGGGGTACATTTTCTTCTAAATTCGACATCATATTTTTTAAAATCGTTTTTACACATTTCGTTAGAAATGGTTTGCATTTTATACCTCCTGCAAGGTTACTGTTCAGCCGCCCTTAACATAGGGAACAGACGCTGTTGAGAAACCGCTCCTAACATGGAGTCAGCCGTTTCCTCACTACACCAGTTCCTACGCCTACCTGCGGTAGCCGGTGACCAATGTAGGCCCCTTTAAGGCAAGGACCACCAACCTTTTTGCCGCCTTTTACGGCAGGCAGGTTCTACCCTGGGCCTATTCGTCAACCGAACCCAGACGGCTCTTTTATTATTATTATTATTATTATTATTATTATTATTATTATTATTATTATTATTATTATTATTATTATTATTATTATTATTATTATTATTATTATTATTATTATTATTAATAATATTATTAAATTTAACTTACTTTCTTTCTTACAACTCTAAATTTAAATTTGTTTAAAAGTATCAAATTATGTTGTTCTAATGGAAATATCTTTATATAGCCTTGTACTTGTGTCATAAACACAGGCTTAAGTTTAATATAAACTTAAATTTATGTATATTGTTTTGTTAAATGTCATTAATTACAACAGTGTAAATTAAGGTCCTCTGGGCACAGGTGCAGCTACGAAAACGATCTTAGTTTAAATAGGTCGTTGGCTATAAAAAGACTATTCGTTTTCATTGTGTCAATATCATCTAAAACTCTCTGCCTGATAGAAAAGTACCTATTTTTTAGTGAGAAACTTTTAAATTTAGTGATTTATTTGTATTTTTAAACAACTCATAATTTTAAAGGTCTAGATTTTTAAAATCCTGATAATGGACAAACAATAGTATATTATATAACAAGTGATGAAAGTGATACTTTTCAAACCAGGAGACATTTAGCACGAGGCGTAAGCCGAGTGCGGAAATTCTCCGAGTTTTAAAATAATCACTTTCACGCGAGTAATGTAGTACACTATTTTTCTTACGACCACAAAGAATTATTAAAAAAGCCTTTGATTTGTGAAAAAATATTTTAACACTGGCGTTGAAAAAATATTATCAACGCTAGTGTTAAAATTAGCATACTTAGGATTATGTTCTACTTAATATATGGTTTCATAGTCTGTCAATAGGCTTTTCCTTTATTTGTAGTTTAACTTCTTCATTTTTTTATATTTTGTATATCATAGGAAGAATTAATCCTGGATTGATTTCTAGATTAACCAGAATGAAAATTTTTATTTAATCTAGAAAAGATGTATTAAATATAAATTTAAAAAATCCACCCAACAAGGAAGATTCAAAATAATTCTATAAATAATTTAACGTTCTTATAAAAAAAGTCAACACTCCTGATTGGATTTGAACCTGTGACCTTGCAATCTGTAGGCTAGAGCTCTATTCTCTACGACTCTACGCTATCGCTACCAATAAAGATTTGTTGTTTAATACATGACACTCTCTTCAGCGCGATTTGTTTATTCTCGTAATGGATTTTCCAGTATATTATTAACATATTTTATAATTTCAGATGGCGTATTTTTACACTCTAATTCTGAATCACTCGAAATATACATGATAAATAAGTTAAACACTTTACAATTACTGCTTACTAAAATTTGTTTTTTAATAAATAGGGTTTGTCTCTCAAATTGGCACCATATGTTTAAATTAAATAGTGTGCCTTGATATATTAACACTAGTGTTGAAATTTTTTTTTCAATACTCGTGTGATGTACGTCGCTTTGGAGCCAAATTAACCGTGCTTTTTTTCTCATTTTTATCGGTGGTCGTAGGAAGAGATTTTTTTATTGTCATTATTTCTTTACGTTACCATGACCCCGTGCGCTTGTTGTGATTGTTGATAAAATAAAATCAAGTTAACTTTGATCGTTGCACCACATTTATATCTATGTAGATGATAAAAACGATTAAATTATTGTGAGATCTACTACCTTTGTCGCCAGATATTTCTCATCAGGAGCTTCGTTTATGAAATTATTAAGTTGTTTTGGCGTAAACATTTTTGCCTTTTTAGCTATATGTTTCTCTGATTGACGTAACTTTAAATAATTCTCTATATTGATTCCATTATTTATGTTGAGTGTGCTTCTTAGCATGGAGTAGAAAGTCCATAGAGACGATGCTTTATATTTAGTGCTAAGTTCGCTAAAATATGCCAAAAGTACATTTTCTGTAAACGATGACTTAATGTTCTTACTGCTACAACACCAATTTTGAAAATTCTTGTATACACCTTTATATTTCTTTTTGGATTTTTCGGGCAAGAAAATCTGTATCGTCACATTAGCTAGTTGTCTTATTTCTGGAGGTGTACATAATAATTCATCTTCACTATCTGGATTCATCATTTTCAGCACAAAACTTACAACAATTAGGTATTAACTTAATTTGAAAACGTCAAAATGGACTGTTCCCTTTCGGCCAATCGGCTTGTACTGAAGTACAGAGCCACCTTGATATTCGGTTCGTAAATAATTCCAAGCTTCCTTTTCGATTTATTATAGTGAGTTATAGCAGTGAGTTATTATAACTCACGCTGTTTGTTTATAGATACTATTAATTGCTCAAAAGCAGTTGAATAATTAATATATAATTTAATAGGAGTAGATAAATTAATATTATTAATTCAAACATAATTATTTTTTATGGGCTAAAAATTTTAGCTGTATTGGTATATTGTCGAAAAACTTTCCTTCTGGTTTTAATTTTTTTTACCCCTTCACCTACTTCACCCGATGAGCCACCACTGCTTTAAATAGACTTTCTAAGATCAAGACTTTGTGTCTTTTTCACCTTAAATCTATTTCCGGTCTCTTTAAGAAACGTGGACGACTTCTTTAATTCCACCTAATGTAGTAAAACAATTCTATACTTTAGGAACTGTATCATTTTGTCGGCCCTTTGGGATCAAAGGAGAATCTTTATTGCAACCATCTCGCCCCTATAGCTGTATATGATTGCTGTGTTTAATATGTAATGTATATAATGGTCCACACAACTTATGAGACCAAGACGTTCTAGTTCAGTTTGATATTGGTGTGAATAAGAATCATATTTCAGTTTTTTCTTATGAACTGAACGAAAATAAAACCTTTTTATCGATCCTTACAATAAAATTGTTCATTGAGTCGTTCAGTGCGTAGACCAAAATGTTAAAGCGTGCTACAGAAAACAGAAACTTCCGAAGTTTTAAGCACTTCGAAACTAAAATGTACAGAAAACGGCAATAAAATAGGCTGATGAGGAGAGCGCGCTTAAGGGGGCCTTAACAAAAAGCCTACCTATTTTCTTTGTGGGGCAAAAATTGAAATTTCTTGTAAGGCGTAATTAAGGGGGAGCTAAAAGACAAGCATCTCTCCCTCTTTTTTACACTGAGAAAATCTCTTTTTATCCCTTGCGAACATTTAAGCAACCGTAGCTAAAATGTTGGTTAAATAGGGGACAACCAAGCACTTTACTCTTTTAGGAGAATGAACTTTGCTAAACAGACCTTGTTGTGGTAATTAAACTACTTTATAAGGAATAGTGCTTTGCTATGTTTAAACAGTAACCTTGCTGTGATAACAAAATGCTTAGCTGTCTCTCTAGAGTTTTGTGTTGCTAAAACAATAATTTCTATTATAGGAATACATTTTTTACAGTAAAATTAGTCTTCTTGCAGTGATAAACAATTTTTTTGTACTCCATAGCAGTGGCGGCTCTTCCTTGAGGCCGCATAGCCCCCCCCCCCCCTCCCCGCCTGCCAAACTACGATAATTTTATTTCATCATATTTATGGTTGTTTTTAATAAGAGTTGGTTGATATATCTTTGTACTCGGTGAGAGCGCCCTAAATACCATCTTGTTTAAATTAATTAAATTGAATAACTTTCAAATTATAATAAATAAATGAATTCCTATTTTATTTCAAACCGTAAAACCATTTTTTTTTTGTTTAATATTTGAAACCGAAAGTTGCAACTTTTACATGGGGAATAAAAAACTAAGATAGGGAGGTGAAAACAATTTTTCTCTAAGATGTGCCGTTTCAACGCTACAGCCTGTCAAAGTCTAAAAATGCCATATTTTAAACGTCAATATCTCAAAAACAATTGAATGAATTACAATATACATATACAAAAATATATGACATTTTATACAAAATATACGTTGAATTTTATAGGGAATTAGAAAATAGTATAATTTATAGGGTGTTCCATTTAAAAAAATGTAAGTTTAGTCCACTATACTTTTTTAGCCATCCTGTATGTGTAAAATACGCCACTTTTAAATCCATACCTCGTTTAATATTTTTGAAGTTCCTCGATAATGATTTAATCTTCAGTCCCCAGTTCGTTGACGGACCCGGTATTATCATTATCTCGCACGAGTTTTAACTACCAGTTACACAAAACTTCCTATTTCTCAACTGGTTATGAAAGTAACTCATGTAATTTCAAATAACTATGCAAAATCTTGCCCAGAAGTATATTTAAGATTGTTTTCACAAAGCGGAAAGAATTCCATGATGTTTGTATTGAAATGCAGATATAAATATAAAAGTTGATTGCAAAAGCAGGAAGCAAAAATGTAAATTACATATTTTTAGAATTGAACTTTCCAAGGAAGTTAAGAACAAAGATATTTTTAGAACAATTTGCCTTTAAAACGTTCAATTTGAATGTTTTTGCATTGATTTGCATTCAGTTAAAAACACAATAGGAAGTTCCTAATTTATGAAGCAATCTATCACTTATAAATGTCCTTGGGGCATGACAATTTAGTACTTCTGTGCTAAAATAAAAATTTTGATACCATCAATCTCTGCGGGTATTAGTTGTCCATCCTTGTAGACAAGGAAAAGAAAAATGTGTGTCAATATAATGGAATACATCATCATTGTTTAGTATTTCCGTCTGTCTCTCTCTTGACTCGGAAGCTTAGCTTAAAAACTGCTTGACATGGAATGACGAAATTTTGTACATGCATTAGACAATATCTCTGCTTAAAACGGGGAATAGATTAGGTTCTCTATCCTAAATCCTATTTAAATTTGATTATTTTACACTAAAATACTTTTATTAATAAATAAATTTACCAGCATGTTGATATAAAAAATGGATTAATAATTTCAGCAGTCCTATTAATGAAAAAAACTAAGCCAAGCTACAGAGACTAGCTTCCCTGTGTATCAGCGGTGCAATGAGAAGCACCCCCACTGCAGCAATGGAAGTAATACTAGGTTTAACACCCCTAGACATTCACATCAGAAAGGAGGCCAGCTGCAGCGCCTCTAGGATGAAAATAAATGGGGAATGGAGATAATATTTCGTAAGAATGGGGCACACAAGAGCTGCGGATCTAATCAACGACGAGCTCTTGGAGATGCAAACAGATCACATGAAAGACTTCATCACACTGATGGATCAAAAACGGCCGACGGAGTAGGCGCAGGTATATTTGGGGAAAGACCCAGAATGGAAATCAACATTCCCCTAACTACGTCACAGTATACCAAGCGGAAATACGTGCTATACAAGCATGTGTACAGAAAAATATCGAAAAGGGCCACCACGACCAAGAGATATATATTCTGTCAGACAGTCAAGCTGCCCTCAAGGCCCTAAACTCCAATCGACTCAAATCGAGGATCACAACGGAGTGCCTAAACAACTTGAAAGACCCAGCGGCAAGGAACAACAGGGTAGAACTTTCTGGTCACTCGGGAATAGCGGGCAACGAAAAAGCCGATAAACTGGCTAGATCCGGATCATCTCAAAAACTCAGGGGCCTTGAACCCGCTCTTGGCATATCAAAACAGGCAACCAAAGCAACATCAAACAGGTGGGCGTAACAATAACACCTATCCCGATGGAACAGGATACCTGGTCAAATCCAAGCGAGGGCCACAATTGGGAAACCCTCTAAAAAGCTATCAACTGGAATGTTGCTTCTAACGCGCACTCAGCTAAAACAAGTGTGGTTGGCTTACTAACAGGCCACTGCCACTTAAAAGAATACCTACGTCGAATAGGAATTTACAATGGTCCTATTGAATGCAGACTTTGTGGCGAAGAGGACGAAACCGCCTCACATATCATATATAACTGTGAAACACTGACCCGAAGTTTTTGTGGAACTGTTATCAACTTTAATTTTTGAAATGAGGACGTGCACTTTTTATTTTATTTTATTTTAAACTCTTCAGGCCCCAAATTCAATCATGTAGCACACTTAATACTTTTTAGACGTTTTAATGTTTTCTTTACATCATCATGAATTTGATTATTACTTTTAAATAATTACGGCCCTGGCATTTATTTAAGGTATAATTGCATACAGCAGGATATGAGTAATATATTATGTAGGAAACAAATTAAAAGAGAAAAGACCACCAACAGAAACAAAAAGTAAAAAAATTGTTAATATTAGGTGTTCAAACAAATTGTCCGTCCTCTCCAATGCATCTTCGAGTAAGTCTCCACAATTTAGTTTTCGTCATAGAGCCACCTTTGGTGTGTTTAGTTTTATTTCATGCTTTGTTATAATTTGTATTAGATCTTAAATTTGAGTTTATTGTTAGTGTTGCTCGTGTGGCTGGATTTAACTTTTTATTTATTCATTTTTTATTTAAAATTTTTGATTGTTTTCTAATTAGCTGTTTTAGATTATTATCAAAAACTATAATTAATAAAACTATAAAAATAACGAATAATTTTTGGTTAATATTTCTATACCAAGTTAATCTACGCATCTGTAATCTAAGTAATAAAATATGCTCGAAACAAATTTAAATAGATATTATACAGGGTGATTCCTAAGTTGATACTTCTTGTTTAGCTGTGTATAAAAGGCATTAAAATAAATAACTTTTTTAAATACCTTCTTTTAAAAAACTTAAAAATAGGCGAGATAGAGAAGTAAAAAATGTAAGTGTGGGTTTGGTCATCAAAACGTCGCCCGCTATACTTTATGTTGTTTTTCTTATCTCTTATTAGTCATGCAATTTACGGGTGGTGTTGAGCAATTCGCTGCGGTGTGTTTTTCTGAAACAAGTTAATTTTAAATTGGTGATACGTGAAAATAGTAAAATTTGGAAAAAATAAACTAGTAGGTATGGTGCTAATTTATTGTGAGTATCGTCAAAGTGCGGCTGCTGCTTCGAGATTATACGCAGAACGTTTTCAACGGGCAAGTTAGGCAGAACCGTGCTTGATTTGTAGTGTAATAAATGAATGTAAATACCTTATTTTTGAGTTTTATGAAAAAAAATATTTGAAAATGTTGTTTATTTTAATGCCTTCTATACACAGCTGAAACAGAAGTATCAACTTAGGAATAACCCTGTATAGTTGATTAGTTCATTCTATAACTATTAAATTCCGCATTCAGTTGCATGCTCTATTTGGTAAAAATTATTAAGTAACTGACACAAGAGCCGTATTTATTTAAAAGTACCTAATTATCAAATTCCTGATGATGCAAAGATGACATCAAAACGTCTAAAAATTATTAAGTGAGATACATGGTTTAATTTAGGGCTTAAAGAGGTCTCAAAAATAAAATGAAAAGTGCATGTTCGTATTTAAAAAAAAGTTGATAACAATTCCACAAAAACGAAACGATGCACCAAAAGTCTACAAACATGGTAATATAAAGCTAAAAAAAATTGTTTTCACAAGATTGTATTTATTTTTCTGTAGAGGGTAAAATAAGACAGATAAATTAAGAAAACAAAAACTCAAAATTTTATTTTTTTTTCGAATATTTCAAAAAGTAAAAAAGAAAACGCATTTTTTTTTACGATATTACTGGACACAAAATTCCGAAACTTTGACCGGCGCTGTATCTCTTATAGTTTCCGAGATACCCACAATGAGCATCGAATTTGGAACATCCTGTACAGATAATAAATTTAGTTTGTTTCCAATTCACAGAAAACATATGATCTTTATCCATGTAAATATTCCTGCAAAACACTCTTCTCCTAATAGGTTATATTAACACTTACCTTGTGGGTATAATGTGTCATAATTCACTTGAACAAACAAATCATAGGCTACATCTCTTTCATTAGGTCTTGTTGTCGTTCTTTTTTATCGTGCACTGGCTGGACTCTTGACTGTGAATGGGACAGTCATGCTGTCGTTCCACCAGGAGAACACTGCCAACTGGGGTCCGGTTCGGCTGTCGTGCGCAAGGGGTTGGTATCGACCCGGTGGAGAAAGACCAGTTCTTAATTCCTCCAAATCTATAAATGTGCCAAATAAGCTTGCATGATAAGATAAAGAGTCGCAAATCGCTAATTACGGTGAGTATTTAGTTTAAAAGGAAATGAAATGGGAAAAGTACTGGGGGACTGGATTTGGAAAAGGAAATTTATGTCTTTTGACTTTTGGCTTTATAGTCTGTTTCAGAAAGGTGTAGAGTAATAAAAGCTCATTAGGTATGCAAAGGGACCCAACGAATATTTAAACCACTTTTATAATTTGGCATTGATTTAATTGCAAAATTCTTTATTTTGATCAAGTGCAGGTAGTACGACGCGGGTTTGGGTCAATTTATGGATTTTGCCCATTGTTATCCATTTACAAATACTGAAAATAGTGCGATAAAGGCGTGCATTATGTACATAGTATTAGGTACACTTATTTTTTATTTTTCAAGATGTCATGTCAAATCTGAATATAATAATAATAATAATAATAATAATAATAATACATTTATTATTTCCACAAGAAAGAAAGATAAATTACACAATGTAAGTAAAAAAAAAATAACCTGGGAAATAATAGGCCATATTCGCAGCATCCCATGCAAGCATAGGTGCTGTTGAGGCCTAGATAATGTAGAAAATAAACTTAACTATAATGAATAAAAATAAATATAAATTTAAACATAGAGAGGCAGGTGGTCTGGTAAGAGACGAATAGAAACAGAAACGTTAGAGAGAAAGAAGAAGAGATACGCAGGAAAGAATGAAAAAGGTAATATAGCAGGTTTAAAGAGAAATGAGCAACGGCACGAAGAGATCATTTTTATATTAATAAAAAATATTTATGTAACCTAATGATGAAAAAATCTTGATTTTATTTTCTTTTTAAATGTAATAATGCTTGCAGAAAAGTCATTTATTTTATATTTGTTAATAAGGGAAGCTATATTGTAACTAAATGAATTTTAAAAAAATTGTTTATTATGCGAGGGAATTGTTAGAATAAGTTGTCGACGAATATTTAGAGTATGTATATCAGTTCTAAACCTAATTTTGCTATACAGATATGGAGGCTTTTTAAATTTAATAATTTTATAAAAAAAGCATAGTGAATGCAGAGTACGCCTTTCATACATATTCAACCAACCTAGTTCAATCAGTTTATGTGAGATTCTTTCTCTACGACGTATTCCACAGGCAAATCTCATGCAGGAGTTTTGTATTTTTTGTATACGTCTGCTATCAATAGCGTCCAGAAAGGGACCATAAATGTGATCGCAAAAATTAAAGTGGGATAGAATAAGAGAGTCACTTAACAGCGCCTTGGTTTTCTGAGATAAATATTGCCTATGAGAATATAAACCTTTCAAAACTGAAAATGCTCTTTTTATGCACACCGTAATATGTTCCTTGAATTTTAATTTATTATCCAAAACAAGACCCAAATTTTTTGCAGAATTTTTAAATGAAATTAAATCTTGCCCCAAGTTTAGTTTAATACTATCTAATAAAGAATTTCTTACATTTTCGTTGCAAAACAGCAAGGCCACAGATTTAGAGGGATTAATTTTAAGCAGGTGATCATTGGAAACTTTAAGTAGCGCTTCTAAATCCTCATTAATTTGTGCGTTAGCAAGAGCGGCGTCGTTGGGGTTGAAAGATAAATATATTTGAGTATCATCGGCATATATATGATGTAAGCAATATTTGAGAAATTTCACGAAGTTTGATGTAAATAAGCTATATAAAAGGGGACCCAAAATGCTACCCTGGGGTACTCCTGTTTCAATACCAAGAGATTTAGAGTGCTTCCCATCCAGAGTAATTCTTTGTGCTCTACCCGATAAAAATGAAGACACGAGTGAAAACGCCGATACACTAAATCCTATATATTTTAAGATTGCAATAAGAATTTCATGATTAAGCATATCGAATGCTTTGGAGTAATCCAAAAGAATTAAAATCGTGGCTTTGCTCGCATCCCGCGCCCGCACTATATCGTCTGTTATGTCCGACAATGCCGTAGCGCAGCTATAACCCCTCCTAAAACCTGATTGTCGGCCAGGTAAAATATTATTAGTAGTTACGTAAGAATTTATTTGAAGTTCCATAACCCTTTCCAATACTTTAGAGAGGGTAGGCAGAATAGATATTGATCGCAGGTGTCCAAACTCAGTGGGTTTTTTTATTTTGGGCAGCGGAATTACGTTCGCAAACTTCCAGGATTCAGGAAAGTAAGATCTTTCAATGCAACAGTTTATAATATGTGTAATATATGGAATTATAAAGGGACAGCACAATGTTATCATTGTTATATTTAAATTATCTGCACCAAAGGCCTTGGATTTAAGGGCAAGAATAATTTTGGATATAATATCATCTTCCACTGTATGAAATACAAATGTTTCGTTATTTAAAGAATTATTTTTGTAGAAATTAATTAGATCTTGATTTGGATTTTTATTATTTTTTAATATTCGTGTAAAATATAAATTTAGCTGGTTCAAGTCATTTAAGTTATTAGGAAGGCTATTATTAGGTTTATTTATTACTTTTAGCTTTTTTAGTTCGTCCCATTTTTCTTTAACACTGCAATTCTGAAAAATATATATAATAAATTCGGTTATAGTAGAAAAGGCATTCTTGATATTTAATCAGGAAACTGACTGTGAGTAAGTATTTTTGCCAATGTGGTTACCATTACAACCAAAATTGTCTATTTAGTTAATTATTCTTTACCATTTTTGTCTTATTCAACGTTATTCTAATAGTAATGTCACAGGCCGTTGTTGAAAAGTAATAAAATAAAATGTCCGTGTTACTAGTTTATTGATTTTTTAAATAGCAAACGAATATAACTTGTTGCTATCTCAAGTTTTAGAACCTACTATTCTACTAGTTACTTTCATAGGCTGTACCTTATTCCGTTGGTGTCAAGTATAGGGATTTTTTTTCCGAGGGCCCGTTTGGCCAAGTTTGGTCCATTGTGTTTACCCTGTTTGGTTGTTACACCCACTCCGTGGTCCCAGTTTCTTGCACTAGTTTGTGTAGGTCAACTGGGGAGAGGGTAAGGATGTCCAGTTTTGGTTGCCCGAGTATTCGTTGCCTCTTAGGATCTAGTGACTCGCAATGGCAAACAATGTGCTGTACAGTTTCCCTGTCTTGTGCGCATAATCTGCAGTCAAGGTCTCCATTGTACAGTTGCATTCTGTGCAGATGATTCTTGGCAGCCATATGTCCTGTCAGAATTCCTTTAATGGTTCTCAGCTGGTTTCTGTTTATTTTAATCAACTGTTTCGCAAGTCTTGGGTCTGGATCCCCAAAGAAGTTTTTGCTGTGGTGTAGTCCCTATCTGTTGCTCCAGTGGATTTTGTGTTCACTCCTGATCCATTGCTTTATGGCATCTCGTACTGTGCACCTTGGTACTCCGAGTGCCGGTTCTGGACCAATGAATACACTTTCTGAGCCTTTTTTTGCAAGTTTATCAGCTTTTTCGTTTCCTGTAATACCTTCGAGTCCTGGTCAGGTGTAGGATTAATATATACACCCTATTATTCGACAAAATAAATTCTACTTCATTAATGTTTAAAATCATATTAATTTTTTTTTTTTTTTTTTTTTATGATAAAACACCTGCACTGTAGGAAAAATCCTTTAAGGCGCTCTGGGAGCGGTGCGAGTGCGAAAAAAGCGATTAACGTTGGTCTTGAAACGTTGAAGATTGTATTCATTGGGAAACACGACCTCAGGAAGATCATTCCACAAAGATGACGTTCTCCAGATGAAAGAATTCTTAAACAATGAAGTTCGAGGAGTACTAAGCTGAACAACATATGGATGAGCGGCAGTGGTTCGCCGTGTATTTCTGTTTTGCATTGCTCTAGGTGGAATCAAGTGGGCAATGTCAGTCGAACACCTGCCATGGAAATATCTGTAAAAGAGAGCCAAATCACCAACCTGTCTTCGATGCTCCAGGCTATCGAGGGTCTTGGTCAGCTCGGGGTCGCCGATCAGACGAACGGCTCTCCTTTGAATGGAATCCAGTAGCCGAAGGGTGTGCTTGGGTGCAGAGCTCCAGACATGAGAGCAATATTCTAATGATGGTCGAATCTGGGCTTTGTTGAGTGTCAAAAGTTGATGAGGTGTGTACAACTTTTTGGTGCGGAAAAGTACACCAAGTTTCTGTGCAGCTGCCTTGGCAATTGCGGCAACGTGATCATGCCAAGACATATTACCTCCCAGATTGACCCCCAGCAAATTAATAGACGGTGCCAGGGGAATTGCGTGTCCTGCCATGACTATATCCGGTTCTGCAATGTTAACCTTTTTGGAGAAGACTGCTGCCTGGGTTTTCTTAGCATTAAATTCGACTAGGTTACTGTCACCCCAAGCCAAAATTTCTTCCAGGTCATTGTTGAGGCGCAATACTTCATGCTGCCTGCGATGATGTGCGTCGGCAGCGGATGTTTGGGGAGTCAAGGTAAAAGATGAGACAAGTGTGCTGTCATCAGCAAAGCTATAAATTGGATTTTGGGTTTTCACTAGAAGGTCGTTAATGTACAGTAAAAAGAGGGTAGGCGACAATATGGACCCTTGAGGAACACCGGCATTGATGGTGAAGGTGTCTGAGAGAAACCCGTCAATCGCCACTTGCAGAGAACGGTTCTTAAGGAAGCTGGTTAACCATAAACAAAATCCATTAGGCATACCGTAGGATCGCAATTTACTTAGAAGCCCATCGTGCCAAACACGATCAAAAGCCCTAGAGATGTCCAGTGCAACAGCCCGGGATTCTCCATGATGTTCGATGGTGTTGCTCCAAAGATGGGTGACATATGCCAGAAGGTCGCCTGTTGATCTGGACTTACGAAAACCATATTGATGGTCGCTGATAATGTTAAGCCCTTCCAGATACTTTAGGAGTTGTTGGTTAATAGCTTTCTCCATTACTTTTGAAATTATTAATTTGAATTATATTAATTTGCAAAATTTGTTTATAAATTATTCCTAAATCTCTCTCCTCACACGGAGAAAGTTAACAGAAACTGTAGTAGCTGGTGACTAGGAGACTGGACGGCTAGGTTGGCGCTACCTAAATTGCGGCGATTGGGAGACCTGACAACCTGAGTATCTGCGACTCGACATGCTGGGTCGCCACACTACTCCAGTCACTTAGGTGACGGAAATTAATAAATATGGATCACATTTTTAGGCTGAAATTTATGAATGTGCAGCCTTTAGCTAGTGACTGCGTGAGGAAGAGAAGGAACTCGAGTAGCCTAGTCGCTCAATCTTCTAGTTTCCAAGCTACTACAGTTTCTGTTTAGTTTTCCCGCCTGAGGACTGCCTTAGATGGTACTTTATACTATTCGTGTCAGGTGTGGGGTTGTAGCCATTTTCAAAAATAAACTGCGAATCTTTTATTTATCTTTAAATCCCAAACTAATACAATAAAACGGTAAGATATTGTGAGTAGCGATATCTAGTGTCCACTTGTTTTTCAATAATTATAATCTCTATGTTGCCTCCAGAGGGTTAACTTTAAGAATGCGTTCTCGGAACAGCGAAAAAGTTCCAATGGTACTGCAGAGCTGTGTTTTGGGGTCACTGCTTTTTTGATTTACATTAATGATCATGCTAAAGTTGATATCAAGGGTTCTCTCACGTTGTTCGCTGATGATGCCACAATTTTATGGACTGACACGAACACTGAGCAATTAGAGTTGGATGTTTGTGAAGATCTACAGAAGATTAAAATGCAAATGAATTGTCCTTTAATATTTCCAAAACAAATATTATACAGTTTAAATGTCAATTTAATAACATTTCCATAGCAGGGTAACCCATTGCAGAGCAAAGCGAAACTAAGTTTTTAGGGCTGTATATTGCCAATAAACTCAAGTTTGATTCGCATGTCTTACAACTTAGGAAATAAGTTGCCTCAGGCTGTTTTACCATGAGAGTTATTGCCGACGAGCTGGATGGATCCATAGTTCGTAATGCATATTTTGCGTTGATAGAGTCCCGCTTGAGTTATGGTATTTCATTTTGGGGTAGTTGCTCTCAGTATTTGTTTAATTATATGTTTATTTTACAGAAGAGAGCTTTGCGGTACATGTTCAGAATTGGATTTAGAGACTCGTGTAGGTCCTTTTTTATAAACAATAGAATTTTAACTTTGATGTGTTTGTTTTTGTTAGAGTCATCTTACTTAGTCTTTAAAAAGCATAGGGAAGAAGGGAGCGGCCTCGGCATACCATAGGCTTCAAGCGTTTAATCTTAATTTGCCTATACTTCAAGTATTTAAGAGTATTGTGTATCAGAGCAAAAAAATCTTTAACCACATCCCAG
Source organism: Polydrusus cervinus (assembly GCA_935413205.1). Taxonomy (NCBI): domain Eukaryota; kingdom Metazoa; phylum Arthropoda; class Insecta; order Coleoptera; family Curculionidae; genus Polydrusus; species Polydrusus cervinus. Next base: position 27,773,251 of record OW284510.1, on the reverse strand, counting down.
AAGGATTAAAAAAAATCCAGTGTGAAACAAAATTCCGGGGGAACCTTAAGAATATTTTTATAACTAAGGCCTACTATACACTGGGCGAGTTTTTTGATGATACTATTGACTTTCCCTTAGGTACTGGATGGCTATAGCATGCAATTAATATTATTTATTTTACAGCGTAAATTTTCTCCTTTTGTACTTTTTAGTGTTAATTTGACATTGTTCGTTTGACTCTATGTTTACTAATGACACGACTTTTAAAATTATATGTAGTACGTCCCTTAAAATATTACTTTAGTTTCTGTTTCAATTTTTTTTTGTATTTTAGAATATAAGAGTTGTATAGGTGTGTATTATTTATTGTTAAACTTTTTTTGCTTTGTCAACGAAACACTGTCTTAGACAATAAAGCTTTTTTGATTTGATTTATGAACAAATTGTAAATCAAGTCCAGTTTATGGAATTCCTAGCGTATCCCCGATGCGGTGGTCGAGACCGAGCCAACAAATTCATTATTGTGTGGCACTGGCGTATCGACTACATCAAATTCGTATGCAGCGGCGTCTTTCTTATCCATTTTACTGGATTATGTTCCGGCCTGACACTGGAATTTCTAATTTGGCGCGCGACGCTTTTCCTTGAACTTATCCTGAATAAACGCGCTAAAGGATATTACTTTTTTGTCATAACCGTCGTCATAACTTTCCTTTTGATTTGACGTTGTAAAGTAGGATTTGGAATAAAGATAAATAATTATTTTTTTCTACAACTTATAATAAATTGAAAAATTACAAAATAAGTAGAAAGCCTGCATCAAAATATCGTTTATCAAGATTAAAACGAAATTTAGAATTGAAATAATGATATTACTAAGTAATAGTTTAATCTTCGTTATAAACTTTGGACTGAAGTATTATTAAGTAACACAAGAAAGTTCTACAACCCCCCCCCTAAATTATTCCGTAATTTTAAAATTAAGGTTTAAAAATTTTAGGAGATAATAAATTTATCGTCATTTTTCGCCAATTAAAACCTTCAAACCACTTCCGGTTTTAATTTTCAAAGAGAAATCTGCCATTTTTATTCGAAGCTTAAATTCTATAAAATATTTTCTTTTCAATGCCATATCACAAATTATCATTTGTATTCAATAGATGTAGCCGTTACTTGATGAAGATCCATTATAGAAACTAGGTTAAAAAGAATACAAAAATGTATAAATCTTCACTTATTTTTTTATTGTACTATGACAATTGTTTCGACACACAGTGTCTTCGTCAGATAGTAGAAATCTAATGCAAATAATATTCTCTTAAAATATAATGGTAACCTACTCCAAAATAATGTACCTATTTTACAACTTAATAATAAAGACATTATAGTAATAAAGTACCGAACCCTAATTATGAAAACACACCTTTTCTTAACTAATCTGAAAAATATTTTTAAAAACTATTGTTATAATAATGTCAGGGAATACCGAATGGTTATAGATTTAATAATGGGGAATTATTCAAATCGAGCTGATCGTTTAATAAAATCTTTAAATTTTTGTATTTGTTAATTTCCATACTTTCTAAAAAATTAAGTTTTATTGATTTGTTTTCTACATGTAGAATTTCAAATTTGTCATCAAAATTATGTTGTTCGTTATTAAGATGTAAGGAATAATGAGAATTGGTGAGTTTTTTATTATAGCTTGTTTTGTGTTCTTTAATTCATCTATTGAATATTTATTACAAGCTCCAACGAGCTTTTTAGCCCTTTGGTACTTCAAATTTCTACTAAAGTGTAGAACATGCTCTCAGAATATATGGTACTACAACAAGTGCATTCAGTTTAGTGTTTATCCGAGATATATGAACTTTAGAACCAGTAACACAACCAACTCAGCCAAGAAAGCAAGACAATATGGACTAAGAAGGTGGTGTATTTTGGACCGTGGAATACAGTATAAAAAGAGGGACATTTATAATGTATATCTTAAGGTAACTCATAGTGAATTAATTAATAGATTACAAAATATAGAATTTGATATGTTTGACCAAAAGATTAGAACACAGGTAAATCAAATTATTCATAAAAAATTTATCAATCAGAAACAAAAACTCGATAAATTACTTGTTAATACCAAAAGTAATGAAAAACAATCTGTTCCCAAAAATTTTACAAATCATGTTTTTTATGATAGATTTATCAACCTCACAAATGTAAATTTTACTAGTGAAGAAACTTCTCTGTTGAGAAAAGGCTTCAATTATAACTTAAAACCACAGGATAATTCAAAAAGTAGGGAATATCTAGGAATCGAATGTGAATTAGCGTTACACAAAGTACCAAATTCTAATTTTGATAAACATATTCTTGCAAGAACCATCACATCATATAAAACACAAACGTTAAAAGGTCAATTTTCGAGAGAATATAAAGTAGTGAAATCAATAAAAAATAAAACTATTGAAAATAATATAATTTTTACGCGAGCAGACAAAGGTAATACAATTGTAGCTTTAGATGAAGATGATTATTTATCCAAAACACTTACATTCTTAGATCCAGCTAAATTTCAAGTAATAAACTCTGACCCAACACCAATGTTTCAAAAATTAGTCAAAGAATTTATAAAAGACTCCAGCCTATTTAATGACTCTGAAAAGTATAAACTTACTGTAATGAATCCACAAACTCCTAAATTATATTCGTTAATTAAACTACATAAAAATAATATGCCCATCAGACCAGTTGTTTCTTACGTAACCGCACCTTCAGTAAAATTATCCACCAAACTTATTGACATTACTATTAAACATTGTAACTTTACGTCAAAATTCAGTATTAAAAATTCTTATGAACTGGTCGATAAGATTAAAAATATAGACATTCCTAACAACGCTAAAATTATTACTTTTGATGTACAAAACCTTTTTCCTAGTTTACCACCGAATGATGTAATTAACTTAATAGAAGATTTACTTATGAAAAATAAAACTAATCCAATTATAACACAAGATATCCTAGAAACACTTTCAGTTTGTTTAGATCAAAATTATTTTGAATTTAATAATAAAATTTATTTATCAACAGAAGGATTAATTATGGGAAACCCTCTTAGTCCGCTGTTAGCTGAAATATTTATGGACAACCTCGAGAATAGAATATTTAAAAATACTTTGAGTAGTAAATTTCTTTATTGGTATAGGTATGTCGATGACATTCTAGCTTGTTTTGTAGGGACGGAATGCCAACTTCAAAGTTTTTTTAATTTTATCAATACTTTACATCCTAACATAAATTTTACTCTAGAAGTAGAACAAAACAATTCGATAAATTTCTTAGATCTTATAATAACCAAAGTAAACAATAAACACAGTTTCTCGATATATCACAAACCTTCACATACAGACATTCTAATACATAACAGTTCGAATCATCCATATTCCCATAAAATGGCAGCTTTTAACTCATTTGTCCATAGATTGTTAAGTGTTCCGTTATCAGAACAAAACTATATTCAAGAGTTAAATATAATAAAGCAACTAGCAGTAAATAATGGCTATCAACCTAATGTAATAGATCAAATTATAAACAAAAAACAACTAAATAAAGCAATTAGTTTAGCACATCCAACTTTTAAACACAATGAAAACTTAATTTACAAAACACTCACATATACTGGAAAACTTTCACTATTAGCTAAAAACTACTTAACGAAAAGAAATTTTAAAATCTCATATAAAACCAATAATAAGTTAGGCAAACTAATTAAAAATAACAAAAGCAGAACCAAAAAAGAACAAAAATGTGGAGTGTATAAACTAAAATGTGGTAGTTGCCCAAAAGTTTACATCGGACAAACAGGTAGAAGTTTTGAAACAAGAATTAAAGAACACAAAACAAGCTATAATAAAAAACTCACCAATTCTCATTATTGCTTACATCTTAATAACGAACAACATAATTTTGATGACAAATTTGAAATTCTACATGTAGAAAACAAATCAATAAAACTTAATTTTTTAGAAAGTATTGAAATTAACAAATACAAAAATTTAAATATTTTATTAAACGATCAGCTCGATTTGAATAATTCCCCATTATTAAATCTATAACCATTCGGTATTCCCTGACATTATTATAACAATAGTTTTTAAAAATATTTTTCAGATTAGTTAAGAAAAGGTGTGTTTTCATAATTAGGGTTCGGTACTTTATTACTATAATGTCTTTATTATTAAGTTGTAAAATAGGTACATTATTTTGGAGTAGGTTACCATTATATTTTAAGAGAATATTATTTGCATTAGATTTCTACTATCTGACGAAGACACTGTGTGTCGAAACAATTGTCATAGTACAATAAAAAAATAGGTGAAGATTTATACATTTTTGTATTCTTTTTAACCTAATTATCATTTGTTTTAAAAATAGCCGCCTAAATCAATTTTTCTTTGTATGTAAGTTATGTAATTCTAATATAATTTCTCCTTCCTAATTTTTTTTATAACATATAATTATTATTATTCTCTGAATGTATATAATTTTTGTGAAACAAGGTAAGTGCTAAAGAGTAAGTCATGAAAAGGTTTTTTATAATTAACCATTTTAACCTATTTTAGAAAATAAAATTAATAATTTTATTATTATAATACAAGGATGGGTTACAATTTGAAAAAATCGAGAAATTCTGGTACATTTATTCATCAAGTTTATTTTATATTATAAAGTAGTTTAAAATGAACCATTTTTATGCTACACTCCAAAGCTACATACGTTGTTTTCCCAAAATTTTGGACATTTTAGAAAACAAAGAAAAATTGCTCTCAGCGGGCCATTTTTAAAACAAATGATAATTAGTGATGTCACTGACTGATGACATGTTTATATTTAAAATTTAAAAGTTGACTGACGAAAGAAGATACACACTCCCCAATCGATAGGTCATAAAATGGCCAGAAATTAAGGGTTGATAACCCTTGGGGGGTGTCGCATGACTAAGGATCGTGGTTCGGAACCCACTTAGGCTGTAGGTTCCCTTAGGAATGGCCCTGGCAGCGAACCAAGAGGAAAAAATTAGTGAACAAAAAAAATGTATATAGCAAACATGAGGTGGTGTTATTTCCTTTTTTATAATTGTTCCATGGCCAATGTTGAATCTATAAATAATTTAGGATAAATTATCCAATTATTTTTAATTTGTCTTAATTTTCAGGCATTTTCTGGAAATAATCTGTTCCAATCTCGGCGGACAACTTTCAAAGTTCGCCGTACTAATGAAACATCTGCTTTATCTTTGAATCAACCCTTTCGTGTCAGTCGAGGACTTAATTGAAAAAAAAAGTTTAATGGAGGAATTTAGAGGCAGATTAACTCTTTCATTGCCATTTTTTTAGAGAAAAATTTTCTTATTACTAATTTTATTATTTCTCTAAATAATATTTTGGTAAACACTTGTATAATGGAAGTAAAACGTAATTTTTTACTACACTCTTAAAAATAACATGGTATGGATTACTAAAATTTGGTTCTGACAACTATTTATTTTCGTGAAATCGGACTCAACCCAAAAATTAGTTTGTACAACCAAAAAAAATTGTCGTTATTGAACTAATTAATAACATTAACCAACCCAACCTACAAATTTTAGTTGTCACAACGAAATTTTATATACGGATAACTAAATTTATATGGTACTCCCGCTTTTAAAATTAGTTGTCACAACTAATGTATAAATATAGAAAATTGAAATTTTTTTTTTCAAGAAAATATTGTTTTTGTTAATGATGCAATCTACAAATATTGCCAAAGCAATCATTTATTTGCGACAAACTTAAAATTTTCATAGAGTAACAATTACGTATGTAGTCACAACATTGTGTTTATTATCTTTTTTCTGTACTTTCTAATTGTAAGAAAGAAGTTGAATCATAAATAAGTAAAAATTTTATATTTTTGTCATTGCAGTTGCACATTAGAAAGTTTGAATGAACTGCTTATAACGCATGGCAAAATTAGCAAGTTGATTTGATAGAAATAACTTTAAAAAAAGTCTGTTTCATTTCTAAAAAAAATTTCATATGTAATTTATACTTAATAACGAAAAATATTCCTTCCTAGGTCCCCATTTAAATAAAAAAATGCCTTGGTATTACTACTTTATTAGGTATGCGTAAACTAATTGGAATAAATTATCAGGGATATTATGGTTTCTTTAAAAAAAATTATTTCCAATGTTTTTGTTTTCTAATGTTTTTTATTATACATACTTATGCAATACAAAACAGAAACAGTAGATTTTTAAATTATTTTACTCAACCTTTTGGGTTGTTCAATTGCTTATAGAACTGAATTGTCCTTATTTAAATTTTCTTATCTGCAACTGCGATTATTAAAAAACAAAAAATATCCCCTGGACTTTCTATTTAAAATATACAGCTATATGAAATTTGTTGTACTCAGATTAAAAAGTTATCAATATGACGGTCTTTTATAGAAATGGAACATATAACAAAAACATAACAAAAAAAATGTTAAAGTTATTTCTCATCGGGTCACCTTGCCATGCTTTATGAAAAGCTCATTTAAACTTTCTAATGTACAACTGCAATAATAAAAATAAAATGTTTACTTTCTTATGAATTAACTTCCGTCTGCCAATAAGAACGTACACAAGAAAGACAATAATCAGAAATAAATTACACCAAATATTGTCACATCTATTTTCCACACGGGCACGGCCATGAAAATGGCCAATTATTGCATTAAAAACACGAAAAAATGGACACGGAACCGCAAAAGCACCCTAACATAAACATAACCTCCTGACAGTCCTGGCTAGAATGATGTCACATGTCACCCACCGGGCAAGGGCGTCAAGTCTCTGTTGATGCCGTTAGTTATAAATATGAAAAATAATATTACTTAAAAAGAAAAGTTAGTTCTGGTAACTAAGAATGTATCTTAATCAAAATTAACAAAATGATAGGGACTACAAATTCATTATGTGTTATTACAACAAGTTTAATTGATAAATACAAGTTTGTAGGAACCTTGATGTAACATTTAAATAAGATATATACAGAGTAAAATTCAGCTAAACAAAATATTTTATTTCTGCCAACTAATATGAAAACAAGATATTTTCTTTGTTCTGAAGGCATAATTTTTTGGTAAATATAACCAAAAAAAAATCTTTTTTGTTTTCCTAACTAAAAATAGTTAATTTTGGTAACGTAAACACGAAAACAAATAAAAATTAGTACCAAATACCAAGTCATTTTTAAGAGTGTATATTCCCACTTTATTTTAAACACAGTAAATTAATATTTTTACGACATATTTCGTTGCACTTCTTCAGGTGTGAAAAATTTTGAAACATTTTTTTTCTACTCCCACATGGATATTTGCTGTTTCCTTTACACTTAAGTGATTGGATAAGGGCTATTCCGGTTAACTGTATAGATATATAATTTCATATCATTCCTTATTAGGATATGGAACTGACCAATCAGAGTCAGATCAAATTTGTTATTTTTTTAAACAAAACATTTATCCCAGATCCTATGCACATATACGAATTTGTCCTAAGGAAAGCACGAAATGGCGTGAAACCCCTAAAATAGTCTCCCTACAACCCCCCTCTAAAGGCAACAGGGGAGCAAATATTTGAACAGTCTAAAACTTGCATGGGATTTTCGGATTTCCTATATTTCCAACCACGATGTACAGTGGCGTGCAATGCTGTTTTAACTAGGGTAGGCAAAAATTAGATTTAAGACAAAAACTTACCTTCCGTAGCAGTCACGCATCCAAATTTCAAATTTTGTCACAAAAGTCTTGTTTTTGAGTTTGTAGAAAGAACACTGTGGCAGAAGAAGAATAAAATGACAATATTTGTAAATTAGTTCAACACGGCGGTGTTTAAGTAAAAATTCTTTTAAAACATTGTCATAAAAATTGGTTTTGTGTTTTAAATCTTGCAAAAGGTCGCTCTCAAGAGAGAATATTATTAATAAAGCGTGTCTCTCCCTGTGTGTTTCGTAAATAGGCATGAATTCTTTTTAATCCAGATAAGGATTGTTCTACAGACGCGCTGCTAGCTGGAATAGTAACATTTAACGCCACCATATTTATTTCTTTCCCGAAACCCGACGCGACGGCGCGAAGTCTAGCAAAAGGCCGAAAACACTAATTATAAATAAAAATCTATCATCCACCTGATTGAACCATGAACCAATGTTGCCAAAAACGAAGTCAATTATTATGTGCAATATAAAATTAAACTAATAATTAATAATAAGACTTATAGAGGCGTGTTTCATATTTTATGTTAAGAAAGCGAAATTTTCCAAACTACGGTAAAACTTGAAGATTGGCAGTATTGGCATCAATGCATCTATCAAACGCGTGCTTTCTTGGCGAAGGTCGAACGTTGATGCGACGGGTTCATTTTTTACATCTCTTTCTATCATTCTACGTGTCTACCGGCTCTCTCGCTTGCTTCCACTCGTACAAAAGCACTGCTTTTGCTTTTACATAAGAGGCCATTGTATAGGAAGATCGTTGCTTTAAAAAGTTTCTTACGGATTGCTTATACAGGGTTCTAGTTTACGATATAATAAGCAAAGAATGCGTTCGTGGAAATGATATAGGATTCATTTTTTGGTCCTATATTATTATTTATTATTATAATGTAGATATAAATTGCCAAAGTTGGATTACACGGATAAAAACTAAAATACACAAAAAAATTGTATGTGTTTCCAGGGTAGGCAATGCTTTTTTGCCTATATTGTATGCACGCCACTGACGATGCACCACCCGGTTTATTAGAATTATTACAAATAAGGGATATCAAAAACGAGAACAAAGCAATATTCGCAATCCAACCGCGGCGGTGGCTCAGAGGTGAGGTACTGGCATGCGACCGTGGCGGTCCGGGTTCGTTTCCCGGAGTGGGCATACGTATAATAAAAAAAGTATGTCCGAAATGTAGTGGATTAAAGAATGCAGTATGATACTAGTGATTCCTAATATCGGGACCGTGGTTGGAATTCCACGTTAAGCTGTAGGTCCCGTCTGGCTGACATTACCCAGACGATAGGGGATACAATGGGCTTTTTAGGCCTAAGTGGTCTTCTGCGAACCCCAGCAAAAAAAATTATACAGAGTCCTACACCTCACCTCCCGTCTTCTACAGGGTGATTCCTAAGTTGATACTTCTTTTTTAGCTGCGTATAGAAGGCATTAAAATAAACAACATTTTCAAATACCTTTTTTCAAAAAACTCAAAAATAACGTATTTACATTCATTTATTACACTACGAATCAAATACGGTTCTGCCTAACTTGCCCGTTGAATAACATTAAGAAAACTTTTGGGTGTTGGATGAGCCGGCAAGGGAAAGCGTTCTGCGTATAATCTCGAAGCACTTTGCCACACTCACAGTAAATTACCACCTTATCTATTAATTCATTGTTTTCAAATTTTACCATTTTCTCATATCAATAATTTAAAATTAACTTGCTTCAGAAAAACACACCGCACCGGATTGTTCAACACTACCTGCATGACTAAAAGATAAGACAAACAACAGAAACTATAGCGGGGTATGTTTTGATGCCAGGCCCGCACTTAGATTTTCTACTTCTCTATCTCGCCTATTTTTGAGTTATTTAATAAAAGGTATTTGAAAAATTTGTTTATTTTGATGCCTTCTATACACAGCTAAAAAAGAAGTATCAACTTAGGAATTACCCTGTATAGCTCACTTATTAATTAAGTTAGGATTTTGATATTTTGATATTTTGTAAACTTGACCTGTATCCTAGTTCGCATTTCAGGAAAATATTTTTGTTTATACAGGGTAATCCAAAAAAGTGTGACGTCATAAGGATCTATTATTTGAGATTACATGCTACATATATTCTTACATATTTGGATGCCTCTTATAGTTGCCTTCGCACCCTTAATATTTTAATTAAATCGGTTCAGTATTATAGGCGAAAAAAATAAAAACTAAGAAAAACCAGTTTTTCACCACTGGTTTTAAAAATGCATAAAAAAAAATATAATGCCTTGTAAATAAAATTATACAAAGGTACTGAATAAATAAGGCCGAAAAGTCTCGTTAACCAAGTTTGATTAATACGAATTGTACAAACTTGGCAAACTTTAAAGCAATTCATTTTTCTTATTTTAAATTGGAACATCTGTATATTATTATGTCATTCGATGCAGAATTAAAAATCAAATATTTGTCCTAATTACAACCCTATCGCAATTGCTAACGCATCAAGACTTATTAGCTGAAAACTAATGTTATTAACTATTCCACCAGTCATTATTATAAATAAATATCGAAGGTGGCTTTGCAAAACACTTTATTGGTATTAAAGTTTATTAAAGTGACAAAAGCCTATTTTGACTTTAGTTATTATAGAGTTTCAAATATTGTTAGATTAATATAAATTATTTACTCTATATTATTTTTTGTGATCGAATACAACTAGATTTTCATATAAGGAGCATGCGAAAAAATCCTTTTTTGTCACTTTAGTAAACGTTAACACCAATAAATTGTTTTTCAAAGACACCTCTGATATTTATTCATAATAATGACTGTTGGAATAATTGATAAAATGAGTTTTCTCCAAATAAGTTTTGATGAGTTAGAAATTGCGATAGGGTTGTAATTAGGGCAAATGTTTGATTTTTAATTCTGCATCGAATACAGATGTTTCCATTTGAATTAAGAAAAATAAATTGATTTAAAGTTTAACACTAAACTTTGGACATACTGTACACTTCGTATTAATCAAACTTGGTTAACCAGACTGTTTGACCTTATTGATTAAGTACCCTTGTATAATTTTAATAACGAAGTATTATTTTCATTTTTTATTAATTTTTAAAACCAGTGGTGCAAAACTAATTTCTCTTAGTGTTAATTTTATTTTCGCCTATAATACTGAACCGCTTTCATTAAATTTTTGGGGGTATGTAGGCAACTATAAGAGGCATCCAAATAAGTAAAAATATTTATGGCTCCCTATGACGTCACACCTTTTCAGAGCACCCTGTATAAACAAAACTATTTTCCTGAAATGCGCCCTAGGATACTTACAGGTAAAGTCTGCAAAATATCAAAATTCTAACTTAATTAATAAGTGAGCTTTAGAAGACGGGAGGTGCAGTGCAGGACCCTGTATATGGACCTCCGAATGGCCATATTTTAAACAACGAATTCATAAGCAAATAAGAGTTTCAAAAAAATTCGGGCAACTTAACGGTTAAAAGGTTTCTATCTGTATGTACTTAGGATCTATAATGTATTTGTTCAACCAAGAACGAACGTAATTATGTCTCTATTTCAACAACAGAAGTGAATTTAAAAGTGAGAATTATACATTAATATATTGTGACAAAGGAAGCGGCGAAGCAAACCGACCTTTTTTAACCGACTTAAAAAAAAATCTAAGGACATTATTAGTTCCACCTTTTTTGTGTGGATTATTTAATGTCCGTGCACAACTCTTTTTTTTTTGTTTAACCGATTTTGGTAATTTTTTGGAAGTGTTATCGAAGTGGTCAACATTGTAAGAAATAAAAAAAATTAAGGGGTAAAAAGCGGTCAAATCTAAAATCTAAAAATGTTGCGTTATACAGTAACCTCCATAAATATAGAATTTTTATTTATATTTCCTTCTGTAAAAAACACTAGCATAAAACATAAAAAAGGAAGCCATGTATGAAGAATTTAAAGAGTCAACGTGGACTACAAGAAAACTCACTCTAATGAACTTTCTACTGGCCTTTCGAGCCCATTTTTCGCTCCTCATTGGCTTGATCAAAAAAAATTAAATGGGGAGAAATAATACTTTAAGTCAACCTTCACTAAGATATATTCAATACGAAATATGTATTTTGTTCTACATGATTCGAACGTATAAACGCTCATCTTCAGGAGAAGTATAGTTATATAGTATAGGAAATTGTGAGTGACACTCTCATAGAGCTTTTGAGGATGGTAGATTATTAAAGAAAGTGATGAAGAACTTCCATAGAAGTAGGAAAGAAAAATACTACCAGGTTCTATAGATAAATATGGGGAAATGATTGTTAAATGGTATTTTAGAGTGACGAAATGAGAAACGTTACGTGAGAATGATATTGAAAACTGAACAGCAACTTCAGTGGTGGAGTATATTATTGAAAAGGTATTGTTAAATGATGAAAATGAAAATTATGTGTGTTGGTAGAACAGATTGATATTATTGTTGTCGTAACATGTATATACAGGGTGTCCCACCGGGAACCGAATCGATCTATATAATATAGAAAACCATACATAGGAAAATTTTGACAATTTGATAGTATGCCGATGCTGATGGGGGCGACCGGGCTAAAATATTTTCCTAATAGTGGCACTTCCGGTTATACCAGAAGTAAGTGTCAACTTGCCTATTTTAAATGAAAAACCCTATATATTATTACATTTTTGCATTTTACGCAAGATTCTAGGCAGATTTTGTATACCATGTCCTATACCTATGTCTAAACGTTTTTGACATATTTGAATTTTTATGTCAAAAATGACGTTTGCAAGCCTTAGAAAAATTATCAATTTTTTCTATAAAAAAGCCTTATTTATTTAATGTAAGTGGGATTCATTGTTATAAAGGACCTGCTTTAATAGATTTTTTATAATATTTTGATAACTATTAATACAGGGTGTTTAAAAAATAAGATTAATAATGAAATTCAAAAAACTGCAAAAAGTCTAGATTTTCAAATAGAAACCCCCAAATTTTATAATTATTTCTTATTTAGCATTAAAAATAAGGGTAAGTTTGTGTAAAAATGTATACCTCAAAAATTTTTAGTTTTCGAAATATTGCCAATTTAGTATTTTTATATGGCGATCTTGCAGCAGATTTTAAGTTCAGTTGCTCCTAGTTGGCTATGACGGCATTGAAGCTGTCACTTGCCATTTGACAATAATAAATAACCATGCCGGGACGCTTAAATTGTACAGAGTCATAGCCAACTAGGTAGTAACTGAACTTAAAATCCGCTGCAAGATCGCCATATAAAAATACTAAATTGGCAATATTTCGAAAACTAAAAATTTTGAGATATACAACTTTACACAAACTTACCCTTATTTTTAATGCTAAATAAGAAATAATTATAAAATTTGGGTGTTTCCATTTGAAAATCTAGACTTTTTGCAGTTTTATCAATTTCATTTTTAATCTTATTTTTTAAACACCCTGTATTAATAGTTATCAAAATATTATAAAAAATCTATTAAAGCAGGTCTTTTATAACAAGGAATCCCACTTAAATTAAATAAATAAGGCTTCTTTATAGAAAAAATTGATAATTATTCTTTTTGACATAAAAATTCAAATATGTCAAAAACGTTTAGACATAGGTATAGGACATGGTATAGAAAATCTGCCTAGAATCTTGCGTAGAATGCAAAAATGTAATAATATATAGGGTGTCCCATTTAAAATAAGCCACCATTATGAAAATATTTTAGCCCGGTCGCCCCCATCAGCATACTGTCAAATTTTCAAAATTTTTCTATGTATAGTTTTCTATATATAGATCGATTCGGTTTCCGGTGGGACACCCTGTATATATGAACTGTGATGTTCCGGGACGTCTTAGGATATGATTCCCAGAAGTGACATGGGTAGTTCTCAAAGGGTACACATATAATGTGGAAACTAGTGTTGAAAAAATTAAGAAAATATTTTTAAGAAACGTGAAGGTTCTACAGAGATTTCATTGTGAATTGGCAATTTTTTTTTGTTTTAAGATATGTTGTAGAATACGTAAGTAGTTTTGAGTAGTATTCGATTAGGAATAGGGTAACTTATTCAACTTTATGTTAGTTTTAACAGTCTGGAATCTCCAGCCTCCAGCGATTCACAGATCGGGGGAGTATTATAACTACCACTGAACATTAAGATATTATTTTTTTATTATCGCATTTTCTAGAATCGCAGAAGATTCCAGACCATTACAACTAACATAAAATTGAATAAGTGTGACTGAACAGACCGAAGTTGCTGAGAGAATATCAGGTCCTCCTTAGCGTAATTGGCAGCGCACTTGAGGCTTATTCGAGAGGTTCTGGGCTCGATTCCCAGCGGAGGCATACAACTTTTTCAATTTTAATCTTGTCTGCACGCCTACAAAAATTTTTCAATTTAATCATAAAATTTCTAACGAAATGAAACAAAAGTTCCTCTTACGTATGCTTCCAATTTATTTACGAGTAGGAGTTCATTAAAAGGATTTAACCTTAATTTACATTTATTTAAAATGTAAATTCCACAGAAAGATGCAATTAAACACAAAGATTCACGGTATAAACCAAAAACGTGCTACAGAATTTTAAACAGCACAGCTAGTGCACGATATTCAATATTAATAATTACGTTAAACAAAATATAAATCCCTGAAATTACTGCGGAACATGCTGATGCGACACAATCTTGTATAAATGCAATATTTCAACCGAGAAAAAAAAATAAACGAATGTAAAATTACACCTACACAATTTAAACAATGAAAAAACATTTCTTCTTGTTTCAGTGAGTCCTAAAAAATAAAATGATTTATTTTTGGCATGAATATAAAAATATGTAGATTAGCATGTGTGGGCATTGTTAGATCAAAACCAGAACATCCTCAAAGGATGCCGATAATCGCTTCCGCTGTTCTTAAATAATTATTGTTCTTGAAAGGTAAACGTAATGGTAAAGATGAATGAAAAATAAAACTATCAAATTGTTAAGTTTTTATTTATTTGGGTGAAGTGTCAAAATCGAAATGTTTTTGAGGACTATTTTGGTGAAATGATAAAATATCTTCCAGCTGATTCATTAGTAGTTATGGATAATCAATCACGACGAACTGAAAAGACTTCATCTTGGAGAAAATAAGAAATTATCGACTGGTTAACCACCAAAAGCATTGAATTTGAAAATAATTTGATAAAGAAGGAACTATTAGCTATAGAAAATTTACCCAAATATCGTTTTATGAAATATACCGTGGATGATATAACTAAAAAACATAAGGTAACTTGCTGCGCACACCGCCGTATCATTGCGAACTAAATCCTATAGAACTTATATGGGCGCAAGTGAAAGGATTTGTAGCAAGACACAACACGACATTCAAAATGAAAGGACGTTAAGCTACTGTTTGATCACGCCATTAAGGAAGTGACACCAGAGAACTGGCGAAAAGCAGTCCATCTTGTTATTAAATAAAGAGGAGAAAATGTGGGATCTTGACTACCTGATCGATCAGAACGTCGACCCGTTAATTATAACGTCGAGAGGAGGACAGTTTCTCAGATTTATGATTTTTTATAATTTAGTTTCTGTTAAATGTATTTTTTGTATTTGTATTTTTTTTTATAATATTTAATAAAAAATACGTGTACCTAATACTATGTACATAATGAACGCCTTTGTCACATCATTTTCAGTGTTTGTGAATGGATAACAATAGGCAAAACCTATAAATTGACCCAAACGCGGATGGTACTACCGGCACTTGATGAAAAGAAATAATTTTAGTAAATTACGGTAGTACAAAAATCGCTTACGTTCTAAAATGCTACTTAAAAATTTAAGAAGAGATATGTCATTATTATTATGTTGGTTACATGAAAGAGGCGTCTAAAATATGCTTTTATTATTAACTATTTTCCATATGTTGCATACTTTTTTGGACACACTGTTTATATCACCTACAGGAACATCTTGGTTTGTGGAAAATAACAATTTTATATTCATTTTTTTAGATAGGTTTTTGGATTTGAGCGTAGGTACTGGGTGAAAATGACAAATATATTATTAGTTATTTCCCATAGAATGAATAGAGTTGGATTCTATCCTAATTTTAATTAAAACACAAATTTGGTAAGATGTGTTTAAATAATGCGCTAATAAAACATCTATATCTATAGTCTATTTCAGAAAGGCGTAGAGTACTAAAAGCTCAAAGTACTACAGAGTGACCCAACGAATATTAAAGTTACTTTCATAATTTGACATAAATTTCATTGCAAAATTCTTTATTTTCATCAAGTGCAGGTAGTACCACCCGGGTTTGGCCAAATTTATGGGTTTTGTCTATTGTTATCCATTCACAAACACTAAAAATGGTGTGACAAAGTCGTGAATTATATACATAATATTGGGTACACTTATTTTTTATTATCTAAACATTATAAAAACATTCCTATTATAAAAACAATACAGAAATTAAATTATAAAAATCATAATACTCTTCGTCATCTGAGGAACTGTCATCCCCTCTTGACGTTATAATTACCGGGTCGACGGTTCGATCGATCAGGTATCAGATCCCACATTTTCTCCTCTTCTTTAATGACACGATGGACTGCTTTTCGCCAGTTCTCTAGTGTCACTTCCTTAATGGCTTAATCAAACAGTAGCTTAACGTCTTTCATTTTGAATGTCGCGTTGTGTCTTGCTACAAGTACTTTCACTGGCGCCCATATAAGTTCTATAGAATTTAGTTTGCAACAATATGGAGGTGTGCGCAGCCCAGTTACACTATATCTTTCAGCTATATCTTCAACGGCATATTTCATAACACGATGTTTGTGTAAGTTTGCTATACCTAATACTCCTAATAGTTCCTTTTTTATTAAATTATCTTAATTTTTTTTCTTTGGTTAGTTGTCATAAATAATTTAAGGCACAAAATTCACCTGCGCCTATGGCCAACACCGAAATTGAGCCGACATGGACGGAATATCTCATTTTATTACTCTACACCTTTCTAAAATAAACTATAAACCAACTCGTATCTTTAAAAGGTTTGCAACTATTTAATACATTTTTATTATAAATCCATGGTTAAATTATTTGATAAATTGGGTAAACAAAAAATCGGCCAAAGGAGTATCGTATAGGGAAAAATAGAGGTTTAAAAAGTGAGGTCTAGTGGTTTGTTGGTTTTTTGATAAATATTTCATTACTTTTTCCTTTTATCCAAAAATCGGCCAAATACCCATATTTGAAGCGCAATTACCTATAATTAAAAGTTAATCAAATTTGAATCTATAAAGTAATAAAAGCCGAAAAAGAAAAAGGAAATTTTTTTTACAAAATTCATTAATCCAAACTTTAGGTAATTGTTACTCAAGGACTGGTATTTGGCATATTGCTTCACAAATAATATGTTATATCTTGCATCACAGATAATTTGTAATATATCTGTGGTGGCATACTTTTTTTGGACACCTGAATGAAGCGGATCAATCACCACAATGCTAGAAGTAGATTTGAACAGGAGGTCGACCTTATCTTTGTTTTAACTATACTATATGCCGTTTAAAAGTGTTGGTGGTTTTAGTTTTAAACACTAATGCTGGGTTGGTTGTAAGGTTTAAAAAACTTACTTAATTGTTGACTAATGACTAAAAAAAATTAGGATCTGTAAACAAAACATGTAAACTTTGAAGTTTTATAATAAACCTAAAGAAATTTGTTTGAGTGCGACTTTGTGTTTTGTATTAATTAAAAATAAAATCAGGTCTGTTGGAGAAATTCTCTATCTAAAAATGGTAACTTCTTGTTTAACTGTTACACTTGTAACACTGGTTTTACCAGTTTTGTTGCATGCTTGTGGTAGAAAGACGCACTTAATTTAAAATCCAGTTTTTAATAATCAATTTTTCTTTTGCCAATAAAAACCACCCATTACAAAAAATTGGTAAAGATTTATTATCTTTGTTCACAAAATAGAATAACAATTTTTTAAAATTCTTACACATCTAGTTAAAAACTAATTAATAGTTGAAAAGGAAATTAGCAAAAACGTCATTGACCTATGACAAAGATTTTGTTATAAATAATATCATCTATGTTAAGGAAGATACAGTGGCGGCTAGTGTATAAGGGCTGCAGAGCTGCAGCACCTATTCTGATAATATGAAAATATTTATATAAGTATTTCAATTTTTTTGTGGCTTAATTATCCTATATTTGCAAAACCAAAATTTTTAATTTTTTAATTTTATTTAAATATAATTTTTATCCAAGTGGTTTGTCTTGTCCGCACTCATCCATCTAATTCAATACTACACGCTACAAACTGTGACGCTACGTAGACGGTTCATTGCAGAACTAGTGGCCGACCTTGAGACGACCAATGGAAAATTAAAATTGTTTCTTGGCCTCAATATCTCCTAAGGTTTTAAGAACGTGTTTACGTATACATACAACGCTGCAAAATTTTTAGTCTAGCCGTGAAGCCGTGCGTTTGTTTCTCTGTCTTTTGTGTTTAAGTTATTGAGTTTACTGTTTTGGTTTTGATAATTGAAAAATTGATTTAATTTCAAAATATAGGAATTTTTTAAGATTGAACATTGACAAAAAAACTGAAATTAAACGAAACGGACACACATTCCTTTCCATTCCACAAGCCAGGGAAAAAATTATGCCAGAAAATTTAATTATATGAAAAATACGGGTGGATCTACAGGCTGTGATATAAAATTTAGTCTATTTTGTTTTGTGTTTGTCATGATTTAGTTTATCTCGCTGAAAAGGCCAAACTGCATGGAAATTCCAAACAGCTCCCAAGTGAAAAATAGTTAACTGAAATGTTAGTTTAGTTATGTTAGTGTGATGTAATTATGTTTGTTTTAAAAATATATTTACATTTTTTAAAGATTTAATGATGGTAGTTTCCGACGAAACATTCAACAAAGATAGAAATATATTTGAGACTAACACAATACAGGGTCCTGCGCCTCACCTTCCGTCTTCTCTAGCTCACTTATTAATTAAGTTAGGATTTTGATATTTTGCAGACTTTACCTGTATCCTAGGGCGCATTTCAGGAAAATAATTTGGTTTATACAGAGTGTTTCAAAAAAGTGTGACGTCATAAGGATATGTTTTTTTTAGATTACATGCCATATATTTTCTTACTTATTGGGATGCATCTTGTAGTTGCCTACATACCCCTAAAATTTTAATGATATCGGTTCAGTATTATAGGCGAAAAAAAATAAAAACTAAAAAAAATAAGTTGTGCACCACTGGTTTTAAAAATTAATAAAAAATAAAAATAATGCCTCGCTATTAAAATTCTACAAAGGTACTTAATAAATAAGGTCCTAAAATCTCGTTAACCAAGTTTGATTAATACGAATTGTACAGGGTGTCCAAAATTTAGTGTCAAACTTTAAAGCAATTTATTTTTCTTATTTCAAATTGGAACCCCTGTATATTATTATATCATTCGATGCAAAATTAAAATTCAAATATTTGTTCTAATTACAACCCTATCGCAATTTCTAACGCATTAAGACTTATTTACAGAAAACTCGTTTTATCAACCTTTTCACCAGTCATTATTAGGTGGCTTTGAAAAACAATTTATTGATATTAAAGTTTATTGAAGTGACAAAAGCCTATTTTGACTTTAGTTATTTTATAGTTTCAAATATTGTTAGATTGGTATTAATTATTTAAGCTATATTATTTTTGTGATGGAATACAACCAAGAAGAGCTCGTAGATATGATTTTCATATTAGGAGCATACTAAAAGAATTTTTATTTGTCCTCTTAGTAAACTTTAATATCAATAAATTGTTTTTCAAAGCCACCTTTGATATTTATTATATAATAATGACTGGTGGAATAGTTGATAAAATGAGTTTTCTGCAAATAAGTCTTATTGCGTTAGAAATTGCGATAGGGTTGTAATTAGAACAAATGTCGAATTTTAATTCTGCATCGAATGATATAATAATATACAGGGGTTCCAATTTGAAATAAGAAAAATAAATTGCTTTAAAGTTTGACACTAAATTTTGAACACCCTGTACAATTATTATTAATCAAACTTGGTTAACGAAACTGTGAGACCTTATTTATTAAGTGCCTTTGTATAATTTTGTTAACGAGACATTATTTTTAATTTTTATTAATTTTTAAAACCAGTGGTGCAAAACTGATTTTTTTTAGTTTTTATTTTTTTTCGCCTATAATACTGAACCGATTTCATCAAAATTTTAGGGGTATGTAGGCAACTACAAGATGCATCAAAATAAGTAAGAAAATATATGGCATGTAATATAAAAAAACATATCCTTATGACGTCACACCTTTTTGGAACACCCTGTATAAACATAAATATTTTCTAGAAATGCACTCTAGGATACTGGAAAAGCTTGCAAAACGTCATAATCCTAACTTAATTAATAAGTGAGTTACAGAAGATGGGAGTGAAGCGCAGGACCCTGTATATAAAAGTCCAGTTTTAATGTTTTTAAATTTGTATTTTTAATACCTACGCTATTCCTAACAGATCATGAGCCGCCACTGAACCTTGTGATCTTCTAAAATAAATGTAGCGTTTTTTTCGTATCAGGCGAATGACATGTTAAGCTATCAGTTTTTCCTCTGTCGAAATATATTTACAATAAAAATAAATTTTAAATCAGATATACCACCTTACTTAGCGGATGGTGAATATTATTAATTTAAAAATAAATAAATCAATATATAATAATAAATTGCAAATTAACACATTTTCTAAAACAAATACATACATTACATTCCTCATAATATAATGAGTAAGTGAGGTTGGATAACATTTGGTCCTGCTGAGGTAGAAGTCAAATTGATTCAGCTGCATGGAAAACACAAATCCTTAACCAAGTATAAGCTAACGTTTGTAATTTACCATTTAATAATAAAGAAATTTATTTGTGCCAAAAACAACAACAATAAATTATACAGGGTCCTGCACCTCACCTCCCGTCTTCTATAGCTCACTTATTAATTAAGTTAGAATTTTGATATTTTGCAGACTTTACCTGTATCCTAGGGCGTATTTTAGAAAAATATTTTTGTTTATACGAGGTGTTCCAAAAAGTGTGACCTCATAAGGATCTATTTGTTTAGATTACATGCTACATATATTTTTACTTATTTAGATGCCTCTTATAGTTGCCTTCATACCCCTAAAATTTTAATGATACCTATCGGTTTAGTATTATAGGCGATAAAAAATAAAAACTAAGAAAAATCAGGCTTGCATCACTGGGTTCAAAAATTAATAAAAAATAAAAATAATGCCTTGTTAATAAAATTATACTAAGGTGCTTAATAAATAAGGTCGAACAGTCTCGTTAACGAAGTTTTATTAATACGAATTGTACAGTGTCCAAAGTTTAGTGTCAAACAGTGCAAACTTTAAATCAATTTATTTTTCTTATTTCAAATTGGAACCCCTGTATATTATTATGTTATTCAATGCAGAATTAAAAATCAAACATTTTTTCTAATTACAACCCTATCGCAATTTCTAACGCATCAAGACTTATTTGCAGAAAACTCATTTTATCAACTATTCCACCAGTCATTATTATAAATAAATATCGGAGGTGGCTTTGCAGAACAATTTATTGGTATTAAAGTTTACTAAAGTGACAAAAGCTCATTTTCAAATATTGTCAGATTATTACTAATTATTTAAGCTATAGGTATTATTTTTTGTGATATAATATATATATATCACCAAGAAGATCTCGTAGATATGATTTTCATATTAGGAGCATGCGAAAAGAATTATTTTTTGTCACTTTAGTAAACGTTAATACCAATAAATTGTTTTGCAAAGCCACCTTTGACATATTTATTCATAATAATGACTGTTGGAATAGTTAAAAAAATGAGTTTTCTGCAAATAAGTTGTGATGCGTTAGAAATTGCGATAGGGTTGTAATTAGAACAAATGTTCCAATTTGAAATAAGAAAAATAAATTGATTTAAAGATTGCAAATTTTTACACTAAACTTTGGACGCCCTGTAAAATTCGTACTAATCAAACTTGGTTAATGAGACTGTTCGGCCTTATTTCTTAAGTACCTTTGTATAGTTTTATTAATTAGGCATTATTTTAATATTTTATTAATTTTTAAAACTATATAAGCTGAAGTTTTTTAGTTTTTATTTTTTTTCACCTATAATACTAAACAGGTTTCATTAAAATTGTATGGGTATGAAGGCAACTATAAGAGGCATCCAAATAAGTAAGAATATTTACGGCATGTAATCTCAAAAATAGATCCTTATAATGCCACAATTATTTGGAACACCCTGTATAAAAAAAAATATTTTCCTGAAATGCGCCCTAGGATACAGGTAAAGTTTCCAAAATATCAAAATCATAACTTTAATAATTATAATTAATAAGTGAGCTTTAGAAGACGGGAGGTGAGGTGCAGGCCCCTGTATGTAATAAAATGAATTTGTAAAAATTAAACTATAAGTAAATAATTAAACATTGGTGACAGTAATATACCATTTGGCACAAAAAAGTAGGTTTTTGATTAATAATTAATCAGTATTTTAATCCGACCCTAAGACAATGTTTTTTTAAAAGTAGAATAGTTTACTTTTTTTAATTTCAGATTGTATATTATTGAACTAATATATTAAAACGAGGTTTTATATTTTTCTGTACGATGTATTGGTATTTCCAAATTATTTTGATTTTTAGTATTCATGTTGTGGTTAACATTGTATTAAATTTTTTGATATTAACTGATGGACAATTATTGCTTTCGAGCAAGAAAAAATTCACTTAATTTAACAGTTAATATTTTCTGAACCAGATACGATATCGACCTACGGTTTTGAGTGGTTGATATATTCATCCCTTGGGAAACAATTGTCAATGTTGGATTTTCTTTAACTGTCAGAAAATTTTATATACAGGGTGTTAAAGAAGACGAGGATTTTTGCTTCAATTTTAATAGCGTGCAACTTTCACAATAATATTTTTAAATACGTCAATTGAATCAATGGTTCATAGCAAAGAAAGTAAATTTTTGATATCTGCTATATTTTAAGAAATACCGATTTTTTTGGAAAACCTTGCTTTATTTACACTTATTAATAGCTAGATCTCACTGTGCGTTGTATTGTGCAAACTTTGCGAGTGATTATTATACCTTATGAAAAGCTTGATTATGTTCAGTATCTAACAATAGTTGTACCTTAATGTTAGGATGTACAGTGGCGTACTTATAAACATCTATATGTTTATGGTTTATGAGTATCTCACAATTTTTCACGATTGTTTTATATTGGAAAGTACTTGCCCCTAGATTAAGTGAAATTTTTCTTATTTTTCAATTTTTTATATCGCATTACAGGTATATTATACAGTGTGTTTTTTAAACAAAGATAATTATTAAATTTAATTTTTGGAAAAAATGTATTTATTAATTTCTAACTTTCTAACACTATACTCATAAACCACAGACATATAGGTGTTTATAAGTACGCCACTGCACATTATAACATTTGAGTACAACTATTGTTACTGAACATAATCAAACTTTTTATAAGGTATAATAATCACTCATAAAGTTCGCACGATATAACGCACAGTAAGATCTAGCTACCAATAAGTTGAAATAAAGCAAGGGTTTCCAAAAAAATCGGTATTTCTTAAAATATAGCAGATATAAAAAATTTAACAAATTACTTTCTTTGCTATGAACCAGTGATTCAATTGACGTAGAGTGATAAAATTTAACAATATTATTATGAAAGTTACATGCTATTAAAATTGGAGCAAAAATCATCGTTTCCTTTAACACCCTGTATATAAAATTTTCTGACAGTTAAAGAAAATCCAACATTGACAAATGTTTCCCAAGGGATAAATCTATCAACCACTCAAAACCGTAGGTCGATATCATATCTGGTTCAGAAAATATTAACTGTTAAATTTAGGCGAAATTTTTCTTGGTCGAAAGCAATCGTCCAGCAGTTTAGATAATCAAGTTTTTTAATAGAAATTGTTTTACAAATAAAATAATTAAGGTAAATTTCGCGTCTAAATTCAAGTTCTATAATAATATAGGTGATTTGTCTTGATCGGTTTTGTAATAATTTTTTTACCTATTTCAACGCGTTGGTACAAACAGTTCCTGAGATATGGTAGACGTTCATTCCTATTAGGCCACCCGGCCCGTTCATTAATAAAATAATCTTGTCCACCTTGCATGATCCTCGCTCTACAGTTTCAATTAATGGCTAAAAAAATTTCTTATCATCAAATGATTGTCAGACATTTAATGCCATTTCTACATCAATCTCATTGTGTGATATGCGGTCTTCTGTAATCCTTATTTGCTTTCTCAATATTTTAATTTGTTTCTCTGTAGCACGAATGCTGTATGCGGTTCCTATTAATGCCAATATAGTTCCTACTAAAACATCCCACCAGTGATGTCTTCTGTCCGTAATCCTGGTCAAGGAACACAAAAGGCCAAATGTTAGACATACTAGGAGCAATAATATTTTAAAGGCTGTTCCTGTTCTTTTGACTGGTAGACGACTGTGTATTATATACTAAAAATAAAATATTGTTGATAATAAATTCGAAGAGTATCTATTAGGATAAAATAAAATTACAAATTAAAAACATCGCTTATATTCCGAAGTATTTTAAGTTGCAAATAAGCGCCATTTCGTATATAATGTTTTGTAAATCTGTCATGTTGCCCAGTGGTGTATTTATAGGGGGGAGGAGGGGGGGGAGGGG
Organism: Polydrusus cervinus; assembly: GCA_935413205.1. Taxonomy (NCBI): domain Eukaryota; kingdom Metazoa; phylum Arthropoda; class Insecta; order Coleoptera; family Curculionidae; genus Polydrusus; species Polydrusus cervinus. Next base: position 27,748,622 of record OW284510.1, on the reverse strand, counting down.
GCTGCCGGGTTGCAGCCCCCCTTTCCGATCCTAGGAGCTCGGGTCTAAAAGTCTAATTGCAATTGACTCTTAATTTAAATTTTATAATAATTTATTATATTGCTTATTATAGATTACAAGGCTTTTGTAGGAAACGTTTAGTTTTTAAACTTTTCCTTCTAAAAGTTCTGTTTTATATAGATATTAAGGTTTCGGACGCATATCGTTTTAGTTATTGATTTATGATGCAATTTTATTGGAAAACGAGTAAAATTAATAATATTTTATAGTATTTTTCTATTATATACTTGTCTGTTCCGTTTTACCTATTTTAGAGCTATTTCAAATCAACAAAAATATAACGCAATGCAACAAAATATTTTTACAACAAAAAAAGACAATTAGGTATTTATTTTTGAAGAAAAAAAATTATAATAAAAATTTTAATTGAAACATTTTTTATGGAAGAAGTGTGATAATTTATAATAAAAAAATAGTGCGGGAAGAATTAAGAAAGCTTATTATGAATATACAAAACGGCACATAAGAATAAGCATTTGCACCAAAAACTGCTCTTAGATCTACGCTCCTAAAATACATGATTTCTGAAAAAAATCATTAATTTTGGCGTGGTGAGCGATATTTACTTTATTTTTAATCATGAAAAACCTAACCCGAAAAGACATATATACATACATACGTCTTATGTTAAAATTTTGGATTGACACCAATATTCATAATTTTCACTAATATAAAAAATGTTTTTTTTTTATAAAGAGCCAGCTAGGAATATCAAAAAAAGTAAAAAAACTTATTTACAAAAACAAATTTAATCCAACCATGCAGAGGGGGAGAGGTAATAATTTAATTTTCGAAATTTGATAGTAGGTGAATTTTAAACGCGGGGCCCCGATAATTTTTCGCCTGCGGCGTTTCTCTGCCTTCTTTACTATATACAAAATCATAAAATACATGTAGTCCCGACTGTCCCTTTCTCCAGAAAACGGTCATTGAGCCCCCCCCCCCCCCCCGAGCATAGTTTCTGGCTTCGCCCCGCTACAAACCAGGTCTTGATGAAGGAATCGCATAACCGATAAGTTATCTATTGAAAATTACTGCGACGATTTACCGCAACTGGCAAATAGAAGCTAATTTTTTTGATTGTCATTTTGACCTTTAACTTTTTACACATTCTTGTGCCTTAAAAATTTATTTATTCGTAAAAATAGTTTTTTCCGGAAGTTTTTTTATCGTTCTCTTGTATTTCCCGTAAGTACTTATTGAAAGTTAGTTATTTATTGCAAATTGACCCCCCCCCCTGAATCCGCTCTTGGTGACGTATTAAGCAACTTTGTATCAATCAAATTTTTTTTAACTTAATCTGTTGCTACAAGAAGACGAGCTACTTAAGGCGGAAAAGATTGTTCAAAAAATTAAATGGTAATAGTTATTTACATATAAGTGTTTTAAAGATTCATATTACAACACGAGATGTTAAAGTTGTCAAACGAGGCGTCAGCCGAGTTTAATAAAACATCGAGTGTAGTAATATGAATTTACAACAAGAATATTGTACAAAATTTTATCTACTTTCATCTATGAATAAAAATATTTGGCAAAAGGCATTTTTAAAAATAAAAATGCACCTGTAAAAATGCACCTGCTATTAAGTTTACTAATTAAGTTTTCTAAACCTTTCGCATGTTTCGTATGGTTACTGTCCAAACTTTGTCAAACAAATTCAAAAATATAAAAAGCGTTTTTCAAAATGAGCGATTCTGATGGAAGTTTACCCTCTGATATAGAAGCAGCGGCAAACGAAGCGATCTCAAGTTTAGTTCCGACAAAATCCAAGGCGCGGTATGAGTTGGAGTATCAGAAATTTGAAGATTGGTGCAAAGCTAACAAAATAAAGGAGGTGTCTGAGAATATCCTTTTGGGTTATTTTTCCGTAAAGCAACGCTCCCAGAAACCATCTACACTATGGACTCACTACTCAATGTTGAGAACTATGATTTCAGTCAAGAAAAATCAAGATATAATTGGTAATAATAAATCATTCTTCTAAAAAGTGTGGTTTTATTTAACAGCAAAATTTTAATAAAACCGGTTTTTTTCCATTACAGCACTAGTAATGTAAAGGCATCTATTACAGCACTTGTGCTGTAATAGATGCCCTTACAAAACGATTTACAGAACTGTAAAATTCATATTACTAAATGAAAGTAGATAAATGCATTTACTTACTGCTGAAAATAATGCAGTAAACCAGCCTAAAGATGAATGTCCGCTGGGAAATGATCTGGAAGCGTCTATGATTTGTAAGTAAGTAACTTCGGTATTAGTACATGCAAATGTAAAAATATACGTTCCATTTATACAATTAAGGTTGGTGTCCGGCATGCATATATCAAAGAAGTGTGGTCTGTGTTCTCCAACAATTGTTTTTGCTAAAAATAAGAAACAGATACATTTTTTAAATTTTGATTCGAAAATAATAATATGGGAACTGATTGCTTCTGGGTAGGCAACTAGATAATTGACAAAGTATATCAGATTCTTAGAAATGTTTAATATTGTAAGGTATCGCTACATACTGTAAATCATAAATATAAGCTATAAGAAAGAATAATGTGCCCTATTCGTTGGGATAATAATAGTACTCGGGTCATAATAAAGCTTAAAATTAGTAATTCCACAATTAATTAATTATAAACGGACTTTGTCACTTCATTAACCTATAAAAATTGACATTTACAAAGCCACCTGAAAAGAAAAATTATCTTGCCAATTCCAAAGCACAGGTAACTTGATTAAAAAGTTATAGAAGCAATCTTTTAAATATATACATATTTATAATTATTAATACTGTAAAAATAAGTATCTTGTAATCTGTGTTTGTAGTGGAAAAAATATATTAACCATTTTTTAGACAGCTATACAGGGTCGTTTTTATGTATGGAAACATTTGATTATTTGCTAAAGTAAGATAGCTAGCGAAGAATGTTAAATACAAAACTTTTAGGGTTTTTAGAAATCTATTATACTGCACATAAACTAAGTATACAGGATCGGTCAAAAAGCCATGGAAGAACAAAGTTACTTTATTTTAAATGGAACCCCCTGTATATTATTCAATATTTCAATTATTTAAAAGATTCTAAAAAAAAGGTTAAGCACACCACATACCCAATCTTAACCGTTTTCGAGATATCGAGTTTCGAATATCGTTTTCAAATAAATCTAATAACAACTCGAATAACAATAATAAAAATGAAAAAGTTTTAGTAAACAACAATTTGAAATTCTATTTTATAAGGTGCTCAAAGTGTCCACCGTTTACTTACTGGCAGTAATGAATTCGGTGAACAAAATTTTGTAGCGAATCTATAAGGATATTTGGAGCAATACTGGAAATTTCATGCATTATTCTTTGTTGCAAATCTTCGATATTCTGTGGCCTATTTTTGTACACTAAAGGAAAAGTCAAGAGGGGTCATATCAGGAGACCTAGCAGGCCATTCAATTACACCTCTGCGCCCAATCCATTTACCAGGAAAAATTTCCTCTAGATATTCCCTCACCATCCGTCCAAAATGTGGTGGAGCCCCATCTTGTTGAAACCATATTTGTTCAGCGGGTAAATTGGGATTATTATAATTTGGGAATAATCGTCTGATGAACTGCGGAACAATATTCTCTTGTAAAAGTAATAAATATCGTTCAGAGTTCAAATTTCCATGTATAAAATAGGGTCCTATGACGTTTCCACCAATAATGCCACACCAAACATTGGTTTTTTGAGGTCGTTGGGTATGAACTTATTCCATCCAATGTGGATTTTGGTCTGACCAATATCTACAGTTGTGTCGATTTACGTGCCCGTTTAAACAAAACGTTGATTCATCAGAAAATAAAATGTGGTTGACAAAGTTCACATTTTGATTCAATTTATCAATAATGATTTTGCAAAACTGAATTCTGCGATTAAAATCGTCTTCACTCAATTCTTGTAACAAATGAATTTTATATGGTTTGAATTTTTCTCTTCTGGTAATTTTTTGAATGGAATATCGACTCATATTATAATTTAAAGCCCGCTGTTGCGTCGAATTTATTGGATTTTCTACCACATCTAACATGAGATTTAGAGAATTTTCTTCATTAGTAACGCTTACCGGCCTTCCACTTTTTGGTCGATCTTTCACACCTCCAGTTTCATGAAAACGCTGCAATGTTTTGGAAACAGTTGATTTAGTTATAGGTTCCCGATCTGGATGCAATTCATTAAAAATATTCACCACTTGGTTAAAACTCCGTGTTCTATCGCCGTACCCTATTATCATTAAAATTTCAATGTGCTCGGTATCACTTAAACGTGCCATTTTTAACGCGAAAATTGTTTAATATTTTCTAAGGTAACTTGATGGACTAGAAAATTAATAAATGTAATAATTTATTTGAAAACGATATTCGAAACTCGATATCTCGAAAACGGTTACGATTGGGTATATAGTGTGCTTAACCCTTTTTTTTAGAATCTTTTAAATAATTGAAATATTTAAAATAAAGTAACTTTGTTCTTCCATGGCTTTTTGACCAATCCTGTATACTTAGTTTATGTGCAGTATAATAGATTTTTAAAAACCCTAAAAGTTTTGTATTTAACATTCTTCGCTAGCTATCTTACTTTAGCAAATAATCGACCGTTTCCATACATAAAAGCGACCCTGTATTGAGCGTATATAGCTCTCGGGTCTAATAATGATAGCTGCCTGAGCCTTGGGTAATAATTTTCTAATATTGAATTAATTATGCGAATGCGAAAATGTGTTGCACTAAATGGTTTTGTTTTATATTTTAGAGTTTTAATGTGTTTATTTTTCATATAACAAGTAGATTAGTAGATTGTATCAATAGTTCTTATGCTATTTAGAGTTTTTCAGTAGAGATGCAGAATATATTCTAATACAAGCTAACGATGTCTCCAGAAGTTGCGGAGATAAAGAAGAGGAAGAAGAAGGTTTACTGGCCAAGGTAAACTATTCTTCAATGGACTGTAGATAGTAAGCAACTCACAACTTGGTCGACTCACCAGATTTATCAACAGTCAAGCTTAGTTTAAATGAGTTGCCAAGATCCTTGTACGTTATAGGTCATCCTAACCAATTGAAATTTGATGCAGGTGGATTCTGTGAAACATGCTTGATATCGTAACAGACTTTATATAGGACTACGTTAGACTGTTTGGTAGGTGCCAAACGTCTGAGACTCTAACTTAACCAAACAAGCTAGTTAAGACTGAAGGTGGATTTATAGTTGCCGTAACGTAAGCCGTAAGCAGTAGGCAGTAGTCAGTAAGATGTAAGAATTAAGCAGTAACAAGAAACCCATTTATAGATTCAAATTAGTTAAGAAGTAAGAAGTAACCTAACAAATTTTTAGGACATGTATAATTTTGGATTAAGTCAATTAGCAGCTGTTCTTGTTCAAAGTCGCTCATTTTTCAATAAAATTGATACTAAAAAGTTAATAAAATCTCAAAACAACAGTGAAAAAACATACTTCGCTGATTTTGTTTCCTTTGTTTGACCTTCACATATGGTTGTAAACATGACGATTATGTCCGAGTATGACCGATCCCGGCCGAATCAGTAAGCAGTAACTAAGAAATAAAAATAAACCATTCCTTACTGCTTACGTCCTACGCCTTAATTCTTACTGCTTAAGTTTTATGAACTATAAATGGGTGCGTTGCTGATCATATGTTTATTTTTCTTACTGCTTAACGTTACTGCTTACGGCTTACGTTACTGCAACTATAAATCCAGCTTTAAGCTTCTGTTAAAGTGTATTCGTCCGAATTAAGAAAAAAAACCTGGTAAATATTTTTTTTTGAAAAAAAAATAGCCTTGTAATAAATAAAGAACAGAATAGTTTAGTGTATACCTGCAGGAAAATTTGAATATTCCCGGACGACCGTAGACATTGTATGTCGAGGCGCAAGCCGAGACTGGCAATACAGATTCCGGGAAGGTAGCTTTTTCTACAAAAAATACATACATACCATTTTCCGAAAATCGAAAATTATTAAAACAAGTTTAAACCTAGGTTTAAACCTAAGAATAATTCTAAAATAGTAGAAATATCACAAATGGCCGAATTATAATGTGGGATTGAAAGCAAAGTTCAATTTAAAATTAATTGTTATATTAAGTTTGAACTCGAATTTTGCTGTCGATCCCACATTATTAAATTACCATATTTGGCAAAGTCTATCTTAGTGAAGGTCGACTTAGATTATTATATCGTCCCATTTAACTTGCCACTTCACTTCAAGTATGGACTACTTCAAATTAAATATTGTTTTGAAAATTTTCAAACAACTTATTTATGTGGAGGAAATAAATCATTTATTTAATTCGACTCTTATTTATTGTACCCAAATCAAGCAAGACGTATTTAAAAAGAAGAATTTTTTGTTTTAATTAAGCAAACATTTTCAAACAAATATTTATTCGGATATTATTTTTTTTGGATTTAAGAAGACTTTATAAAATTGGGTCTTAAGACATCTTACTGAAGAATGTGCCGAGCTTCAAACAATTTTATCCTCTTGCTTATGAATTAACCTGTTATAATGTGATAGTACTTGTACCTACTACAAGGAAATAAAACTAACACTTACCTATTTCCGTGGTCCCTCCTACCAATAATATGCCAATAATAAATTGCTTCAAATACAGGTAAAACTCAAGAAAACTTTGTTGGTTAAACGTTTTCTTAAATTGTCCTTGTCTAACATATTCAGTGATAAAATACATTAGATTAATTAAAAGTGCAATTCCGACACCTAGAATAGCTGGAGTTATTGTATCCCCAGTATACTTGTGTGAAAATAGGGGGTCTTTACAGAAAAATCCTAGTTTGGTACCGGGAATCACTCCGAAGTTCCAAAGGAGAAATACTATCAAAGCTAAAAAACAAAATAATAAATAAGGTCAGAAGCACTGACGCTATTTGGGGGTGGTTGCCCCATCCTCCCCCCCGTCCTATGCTTGCGTTTAAAAAATGTTTTAAAAATATTTCTGTTTTTTCAAGAACTTTTTTTGAAAGGCTTTTTTGGCTTGGCACCCAAAACAATTTTTGCCTTCGGCGATTTTTGCTTGTCCTGCATCCAGGATTTTAAAGATCGAGTTACTTTAAATTCCCCCCCCCCCCCCCTCCCTCTCAAGCATGACCTGAATTTACGCTATTGGTCAAAAGCCAAGCGGTCCAAGGAAAAAACCACATCTGATCTACAATCTGACAAATTTGCATATTTTTGAAATATATTCTAAACCTTACTTTTGTTAAGTGTCTGTAAAATTACTCTAAAGAACTTAACCTTGACTCCCCCATTGAGTTTTTAAAAAAAGCCTTAATATTTTTTAGTGTCGAAAAGCACCTCTCACTTTCCACTGTCGCCTTTGGAATAGTGCATAATAATTTTAAACTTTCCGACAAGGTTTCACCGAGGTTCATTTCTAACAATAGCTGTAAAATGGCCATAGTACCCCTTCACGACTAAATAAGAATTCCAATTCTGAATTAAGCTTAGAAACGTTTATCCTGTCATAATTATTTTTAACAAATTTTAAAATGTCTTTACGCAAAGTTTTGATTGCGATAGCATGCATGATACACAAAGCTGTTCGACTCTGTTTTTGTAAATGCCTATTAAACGTGATCGAACAACTGATCGACTGAACGCGAAGTGTGGCGAAGTCGACGTCCGGATTTCTCTCTTTTTCGTCTCGTTTTAACTTCGTTCGTATGTCTGTTTTGCTCTTAGTTTTCAATTCATCTATGTAATATTTTAATTCAATATAAACCCACAAGTCGGTTAAAATTATAGGGGGCGCCAGCGGTTCAGTTAACCGGAATAGTCCACTTTAGTATAAAGGAAACAGCAAATGTCCATGTGGGAAGAAAAAAATTGAGTATTTGTAAGGTCTAATAATGCGCTCAACTATAATCCTCATTGAACGTCTTTAAACTATAATTGAAAATACGAGCTTTCCTTGTTTATGCAGTTCAATTGGAGTTTAATTTACTTACCAACAATAAACAGAACGGTTGTTATATAATATTTTACGGGATAAGGAGGTTTTAATGCAGATTTCACAGAGTTTTTAGATAAGTTTCCATTTTGGTCCAAAAACCTAAATTCCAAAGTCTCAGTCGGATCATCCATGGTAAATTCTGGAGGCACTTTAGTCACTGTCATCGTTTGCTAAAAAAGGAAGATAATTTAGGCTAAAAAATAAGCTTAATGCACACTAAAATGGTTAACTCCCAGAAATTCGGTAAGTAAAGACTAGGAGGAACACTACATTATATCTCAATAAAAGCGTTTTTAATTGTGAAAAATTTCATGACATAAGCAGTCCTTAGATCACTAATACTGCCCTCCTAAAACAAAAGGTCCTATCTGCAAAATTATAGTTTCGAGATATTCACCTTTTTAACTTTTTTTGACATAAGACTTTTGCCATTTAAGATAAAGCCATTAAATTTTAAAGGTATACTACGATAGTAATTACAATATAGTTGACAAAACTATCTTTGAATTAGTTTTTGACAATAGGACAGTTTAATTATCTAATAGTTAGTAAATTTTACCAGGTATGCCTACACGAAAAGCTCTAAATAATGCTAATTAGTTATTACAAATTACAATATTTATTATACATACTTGAACATGAAATAATATTGATAAAATGGCATATCAACTGACTTATTTATCATTGTCACTATCACGTCTATGCTAGATCAATATGTCCTATCTGCATTTTTGGTATTATATAGAGCAATTTGTTTAAGTATAAATGTTCCATAGGACAATTTATATTAGCAACATAGTAGTTTATTCACATAGGACAAACGTTTTAGATATATACCACAGCATTTGCGATGCTCATGGGACATTTTAACTTTGCACACTGGTAAAAAGAACACGAGCGAATACTAAGCGCTAAAAAAGTCAATTTATGAAATTTTGTAGATAGGACCTTTTGTTTTAGGAGGGCAGAATATGCAACAAGGTAACATCAAGACTGATATGGGAATGTCAAGAGGAATTGAAGATCCTGGCAAAAGTAAACAAAGTAATACTGCAGTTGCTACCACCAGGATACGAATGTATTACAGGGAACGAAAGAACCGATGAACTTGCGAAGAAAGACTCAAAAAATACATTTAGTGGTCCAGAACCGGCACTCGGGGTATCAAGATGTACGGTACGAGATGCCATAAAGCGATGGGTCAGGAATGAACACAAAATCCACTGGAACAACAGATAGGGATTACATCATAGCAAATGCTTCGTTGGGGATCCGGACCTGAGACTAACGAAACAGTTGCTTCAAATGAACAGAAATCAACTGAGAACGAAACTGCTGGACAATTGCTTTCGAGCAAGAAAAATTTCGCCTAAATTTAACAGTTAATATTTTCTGAACCAGATATGATATCGACCTACGATTTTGAATGGTTGACAGATTAATCCCTTGAGAAACAATTGTCAATATTGGATTTTCTTTAACTGTAAAAAAATTTTATATACAGGGTGTTAAAGAAGACGATGATTTTTGCTCCAATTTTAATGGCGTGTAACTTTCACAATAATATTTTTAAATTTTATCACTCTACATCAGTTGAATCACTGGTTCATAGCAAAGAAAGTGATTTGTCAAATTTTTGATATCTGCTATATTTTAAGAAATACCGATTTTTTTGGAAAATATTGCTTTATTTCAACCTATTGGTAGCTAGATCTCACTGTACGTTGTATCGGGCAAACTTTGTGAGTAGTGGTTATTATACCTTACGAAAAGCTTGATTATGTTGAGTAACAATAGTTGTACCTAAATGTTATTATGTACAGTGGCGTACTTATAAACACCTATATGTCTATGGTTTATAAGTATAGTGTTAGAAAGTTAGAAATTAATAAATAAATTTTTTCCAAAAATTAAATTAAAAAAATTATCTTTGTTAAAATTTTGTAAACACACTGTATAATATACCTATAGTGCGATATAAAAAACTAAAAAATAAGAAAAAATTGACCTAATCTAGGGGCGAGTACTTTCCCATATAAAACAATCGTAAAAAATTGTGAGATATTCATAAACCACATATAAGTAGGTGTTTATAAGTACCCCACTGTACGTCATAACATTTAGGTACAACTATTGTTACTGAACATAATCAAGCTTTTCATAAGGTATAATAATCACTTGCAAAGTTTGCACGATACAACGCACAGTGAGATCTAGCTACCAATAAGTTAAAATAAAGCAAGGTTTTCCAAAAAAATCGGTATTTCTTAAAATATAGCAGGTATCAAAAATTTGACAAATCACTTTCTTTGCTATGAACCAGTGATTCAATTGACGTAGAGTGATAACATTTAAAAATATTATTGTGAAAGTTACACGCCATTAAAATTGGAGCCAAAATCATCGTCTTCTTTAACACCCTGTATATAAATTTTTTTGACAGTTAAAGAAATCCCATATTGACAGTTGTTTCTCAAGGGATGAATCTGTCAACCACTCAAAACCGTAGGTCGATATCATATCTGGTTCAGAAAATATTAACTGTTAAATTTAGGCGAAACTTTTCTTGCTCGAAAGCAATTGTCCAGCAGTTTATTACAGAAATTCTGACGGGACACATGGCTGTCAAGAATTATCTGCACTAGATCGGAAGAGGCAACGAAACTCGGGCAACCAAAACTGGAACCAGAGGACATTCTGACTCTCCCCCCAGTTGATCTACACAAACTAGTGCAAGGAACTGGGATCACCGAGTGGGTGAGCGCAATGGCCCAAACCTGGCCTAAGTGAATCCGGCAGATTGACCGACCCCAGGAAGAAAAAAAAATATTATGTTGCAGCTTAATATTTCTAGTACGCAATAATATTATTAAGAAAATATTACATACCACTATGTTGTAATTTGTTGAACCGTGTGACGGGATATACTTTATTTTATTAAATAAGCATTTTTCTCACAATAAAGATGTAGTGTGCTCAGATAAAATGTATTATTTAAGCTAATATTTACCTAAACACAAACATCCGAATGTTATGTAATTTTCTCTAATGTTATAGATAGTATAATACAGGGTTTATCAGCACCTTTCCCCACGATAATTCATTCATCACTATTTATAAGTAACCAAGTTACAAAAAATTATAACTATAATTTCTGTAAGAAAATTTAATCATTCCTAAACAGCTTGACGGATATCGATAAAATTTTGCGGGAAGATAGTCCGTTTCCTGGAACTAACCGTAATAGGTTTCGTTAAATCGCGGTAGTTTGAATAAAGGATAATAGTGACATTTTGCCAACTAACAAAATCCCGCTAAACGATATTTCAAACGTGATTTTCTCGGAATCCACACAAACAATTTTGTAAAAACCTGTTTAGTATTCAGCAGCAAATATATTTCTTTCTAGCGAATCGAAAATCCTATTGCAAGAGTCAGCCAGTGCCGAGAATTTAGCGCCTGAAAAATCGGTTAGCGAAATTTTGTTGGTTGGCAAAATGCCACTATTTGTTCAGATATTGTTCAGAGAAATAGCATGTTTACAACAAAAGCGTTTTACAAGGTGCTATTCAATTGCCCCATAGCCAACTTCCTAGATTCGTCACTAGTCCAAGTGAAAAACTTTTAGTAGGACTCTGTATACATCTTGATACAGTTGGATAGAGCTTAAAATTTCCTTTTTAATCACAATCACATTAGCGGCGCGTAGGAGGTAGTTTCTTAAATTCACTATGGCGACAATCTGACTTAACTTGTTTCAAGTAACCGATTAGATTTTTGTCAAACAACTAGTAGTTGGAATTATTGAATTATCATTCAATTAATATCAATCAATTGAATTATCATTCAACCGGTAGTTGAAAAAGTGGATATAATGTGAATATCGCACGAGGAAGTAAATTGAGCACGACGCCGTAGTCGACTCAACTTACGAACCTCATATTAAAAATTAAATTTTTTTTTAAAATCAAGTAGATATTGTCATGTAAGAAAAATGATAAAAGCAATTGAAGACAAATTCAGTTCATTCATGGACCAAATTACACAGTAACATATAAGTCGATTTGGGTAATTTCTTATATTAAGACAAAATCACTTTGAATATATCTATCTTTCTCACATTCGGCCTTGTGAAGCATAACAGACAAAAGCGATATATTTATTAATAAAATTGAATATTTTTTTTAAACCATAGTAAATTTGTTTATTGGCCTGCTAAAGTGTATTCTTGGTTGCCTGCTTGCGTAAGAATAATAACACTAAGAGATCAGCAAAACTGCGTGTAAATTTAAAAAAAACTAAAAATGGTTTTTTAACGTTCGCAATGGTAAAGTTTTTTAAAATAATCTCCAATTTACATACTAGCAACACTTAAAACGTCAAAAGAGAAGTGGTTATACTGTAGTAATACCGGACACAAAATTGACAAAACAAAACAAGATTACATAACCTTAAAAATGGAAATAATTTTTCTCTAGAATTCTCTCCCTTTTTTTCTGATTTTATGGACTTACAAGAAAGATCTTCCGGTTATTTTTCTGTATCTATTACGTATAATAAAATTTTTAAGGTTAATTGGGGTTGAAGCCCCGTTGAAAACATATCAGAAAATAGTAGAAAAATCGCAATTAAAAATTATTTACATCGCAATAATCCAACAGAGGATCTACGAAGGCGTAGAGGGGCCATGTAGTTTTTTTTTCTTAAATTCCGACTTTAAACTTGAAATATTACTAAATTCCCACTTTAAACTCAGAATACTAGTTCTAATTAAGTCGGAATTTAGTAATACTCCGAGTTTAAAGTCGAAATTTAGTAAAATTCCGGGTTTAAACTCGGAATTTAGTAATATTCCGAGTTTAAAGTCGGAATTTAGTAATATTCCGAGTTTAAAGTCGGAATTTAAGAAAGAAAAACTACATGGCCCCTCTACGCCTTCGTAAGGATCTGAGATAAATGTTTTTATTAAAATAAAAGAATAACAAAATGTGACAGATTTGTATATTTGGAAGTATATTCTTAACCTCACTATTGTTGAGTGTCATAAAACGACACATTACAAGTGTAAATTTGGTTCGTTTGTATTCTTTCTCAAGTTATATCTGACCACTGTGACAGAAACTTTTTATTTTTGATATACATATATTTTGAAGAAAAAAATCGACAAATGTACTGTCTACAGTGTCTACTGTCCACAAAGTCGATCCAGGACCTCAGTTTCAAATCCTTACAAGGATGGATATGAAATTTTATCCGTTCAGTTAACCCGAATAGCCTGCTTATTCAATAACTTTAGTGTAAAGGAAACTGCACATATCCAGGTAGGAATAGAAAAAATAAATAGAAAGTGTAAGCGATTGTGTCAGATTGTTACTAAATTGAATTTAAAAGAAACACAACTTTTGATTTGTCAGTAAAAAATACATTTTAGGCTCTATCTAACTGTACAAGAACAATACCTGAAGACGACTGGAGATACCTACTTACCAGTTGAAACGTTGTGATTCCAAACAAATAAAGAAAATGCAAGTTCAAAACACAAAAGCAAATAAAATAATATCTAAATTGTACCTTTCAAACTGTCAAGTCTATTAGATCACTTATTAACACTATAACACAACCCTTAGAAATAAAGTTAACTTGTGTCCTAAAGCGTTATGCTTGTTTTACAAAGTAGATAATTTTACTCACTTTTGAAAATATAAATAGTATTTTACGAGTATCTGGTTAAATAATAGATAGGGTACTGGTGGGATAATTGTTGCATTGTTTATGCACATTTAGACTTAATTAATATTTATACATTATTCTACTTTTCCCTTCAATTTCCGTCAATTTAGGCTGGTGCTTTTTAAAAAATGTACAATCCCTACAGGGAATAATAAAAAATTAATCTGTTTTGCTTAATTAACGTATAATATAAATCTTTCAGTATGTTTCACGAAATACTTCAAAGTTTAGGATACCATATTATGAAAGAAAAAAATGCATAACCTACCACTGGATAAAGATAACACTTCTTTGTCCAATGTTGCTGTCACATTACAAACTACTTTTAATTGAGTTTTTATGAATGTCATATTGTTGCCACCGGACATTGTCTCTTCGGTAGACATGTCGAACTTATGCAAATAGCCACTAACGACTTCTGCAGTAGTTGCAGAGATGAGTATGAGGAAGAAACGTGGAACACGCGTGGTATCACAACGGACCTAATAGGACTACGTAAGACTGTTTGGTCAGAACCAAAGGTCTGCCACTCTATCCTAACCTAACCTACCCTAACCTAAGGTCATATTGCAATATTCTGTCAAGGTTGTTGAAAGATTTTTGTCAACATTACATTGAAACTTCTGTGGGAAGTATTATTAAAATATTCATGAAGCGAACATTCGGAAGTTACAAGTACCTTCAGAATATCTTAAAAGAATATTGCGGCCCAAGTTGAACCGCGCGTTGCGATTCCCGGCTACCCTCCGGACAGAGGCGGTGCCAGGAAGGGGGGCAGGGTGGGCACCGGCCCACCCTAGAAACATGAGTGCCCACCCTGGTGCCCCCCCCCCAAATTGATGGATTCGGTTTTGTAATTTACTGGGGAGAAGGGGGACTTGGCTATGAGAATTTTGATAAGAAAAGAGTGGTGTTGTATATTATGGTGAAGAGAACGATGACTTTTTTTTTAGACGTAAGTGTTGGACAAGAGGAGGAATGTTTGCCTTGCTTATGACGTTAGAGAACGTGTGGGGAAGGCGGCGACCTTTTTTTTTAGAAGTCACTTTTGGTTTCGGTATAGTGCCCACTCAAAAATCATCAGGCGAACTTGTGCCCATCCATCCCTTAAATCCTGGCGCCGCCACTGCCTCCGGGTATATCTTTGTAGTGACTGGGATATTAGAATTATAGAGTCTTGAACAGGTTCTCTTTGGTAATATCTCTCTGTAGAACTTTCGGCGAGAACACGTAAACAAAGAGAAATTATTTCACGTAAAGACGTTTGGAAATACTCATCAGTTGAAACGTTGTGATTTAAAACAAATAAAAATAATGAAAGTCCAAAACTTCTCTATCAATCATAGATACCTGGATAGACGCTTTGGATATTTTGCGTTGAAGGCTAGTTTCTTGGTGTTCTGTAACTGTTAAACTTAAATTCTAAAGACAAGAAATCATCTACCTTAGAAAGGCGATCGTTTAACATGTTCAGTGAACAGCTTTTTTCTTATGACAATTCACCTCCTTTTACCGTAGATTTATGACTGTTCTTAATAAACAATACATACCATGATTAGATAATGAGATACAGTATATGATACACGTTACAATTACATTTAAGAAAAATGTATGTTTTTATTTACAATATTAAATTTTGTTAATTCATGTCTAATTAAAATACGTAGATATTAGAAGTGTTAGTATTGTTAGATTTTCCAAAAATAATGACAAAATAATTTGGTGTAAAATCCTTTTAACAACTATCTGTATGCTATAATTTAGGGGATCTTTGGGATAAAAATTTAAGTTGATATTGGACTTTTTTGGAGCAAAAGAACAATCCAGAAGATTGTTGTAAATTATTTTACGATAAGATTTATACAGTTTTTGAAGCATGTGTTCCCCGATTTGGCATGTCAAATCGTCGCAGTTACCCACCATGGTTTACTCCAAATATTAAACGTGATATTCGACTAAAAGCTATCAGTTGGCGTAAATATAAGCGAACTGGTGATCAATTAGACTATGAAATTTTCTCCGAATTAAGACGCCAGATAAAGTCTGACATACATGTTTCATATGGGGAATATATTCAGGGTATCGAAAATAATGTAACTCGTGATCCTAACAAATTTTGGGCTTTTGTTGGTTCCAAAAGGGGTTCGAACTTTATGGCCCGCGGAATGCATTTTGAGGATGCAACGTTTTCCAATTCTGAAGACACAGTCAACGCTTTTGCTGATTTCTTTAACCGTTCATATCTTGCACCCTCTAATTCGAGTACAACCCCGGAACCTCAAATATCGGATTTAGATGTTGATATTGTCAGTTTTGACGAGATTGAGGTTTTCAATGCAATCAGGCGGATCAAACCTAAGTTAACCACCGGGCCTGATAATATTCCTGCGTTTATTGTTAGGGATTGTGCGGGTGTTTTTGCACGTCCTTTGTCTTTAATCTTCAATAAATGTCTCAGTTTCTGTCAAATGCCAAGCATATGGAAATCTTCAAAGGTGTGCCCTGTCTACAAAAAAGGTGATAAATTGGACATCTCAAATTATCGACCTATATCAATTATATCGAATTTTTCTAAAATCTTTGAAGTGTTATTACATAATAATATTTTTTATAAAGTTAAAAACGCTATTGCTCCTGAACAACATGGATTTGTAAAAGGTCGTTCAACAACAACGAATCTAATGTGTATTACTCAATACTTGGCTGAAGGCATTGATCAACGCATGCAGACAGATGTTGTTTATACTTACTTTTCCAGGGCTTTCGATCAGCTAGATCACTCCATATTATTAAGCAAACTACAAACCTTTGGGTTTTCTAATAATTTACTGTCATTTTTCGACTCATATTTAAAAAATAGGAGGCAGTTTGTAGCTTATGGCGGGGTCAAATCTATCGAATATTTCGCAACATCTGAAGTTCCCCAAGGATCCATCCTTGGTCCTCTTCTTTTTACATTATTTATAAACGATATTGTCAATAGCCTTACTATTTGTTGTCTGCTATACGCAGATGATCTTAAAATTTTCTGTTTAATATCAAGTTTAATGGACTGTTTAAAGCTACAGCGTAATCTGGATTTGTTGTATGATTGGTGCACTAAAAACAGATTGAATTTAAATATTGCTAAATGTAATGTTATGACATATACAAACAAAAACACCACTTTTGATTTCAATTATAACATAAATGGTAAGATTCTGGATAGACCTACTGTGTTTAAGGAGTTATTTTCGATAGAGAACTATCCTTTCTTCCTCATATTGATCACGTCGTATCCACCGCCTATAAAATACTTGGTTTCATCCTTAGAACTACTAAAGATTTTAGGTCAGTTGATCCGTTAGTAACTTTGTATCGTTCTCTTGTTGTATCTAAATTGGAATACTCTTTAATCATTTGGTCTCCGTTTTATAAAGTTCACATTGACAATATTGAGAGCGTTCAGAGACGTTTTTTGAAAGCTTTGTGGTATAGATCTGATGGAGTTTATCCCGACAGAGGTTTTCCTCATGACCAGCTGCTGCAAAGATTCTCGTTTGTTAGATTACATGATAGACGCATATGTTCTACGCAGTTATTTTTACATAAACTGCTCAATAACAATATTATTTGTGAAGAGCTGCTGCACAAACTGAACTTTAGAATTCCTTCTCTAAATGCCCGTAACTTATATACCTTCTACTTACCACCTTCACGAACCAATGTCTTCAAATATTCTCCCATCAATAGGATGTGTACATGTTACAATGACAATGTCCATGCCTATGATGTCTTTAATTGTAGCTTAAGCGCTGTCAAAAGACATTTTTATCACTAGTACCTATACTACGTATGTAATTAATTACTTTTTTTAAAATTATTTCTTGTTGTAGGGTACCTATTATTACTACCGTATTGTTAGTTTCATAAATTTAAATATTGCTAATCTTTATGTTAATTGTTAAATAATTTGTTTTATTTTTACTTAACTAAATACTGTTTTCTACCTGTTTTGTAACTGGGAAACTGTAAAACAGTGTATGAAATAAATAAATAAATAAATAAATAAATAAAATATATAAATACATACGGAACTAAAAAATAAAATAGAAACACGAAACCGGGGCGGTGGCTCAGAGGTGAGTTACTGGCATTCGACCGTGGCGACCCGGGTTCGATTCCCGGAGTGGGCCAAAATTACAATAAAAAAAGTCTGTCCGAAACTTAGTGGAATTAGGAATGAACCAGGCCGGATGAGATCGGATATCTCGTGAGGTGCGGAAGAAGGTACACACTCCCCAATCGGTAGGTCATGCAATGACACAAGAAATGGTTGGGTTGGTGGCCCTTAGGGGGGAGTGTCGCTGGTTCGGGTCGGGAGGATCGTGGTTCGGAACCCACGGTAAGCTGTATGTCCCCTCGGGAATGGCCCTGGCAGCGAACGAAGAGGTAAAAAGTCTAATTCGAAAGAAATGACAAGAAATTAGTATTAATTTAATTTAGATATCCCCTAATTTACAAATCAAAATAATATAACCACAGGTTTTTTTTATAAAAATCATATTATTATTGTAAACAGATGAATCATCTTTCTTTACTATAGCCATAGTAGGTAATTGAAATACTGAATATAAATACATGCTTATCGGTTACAACACGAAAACGATGCGTTTAAAGTCGCAGTGAAACAAAATTAAAATGATAAATTGCTTTAGTAAGTGCCAGAACTTTGTGATTTTACAATAATTATGTAAAACACTAAAACTAGAAGCTGTCTACATTTTTTTAGTGATACACCTGCGTGCGACAGTAGTAAAGTCAAATATTAGATCCTGTTTTCGGCGAATCCTTACTATAATTTTCCACCGGTGGTTTTTGGATATTAGAATTTAAACGTTGCTTTACCTTACACATCGTTATTATGATCCAGTTTGAATGTACTGGGATATCCCAAATTCGAGGGTGACCATTGAGACCTCAAAAACTATAAGAGATACGAACAAGTTTAAATTTTGGTTGCACAATTTGGTGCTCAATCAAATATCTTTTAAAAATGGAGGAAATGCCTGATACTTCTGAAGATATTTGGAAAATAGTTAAATTCAGAAAATGTGTTTTTATATTATTTAAAGATATAAGTACATATAAATTAATAAAAAAATTTTAAATTAAAGTTATAGAAAATTAAATTGCCTACAAGTCCTGTATAACCAGTTTTCGTGAAAAGTTAAAAATGGACAAAAACAAATTAATGTTTAAATTTAGGATGGCGGTCGTGAATAATTTTAGATTTCGATTACAAAAAGAAAATTTCGGAAAAGAGTATTAGCCGATCTTTGAGAAAAGGTCTGTAAGATTGTTAAAATTGTAGGCATCTTATATGAAGTTCTTGGATTTACTATTAATCTCCAGAAAAAGAAGCAATCAAAACATGAGTTGACAAAAAGAGAATCTGTTCCAGAGAAAGCAAAAATTATTCTGTCTGCTGAAAATATGATGACATCCGTTTTTATGAGATCCAAAAGGCATTTTACTTATCATCTATACTTATATCACCTATAGTCTATTTCAGAAAGGTGTAGAGTAATAAAATGAAAAATTCCGTCCAGTTCGGCTCAATTTCGGTATCGGCCATAGGCGCAGGTAAATTTTGGGCATTAATTATTTATGGTAACTAACCAAAGAAAGAAAAGAAGATAATTTGTTAAAGAAGGAACTATTAGTTATAGCAAATTTACACAAACATCGTTTTATGAAATATGCCGTGGAAGATATAGCTGAAAAACATAGTGTAACTGTGCTGCGCACACCGCCATATCATTACGAACTAAATCCTATAAAACTTATATGCGCGTAAATGAAAGAATTTGTAGCAAGACACAACACAACATTCAAAATGAAAGACGTTAAGCTACTGTTTGATCAAGCCATTAAGGAAGTGACATCAGAGAACTTGCGAAAAGAAGTCCATCATGTTATTAAAGAAGAGGAGAAAATGTGGAATCTTGACCACCTGATCGATCGGACCATCGACCCGTTAATTATAACGTCAAGAGGAGATGACAGTTCCTCAGATGACTTAGATATTATGATTTTTTATAATTTAATTTCTGTAAAACGTATTGTTTTATTTTGTTTTTTTATATATAATGTTTATTAAAAAATAGGTGTACCTAATACTATGTAGATAATGCACGCCTTTGTTACACCATTTTCAGTATTTGCAAATGGATAACAATAGGCAAAAGCAATAAATTAACCTAAACCTGGGTGGTACTACCTGCACTTGATGAAAATAAAGAAATTTGCAATGATATCAATGCCAAATTATGAAAAAGGCTTAAATAATCGTTGGGTCACTCTGTAGTCCCTTTGCATACCTAATGAGCTTCTATTACTATACACCTTTCTGAAATAGAATATAGAAAATGGAAACATCTTAACTAGAGAGTACTAGACAGCTCTGTTAATCCGGCCACAGACACACACAGAGATGTACGCGTGCAATAAAGCGCGTGCATCGACGTCTGCGTGTGGATATAATTGGCGAAGAAAAACTTGCTATTTATCAGCACACTGCATAAGCCCAGATAAGTTCAATTATTGTCCAATAAATAATACAAAAATCAAAATTTCTTAGGTTCATTCCAACCACTTATCAGATTTGGCTACGTAAGATTTACCATTTGTTTCCATGTTCCCAAAGATTTTTAGTATAAAAAAATTGAAACTAATGAAGTAGTAAGTAATTCATGCTGAATTTTCTTGAATATAAATATCGCAGTAGTTTAAACGAACTAATAAACAACGGAAATATTTAAAATTAGTTATCAAATTCAAAAAGCTGGCAAGGGAAACAGGGTTGCAATAAATCACGATTTTTTTGAAAAAATCAATAAATCTGATTTTTTCGAGTATTGTCAAAAAGTTTGAGTGAAATGAAAAAATTAACCAATAAAAAAATGATGGTCGAGTGATATTTGGCAAGATTATTTCGTACATCGTTGAATAAACATGCCCAAAGTTCAACGAGTAAAATTACCAAATAAGTTTGAGGCTGACAACCAAAATACATTTATTTATTATAATTATTGTTATGTAAAAATTGATGCTATATTTGCGAGGCAAGTAGCAAGCTTACAAAGTCAGCCTTTTTTTTCTGGGGGGGTGCTAGCGATGTCTGGGGGGGGGGGGGGGGGACGGCCCCCCTTTAGTTAAGCGCCTGGTTTTACACTTACATAACACTTCGTTTTAAATAAACTATTTTCCTTTTTTTTGAATTTCCTGATGAGTTATTTGCTTCCGCAACTTGTTTTTACAGCAATTTATAATTTGATTTAAATCATCGCAACCCTGAAGGGAAGTAATTTTTCACAGCGCGGCGCAGCTGATTCAAATCACTTGATCGCCTCTTGACCGAGAAAATTATCCCATTCACCCGATACGCATACACTACGCGTCGCATCGAAATGACCGATAGAAGGGCAGCGTCTCGACCATACCCGACTGAGGTCGTTTTTGTTCGCAGGCAATGGAAGCAATCATACCGGCGAATTTCCCGATAAACAACTACGCAAAAATACTTAACGGATTAGAAACACTGTCCAAAAGAATTATGTGACTTACCATGGTAAAAATACTGGAACACTCACTCAGTTCATAGGAATCATTATAATTGGTTAAAAATGCAACTTTTATAATCTAATCTATACTACCTATAAAAGATAAAAGATTTTTATTAACAAAGATCTTAAATATGTAATTAATAAGTGGTCGTTATCTTTGTAAATTAAAGATTACTCGGATAGAAAAAAGTGTCACGAAACTGGTATTTAAAAACTAACATAAGAAAATAAAAAGGTCACTTACAGTATTTCTCCCCTAATATATTAAAATAATTAAGATAAAAAAACTCTATATGTTTCGGACGCAGCATGATTCGTCATCAGGAGTTTTGTAGAATAAAACAGTTATGGAAGGAATATTGGGAAATGCCACCTTAATACAGCTGCAAAGTTACATTAGGACAAGTTTATTTAAGTGAACATCCAAAATATCACCTACCAATGTAAATTGATGATAAGACTGAGGAAAGTAAAGAAAATGTAAGAAAATAGAATGAATGTTAAACTGGTAAGTGACTTTGATAAATTGCAATATTCTATTAAAATATTTTGAATTTAAGTTTAAAGTGGAGAAAAGAGAACTATAGGGGAAAGTAAGGCAAAATGACATAGGTACCTAGAAGGCAAAACGACGTATCGACTCTTTCTTGGCGCTTTTTCGAGGAATATATTTTCTTTGTTTGGTAACACGACGTCTTAAGTTACGTTAGAAACGTTGTAAGTGTTTTTCGTTGTTGTTATATTAATTAGTTAAAAAATAACTTTTCAAGATCAAGGGAAATTGAAAATTGTCATGATACATTTCTTACGAATTATAGTAGCAAGTTGAACGGCAGAATTATACTAGCAAGTTGTTTCTTGGTTATCTGTAACACTTGTTATTTCGTGCCTATTTATTACGTTACATACGACCACTTGCTTAAATATTCTAACCTACAAATTGACATAATCTTGTCGATAAAACATTAGGGCAAAACGACATTTGGGGTGTGTAATTTTGCCCCACATAAATATAAGGATTGTGGTGGTTTTTTAATTTCATAACTTTTTGATTTAGATGGTGTCCAATTATATATGACTGGAGACCTCTTCTTCAAATAGATCAAACACTTCGTGAGATTTGCGAATGACATTAAAGAGTTTTTAATTTTAGATGACCACGCGAGTCACAAACACCTGGAGTCTTTTGAATTTGCTAAGAAAAACCAGTCATACTATTTTGTCTACCAGCTTATTGTACCCATATGACTCCAGCCCTTGGATGTTGCATTTTATAAACCTTTAGTAACCTATTATGACTAAAAACTTACGACACGATTAAAAGAAGATTCTGGGAGAACTGTATCAATATATCAGATAGCTTCATTATTTATAAGAGCTTGCAATAAAGCAGCCACCTTCGATAGCTCTTAGTGGAATTCAAGCAACTGGTGTTTCTCCATTAAACCCTAAATATATTTCCTGACGATTTATACTTATCCAGCGCTGCTACTGATATTCCTGAAGATAAAATGATCAGTCAAAAAATGAGTAAAAAAATTACCTTAACACATTACGTTGCGATGCTATTGCTTTAACTTCTGATAATGTATCCTTAAAGGTTAGCAAGTGTATCATCATGATCATGTCAAAAAAAGTACATAATCAAAGTGTTCTCACAGAAAGTCCATTTCTAAATGAGTTAAAAGAAAAGGAAACCGAAAAGAAAAAAAGAAAGGAGAGGACTAGAGTTAAAAGACGTGTTCAAATAGACTCTTCCGATGATGAACCGACATTTGACAATGACGATACCGACCCGAATGTTGGTTGTTTGTATTGCAACGCACTGCAAAATCAATATAAATCCCGAGAGCGATGGATCTAGTGTTTACAATGTCGCCAATGGGCTCGCACTGAGTGTGCTGAAGTATCAAAGAAAACCAAACAATTAATTTGTGAAGCTTGCCAAGAATAGTGCTTCAACAAATAAATATAAAGATATACATAAAATAAAAGTATGCCATTTTGCCCACCATGTAAGGAAAAAGACACACTTGGTTTATTTTTTGGAAAATTTGTAATATTTACATTCATTTTGTATGTTAAAATATGCACTTTGTTTACTTAAAAAATAAAGCCATAGAAAAATCCAGAGTACCAAATTTGGCATTACTAATTTATAATATTTTGGTTTCGCTTTCTAAAAAATATATATTTTTGAGTAATCGACATTGCAGCGCTATTTGTAAAAAAAAAGTGTAATCGCATACAGTAGCACTAAAATGTAAAAAGGCCTTTATACTATAGCGACCTTAGATAAACTGAAAACGTTATGCAAACGTGTTCTGGCCATGTTTCAATGTGTTCAGAAACTTTTTGTCGCGCTTTCTTTGGCAGTTCTAATAATATAGGAGGAGATACTTAAAACATCATTTTAAAGCATATTTCATGTTTAAGAATATGATTGCAGTTTTAACTTTTTGAAAAAACTAAATTTACGATTTAGTGACAATAATCAAAGCCCTTGGGGAACTAGTTTTAAATAACCTGAATTTTTTGTTAATTTGTTAATACGAAAAGAACTAGTAGGTGAAACCAATAAAAAATTTAGGTTGGTAATTAAAGACCACCCCAATGCGCAGTTTCAGGGCCGTAGCAAGACATTTGGTTGGGGGGGGGGGGGTGTGAGTGTCAAGTAATATGATAACTCTTGTTATTCCAGTAAAGTTGTACTACAAATGATAACGTTATTTGTTTTTTTATTATCACTGATATTTTTCTATGTATTTTTAAGTGCCAGTCTCAAAGATACATTTTTTTGAAACTCAGATGACTTCAATCTAGGTAAAAAATTCAAAACTTTAATTTCCGCGATTTCCTTGCTGCCATTATATCAAGAACCTCTTCCGGATCAACACCTAAGTTGCCATGGATTGATAGGACGGTGAGTGCGCTGAGTCTTCGTTGCCGATAGAGTTCCTTATGTAGGTTTTGATTCGCTTCAGTGTCGAGAATGACCTCTCTACACTTGCCGTTGTGACTGGAAGAGTTGCCAAAACTGACAAAAGATATCTTATCGTTGGAAAACTGTTCGTGTCGCAAAAATCCAAAACTCCGGCATCTTTCTCGAGTCCTGATAAATTGACACACAAGAGTTTATATTCAACTCTCACAGCGGATTTTGAGACGCGATCATCATAGTATGGCACAAGATGATCGAGGTCATCCACTTTTTTAATTGATGCAAACCCAGGAAGGAGGATCTGTAGGCTCGAAAGAATTCCCGCATGTTCACTGAGAAATTTGTCGGACAAGTTCTGAATCAGCGTATCGACGCATGGAATGAAAATAGCAGAACGAAAGTAGGATTCAACAGAGTCTGTTTGATAATTTGAACGAGTTGTTTGCTTTGACGCGAGTCTGGGAACTTTAATTTCAATATCGAATGCATCTTTTGCAAGCTCTTCAGCTGCCCTGAAAATTTCACTGAACGATACTTCCGCATTTTTCGTTCTTCTCGAAAAATATCCACAATTTCGTCGACATGGTTCACTGCTGATGCCAAATCACGAGATTTTTCTTGCAGTCTAACTGACAAAGGAAGCGTAGGGTCGTGTAAACAAGAGATTGAAATATATGCCACACAATTATGTCTAGTATGGACGTGTATGTGTGAGTAATGTAAAATAAACGTATGTTAGTTTAAAAGATGACGACCTGGCGTTGTCTTGAAGAAAACAACACAATTGACGAATATATTTGAGACACAATTCACTTACTTAACTTAAAAAAAAATATTTAGAATTGCAGAATTTCGGGGGGGGGGGGGGGGGGGCTATGGCTGGCTACGGCATTGCGCAGTTTTATAAGAAATTATAAAAATACAAACAAACATTTCCTCAGGATAAAAGAATCACCTATTCATAGTAATGTTTTTAGGTTTAGAGAGAGGCGGAGCAAATTACTACATTAAAAAATATCTTTCTACTCCCATATGGTTATTTATTTGCTGTTTCCTTTACACTTAAATGACGAGAAAAGGCTATTCTAGTTAACTGTAATGCATATAATACTGAAAAAGTATTTTTTAACAGATAACAACCACAAGTGATCCTAAAGAATATCCTACAAATATAACACTATGCGTAAAAATTTCCCTTTTCCCTATTAAGACAGTTCCGACCTATCATTCCTCTGTGATTTGTTCTCACGACTCCGGAAATTTACCTTTATTGACAACATTGTTAAATTTCTTTATGGGGTTCGTATAAAGTACTGACCAATCAGAGTTTATTGTTGTTCCCGCGAAGAAGCATATTACGCTCAAAGCATTGCTGGTGGGTTGCTTAGAAAGAACTATAATAAGGTATTAAACAATACATTAAATTAAAAAAAGTATTTAATTCAATCATAGTATGTACAACAAGTTTACAGTATAAATAAATTAACTAAAGTAAATAATCCTTAATAACACACATAGGTACCTACATAATTACAACACAGTACTTACAATCTATATTTACAAATAAAAAATTGTCAAAATAATTCAAAAAAAGCTGCTGGTCATTTATAATAATTAATATTTTGTCCCGTCAGCCAATGAATAAATTCTATTAAATTATACTCGCTTTTACAGTAAGACCAAGAATATTCAACAGTTTTTAAAATCAGCGATGACAGGCACACAAAGAACTGTTTCATTGGGTTGGTTGTGACAATTGCTGCGACCTCGCCGACAACATCGTCTCAAACACACCCAGTAAAGACCAAAACTAAACTTCATGTATTTTCTTTCAGAACATTGTTATATTGTCTAGTAAAACTGCTACTAAATAATTTCACTTTTAGCGTCTTTATTTTTAATATCAAGTAACGTTGTCGTGGACATTGCTACTCTAGGAACACTGTAATTATCAATTTGTTTAAGAATAATCATGATTGAGTAAACTGCTCCTAACGCTCCTATGAGCATACCTGCTCCTACGTCCCACCAATGGTGTCGCTTGTCCGTGATTCTTGTGAGGGAGCATATTAGACCCCAAGTGATCAATATACTGATAACAAAGGGTTTACACAGCCTGCCAGTTTTGATTGTTGGTAGACGTGATTGGATGATGAACTGAAAAAAAAAGTTAAAAAATTGTTATATAAAATGATAGCTACAATAACGATCTCATTACACACAAAATATTGAAATATTGTAAATATTTTAAAAACTACTCAAAATTATTTTTTGAAAATGGGACATTCATTTGGTTAAAACAACACCCCCTGGATATTTTAATGGTCTACAAGATAATCCAAATCGATCACTTCCACGGTTTGGATCACTTGGATCACAATGTGTCAGTTTGAAATTGATGCACCTTTACAAGTCCCATCAAACTCAGAAACTTACTGAAGACGACTCCGATAAACGAGATGAATTTTGCGAAATTCCAATATAAAGATATAAGATAATGTGAATCCTTATTTTGCCTATAGCATTATGTTTTCTGATAAAGCTGCCATTGTGTTTAACGGGGTGATCCTAGCTTATTTTGTATATAAGTGAGTCAATTTTTAAACGAAATGTTTCCAAATCAGTGGATAGGAAGAAGAGGCAAAATTGAGTGGCCTGTTAGATCCCCAGACCTTAGCTCTTTGGCCTTTTATATGTAGGGTAATTTAAAAAAATAGGGTTCACAAATAAAAACCGGTTAATATTGAAAGGTTAAAGTCTTGGATTGGAAATCGAATACGTGAAATTTGATGGAATCCTTTTGACGATTTAAAGATAGGCTTGGCTTATTGCTTAGCTAACAATGCAAAACATTTTGAACATCTAGTAAAGTATATTTTTGAAGGTTGAAGACAACGATGTTTCTTGAATGATAGAAGAGTTTTGGACTTGCATTGTCTATCTAAAGAAAACCAGAGATACTTACCAGTTGAAACGTTGTGATTTGAATCAAATAAAGACAATGCAAGTCCAAAACTCTTTCATTAAAGTAGCTTTTGTTTAAATTTTAAGTAAGCATTTTCTATTTACTTTATATTCTTAATAATTTATTTTGTTATACAATGTCATTTTGAAGAATAAATCCATCAAGCACTATACTGTCAAAAACGCATGTAAATGTGTAGGTAATTTTACAAGAAACTACAGAACTCTAAAATTAAATATTATAAAAATTTATGAAAAAAATTTTTAAATGACGCGTCCGACTAACAATCTTAAACGCGCTCCTATTGAAGTCCGAACCATGCAAGTAAAGTCGACCAGTGGAATAACCTACCGGATCACTCTATCGCTGAGTTATTTATCTGGGCCACGCGATCGTGCTCTGCGACTTGCTTGAAACACCCGTGCAATACTCCGATTTCCGCGTGTCCATCTAAAAAACTAAGCCGTAGTTTAATTAAAAAGTTCGCTGTATTTAGTGCAGCGCGAGTGCGGTATTAGATAAGGTTGTTTGTTTATTTAGACGACTTTCTAGTTTTATCGTGCGTGTGATTATATTTTTGTGTATCGCTGACAATAATTATTAACTATGTACTATGGAAGTGGTCTTAAATGTAATTAATAATAATAATAATAATACATTTATTATTTCCACAAGAAAGAAGATAAATTACATAATGTAAGTAAAAAAAAAACCTAGGAAATATAAGGCCACATTTATTATTTCCACAAGAAAGAAGATAAATTACATAATGTAAGTAAAAAAAAAACCTAGGAAATATAAGGCCACATTCGCAGCATCCCATGCAAGCATAGGTGCTGTTGAGGCCTAGATAATGTAGTAAATAAACCTAATTATAATGAATAAAAAAATAATATGAATATAAATTTAAACATAGAGAGGCTAAAGGTAGTCTGGTAAGAGCCGAACAGAAACGGAAACGTTAGAGAGAAAGAAGAAGAGATACGCAGGGAAGAATGAAAAAGGTAATAATATAGCAGGTTTAAAGAGAAATGAGCAACGGTACGAAGAGATCATTTTTATATTAATAAAAAATATTTATGTAAGCTAATGATGAAAAAATCTTGATTTTATTTTCTTTTTCAATGTAATAATGCTGGCAGAAAAGTCATTTATTTTATATTTGTTAATAAGGGAAGCTATATTGTAACTGAATGCATTTAAAAAAAATTGTTTATTATGTGAGGGAATTGTTAGAATAAGTTGTCGACGAATTTTTAGAGTATGTATATCAGTTCTAAACCTAATTTTGCTATACAGATATGGAGGCTTTTTAAATTTAATAATTTTATAAAAAAAAGCATAGTGAATGCAGAGTACGCCTTTCAAACATATTCAACCAACCCAGTTCAATCAGTTTATGTGAGATTCTCTCTCTACGACGGACTCCACAGGAAAATCTCATGCAGGAGTTTTGTATTTTTTGTATCAATAGCGTCCAGAAAGGGACCATAAATGTGATCGCAAAAATTAAAGTGGAATAGAATAAGAGAGTCACTTAATAGCGCCTTGGTTTTCTGAGATAAATATTGCCTATGAGAATATAAACCTTTTAAAACTGAAAATGTTTTTTTTTATGCACACCGTAATATGTTCCTTGAATTTTAATTTATTATCCAAAACAAGACCTAAATTTTTAGCAGAATTTTTAAATGAATCTTGCCCCAAGTTTAGTTTAATACTATCTAATAAAGAATTTCTTACATTTTCGTTGCAAAAAAGCAAGGCCACAGATTTAGAGGGATTAATTTTAAGCAGGTGATCATTGGAAACTTTAAGTAGCGCTTCTAAATCCTCATTAATTTGTGCGTTAGCAAGAGCGGCACCACGTAATACATTACTGTTAATAATAAAGTAGTAGAGTTTAGTGGCCCGTATAAGTAAATAGAAAGAAAGTTTTAGCGGCAGGCGGACAAGTAGTGCATTTATCTTTTGCATTAAAGTATACAGGAACGCAGTGGCGGATTTAGGATCTGGTCTAGGGGGGGCGCAAAAAGAAAGTGTAAGAAGAAAGTAAAAGCGCCGCAGGCGAAAATTGTTTGGGTGCCACGCCCTAATTTTGCCAAAAATTAACCAAATTTAGTAGTAACAGGAAAAACAAAACTTTTTTATTTTATAACCACAATTTCAGTATTTGTAGACTTCCTTTACATTCCTATTATTTACGGAACTTTAATGTGGAATAAAATTTAAAACGAGAGGTAGGTTTTTTCGGTATTATTTATTTAGTACAAAGAACTCTTTTGTGCCGAAAAAAAGGTAAATACAAAAAAATAATACTAAGACATAATTAAAAAAATAAAATACTGAAATAAGCAAAACAATGCTGTATTAAGAGTAGACAAAAAATAATAGACATCATTTAGATAATATAATCAATCTTCCCTAGGGGGGGGGGGGGCGCACCCCCCTCTAAATCCGCCACTGCAGGGACGCCAAAGGTAATGGGTTCCCTGGGCACAGGTAGACAATGACAGGCTGTTTCGTCCTTGTTAGGACTTATCAGATAGCCAAAACCCGTAAGCAACTCCCAGTACAGCGAAAATATGCTTTCAAGACATTTTTAAGAATAAAAATGTGATGAAAACCTAGTATCGCCATCTCTAGGAATCAACTCAATGTAAAAGATAGCTCTCAGACGTAAAAAAAATAGGACGAAACAGCCCGTCATTGTCTACCTGTGCCCCAGGGAACCCATTACCTTTGGCGTCCCTGTGTACTTTAATGCAAAAGATAGATGCACTACTTTGTCTGCTTGCCGCTAAAAACTTTCTTTCTAATTACTGTTAATGTTTTTCAGAAAATATTACAGATTTCGTAAAAATGGTCCCAATATGAAGCCCTTAATATTATGAAAAAAGCAGCTTGTTTATTTACTTTGATTGCTGGTTTTGACTGCCATTTTCCCTTTGGATTATTTTCTCATGGTTTACCATACTTTTAAAGGAATTAACAGCTATTTTATTGTGTAAATAGCATGTTCTTTTATTTTTGACGGTCACATTAGAATTAAAATTGGTTACAAACCCACTTGACCGATATGTAGTAATAATTGATGTAAAAAATATAAATATAAAGGTAAAATAAATACATGGATTTTAAATATAAATGATTTGAAAATACTTTTTCATATGCCCACCTATGAGAATGAGAAAAAAAGTACGGTTAATTTGGCTAGAAAGCGCCGTATATCATACGCGTGTTGAAAATAGTATATTACATAACAAATGATGAAAGTGATACTTTTCAAACGAGGAGATATTTAGCACGAGGCGTCAGCCGAGTGCGGAAATTCTCCGAGTTTTAGAATAATCACTTTCACACGAGTAATGTACACTATTTTTCCTACGACCACAAAGAATTATTAAAAAAAATCTTTGATTTGTGAAAAAAATATTTCAACTCTAAAGCTGAAAAAAAATATTTCAACTCTAGAATGGAAATACAAGGCACACTATTTAATTTAAACATATGGTGCCAATTTGACAGACAACCCAACCCCTATTTATTCAAAGGAACAAATTTTAGAAAGCAGTAATTGTAAAGTGTTTAACTTATTTATCATGTATTTGTCGAATGAGTCGGAATTAAAGTGTGAAAATACGCTATCTGAAATTATAAAAAATGTTAATAATATACTGGAAAATCTATTAGCAGAAAAAACAATTAGCGCTGAAGAGAGTGTCATGTATTAAACAACAAATCTTTATCGGTAGCGATATCGTAGAGAATAGGTTCAAATACCATCAGGTGTATTTTACTTTTTTTTTATAAAAACATTAAATAATTTATAGGATTATTTTGAATTGAAATCTTTCTTGTTGGGTGGATTTTTTAAATTAATGTTTAATTCATCTTTCCTTGATTAAATTTAAAATTTTTTGTTCTGGTTAATCTAGAAGTCAATCCAGGATTAATTCTTCCTAAGATATATAAAATATGAAAAAATGAAAAAGTTAAACTAAAAACACTAGTGTTGAAATATTTTTCAAATCATCGGTCCCACTTGTGCCCACCCATCCCAAAAATCCTGGCGCCGCCACTGCGCGTTCCTGTCACTCGGTCACGTGTTAGTTTGAGTATACCTTTATGGGAATTTCTTGGACATTTTATACTTTATGGTAATTTTTTTGGACAATTTACTATTTTATTACTCACACTTACTAAAATGTATCCCGTTTATACTCACCGAGCAAAAAACAGCCACGAATATGCTAAGTGACGAATGTCCACTTGGAAAACTCCGTGATGTATCTGACATAAAATATCTGCTGTACTTCGATAATGTACATTCGTATGTTGTCACAAATTCTCCAGTTGTACAATTGTTGGCGGAGTCCGGTTTACACACATCGAAAAAATGTGGTCTGTGTTCACCTATTAGAGCTTTGGCTATTTCGGTTATAAGAAGTACCAAAGCGCACCTGGAAAAGACAAAATATTCACTATATAAATAATCTTCGATAATTGAACCAGGTCGTTGTAAATAATAAAGTGTGTGTACTCGTTGGCGTCAAATTCTCGCAATCATTTACTTAAGATATACGGCTCGTAACATTCTAAACTATAGTCTATTTCAGAAAGGTGTAAAGTAATAAAATGGGAAATTCCGTCCAGTTTGGCTTAATTTCGGTGGGGGCCATATGCGCAGGTAAATTTTGCGCATTAAATTATTTATGATAACTAACCAAAAAAAAAGAAGGAACATTAGCTATAGGAACTTTACACAAACATCGTTTTATGAAATATGCCGTGAAAGATACAGCTGAAAAACATTGTGTAACTATGCTGCGCACACCGTCATATCATTGCGAACTAAATCCTATAGAACCTATATAGGCGCAAGTGAAAGGATTTGTAGCAAGACACAGTACGACATTCAAAATGAAAGACGTTAAGCTACTGTTTGATCCAGTCATTAAGGAAGTGACACTAGAGAACCAGCGAAAAACAGTCCATCATGTCATTAAAGAAGAGGAGAAAATGTGGAATATTGACCACTTGATTGATCGGACCGTCGACCCGTTAATTATAACGTAAGAGGAGATGACAGTTCCTCAGATGACAGTTCTTTGATTTACTATAATTTAATGTCTGTATAATGTATTTTTTTTATAATGTTTAATAAAAAATAAGTGTACTTATAGGTGAGTGCATTTATAATTTTATACATGTTGAAACTGCAAAAAATCGAAAGAAGCTGAAACCCTAAAAAATATTTCGGGAATATCTTCTAAACTAACATACTAAAAGTTCTCATTCGTCCGAGGGTGGAAACTTGGAAAAAACTCGGCCGCCATCTTGAAATTTGGTATTTTTTTCATTAAACCGCTTAGAACTAAAAAATGATACAGTTTATGAAAAAAATTAAGGAGTAAAAAATTGAAAAGCATAAAAAACTCTATACGCTGCCATTTTTAAAATGACAATATATCAAACTTTTAATGAGTTATGTTTTTTTTTGGAAACTAAGTATTGGAAGTAAAGTGTGATTTTGATACAAAAATGTATAAAAATATTTTCTTTTTTAGGTAATTATGTTGATTTAGGTTAATAATGGAGCTTATAACCTATACATCAAGACAAAAAAAATGTATTAATTATCTAACAACTCTTAATTCAGCCCTCCATTTTGCAATAACTATGTGTAAGAAACAAGGTCAAAACATGTGCTTTGTAACCTTTGACCAGCCACTTTTTTATAAAGCTTTTCAGATTGTCGCTCAAGCTGAAGAAAATAGTATTTTAAAGGATGTGGTTGTGAGATTAGGGGGCTTTCACCTTTTAATATCCTATCTAGGGACTATAGGTTATATTATGGATGGAAGTGGAATAGATGAGTTGTTAAATATTATATACGCAAAAAATAGATTACCTTCTATTTTAAATGGCAATTCTTATGCAAGAGCTTTACGAGCAAATTTCTTAGTCCAACTGGCCCTAATAATGCTAATTCTGAAATCATCGACGCAAAGTGAAAGTGATCAAGTAATTTTAAAATCTCATTATCTATCTTTAAATCCTCCCGTTTTAGACATATCTAGTGTCAAGCAACTTTTAAACGAACTTACTTCTAAAATTGAAGCAACTTCAGTAAACAGCAGAACAGCAAAATTATGGAAACAATATATCGAGCTGGTTGATCTCGCAAAATTATTTATAACGGCTGAAAGGACTGGAGATTTAGATTTACATTTATATGCTATTCAACAAATGCACCCATGTCATGCATCCGGTCATTTACCGTATGCTAAAGCAATTCAGCTTTATTTGCAAAAAATGACCAAACTTAAAGATACTATGAGCGATGCGGACTATGTAAAATTAAAAAAAAATTTTACGGTTCGAAGAACTGATCACAGATTCTGGTCGGGCGTCTGGACAGATATGACAATCGAACATGTATTAATGAGAAGCTTAAAATCAGAGGGTGGTCTCACTCGTGGTAGGGGTATAACCAACAGCACTTTAACAAAATGGGTTTTGCCAATGCCTCAATGTGAAATTTTGTGAAATTTTGTCTGATGCTTTGGAGAATTTTGCTAACATTAAACCTACATATTCTGAACAGCATACTGAAATGCGGATTTCAAGGGAAAAAAGAGATTGCTCCGACTTAGATAAATTAATAGACTGGTTAAATATGCATGACCCATTTACACATGATTATTCTTTTTTGATTTCTCTAAGCACCGGATTAGTAGCATCAGAAGACATAAATTGCGACAAGGCAAAAGAAGTTGGGAAAAAAATTCGATCGCAAACTTTTGGGAAATTGTTCGGAGATATATTCTGAAGAAGAAATATTGTGAATATTAATTAGGACTATTATAATGTAATATGGTATATTGTGCTATTAGCACTAATACCAATGTTATATTGCTCATACTAGTTTTACTAATATAGTTTATTACTATTATACGTATTTAAGGGACATACTTTTTAATATATAAATATACCATATTATGTAAATAAAAGTCCTTAAACTTGTCAGTGTACTTACATTTTTGCAATTTAAAACCTAGAATATTTAATAAGGTAACGAAATAGTGTAACTATTTCACCTGCGCATAAATACATATACTCGATCACACATGAAATTTTAAAAAATATCATTTAAATATAAAACAATTTTAAAAATGCCATTTGATAGATTTTTTATGCTCTTTAATTTTGTTTACTTCAATTTTTTTGGTAAATTGTATAGTTTTTGAGTTTTTAGCGATTTAATGAAAAAAATACCAAATTTCAAGATGGCGGCTGATTTTTTTCCAAGTTGCCACCCTCGGACGAATGGGGACTTTTAGTAAGTTAATTGGAAAGATACTTCCTAAATATTTTTTAAGGTTACAGCTTCTTTCAATTTTTTGCAGTTTCAAACTTATCTGCACTGGAGTATATAGGAACTTTACACAAACATCGTTTTATGAAATATGCCGTGAAAGATACAGCTGAAAAACATTGTGTAACTGATGTGCTGCGCACACCGCCATATCATTGCGAACTAAATCCTATAGAACTTATATGGGCGCAAGTGAAAGGATTTGTAGCAAGACACAGTACGACATTCAAAATGAAAGACGTTAAGCTACTGTTTGATCCAGCCATTAAGGAAGTGACACTAGAGAACCAGCGAAAAACAGTCCATCATGTCATTAAAGAAGAGGAGAAAATGTGGAATATTGACCACTTGATCGATCGGACCGTCGACGCGTTAATTATAACGTCAAGAGGAGATGACAGTTCCTCAGATGACAGTTCTTTGATTTACTATAATTTAATGTCTGTATAATGTATTTTTTGTATTTTGTATTTTTTTTATAATGTTTAATAAAAAATAAGTGTACTTATATGTACATAATGCACGCCTTTGTCACACCATTTTCAGTGTTTGTGAATAGGCAAAACCCATAATTCGACCCAAACATGGGTGGTACTACCTGCACTTGATGACAATAAAGAATTTTGCAATTAAATCAATACCAAATTATGAGAGGGGCTTAAATATTCTTTGGGCCACACTTTCTGATATAGACTATAGAACCTATGGAAAATATATAGAACACGGTTTCTAGTCTTTTTTTTTGTTTTAAGGTGTAGTTTTATTGTTTTTTTTAGTTTTTGTATTTTTTGTGACGATTCCCATACGCTATTGTTAGTTAATATCCTTGAAAAATGTATCATAAATAAAAAACATTAAATTTAAATAAACCCAAAACTATAAAAATCGTTACTAGGCTGTTTAATGTTCCTTGTTGAATCTCTCCTTCAATCGCGATTATTTAAAGAAAATTAATTCACAAATTATAACAATTTTGAACTTTGTTTGTCCTTGATACGTTTTCATATAGAAATTTTGGTGCTATCAAAAATATGAAAACAACAATTTAAAAAAACATTAGTAACAGGTTTTTAGGTCCTTTATTAACTTCTTTTTATATACATATATTTTTTTTTAACGCATCCCTACCATTAAAAATCCTTTAACAGATTTTTTCAAAACTAAAAACAGCTTCATTATACATACTACACTACATCTGGACAGGGCCCGCTCTAGCAATAACGCCGCCCTGGGCAAAACAAGAAATTGCCGCCTTTTTCATCCCTTCTTCGTTTTATACCTACCACAACAGCAAATTGTCTGTCTATTCCTCGCCGCTCGCCGGCTTGTCCTTTGCTGCGACGCCGCCATGACCAAAAAAAGTACCGGTGCCGGTGTTGTTCGGCTTGCTTTGTCGCGGAATTGCTTGATATTATTATAATATTAAAAAGAAAAGGGATCCGTCAAAATTGTCACTGTTTTAAAAATAAGACGGCACGGCAAAACAAAGGAAATTAAATTTCTTAACTGGGAATTGGAATGGTTCAAACTTCATATATACCTAGGAACGTAGGTAGGCAAAACGGGGATTTATATTGTTTTTTTGGATTATTCATGCCGCTCTTCCAACTTGCCGCCCTGGGCAGGGGCCCAGGTTGCCGCCCCCTAGAGCGGGCCCTGCATCTGGAGCATCTTTAACAAGTGTCCAAGTTATTATTATTCCACAACAGAAATTGCAAATGTTAAACTTCACTTGCAAGCAGAAACTAGCAGCCCAGTCGCGTCGTATGAAAAAAATTAGCTGTTTATTTATTTGAATACGAAAAGACCATAAATTATTACAAATTTTGTTTTCCTTCTGGATGCACTTTGACCCATTGTGCTCACCCTGTTTAATTTTCACACCTACTCAGGGATCCCAGTTCCTTGCACTAGTTTGTGTAGGTCAACTGGGAAAGGGTCAGGATGTTCTCTGGTTCCAGTTTTGGTTGCCCGAGTATTTGTTACCTCTTCCGATCTAGTGACTCGCAATAAAAAACTATATGCTGTACTGTTTCCTTAACTTATCCACATAATCTGTAGTTAAGGTCTACATTGTACAGTTGCATTCTGTGCAGATCATTCTTGACAGTCATGTGTCTTCTCAGAATTCTTGTAATAGTTCTAAGCTGATTCCTGTTTAATTGAATCAGCTATCACGTTAGTCTCGGGTATAAATCCCCAATAAAGCATTTGCTAAAGTGTAATCTTTGTCTGTTGTTCCAGTGGATTTTGTGTTCATTCCTGATCCATCGCTTTATGGCATCTCGTACCGTGCACCCTGGAGTTTCGAGTGCCGGTTCTGGACCAATGAATGTCTTTTCTTAGCCTTTTATAAATTAGAAGATACTCTTTTATGTAATGTAAAATCAGAACAACTCAATCAGCAGCCAAACGTATTCCAAATGCGCTACCAAAACTCTATAATTCTCTCAACCAACCTCCACCGTAAAACTTATATAATTTTTTATGTATGTAGATAATAGTAGTTTGTAAAACAAGAGTGGATATGATGTCTATATCGCACGAGGAAGTAAATTGAGCACGACGCCGTAGGCGGAGATATTTTCTAGCAAGAATATTTGTCGAGTGGGGTAATGCGCTAGAGTTTGGGTCGTCATATCCATCAAAATAATATATAAAATATCTATAGGACTTACCCAGTGAGAAACTCCTTGTAGAAGTACCATACCTCCCGAAAGCATATACAAGCTGGCGATCCCTTTCTCATACATTCAATGAAAAATAGTACTAGAAAAGGAATAACAACAAGACTCCCAACCAATAACGTTGTAGCACTGACTGTATCACCAGTAAATTGGTATGACAAGGATGGGTCTTTGCAATAAAATCCTGTTTTTGTTGCTGGGATGTATCCGAGTTCCAGAAGGATAATTAGTGATGTAACTGGAAAGAAAATAAATATTTTGATAAGTCAACAACGGAAACCAAAATTTTTGGTTAGAAAGAATTGATAATTAAAATCCAGTATTTATTAGAAAAAGGGGTAATTAAAAAAATATTATATTTCAATATTTAATTTAAATATAAAATACACATATAAAAGGAGAAAGTGGAGAAAAATTATCATACAATGTTTCTCATAATTGTATGTTAAATTAGGTCATTTTTTGTTAAAAGTCTAATGTCGGGTTGTCCTATGAATTTTTATAATAATTAACTAATCAGCACATTGGACGGTGACATATATGACATTGTTTAAAGGTTGGAGGCAATGACGTTTCTTGAACGGTAGTAGAGTTTTGGACTTGCATTGTCTTTAATTGTTTAGAATCACTACGTTTCAACTGGTAAGCATCTCCAGTCGTCTTCAGACGGGTTTTTATGATTAAAAATAAAGTAAATATCGCTCACCACGCAGAAATTGATGATTTTTCATGTATTTTAGGAGCGTAGATCTAAGAGCAGTTTTTGGTGGAAATGCTTAGGTTTTGAAATACTCCTTCTTAAATGCCGTATTGTATATTCACATAAGCATTGTCGTTTCTTCCCGCACTATTTTTTTTATTATAAATTATCACACTTTCTTCCATAAAAAATAATTAAAATTAAAATTTTTACTTTAATTTTTCTCTTAAATAAATATTATAATCACTTTTTGTTTTTGTTGTAAACATATTTTATTGCATTGGGTTATTATTTTGATAATTTAAAATAGCTCTAAAAAAAGGGAAAACGGAACAGACAAGTATATAATAGAAAAATACTATAAAATTTTTTTTTACTTGATAAATCAATAACTAAAACGATATGCGTCCGAAACCTTAATCTCTATTTAAAACAAGACTTTTAGAACGAAAATTTTAAAAACTAAATGTTTCCTACAAGACCTTTGTAATCTAAGCCAAGAATACATAATTTAAAAATTGAAATCAAGAGTCCAAGCGTGAGACAAAAAATTAGGGTGCAAATTAGACTTTTAGACCCGAGCTCCTTGGCTCGGAGGGGTGGGGGGGCTAAAAACGCCACTGGTATCACCCGTTTTCCATAAACGTCTAACGTTCCATCCACCGTGTTTAGTAAAAAAACTAAATTTTGTGATAAAGTAAGGATACACCCTCAACAATAATAATTAAAATACCAAGAACTAGGGTGATTGTAAAAAAATACTGGATATATTAATTTTTGTAAACTTTAAACTTACAGCTTGGAAATCTGTGGATTTTCATGTCAAAGTTCACGTTCTTCAGTAATTTATTGACCTGTATTAAATAAAAATTTTTTAAATACGTAATTACTAGAAAAATTTGGCAAACACAGACATTTATTATGTTGGAAACACAGGAAATCCCATGTAAATTTTAGACTGTCCAAGTATTTGCTCCCCTGTTGACTTTAGAGCGGGGTTGTAGAGATACTTTTTTAGGGTCTCTGTGTGGTGAGTGCACATACGGAGTTTGAACAATTTTGGACAACCCGATCTTAACTTATTGAAATAGGATTGCGGTTGGGTTTTTATTGGAATTTAACAGGTGATGCGGACACCAGCATTGATTGGACTTGTCAACCTGTGACTTGTCATTATCAGATTTGCAAACGGTAGGTTTTTTAATAGTAATTTAACCAACAAGTACATTAATAATGGCGATTAATGATCGAAATATTTTAACGCGTGAGCGTAGCGAACGCGTTAATGTTCGAGATCATTAATCGCATTTTAATGTAAAAGTTGGTTACAATGTTTTTTCGTCGACCGTATTTTTTACTAAAGTGAAGAAAAACAGTTAACAACTTTTATTTTACAATCCAGATTTCACAATTCTACAAATACTAATGCCAGCGGACGACGTTTTGGATTGACGTTTTATTATTTTGTTGATTTGTTTGCATGGCTGCCTTTAATTTTAATTACCAAAATCGTGCATTTACAGAAAATCATACATTAATAGGGGTCATTAATGAATGATTTTGGGAACGTTAATATCGGATGTAAATACACGGTCGACGGAAAAATTCTTTAACAGATAAATACATATTCCACTGGATTTAACTAATATTTTTAAACAATCATTTAATAGAAAATGAATTTAAAATCATCAAGAAATGCTGAAAGGGGAAGAAAATAAGAGGGTGTTTAAAAATAAACAATTTTTCGCAGTACTGTGGTGTGACGTTTTTCTACCCCTTGCCCGAGAGTTCTAGTGCTATTTTTATTTTCTTCGACGTGAAGTAAAATATTAAGATCTCTATCATTGTTTTCTTCAGCTCTCTCATGATTCTGTGCTATGCATTTGCAGTTATTTATTACAGGGCCTTTCGCCTTAAACTTAGTAATAACTTTTTGTATTGCCGAGTTAGTAGGAATGGGTCTATCAGGGAAATAAACCTCGCAGTAAACATATCAGATACAATAGTATATTATACAACAATCATATAATGGTGGCTATTATTCACGCGGATAAAGTTTATGACACGAGCCGTAGGCGAGTTTCATAATTTTATCCAAGTGAATAAAAGCCATTATATGCGAGTAGAATACTATACTTTGTCCACGACTATCCAATAATAATTGTAGCCAGAATTACTAAAC
Organism: Polydrusus cervinus; assembly: GCA_935413205.1. NCBI lineage: Eukaryota > Metazoa > Arthropoda > Insecta > Coleoptera > Curculionidae > Polydrusus > Polydrusus cervinus. The sequence continues at coordinate 27,708,345 of OW284510.1, read as the reverse complement.
ATCTTTATTTATTTAGAAATATGAATAGTAATATTTGTATTCACACAATGTGCCAATTTAATTGTAGGAATCGAATGTAATGCTACATTAACATCTTGGTTATTCGTTGTAGTAGATGTAGATGAAGATGTAGATACTGCCTCATTGCGTATATACGGCTGACCAAAAGGATTTTTCTGGATCGCGTTTGATATTTTTTTAGCTGTTTCCATTTCATTTTTTATTGAGTCATCAATATATCCTTCTGCTACCGCCGTGGATTTCCATCCACCGTGTCTTTTCAATGCAGTTATATTCCCCCCTTGCGTCTACAAGTATAGTGGCTGAAGATCTGCGAAAACTGTGACCAGAATATTTCTCTGGAGTGGGTAATTGCAGAAATGTTGCTAGTTGTCTCCCCATTTGCGTAAATTTGTTAATTCCTATCCATTGTGAGGTACATTTGCCATTTTGATAATTGAATAAAAATATTAGATGTGACGAAAGATGAACGAAGGCTGATATACTTCTTGCAAATTAGGTAATAATAGTCTGATATTGTAAATTTGGGGGTAAATTCGATTATTCTGGTAATAAACTTAAACTTGCTATTTTTGCTGCTTCCTGTATACCTATCTGGTGGGGTATAACATATCTCATCTTCGCTATCTCTAATCATTTTGTAAGTTCTTTTAATACAATGTTTAACTTTAAAGTTGATAAGTTGAACTATATTTTGACGTTTCAAAATAAAATTACAAAGCGCTTCGACTTGACATTTCATGGCATGCTTGAATTTTTCATCATACACACAAAATCGTAATATGGATATTACAGGGAAAACGACCAATGATATTTTTTTATTTCAAATCACATTACCTGTCGATTTCATTATTCACTAGTGAATTATGAGTTCATTATTCACTAGTGAATTATGAGTTCATTATTCACTAGTGAATTATGAGTTCTTTATTCACTAGTGAATAATGGGTAATTATTAAGCAAACACATATATAATGAACATAATATTATACAATAGTCGTGGACAAAATACTTAATAAGCTTTTTCCCGCATAGTGCCATTTTATCATAGTGACTTTTACTTCTATTGTGTAACTCATAGTTACCTAGAAAAAAAATTATTACTAGTAAAAATCTAATACCTACTTTCAAATTACATTTGACAATGACAAATTATAGGTTGACAAGTCCAATCAATGCTGGTCTCCGCAGCATTACCTGTTGAATTCCAATAAAAATCAACCACAATCCTATTCAAATAAGTTAAGATCGGGTTGTTCGAAATTGTTCACACTCCGCATGTGCACTCAACACACCCTAAAAAGTCTTCCTACAACCCCGCTCTAAAGTCAACAGGGGAGTAAATACTTGGACAGTCTAAAACTTGCATGGGATTTCCTATGTTTCCAACCACGATGCACCACCCGGTATAATGAAATAATAATTCATTACCCAATGATGAGTCTCGGTTTTGGGTAGGTATAGTATTTCCTAAATGGCATAATAACGACAAAGTAATTATAAACCATTATGAAAGCATCAGTGCTATTTAGTTTATGATTATATGTATGTATAGGTAAGAAAGTGAAAATTATTCTTCGAGTGCGTTAATTAAAGAAATATGTACCTACAACCTTTGATATTACAAACTACTATTTATATTTTCTGTCATTTACGTTATCCTGCAAAATCAATAGACCACTTGACGAGTAAACATAACCAACAAATTTTAGATATTTCACAAAACTTAAATAAACCATCTAAATTAATTAATTATTTGGTCTAGTCACTTAAACTACCGGTAACATTTTAAAGTAAAGTTATAAATTACTGTGGAGGAACCGTGGTTCCTCGTTACTAAACCGAGAGATTAAAAACAATCGCATAATATAATATTTACACAGAATACGGAATAAAAAACATGACATAGCAGCAGTGTTGCCAATGGCTTTATATAAAAATAATATACACCTTTTGCCGAAAAATATTCATTATGAATCATAAAAAATCAAATGGAATTTTAAAGCAGAACTATTTTTGTTCAAATTAGGTATACGATTCCTTTTTTTTTTTGTATTTGGTCGATATTTTTGTTGAAAAATATTTATAACAAAGCTTTAAAGCAAAATCCTTCTTTTGGATAATTTTATTAAGTATATAGAGGGCCAAAAGTTTTCTTTTGCACTGGGGTATGAGCGTATAAGGCACTGCTGCTATCTTTTATTGTTGATCCGATAGAAACAGACGACTAGAATTAAATATATCAGACACCTAGTTACGTACTCTCGAAACACAACTGGTAGTGGTGACAGAATTTCATAACCAATATGAGTTTAGAGATAAAATTTATAATGCCTCAAAAAGTTTTAAAATTACGTTTTGTGAAATTTATTTAAATATATTTAAAATATGAACTTTTTTTTATCGCCCCAACAAAAACCATAGATTGGCAACACTGTATATCGTGTTAACTTGTAGCAGGAGCAGGAAATAGTACTGCTAGACCATACTTGCCAAGTTTATTTTGTAATTTTACTAATTATTATTTTGATAGTGTATGCTGTGTGTATATTTCAAGATAATTGCAGTTTTAAAAAGCGTAGTCCAACTATATTAAACAGTCTTTTACATTTTACATAGCGCGAAAGATTGAATGTTCCTGGTGGTGTACATCACGCTCCTGCGCCGTCAAAACATGTTCGTGCAGTAGTGTCCATTTAAATTTGTCATATACGGAGAATAATCTAAGACTGTGAGGCCTGACCGCCTGACTGAATGTTACAAATATTTAATTTCGCTTAATAATACAGATCTATGCGATGGTGGACGAACCATTACCCATTCCTGAATTTGGTCGCAATTTTTAGGCAATATTTTTGACGGACCAGATTATAATATATTATAAACAACAAAATCTTAAAATAAATTTCTGATAACATTTCTTTAATACTTAGTTATCTTTTTAATATGTGCCTTACTCAAGGAATTTTTCCAACAATGTTAAGATCAATTACAATAATTTTATTCCTGTATTTAAATCTGGAGATAAAAGGTTATACGATAATGATAGACCAATTTCTTTAATAAATACAACAGGAACACTAAAAAAAATGTATTAAGGATCAATTTTATTCTCTTTTGGAAACTAACAAATTAATTGTAACCAGTGGCGTACCCATAATCGGTTTTATTTTTATTTTTTTCATTTTATATGCCTCCATTTCCACACATCGTGTGTTTCGTGCCAGGATAACTGCTCACGACGAAACGCAAGAAATTAAAATGTACTCGTTGCAAAAGAGGTGGTCCTAAGAAGTTATAATCACTTACCAAAACCCGTTCTTACAAAACATTGTAAGGCCTAATGACAAAAATACCTGAAATTTACAGGGGTTGAGAAAAAAATCGAAATTTCATGAACAAAGAGGGATATCAAAAATTTGAGAATTTACTTTGTTCTCTATAAATAGGAGATAAAGAAAATGCCATCCAAAATAGTTTGAAATTATTTTTGTGGAAATCCGGTACTTAGAAACTTTGGTAAAAAAAACATACTTCTCTTTAAATCCTGTAGACAGTGAAAGGTTAGAAGTAAAAAAAAATCGGAAAAAATGTGCATATTAAGAAGTAAATTCTCTTTTAAATTTTGCAAACCGCGCATCGATAGCTTTATTCGTTCGTAAAATATTTTACTCCAAAGTTCACCTAACAATTAGCTCGGTCCGCTTGAATTGTCCAGCAATTTACTTTATTTTTTTGTAATCTTTATTGTTACCAATTTTATTTCACAATGTTTAAATGAAGGTAAAAAAGTTATTGGTATCTTCTTAGATTTACAAAAAGCATTTGATCCGGTATCAAAATTTTATTAAAAAAAAATCTAAGTGAATTAAAGGTTATTACCTACAATTTATTTATAAGTTATTTATTAGACAGAGAACAAAAAGTAAAAATATAAGATTTCTATAGTAAAAAAAACGACTTTAATTTGCGGTGTTCCTCAGGGTACTGCTTTTGGGCCAGTTTTATTCTTACTTTATATTAATGATATATTAAAACCAAAATTAAATGAAAAAAGATTTTTATTTGCACAGTGGCGGATCCAGGGGGGGGGGGCGAAGGCAGCCCCCCCCCCCCCCCCCCCCCTACTGATTCACGTGTCTTAGATTTTGCCAATGGTTAACTTTTGTAGTGATCTACGTATTCTATAAACTTCTTACTTCGTTGAGTATTTTAAAGTATAATGAAAATTTCGCACCCACTTTTTCTAATCAAAGGCATATGTACAAAAGAAGAAAAAACTAATATTTAAAATAAATTATAAAAATTTAACAAATTTTCCTTGTAACAGCGCCTAGGTTTAAGAAAAACCTGTAATTAATTTCAATTAGAACATTTCATTTTGAATCATTACCATAACAACAAAGAAAATTTCCGGAAATATTCATGTTCTTTGAGCTTCCGGCGGCTAAATTACACCGGAAATTTCCCTGTCACTTTCGTCAAAATAATGTCAGAATTAAATTGTTTGTTAAGGCAAAAAGGCATATATATTTTATTGCGAAATTTTCTTACCGAATCTCCCGCGAGCTTGAATTATAAATCCGGAAATGTTAATAAATGTTAAATAATTCATGCTCTAGGGAGATTATAAGTGAAAATTTCAGAAACTAATATGTTACTTATCTATTTAAAAAAAAAAATTCTTGTCCGAGAAAAGCAGTAAACAGTTAACTAGCGGCAACACTGTACCGCAAGCATATTATTATATTACAATCACAATCATTGTCTACCCCACCATCTGCAATCATGATTGTGAACTTACGCTATTGATTAGATAATTGCGTGCAATGATGTGGAAATGATTTTCCTTACCTATGACGAATAATGCGACGTTTATCGTGTACGGCAAGCGTATTCGTCTCCTAAACCTAGATGGCTGTGCTGCGTTGTTTTTCTCAGGGTCTGTGATGTTGATTCTCACACTAGGTTGGGGTGCGCCGCCAGCAGGGGGCGATGGAGTTACCATTCCTTTATTGTCCTGCAAAAAGGGGGAAAAAATTAAAAATATATCAAATGTAAATTATTTTAGAATTGTGGTGTTTTAGCAGAATGAGAGGCGAGTATTAAAAGTGTTTAAAGTAAAACCACTGGGGGCTAGTGACGCACTTGCCATTTCCTTTTTGATTAAAATATTTTTCTCTAGTTTTCGTTTTATCCAAAATATCCTATCCATTTATGGAGCACAATAATTAATACCTAAATGTTTCTTTTATTTACTTTTTTTTTGATATTCCTATTTATTAAAAAAAAAACAGTTTTTATATTTGTGAAAAATATGAATATTTGGTGTCAATCCAAAATTTTAACATAAGACTATGACTCTAACCAGCGTTTTTCGTGTTCGGTTTTTCATGATTATAAATAAAGTAAATATCGCTCACCTCGCCAGAATTGATGGTTTTTTCCGAAATCATGTATTTTAGGAGCGTAGATCTAAGATCAGTTTTTGGTGCAAATGCTTAGGTTTTGAAATATTCCTTCCTTAGTGCCGTTTTGTATAATCATAATAAAGCATTCTCGTTTTTTCCCGTACTTTTTTTTATTATAAATTATCACACTTATTCCATAAAAAAATGTTTCAATTAAAATTTTTACTTTAATTTTTCTCTTTAAAAATAAATAACTAAGTAATTGTTTTCTGTTTTTGTTGTAAAAATATTTTATTGCATTGGGTTATATTTTTGTTGATTTAGAATAGCTCTAAGAAAGAGAAAACGGAAGAGACAAGTATATAATAGAAAAATACTGTAAAATAGCTCACTATTCTTATTATAAATTATTTTTTATTTTCATAGATTCAAGACACCCTAATCTTATTTAATTAGCTAGTATTGGAATCAAGTATTATTTTATTCAAGTAATAGTAAAACTAGCATATACTTGAAATAAGCGTAATAATCTTTAAAATGTTGTTTTTTTCCGTGTATTGTGATTTGCCCCATTCAACGACCAATCAGGCAAAAAACAGGAAATTAGAAAACTTACAAGCAATTTTTCCTTTGAGGAATCTCCATCTTCATTATTATTATGATAAATAACTTCTATTGAAGAGTCTCTATCGAAAAGTTCAGTCTTCATACGTCCGTTTCAAATTTATATTTGACAAGTTGTTAACCACAAAAACACCCTTTTTGACACTAATTTGTAACAGCCACCATTTTTTTAAATGCATTTATTGAATGTTTAAACAAAGGAGATATTAATTATCAGGTTATAGTATTACAGAAAAAAAATAATCAAGAATAAAATATACCTGTCGCAATATTAAGCATTTTAAAGAACAATATAAATAAATAAATTTCAATTATCACAAACTAAAACTTGTTTTAAATGTATAGTTTTTCTACAGGAAAGGGTGAACCTTATCTTTCAGATTAGAAATTATACAATGTACTAAAATTATAGTATCCACCTAAAAGCTTGTTTAAAATTTTACAGAGTAGGTAGGAAAAAAATACAGAATTATATTCAAAAAACATAAATTAAAGAAGTTTTAAAACTTACTAAGTATCAAAGTTGGGCAAAGCACTCGAAAAAAGTACTTCGTGCACCAAGCCCTTTAAAAAAGTAATGGCCAGCCAAGCACCAAGCACTTTGGAAATTCTTGTAATAACCAATTACCGAGGAAAGTAATTGTGAGTGCTCGCAAGCATTTTAATGGGCTTGAAATGCAAAATTCAATTAACCAAGCACTTTTTATAAAGGGCTTAAATTATCAATTACCGAGCACTGTGCTCGAAGCACTATTGTGTTTAAAACACTTTCTTAAGCACTTTCGAGGCAATTACTGCCGAGCTCTGCTAAGACCAGAAAAGCTGATTTTTAAAAATTGGTTAACTTTCCCGTATCTATTGTGTTACTGGATACTGAAAGGTTTACCCTCCAAATAAATGATAATATAAATAAATATTTTATGACCAATCCTTTTAAGGGTTTCAAATCATAGGAACGACTGGGTAGGTCCCAGATAAAGTCGCTTTATTACATCTATGCAGGATTGAGGCCAAAGTAGCCGCTGAGGTCCTCCTCGTAGGCAGTGGCGGATCCAGGATTATATTGAGGGAGGCGACTAAAAAAAATGACTTCTAAAAAAAAGAGCGTATCTCGGCTCTAAAAATCTTCTTCCTCTCAAAAGTGACTTCTAAAAAAAATTCTGAGCCTGCACACACCGTAGAGTTTTCTAAGCTCAAAGTAAAAAAACACCCATTTTGTTAGGCTCAGGGGGGGGGGGGGGGGAGAACCTGCCTTCGCCCCCCCCCCTGGATCTGCGTCTGCTCGTAGGACTAAAAGGCATGTTTCAGTAGGTATGTCCTAACGGCATTCTTAAATGCTGTTTAATTCATGTCCGTAATATTACGAAGTAGTGCGTTGAAAAAAATGATTCTTAAGTAGTTTGCGCCACCCCTTGATCTCAAAAGTATGTGGTATTTATGTAGTATGTCCTGGTTGTTTCGTGTGTCATAGCTTTAAATTTCAACATTTAAAGAAAGCCGAATAGATAGGCGCACTATGATTCATTCGCTACGTAAGAACCGACGTGACTTCGGAGCGCGCCGTCTTTTATTGCATAAAATAATACAATATCTTGTGTCTGAAATCGATCGAAAATGGAGACAAACATTAGTTCGTCTCCAAAAACGGTTGCCACATTTTTGCACTGATACTGATCCGTCGTTCTTTAAATATTGAAATTCAATGGTTATAGTCAAGAAAATACAGGTGATTATAGTAAAGGTGAATTGCTTCAAGAACATGAAACATCGGATAATATACAGGTAAGGGAAGGTAAGCATCTTTAGCTGAATAAACTGCTGTCGGCGGTCATTACGACATCCAATGTTAGAGACGACTCTGATACATTTGCTGAATGTCCCCACCCCAATAGAGCATATATGAAGCCTTGGATTCAAAGCTCGCATGGTAAGCACTTATTAAGGTCTCAGTAGAGACGCATCTAGCCAAACTTCTTTTTAGGCATATAGATTTGGATAAATCTTTCTTTTTTGGATAATTTCTTTCTCCCATGAGAGCTTTGTATCAAGTGTCACATCCAGAAAGATGACCTCGTCACATATTAATCTGAAAGCGATTGTCCCTTTGACGCAGAGAAAAATGTATATTTTGGGTTTTTTGCTACATTAAAGCTAAGTTTAATGACCAAAAACCTTTCTTGTTTTCCAATATCTTTGTAATAACTGATTTTTTAAATTGGGAGGGATGATAGCTACTTAACCAGTTGGCATTATCAGCGAATAGCATTGTTTCCACAAGATTCTGAAAATTGGGCATTCGTGAAAATAAGGAATAACACAGGGTCCAGTACTGAACCTTGTGGGACCCCGCATCCTATTTTCTTAAAACTGGAGGTTTCTTGTTTGTAGTATATACCTATAATAATGTAATAGGTAAAATTGCATACTTAAACGATTTTCTTATAGTGATATGACGCCCATGCAAATCAGTAAACAGGTCATTTCCTATTATTGTGGTACAGAAACCGCTTAAAAATCCTAATTTTCCATTTATTACTCTCCCTGAATTGACGCGATCTCTCTTGCTAACCGTTCCATATTTTTGTTGCGCAGTGTAAATAAACAAATCATCAATTCCCAATTTGAAAATGATAACGTATCCCTAATTAAAGTTTATTCACATATTTGTAATGACGACACTATAAAAAGGTGTATCCCTTTCTAAGTTTTACACGAAATTTATGACTCATCATAATCAGTTGAATTTGATAAATATTTTAAAAAATCGAGTCATTTGTAGTGACGGTTTCACTTGGCTAAGAATTTTTTTTGTAAAAGTTGCAGGGGATTTTCTCAATATGGTTTGGATAAAAAAATGGTTTAGGAATTAAGTGGTTGCGTCCGCGCAAAAACTTTTAAATGGAGGTTTTTCTGAAAATAATTTTTTTTATATAAGACTTACTTTTACATTCCAATATCTGTAATCAAAATTTAAAATGTTTTTAAAAATCCATAAATAAATATGGCCAAGATTTGGGCGAATTTGATATACAGGGTGGGGATTTTAAATGGAACGCTGTTTATGGCGCTGCCGTGCTAAGCTAAAGCGTCCTAACTGAATAAAATAAAGTTTTGAGATATTCATGTTTTAATTTTTTTTATGTGCCACCCCTTAGACTGTAGACTGTGTTAAAATTAATCAATACTTAAGCTGAAGGTTGGTAATAGGTAAACGATTATAACGTCCTTTTAATTAGTAAGTTAACTTATTCAGATATTTGACTTTTGTAAGATAGGACACTTTTCTTTAGTATTTAAATAAATTTATTGGAGCTACAGATAGGACAAAGACTTGCTAATATATGTTTATATTATATACTATTGGCAAACCAATCTAGGGTGCGAAATCTCTAATGCAACCAAGAGAGAAGGCACATATGGGCAAGACCTTCAGTTAAAAAGAGACACATATGGTGTGGCCGAGTCGACGTATCGATCGCTCCCGTGTCTGCTTCGACAGCGTGTTCTAAAGAATGGAAGGTGGAAGGTAGGGGATAGCGTGTTATCTGTTTAACGTGTTAAACGCTACCAATAATCTCCGTCTGATGCGTTTATATCGGCGCCATAGATTCAAGTTTGCCAATAGTGTATATTGTGTAAATTTTAGTAGAGTTTTTGGAATTATTGGAACCAGGGCAGATACAAGGGTGTTTCTTCGAGTTAAATCTACCCCGTGTTTTATCTCTCTAGCATTTGCCATCGGAACTCCGGTTTTAACTACCTTATTATTAGGACAATGTAATGCCTTGAATCGGCCAGATAAGACTTTTTACTATGTAATCGCATTTTAAGAATAATGGAGGTACAAAACGAGATTATCCTAAGTGTACAGTTACGACAAAGATAGGTGTAAAATGTTGGTTGGAACAAAATATCTTAGTATTTAATATGATTTTGTAGATATGACAATATTAAATACATAAATTCACGGTCTATAAACTGAGATAGGACGATTTAGTTTTGTAAATTAGTTAAAACAAAACTGTAGGTACCCAAAAATGCATTTAGGACAAAATCTCAAATTCTGTAAGTTACGACGCTTCAGTTTAGCACGGCAGAGCGGCTCTGGGAATAATATTTCTCTAAAATTAAAAAATATGTCCTTAAAGATTTTTTATTAGAATAGCTTTTGTAATGTAAAAAAAATTGGGACCCTGAGGGGCGGGCACCTTGTTGGAAAATTTATTGAAAAAGGAATTTGTCCATATTCTTTTTTTTACGAAAACCGCGACAGTGGCTCAGAGGTGAGTTACTGGCATTCGACCGTGGTGGTCCGGGTTCAATCCCCGGAGTAGGCATATGCACAAAAAAAAGTATGTCCGAAATTTAGTAGCTTTAAGAATGCAGGGAAGAAGTGTAAAATGTATCATCTCCCGACCCACCCCATTCACGCCGGTAACCTGGCCGGATGAGATCGGATATTTCATGGGGTGCGGAAGAAGATACACACTCCCCAATCGATTGGTCATGCAATGACAAGAAACCAAGGGTTGATAGCCCTTAGGGGGTTTCGCATGACTGAGGATCGTGGTTCAGAACCCACGTTAAGCTGTACGTCACCTCGGGAATGGACCTGGCAGCGAACGCAGAGGAAAATATTACACAACAAAAAGTAATTTGAAAGCGAACAATAGTTAGTTGGTACATATGCTGAAAATATGTCTAATTATTCAACAAAAAAAGAAATACCTATTTTAAAGTTTATTTCAGTCCTGACAAAATTGAAAAAAGATACGATTTAATCAACGTAATGACTCGAATCATAAATGAAGCTGTGACGTGCATCCAACCAGTAAATGAACGAACATTTCCATTGGTAAAAAAAATTCCATGATTTGTTTAGTTTTTTTGAAAGTTCACATCAATTATTAAAAAGTTTGTAAAATTTTGAAAGAATAGAAAATATAACTTACTAATAACGTTTTAACAACCCCATTATCAGGATCCACCAAAAAGTATCTAATCTTGTTACCCGAGACAGACATGTTAACACATTGCCACTTTATCAACAAATAAGATGCATCTTCGGCCTAAGATGCAGTAAGTTACTTTTAACAATACAAATAGGTAATAAATACTTGTTATACCCGTGTTGGTAATCTGTCTTAAAATGTGCTATGTTTACCTTTTTCTATTTCCTGTGGGTACCAATAAGTATAGAGTGTGCAAGAACAGAGAGTAAAAAAAAATAAAAAACGGTTTCACAAAACGTTCTAAAAAACATCAAATAATTTTTTCTATTGCCACATGGAAAGAAAAATAAGTGACATATTTGATTTTTACATCAATGACATGGAAAAACTGACTTACTCGCAGTCAATGTTGTCTGGTTAGTATATTAAGTTAATTGGAGTATGTACCTAAATTCTGAAAAATTAATGTTTTTTTTTTATAATAAAACACCTGCACTGTTGGAAAAATCCTTTAAGGCGCTCTGGGAGCGGTGCGAGTGCTAAAAAAGCGATTAAAGTTGGTCTTGAAACGTTGAAGATTGTATTCATTGGGAAACACGACCTCAGGAAGATCATTCCACAATGATGACGTTCTCCAGATGAAAGAATTCTTGAACAATGAAGTTCGAGGAGTACTAAGCTGAACAACATATGGATGAGCGGCAGCGGTTCGCCGTGTATTTCTGTTTTGCATTGCTCTAGGTGGAATCAAGTGGGCAATGTCAGTCGAACACCTGCCATGGAAATATCTGTAAAAGAGAGCCAAATCACCAACCTGTCTTCGATGCTCCAGGCTATCGAGGGTCTTGGTCAGCTCGGGGTCGCCGATCAGACGAACGGCTCTCCTTTGAATGGAATCCAGTAGCCGAAGGGTGTGCTTGGGTGCAGAGCTCCAGAGATGAGAGCAATATTCTAATGATGGTCGAATTTGGGCTTTGTAGAGTGTCAAAAGTTGATGAGGTGTGTACAACCTTTTGGTGCGGAAAAGTACACCAAGTTTCTGTGCAGCTGCCCTGGCTGGTAATATCATTTATGTTACAGTCAAAGCTATCTGATTAGATTATTTTTTTTTCTATGGTTTTTTGGATCACCCTGTTTGGTGTATACGCAAGAATATGTAAACTGCATACTGTAAACAATTTAGGCAATATTTGCTTTTATTTTTTAGGTAGGTAGGTGAGGTGCATATACATATGTATAGCGTACAATTATTTACATATTTGATAAAATACATATACATACCGGGTGGTGCATCGTGGTTGGAAACATTAGAAAATCCATGCAAGTTTTAGACTGTCCAAATATTTGCTCCCCCGTTGACTTTAGAGCGGGGTTGTAGGAAACCTTTTTTAGGGACATGCGGAGCTTGAACAATTTCGGACAAACCGATCTTAACTTATTAGGATTGCGGTTAATTTTGCACTGGAATTCAACAGGTGATGCAGGATGCTGTGAATATCAGCCTTGATTGGACTTATCAACCTGAAATTTGTTATTGTCAAATGTAATTAAAAAGTATTAGATTTTTTTTACACCCTCTTATTTTCTTCCCCTTTTAGCAATTCTTGATGATTTTAATACTATTTAATAGGTTTTATTATAAGTAAAATGATTCGTTTTCTATTAAAAGAACCGTTTTAAACATAATGTTCGTTTTATTTAAAAATATTAGTTAAATCCAGTGTAAAATGTATCTGTTAAAGATTTATAAAAAGTCTACCGTTTGCAAATTACATTTGACAATGACAAATCACAGGTTGACAAATCCAATCAATGCTGGTGTCTGCAGCATTACCTGTTAAATTCCAATGAAAACCCAACCGCAATCCTATCCAAAGTTAAGATCTGGTTGTCCAAAATTGTTAAAACTCCGCATATCACGCAGAGACCCTAAAAAAGTCTTCCTTCAACTCAGCCATAAAGTCAAGGGGAAGCAAATATTAGGACAGTCCGAAAATGTCAAGGGATTTCCTATGTTTGCGTTTGCAACAACGATGTACCACCTGGTATGTATTTAGTTCGTTGGGTTATTAAGAAATTTATTGATTTATCTAATAAGAACACATTTTATTTGGACGCTCATTAAAATTGGCGTTTGTACTGCTTCGTAATAATGAAATATAACCACTGAGAGATCAGTGAATATAACACGTGTGGTAAGGTAAGAGACATTACATTTAATACCAATACCCCGGAAAATTCGATCATTTTTTTTCAACGACCATATACGAAAAAATATCTATTGGTGATAGTATCAGTATAACTAGGGTTACCATCTGTAATATAATTAAACTAGGACAAGAAGCTCGAGAAACCCCGGATTTTTAGCTTTAACCCCGGATATTTCTGCTAGAAAATTTTCATCTTACACTAATACAATAAATTGAAATTCTTCTAATTTGACATCTTCATAAACTATTATTTTATAGAATATACCATGGAGGAGAGTATACAGGGTGTTCCTTAATGATGTGCTAATATTTTAGGGTGTGATTCCTCAAGTCATTTTATGAAGAAAAGTTCATATAAACATATGTCCTAAACGGCTTAAATTTTTTGCTACAGGGTGTTGAATTATTTTTTTTAATGTGTTTTTTGTAATATCTCCGAAAGTGTTTTAGATAATATTTTCAATTTTGGCATGTGCTAATAGGATATAAAACCTTCGATTTTAGTTATAAAGTTATTTTTTGTCCCACCAGTGGGTCCCTGCAAACATGTCCTCTGATGTTTTTTATAAAAAAAAATGGTACGCCACTGACATTTTTTCATGTGGATATTATTTCTGATTAGCCTGGTCAATTCTGCATAAAAATAGTATCTTGCGTTTTTCTCCTCAGGCACACCGTTCTTAATTAAAATAATTAAATTAGCTCTACTATTTATTATTATTAACATTGATAATGCAAAATTTTGTTTTATAAAAATTGTTGAAAATAACCACCTTCATTAATAGGCATGCGTTTGCCCCGTCCTCCGTCTAATTTAAATTTTTATGGTTTTAATTGGAAAATCATTTTCTTCGATTTTTGCATGAAAATAACTTTCCCGCACCTACATAAAAATCAATTTTCCATTGGTGAAAAAAACCCAAAATTTGTTTAGTTTTTTTGTAAATTTGGTCAAGAAGAAGAGCAGATTAACGAGGCAAATTTTAGCTCTCCTCTCTCGGTTCCCAATTAAATTTATTACAAATAACTTGGTATAGGTTCTTTTAGAATATTGTGATTTTTTTAGAATAATCAACAGTGAATACTATTTTCAAACGACATGAAGTAATTTATGGTAACTAATTAACCTAATAATTACAATACTTTTGTCATAGAACCTTTTTTTTACAAAATCCATTCACCTTTTAGCGTTTAGGATATATGTTTATATGAACTTTTCTTCATAAAATGACTTAAGGAATCACACCCTAAAATATTAGCACATCATTAAGGAACACCCTGTATAGCGTCGTTCCGTAACTGTCGGTAGACGGCAAGTGGTGACAACCCGGACTGTTAAGAAAACTCCGCCCGGACGCTCCCCGGACACCCTCCAAACTAGGACAAATCCGGGGAAACCCGGATGCCCCTCTCTCCAGAAAAAAATTTCCTTGTTACGCGCACTAAGCCCCCCCCCCCTCCCCCGAACATATTTTCTGGTTGCGCCACTGCGCCAGAATTTTTACAACCACGGCAAAAAGAAGCTTGAAAAAATTCTCTGAAACATTCCAGATTGGTCTTTTAACCCTGAAATGCAAATCAGAAAAATAAACAATAAAGCTAATTCGAATTTGCCAAAAATGTCAAGGCAAAATAAGAAAAGAGAATAAAAACATTGTTATAGGCTTTAAAAGCAGAAATACCTGCCTGGGGATGTGAACAATTTTTATCGGTTGTTCATGCAGAATCCGGTTTTGGTAATGCAAACGAGTCATCCTTGGGAACTTTTATAGAATCTTTGCATTCATTGAAATTCCATTATAAGTTCGTCAATAATCATCTTTCTTAAAATAGGAACAATGTTGATTTTTAACAGTAATTAAGAGCAAACAGTAGTCGATGAGTCATCACGACCAAATACTGCATTTCCACCATAGCGTGCATACTGAACCTACGTCTGGCGATGGCAATACAATTTATTTTTTTATATACAAAATATTATATAAACAAATTTTACGAGAATTAAGGGGCGCGGCGTTAGTGGAGATTTTAAAATAATATCGGGGCATCGTTTGTAACTTTAATGGAAAATAAGAAATTACCATGAATAGTCGTATTATTTCTATTTTTATGTTCTGCATGACGGATGATAAAAGTTAACTAAACTGCTGGACAATTGCTTTTGAGCAAGAAAATTTTTTTTAACAGTTAATATGTTAATATTTTCTGAACCAGATTTTTTATCGACCTGCGGTTTTGAATGGTTGATAGATTTATTCCTCGGAAAACAATTGTCAATATTGGATTTTTTTTAACTGTCAGAAAATTTTATATACAGGGTGTTAAAAAAGACGATGATTTTTGTTCCAATTTTAATCGCGTGTAACTTTCAGGATAATATTTTTAAATTTTATCACTCTACGTCAATTGAATCACTGGTTCATAGCAAAGAAAGTAATTTGTCAAATTTTTGATATTTGCTATATTTTAAGAAATACCGATTTTTTTGGAAAACCTTGCTTTATTTTAACTTATTGGTAGCTAGATCTCACTGTGCGTTGTATCGTGCAAACTTTGCGAGTAAAAAGCTTGATTATGTTCAGTAACAATAGTTATACCTAAATGTTATGATGTACAGTGGCGTACTTATAAACATCTATATGTTTATGATTTATGAGTATAGTGTTAGAAAGTTAGAAATTAATAAATACATTTTTTTCAAAAATTAAATTAAAAAAATTATCTTTGTTCAAATTTTGTAAACACACTGTATAATATACCTGTAGTGCGATATGAAAAACTAAAAAATAAGAAAAAATTGACCTAATCTAGGGGCGAGTACTTTCCGATCGTGAAAAATTGTGAGATACTCGTAAACCATAGACATATAGGTGTTTATAAGTACGCCACTGTATATCATAACATTTAGGTACAACTATTGTTACTGAACATAATTAAGCTTTTCACTCGCAAAGTTTGCACGCACAGTGAGATCTAGCTACCAATAAGTTCAAATAAAGCAAGGTTTTCCAAAAAAATCGGTATTTCTTAAAATATAGCAGATACCAAAAATTTGACAAATTACTTTCTTTGCTATGAACCAGTGATTCAATTAACGTAGAGTGATAAAATTTAAAAATATTATTGTGAAAGTTACACGCCATTAAAATTGGAGCAAAAATCATCGTCTTCTTTCACACCCTGTATATAAAATTTTCTGACAGTTAAAGAAAATCCAATATTGACAATTATTTCCCAAGGGATGAACCTATCAACCATTCAAAACTGTAGGTCGATATCATATCTGGTTAAGAAAATATTAACTGTTAAATTTAGGCGAAATTTTTCTTGCTCGAAAGCAATTGTCCAGCAGTTTATATATAATTCAAATTTAAAAAAAAATAAGGTATCATCAGTCAAACTAGAAGTTGTGAACTCCTTAGTAAAATTTTTGTGTTAAATTTTAAATTAGACAAGCCAGGAAACGAAGCCGCGTTTCACGCTGGTATTAAAGGCTCTTAACTAAACAGAAACTTTGATTAGAGGTAGAAGGTTGATATGTATTTTGGCAACTGTAGAGTATAGACTATTTTATGAGAAGCTGTTATAAGTCCTAGTTCATTATCTTTTACCTACATTTGTTCGTAATTCTTGATATATCAGATCAAACAGAAAAAACATATATGTATGTTATGTAGTCTGATGACAAATAATGAAATGTCAAGCAACAATAGGTGCACTCCTTAATTAAAACACATAAGGCCAGATTTTTTTCTCCGTTCGATATACCCCAAAGGGATCCTCGAGACCGCGTCCATTAAAAAATATTTTATCACCATGGCTACCGCGCCAGTAAAACTCGGGCACCATTACTAGGAATGGCAGTGTTAGAATTAAACGGTCCCACGACATATACATATGTATGTATGTGCGAACGTCGGCCCGCAACAGTTCTCTCGACAACCTTTCATCCCCAGTCTGACAAAATACCGTCAACCACGAGACTGTTGTTGTATCTCAAGATACCGTTGCCATTGCGCACTCCACAACGAACGATTGAAGAGGTACGGCCGCTGTCGCTTTCTCTCGCATCCAACCGTGTAGGGGCGAACGATGAAATCATAAAATGTCCAGAGTAACTGCTAACTGGACGTATTAAAAAATACCGTTTCCAAGTAGCAGCTCCAGAGATACCGATCCACCACTAAAAACTAAACATAAGTAGTTTCACAAAAAATAATAGCTTGTCATTGACAAAATAGTTATCAATGGATAATGGTTAGTCAAAAGTTTCAAACGTTGTTTGTCTTGTAATGGATTTTAAATGTACGGCTTTCTTTGGGAAAAAATAATTCTTAAATTAAATTGAAATTGTCAAAGGATAAGTCTTTTGATATATTTAAATTGAAGAAAATGTATGTCTAGTTTCAGAGAAACTCCATAACAACGGACGGCAAAAGTGGGTTTATTTACATGCGGTGATGAACTCTTAAGATAGATCAAATTTCGAATTAATTTTGTGTTCAACTCCAAAAAGAGGTAGTCAGTTTTTAATAGTTTCCCGTTGTTCCTAAGCATTTGAAATTCAGTGCTATTTTTTTTAATGTAAAAGGATGTGAGAAGGGCCGTCGAGAGGCAGGTCAGACCCGGTGGCTGTGTGGCATCCCGGGCCCAAAAGGATCTAAAATTCAGTAACTAGCGAACATTTTTTCGGGTGCCACGCCCAAAAAAACATTTTTTGGACCATAAAAAAATTGAAAATTAGAGAAAATATATAATATTTTTAAAGAAACTTGTAGGGAGTTATACTAATACACTAATATAAATTTTAATTTTTTAAGATTTGCGTGGATGTCAGTTTATCTTGCAAGCATTTTGTATAATGTAAGATGATTCCAAATTATATTTTAAATCTTCTGGTTTTTTGGATTCCGGGGGGGGGGGGGGGCTCCCCCTGCGCTTCTGCCGCTCGATATGAAACAGGTTTTTTTTAACAATTGTTTTTGTAGTTTCCGAGAAATTTGCTTTTGAAATATCGTTTAGTTGGATTTTGTTGGTTTGCTAAAACTGGCTATTGGTGACATTTTGCCTACTAACAAAATCCCTTTAACCGCTATTTCAAACGTGATTTTCTCGGAATCCACACAAATAATTTTGTAAAAACCTGTTTCATATTCAGCGGCAAATATAATTATTTCCAGCGAATAGAGAATCCGGTTTCAGGTATAAGCCAGTGCGGAGATTTTACGGCCCGAAAAATCGATTAGCGGGATTTTGTTGGTTGGCAAAATGTTACCCACACAAGTCATCGGTCAACCTAACTTTTCAGCAACTGACTTGCATTCATTGTTTATGGACTGCCAGTTATTTCTAATTTAACTTAAATCGTCCATCAGGCTAGAAATATTTTTAACTTCCACATCGATCATTTTGGTTTTAAGCAGTGGCGTAGCCAGAATTTAATTTCGGGGGGGGGGGGGGCAAATGGGTAAGGCAAATCGCCGAAGGCGAGAATTTTTTTGGGTGCCACGCCCATAAAACTCTTTTTTTGGACAATCAAAAAAATTTCAAAATAAAAAAAATACATACATTTAAAGAAACTTGTAGTGAGTTATACAAATATACTAATATAGGTAATATAAAAGAGATAATATATACATATTATACATACTTGTTAAACAAAAACTTCTTCATGAAATAAGCATAATTGAGCAAAAAAATATTAAAAATAAGGTATACCTTTTATTTATTGAAAAAACAAAAATTAACCATAAACTTAAAGCACAACATATTTTTTTGGCAAAAACTAAACCGTAATTCGTCGCCTTTTTTGACAAAATATATTGTTTATTTCATATATCAATGTGAATTTTTTTATGAATTAAAGCTAAACTTGTTGTACGCTCTTCGCCTGAATGATTTCTCAGATATGTTTTTAATCTTTTTAAAGTGGAAAAACGTCCTTCTGCTAAAGCTTTAGTTACTGGGAGGATGATTTGTTATTTTATTTGGCGCGTTATTGATAGCGTTGCCGTCAAAGATTTTTTATGTTGCCCAATTATAGTTTATATTTTCTTTTTTTTGGATTTCGGGGGGGGGGGGGCCTGGCCCCTCCTCCCTGGCTACGCCACTGGCTTTAAGATACCAATAATTAGCAACGTTTTTATTTCAAAATATAATAATTTACACATGTAATGTTTACAAAATATTTTTTTGTCATATATAATATCACAAGAGATAAAATTTTGTCGGCAAAATTTTCGAAAGGTATGAAAGTTTGTTGCTTGGCAATTTCGCGAATGACATTTTTTGTCATGAGCGAAATTGCTTAAAAGCAACAAACTTAAATAAATCCTTGAGAACAATTTTGCTTACACAATTTTTTCTCGAGTGGTATTCGACATGACTATTTAACTAGAAAAAAGACAAAGAACAATAAAATTAGAAAACTTTTATTTAAGAATAAAACAAAAAAATTACTTATTTATTGATGTAAAAGTTACAGTTGTGATATTTAAACGTTTGTGCATTATTTGATTGATTTTGATTTGATGATATTACTTGATCTGGTGCTTTTTCTCTTAAGTTTGCAATTAATTTTAAATGATGTTCACCAACGCCATTTTTTGCAAGGGCAGAAATAATTTTTTGGTATTTACGCCGATTTTTTCTGCTGAGATTTTGGTCCATTTCGACATGCTGTTTATTCCAATAGGCATGTTTTTGTACCAAATTCCTTTTTTCCAATTTGGATGAACTGTCAAAAAGAGCCTGTCACTTGTAATTTCTGGATTGGTATTTCTTTTTTCAAATAATTTTAAAAATAGACGAATAGGACAAAGATCTTTGTTAGTGTTGTTTTTTACCAACCATTTGCTACTGGCCAAGGCTTTTGCACCTCCTTGTGTAGTCTTTGAAAATATGGGATTGTATTCGATACGTCCCGTAAATTCTTCATTTAGGTCTAATTCTTGGTGGAAATAATGTACTTTGCAGTTCACTGCTTCGTTGCCTCGCCACGCAAGTTCAAAAGAAAATAAGTGAAATATTTTTTCTGTAGGCCGTCTGGGGTGTCTTCGTCATGAATTTTTATCATTTCCAATAATTCTTGTGTTGTAAGGGCTTTCGAACTTGTTTTTCTTTTTTCTTGGTTACCTTGAAGTTGTTTTCGTTTTAAGTCCTTTGCCAAACGGGCTGATTTAAAAAGAATGTCGGTAAATGGGTCTATTTTTATATTAAATTCTTGATAATACTTTTCTTGTAGCATCTGCGCCGTGGTATTCCATATGCTTTTGATACTTGACTCTTTGTAGTCCTCTCCATTTAGTTTTTTCATGTTGTAAGCATAATCTTCCATAATTTTTGCTAATTCTTCGGCTGGAGTATGCTTTTCAAGCTTATAATCTCTTATCAATAAGAACTGCGAAAACTGTCGCCAAATGGAAGTTTTGGAGATACGCGTATTTGGAGGTATATTCTCCGACACTGCCTTTTTAATTTCTGTAATGGATTGTATTCCAAATCTGTTTTTTTCTCCAGAAACACTCATTTTTGAACTAAAATAATTTGACGTTTGTTAACAAGAAATAATACAATGACATTTTAAATAATTAACAGAACCATGGTAACAAAACTTCTTTCAATCAAAAATTAAAATTTTGCCGCGGCAAAAATCATATGTGAATTTTGTCCAGGTAGGTGCAGGTAGTAATTTTGCCAGTAGAAGACCGGCCGTTGCTATGACATTTTGCCAGTGTAAAACACTCTAGTTAAATAGTCAACAGAAATTTTATATTTTTACACAATTTATCATATTTTTTTAACTGAGCAGCTCGGGCCCTTAAAAGAGACGTGGGCCCGGGAAATTTGCCCCCCTGCCCCTCCCCCTCTCCCCTCTTGTCAGGCCTGGATGTGAGTGGAAGTGGATTAAATACCAATATTGAAAAAAAATGTTAAGTGATATCTCGTTTCCGTGGTTATCGAAGTTTTGGAAACACTGATGAACTAACAAAAAAGTAACTTACCATATTATGATTTTCCGTTTTTATTACAGCATTCATATTTATTACTCCACCAACATCTATTACCTACGTATCTATTCACACATTATTGTAATCGCGAATATTGAACGGGCACTTTATCAAGGTGCTATTTAAATTTATTAGTTATTAGTTAAGGTATTTTTTATCACGTGCATAATAGTTATTTCATTTTAAGGCTTATCAACAAAGATTTTAAAATCAAAACCGTAATTTCAAACACACGCGGGTATAGTTTAGTCAGTTACTAACTATAGTTGGGTACATTTAAAATAATAAATAGGGGGAATGAAGAATAATTGTAAGTAAAACTATAGCTAGCAATGCATTTGAGCCTCTATTTGGGCAGAGCGGATGTGGATATTTAGTCTTTTTGTTTTGAACGGGATATTTTAATGAATTTAGAAGATACATATAATACAGGTGTCTGATAGTCATATGAATTGAGTAAAGGGTTATAAAGAGCCCTGCACGGGTTGGAATTTCACGATTAATTTAAACCGGCTCGACCCGAGCCGGAATATTGTGACGCGGCCCGGTCCGGCCCGTTAACCAAAATAGAATAGCCTGGCAGGTCCGACAAGTCTCGCAGGTCCGACAAGCTTTGCAGGCCCGACAAGCCTTGCAGGCCCGACAAGCCTTGCAGGCCCGACAAGCCTGGCAGGCCCGACAAGGCTGGCAGGCCCGACAAGCCTGGCAGGCCCGACAAGCCTGGCAGGCCCGACAAGCCTGGCAAGCCCGACAAGCCTGGCAGGCCCGACAAGACTGAAAGGCCCGACAAGACTGAAAGGCCCGAGAAGCCTGGCAGGCCCGACAAACTCGGAGGGAAAAAAAATTTTTAAGGCTTCAAAATTATTTTATAAATATTTGTTTTAAAGAAAGCATAATCATAAGCAACCCAAGGCTAACGCGAAATACCGGCTGGCCAAAAAAAGTCCGGCGGACCTTTATTAATTAGGTGGCTCGGCCTCTAGTCGGGTCGGACCGCATTAAGGCCCGAGATGAAAACCCGACCCGTGCAGTCATCTATGTTCAATAATACCTAATAAATAATAAACGCAAATAGCATTGAATTTCAAATGCTAAGGAACAACCGGAAAGTATTAAAAACGGGCTACCTCTTTTTGGAGTTGAACGCAGAGTTAACTAGAAATTTGATCTATCTTAAGAGTTCATCACCGCATGTAAATAAATCCACTTTTGCCGTCCGTTGTTATGGAGTTTCTCTGAAACTAGACATACGAATTTCTTCAATTTAAATATGTCGAAAGACATCCTTTGACTCTGTTTCTCACGTAGCGGATTTTTAAATTCACCTTTATTTTCAAAATATGCCATCACTTGTGTTAGTATAAATGGACCAATTTTAAGAATTATTTTTTCCTAAAAAAAGTCATAAATTTAAAATCCATTACAAGACAAATAACGTTTGAACCTTGAGCTATCCATAGATACCAAATTCGTTCGTCCATCCCACCTAATATATACACACCCACCAAAAAACGGTTTGTTACCGCAACATTGCACTCATATAATATAACAATGTAACATTCGGAGGTATGTGGTAGTGATGTGATTATATTGTAATATGTATGCAATAGATTATGTCTCAGGTTGTAATATTCAATATCACGTAATATTACTGCATTATTGCAGCAACATTCATGCAATGTGTTTTTGGTTATATTGTCGTAAATTTACACCATATTGGATCTCCAGAACCAGATGCTTTTGTCCACATTGTAGCTCCACAGTGAGACTATAAGATCTGATATAATAATTATTAAAACAACTATATCAAAAAATATCAAAGGCGTAAAGCGATAGCATGTAACACGGGGTGAGATCTACAGGGTGATTCCTAAGTTATTATTTCTTTTATAGCTGTGTATAAAAGGCATTAAAACAAACAACATTTTCAAATACCTTTTCTTAAAAAACTTACAAATAAGGTACTTACATTCATTTATTACACTATGGATCAAATACGGTTCTGCCTAACTTGCCCGTTGAATAACATTAAGAACACTTCTGGGTGCAAGGGAAAGCGTTCTGCGTATAATCTCGAAACTTACCGTAAACTAGCACCATATCTACTAGTTAATTGTTTTCAAATTTTACCATTTTCACGTGTCACCAATTTAAAACTAACTTGCTTCAGAAAAAAACACCGCAGCGTATTGCCAAATAACTTACCACCATATTGCATGACAAATAAGAGATAAGACAAACAACATAAAGTATAGCAGGCTACGTTTTGATGACCAGGCCAGCACTTAGATTTTTTAATTGTGTATCTCGCCGCCTATTCTTAAGTTTTTTGAAAAAAATATTTGAAAATGTTGTTTATTTTAATGCCTTCTATACACAGCTAAAAAAGAAGTATCAACTTAAGAATCACCCTGTATAGTGTTGAGGTGGACACTTATATTCTTGGCCTATCACTTTGTGATGCTGAGAAAATATAACTTAATCAATAATATCAATCTGAAATAATAAAAGTAATGTCGTCTTCAGTTATATAACAGTTATATACTGTTAAAATGTAACACAAAGTTACTTTTAAACAATGTCACCAATGTTGTTGAAATAAATCATGTTTGGTGGGCAGTATATGCCATCTTTATAAACATCACGCAAATATGCATTACACAGATATGCGCAAAAAATATACCTTTACTTTTCGCGGAGGTAGAAAATAATACAAGATTAGGTTATTATTTTACCAGAGTTTGGAACGCCACTGGATGGGCTAAAAATAAACAAACTCTAGTTAGAATATACTAATAATTCATAAACGTGTTTTATCCTTTTAATTGAATATTTAAATTAAAGTTAAAACAATAAAACCAAAATTTCGACAACGCTGTACAATGTTTACTTTGCAATTTTTTAATTTAGTAACCATTTACTAATTTGGAATTGATTAAAAAATTATGAATGAAAATGTAAACATGGCGTGGGTTGTCGGTATTTACTATGTTACGATTTGTTACTACGTTTCCTGTTATGTTAAAATTAAAATTTTACCCAGAAATAGATATTTTACGCTGTACCGGGTGTCCATTTACCGTATCTCGGAAACTACTGGGCATAGAAACTCAGGGAAAAAAATGATAACTAAAATGGCCATAAGAAAATCCTGGAAATAAGTTCCGCATTTTGCCGCAAGAGGGCGTAATTCAAAAGTAAATTTTAAAATTTTACATGTCATCGAAAATTCCACATTAAGGTATATCACCATTCAAAAGCTTGGACAATTATGTATCATTTTGGTCTTACGCTCATTGGCGTACCGACTTTAATAAGAGGGGGGGAAGCTGTTGAAAGTGTAATCATTTAAATCGCTGTAACTTATAAACGACTTATCCGATTTTAGCAAGCTAAAGACTGTTTCGAAGAGAAATATATACACTTTCACCAGTCGTATTTAGTCGTCCAAATAGTTCTAAAAAAAATGCTAGAGGGCGAAATTTGTAATAATAACACATTTTTTGATTTTATTCCGAAAAAATAAACCATACGGTGTAATTATTATACCATAATCGAAAAGAAGATGAAATTTGCTAGAAAAAATATTAAAACCGCAGCTCGATATCTCCATTCGTTTCAGCGTTATCGCCAATAGAATAATTTTTAATACTTTAAATGACAAAGCGATTATATATTTTTTAGAAAATTGGTGGGACACCACTGATATTTTTCCATGTGGATATTATTTCGGATTAGTCTGGTCAATTCTGCATAAAAAAGGAATCTTGCGCTTTTCTCCTCAGGCACACTGTTCTTAATTAAAATAATTAAATTAAATTAGCTCTACTATTTATTATTAACATTGATAATGCAAAATTTTGTTTTATAAAAATTGTAGGAAATGACCACTTTCACTTAATAAGTATGCAAAATTAAGCTCATTCAATTTTTTTATTTTAATTAAGAGCGGTGTGCCCGAGAATAGAAACGCATGAGACCATTTTTATGCAGAATTGACCAGGCTAATCAGAAATAATATCCACGTGAAAAAATGTCCGTGGTGTACCACTTTTTTTCTAAAAAATATCAGAGGACATGTTTGCAGGGACGCCACTGGTGGGAGAAAAAAATTACTTTTAAAACTAAAACATGTGGTTTTATGCCATATTAGCACATGCCAAAATTGAAAATATTATCTAAAGTACTTTCGGAGATATTACAAAAAACGAATTAAAGAAAAAACAATTCAACACCCTGTAGCAAAAAATGTAAGCCGTTTAGGGCATACGTTTATATCAGGGGCGGCTCGTCAACAAGTGCGCTCGTGCGCGCGCACTGCCTAAGAAAGTCAAGCACCAACAAAAATAAAATTTATACTTATTTAAAAAAATATTTAGGTAACTGAAATAAAGAACTTGTATAATATAACAATGGCGAAGGCGTAAGACTTCAAGCGCAGTGTTGCCAGGTTCAAAATAAGGAAAGCGGTAGATTTAAAAATAAAACGGTAGATATGCTATATCCTATATTTCCCCCTCAATCAAAAGTGATTTCTAAAAAAAAAAATTTGGCCGCCGTTGTTCCGTGGAGTGCTTTTTATATTATATGCTATTTCCTATTATTATATTTCCCCTTCAATCAAAAGTGATTTCTAAAAAAAAAAGGTCGCCGGCCGTTCCGTGGAGGGCTTTTTATATTATTTTCCCTCAATCAAATGTGAAAGGTCGCCGCCACAACAACACTCAACCTGGAGAAATGGCAACCCTAGTGATTCTACGTTCAAAATAGGACCTATTTTCGGGGAAATAAATTTAATTATGTCGTATAAAAAGTGGGAAGCAATTATATCAAAAACGGTAGAAATTATATCAAAAACGGTAGCACGGTAGCTCATACATCAAAACGGTAGATCTACCGCTAAAACGGTAGACCTGGCAACACTGTTCAAGCGCGACCGAGCGCGTGGGCAGACTCACCGGCCGCTGTGTGCTGTGGTGTGTATTCGTTCGGCGCTCTTATGGATGGATTTTCGTGCGATTTTCCTTATGCGGATTGATCGGGAATATCCGGTTAATCGCCCGATGAGAGGGCGTCGCCGGGCGCTTTCTGAATACACCTTCAATCATTTAATATGATTGTTTTATGAGTTTTTGACGCGATTAGATAAGTTTAGAGTTTATTGACGGTGTTGTGGATGTTTTTGTGTTGTTTTTAAATTAATAATGGCTAGTAGTTTGGATTGTGTCACACGAAGTGATATAGTTATGGACCAAAATTCTGTAGAGGACATTATAAATAAATTTTCGACATTCGATATCCAAAGGAAAATTGACATAAAAAGGTTAGGACGGCCTACGCCGGATTTAAAATTAAATGAAATTTGTAAAAAGAAAAAAGAAGGTCGATCTTTTATTAGACATTTTAATATTGACATTTACAAAAAAAACAAATGGATATGTGGGTGTAATATTAGAAACTCACTGTTTTGTTTCCCATGCTTATTATTTTATAATATAAACATGGACAAGAACTGGAGCCGTGTAGGCATTACAGATTTAAATCATATACAAAGGTGAAAAGGGGCGTGGCACCTCAAAAAATGTTCGCCTGCGGCGCTTTTTTGCCTGCTACGCACACCCTACGATAAATATCACGAGCCGCCACTGGTTTATATGAACTTTTCTTAGCAAAATTACTTGAGAAATCACACCCTAAAATATTAGTACGTCATTAAGAAACACCCTGTATAATAGATATTATGACATTTTGTAAATAATTTAAGAAGATCCAAAAATAAACGAATTTTGGCATAATTTTTTTGAATTATTTAAGGAAATTTAGGAATAACTAGAAATTTAAAATTTGACTAATATTCCAAATACATATAAACTTTATAAAAAACTTCTAAAAATTATTTGATCACTTCAACTAGTCTCTACACAGTATACAGGGTAACACCAAAAAATAATTAATAATAAAAAGGTTTTCCATATGGCGCCAGAATTCTTCCTGTTACTGTATGTTTATATTTTTTTGCTTTTATAATATTTTTTATTTTTGTTTTAGGAATTATCCAGATATGATAGCGAATATTTCTGTATTAGTAAAAAAGAAATACATTTTATATTTTTTTTAATTGTGTTGTGAATTTTATTTTAATTCATCTAATTTTAACTAACTTAACCCACAACATCCTCTCCTTTAATTTGTTTTGTATAGTAAGTTTCCTGTTCTCTTCAAACATTACTGCTCCCCACCTCTCTTAAATTAAATTAGACGGGCGGAAGCATGCCTATAAAGTGAAAATATTTTTTTTTCCTGAATTTCTATGCCCAGTAGTTTCCGAGATATGGCCGCTCGTCGACTTTAATGAATCACCCTGTATATAGGTTTAAATTATATTATCCGCCATGCAGAACATAAAAATAGAAATATTGCGACTTATCATGTTAATTTTCTATTTTCCACTAAAATTACAAACGATGCCCAGATATTATCTTAAAAATCTCCACTGACGCCGCGCCACTTAATTCTCGTTAAATACTTTGTCTATGATAATCGGTCTGCGAGTATGCATAAATTTGGGTTGCCATAATAATTTTATTCCTGTTAAACGATCATTATTTTGAATGCACTAAAACATGTAACAAATACTTTTTCCATGTTGTTATTTCGGTATTGCTGTTATATAAACGATGATAGCTTTGTTTCAGGATGTTTTGATGTAGTTAACCGTATAATTGATAATTAAAATTTGATATTCAATTTCCTGGTTGTACCTATGTATATTTAAAGATAATTCCAAAAATAGATGAACTTATTAAAGTACTTTGATTGTGTTTTTAATTTACTTCTTGGGATTGAGAAGATTGAGAAATATACGCAATAATATGAAAAAAAAATCTTCATATTTTCTTCTCTTAAATTTTAGTATAACTCATGCAGTAGACTATTAAAGGATTTATATTACTCGCGTTCTTTATTGGCAATATAAACAAGAACTACAATAAACCTGTGGCGACGATAAGGGTCCAGGGGCTCTACTACTCTAGCTACTCCTACAAAAAGCACTACCGTTTGCTGTTTTTCTGCCCCTACAAAAAAATGGTCAGGGCCCTGCTCTCCACCACCATCCTAAATTTAGAATTCTGGGTTTAAAATGACAAGTGTAAGTATAAATCAACCATTGTTGTAGGGACTACCTATTTGATGCTCCAAAAATATATAGGGAGTTCTACTTAAAATTAAAAAAAAATGTTATTTTTTCTGACTAACCTGGTACAATTACAGAAAATACTTGGTCCTTTCTAGGTGTGCCGTTTTTAACTGTATAAATTAAAAATATATATTTTTAGTTTTTAAAATACTGGCAATATCTCAGACTTATTGACGCCATGTACTGTAATAATGCGTGCAGATAATCCTGCTTTATTAAAATACTGTAAAGAATAATTACCTTGTTTTTTTATAAAAGCAAATAAAAAAAACAACTTACCATATAATTACCACTCCATAAAACGCACATTTTAACTATATTCATGTGAAAAAACTGCATATTGATTTTTCAACACAATAAAATTTCTACAATGTGCGGTGATTTTTATATTTTGATGTATCACGGTAAAATTTTTTATGAGCAATATCAGACCGCAAGTAAAACGGAACTGAGGACGTGCGTCTTTTGTTTTGGATGTTTGATTATTGTCACTTGTTTCTTAACAATCAAATAATTCAAAGTAGATCAAGCGTACTGAAAAGCAACAAAAAAATTTCTTTTTGTTCTTATTTTTTAAATTATTTCGGAGCATTTAAAAATAACTTGGTTCGGTCATAGCTTTGAATATCAATATACTGTGATTCCTAAGTTGATATTTTTTTTAGCTGTGTATACACATTACAATAAACAACATTTTCAAATACCTTTTTTCAAAAAACTTAAAAATAAGGTACTTACATTCATTTATTACACTATGGATCAAATACGGTTCTGCCTAACTTGCCCATTGAATAACATTAAAAAAAACTTCTGGGTGTAAGATGAGCCCGCAAGGAAAAGCGTTCTGCGTATAATCTCGAAACAGCAGCCGCACTTTGACCATACTCACCGTAAATTAGCAACATATCTGTTATATCGTGGCCGATTAAAGACACTTTTTAAAAAAGCACTTATTTTTATTCACGACTAACAATTAATGTTACAAAGGTTAACGTTTACTTGATAAAGATACTAGCATCTAGTCTTGTCTAAACTGAACATTTTGTATTTGGATGGAGGTATTTATGTGTTCTGTTGACGTCATGGAAAAGTTCTAGGACAGTGCTAGAATGGTTCCCATCTTGGTCAGCAAAAGTAAAGATAACATTGAAATTGAATATAAAGAATATAATACTCTATTTTGATAAGCACCTGCATCCTGTTGCAGTGGCGAAATTGAATATGATAAAATATAATTTAATATTGTGATAAACACCTGCATCCTTTACAGATAAGTGACTTAGACTAATTCTTTATAATCTAAGGATATTTGGGATATAACAGCTCCCCTTTATAAAAAAAAGTTAGTGCTATACAATGCAGTAACTTTTGAAAGTTATACAATAAGCAAAAAAAAATGTATAAAATAAATCCAATAAGCGTAAAGCAATAACGAGAAATGACAATTATTATTTATTTATGCGTACGTTTTATCAATACTTCTTGTATTACGATTCTCAAGAATTTCGAAGGTTTCACCTTCTTCGATTGGTTCACCGAGACGAATGCTTGGACGTCTTCGCGGTAACATTCTGGAAATTCGTCTTCCTAATAAGGATATTCCAGTTTTTGGAGAAGGTGGATCTGGAGGATCAGATCGATCGGTACTGATTCCAATCATTCGCCTACGTCTTTGATATTTTCGAAAAACGTAAATAGTTATGAAAAGTATTATTAAAGTTATGGAAACATAAGTGAACCAAGACGTATATTTTTCTATTAAAGGTTCCTTAATTAAGTCATCGATATCTTTAGAATATTGATCCAATTTATGTTTAGCAATTTCTAAATCATCTAGATTTAGTTCACCAATTTTAAGCGGTTTTAAATCTAAATTTTTATGAGCGTTGTTTGGCAAATTTAAACAACAATTAAAAGGTATTTGAATTGTGTTGGAATAATTATAATGCCATTCCGAAACTTTTATCATTGAGGCTTGAATTCTTGTATTTCCAATAAATGCTGAACAACCCGGTTGTAAAGTCAAGATAGTATTGGTATTAATTATTTCCGATATTGGATCAATATTTTCACACTTAATTGTTACTGGAGTTTGATCAGTTATTACCAATAACCATACATTTGCTTTTAACAATTGTATCTTATAATCTTGCATATACATTGAAATTACTTCACAATTTTTGGGAAGACTAGTAAATTGTTGTGTTTTTAGAAGCTGCGCTTCGCAAATAGCGTTTGAATCAATTGGGTAAGAATACAAATTTTTACAAAGCTTAATATTAATCATAACTTCTTTACAATGGTCAATATCTGATAATGGAATGAACTGATCTGAATCATCACCTTTCGCGATATATTTTTGAATAGTTGGCAATATATAATGGATTCCGGTCCGATTATCCTTAGTAGGTATTGGATATAATCGATAAACCGTATAGAGTTCGGGTTCGACTAGAGGGATGTCTAGGACAAAAATTAACTTATCAAATGTTTGATACGCTGCTAACTCTATGATATCCAAATATGTGGCGACTTTTGCTTCTCTAGGAGAAAGGGGTAAGTTATTCTTTTGGAGGCTTTGAGCTACTTTTTCCAATGAGGATACTAAATCCTTTGGAGTAATAATTGATGTGTGAATTATATTTAACCTAGCGAAGGTAACGGCGTTTAAGATATCGTTTAATTGTTCTTCTATAAAGGTATAGGATTCCATTAAATGCTGGCAGATATTTATAAGCTGTAGCTTGTGTTCTAATAATTCGACTTCATTCCATATATCTAAAATACTTTTTTCTATTTGCTTTAAATCTTTATTGAAAGTTTCTTCATCGATTTGAAGTTTTCTTAGGGTTTCATTAAAACTTTTTATCACGGACGTAGTTACCGTTATTTGTTTTTTCATAAGAGTTTCAAGTTCATGTTCATCTTTTTCGATTTTGTTTATACAGTTATTATAGTATTCTCCATCTGATGCGTCTAAGTTTCCAGTAATAAATTTCCAAATGCTTCCTGCAGCGTTAATTAATCCACGTTTTGGTCTCGTAGAAACGTCCAATTCAAGTTCTTCGAATTTATTTTCTAAATCTTGTGAAATTTGTCCGAGTAGACTAACATGTGTTTTTAAATCAACGTATACCTTTTTCATGTTGCTATCTCTTTTAATTAACATATCGCCTAAGCTATGTAAGATATTGTTATTATTATCGTATAGTTCTTTTAGTCGTCTGGTATCTTTGTAGACTAAGAGTGTCCATTTATCATTTGAAACCTTTAATTTTGTTTCTCTTTGGAAATATAGTCCAACATTGGTATCAACAGGTTTTAGTGTGTATCGATAATTATCATTCCTCTGTCTTGATAGCGCAAGCGTGTTTGAGAATAGGAAGAGAAATCTGAAATAAAAATTCTAATCAGTATCTTCTTCTATAGCATTCTTATCATCTGGCTTAATTATTACATCTTCATAGTATGGTTTTAGTCTGTCAAAATTTACTTTAGTTGTTTGTTTTGTTTGTAAGTTTTCTAAAGTTGCTGAGTTTAAATGGATTTCTTTAATCATAAAAGGGCCATTAAACTTATTTGCAAGTTTTCCTTTAATTTGTGACTCTTTTACATAGACTTTATCACCAACTTTATAGTCTGTGTTATCTCTTTTTACATGCTCGTCGAATCTTTCCTTGGCTTTTTCTTTTGATTGGATTGTTCTTTTCCTGGCAAGGTTATAATAGTGTTTAATTCTGGCATTAAGATCTCTCATGTATTTTGAAACAAGTTCTTTTTCATTATAGAGGGTTTCTGGAGGTCTTGTAGATGTGTGTCCAAATATTAATTCATATGGTGTAAATCCAGTTGTTTTGTTCACAGAATTATTATAGCATATACAAGCGTATGGTAATAGTTGCATAGGGTGTTCATTTGGATCTTCAGTAGTCATTACTCTTATCATTTCTAAAAGGGTGGCATGGAATCTTTCCAATGAGCCATTTGATTGGGGGTGGTTTACACTGGAAAATGTTAACTTTATGTTATAAAGGTTACAAAGATCTTTCATTAGTTGGTTGTTAAACTCTCTTCCAAAATCACAATGTATCCTTAAAGGTGTTCCATAATGTTGAAAATATAGTAATAAGGTGTTAACTACAGATTTTGAGGTTTTATCCATAAGTGGGTATGCTTGAATAAATTTTGTAAGTTCGTCTCTTATGGTCAGGATATAATTCTTTTCTGGAATTTCTAAAATATCAATATTTATCCTTTCAAATGCAGTTTTTGGTGTTTCTGTAACGACTAATGGATTATCCATGTTTTTTCTCATAACTTTATTTTTCTGGCATATTTCACATTTTTTTATGAAATTCTCTACATCTTTACTGAGTCCTGTCCAGTTATATTTTTCTTTTATTCTCCGTATTGTTTCGTTGACTCCTCTGTGGAAGTTTCTTTTTCCAGAGTGGTATTGATCCATTATTATTGGGACTTGATCTTGTTCAGGAGTAGTTACTATATTTTGGCAGATAACGATTTTTAAATCTTTGTCAGCAAAAATAAAACATAACATTTCCAAAAATGGTAAATCAACATTATTTTCGACATAATATGTTTTTGATTCGTCTATTTCATGTTGTGAACTAACTAAAGCCTTAAATAATGTAGCTATAGCGTCGTCAATTATAAAGGGTAAAGTTATAATTAAATATTTTCTTTTATTTGAAGTTTTGGAATTTAGAATGTTTATTTTATCGTCTTCAAACGTTGGATGTTCTTCATGAAAGTCTTCTATAATCTTGTAATGTAAATCAGTTAGTTTATCCTTTTGAAAAATAGTGATTATGTTCTTGTGATCTTTATCTAGAAGTTGGTTATTGGTGTATCTGATTTTTGAATAATCAATCAAGGATTTTACTTGATATAGTTCCCAAAATCTTTTGAATTCGTTTTCCATAGTTTGGGGCGACATTAATTGGGTTTCATTTTCATCTATCTCAGTAGAAGAGGATTCTGGTTCTTCCTGAGTTTTCCTATTAAATGCGGTCACTTGTTTAAAATGGTTAATCTTTATCCTGCTTAAGGCATCAGCATTCTTATTTATCCTTCCTGGTTTGTACGTAATTTCATAGTCATATTCCTCTAATTTGAGTCTCCATCTGGCAAGTCTTGAACCTGGATCTTTTATTGAGAATAGCCACGTTAATGGTCTATGGTCGGTTACAAGTTTGAATTTTCTTCCATACAAATATGGTCTGAAGTGTTTTACTGCCCATACAATCGCTAATAGTTCTCTTTCGATAACGCTGTATTTGGTTTCAGCTGGGCATAGCGTTCTAGATGCAAAAGCTATTGGTAAGTCTTTTCCAATTGGGCCTTGAGATAAAATTGCTCCGATTGCAAACATAGATGCGTCTGTGGTTAGTACAAATGGTTCTTCAAAATTTGGATAGATTAGAATAGGTTCTCTCGTCAAGTAGTCTTTCAATGTGTCGAATGCTTTTTGACAGTATACATCGAATATAAAAGGAATATCTTTCTTTAACAGTGTTGTCAATGGTTTTGATACTTTGGCATAGTCAGGAATAAATCTTCTATAATATCCGGAAAGTCCTAAAAATGATTTAATGTCCTTTGTATTGGTTGGGATTGGAAATTCTTTGATTGCTGCGATTTTATTTGGATTTGGTTTAACTCCGTCTTTTGTTATCAGATGTCCAAGATAAGCCACTTCTTTTCTCAAAAATTCGCATTTGTCTGGCTGTATTTTTAGGTTAGCTTTTCTGAGTCTTAAAAATACTTCTCGAAGTCTATTAACGTGTTCGTGAATTGTACTGCTATAAATTATGATGTCGTCCATGTAGACTGCACATTTTTCGTTCTGTATTCCCATTAAAATGTTATCCATGACTCTCTGGAACGTTGATGGTGCGTTCTTTAGTCCAAATGGCATTCGTAGGAATTCGTAGTGTCCATTGTCTACAGAGAATGCTGTTTTTTCTATGTCGTTTGGGTCAATTTCGATTTGGTGAAAGCCTGAGGCTAAATCCAATGTTGTGAAGTATTGGCAGTGTCCTAACTGATCTAAAAGGTCGGATATGTTTGGTAACGGATACCTATCATCTATACTAATATCGTTCAATTTCCTGTAGTCTATCACAAGTCTGTATTTCTGTTTTCCAGATGCGTCCATCTTCTTTGGTACAACCCATACTGGACTTGACCATGGTGATATTGAAGGCTGTATAATTCTTTGGTCTAGCATTTTGTTTATCTGTGTCTTCACTTCTTCTTTGTGGACATGTGGATACCTATATGACTTGGTATGAATTGGTCTGGATTCTTTTGTTTTGATTGAGTGTTTGATTTCGCTTGTAAAAGTCAGATCATCTCCTTCTAGGTAGAATATATCAGAAAATTCTAAGCAAATTTGTGAAATCATTTCTTTTTCCTCGTTGTTCATATGCTCCGTTCGTAACTGGTTTATTATTTCTTCTTCTCTATTAATTATTTGTGGATATGAAGTGTTTCCCTTATTAAAATTTTGTACTGAAGTACTTCTCTTAATGAGGGGTTCAAAATTTAAATTAGAAAAATTGACTGTTTTTGGAATCATATTTATGTTTAAGACTGACGTCAAAAATTCTCCATTTTCGTTTATTTTGACTATTGCGTTCGGTAATCGAACTTTATCGAGGCATTGGGCTAATAAGATGGCTTCGGTATTTTTCAATTTATTTGTTTTTAATTTACAAATTTTTTCTGTACGTGGTTCCATGTTTATAATATTATTAAACATTTCCTCATTTTCCATTGCAGTGTTTTCCTTAAAATCTTCTACTTTATACATCGGTATTATTTTAAAGTTCGTAATCAGTTGTTTATTTTTTAAATCAACAATACAATGATAATGCTCTAAGAAATCTGATCCTAGTAGACCGTCGAATTCAATGTCAAGATTATAAATAAAAACTTTATGTGGGTCATTGTTAACAAAGGGTATCAGTGTCGATTGTGTAATTAAAACGTTTTCATTTGTAATACCTTTAACTAATAAATTTTCTGGATTTCTTGTTTTAAAATTTTCACATGTTTTGGGTTTAAAAATGGAAATTCCTGCACCGGTATCTATTAATAATTTAAATGTTTTTGTTCTGTCAAAAATGTAATAAAGGTTTTGAGATGAAACGGTATTTAAAGAAAATTTTGTTCTGGGAAATTGAGATTGGGGTTGAAATCGTCTTGAACTGTCATCGTTTGGAACTGGTCCGTCAGTTCTAACATTCCCGAGGCTTCGTTTTGAAAATTTACATTTGTTTGAGAAAAATTTTCATTGCTGCTACACTGAGAAGAATAATTAGTGTTGTTACACTGAGAAAAATTTTGAGTTTCGGTTTATTTTGTTTCGTTTTCTGAATTGGGACGAAAATTACCGTTATCAGAAAAATCATCATAATATTCTTCGACGTAATCATATTCGTTTTGAGATTCGTAACACTGGTCATTTTCAAAATTTGGATTTTCGAAATGATCAGGGTTGTAGTCGGGGTTATTTGTATTTATATGATGGGTTTTTTGTTGGTTTGAGGTGACATTATTTCTTTGCTGAAAATTTTGAAATCTTGTTTGGTTTTGATTTGATGAAGAGGGTTGAAAATTTGGTCTTGCGTAATTTTGTGGGTTTGCGGACTGCGTCCTTTGTTGGTTATTTTGGGGGTATGCAGATTGCGTTCTGAATTGATTGTTTTGAGGATATGCGGACTGCGTCCTTTGTTGATTGTTTTGGGGGTATGTGGACTGCGTCCTGTATTGATTTTGAGGGTACGCGAACTGCGTTCTGAATTGACTCTGGGGCTGTGTGGACTGCGTCCTTTGCGATTGTTTTGTTCTGCATTCATTTACATTATGTCCATTTCTTTTACAAAAAGAGCAAAATTTTGGAATTGGTGTTTGAGGCTTTTGAATTTTTTGAAATTTTTGATTTTCAAAATAAGACAATTGTAATTCCCGTTTTACTCTGTTTATAGCATCCAACATCGTATTGGGGTTTCCTGCCCTAATGAGTTGGCCTAATTTTGGTTCTAAGCCGGTTAAAAGGGTATTTAAACACATATTGTCAATTAATAAAATTTGTGCGTTTTTTTGCGCTTGAGTTAAAATTTGTTTTGCCACGGCTGAATGCATTTTTGCATTATGCGTTTGTATTCGACCTGCAAAAGTTAAAGGACTTTCGTTTGACAATTGATGTACGCGTTGTAAATCTTGTATTAGAGAAGTCAGATCTCTTGGATCTCCAAAATGTACTGTTAAAAGTTGAGAAATGTCATTCCACGTATCTAGATCTCTAGAGTTTATTAATTGAGCAGCTTTACCGCGCAATTGGTTTTTAATTCTTATCACTAGCAGTATTTCTTGATTGTTTGCACACATATCGTGAGCTCGGTTACACGCGTTAATAAAAGTATTAAGCGAAATTTGATCTCCGTCATATTCCGGTACGAGAGAGAAAATTTCTGATAATTTATATGGTTCAATTTCTTCGTTTTGAGGAACGTTGTTTTGGGGAACGTCGTTTTGAGCCATTTTTGTTTATTGATTATTTATGTATTCGTTACTAAAATAATCGGTGAGTTTAGACAAGTTTAGAGGGGAAATATAAAATTGTTAAAAGTTACGAGGGTAATTCAAATCAGTTGGTAAATATGGTGAACAAATATTTGCGAAAAATATAAAAAATAAATCAACAATTGGTAAAATTCAACAATGTTACAATAAATCAACTTACATCAGTTGAAAAAACATCTCGATGAGGTACAGAAGGGGTTAACTGTCCAACGTGTCAGGGGTTCCACTGAGTGCTCCTAATCCACACGTGGTATCGATGCTGCGACGTGTCAGGGGTTCCACTACGTGCTCCTAATCCACACGGCGTTGTGAAAGCTGCGACGTGCCAGGGGTTCCACTAGGTGCTCCTAATCCACACGACGTTTGGTTAGCTTCACGTCAACTTCAATTACAGTTAGAAATTCGATGACCACCAAGTAGTTAGATCTTGCCCGCAGGCCACTTGTTCTACAAAGTAGTTCGTCGATCAAGGTGGGTTTCTTTGTTTGAGTTCTTTGAGAACTTTTCTTCGTAATTCTTCTCTTGTTGTGTCCTTTTTGGACAGGTTAATTTAATGTCTCGTGGGACGTTTTTTGAAAATTCACTTTTTCTTGAGGGTAGATTCTTGTTTTGCTAAGAATTGGAATTCACTCGCGTTTTTCGCGATCAAAACATCCGAACGACTGCGCCAAATTGTTATATCGTGGCCGATTAAAGACACTTTTTAAAAAAGCACTTATTTTTATTCACGACTAACAATTAATGTTACAAAGGTTAACGTTTACTTGATAAAGATACTAGCATCTAGTCTTGTCTAAACTGAACATTTTGTATTTGGATGGAGGTATTTATGTGTTCTGTTGACGTCATGGAAAAGTTCTAGGACAGTGCTAGAATGGTTCCCATCTTGGTCAGCAAAAGTAAAGATAACATTGAAATTGAATATAAAGAATATAATACTCTATTTTGATAAGCACCTGCATCCTGTTGCAGTGGCGAAATTGAATATGATAAAATATAATTTAATATTGTGATAAACACCTGCATCCTTTACAGATAAGTGACTTAGACTAATTCTTTATAATCTAAGGATATTTGGGATATAACATATCTACTAGTTCAATGTCTTCAAATTTTACCATTTTCACGTGCCACCAATTTAAAATTAACTTGCTTCAGAAAAACACACCGCAGCGAATGCCTAATAACTCACCACCGACCCGTAAATTGCATGTATAATAAGAGATAAGACAAACAACATAAAGTATAGCAGGCTACGTTTTAAGGACCAGGCCCGCACTTAGATATTTTACTTCTGTATTTCGCCTCTTTTGAGTTTTATGAAAAAAGGTATTTGAAAATGTTGTTTATTTTAATGCCGTTTATACACAGCTAAAAAAAGGTATTAACTTAGGAATCACCCTGTATAGCTACAGTCACAGTAGTGACGTAAAATTATAGATCCCCCTGAAAGTAACGTCTGTGTTCTCAAAAATACGCGAATTTGTTTGTTTAGGATAGCTCTCACAATCCACACAGTTAATCTCTTTTGAACAAGCAAAATACATGTTTATAGAAAAAGTTTCACTATATTAACTGTATTTTTTACGCTATATATTATTTAAAATTATTTTTCGAATGTTGCTTGCCCCTGTCTTTTACGCGGTTGAAATGGTTAACTTCCTCATAAAAATCTTTTCTTGGACGCCCATGGCAATACCACCTGCACTAAAACAACAATTAGCAAATAAAATTTAATTGATAAGAATCGGCATAACCCAGCACCCAGTTGCAAGGCACGTAAAAAATGACTGCATTTTTGCATGGAAAGCATTTCGTAATCATATGAAATAATGAAACAATTAAGTGAGTAATTGAAGTCTCGCTTTTTACGACAATTATTACGAACAATTTGTATGAATTGTAAGAATGAATCGACCCATAAATTGTTGTAAAGGTCACGAATAGGTTAAAAGTATGTCTGGATATGGACATGGAAATTTAATATTTTAATCATTAATCATTGCCATTGGGATACCTTTAGTTTGATTTAAGAGTGAAGGCTAGTGATGCATTCGCCGTTTCATATTTTTATCAATATTTCTTATCCTTTTCGCTTTATTCAAAAAGGGGTCATATACCCGTCCTTGAGTAGCAATTACCAACAGTTTTGAACTAAAGACATTTTTATTAATGAATTAATAAAGGTGGGGAGATTTTGTGAAATTTGTCCATTTTTCTTTTTCTGTTTTTATTACTTTATAAATTTGGACTTGTTTAACTTTAAATTGTAGGTAATTGTGTTTAAAATATGGGCATTTGGCCGATTTTTGGATAAAAGGAAAAATTAACGAAATATTGATCAAAAAACGGAATGGCGAATTTGATGAATATTTCTTAGCCATTTCGCTTTATTCAAAAAGGGGCCAAATACCCGTCCTTGAGTAGCAATTACCTACAGTTTTGAACTAAAGACATTTTTATTAATGAATTAATAAAGGTGGGGAGATTTTGTGAAATTTGTCCATTTTTCTTTTTCTGTTTTTATTACTTTATAAATTTGGACTTGTTTAACTTTAAATTGTAGGTAATTGTGTTTAAAATATGGGCATTTGGCCGATTTTTGGATAAAACGAAAAATTAACGAAATATTGATCAAAAAACGGAATGGCGAATTTGATGAATATTTCTTAGCCATTTCGCTTTATTCAAAAAGGGGCCAAATACCCGTCCTTGAGTAGCAATTACGTACAGTTTTGAACTAAAGACATTTTTATTAATGAATTAATAAAGGTGGAGAAATTTTGTGAAATTTGTCCATTTTTCTTTTTCTGTTTTTATTACTTTATAAATTTGCACTTGTTTAACTTTAAATTGTAGGTAATTGTGCTTAAAATATGGGCATTTGGTCGATTTTTGGATAAAAGAAAAAATTAACGAAATATTGATCAAAATACGGAATGGCGAATTTGATGAATATTTCTTAGCCATTTCGCTTTATTCAAAAAGGGGCTAAATATCCGTCCTTGAGTAGCAATTACCTACAGTTTTGAACTAAAGACATTTTTATTAATGAATTAATAAAGGTGGGGAAATTTTGTGAAATTTGTCCATTTTTCTTTTTCTGTTTTTATTACTTTATAAATTTGGACTTGTTTAACTTTAAATTGTAGGTAATTGTGTTTAAAATATGGGCATTTGGCCGATTTTTGGATAAAAAGAAAAATTAACGAAATATTGATCAAAAAACGGAATGGCGAATTTGATAAATATTTCTTAGCCATTTCGCTTTATTCAAAAAGAGGCCAAATACCCGTCCTTGAGTAGCAATTACCTACAGTTTTGAACTAAAGACATTTTTATTAATGAATTAATAAAGGTGGAGAAATTTTGTGAAATTTGTCCATTTTTCTTTTTCTGTTTTTATTACTTTATAAATTTGCACTTGTTTAACTTTAAATTGTAGGTAATTGTGCTTAAAATATGGGCATTTGGTCGATTTTTGGATAAAAGAAAAAATTAACGAAATATTGATCAAAATACGGAATGGCGAATTTGATGAATATTTCTTAGCCATTTCGCTTTATTCAAAAAGGGGCTAAATATCCGTCCTTGAGTAGCAATTACCTACAGTTTTGAACTAAAGACATTTTTATTAATGAATTAATAAAGGTGGGGAAATTTGTCCATTTTTCTTTTTCTGTTTTTATTACTTTATAAATTTGGACTTGTTTAACTTTAAATTGTAGGTAATTGTGTTTAAAATATGGGCATTTGGCCGATTTTTGGATAAAAAGAAAAATTAACGAAATATTGATCAAAAAACGGAATGGCGAATTTGATAAATATTTCTTAGCCATTTCGCTTTATTCAAAAAGGGGCCAAATACCCGTCCTTGATTAGCAATTACCTACAGTTTTGACTACTTAAATAAATTTTTATTAATGAAATAATAAAGGTAGAAAATGAAATTTTGTGAAATTTGTCCATTTAATTTAGAAATTCAAACTTTCTTACCTTTAAATTATAGGTAATTATGCTTTAAATGTCGGTATTTGGCCGATTTTTGGATAAAAAGAAAAGTTAACGAAATATTGATACAAAAACGAAATGGCGAATGCGTCACTATATCTCACTCTTAAGTCACGAGTCAATTTGTAAAGCATTGGAAAATTAACAGATGACCCCAGCCAGCGTTGTGGCGGCGCATAAAAAAATAAATAAAACAATTAAGAAATGTTGATGCCTCTGTAGTTGATTCAAGGACTGTCGATTCGATAACGATTGGCTTATTGGTTTTATTTTTAAGAAATGTCCATACTTGAATTGAAGTGGGAATTTAAATGGTTAAGAGCCTTCCATACCAGCGTGAAACGCAGCATCGTT
Organism: Polydrusus cervinus; assembly: GCA_935413205.1. Taxonomy (NCBI): domain Eukaryota; kingdom Metazoa; phylum Arthropoda; class Insecta; order Coleoptera; family Curculionidae; genus Polydrusus; species Polydrusus cervinus. Next base: position 27,666,945 of record OW284510.1, on the reverse strand, counting down.
TCCTGGCTTGTCTAATTGAAAATTTAGTACAAAAATTTTATTATGGGGTTCCCAAAAACTTCTAGTTTGGCGGATGATTTTTTTTTTAAAAAACATTGAAAATGTATTTTAGTTTCAATTATATTGGTTCAAATTATATCATCCGCCATGCAGAACATAAAAATAGAAATATTACGGCTATTCATGTTAATTTCTTATTTTTCATTAAAATTACAAACGGTGCCCCGTTATTATCTTCAAAAACAAAAGGGTGTTTCATTTGAAAAAAACAGAGTTATAATAATTTAAAATTTTGTATATTTGGACGTCAACAGAAAACATCCTGTACAAAATTTTAGGTACTTAAAGATTTTAGACAGTTTTTCTATCTCTAAACAAAAATTTTCGATTTTTGATGCTCTTATTGAGAAATTCAGGTAATTTTTTACTATCATGTTTTTTCCAAAATTCTAAGAATTTTGCATTTTGTTTGGCAACGTTGCAAAAAATAAAAAAAATAAATAGGGCGTCAGATGGATAATTTTGCAAGGAAACAAAAAATGCTAAAATATATAGGGTATTCTATTTAAAGAAATATATCTTTTTATTGTCCTACTTTTCTGGACCATCCGGTATATTTAAAATAATTTTAGAACATATATTTTTTTATACCTCACAACTTTTATAAAAACTTTTTTTTGATATATTTAATAGTAGAGCTGGTACATTACTTTGTCAGACAAATGGGCCACCCTGTACGTACTGTCTTTTACATTAATGTATGCAAGGTTTCAAACAACGTAAGACAATGACAGCCGTTTCGTCCTTATTTGGACTCATTGGACTGCCATAAACCAGTTGCTGGTTAAACCAACCAAGTAGTAGTTTATGTTCGTTTGGGAAACTAAAGATTATTGTTAGTTAGACTACTGACGTGAAATTAGCGGCCAAAACTTGGCGGAAGAAATCCCGAAAATTGCCGAATGGACAGTGGCGTCAGAATATTTTCCGGAGAAAAAATTTAAATATTTACAAAATGCTTACAAGGCCTTCAGATCTACAGTAACCGTCTTAAATTATTTTAGTCAATTTATCGAACAATTTACTTCCAGTGGCGTGCCTTGTTTCAAATTCCATCATATTTTGGCTGCTAAGTAATTTTCGTCAATTTCTCGAAAACTAAAAGTGATAACAGGTACACATTCACAGGGTACTTAAGGGGCAACTAGTACTATAGTTTACACTATCAAACTTTTCTTGCACTGCCGTTTCAAATTCCATTATATTTTGGCTGCTAAATCATTTTGTAAACATTTAAAATTTTTCTCTGGAAAATATTTTGACGCCACTGTCCATTCGGCAATTTTCGGGATTTCGGCCGCCAAGTTTTGGCCGCTAACTTCACGTCAGTCTATCTAGCAAGAAAAAAACTAGCTTGAGCGATCAACTAATTTTTTAGAGTGTATCTTAAACTAAATAAATTGGTAAAGAATAGTAACCGAATATTATATAGAGTAAGATTGTAATTGCTATTGCGCAGTCAACCTTATCATTCTACGGTTGTTCTGTATAAAAAACAAAAGTCAAAGACTTTTTTAATTGGATATAAAAATAGCTTTTGTTTTAAACGTCTCTATTTTTTCCTTCATTAAAGATTTCAAGCTATGTCAGACTAAGGTTTCAAGTATGTGCTTTAGTTAATTAACTTAAAGCAGATGTTAGTTTTGTGGTCAGAGACGAAATGAGGTGTGAAAAACATATCTGCTGGAGGTTAAAAACGCTTCAGTAAATAAAATGTTATTATTTGTATAGGTTTAGAGTCAATATAAAATCTTTGTATATTAAGGTTTGATAATACTTTCTAGAGCCCTGCACGGGCCGGAATTTCACGACCCGACTCGGCCCGAACCGGAATTTTGCGACGGGGCCCGATCCGGCCCGTCAACCGGGAGTTTCTTGTGTCACCCGGTATAAAGAATTTATTTTGTTACTTGTTACTAAAATTGTGATTCATTTTAAAATATTTAAGTAACTTATTCAAACTTATTATAATGACAATAAATTAATGATGATTGTTTCTCTCGGTAAAATGATATCGACTGTTAAGTTAACCTTGACACGGCCCTGTGTGCCTGTGATTCACGTAATAATGGGTTTCTATTTCCACTTAAGTCTATTGTAAAAACTTTTAAAACATTGGGATTATACCTGGGTAGAAGTCAAAGCCTCCTAATTTATTATCGTATACAGGAAGTTGTCAAATGTCAGAACCAAGGTATTGATATCATTTAGGGACGTATATAAATTAGAAATAAGACACATTTTTAAGAGTGTTTGTAACCAACGTTTTGAAATTTGTTAAGTTCACCAGGCAGGTACAAACAGACTAAACGTTTACAGGTTTATCATGCTATCATGCTACAGTCTGCCTTATGCAATGAAATTTCATTGGCCTTACGAGTCGGTGCTACGCTGAGGGGGAGAGTGGTAAGAGACGTAAAAAGTTAGATGATGCACGAAGTAAATTATTGTATTGACTCTTAAACGCGCGTGATTAGTTTACATTCACCCACAGACGTTGGTGAACGCGCACTGTTGTAAGCATTTAACTCTTTTTTCCTACGACCACCTATGAAAATGAGAAAAACAGCAAGGGTAATTTGGCTAGAAAGCGCCGCATATCACACGCGTGTTGAAAAAAAATATTTCAATACTAGTGTTGAAATATCAAGGCACACTTTTTAATTTAAACATATGGTGTTAATTTGACAGACAACCCCTATTTATTAAAAAGAACAAATTTTAGAAAGCCGTAATTGTAAAGTGTTTAACTTATTTATTATGTATTTGTCAAGTGATTTAGAATTAGAGTGTGAAAATACGCCATCTGAAATTAGCTGAAGAGAGTGTCATGTATTAAACAACAAATCTTTATCGGTAGCGATAACGTAGAGAATAGAGCTCTAGTCTAAAGAACGCAATGTCACAGGTTCAAATCGCATCAGGAGTATTTGATTTTTTTTTAAACATTAAATAACTTATAGAATTATTTTGAATTGAAATCTTCCTTGTTGGGTGGATTTTTTAAATTTATGTTTAATGCATCTTTCCTTAATTAAATTAAAATTTTTTTATAATGGTTAATCTAGAAGTCAATCCAGGATTAGTTCTTCCTATGATATATATAAAATATAAAAAAATTAAAAAGTTAAACTACAAATAAAGGAAAAGCCTATTGACAAACTATGAAACCAGATATTAAGTGGAACATAATCCTAAGTATGCTAATTTCAACACTAGTGTTAAAATAATTTTTTCACAAATCAAAGGCTTTTTTAATAATTCTTTGTAGTCGTAGGAAAGACAGTGTACATTACTCGTGTGAAAGTGATTACAATCTCAGCTTAAAGTTCACATGATAAACAATGAAATAGTTCTATTTCTGACAACAATCCCAACCAGTGTTGAATTTCAACCCATAAGCCGTCTTTAAATAGAGCCCGTATTGTGATAATTATAAAACAATTAAACTTTTATGCAATAATAAAATTTAACTGACTCAACCGGAAAAGGCAATTAGCAATTACAACGCTTCGCATTTTTGCTAAACCTTAACTTAGCATTATCAAAAGAGCAATTGACATCAATTAAATTCGGTAGATTGTAAAATTAAATGATTATTGCGTGAAAGAGGATGGAAAAAGCAATTTGAACACGGCTATTAAGAAAATTAGTGTTTATAGGTAAAGTTTGTCAATCTTTTAAATATACTGTACTGTCTAGAGAGCTCAAGGGCGGTCCTACATGGGGGAAAGGGTTAAGAGAAGGGGGAATTGGGCGATTAGGTACATAGTATTGTAAATGGAAATATTCCAACTGTCAATGTTACAACAATTTTCATGTTAAGGGAAATTAGTTTTTTCGGGGGTTAGAAATTTTTTTTTTAGTATCATCATGGCAAATTACTAGCGTAATGTCGGGTTGTATTAAGATTTTTATAAACAATAATTAACTAACCAGCATTTTTAACATTGGCAGAAATAATATAATTTTCTCACAATCATACTGGCCCGATTACCTTAATTTTTATTTTACTAATCAGGCAGCTTTGATTGTGAGTAAATAATGCCTGTCAATGTAATGCACAGTCAAACTTGCTGGTTACTTAATTATAGTTAAAAATCTTTATGCAACCCAACATAAGAGATTGATAATGGTCAAATTTTAATTTTGAATAGAAATATTAACAAACTGAATTTGTGTGATGATAAAACAACCCACCACAATGAACTGTACGATAATGGTTATTTACGATATAAGTGTTGTAAAGATTCATATTACAACACGAGATGTTAAAGTTGTCAAACGAGGCGTCAGCCGAGTTTAATAAAACATCGAGTGTAGTAATATGAGTTTACAACAAGAATATTGTACAAAATTTTATCTACTTTCATCTATGAATAAAAATATTTAGCAAAAGGCATTTTAAAACATAAAAATGCACCTGTAAAAACACACCTGCTTTCAAGTTTACTAATCAAGTTTTTTATGTTACCTTTCGCATAGTTACTGTTTCGCATGGTTACTGTCGAAACTTTGTCAAACAAATTCAAAAATATAAAAAGAGTTTTCAAAATAAGCGATTCTGATGGAAGTTTACCCTCTGATATAGAAGCAGCGGCAAACGAAGCGATCTCAAGTTTAGTTCCGACAAAATCCAAGGCGCAGTATGAGTTGGAGTATCAGAAGTTTGAAGATTGGTGCAAAGCTAACAAAATAAAGGAGGTGTCTGAGAAAATCCTTTTGGGTTATTTTTCCGTAAATCAACGCTCCCAGAAACCATCTACACTATGGACTCACTACTCAATGTTGAGAACAATGATTTCAGTCAAGAAAAATCAAGATATAAGCAGATTTTCTCAACTAATCGCATTTTTGAAAAGAAGTTCAGAGGGTTACAAGGCCAAAAAGTCCAAAGTTTTCACAAAGGAAGACGTATGTAAGTTTCTTAGTACTGCAGATGATGAAACATATTTACTTATAAAGGTTGTTATGATAATCGGCATTTATGGGGCTTGTCGGCGCGAAGAACTAGCTAAGTTAATGTTGGATCATATTGAACACAATGATTTGTATATAAAAATTGTTATTCCATTCTCGAAAACCAAAATTATGCGAGAATTTGTTATAACAGAAGGAAATGTGACAGGTGTCAACTGTTTAAGTATTTTTCAAAAGTATGCTAAACTTCGTCCTCTTAATGCAACTCACGGGCAGTTTTTTGTATTCTATGGAAAAGGAAAATGCACCTCCCAGCCTGTCGGAATTAATAGTTTTGGAAGTATACCAAAAAAGATTGCAACAAAACTTGGATTGAATAATCCCGAAGGATACAGTGGACATTGTTTTAGGAGGTCCTCAGCCACCATTCTAGTTGATGGAGGTGCAGATATGCAGATGTTAAAGCGTCATGGGGGCTGGAAATCCTCTTCTACGGCAGAAGCCTACGTTGAGAATTCTTTAGAAAATAAGAAACAAATAGCAAAGAAGATCAAGGGGTCAGACACGGATTTAATGATTGGAAATTCGAACGTAAAGGGTTCCATCACATTTACTTCTGGTATACAAATTTCTAACTGTAAAAAGTGTATTATTAATGTTTATAATAAACCTTAAGTGTTATATTTGAATTAATAATTGGTAATTAATTTTATAATTGTTAATAATAAATCATTCTTCTAAAAAGTGTGGTTTTATTTAACAGCAAAATTTTAATAAAACATCTATTACAGCACTAGTGCTGTAATAGATGCCCTTACAAAACGATTTACAGAACTGTAAAATTCCTATTACTAAATGAAAGTAGATAAAAAGGATAAACTACAGTGGACAAATTTATTACCGTAATATAAAGTAAACAATATAAATACTACTCTCGGTTACAAGCACTTTCTTGTTAAACGGTTTTAAGTTTAGCAGAAGTTAATATCCGATAGACAACGGCAATAAAAAAATCTAATTAAAAAACACATGTTGCCACTTGGCACATAAAATTTACCCTCTCATCTTTAAGAGTTTGTACCGCATGTAAAATTAACCCACTTTTTGCCGTCTGCTGCCACTGAATTTCTTCGGAACTAGACATACGATTTGGGATTTTGACCTTATCATATAAAGCAAAAGTAATAAAAAAATTAAATTTTTTACGGATTCAGTTTTTTTTATTATTTATTATTTACCGAGAAAATAATTAAACAAAATACGGTCTCTAATAAAATCACGCGAAACAACGTACCGACGTCACAACAATACCGACAAAGGGGTAGTCCAGGACAGCTTTCATTCGACACGCTCCGACCTGACTTACCTTTCGCTGACCTGCTGTTCTGTTTCTAATCTGTTTTTTTATATATATAATCGAATCAATGGTAACAACATAATCGGTCGCACGACTCGCAAATAAAAGAATTGCACGGTTAATAGGACAACGTACATCCCTTCTTGTTTCATTTTTTTAAACTTCAATTTTTCCCGTCGGGTTTTTGATTTTTTCTAGAAAAGGTTCGTGATACTGTAGGACGATTTTTATTATCGGGACCGTAAAACCATTTTTTTGGTTTAACATGTTAAACTTGAAGTTGGTATTTTTGGATAGAGAATAAAAAACTAAGATAGGGAGGTGAAAACCATTTTTCTCTTAGATGCGCCGTTTCAATGCTACAGTCTGTCAAAATGTAAAAATGGCTTATTCTAATCGTCAATATCTCAAAAACTATTGAATTTACACATATGACATTATATACAAAATATACGTGGAATTGTATACGGAATTAGAAAATAATATAATATATAGGGTGTTCCATTTAAAATAATTGCATTTTACTTCTAACATCAAAAACACGATGCTCTACTGTTTTTTAAAATTCTCATATCATAATGAGCTGTAAAAATACTACTAGTTGGCATGCAAGCAAATTTGCATCTTTAATAATAACAAAGTTACCAATGGTGGACACTTAATTTGGATAACCCTGTATATTAAAAACATTGCGTTCTCTTGACGAGCGAATCCTGTCCATGTAGGTATATGTACTATATATTAATGGATTTTTAAAACCTTTTCAAATTTGGAGATTATTTTTATTAAAAAAAATATTCTGAATATTTTTTGGTTTAAACGTGTATCCACGGATAGAGTTTGTTTCCATTAGTAGGTATAGAAGAAAAAGTCATTCTTTATAAAAACGTCTGCTTGTGCTGAAACTACAATTTTGAATATCAGATTTACTATACAGGGTTCGTCAGAAAAAACATTTTTAGTTTTTTGAATTGCTATTGTTGCCTTCTTACTTAGAATATGATTTTATATCTGGCCGAATAACGATTTTGTTGTAAGAAAATAGTTTTTTTGTCTACTTTTGAAGTATTTTTACTAATAATTTTTTTTATTTATTCAATCATTCCCCCCCCCCCCCCCCCCACACACACACACACAAATATAAAAAATATTTTTTTTAATAAAGAACCAGGAATATCAAAAAAAAAAAGGAAAAAAACATTTACAAAAACAATTTTAATCCAACAATGCAGAGGGGGAGAGGTAATAATTTAATTTTCAAAATTTGATAGTAGGTAGGTAAATTTTAAACGAACTTAAGGCGGGGCCCCGAAAATTTTTCGCCTGCGGCGCTTTTTCGCCTTTTTCACTAGGTACCTACAATATCTTAAAATACATGTAGTCCCGACTGTCCCTTTCTCCAGAAAAAACAATGTCCGGCTTACGCCCACTGAACCCCCCCCCCCCCCCCCGAGCATATTTTCTGGCTACGCCACTGGTTTCTTCTATAACTACTAATAAAAAAGTTCTTCCTCTTCCAAACTCTATACTCTATCCGTGGACACACTGTATGTATAATAAATTTGAGTAACATTTTTAGGCTTTCCATTGGCTTGGCTTTCCCAGATTTTTTCTGCTGAAAATAGCGACATTTTGTAAAACAACAAAATTCCGCTAACCGATATTTTAAAGGGAATTTCTCTGAATCCACACAAACAATTTTGTAAAAACCTGTTTCATATTCTGTGGCAAACATAATTTTTTCCAGCGAATCGAAAATCCTGTTTCAAGCATCAACTACTGCCGAGATCTTAGCGCCTGAAAAATCGAATAACGGGATTTTGTTGGTTGACAAAATGTCACCAATTACTTTCTCACACCCACCCCTTTTTATTAGCAAAAAAAAAACAATTTTTTTAGGTTTTCTTGTAATTCGTTTTAAGAAACCGGCAATTAAATGTAGAAGTTGTCCATAATTAAAAATTCAATCAATAAAATATATATAGAGGTATAGGTACTTACAAAACACATATTACCGCTCGACACATAAAATTCACCCCGTTGATTATAACCATTGTTCATCATTTTTGTATACAAGTTTGGGGAATGTAACAAAAACCACTTATGTAATATCAACTAAAAACTCAAAGGGAACGTAAAAACAAGAGTTAATTGAAAAAACATCGCATATTGTTTTTTGTAGGCGTATTTGCCACATACATGAAACAGTAACCCGTGTTGGTTTACTCAACGCGATGTATTAAACACTACTGAATGAATTGTCAAGGTAAACAATGGGTTTTCACAGGTAACACCACAATCACGCTGCCAGCCTGCCGGCCATCGATAGATTGCGGTGAATCATGTTCAAATATTTTTCGAAGAATGAAGAAGGAATGCACCGAACCGCGTATCCTACGAAGAGTGGTTTGATGACGAATAGGTCGATTTTTTTTAATTTCTGTTCGGGCGCCTAAAAGTGGCTTGTGGTAAAAAGATTTTGATAACAATAATTATGATAATAATATCTAAGCCTGTGTTAATGGTATGTTATCATAAGTCATAAGTGTTGTTATAAATTATTTCTAGTCTACGCTGACTTGAGTACAGAATACAGAATATACTGGGTGTTAATTTGAAAACGTACCCTTAAGATTTGAGCCCTTCTACAAAATATGTAAATTGGAAAAAAACAAGTCTTATTTTCAAGGGGAACATTTTTCAAGCTAGTTTTTAATTAAATTGTTATGTCAACTCTCTAGCGGGGCTAGGAATAATCCCTAAAATATTAAATCACAAGGGGTTTAGGGGGTGAAGTGATCGATCGATGCATCATTTAAAAGGTCATCCTGTCTAAAATTACCCCATATTTCACCTTTGTTTTTAGTAGATTTTCAGAAAAAAAAGTAAAAACCGCGAACAAGCTTAGGTATGTAGTTTTAGTACTAATATAAGCTTGCGTATGGCAGCGGCGGTGCCAGGGGGGGGGGGGGGGGGGGCAGGGTGGACGCCGGCCCACCCTAGAAATATGAGTGCACCCAAAATTGATGGATTCGGTTTTGTAACGGAATGTCCGGGGGGGGAAGGGGGATTTGGTTATGAAAGTTTTGATGAGAAAAGAGTTGTATTGTTCATTATTTTTAAGAGAACGAGGACCTTTTTTTTTTAGACGTCACTTTGGACAAGAGGGAAGTTTTGTTTGCCCTGCTTATGGCGTTATAGAGCGTGGGGGAAGAAGCGGCGACCTTTTTTTTTTAGAAGTAATTTTTGATTTGAGTAGTGCCCACTCAAAAATCATCGGGCCCACTTGTGCCCACCCATCCCAAAAATCCTGGCGCCGCCACTGGTTTATGGTGTTAATTTTTCGAAAATTACTGAAAATAAAGGTCAAGTACTTCTTACAAGGTAATTGAACGATCTTTCAAATGATGGGCATACGAAATGGTCGATATAGTGAACAACACTCGAAAAAAAATCACATACAACAGCGTACGTAATTTTTCAAAAATTACTAAAAATAAAGGTTAAGTTCGAGGTATTTTTTACAAGATAATTAAACGACCTTTTAAACAAGAGAGTCCATAAAACATTACTCAGGGAGGGTCAAACATTTTTCCCTGGTCCAAGATAAAAGAAGGTACGCGGTGTGCTGAACCCCCCCCCCTTCCTAAAATGAGTTTTAACAAAAAAAAGTTTAAAATCTCTTTCCTTCTCCCCAATGTGACTTCTGAAATAAAAGAGGTCACCAGTTTGACTCTTTAGCTCAAGTTATCTATTGATACCAAATTTCCAGTTTTTAAATCAAATATTAGAATTAGATTTGATATTTGGTAACAGCCGAACCTCTACCACTAGTTTGAAATATTTATCTCGGTGTTTGTTAATTGTACAAGATACAAGGATATACTTTAGGAACTCCAAATAAACAAACATACAATGAAATAAAATAGTCAATAGTCGCAGTCGCTTTTTAGTAAACATAATTAATGTTATGCACACCCAAAAGCGATGATACACCCTTAAGTAATATATCTACTTACAAAGCACATGTGGCACCGGGATACATAGAAACCACGACCGTAATTATAGACATTATTCATAGTTTACTAAATCAATAACAATTTTTATTAGCCACCTAAAAATCATCCACATTTAAGTTTTTTTAATCACACAGAATAACATGAGAATCCCGACTTATTTCATCTTCACAAAAACACTAACCGTTTCAGTCAAAAAATTAATTAACTAAAATAAATACTCTCCCGCATTTGGGTGACAAGTGTTCAAGTGTTGAACGGTTGGCTCAATGAGTGACACTAAGAGACTTGACACTCTTAACTAACTTTATTACCTCTTGTAGACCTCGATTGAACTTATTTAGTTTATTAGTTTAATTTTACTGTTACCAGTTCATTTAGGTTGTAAAATGGCCCGTCGTCGAAGAATTGAGATGAATGGCTCGTTAAACCGGACAATGAAGGGTTTTAGTGAATAGAGACAAAAGTGCGGTTTTGCAAAGATGAGAAGATGCAAATCTGTTAGATAAATTTTGATATTTTTTATATTTGAATCGAAACATTTATCCCAGAGCCTATGCATACACCAATTTTTTCCAAAAGGGGTACAAAATGGTGCTAAAATTAAAGAGATATATATACAGGGTGATTCCTAAATTGATATTTCTGTTTTAGTTGTATATACGATTAAAATAAACAACATTTTCAAATACCTTTTTTCAAAAAACATAAAAATAAGGTACTTACATTCATTTGTTACACTATGGATCCAATACGATTCTGCCTAACTTGCCCATTGAATAACATTAAGAAAACTTCTGGGTGTATGATGAGCCCGCAAGGGAAAGCGTTCATATCTACTAGTTCTTTGTTTTCAAATTTTAACATTTTCACGTGTCACCAATTTAAAATTAACTTGCTTCAGAAAAACACATCGCAGCGTATTGCCAAATAACTCACCACCGACTCGTAAATTGTATGACTAATAAGAGATAAGATAAACAACATAAAGTATAGCAGGCTACGTTTTGATGACCAGGCCCGCACTTAAATTTTTTTACTTCTGTATCTCGCCTATTTTTAAGTTTTTTGAAAAAGGTATTTGAAAATTTTGTTTATTTTAATGCATTCTATACGCAGCTAAAAAAGAAGTATCAACTTAGGAATCACCCTATTTGAAACCAAAATATAGTTTTACCGAGCTATTCCTAAGTTTTTCTGACCGAACTAAAGATTTGTGCACAAATGCACTTTCTCTTTTCAAAAATCTCCATTTTTCACTCATTTTGAGACAATTACTACAATACTTATTCTTATTGCATAAAGGTGTATAATATACAAAATGAACGTTTGTACTTACGTTTTTTGCCATGATAGGGCTCCAACTACAACCAATTGATCTTAAAACTCATATTATACGCGACAGATATAGAAAAATAACTGTTAAATCTTTTTTAAATGGTGGAAAATGGACTATACGACAAACTTATTTATAAAAAAATACTCTATTTATTTATCTCTTTGGGACACGTATAGGATAATAATAGCTAATCCTAACTCCTAATATTTATTAGATTATTATTTCTTAAGTTGTTACGTTATTGATTTATTTCGTTAAATCATATTAGGTATATTTTTCCTTCCAAAGGAAGCTTATGGGAAATGGCTTTCGGCTAATTTTTCTGAATTTTTAATATTTTCTAGATCATGACGTTCTGATTAAAAGTGTCTATGGCCGCAATCCAATCCTATGACTAGTTTTTAAGTTATGGCCTTTTAAAGTTGGCAATTTCTTACTTCTTCTTAGATTTTATGCATTGTCTATCAACTTTTTTATTTTTTTTATTGATGGAAAAGTAGGACTTAAGTTTTCTTACACTTATACAGAAATAAAATATGTACAGGACGTTGAATAATTTATAGGCGGTGTTCAAAATTACATTTTTTCCAATGAGTTTGTAGGGTACCTACACACTGTTATAAAAATTAAAAATTAAAATATTAAGAACCCTGTCATACCATAAACATAAAATAAATATTCTCCTTAATAATAAAATTTAACTGCCTTCGGTATGGGATATTTATTTGTTTATGGTAGGTTGGAATTCCCTAAGACCAGAGGGTTAATTATAAAGTAGGTACAAGAGAGGACATAAAATTTCATGAAAACGGTTGGGGGTGCAACTTTTTCCTTGGCCAAAGACGGTCGGTTTTTAACTTTACAAGAAAAGCACACAGCTTCTCGGTTGTCACTTGTCACCCTGTACTACGGGTTAGATTTTTTGTGTGTACTCACTGTACAATTTAAACCATTAGTTTACCTTTGTCACCCTGTACTACGGGTTAGATTCTTTGTGTGTACTCACTGTACAATTAAAGCCGCTAATTTTCCTTTCGGTCATTTTCGGTAGATACTTTTGTTACCTAACTCGGTAATATAATAATAATAATATAGTCAGTTTTAATTTATTTAACATACTGTGTGCCTATCTGTCAGCTACCATTTTTCCATTTACCGTCGCATTGTTAAAACTTTGTAAATATATGTTCCTGTTATCAAAAATAAAGTGTTTTTCACCACCCCAAGACCTATGGAGATATAATTATTTATTCGCAACGAAGTAGTTGCTGGTCCTTCAATATCGAAGAAATTCCTGTTGGGCAATCCCCAACATTTGGCCCAGTCGACCCGGATCTACAAGACAGGAACCAAGGTGGTGACAAATAAGTGAATTTTTCCACATACACGGAAACAGGAGCAGCTCACTGATGCACTGGATAGTCGTTTGCTGATGAAGATTATAAGGTCAGATCGTTTTAATTGCAATATTTTCACTGATGAAAACTTTGACTTTGGTGTTACAAAACACCCCTTATTAATCAGAGACAATAGGTACTCAATTTATAGATAATTTTTGTCCCATTTTTAATATATTATATTTTGTGCACATTTATTTTTAAATAACTATTCTTAACAGAGTCACAGAACTCGTTAGTTAGTAAACTTCATATAAAAACCACTTATTTGTACTTAAACAAGCATCCATTTGCTTATTATTTAATAGGCCTTACTACAGGTTGGATAATAATAATTAACAGAGTCACAGAACTCGTTAGTTAGTGAACTTCATATAAAAACCACTCGTTTGTACTTAAACAAATATCTATTTGCTTACTAGTTATAGGCCTTACTACAGGTTGTATAATATTAATTAACCGAGTCACAGAACTCAAATATTTAAATGGTTTTTATTTAATTATTGTTAAAATATTAGTTGGATTTAAATTGAATAGAGCATATTTGCTTATAATTTATATGCCTTTTCTTAGTTTTTAGACTGAGTCACAGAGCTCACACTGTTTATAAAAATTATATTTTGTTTATTTTCATTGCACTATTACTTGTACGGATATCAACATAAATTTGCATCATTTTTAAAATATTTACCACAGCATAGTGCTTATAAACGTAGTGACAGTAGTAGGAAGTTTTCAGTGAAGGTATTATTGTAAGTGATTTAACTAACTATTGCGTATACATTATCACAGGTTATTTTGATTGTTCGGTAGTGTTTTATTGATTGTTTCAATTTTCTTTATAAAACAAAATAACTAAACTGTGTTTTTGCTACTAAACAAACATACTATTCAAATTTGTTTATTGTTATTTTTAACATATATATTTACATTTTGTTTCCTTAATTACTTATCTTCAAAATGGAGGCTTTAGTTGCTTTACGTGGTCGACATAAGAGCGCGATAACTCGCGTAGAGAAGTGGTATTCCACAAATAAAGATCATAATGATATCACGCAGTTTGTTTTGCGTTCCGAATGTCTAATTAAGGCCTTCCAGGAATACAATCTTGTCCAAGACAAAATTGAAATTGAAGATGAGGAACAGGAAAGTGACAGAGAATCTACCGAAAATCGATATTTTGAAATTTTGGGCGCGATTAAAAATACGATTACGGCTTTACAACAAGCTACGGTCGCACAGATTTCAAGTTCAAATCAAACGCAAAGTTCCTTTGTTAAGTTACCGGACTTGCAGATTCCGCAATTTACAGGTGAAATTGTACAGTGGAAAAATTTTATTCAATTATTTGACAGGGCTGTCATTCAAAACTCAAACTTATCAGGTGCGGAAAAATTAACATATTTAAAATCATATTTAAAAAACGAACCTTTGAACTTAATTAATACTTTAGAGATAGAAGATTCCAATTTTCAGATAGCGCTAGACACTTTAAAGGATCGGTATGACGATCAGCTTGCTATAATATATGCCCACATTAAAAATCTATTAGAATCGCCCTCCTTAAGTAAATCTTTCACTTTACGACATTTTATAACCTATATTAAACAAAACATAGAGTCCTTAAAAAACCTCAATGCTTATAGTTTGGAGTTGTTTTTGGTTTATATTTTTGCTCAAAAATTAGACAGTGGCACTAAAAAGGCTTTTGAGTTTGGATGTGATACAAAAAATCACCCAAGGCTCGATGATTTCGTAAAATTCTTAGAGGACAGATGTAAAATTATCGAACGAAAAATTCCTGAGTCAACAACTGACCATAAAAAATCACAGCCCTCGAGAGTTTCACACCATGTACATTTTTCACAAAATGTGCAGTCAAATTTATCAAACACAATAAATTGTGCATATTGTAATCTTTCAGGACATAGAATTTCAAGGTGTTCTAGTTATCTTAACTTGCCATATTCAGATAAACAAGACTATATAAAAAGAAACTTTCTTTGTTCAAACTGTTTAGGTAACAATCACCGTTTTACTGACTGTCGCTCACCGGGATGTACGATATGTCAAAATAAACATCATTCTAGCTTACATATTAACAGACCCAACAATACATTTAACGGGAGTCGTAACTTACACCCGAGAAATCAATCACCACGCAATTTTCCACAACATACTCCTCAAAGTTTTGCTCATTCAAGCACTAGACAATTTCAGCCACGAGGCCAAGTAAACACACAAAATAATTTTCAAAATTCAAATCGATATTTAAGAAATACTAATCAAGGTCAGTCACACACTACCAACTCAAACAATTCAACTACAAACTCTACATCTACACACATGCCTAGTACGTCATATTTAATAAATAATGTACAAGCCCCACATACACAAAATCAACCCTCGACACGAGACGTTGTAAATCAAAACACACACACTGAGCAAGTTCTTTCTACTCTTTTAGCGAGCGAAAAATCACTCTTAGCCACTGCTCAAGTGACCTTGTATACGACAGAACAAATCCCAATTACAGTCAAGGCAGTTTTTGACACCTGTTCTACTACCTCGCTAATGACAGAAGCGTTAGTAGAAAGGCTTAAACTTAAAACTAAGCATGCCCAAGTTAGCATTAACGGTGTTGATGGCATTGCAACAACGTCAAATAAAATTTTAAATAATGTCGAAATTCACTCAAAAATAAATAATAATTACAAATTTACAATAAACTGCACAGTTGTCAAACAAATTACTACAAAATTACCACAATTTAACTTACAAATTAATAAAATACCTATACCTCCACACATTACATTGGCTGACCCTGAATTTTACACACCCTGTAGCATAGACATTTTACTTGGGGCCGATATTTATTACTCACTTTTAAAAGGAGGAATTATAAGAATACAAAAAAACTTTTTGACACTTTTAGATACCCATTTAGGATACATTGTAGGAGGCGCGGTCCCTACGCAAGCTATTTCGCGTAACACATGTGAAACAAACACTGAACAAATAGAAGACACTTGTCTCTTTTTACAAATTTCTGATGATCATTTTTTACAAAAATTTTGGTCAATTGAGGAGCCACCCTCAAATTTGAAAACCATATTAACACCTGAAAACGAACTTTCAGAACAAATATTTACTGACACCACAAAAATCTTGGACAACGGATCTTTTCAAGTCAACTTACCGTTAAAATCGATCGACGAACACTCAAAATTAGGTGATTCATTTCACATAGCAAAAAAACGATTTTTTAACCTAGAAAAGCGTTTCGAAAATAATACAGAGTTATTTTCTCAATATAAAAATTTTATAGATGAATATATTACTTTAGATCACGGAAGATACATTCCATTAAGTCTTAAAAACGACAACAATGAAAACAAATATTTTTTACCACACCATTGTGTGATTAAACCCGATTCCACAACAACAAAATTACGCGTGGTCTTTGACGCGTCATCTAAAAGTTCTTCAGGCTATTCTTTAAACGACATTATGCTAAAGGGTTATACGGTTCAACCTGAACTTTTTGACATTTTGTGTAGATTTCGTTGTAATAAATTTGTTTTAATTCTCGACATTGAAAAAATTTATAGACAGATAAGGGTTAACCCTGAACAGACATACTTACAAAACATTCTTTGGAGGGACAACCCCAATGAAAACTTAAGGTGCATTGAACTCCTGACGGTAACTTACGGCACAAACAGTGCTCCCTATCTAGCCACAAGAACTTTAAACGAACTTGCTTACAAAAAACAACAAGACTTTCCATTAGCTGCAGAAGCAGTTCTACAACAATGTTACGTAGACGACATACTGTGTGGTAGTAATTCCCTTATTGAACTTAACGAACTTTACATACAGTTAAACAGACTTTTTGCCTCTGCAAATTTTAATCTACATAAGTGGTGTTCTAATTCAACTGAATTCTTAAACACCATTTTTCAAAACATGGAACAAGAAAATTATGACATTAAAATAGAAAACGTGTCCAGCAAGGTTTTGGGAATCAGTTGGAACCCAAAATCAGATATTTTTTCAGTTTCTCTACCTCAAAACACTAATATAAATTTAAATACAAAACGTGATGTGCTTTCTAAAATCGCACAGATGTTTGACCCATTGGGTTTTATAGGTCCAGTGATAGTAGTAGCAAAAATTATTATGCAGAAAGTATGGATTAATAAATTGGGCTGGGACGATACTTTACAAAACGACCTATTAAGGGAATGGACACATTTTTTTGATAATATTCATAAACTATCTTCTTTAAGTATTCCGAGGTATCTTCTCTGTGACAAAGTCATTCAATTTGTTGAACTCCATGGATTTGCAGATGCAAGTCTCAAGGCTTACGGCGCCTGCTTGTACATTCGTGCAGTTTATACAGATAATACGGTGTCATCAAAATTAGCAGTTTCAAAAAGTAGAGTAGCGCCAATTAAAACAGTTACCTTGCCCAGACTAGAGCTCTGCGCAGCGGTATTATTATCAAACTTAATTAGTAAGATAAAATCTACATTTGAGGGTAAATTTGTTTTTAACAGTATAAATTTATGGAGTGACTCACAAATTACACTTTCTTGGTTAAAATCTCATCCTTCGCGTTGGACAATTTTTGTTTCAAATAGAGTCGCAGAAATTCAAAATTTAACCCCGGACTGTAAATGGCGGTAC
The DNA here is from genome assembly GCA_935413205.1 of Polydrusus cervinus. NCBI lineage: Eukaryota > Metazoa > Arthropoda > Insecta > Coleoptera > Curculionidae > Polydrusus > Polydrusus cervinus. The sequence goes on along the minus strand of OW284510.1, from coordinate 27,649,161 downwards.
ATTGAATCGGCTAAAAATCCAGCAGACTGCTTAACAAGAGGATTGACACCTGACGAAATTTTACATTCAACCCTTTGGTGGCACGGACCACAGTTTTTAACAAACATAAATCTTGACTTAAATTTATATGACTTGGACATAAACATTGACCAATTACCTGAACAGAGAAAAACGGAAACTGTACTCATTAATATGACAGACGATTTTTGGCAAACCTTATTTGAAAAATTTTCTTCGTTTGTTCGGCTACAACGAACTGTTGCTTATATTTTTAGATTTGTCAATAACTTAAAACCAAACGCTACTATAATAAACAATGACTCTCTAACAGTGCAGGAATTACAAAACTCATCAAACTACATAATAAAAACTTTACAAAAAATTTATTTTTCACGGGAGATCAAGGAAATAACCGCAAATAAATCAATTTCAAATCGAGCTATTTTACAGCTTTCCCCGTTTATTGACGACTTGGGACTCTTAAGAGTTGGCGGACGTTTATTATACTCAGACTTGCCATTGAATCAAAAACACCCGCTGTTGCTTCCATCCAACAATCATGTTACCTCTTTGTTGCTAAAAAGGGAACACATAATACTAGGGCATGCCGGACCTCAGAATGTACTATCAAACTTTAAACTTAAATTTTGGCCTCTTAACGGCTTAAGAGAGATCAAAAAGATAATTAACAATTGTTTAACGTGTTACAGATTTAAGGCACAAACGTGTCAACAAATTACGTCAAATATACCGGAATACCGCGTAAAACCAGCTAGGCCCTTTTCCAAGGTTGGAGTAGACTTTGGGGGCCGTACTTAGTTAAAACTTCTAAATTACGACGAGCACCACTGATTAAATCTTACATCGCGATTTTTGTTTGTATGGTAACAAAAGCTGTACACATTGAACTAGTATCCGATCTGTCTACAGACAATTTTATTCTTACTCTAAAACGGTTTATAGCCCGCAGGGGCGCTCCATCTATTATTTTTAGTGACAATGCCACAAATTTTTTGGGGGCAAAAAATCAATTAAAAGACGTTTACGATTTCTTTAAAAATAAAAATAACCTTAAACAGTTAGAAACCTTTTTAACTCAAAAGGAAACTGAATGGAAATTTATTCCACCCAGAAGCCCTCATTGGGGGGGACTTTGGGAAGCCGCGATAAAAAGCACTAAATACCATTTATACCGCATTATAGGCGAATCACATTTTAATTTTGAAGAATTAACTACAATTTTAGCCCAAATTGAGGCAATATTAAATTCACGTCCATTATTACCCATATCCACGGATCCTTGTGACCTGACTTATTTGACACCCGGTCACTTTTTAATCGGCGATAGTATGACATCTCTCCCTGAACTAGACATGACAGACATTCCTGAAAATCGTTTATCTAGATGGAATAGGTGTACTCAAATTCAACAGCTTTTTTGGAAAAAGTGGTCAAGGGATTATTTAAATCGATTACAAAATAAACCAAAATGGTTAAAGCCTCAGTCAAATTTAAAATTAAATGATTTAGTGTTGCTAAAAGAAGACAATACACCGCCTTTAAAGTGGCCTAGAGCTAAAATCATAGAATTGATGCCGGGCAAGGATCAAAAAATTCGCGTGGTCAAAGTAAGAACGGCAGATGGAACTCTTACTAGACCAATTACTAAAATCTGCCCGTTGCCAGAACATTAATTAGACATTTCTTTGAAGATATATTTTTTTTACTACATTTTTGTTTGAAGTTACAAAACTTCAACGCGGGGCAGTATGTTCAAAATTACATTTTTTCCAATGAGTTTGTAGGGTACCTACATACTGTTATAAAAATTAAAAATTAAAATATTAAGAACCCTGTCATACCATAAACATAAAATAAATATTCTCCTTAATAATAAAATTTAACTGCCTTCGGTATGGGATATTTATTTGTTTATGGTAGGTTGGAATTCCCTAAGACCAGAGGGTTAATTATAAAGTAGGTACAAGAGAGGACATAAAATTTCATGAAAACGGTTGGGGGTGCAACTTTTTCCTTGGCCAAAGACGGTCGGTTTTTAACTTTACAAGAAAAGCACACAGCTTCTCGGTTGTCACTTGTCACCCTGTACTACGGGTTAGATTTTTTGTGTGTACTCACTGTACAATTTAAACCATTAGTTTACCTTTGTCACCCTGTACTACGGGTTAGATTCTTTGTGTGTACTCACTGTACAATTAAAGCCGCTAATTTTCCTTTCGGTCATTTTCGGTAGATACTTTTGTTACCTAACTCGGTAATATAATAATAATAATATAGTCAGTTTTAATTTATTTAACATACTGTGTGCCTATCTGTCAGCTACCATTTTTCCATTTACCGTCGCATTGTTAAAACTTTGTAAATATATGTTCCTGTTATCAAAAATAAAGTGTTTTTCACCACCCCAAGACCTATGGAGATATAATTATTTATTCGCAACGAAGTAGTTGCTGGTCCTTCAATATCGAAGAAATTCCTGTTGGGCAATCCCCAACAGGCGGATTAAATACATACTACTATTAAAAAATTATGAAAATCTAAAAAAAATTTTTTAATCATTTTTTGAATTTTGAAAACAAACGGCTAGATTTTGTTCATATTTTAATATCTTGTAGTACCAAGCTGTGGATGAAAAAAAATGAGTATAGGTTGACGTAGAATATATTGCCGGGTATTTTTTTTTTCCAAAAAAAAATTTAAAATTTACCTGAAAACGCAATAAACCATTCATTTAATTATTATGCCAACCTGTAACAATTTTCTTTTACAATAATTATTTTCTAACACATTCTTATCTTAGATATACAGGGTGACAGAGCTGTGAGTAACTTAGGTAACTAGATACTTTTTAGTAACTAGTTACTTAAAGTAACTAGATACTTAGTAACTTAGTTCTTTTTTGAATCATGCCAAAAGTAACTGTGACTTCGTTACTTTTGAAAAGTAACTTGTATCTAGTTACTTTTTAGGAGTAACTAAGTTACTTTTAAAGTGTATAGTTCCTCCTAAAAAGTAACTAGATACAAGTTACTTTTCAAAAGTAACGAAGTTACAGTTACTTTTGGTAAAAAAGTAACTTGTATCTAGTTACTTTTTAGGAGTTAAGGAGTAACTAAGTTACTTTTAAAGTAACTAGTTACTTTTTAAGTGTATATTTACTCCTAAAAAGTAACTAGATACAAGTTACTTTTCAAAAGTAACAAATAATGCACACAATCAGATGATGACCAAGGGACGATCGGCGGCCGTTAATCAGATACCTATCACCCTATAAACATGAGTGCAGGAGGGTTCCCCAAAATTGATAGATTCGGTTTTGTTGTCACTTGTCACAGTCTGTAGTGTGTACATGAAAATGAATTATCACTACTTGGTAAATTTATGGTGTTTTTATTGATATCGAGATACATTTGGGCAAAAGTATCGAAAAAGTAACTAGTTACTTTTACTAAGTAACTAAGAACTAAGTTACTTTTAGGTGAAAGTAACTATTTCTTATAAGTATCTAGATAAGTAGAGGGGGAAGGGGGTTTTCACATCAGATTCCGGAGGTCCCTTCTGCGCATGCCCAGGTTTAGCTGTTTTTAAACAGGGCTGTTTTAGCTGTTTTTAAACAGGGCTGTTTTAGCTGTTTTTAAACAGGGCTGTTTTTGCTGTTTTTAAACAGGGCTGTTTTTAAACAGGGCTGTTTTAGCTGTTTTTAAACAGCCCTGTTTAAAAACAGCTAAACCTGGGCATGCGCAGAAGGGACCTCCGGAATCTGATGTGAAAACCCCCTTCCCCCTCTACTTAGATATATTTGGGCAAAAGTATCGAAAAAGTAACTAGTTACTTTTCTGAAGTAACTTTCACAGCTCTGCAGGGTGAACCAGTTACAATGATTTACACAAGTGTATGTAATTATTGTAAAAGAAAATTGTTACAGATTGGCATAATAATTAAATGACTCGATTAAAAGTTTATTACATTTTCAGGTGAATTTTCAATTTTTTTTTTAATAAAATACTCGGCAATATATTCTACGTCAACCTATACCCATTTATTTTCATCCACAGCTTGGTGCTACAAGATATTAAAATATAAACATTATCTAGCCGTTTGTTTTTAAAATTCAAAAAACGATTACATTTTTTTTTTTGGATTTTCATAATTTTTTAATAGTAGTATTTATTTAATCCGCCTATAAATTATTCAACATCCTGTACATATTTTATTTCTATATAAGTGAAAGAAAACTAAAGGCCTACTTTTCCATCAATAAAAAAATATAAAAAAGTTGATAGTTTTTAAGAAACAAGTGAAAACTCCAGACAATGCATAAAATCTCAAAGTAAGAAATTGCCAACTTTAAAAGGCCATAACTCAAAAACTAGTCATAGGATTGGATTACGGCCATGGACCCTTTTAATCAGGACGTCAAGACCTACAAAACTATAAATTCAGAAAAATTAGCCGAAAGCCATTTCCCATAAGCTTTGTGCGGGGTCCTTTACCATCCCTAAAAATTGCCACCCTACGCTATAGCTTAGCCAATCAAAAAGGAAAATCCGACACTGACCCTAACAAAAGGGTCTAAAAAAGTCTATCAAATACATCGTTTCCGATATCTCCACAAAGAATGAAAAATTAACGACCTTATTGTGGTGACTCAGCAACAGAAAATGCTTGTCCGTTTGTTACTTTGCAGAATATTTGTTTCCTTGTACATTAGGGGTAAAAAGCGGACAACGTAATAAATCAAGAATACATAATGTGCTAAAATATAGCTATATATTTTATTTATATGCCCTCGGAACACAGGTGCGGATCAAGGGGGGGAGGGGGCGAAGGCAGTTTCGCCTCTTTTACTGTGAGTCTTGAAAATTGTGGGGCGTGTGAAGGGTACAGAATTTTTTTTTGAAGTCACTTTTTAGGGTAAGAATATTTTTAGAGACGGGATACCAGTGGCGTAGCCAGAAAATATGCTCGGGGGGCTCAGTGGGCGTAAGTGGGACATTGCTTTTTCTGGAGAAAGGAACAGTCCGGACTACACTATGATATTGTACCTAGCGAAGAAGGCAAAAAAGCGGCGCAGGCGAAAAATTTTCGGGGCCTCGCCCAAAAAGCTACAGCGTAATCTGGATTTGTTGTATGATTGGTGCACTAAAAACAGATTGAACTTAAATATTGCTAAATGTAATGTTATGACATATACAAACAAAAACACCACTTTTGATTTCAATTATAACATAAATGGTAAGATTCTGGATAGACCTACTGTGTTTAAGGATCTAGGAGTTATTTTCGATAGAGAACTATCCTTTCTTCCTCATATTGATCACGTCGTATCCACCGCCTATAAAATACTTGGTTTCATCCTTAGAACTACTAAAGATTTTAGGTCACTTGATCCGTTGTATCGTTCTCTTGTTGTATCTAAATTGGAATACTCTTCAATCATTTGGTCTCCGTTTTATAAAGTCCACATTGACAATATTGTTCAGAGACGTTTTTTGAAAGCTTTGTGGTATAGATCTGATGGAGTTTATCCCGACAGAGGTTTTCCTCATGACCAGATGCTGCAAAGATTCTCGTTTGTTAGATTACATGATAGACGCACATGTTCTACTCAGTTATTTTTACATAAACTGCTCAATAACAATATTATTTGTGAAGAGCTGCTGCACAAACTGAACTTTAGAATTCCTTCTCTAAATGCCCGAAACCTATATACCTTCAACTTACCACCTTCACGAACCAATGTCTTCAAATATTCTCCCATCAATAGGATGTGTACATGTTACAATGACAATGTCCATGCCTATGATGTCTTTAATTGTAGCTTAAGCGCTGTCAAAAGACATTTTTATCACTAGTACCTATACTACGTATGTAATTAATTACTTTTTTTTATTATTTCTTGTTGTAGGGTACCTATTATTACTACCGTATTGTTAGTTTCATAAATTTAAATATTGCTAATCTTTATGTTAATTGTTAAATAATTTATTTTAATTTTTACTTAATTAAATTCTGTTTTCTATCTGTTTTGTAACTGGGAAACTGTAAAAAAGTGTATGAAATAAATAAATAAATACATAAATAAAAAAGTTCGTTTAAAATGCACCTAACTACTATCAAATTTCGAAAATTAAATTATTACCTCTCCCCCTCTGCATTGTGGGATTAAATTTGTTTTGTAAATGTTTTCTTTCCTTTTTTTTTGATATTCCTAAATGGCTCTTTATTTAAAAAAAAACAAAACATTTTTTATATTTGTGAAAAATACGAATATTTGTGTCAATCCAAAATTTTAACATATGTATGACTCTAACCAGCGTTTTTTGGCTCGGTTTTTCATGATTAAAAATAAAGTAAATATCGCCCACCACGCCAAAATTGATGATTTCTTCAGAAATCATGTATTTTAGAAGCACAGATTTAAGAGCAGTTTTTGGTGCAAATGATTAGGTTTTGAAATACCCCTTCTTAAATGTCGTTTTGTATATTCATAATAAAACATTCTCGTTTCTTCCAATACTATTTTTTATATTATAAATTATCACACTTCTTTAAGAAATGTTTCAATTAAAATTTTTACTTTAATTTTTTTTTTAAATAAATACCTAATTGTTTTTGTTGTAAATATATTTTATTGCAGTGGGTTATATTTTTATTTATTTAAAATAGCTCTAGAAAAGGTAAAACGAAGCAGACAAGTATATCATAGAAAAATACTATAAAATATTATTCTCTTTACTCGTTTTCATTTAAAATTGCATCATAAATCAATAACTAAAACGATATGCGCCCGAAACCTTAATCTCTATATAAAACAGGACTTTTAAAAGGCAAAGTTTCAAAACTAAATGTTTCCTACAAGACCTTTGTAATCTAAGCCAAAAATACATTATTTAAGAAGCTTCTAGGCTGCAGCCCGGCAGCCCCATCCCCCCACCTTAAATAGTCACTGCGGGATACACTATCTTTTTTAGAAATCACTTTTTTTTTAGTCGCTCATTGCATATTGAGAATTTATAATCTAACCATTTAAAAATTTTTAATAATTCGGGTCAAAAAAAAGCCAAAAATGTTAACGCGTTGGTGCTTTTCTGTTTGTCGCAAAACAATTGTGAATAAACCAACGAGATTCCAGCGCGTTTTTAGTTACACAGCAGGTTGGTTTTTACGTGTTCGTCAGGAAGGAGCGGCCGCAGAGACTTCGGTTAGATATTCGGAACCGTCAATTGTGGAACGATTGAGAGAGAGAGAGAGCGGCAAACTGCCCCTCCCCTATAATACTCGAAATAAAACACAAATTTAATTTTATATTTTCTTTTCATCTCACAATTTTACATCGTTCTTATAACGTACTTATGTATAAACAGCGTGTTCAAAAATGAAGAATGAGAAAAGTACATAACTATCTATTAAATAACACTATAACTACATATACAAGATTAAAAATTTGTTGAATTGAAAACTCGAGAACAATAAATAAGTAATCTAACAATATAAATATATTTTAATAATAAAAAAACATAACAGGGATAAAAGAGTTTACAAACACAAAAGTCAAATGAAATGTAAATTTTTATTTATATATTTTAAAAATAAATTTTGAAAAATAATTTAATATCAAATTTTCTAATTTTTTTCAATACTATATTATAGACCGAATTTTATATCGTAATGTCCCACAATGATAATATAAAAAGCAATATATGTTTCTTTTTAAATTGATTATGAGATATGTAGCGTGATAAGGGTGATTTAAGGTATGTTAATAAATCAGTGGCTTAAACAAATTAAAATACAACAGAGAATCATCCGTTAAAAAAATTACCATAGCATGTCAGCGGATGGCAGCTCTTATTCAATTCGTTTTAAATTTTAAACCATCTCCGGGAGTAACGAGAGTAGGTGCAAGTCTCCGTATGAATATAGGGGACATATTTTGTCATTTCTTGCCATTTTTTCAAATTAAGCTTTTTACCTCCTCGTTCGCTGCCAAGGCAATTGCCGAGGGGACCTACAGCTTAACGTGGGTTCCGAACCACGATCCTCAGTCACGCGACACTTCCCCCAAGGGCTTACGCCATTGCATGACCTACCGATTGGGGAGTGTGTACCTTCTTCCGCACCCCACGAAATATCCCATCTCATCCGGTCTGGTTACCGGCGTAAATGGGGTGGATTGGGAGATTATACATTTTACCTCTTCCCTGCATTCTTAAACCTAATAAAATTCGGAAATTTTCTATAGGTTTCAACTTTTAAATTCTTCAATTATTAACTGACAAAATAACATCTAACGTTTTAAAACGTCCTGCTTTCGCGCCGTGTTTTTAATTATTTCTAGAAATAGTTTGTGATACTCTAGCAAATTTTTTTTGTAAAGAGATATATTTTTAATGGATTTTAGTTCAGGATGTCAGTTGTGAAAAAGTCATTTCTTTTATTTGTTATTATTACGACCGATTATCCAGAGAGGATACATCATTCAGGTAAGAATGCGTCGGTTGTATAGCGGTCGGCGGATGCCGATTGATTAGAACTGCTGTGACATAGATAAGGGGTACCATGTGGTTTTATCAGAGAGCGTGTGTCAAATTGTTATTTTCTCAGTACATACTCCAAGAATTTAAAAATTGCCACCGTAAAAAAATTATTTTTATAAACGGTTTTGTGATAAATGTTTTAACAATTGATTTACTTCAATTCTTCAATATTACGCGTGAATAACATTTCGACAATTGATCGTTTCATTCTACCGATAAAATCTTTGCTCACCTCGATCATGAGTTCTACTCTCGAGGATGCGCACATTACTCCAATATGAGGTGGTTAAAAATTCTGAATACAATCAGTTTTTCTAAGCAAAAATTACTACTAATCACCGGCGACTGGCACGCGATGCGTTAATTTTTTTAATGCATAATTTTTCCTTATATGAAATGTCAAGCTAGTAATTTTTTACAACCCTTAATGATAGGAATAGGAGTAGGTCCCGGAGTAGGTATATTTAGAAGAATAAATGAATATTTTTATTTAAAGATAAAATTGCAGAAAGGTGAATGGTTCAGTTCCAATGTATTTTATTTAATTATATTAGCTACGAAATAAAAAAATATTTTGTAATTTAACTTGTGAAAAACATACAGGGTGAGGTTACTGCAGTTTACTATTTTCTATACTAGAAGTAACAATTTTTTTAATTTTATTTATTTTTCTGTATTAATCTCTCATAACATTTAATTATCACGGAGAAAATATTTTATTAAAATATTCAAAATTCATGTAAAATATTATCCTTTCTTAAGAGGAACATAATTGTTCATAGAAAATAGAGCCGTTTTTAGTTTAATGATAAGTGCTGGCATTTGAACACCCTGTATATTTCTAAATTGTCAAAAAACATGCCACAAATATGCAAAGGGAGTTTTACCAAACAATTAAAGGTCTGAAATACCTTATTCATACCTTATTCCTGGTATTGAACCGCGATTCGTGCAAAAAAGGATCATGCACTTTTTTCTACCCATCTTGAGACACAAGTCGCTAACAATAACAAAATGTCTGGTAAAGTTTTATACCTAAATTCGCACCCAAAACTTAAAAATAATATCCACAATCACACACGGAACATCTGAACGATATCAACGTAAAAAAAGATGAAAACGACTATAACTTACAAACTAACAAAAAAAAATGTCTATGAATGTTGGGATAAAACAACGCGTGAATTAAATGCATAACTGAACGCATTCCTATTATGCTTTAGTATAAATAGAGCTGTAGTTACTATACTTATTTCATACTTATCTGAAGACGACTAGAGATATTTACCAGTTGAAATGTTGCTATTTAAAAATAAATTAATGCAATGCAAATCGAAATATCTTCTATCACTGTAAAGGGTGTTTTATTTCATCAATAATTTAAGTGTGTGTCTAGCCCAGCAGCAACTTATCCGCATAGAGTATGTACAAGACGGTAATGAAACAAAAAACATTATTTAGTACCAAGCAACTTTGATTTTAATTGACGTCCTATTTTTACAAGATACGGAGAAAATATTTTAATGCTGTTGCTTTTAAATAAATCTTGTGCAATACTTTACCGGCGCAGCATTTAGAAGTTTTTGATTTCAGATGGTGGGTAATAGGATTAAAATTTCTTTCTACGACCTATGCCCTTCATTGAACCTTTAAAATACAAAAAAAAGGTATTAACTGACTCTTGGAATTTGTAGCACATTCTTTACACAATTTGCATTAATAAAAAATAATATTGCAATATTTACAAACAATCTATTTAATATTAAAAGTATTCTTCATCATGTCTACTTATAATTTTCATAGTGCCTTTCATTCTCAGAGTATTATAAAGATTAATTAATAATTTTTATATTAATTCAATACTGGGAAGAATTAAAATAAATGTTTTATAAATATCGACCCCTTTAACTTTTTTTTCTGGTGTCTAGTCACAAATAATTTCATATTATGATATAAGTAATATACACTTCGTATTAAAACAATGGCATACCGAATGGCAGCACATTTAATTTGATTGGCATCGGCTTGTGCCACGAAAGAAAAATATCTGTGTTTAAATTGTGATATACAGACAATAAGCTTACAGTTTAATTTTTTTTAATTATACAGGGTCCTGCTTCTTAGTTTTCCTGCTAGAGCACGATTCGGAAAACTATTTTTGATTATATAGGGTGACCCAAAAAAAAATTAAACATTTTATTGAATTCGGTTCGGAAATATCAATAAAAAAAAATAAAATCCAAAAAAAACCACTGGTTTTAAAAGTTAATAAAAAATTTAAATAGTGACTCGAAAATGAAACAAGGCAGTAAAGTAATAATGTCTCACAGTCTTTCCAACCAAGTCGAATTGGTACAAATTATACAGGGTGTCTAATTTTAGTGTAACGCTTTTTTAATCTTAAAGCACCTTATTTTCCATTTTTTATTGGAGCTTCTGTATATTTTTTCATAAATCGATGAGAATTTAAGAAACAAACATTTTTTTGTTTGTTACAATACTATCGCAACTCCTATTATCTTAAAGCTTTTTGCAAAAAACTCGTTTAATCCATTACAATAGAAATTTTATTGATTAGAAATTGCGATAGAGTTGTGCTTGATACTGTTTTTTTCAAATTCCGAGTCGGTTAACAAAAATGTACAGACACTCCAATTAAAAATGAGAAAAATAAAGTGCTTTAAAACTTTGACAGTAAATTTTCGAAACCCTTTGTAATTCTAATCAATGAAACTTAGTCAACGACACTGTTAAGAGTATGATGTTATGCAAAAAAATGTTAACCCACAACACGTACGTTTTTGAGATAATATCGTTTTTAATATTATGGGTTATAAAAAGACCTAAAAGATTTACGCTTACACTATAACTGTTTATGTTTATACCAAGAAAATCGTATTAATTCACCATTTTTTAACACAAAATTACAACATTCTTTAAAATTCGTTTTTTTGTGGGTGAACATTGTATTCCCTAACATCATCCAAGTATTTACGTTCGTCCAGTCGGCCGGTCGTAATTTGCCGGAGAGATAATCGCCGGCCGGCCGTTTCCGCTACACACACACAGTTAAATAATAAGTCCTGGCGGCGGCCTGTCGATTGTTCAAACTGTACGTGTGTAGTCATTTGCCGGCCAGCATTGGACTGCAGGCTTAATTTTACTACAGACAAACATTTTATAGTTGAAAATGGCAAACCAATACAAGCAAACCAAAGATTTTATTGATTTGTACCGCAAATATAAATGTTTGTAGAAAATAAACGACTTCATATGATAACAGAGCTCTTACAAACGGATGTTTTTATGAAGAATTACTTTTACTATATAAAAAAACAGTAGATATTAAAGCTACTGTGAATCATAAGATACGTATTATAAGTGTGCATTTAGAAAAGAACCGTAAAGTTAAAATATCATCCAAAAAAAGTTTTTTAAATCAATTGCACTTGATTGTCTGAGTTCTCGTACAAACCCAACGTCTTTTTAAACACTTTTCATCTAAATTGTTTTTCTTTTTCTATGGTCGTGTGATATAATAACAATATCCGCTGCGCACTCTTCTTGTGACATGTTTGACCTATCGACAAATAACTGCGCGTGAAGAGTGAAATTGAGGCCTTTATCGATAAAGGCCGGTAGGATAAACAGTCCACGGGCTGACGACTGACTGAACGATAGTAGACAGCGTTAGTTAGACTTTAAGTAATAAGTTTCTTGTATTTTTTTTTGGGTAACTATATTTATTTTTTATCAAATTTTACAACCAGTGAATGTGTTTTTTTTTACCTATTTCAATAAACTAGCACCTAAATAAGTAAGAAAATATGTAGCATGTACTTTTAAAATGTGCAAAATATCAAAATCTTAACTTGTTTAATAACTATAGAAGACGGGAACTGCGATGCAGGACCGTGTAGACCTAAGAGTAAGAATTAAAGTGATAAATGATTAAATTAACTCTTTAAAATGGAATTTAATGGAAATAAAAGACACTGGTTTAATAATACAATTAACAATACCGTCCATGACGCTAAAACATACTAAAAACCCTAAAAAAATATTTACAAATGTTCTTCGTACAACTCGTTACTACTTCAGGGACTAAATCTTACTTATATATAACGTAGATATAATATACTTATAATAGTCTCTTCTATGTTCTTATATTATTTATTAAATTTAATTATTTAAGTTATTTTGTATTGTGCTTAACTTATATTTTTGTTTAACTTACATTCTAAACACTGATAAATGAATTTATAATGCTTATTGTAATTTTAACCACGATACACATTGACACGGTATGTCTTTCTCCCGTGAGTTTAAAACGTTCTTTATACAGCGTGTCCAGAAACCATCTGAATATATAGGAAACGTTTTTATTTTTGCCGTTACGAAAAAAAGGTATTCTTTATAAAGAGTTCTACTTCCTAAAAAAATAAAACCAAACTATTAAATTTAAGGTAGCATGTACACTGTACAGTGTGTCTCAATTTCAATGCGCATCATGGGTATCTCGGAAATTATAAAAGATACAACGTCAGTCAAATGCTGGCAAAGTTGTGGAATGTTCCGACCCGTAATTTCATAAAAAAAATTGGAGCTTTCTTTCTTACTTTTTGAAAACTGAAATGTAATGTGACAAATTTTTGTTTATTTAATTTATCTGACTTATTTTAACCGCTACAGAAAAACAAATGCAACTTTGTGAAGGCTACTTTTTAGCTTTATACTACCGTGGTTTTAGAATTTTGGTACAACGTTTCGTTTTGGTGGAACTGTAATCAACTTTAATTTTTTAAATACGGACCTGCATTTTTTATTTTATTTTTTCAAATCTCATTAAGCTCAAAATTCAACCATGTATCATACTTAATAATTTTTATACGTTTTGGTGTTATCTTTACATCTTTAGGAATTTGATAGTTACTTTTGAATAAATACAGCATGATAATATGATGAATATATTATGTAAGAAACAAATTAAAAGAGAAGACCAGTAACACAAAAGTAAAAAACTTCTTTATATCAGGTGTTCAAACAAATAATGTTCTTCTTCTCGAATGCATTTTGAAGTAAGCCTCCACAATTTAAATATCGGCGTTGAATATAAAAAGGCCACTACTCACTACATCTGTCAACATAATTCAGCCAAACAATCAAGTATAAAGTTTCCGCGCCATCGCTACCTTTGGTTTGTAAAGCTATTTGTTCATTTTTTTTATTTAAAATTTTAGTTTGTTTCCTAATTATCTGCTTTAGATACATTATTATCAAAAACTTAAACTAAATAATATAAGTAATTTTTAGTTAATAGTCGATAGCCCTTTAATTTACGCATTGGTAATTTAATTTTCCTCGAAACAGACATAGATAGATATTATAGTTAATTTATTCTATACATGGTTGAATTTAGGGGTTAAAGAGCTTTCAAATAATAAAATGAAAAGTGCAGGTACGTATTTAAAAAATTAAGTTTGATAACAATTCCACAAACACGAAACGTTGTACCTAAATTCTAAAAACACAATCGTATAAAGCTAAAAAAGTTACTTTAACATTGTAGTATTTATTTTTCTGTAGCAGTTAATATAAGTCAGATAATTTAAACATACAAAAACTCAAAATTTTAGTTTTATTCGAATATTTCAAAAAGTAAAAGAGAAAGCTCAAATTTTTTCTACGATATTATTGGGCACAGAATTCCGGCAATTTGCCACCATTTGATCGATGCTGTATCTCCTATGATTTCCAAGATACACATCATGAGAATCGAATTTGAAAATGAAAAAATCTAAATTAACCTAAAAGAGAAGTAATTTTAATTTTAGAGAAAAATAAAAAAAGAAAATGTTGCTTGGAGTTAAAAACTATGTTTAAGTTTAGACTTTTGAGGATATTTCTCTCTTTGGTTAATTTTGATTTTGTCATTTTGACTGTTGTGTACATGCCACCTCAAATTTTAATAGTTTATTCGTAAATTTAATAATAAAAAAGTTGTTTATATGCAGAGAACTTGAGGTAATTTGAAAATATTTTTTTTAAAGGGAGGTCTTCTGCGCTTTACTCAATTTATACCTCATGCAGTATAAACATCATATATACAATTTTTGTTGTGCAAATCACTATTTTAAATTTGGATAAAGTTTTCAATTGTTTATGATTTTTTTAATACGCTGAAACAGTTAAATAATATAAAAAATAGTTAAAGGTCACTGGCATACCATGTCTATAAAGGTGTATCGTGGTTTTTAACATCCTCAGATAATAGAGACTATTTGTAAACCCAACTCTTTTACCTTAAAAACATTTGAAACCAAAAGTACAGTTTTGTAAACACCTACTCCATACTGATAACATTTATTAACATTATTGACGACTAGCTATAAATTTAGTTTCAGGAGCTAGCTAATTTTGAGTTCACAAAAAGTCCCCATTATATATTAAACCAAAAATTCCTGACGGTGTTTTACTTTATACTTTTAATGTGCGATGATTCTGATAATAGACGGGGCAAATAACTATTTAAAATAAACATATTCCCCATGAAAAACGGGGAAAGCGGTGTTTTCGTCGTTTCTCCGTGGATTTTTTTTATTTGCCTTTGTAACCAAAAACAATAATTGTACACATTGTTTTCTACGTGTGTTAATTTGTAAAAGAGAAACGGTTAATTTTGAAATAAGACAAATTAGCATTACATCGTCAGGCCTTTTGTGATGCGGGTACCCAATGTAATAACCCAACAAAGTTTAATAATTAGTAGCCCTCATGATCTGAGTGCATCTAATTAACACAAATAATATAATAAGAGGTCGTAGAATTTTTATTAAAAACAGATTATTAACCAATTTTTTTTTAAATTCTTTAATATAATCCATTTAACTATTGAATCTTTCATTATTTACTTAAATAAAAGAGTAAGCGACTCGCTAGATAAAAATATTCCAAACACAAAATACCGGGTGTCCCATTATGGACGGCGCCGGCCTTATCTCGGAAACTTCTGGGCATAGAAACTCATTGAGCCAAAATCGTAATTAAAGTGGCTAAGAGACAATTCTGGAAATAATTTTTAAGTTCCGCATTTTGCCGCAAGAGGGCACAATTGAAAATTAAAAATTGCAATTCTAAATTTTTCCGAAAATTCCCACATTAAGGTATACCTTTGGTAACATAATCAGAAAGCTCAGACAATTCTGCATCGTTTTGGCTCACTGGCGTAGCCACCTCGATAAGAGTGGGGAAAGCTATTGAAAGAGTAATCAATTAATTTGCTGTAACTTTTAAACGACTTATCCGATTTTAGTAAACTTAAGCTTGTTTTGGAAGAGAAAGGTAAATACTTTTAATTGTTGTATCCATTGGTACACGGCAGTTCCTAATAAAATAGCTACAGAGCGTAATTTGTGATAGTAACAGTTTTTTTGATTTTATTCCGAAAACTCAAATCATACGGTATAACTATGACATCATAATCAGAAATTAGATTAAATGTGTAAGAAAAAATGTGTAGATCGCAATTTAATATCTGCTTTCGTTTCAGGGTTATTGCCAGAAGAATAATTTTTAACACTTTAATTTAAGATGTGTTTCAGAGTTGTCATCAAGCATTTCACGATAAAACGCAGTTTTTGGGCCATGAAATAATTAGTAACAAACTTGCACAATCATAAAGTTTAAAAAACATCTTCAGTTAAAGTGGTAAACGTTATTCTTTTGACATACTCTGAAACGAACGAAAATATTAAACTGTCTTCACAGTTTTTCACTTATAATCTCCCTAGTGCTTGAATTATTTCCGGAAATTTTTCCGAAGGAACGCATTTTTTGAAAATTTTCTAGAAAAATGCGTGACTGAGGAAGAATTTCCGGATATTAATTTAAGGACTCGGGGGATTCGGTAAGAAAATTTCACACCTAAAATTTATTTAAACAAAATAAAAAAATACTTAAACTTTCAAAAAAAAGTTTCCTCACCGTTTACTTAAACGAAATGCAAAAAATATAAGTGAAAATTATCCTTTTAATTTATTTTTACTACATTTCATTTACTAAAGCAAAGGGAAAGCATAGTATAGTCTAGTTTAGGCTAGTTATGCCAGATAAAACAATTTTTAAAATCTAGGTAGATAGTAGATACCACAGTCAAGTAGGCTTTGGCTTGTGATGTCAAAATCGTCTCTGCTTACGTCACGTCGACAGTTATTTCTTAAGGTGGATTTATAGTCGCCGTAACGTAAGCCGTAAGACGTAAGCAGTAGTCCGTAAGACGTAAGGATTAAGCCGCAACAAGAAACCCATTTATAGATCAAATTAGTTAAGAAGTAACAGAACAAATAGTTAGGTTATAATTTAATGTTTTGCCTTTGGTTAAAAACTCTGGTTTCAAAATAGGAGCTGTTGTGTCTCAAAGTCGGTCTTTTTTACAAAGTTTCGTACGAGAAAATTAAATTTTAAAACTCAAAACAACTGTAAATCAAAAGAAAATGCCTGACAGTTCATTGCGGTTATGTTCGAGTATGACCGATCCCGGCCGAAGCCGTAACGTAAGGAATGAAAATAAACCATTTCCTTACTGCTTACGGTTTGAGCTTAATTCTTACTGCTTAAGTTTTTTAAACTATAAATGAATGTGTTACTAATCATATGTTTATTTTTCTAACGGCATACGTTACTTCTTACGGCTTACGTTACGGCGACTATAAATCCACCTTAAAACGTGCTTCTTTAGTTCACAATAATTAAATCATGGCAGTAAACAATCAAGAAACTAATTTTAAGCCCTACGGTGTTTGTAAATCTTGCTCTGAAATAGGGGAGGGACATTAATATGTCTCATAAAAATTAAAAGTATTTGCAATGTTTAATGGAAAAAACTGAATTAAATCCCCATCAAGAAAACCTTTTCTCAGCTATCCAGAAGATTTTGGAGGAAGATATCCCATCCTTTTTAAGAAAAACCAGAATTCAGCAAAACAAAATTGCATCCAAATATTACATCTATTATATTAAACATAGACATCTGATAGAAGTGGAAAGGGAAGAATATAACCATTATCCTTGTTATTCTCCATTACGAAGAGAAGAGTTCCAACCAGAATTCCAAAAATATTTAGCCTTAATGAAAGAAATATTTGGTAAATAAATATTTGTATTTATTTAGTATTATAAAATGAATAAAAACAATAAATACCAAAATTTGATCCTGAGTACTGATTTTCGGATCATATGATAGCTGTCAAGAAAAAATGTCCACTTATTAATTTTGTTCGCCTAGCTTGGCAGGAGGAGAAAAATTTCCGAAAAATTTGAAGGTTGTCATTGGTAACTGTCGAAATGAAAGTGTGTGATTGGCTTAGAATGACAGGTGTGAAATTTTCTTAAAAATTTAATCTACTTTCCGATTATGATGTACTAATTATACCGTATGGTTTAAGTTTTCGGCATAAAATCAAAAAACTATTAATATTACAAATTGTGCTTTCTAACAATATTTTTAGGAACTATAGTGTACCAATGGATACGATAATTAAAAGTACTTCCCTTTCTCTTTCAAAAAAGCTTAAGTTTACTAAAATCGAACAAGTCATTTAGAAGTTACAGCAAATTAAATTAATACACTTTTAAAAAGGTCGGTACGCCAATGAGCCTTAAACCAAAATGATGTAGAATTGTCAAAGCTTTCTAATAATGTTACCAAAGGTGTGTTAATGTTCAATATTTAATTTTTAATTGTGCTTTTTTGAACTTAAAAATTATTTCCAGTATTTTTTCTTAGCCACTTTAATTACGATTTTTTCCCCAGAGTTTCTATGCCCAGTAGTTTTCGAGATACGGCCGGTGGCCATCCATAATGGGACAACCGGTATATGCTCCCATATAGTGCCAACTATTTCGCGGACACTGTATAATATTATTCTCCAGAAAAGACTTATAAATCTGAAGTAGATAAATATATATGTATGAATGTCTTTTTCCTACTAAGTGGTATTAAACTACTTGGGTTGCTACATCAGATACACTAGTTTTTTAAATTTCTTCTAATGGCACGAGTGAATGGCAGTGTTTCTCATTCTCGGCCTTATTAAAGTTATGTATTAGACTTCCTGTCAATCAAATTAGAACATTTTTAATCTCAGTTAATTAAACTGTTTCACAAATTTAACGGAATAATGAAAAATCTGCATTAGATTAGGAAGATTTTTTAAGTGCTTTATGTTAGATTTTTACCGTCTAATTTTTCAAGGTTTTTACCGTATTTTATGTCTAAAACATATTATTATTTAAAATAATATACAGGGTGATTCACGACGAGCGTTAGTTAAAACTTTTGGAAAAGCTTCTAAAAAAATTATGTTTATTTAAATTTATATTTAAGTATACTTAAATATAATTGTCTATGTGCTCTCTCTGGGAGGCAACCAGTCAAAAAACTTTAAAAAATAATAAACATGTCCTAGGACCACAAGGGGGAGGGGTAACTGGTAACTGTTCACCATTGCCCCCGCTTCTATGGACGCCAATGGATATGATGATATCCCCGCCCGGCGGACCCGGTATTTAATTTTTATACACATAATTCAGGCTTGCAAGGATTCGAAAAAATATTTTTAATTTTCCACCTAAAGTTCTAACGGACGCTGTTCGCGAGTTACCCACAAAGATTATGTTGAGACAGAAAAACAATATGTTATTGCGATTCTATTTTAAATTCCACCAAAGTTTAACAAATTAAGCGGTACAAATGTCATTAAAATGGTTAAATGGTCAATTGGCTTTAAACAAACTGGTCAAGGTCATTTTTTTTTTAAGCGCCTGTTCGTGCGCCAGATGCACTTAGGCCAGGTTTTGCCCATTGTGCTTACCCTGTTTGGTTGTTACACCCACTCCGTAATCAAAGTTTCTTGCACTAGTTTGTGTAGGTCAACTGGGGAGAGGGTAAGGATGTGATCTGGTTCCAGTTTTGGTTGCCCGAGTATTTGTTGCCTCTTTCGATCCAGTGACTCGCAATGGCAAACTATGTGATGTACAGTTTTTCTGTCTTATCCGCATAATCTGCAGTCGAAGTCATTTGGGCGAATTCATAAGTTTAGAGGTTTCCACATATTACAACGTTAATGGATAAAAAATAAAGGCTATAATTTAAATACAAAATAACAATAAGTCGAAATATACAGAGTGAAATTTTTTACTGGAATAAATTTAGTATTAGAAAGCCTCTTCATTTACTGAAAAAATACTACTACGGTTGCGTTTATTTTTAGTTTAGCATACTTTTTTACGTCTTTATGAAATATACCCTTCTTTTGGGGGTAGAAGCCGCGCCTAACTTTTTTTTACAAATATTTATGTATTGTGAAAAAAGGGCATAAAAAGAGAATATAACCCATTGGGACACCCTATACTTCCCTTCTTGCCCTATATTCTTAAATATCCAGTTTTCCCGCCGTGGCGTGGTTTTAATGGTTTCTAGAAAAGGTTTGTGAATGAAACTTTAAAAAAATTTGTGTGGATGTACTCTCGACCAGTTGCGTTTCAACCGGTTAATGTTTTTGATCAATTATTGATTTCGGTCAATTTGCTTCCAGCCAATTGAAGCAATCACCATTTTATTAGCTATTAAATTTGAGACAAACTTTCATTTAAACTTTTTTATTTTTCTTCCTTAATCCGACACATTTTTGAAACTATTTCGTTTTTTTTTTTGACAAGAAGCGATTAGTTGTATATAAATATGATATGATGTCAATGAACATTTACACATTTATTATGTGATATTATGGTAAAAGGCATTTAAAAACTTATTATGTAACCTATATGATGCAAACATTACAAATTTACATGCGCTGATTCTGATGATGGCGTAGTGTACATATGAAACGTTTATTTCTTGCTTTTACTAACAAAGGTAGTTTTTAAATTAATTATATCAATACGAACCTTATTTAGGGTAAAGGCCTTTAATAACCTATATCATTTTTAACAAAAACATCACTTCAAAATATTTTAAGGACAAAGATTTGAGCTACAAAGAGGAAAACGTGATGTTTAAATATTTCTGTAACAATTTAATATGACTGATGCAATTTTCGTGTCGGTAAATAATTTTTAAATTGAAAAAGTCTGGCTGCATGCAGACAGAATTAAAATTGAACAATTTTTATGCCTCCGCTGGAAAGCGAACTCAGAACCTCTCGATCAAGCCTCAAGTGCGCTGCCAATTGCGCTACGGATGACCTGATATTCTCTCATCAACTTCGGTCATATAACTTATTAATTTTATATTAGTTGTAACAGTCTGGAATCTCCTGCGATTCACAGACCGGGAGGGTCCCTTTCTCCTTATAATACCCTCACGTATCCTATCCTATCATATGTTTACTCTCAATAACACAATTCACAACGTGACGTTTCAGCTAATTACGGTTCACTAAAAATCTGGGGAAATTATGAGGTCTCGATATCAGCTAATCGATGACAAATGACTGCTGTCGTTTGTCGGAAAACGAGAAAATTATTTGCGTAGACTATAACATCAAATTGTGATGTTTTTGTCAAAATTACCGAAGAAGCTTCGTAAGGATATAATATTTAAAGATTGTATCACCTAAATATCCGGGTAGTCCAAATTTGCCCACCAATAGTAACACTGTTCACCTACTGTAACATTGTAACCTTAGTCAATTGAACCTCTAGAATTAGCATTACCTGTACCTGTCCATTACACACTTTTGCGTCTATACCGGTGCGTTGTAGTAACACAGAAAACATGGACGTTGTCAAGTTTTATGAATAAATAAATTCTTTTGATTTTTCTTTAATTTTATAAAGGGTATTTAATACATAAGTAAAGTCCATACAATTATACTGGCTGGATGCATGTCACAGCTTCTGACGTAATTTTTGAGTCGAGTCATGTCGTTAATTAAATAATTTATTTTTATAAATCTGTCAGGATTTAACTAAGTTTCAAAATAAGCATTTCTTTTTTGCTGGACATATGTTCCAAGTAACTATTTTTCGCTCTCAAATCACTTTTAACACATAAAACTAAAGTTCTACAAAATGACAAAGGTTGTCCAAACGATTTTTATTTTAATTGACAGGACCCTTTAACTAATAATAGAACTACCTTATTTTTTGTTTCTGTTATCTCTCACAATCATAGTGTCTCGGTCACTTAATTCTTAATTTACTAATTAGGCAACTTCGAGTGTGCATTCTTAGCATAACATAATGTCTGTCAATGTTTTTTATGTCACAGTCAAGCAGGCTGGTTAGTTAATTATTGTTAAAAATCTTTCTAAAACCGTCCTAAATTGACAGTTCTAGGTTTAAAATGACAAGTAGATTAATCCCTTGGTAACTTTACCAACAAGATAATTTCCAATAAAACCATTGTTAAGATAATTGTTTCCATAGAAAGTATCTGGCTGGTAAAGTTACCAAGAGATTAATCTAGAGGTCCTTAAGGTCCGCTAGATCAATCTCTTGGTAACTTTACCAAGAAGATAATTTCCAAAGAAACATTTGTTGAGACAATTGTTTCCATAGAAATTATCTGACTAGTTAAGTTACCAAGAGATTGATATTGCGGACCTAAAGGTCTACGGACTCTCTCGGAATCTCTACGGACCTAAGGTCCGTTAGGTCAATCTCTTAGTAACTTTACCAACAACATAATTTTCAATAAAACTATTGTTGAGACAATTGTTTTCATAGAAATTATCTGGCTAGTAAAGTTAGCAAGAGATTGATCTAGCGGACGTTAGTGAATACGGCTGTTAGTGAATACGGGGGTATACACTTTACCCGTATTTACTGTTATCCTAAAAGATATACAATTACAGGTAACCTTTTATATTAAAATTGATTATATTTATTTATAAAGGACACTGTGTTAGTATACAAAAATATCATATACGTAATCACAAAGTTCTTAATTGCTAATTCCAGATGTTCAATGTTGATTGTAACCTTAAATTTATTAAAGTTTGTTTACCATTGCGGGTTACAGTCTAGTAGAGGAAACGATTTATTGATATATTGCTTCTTTGGCCAAAACTAAACAAGCCATGCTATAGTAATTAATTCGCATTTTATTACATATACGTTTAGGGTTGGCGCGGCTCTGCCTTAAGTGATACAATCATTTTAATAGTTTTTGAGTACACATGATTTAGGTACTCAAATAAACCTTATTTACTTAAAAATAGCTTTACAAAAATTAGTCCAGCTTTTATACAACTTTTAAAAGATAAATATCTCAAATATTTTTGTGAGTTATATAAAATACAAAGATAATAAGATTATGTCCATATAATAATTAACATTAATGCTTACAAACAAACGATAAATAATTTATTAAATTTTTCTTTCTTTTCGTCGGATTTTTCTAGATTTAAACAGAAATAATATAGAGTTTCTTTCACAGCTGGACGTAATTTTGGATTTTTTACTTTCTTTCTCCATCGTATATTTGTGTTCGCGAACTTTTTTAGGTTACAAGATTGGCAAATTTTTGTAAAACCTAAAGGTCATACCTGAAATAAATTTTTACATAACACAGCATATGTAAAGTAGGGATGATATTAAAATCAATTAAGATCAAGTATATAGATATGCTCTCTTTACAAGAGCAAGATTAGCTTAGTTGAAAGTACCAGTTGATTCTGAATGAAGTCATTTGTAAACGAAGTTATTTTACCTTTAAATATCAAGAAACAACTTTTTAACTGTTATTAATCTACAAACAGTTGAATTTAATAAGATTGTAATATAAGGTGAATTAAAATAAAGAATTGAAGATCTCTCTATATCTAATTAATAAATATGGTTTATATCTGTATTATTTTTCCACAATCGCCTTAAGAACCTGCAACAACATGACAATCCTTCTAGCGATAGCAGGCAAAAGTACACCTATATAATATTGAATTATGATTGATAAATGAAATAATCTTTGCCTTTTAATCGTTGGTTAAAAACTCTTTATTTACTAATACAAGGGAGTTCTTAGAATGGGTTAAATGTTAGTAAATATGACGTGTTAAAATAAGAATTTAACGCAAATTTTTTTTCTAAAACAAAATTTATTATTTTAAAAGTTGTATGCGCATAGACTAAAATCACTTATACATACAAGCTAAAGTATTAACAAGATTGGAGCTTTATTACAAGAAATTATGGAATTTGTTTATCACTAAAAACTTGGTATTGTGCTTTAAGTTGCATGATGTATTAACTAATATTAAATTTAACGATCGAAGTTAACAAAAACCATGAATCATGGCGATTTTTAAATAAGAAGCAATGTACAAACACATTTATACAGAGTAAAAAATACTTATTTATTAATAAGTTTGATGTTTAATTCGAACCTCTGCGAAAATTTAAACTTTTAAAGGTATATAGCGTGTCCAGAAACATTTTAACATATGGGAAACTATTTTTTTACGAACAACAATTATTGTTAAAAAAATAATACTTCAATCAAAATTTTTTACCCAGCTTTGTCAAAAAAAGTGAAAAACATAAATATCTTCTATGAAAAACCATATTTAAATTTAATTGCAAAACCCAAAAGTATTTTAAAAGATTATCTAGAAGTGAAAATTTAGGCACTGTTGTATTTTGTGCTGTGTATAGTAAATAGCGCCAATTTTTTTTTATCGTAGATTGGATTTATAGCTATTTATTTGTTTATTATAGTGATACGACCCAGTGCAGGGCTCTACCCCGTCTATGCGTTATGAAAATTTTTGATTTGAATATATTTTCTTAAAATGCAATTTTTTTTTAGAAAGAAAACGTTTTTCATAGTTAAAAATTTTAAAAAAATTACTTATAGAAGATGGTTTCTGAACACTCTGTATATTACATCTTTTGTGTTTGTTAACAGTATTAAAAATCTTCCTGGCTAGGCGAAAAAATTTTCATTTAATTTTTTTTTTAATTGCAGGTTTTTACTCCGTATAAATAATTTACAAATTGAAACATGATGCCCCATTCCCCCATACATTATTGTCATATCTAACGTCGAAATATTAACAGCAACTATAACACATTCACGAATAATTAATTAACGTCTCTGCTTAAATTATTTGCCTAATTAATTTTATTAATTGATAAATTATACTTAGTAGGCAGTGAGAAAAATACACCTCCCTTAAGAGGTGAATAATAATATTCATTATCTACAAACGTGTCGTAATGTGCCCGTTACATTCCTATTTCTTTAGCAAGGTATTACAATTTTAGTGCAGTAATGGCCTTTGCCATTTTGTTTGTTGATTAATATTTCGTTACTTTTTCCTTTTATCCAAAAATCGGCCAAATACATATACAAAATACAAATACAAAAGCATAATTACCTACAGTTTAGAGAAAGTTAGAAAAAGTAGACAAAGAACTGTGGAGCAATAAAACCATTTCACAAAATTCTTTTAAGTGCTTTTATTAATAATTCATCAATAAAAATTTCTTAAAATTTTAACTGTAGGTCGAGTAAGCGCCACAAATATAACATTCTTGTTTACATTTGTGTCTTCTGTATAAATACTCCAGCAAAAAATGCCGTCTTGTGAATAAGAAGCGTGTATACAGGGTGCTACAAATTCGTGTGCGTACAAGAGGATCTCGAAAACGGTAAGAGTTAAGAAGATGGTTAAATTGAGGCAAAGTTGCGTATTTTGGGGCTTAATCATTAGGTAAAAGAAAATTGTAAACATTTCGAATACCTTCGGAGATATCCAAAAAAAACCAAAATTTTTAGTTTTGGTTTTTAATTTTTTGCGCCTTTATATTTGACTTGGGAAAAAAACCAAAAACACTTTCTCATAGCCGTTCTTTATGTTCTACAAGATGGAGTTATTAGTTTTCAAATTGTACGTTTCGTTCTTTAGATACCAACCTCAATTATTTTTTTTAAATACGGACCTGGAATTTTTAAAACAGTTTTAAGGATTTCTAAGCTTTGTAAATTTAATACAGTTTAAAGGTTTTTAAAATGATAACGCTTTGTCGTAGAATAACACATCACAAGTACAAGTTATCCTTTTTTACTATTACGGCCCTGACAATTATTTTTAGAATTACTTTCATAATAAAATTACATTATATGTTATGCTGTTTTTTCAATAAGATTTACTGTCACAATACTCTAGAGTAAGCAAGTTTTTAAGGCATGAGAAGTAATAATTCTATTTTCTATTAGTGTTTTATTTATTTTATTATTACCAATTACTATGGTTTTTGCCTTAGACCTAGACCTAAATACTGTAAAACAGAAAAAAATGAAAAGGTAACTGTCAAAAACAATTTAAATTTTTTTTACTGTTTAGAGAATCTGATGATTTCAGGCAAAACATGTAACAAAAATAAACAACAAAACAAAAATATTTAAGGCCGAGACTTTGGGTCTCTTTTCTTAAAAAATATCAATTACCAGGCCTCTTTGAGTAAAAATAGACGGATTTTTCAAATCAGAAATATTTTGTTTTTTTTTAGTTTGGCTCTAATTGTTCAGGACCGTAATGAAATGAAAAAGATTATTTGAAAAATGTGTTATTAGATGACAAAACGTTAAAATTTCAAAAATTTGTACATTGTATTAAATTTTTAAGGCTTAGAAACCCCTAAAACTGTATTTAAAATTCCAGGTCCGTATTTAAAAAAATTGACTTGAGGTTGGTAACTAAAGAGCAAAAAGTCGAATTTGACAACTAATAATGCCACCTTGTAGAACATAAAAACCGGCTATAAAAAAGTGTTTTGTATTTTTTTCCCAAGTCATTTTGATTAATTACAGTTTTTTTCGCGAAATTATTAAGCTCCAAAATACGCAACATTGCCTCAATTTATTTTTCTTCGTATCTCTTACCGTTTTCGGGATCCCCTTGTAGGCAAACGAATTTGTAGCACCCTGTATGTTATATTTGTAGCTGTAACTCAATGCAATTGCTACTCAATGGCAGATATTTGTCCATTTTTTGGATAAAGCGAGAGATATGAAATATTGATAAAAAAATGAAATGGCGAATGCGTCACTGGACCTAACCTTTAAAATTACAGCATTAGTATACATATAGTAATACCGGTACCGGTAAGTAATGCATATCCTATTCCTGTAATCTCTTACCGAAATAAGAATACTGTTACAATGTGCTAATTCCAGCAAGTTTGCAGATATGATATCATACTATGTAACGTAAAGTGTAAAATCGCCTTTACCGCACCTGCGTGCAATAAAGACATGTTTACGGTACATCACATAATACTACTAAATACTTCTTATTGCTGAGATCATAGCTATAGAAACTGTTTTTAATTCTTTGGTTAGTTTCTTTGGTAGCAAATATTTACTTCGTTATAATGTACACCATTTGACAAATCGTTACTTTCTTGACGTCACATTGACCATTGTAGTTCGATATTAAATTTTATTATCACGTAACATTCTCCGTTGTTTGGTGATGTTGATCATCGTCACTGATGAGAGCCATTGAAAGGTCATCATCGTTGTCGGCTTCTTGCAATAACGATATGCTTGATTCTGCCTAGAAGGATATTAAAACTTTTAGTGCACATTTAAAAAATTAATAGTAGTTTGTACAACAATAGTGGATATAATGTCCATATGGCACGAAAAAGTAAATTGAGCACGACGCCGTAGGCGGAGTGTGCAAGCTTCCGAGCGCAATATGGACAATCCACTCGAGTTGTATATGTTACGGTCAATGACGATAATCTGGCCAATAACGTGAATAGCCGGTCCATAACGTGAATGACCATCCTTATTGGACATTCACGTCAATGACCGGCCAATAACGTGAATGGCCATGTAATTTTGACAATGTTGATAATTTAAAATTCAAGCGAACAGTTAACATCATTGTCCGGGCAATAACGTCATTGTCCATTACACAGCGGCCAACGATGTGAATATGTGATGTGAAAGCATTAAAAGTAACATAACCAAACTTTTAATTTATAAATAAATACCAACGCGAATTATTTGTTTTCAGTGTTATGTTGTGTTTATTTAAATTTTGTATTTGTGGGACAAATTATATAAATCCAGCCATGGATTATGATGAAATGCGACGTTGATTTACTGAGAAATTAGACATAATCATAAAATCCAAACGCGATGACAATAAATCGTTTTTAAATAATGACGAATATATAAAACGTATAGCGGAGGTTAAAGAGGCGAAGATTTTTCTATCAACAGCGGGTTCAACAAAAACAATGAAACACTATAGACTGGCACGAAAATATGTGTGATGTGATGACAATAAACGAAAAAGACCGTTCAATTAAACCTGTTACTGACAGTGCGAAACCTAAAGTGATATACTACGTAACGAATAGAGAATTATTTAGTTTCAATAATCATCACTATATTTATATAATCAACAACATTGACCGGCAGTTTTTGGTCATTCTCGTTACTGACCGGCCAAAGATGTTGATATGAGAAATATTAACAACATTGGCCGTTAACGACGGGCTATAACGTGAATGCCCGGTCTTTAATGTTATTGGCCTACAGAAATGGGCATTCAAGTCAATGGCTGGCCATTAACGTAAATGCCCAATTATCGTCATTGACCGTAACATATATATAGTATATTTTTTCTACAAATCAACTTCCGAACTTCATACGATGAATTTTAAAAAATTATTTAAATTAGGCATCATGACTTGTCTTTTACTTAAAAGCCAACTGGCCATAAACTTATGAGAAAGATAACAAAAAACAATTGAAGAAAAATTAACTTTGATGGCAAACCCATGGACCAAATTACACTGTAACATATTTATCGATTTGGGTCATTTTTTATATTTACACAAAATCACTTTGAATATATCTATCTTTCTCACATTAAGCTTTTTGCAGAATAACAGACAAAAAGCGATATATGTATTAATGAAAATGAACATTTGTTTTTCTCAACAAATTCGCGACCAAACTCAAATTCTCTAATTTCTTAAAGATGAACAGCTCTCGATCAACTGGTCGTTGAAATACAACTAACTTACAATTAAGGATTTCTGTTATGTATGTGGAACCATTATCAAGTATACCTGGTATAATAAATCCAGGTATTTCTCATTTAATTTTTTTTAAATTTTCCCATACATTAAGGGCAGGTAGATTATTGTCTTAATTAGCATGGATCTATAAAACCGGAGCCAACTGAAACTATTGTAAGACAGATTGTTAATTAGTATAATAAAATAAGTAACCTGTTCTAGAGCGGAAAAAATAGTAAATCGTTGTTTTACAAGACATTTATCCAAGGAGGTGTATAAATAAACCATCTGTGGTTGTGAAACTTTAAAGGCACCGTTCCGCTCTCTATGCTTATTTATTTTTTTATTCAGAATGTATGGGTAAAAGATAGACAGTTTTAAAAATTAGAGTGCACAATGGACTAAAGTCTGTGTGTGTACCTGTGTACCGTGGTATTGCTAGTATTATTTGTTCCTAGTTACATAGTTAAACCAACTAAACGAAGCTAAGATAAATATAGTGGAATAAAGAATGGCCTACAGTTGCTAAACCAAGTCATCCCTCCATTTATTAACCAGTTATGCAATTCAGCCTTAATTTGTTTATAAGATTTATTTTTAATTTTTTTAGGTAACATATTATATATTTTAGGCGCGGTATAGTATAGATTACGCTGACATTCTGTTTTCCTTGCATTTGGGATGCTGGAAATATCATTCTCTATTTGTCTTGTATTTTTATTATGGTTAAATGGTTGGATATAAGCCATGTTCCTGCAACTAAACCTTACTACCGATTTAAAATATATCTGGTTCAGTCAGTCGCAAGACCCTGGCCTCACGAAAGAGAAGCTCGCTAGTAAACATTCTATCTTTGTAGAATATTATTTTTAGTATACATTTTTGAGTGATTATAATTGGGTTTAGGACAGCCCTGCATGCTGCAATTTGTATATTAGTTTACGAATCCTACTTGTTACATGTTCTGCATGGGCATTCCATTTTGAATAATTGGAATCAACATAAACTCCTAAATACTTTAATTTGTCTTGCCTCTTAATAGTTAGTATGCAACTGCAATTATCACTTTCTTGACAGCTATGATTATGCTATGAATATTTCATTTACTTCAGTGATTTTTCCGTTAATCGAGAAGCATAAAAAACTCGTAGTTCTTATCAAAAAGGATATACAAATATTAGTATGGAACATTTACATCAAAAGATTAAAAAACATGAAGTTTTGGCACGGTAGATTATTGTTCGACTGAACACTTGCTTTATTATGTTTCTCGGTAATAAATAATTTCACATTAGGTCTTACTTGATTTTTATAATCTAGAAACTAAATAGATAAAATATTTACTTCTTTTTTAAGCATATCCACCAGCCGCCGCTTGTCTGAATTCAAACAATCTGCTTCCTCCGCTTGTCGAGCGTTTCGTATGCCAGTCATCTCCAACAGAGCCAAATGAGCATCCTTTTCACTTATTGCTGCTTCTAGAGCTTCACGCCTGCAAAAGAAAATATTCATCGGAAATGACAAGGGATTATACGTTCACTGAGCAATAAAATTCATTTCTCAAACAAAACTTCAATGACACAAATACGTCTAGTTCACGAAGAAATAACTTACTTCATGTGGGTTAATTCCTGAATATTCTGTTGCCTTTCTGCTACTAATTTAGTCAGTTTTTCTTCTAAAAGGGACATTCTCCGAACAAAGGGTTTGCAATTGTGACATCTCATCGCATGAGCAGATTGAAGCGAGAGTAGTCGCTGTTCTAGCTTTCCAACCTAAATATTAAAGAATAATTTAATTTTAATATAATATATAAGACTGGCCTGCTTGAGCATTACTGGGGTCATGAAAACGACCCTATATCTGCAATGGAGAGCATCCTAAACCTTCCGTCACTTCACTTGGTGATAAAACGAGAGACCAAAATGTGACTTTATAGACTGCAGAGTTCAATGCTACACTATAACAGGCAGAGAACTGGACATGAACTCCCAAGCGGGACTATAGGGGTTTCTGAGTTAGAAATAAGATCAGACATAAATTCTAGGTTTCGCCACGATATACTATTCGAGATTATAATTGATGACCGTTAGGTATGGAAGGGAAAAATATCAGAAATCACTCCTGGGACAATAATCTGTTACACAGACGGGTCAAAAATCAAAGAGGGTCCACACAGGAAAAAAACCTGTACTCCTTTCTAGGTAACTGTCCCACAGTATTTCAAGCAGAAACTTACACCAGCCTACAATGTATGTATGACAACAACAGGAGGACTTACTTCAATAAAATACAAGGTAACATAAAGGCTGGTATGGAAATGCCAAGACGAATTAGTGGCCCTGGCAAAAGATAACAAAGTAACAGTGCAGTGGGTACCAGGACGCGAAGGTATTACAGGAAATTAAAAAGCAGACAGACTTGCAAAAAAAGTGTTTGTTCATAGGTTCAGCACCGATACTCGGAGTCCCATGGTGTACAGTACAAGATGCCATAAAGCGATGGATTAGAAGAGAGCACACACTGCACAAATTCTACTAAAATAACATAGGTACAGTAATTAAACCATAGTAAATATATTATTGGGAGTTCAGGCATGAAACGAGATAGCTACTCTCGATGAAAAGGAATCAGCTGAGAATCATCACAGGTATTCTGAGAGGGCACAAGATATTAAGAAGCTGTAACTGTACAACGTATGTGGTCAAGATAAAAAAAAACGATACAGCACATAATTTGCTATTGCGAAACACTGGATCGGACAAGGCAACAAATACTCGGACAACCAAACGTAGAACCCTAGGAAAAAATATCATAACAATTCTTATAAAATTGGTACAGATTTAAAAACAAAATTTAAAGTGACCGTTGATTGGAACTTAATCGGCAATATTTAATTACAAAAATATAGATTTAGTCTTACTGAACGTTATATTATGCTACGTCAAACAAGAATAATAAAATTAAAACTTACTTTTTCCATTATTTGCTTTCTCCTCAACTCCTCTTGTTGTAACACTTGCTCTCTTTCAGTCGATATTTGAACACTTTCTCTCAGTCCATCTTCTAACTGTAATATTCTTTTATCTTTTTCTTCGATTATATCTTCTAATTTCCTAATTTTTACTGAATAATCTTCATCTTGATTATCCTTATCTACAATAATAACTTTACTACTTCCATTCCTATTATTTTTAGATATGCCATTATTAATTAGATTTTTATCATTTTCCGCACTATGTACATGTTTATCACTGTTGTTGTTTTTTAGGTTCGTTTCAAGTCTTAAAATTAGTTCATCTTTTATCTTTATCTCGCTTTCGAGGATCTCTATACAATCTTCCTTCTCTTTTAAATCGTTCCTGGTCAAATCCAAAGATACCTCCATCTGCGACGATATCAAAGTTCTCTCTTCAAGTTCGTTTCTTAAATCTATTTCCATTTTTTCGTGTATCTCGTTCTAACACCAATGCAAACAAGAACAAATTAATAAATAAAGATTTACATATACTAAGCGACATAATGCAAATAAAGACAAAATATTTTTGAGGGATGAGGCGGGGTTTTTGAATATGGAATACGATTTTGTTATAATATGCTATATGATATATGGACTTAATTTAAAAAAAGCTCTTGAGAAATCCAGCAGGACCAGCCTAAGGAAATGATAGCAAGACATTTAGTATGGCGGTGAAAAATGTATTAAAATCAAAAGAATATTTGTTAATACATACGTGTCCAGGTGGTTAGCATGGAAAAGAGGAAAAATTAAGTTAGTACTTAAAAGATAAAAATGACTTGGATTGTTGTTACCTCTTGGGTTTGTGCTTGCTGTTGCTGTTTTAATTTCGTCTGCGCGTTTTTGAGTGCCCTGAAAGAATAGAAATTTTAAGAAACTATTACAAATTTTAAAATGATATATTTTAACACGAAATAGTTGCCAATACCTAATTACAGAATTTTAATATTAAATGATGTTATGACAGATAATAAAAACTATTTCATGTAGGGGTTCATCATATTTATCTGTTGTGCCATTATACAGGGTGTTACTTAATTATATGTACTGGTTTAAAGGTCTTTCACTACCTGATATCTGGACTTGAGTTATTACTATTAAAAAAAATTATAATCTTACTGTTGCAACTCCATTATTTGTTTTTCTTTCTGATTCTGTTCTTCCTGACTCATCTGTACTAACTGCAATAATCGTTCCATCTCTGTCGCTGATCGTTTTGCTTCTTCTTGCACCTGTTCCACTCTCTTTTCTGCATCTGTTAATTTTTTATTTAGTTCTGTGGCTGCTGCTGCCGTACCTCCAGCCTTAAAAAAAGAAAAGAGATTTACGTTATCATTAAAGAATATATGATTTTAAAAAACGTGGTTTTTAATGAAAATAAAATAAAATTTGTTGTTAATTTTTTAAAAATTGCATTAGTAAAACACCTGAAATTTAACACATATTAATTCATTACATCAACACCAACGCATGAAAATAAACAACTAGTTACAAATTTAATTTTTAATTTACAGTTTACATGTTTAGAAATAATAATTTGGTTTTATCGATAGTCTTTTAGGATAAACAAGTAAAATAGTTACGAAAATCAACATTTTATCAAATATTTTTACTAAAATTATTGTGAAAAATTGTACCTTTTGTAATGAGGCTTGTAATTGGTCCATTTGTTGCTTTTGTTTTTGTAAGTGTTTATCTAAATCGGCTAATTGTCTTTCCTTCTCTTCCACCAGTCTTTGTTTATTATCTACAGCCTTTCTTTGTTCCTCCATCTGCCTTCTCGATTCCTCCAGTTTTCTCCTTTCCTCGTCTAACTGTTTCTTCTGCCCAGAAAGATCTTCAGTCGGTCGTTGCGGAGCCATCTGAAGCTTTTTAGTAGCTTCGTGAAGTTCCAACTGCAAGAAGTTGATGTTTATTACTTATTAACGAATCAGTTAGCGTTTGATATTAGGTTTATCTACTCATAACAAATTAAACACGATTAGTAAATAAAATGTATTTCGGGACTAATAATTGTTATTATTCAATATTTTTAATATTTATTTATGATAAAATAGGTACTTGGTTCAAATAATTATTATTGTTATTTAAAATAAACTAAAAAGGTCTTATCTAAAATTCAATAAGCAGGGTGATTTCTTCTTTTATTAAGTTTTGTTAATGACATCATAATATTTCTTGATAAATTTATTATTTTGAACCAAAGTAGAGGTGGGGAGCAGTAATGTTTGAAGAGAACAGGAAACTTAATATACAAAATAAATTAAAGGAGAGGATGTTGTGGGTTAAGTTAGTTGAAATTAGATGAATTAAAATAAAATTCACAACACAATTAAAAAAATCATAAAATTTATTTCTTTTTTACTAATACAGAAATATCCGCTATCAAATCTGGATAATTCCTAAAACAAAAATAAAAAATATTATAGAAACAAAAAAATATAAACATACAGTAACAGGAAGAATTCTGGCTCCATATGGAAAAGTTTTTTATTATTAATTATTTTTTGGTGTTACCCTGTATACTGTGTAGAGACTAGATTGAAGTGATCAAATAATTTTTAGAAGTTTTTTATAAAGTTTATATGTATTTGGAATATTGGTCAAATTTTAAATTTCTAGTTATTCCTAAATTTCCTTAAATAATTCAAAAAAATTATGACAAAATTCGTTTATTTTTGGATCTTCTTAAATTATTTACAAAATGTCATATGTTGGGTGTTCCTTAATGACGTACTAATATTTTAGGGTGTGATTTCTCAAGTCATTTTATGAAGAATATATAATATAAACATATGTCCTAAACGGCTTAAATTTTTTGCTGCGGGGTATTGAATTTTTTTCTTTAATTCGTTTTTTGTAATATCTCTGAAAGTACTTTGGATAATATTTTCAATTTTGACATGTGCTATTAGGGCATAGAACCACATATTTTAGTTATAAAAGTTATTTATTTGTCCCGCTAGTGGCGTCAATGCAAACATATTCTCTGATATTTTTTGGAAAAAAAGTGGTACGCCACGGACACTTTTCCACGTGAATATTATTTCTGATTAGCCTGGTCCATTCTGCATAAAAATGGTCTCGTGCGTTTTTATTCTCAGGCACACCATTCTTAATTAAAATAATTAAATAAAATTAGCTTCATTTGGTAAACCTATTAAGTGAAGGTGGTCATTTCCTACAATTTTTATAAAACAAAATTTTGCATTATCAATGTTAATAATAAATAGTAGAGCTAATTTAATTTAATTATTTTAATAAAGAACGGTGTGCCTGAGGAGAAAAACGCAAGAGACCATTTTTATGCAGAATTGACCAGGCTAATCCGAAATAATATCCACATGGAAAAATATCAGTGGCGTACCACTTTTTTTCTAAAAAATATCAGAGGACATGTTTGCAGGGACGTCACTGGTGGGACAAAAAAAATAACTTTTTTAACGAAAACATGTGGTTTATGTCCGATTAGCACATGCCAAAATTGAAAATATTATCTAAAGTACTTTCGAAGATATTACAAAAAACAAATTAAAAAAAAATCAACACCCTGTAGCAAAAAATTTAAGCCGTTTAGGACATTATGTTTATATGAACTTTTCTTTATAAAATGACTTGAGGAATCATACCCTAAAATAATTACCAAGTCATTAAGGAACACCCTGTATATTAATTATATTATTAATGAGTATTTTTTTCTTCTTTTGAATAGAAGTCTATGACTTCGTATTCGTAAATAACTTTTAATTTCAAAAAAACTTTTACAAATGAAAATTGTATATAAAATGAAAAATAAGAGTACTTTACCCTTGAGCAACTTTTAAAAAAATTGAACCTTCCTCGTATGCACTGCAGTTTTTCTTCAATTTTAATGAGCGCTCTTTTAGTTTAAGGGAAGCTTTTATCAAGAATAACATTTTCTGTAAAATCAATAATAAAAAAGTTTTCCATATGGAGCCAGAATTTTGCCGGTCATAATGCATAAATGTACAAAAGAAAAATATATAAATAAATAAAATTCGCTGCATGAAGATAAAATATAAAACATCAAAATAACTCATAAAACAATAGGTCGTAAATCAAGAAATGTAAAATCGTCATAAATAAAAAAAAACTATTGCAACTTAAACTTATAGTGTTTTCGGTTTACTGCTTTTGGGTACTCTCTCCGAGATTTACGTGTTCGATTATCACGTGTTCTTACTCGGAGTAATACGTTCGATTTACAAATCTGGTTACTCTGAATCCGTTAGCAAGTGCTCTTCTCTGATCTGCAAATTTTTACAGAGTAGAGAGGCTGCGCCTGCGTAATGACGTCAATGGTTACACTTTTTCGCGTTTTGTTATTTGGATATATTAAACATAAAGTAATATTTTTGTTTAATTTAAAGAAGAATTGTTTTAACTTTATATTACAGTTAAAATTATTTTACCATCTGACATAATTTTACGGGCAATCATGCATCTATGAAGGTAAAGAGTTCGTTCCCAGAGCAGTCTTAGAGTGCTAAACCGAAAACGCTATTGGACTTTATCAAATCTACGTCATTAAAACTTGACAATGTTGCTAAATGCAAAAGACATTGTTTAAAACCAGGGGCGTACCGAAGCACATACTATTAGGAGGGTTGAAAACCAATATATTTCCTAATGTATTTTTCAAACATTGTGTATGTAGGGGGGGGGGGGAGGAGGGGTGCCCCTGCTAAGAAAAATCTATGTCATGGAGCTGATAATTTTTGAAAAGATATTGAACGACTGTTAGAACTAGACTACAACAACTAGAAGCCGGTAAGACAGGAAAAAAGCGCTGTAGGCAAACATTTTTTAATAAAATATAAACAAATTAAGAAAATTGAGTAAAAAACGGTCACACGGTCTAGCTTTTAAACTAAACTTTCTTACTAACGTATGGCGTAGTATATAAAAGATATTTTTTGTACAAATAGTTAACGTATCAGTTGTCAAAAATAATATCCATAAAAGCCGAAAAGTGTAAATCTAATACATTAAAATTGATTACAATTAAATTGTTCAATTCGCTTTCGTGATTGACGTGATGACAATTTTTACTGAAATAAGGGAAACAGATAATTATTATTTTCCTTTTGTGTAGGACTACTAACTTATAAAAGCAAAATACCAGGGAAAATGTATTATGTATTTTTCAAAAATTCCTAACTTACATCGAAATATTCCGAGTTTAATATTAAAACTATCAAATGTATTAATAGTAAAACAGCCTAATGTGTAATGAATTCTTAAGAATTTATTCGTAAATATGCCCAGATCTGTTAGCCACCAACCACTAAACATTTACCTCGATTCTCGAGACTTAAAAATTCGGTGCTTTGAGAGTACTTCCATCAAAGAATCAAATTTAGCCAAAATCATTTTCTGAGGCTACCTTTGTTGTCCATCTTTGGATATAAGAACCTTTGTTTTTAGTAAAAACTTCACAGACATTTTACCTGATTTTTTTCCAATTCTTGTACCAACATCTCCAATTGGGCCTGCAGTCTTTCTTTCTCAGTCACACAGTTCTTTACCTCACCCTGTGCCTTCTCAAGTTCTTTTCTTAACCTTTGCGTCTCTTTGTCGTCTTGAGGCGGAGGCTGTATGCCTCTTTCTCTTTGATATTGTGCCATTTGGTTGAGTTGTTGTTGTAGTTGTTTCTCCATAACCTACATTCAACAAAAAAAAGGGAATATAAGTAAGATGGCATATTGAGATAATAAACACAGATTTGGTCAGGCTACAGCATATAAACTAAAGACTCCGTTGAAATGTTTTATTTAAAATTTTTTTTATCCAGAGAATCACTCATATAATTAGTATTTTTAGCTGGTTGACCCACACCTAGGTGGGTTCTCTGGACATGATATAAAAACACAGATCCTAATGTGCAGGTTATGAAATCTCAATCAGTCAAAAAATTATTTATTGGTAGATAATTAACAAAAGGTAACTGATAGCTGACTTCCCACATAGTATGTATTTGAAACCACCATGGATAGTGGGTTTAGCAACAAAGAGAATAGAAACGGAGTAAAGAAAACTCAATATTTTCGTTGAAATAATATATAATTATTGTCTGTGAGGTTGATGGAGGGGATTAACCCCCAAAAAAATACCTCTTAACTGCGTCACTAATATGGGCTATGACTACCCAACATACTGTAAAGGTTTGAGCTTAATAGTATCATAGAAAAATTTGTTTCTTTAGTAATATAATTGCTACATTATATGTTCTCCATTTTATTTACAGCAATATAAAATAAAGTAAAATATATAACATATTTTTTTACCTGAATTCTCTTTTGAAGATCCTGCGAAGTTTTCTCTGCCACGTCTGCCCTTTTCGTTTCTTGTTCAATAACATTTCTCCACTGTTCGAGTTCGGAGTCACTCCGTGACCCTGATTCGTGAAGGAGTTTCTCAGCTTTTTCAGATCTTTGTTTGTGCGTATCTCGTTCTTTTTGAATTTGTTGTAGCTGCTGCCGCAAGTTATTGATTTCTCTGTCTCTGTTTTCCAAAACTTCTTTGGTACCTAAATTAAAAAGGTGTGTTGTATTTTGGTAATATACAGGCTGTAATAGAATGAATTTGAATGAGTGATTCAGTCTATACTTGTTTCTTCTTAAATCGAGCATCTAAAAAGTTGGGTAAGAATTTTTTTTCTTCGAACAGTCTTGCAGAAACGATTTTATATATGTTAAAATTATCGTGTTCTTTAAAGTTTGAATTGTAGAGCTTTATAACAATTTATTAATTAAGTTTGTATTGAGTTGAGAATTAATATACCTTCTGAGCCAGTCTTGAATTTTTGAGGTATCATTTGTATTTACCCTTACACATCTAATGTTGGGTTGCATAATAGCTATTTATACAATTAGTTGCTAAAGGAGTGTCTTTTAGGCACGCGACGTGAATTGTCCTACGAGGCGAAGCCGAGTTGGACAACACGTCAAAGTGACTAAAAGACATTGTTTCGTAACGAGTTGTATACAATATTTTTTCTACTGAGGTTTTATAATAAAAAACTTAATTTTACTAACATTTTATTACCTATGTTTCATTTACACCTTTCATGTCAAAAAAATCGACAGTTGTCAAAAAAAAATTCGATTTTTTTGTCAAAAACTGCGACAAATATAAAAGTAGAAATGAGTGATTTAGAGGACTCAGACATTGAAAATGCCGCAAATGACGCAATGGTGTACCTTGTTCCCCAAAAATCAAGAAGTTTGTATGAGGGCACATACGAAAAATTCAAAAAATGGTGTGAAGAAATAAAGGTAAAAAACTTTTCAGAAAAAGTCTTTTTGGCATATTTTTCACTATTATCCGATGCCTATAAGCCATCAACTTTGTAGAGTACTTACTCAATGCTTCGAACGATGGTTTATTTGAATAAAAATGTTGAGATGAAGACATTTACAAACCTAATCGCATTTTTGAAAAGAAAATTTACGGGGTATAAGCCTAAAAAGTCGAAAGTTTTTTCTAAAGAACAAATTGAAAGGTTTGTCAAAGAAGCAGACGATAAACACTATTTATTGGACAAAGTCATATTTATTGTGCGAATCTCTGGAGCATGTCGCAGAGAAGAACTCACATATTTAAATATGAATAATATCGAAATTTCTTTAATTAAAATATCCATTCCAAACACTAAAACAAATATTGCAAGAAGCTTTGTAATTAGCGAAGGCTCTATTGACGGCATCAACTTCTTGAATATTTTCCGAAAGTACGCGCAGTTACGTCCAGCACACATAACCCATGAAATATTTTTTATCGCATACAGAAACTCCAAATGTTCCAGACTTCCAGTGGGTATTAATACCATTGGAGCAACACCAAAAAAAATAGCTGAGTTCTTGGAGCTTCCAAACGCTAAAGAATATACAGGCCACTGCTTTCAAAGATCTTCAGCAACTTTTTTAGTTGACTCTGGAGCGGATATATTGATGCTAAAGCGACATGGAGGTTGGCAGTCAAATACCGTGGCTGAGGGGTATATAGAAGATTCTTTAGAAAATAAAAGAAAAATTTCCGAAAAAATTCTTGGTCAAAAATCTTTGGACGCTAACAACAAACGTGTTAAATGTAATAAATCCGAGTGTTCTACCAGCTCCACTAGTGGCATGGGTTTAATTGATATTGCTGTTGCAGATTCTATTACTATTCAAAGTTCAAATTCCTCATCAATTTTACAAAGATAAATATCTCAACGAACTGTTTTAGGTTACTTACCCCAGCATTAATTTTAATAATATAAGTAACTGTACTGTTAATATTTATAATAAATAGGTAAAACTATAGTCTGTGTTTATACTTGTTACTTTTAAGCACGTTGTTCCTGATAACGTGCTTAAAAATTTTTTAAGCACGCTGCGCCTAAAAGGAGGTTATTAAAAAATCATAATGACAATCAAAAAGAGGTTATTATAAAACGTCAGTAGAAAAATATTTTTAACAATAGCTACATAACCAGCCACTTTAACTGTGGCATAAATGACATTGGTTGACACTAATTACTCACAATCAAAGTTGCCTGATTAGTTAATTAAGACTTACACTAAGTGAGTCAATATGATGGTGACAACATAATTTCTGCCAGTGTCATGAATGTCACCATCAAAGTTGCTGCTTAGTTAATTACTGTTAAAAATCTTAACCCGACATATCGTTTGTATGTGTATTGTCTCAGCTGTATTTATAAATCCAGCAGTAGCACGCTGGCAATAAATTTTAAAAGACAAATGGTGAAATCTCTATGTATTGCGACATGGTATTTAGAAATATTTTTCTGCAATTTATTTTCATCTGGATACTCTATCAACCTACACTCCTCCATAAATAGATGAACTGATAGCCACAGAGACTGTTCAGTTTGTAAATTGTTTATTTTAGAACAGAAATATGAAAAACCTGAATTTTCAAACCCCGAGAGCATGGAGGTGATAGAATACTCATAAAATTACCCTTTTCAACATCTTGGGACATTTTCTTCTGTTCATTCTTCAATTTAGCAACTTCTTGTTTGTGCTTCTCCAACTCAGCTTCGCTGTGGTTCAGCTCTTGCTGGAAATTCATAAGCATATCCTGAGATTTTTCTAATTGTATAACTAGTTGATCCCTTTCCGTGGTCAGCTGCTTGATGTCAGCTTCGTATTTGATAATTTGTTTTTCTATTGATTCACCTACAGAAAAATATTTTAAAGATATTTCGTGGTGAATTCAGAATATGGTAATAATTTGTGATAAGAATAACATTAATAAATAAAGATTGCCTAGCAACTTCCTTGTCAATTTATTATTTTAGTAGTATAACAATTGGTTTATAATAGAAATGGACAAGCGAGTTTTCTCGCCAACATCGATATGAATGAAAAACAGGCTTTTTCGTGATCTAGGAACGCTAAAACGTCAATGGTTAATAACATCTTAACAAATGTGCAATTATCATAAGTTTCGTTTCGTCGGATAGTGCAATCCCTTTTGTACAACCATTTTTGGCGTCAGAAGCACGTTAAATTTCGTTAAAAATTAGTCTCAAGTCAGAGAATTACCAAAAAATGTTACTCGGGAAGATTGTAAATCCATTCAAGTAGTGTAGAAATGGGAAATGACCTTCTCCCCCCACTCCTTCCATTGACCTTGACCGCGAAGGTGGGCAGGTGTTTATTTGACCTTGACCTTGAATGGGTGCAGGTGGTTTTTTTGTGTGATGTCATATGACCTTGACCATGTACGTTTGCAGGTGTTTATTTGACCTTGGCCTTGGGTGCCGTTTTGTGTCTAGCATGACCTTGTCCATATTCGAGGTCACTTGTTATATTGATGACCTTGAGGTGTGGTCTAACCTTCGTCGTGTGTGCTCTATAAATAGGTGGGGGGAGCAAAATTTGTCAGTGTACATTTTTTCTTCAACAGTGCAAGTTCATTCTCTCTCTTGATTATAATATATTTAGTAAAATGTCTTATGTGTGTGAAAAAGGTGGTGCTGCGTTTACTCGCACATATAATTTATCACGTCATCAAAAGGAGTCATGTGTGGCAAGATTTAATGATAGTGTGGGTGCGGAAAAGCGGAGAAAAGTTGATGGTGCCGCATCAACATCTGCTATGCAAACGTGTGAGCTATGCAATATTAGCATACCAAAGAATTGTGTTGCAGCTCATCAAAGAACAATACAACATAAAAGTAAGGCAAGTGTAGCAGTGTGTCCGGGTGTTCAGTTGGTGCAAAGCAGTTTTAAAAACAGAATTGCATCTTATCACATCAGCAGTGATAATGAGCATGTGGACTATTCCGTCTTTTTTGAAGAACTTAAACCAAAAGTAATGCAATTAATCAGTAAGATTTTGCATGTTCACCGGTCTCTTAAAATAAATATGGTTGTCGTCGGACGATATTTTCTACCATCACAGGACGTTTTCAGTGAGAAATCCTTCAATACGTGTAATGAAATTGTAAATGAAGGAAGCGACTTGGATGATGTTTACCAATCTTTTGTGGAGGCAATGAAAGTTCAGTCTACGGAATTTCAGGAGAAAGATTCAGGTATGTTAAAAGAATAAAAAACATTTTAAACCAAAATTAAATAAAACGTAGCAATCCATTAGAAAATGTACTTATATTTTTTTTTGTTTGGATTTCAGGATGGGCATTGGAAAAAAATTTTATATCTTGAGGTAAACATTAACAAGTTCTCACCGTTGGGTGGTTCCTCGTATGTGAAGTTGCCGAGGTTTATTGAACTTAAAAGGGCTGTTGTGAACATTATGAATAGGGATGAGTGCTGTTTTGCCTGGGCCATAACGTCAGCTTTGTTTCCAGCAGCCATGATGCGGGCACAGGTTACTTCATACCCCCATTTCTCAACAGTGTTAAATTTTACAGGTATGAATTTTCCAGTTAAATTGCGCGATATTTCAAAATTTGAGGAATTAAATAATATTTCAGTCAATGTATATGGATTAGAGTCGCGGTTTGAAAATAATGAAATTAAATACGAAGTTGTCGGTCCGTTAAGATATGCACCAAAGAAACTACAAAAACATGTAAATTTGTTGCTTATTACTAAAGATTGTAATGTTAAAGATGATGGTGTAGGTGACAGTGAACATGTTTGTGACGACAACTGTGTTAAAAACCACTACTGCTGGATAACTGATTTGTCTCGCTTAGTTTCCAGTCAAATTTCCAAACATCACGATAAATTATACTTTTGCGATGGCTGCCTTATTCACTTTATTTCACCATCAACTTTAATGTTACACCAACAAAATGATTGTAAGCATATCCTTACGCTGACACCTTCAACAGATGTAAAAGTCGATAAATTTGGTAAAAGTGTTCCGGAAAATATTTTAAAATTTGAGGGTATTGAGAAGCAAATGAGAGTTCCATTTGTTGTTTACGCGGATTTTGAATCTGTTCTAAAACCCGTTGAAACAGTAGAACCAAACC
Organism: Polydrusus cervinus; assembly: GCA_935413205.1. Lineage (NCBI taxonomy): Eukaryota > Metazoa > Arthropoda > Insecta > Coleoptera > Curculionidae > Polydrusus > Polydrusus cervinus. The sequence goes on along the minus strand of OW284510.1, from coordinate 27,606,053 downwards.
TACAAAAATCTTACACAGTTGAAAATCTAAAGCATGAACCTTATTCTTTTGCCTATCTTATTAAATGTTCTTTTGATGATTCTATTTCGAAATTTGAGCTATACCGTGGAGACGATGCAGCGAAAGTTTTCGTTGATCGTATCGAAACCGATTTAAGACACCTTTACAATACATATTTAAAAGATATCGTTCCTATGGCTAAATTGACGCGTGAGGAGAGAGAGGATTTTGAAAATGCTACCATTTGTAGTATTTGCGAAATGCCATTCCAAGACGTTAAAGAGAAAGTTAAAGATCATTGCCATATAACGGGTAAAAAAAGATTTGGTGCTGCACATTCCGTTTGTAATTTAAATTATAAAATACCCAATTTCATCCCCATAATATTTCATAATTTAAGTGGTTATGATAGTCACATGTTCATCAAGGAATTATGCAGATATGGGGATAAAATTGATGTTATAGCTCAAAGTAAGGAGAAATATATATCATTTACAAAGAGCATTTACATGCACGATTATGTCGATCAAAAAACGGGTCAAACAAAAAGAAAAAATTTAAAGCTCCGCTTTATTGATAGTTTTAAATTTTTATCGACATCGTTGGAGAATTTAGGTAATGGTCTTAGCAATGATGAGTTTAGGGAAACCCGTAAATATTTTGTCAATAACAAGGAATTTAACTTAATGCGACAGAAAGGGGTTTTTCCTTATAGTTACGTTGATAATATTGAAAAGATGAATAACCCAAATCTTCCAACGAAAAATCAGTTTTATGACCAATTACGTGGAGAACACATCAGCGATGAATGCTATGATAGAGCAAGAGAAGTATGGCGAGTGTTTAAGTGTAAAAATTTGGGTGAATATTCCGATTTGTATTTAAAATCAGACGTTCTATTGTTATGTGATGTTTTCGAACAGTTTCGCGATACATGCTTAAAAGTTTATAAATTAGATTCTGCGCAATACTACACTTTACCAAGTTTAAGTTTTGACTGTATGTTGCGCATGACTAAGGTAGAGTTAGAGCTTTTGACCGATATAGACAAGGTTCATTTTTTTCAAAAAGGTATTCGCGGTGGTATAAGTCAGTGTACAGAAAGAAAACATATTGCCAATAATTCTCATTTACCAAACTTTGACCCAACTCAACCATCATCTTATATCACTTACTTAGATGCGACAAATTTGTACGGTCATAGTATGTCCCAAGCATTACCATTTGGTGGTTTTAGATGGTTATCTGAACGCGAAATTTTAGATCTAAATATTATGAATATAGATGATAACAGCCCACAAGGCTACGTTTTGGAAGTGGATGTGCATTATCCAGAAGAATTGCATGATACACATTCAGATCTTCCATTTTTGGTGGAAAACATCGTACCACCAACGGAGACAGCAAAGTTACCAAAATTAATTCCCAATTTAAATGATAAAAAAAAGTATATTGTTCATTACAGAACCCTAAAACAAGCCATTAACAACGGCCTTATGGTAATGCGGACCCACAGAATTTTGAAATTTAATCAATCAACGTGGCTTAAAACATATATTGATTTTAATACTAGTTTACGAAACTCTGCAAAATCAAAATTTGGTAAAGATTTGTTTAAACTAATTATTAATGCGATTTTCGGAAAAACCATGGAAAACGTTGAAAAACGAAAAGATATTAAACTAATAACTCATTGGGACAATGCTAGAGGGAAAGTTGGGGCTAGAGCATTAATTGCTCGACCTAACTTCAATAGTCGATCAATATTTTCAAAAGATTTTGTTGCTATTCACATGGATAAATTAAAAATTATTTACAACAAACCAATATATATTGGGTTTTCCATTTTAGACATTTCAAAAACAGTCATTTATGATTTTTTTTACAATTTTATTAAAAAAAAGTTTGGTAATGATGCTTCTTTACTGTACACCGACACGGATTCGCTAATATTAAAAGTATTTTGTGATGACTTTTATCGCGTGATAGCCGAAAATCCTGAGAGATTCGATACTTCAAATTTTCCTGAAAACAATGAATTTAATATTACAAAAAGTATTTCGGTTCCGGGTAAGATGAAAGATGAATTTCCATGTGACCCGATAATTGGTTTTTATGGTACCGGAGCCAAGGCTTACTATGTGAAGTCTAAGAATGCGGAATTAAAAAAGGCAAAAGGTATAAAAAAATCAGTTATCGAAAAGGAACTTCATCTAGAAGATTATCGAAAAGTTGTGGAACAGGGCGGTTTAATTTTTAGAAAAATGAAAACTTTTCGCAGTGTGTTACATGATGTATACACACAAGTAATAAATAAAATCGCCCTGTCCCACAACGACGATAAACGTTATGTTATTCCGTTAACAACAAAAACTCTACCTTGGGGTCACGCCGACATTGACTTTTATAATTCAGATCCGGAAAGTAATTTAGAAAATTTACTGCGTGTCATTGAGGCATTTAAATAATAAACTGGAAAATTTATACCTTATATAACGTAATATTAGGCAGCTCATTTATTTGTATTATTTGTTCAGATTTTATTTTATATTTACAAATTGTTAATATTTATACAATAACATTTTTACATAATATGTTATATTAAAGAACTAAAAATAATAATAAAACACAACGTTGCAGCAAACAATTTAGTTTTATTTAATATATATACAAAATTAATTGGACAATTTATTATACACTTCTTTCAACACCCATCTTCTTCTCTCCATATCTGATTGTCTTACTGGACGGGGATGTTGGTACATCTGCATACCACAAACAGCACATCGAATTATTTGTATTCTAAGAAAGTCAACATAACTAATACGGCTGTTATGATGCCAATACAAATCGTTTCGTTTACACCTTACACATATAGCGTGAAACCCATTTTGCGGTTGTTCATACTTGTTTGATGAAAAGTTTGGTTCTTGGTCGATTGGCAGCATAATGTCTACGATGTTTGTAATGAAATGGTAAAGAAATATCTAATAATTCCGTGCTAAATGTCTGCATCTATATACAGAATTTGTAACCTTACTTCGAGGACACATTTCAGCCCTGACAATATAATGTGCATAATACACCTATTCACGTAAACCTTGAAACCAAATATGTATATTTTAAAGAAAAGTCTAATATAACACAAGGTTATATCTGAACCTTGAGAACATTGCATTTACAAGGATGTATTATACCCTTGAAAGAGAGACAGAAGAGACTAAAGATATTAATAAAACCAAAATTTGCCGTAAAAAACATTGTTTTATTAAATATTATCCCAATAGCATTGTAACCTTTAAAATTACATCGAGGACACATTTTAACCTTGGAAATATATTGTGTATAATACATTGGTTCACATAAGTCTTGAAAAATAAATACATACGTCAAGTAAAATATATTATAACACAAGGACGGATCTGAACCTTGAGAGGGAGTTGTATTGTAAGAGAGAGAGAGAGAGAACAGGGTTGGGGGTGGGGGTGGCTATGTAGTGGGGAGGTGGACATAAAAGAATATACACCATTCGTATTTCTTCAGTATAAATCTTCCAGTCGTTCGAGTTAGTTAGTTTGTTTGTGTCAGTGTTTTTTTTTCCTGTCAAGTTAAATAGTTATTAGTGTTAAACTGTAAAAGATGAGTTTACCAGTACTTAGTGGTGATTTAGATCTTGGGATGGGTGAATTAACCCAAGGCTATATAAACAATCAGTGGGAGCTGATTACTAACGGCGCGTCAGTAAACGACGACGAAGTTATGCCGGAAATCAGTCCCGAGACGCTAAATGAATGCGAACATTTTATCGAGGAAGTGAGTGCGCGCCAAAATGCAGAAGCCCTTCAGCCAAAAATAAATATTTTAAGCGATGTGGTGGTTCAGCGTGCCTCAACACCGCCATCTTCGTCAGGCAAGCTGGCGAAATTATTAACCCGACCTAAGCCAATTAGTAAAGCGGCTTTCTATAAAGGGATAAAAAGAGAAAAGCTGCAGCACTCGAGTGGTATCAAACAAATAAGGTTGGAAGACCAACCATCAACAAGCAGCGCTATTTCACAATCATCATCATCATCATCATCATCACCAGAACCAACCAGAAACAATAGAAGAAAGCAATCCAAAAAATTTCTTTTTAAGAAACCGATGGAACCCTGTGCCCTCCCCGATTTTTTGGGTGGTTGTGTTCCCGAAAACAGTGTTCGGACCACATCACCTATCATAGGTATGCCACTATTTGAAAATATAACGCCTGTATCATCACCCGCAGCATCGCCATCGCCGCCGCCGCCGTCGCCATCAAATACACCGGAGTGGTTGATGGCCTACAGCCAGGAGCAGGAGCGGGAGGCCATAAAAAGAATTGTTAATGTGCGGAATATGTGGAAGGACAAGATAGTGTGCGGTGAAAAAGAAGTGGTGGACATTGAAACTAAAATAAGACAGTTACAGGAACAGTTAGGTTTAGTTAAAAAGAATATTAGCAAGTATAAAAATAAATTAGATTTGTATAATAGTAATGTTTAGTAGGTCTCCTTTCGTTCGTCAGATCCTAGCTCTACTGATGAGCCACGATATGGCGAAACGCGTCTAGGGATAGATCTGACGAAACGAAAGGAAATTCCTTTTCTGAAATGTTTATTAATTAATTAAATAAAAAACACACACTGGACTTATAAAAAAAAAAAAAAAAAAAAAAAAAAACGTGTATATCGACCCTTCCCAATCATGTCCACACCATTTCCCCACTCTCAGACTGCATAGATACGAGATTTATCAACTTTTTACTTCATTTTTTGATCATAAACTTTTTTATTTTTTAACCGATTTTATTTCTTTTTTCACTAAAATGTTCTTCAGAAAATTCTAACAAGTTTTGACTCCAATGTTTTTTTTGTCAGACGTATAATAAGGGAGCTATGAATTTTTAAAGTTGCCAATTACGTTAAACACCTAAGTTTGTCATTTGCCGTTTTTCAGTTTTTCACATTTTTAACTTTTGAAAAATGCTATCCCATGTAATTTGATGTGCTAATCAACTTTCCTTTATAACTTTTTTCGATATTTCCCTTACTTTAGCAATAATTTACGATTTTATTAAACACCTAACTTTGTCATTTGTCGTTTTTCAGTTTTTCACATTTTTAACTTTTGAAAAATGCTATCCCATGTAATTTGATGTGCTAATCAACTTTCCTTTATAACTTTTTTCGATATTTCCCTTACTTTAGCAATAATTTACGATTTTATTAAAAACCTAACTTTGTCATTTGTCGTTTTTCAGTTTTTCACATTTTTAACTTTTGAAAAATGCTATCCCATGTAATTTGATGTGCTAATCAACTTTCCTTTATAACTTTTTTCGATATTTCCCTTACTTTAGCAATAATTTACGATTTTATTAAAAACCTAACTTTGTCATTTGTCGTTTTTCAGTTTTTCACATTTTTAACTTTTGAAAAATGCTATCCCATGTAATTTGATGTGCTAATCAACTTTCCTTTATAACTTTTTTCGATATTTCCCTTACTTTAGCAATAATTTACGATTTTATTACTCTTTTCTTTTAAATAAATTTTACAAATTTTATGTCGGGAATAAATTGTTGATTTTCATACGAATCTTTTATGTTCTATAAATTTTTTTTGTAAAGTTACTAATATTGCTTAAAATTTATTATTTTAATTTCATTTTAAGAACGAGCACATTTTCTGTCTAAGAGTGCTTGTAGGTATATATAAATAGCTAAAAATTTCGCTAAGTGTTTTTTTAAACATAAAGGGCCAAATAAAAAAAAATTTTCTCCAAGCATTTTTAACACATTTAAAAACTTGGCAGAAAAATAGAAAAAATATCGATTTTTTAATTTTGATTAAAAAATTAGTAAAAAACCTTTTGTTAATGTAAAATTTGCCGTGTATACAGTAAATTATCCGGCTTTTTTTCAGTGCTATATAATTTTGTCTGATTCGGGTTAGAAATAGTTTTAAAAATTATCGAATTCTGGCATAAGGTTTTGCATACAAAATTGTTGGATTTTAAGTAGAGTGAAAACCATTTAACCACTTAGTGACCCTGTCCTGTTTGACCTTTGGTTCGTAGCGTTCGTCATCGTTAGAAAATGTTTATCAAAACTTGTAAATTATATATTTAGCTAAACTACAATGAATTCTTTTTGTGCCCCCGAGGGGGCGGTCAGGGTTCGTAGCGGTCGTCATCGTTAGTGAGCAAGGGGAGAATGCCTTACGGAGTTGTTGAATCCGCAGGCCCCTCGCTCACGTCGTCCTCATAGTCCCACCATGAGCTTGAGTCAGCGGGACCGCTGAAATCGTCAGCGGCGTTGCCAACTTCCCAATCGGTCGAGGAATCTGGCTCGACCGGTGAATCGTCATCCGCTTCGGCAGCAGCTGGCTCATTAGGTTCAAATTCCACCCAGTCACCATCAGCTTGGTTTAGCTGATCCCATAGCCCCGGACTCATGGGTCGGAAACGCTCTGTTTCGTCGCTATAGACGGATAAACCTCGGGATGGTGGTCTTTCATCAGCCATGATGAGTATAAAGAAATATTTTTATTGTGTTATTAAGTTCCTACATTTAGGTGGAACGTCGGCTGGTTATTACACCTAACGCCATCTATTAAAACTTTTTTCTGTGTGTAAACTTATTTCACAAAATATCTTTCGTATTAAAATCGATTTATTTAATAGTACCCTTAGCGCCATCTATTGATAAAAATATATAATAAATAAATCGATTTTAATACCACAAAAAATATTTTGTGAAATAAAAGTTTACACACAAAAAAGTTTTAATAGATGGCGTTAGGTGTAATAACCAGCCGACGTTCCACCTAAATGTAGGAACTTAATAACACAATAAAAATATTTCTTCACTCTCTTCGATATGTCGTCCTACCGTTGCAACAAGTGTCGCTTGATGACGAACTTTAGCAGAGACGAGAAAATAGCGAAGTATTGGGAGGATTGGGGCGTCAAAAACGCAAAAAAGCCGGTACTTGCAGTACCACCGACTCCCAGGCCGCCACCGGAACCTGAGCCGGTGGTGGTAATGACTGAACCGATAGAGGTGGTGGAGGAACCACCGTGGCAGCTTGGCCCTGAGGAGAGAGATGCTCTCCTCAGAGAAATGGAAGAGCGTCGGGAACAACGACGGCAACGACGCCCGGCGCCGCATAGGCGTCCTGCGCCGCGATCGGTCCAGGTGGCGAGAGGACACCAACCACTCTAGGTTTCCCCTTTCCATCACCAAAAATCAGCCCTTTTCAGGGCTACAAAATACTTTCATTGTAGTTAGATGGTCACCAAGTATGTGACAATATATTTTCTTCAAGAATACATTTCTTGTTTGAAAATTATGTCACTCGGGATGTATTAGCAAAGAATGTATGATTTTTGTAATTCTAAATGAGCGTTTTGATCATATCATGTTTTTTCTTACGGCTAGGTAAAGACCACATATTTTTACTATGTTCTCTTGCCACAGGAAAGGGAATGGAGTTTGGTAAAATTAAAGGTGGTCAAAAAGAATTTTTTACATTCACCGCGACAGCTTATTATGTATTTACCAGAGTAACATAATTCTTCTTAGCAAAGAAAGGTTTTCTTAACCAAGAACAACTATGTCACTCTGTGACATACAACTAATCTACATAAAAGTCTTTTGTGGTCCTAAGTAGGACCGGGGGTGGCAGTTGTCCTACAATGGACCAGGGAATGTCTGGGTTCGTAGCGGTCGGTAGGGAAGGCCGATATATTGTATTATCTGCAATATAATTTACTGAATTCTATTGCAGATAATGCAAGAGTCTTGGTGAAAGACTGTAAAAAGTCTTTCGCGACACAAAACACAGCGTGAATGACTTCGCGCGTTGCGTATCATCGCAGTCGTAAGATGACTTTGAATGAAATCTACGTTCATCAAACCACCAAAGCTCGTTATGTGGCAATGCATACATAATGAGACGTGCTCGCCCCATTTCACATATGACTGCACAATGCAGAACCGCGGCCTTAACCTACGTCGCCGGCGTACCCTTCTTTGTTGGACCCGTGAAGCAGGCATGTCATCGTCAGAACTGTTCGTCGAATATCCCTGATCTGAATTAGACGACATCGTAAAGTAGAATGAATTTTTCACCCATCATCCCCCGATTAAATACAAGTTTTCGACCTTCACCATCACCACCAACACTACAAATTCTCTCTCTCTCGAATCCTTGCAACCGTTGACCCTGAGCGTTGTAGCCTTGAAAATACTTTCTATGCATAGTAACATGAATAAAACACAGAGTATCTAGTTTACCAGTTTATTTTTACTATTACATAAATAATAATTAATACATTGACTTATTGCTAACAGAGCCATTTAGTATATTGTAGCTAAAATATGCATCGTGAATAACTAATGCATACACTTTAGTGTCTTTTGGAAATTTGCTTTTGCGTGTTTCAAACTCCAACTTCACGTCCACAGTAGATGATTTCAACGCCTCTGCCTGATGATTACAATCTATGATGAATACAGGATTTTTGATATATTCGGAAAAACTCATCATCGGGTCATTAAGTTCTCGTTGATAGTAGCTCATTTGGAAATTTTCGTAACTGTAATATGCTGGCGCATATAGTTTTTTCGTAAAATCCAAATTCCATCTTTCATAAGGAAATACTGTCGAGTTAAGGTAGAGTCGAATGTCACTGATATCGGCTGTAGTAAATTCAGTGGCATTCTTTTCTCTATTGTCAGAAAAAGTGCTTGTCTGGAATCCAATAATCAAATATCTCGGCCTTTCCAAGCTCGCACTTGTTCTTAAGGCCCACACGTCGGATGATGTTTGTCGCAAAGCAGGTAATTCGTAAAGATCCCATTTGCGATATGCCATTGGAATGTTTACATTACTTCCACCTTTATTGATACGGGACAATATTTTCAATTTTTGTCGGTCATCTGGAATAATATGACGGATTTTCCACTCAATCTTTTCAATAGTAATATCAGCATCAACTTCACCAATGTAGCAGTTGGAAAAAGTGCGGGCGATAATTAAAATCAACTCTTGCTTAATATTAAATATGCCCTTCGAATAATCTTCAGCAAATCCCATCAGATATTTTAGAGGTAGCTTTCCAGAGAACACTTTACTTGTAGAATCAAATATACCTTGGTTTTTTTCATCCAAACCCCATCCACAGGCCATAAGACTTTTTTGTTGGGTTGCACCCAATGATGCCATAGTTTTCAACGTTGAAGTAATTCCAGGTTTTCGAACAACAGCAACTTGTTCCCCAGCCATTTCATAACGTATTTCGTCGAAGAGGAAAGCGATTGCATTATTTGATAAGTAACAGTGTTTAGTAACATCACTAGATTTGAAAGTTCCTTCGATGTATATGTAGCTGTCTGATATATCCAAAATAATGTCTTGAAAGTGTACTGGAATGCGAATTTCATCAGAGTTGCTAAACGTCGGAGAACCATACGGCTTATATGTGTGCTCTTGTAAGCTGACAATGGAATTATCAAAAATGGGTTCGGTAAAAACCTCAATTTTGTCACTGGTACTGGCCATATTTTAATTTCGTACTCTTAAACCAATGGATTGTAGAAATTTACGGTCTTTTGCAGAGAGCTGCTTACGAGCTAAACGTCTTTTCAATCTAACGTCTGGATTGTGAATGATCTTGGTCTGTGTAATATGTTTTCTTTTATGTTGTGCAGTTGAAGCTTGAGTGTTGGACAGCATATTCAGTGGACGATTGAAGCAAAAACCCATATTTATAATATTTTTTTCAATTCCACTTTAACTATAATTTTTTCACCTTGAAAATTTATCAGATCACCGTTATCATCCAAGATGCGTAGAGTAATGTTGTCTATTGACTGACGTCCCTCGGGCATTATCGGCATATAAATAATATTTTGAGGTTCTTTTGAAATTTTGTAACCTGGCTCGACATCAACATCGAATTCGAATAATGTGTGGCTTTGTCTTGAGTTCAAATATGCTCCTGAAGTTATGTTACAATCCACCCTTATAATACGCACTTTCATTATGTCCACATTACTAGTTGATTCATGTAGTTTTCCACTTTTTAACACAACCGGTCCAAAGCCTAATAATCCACCAATAGTGTTTTTTCCTCTGAAATCAATGTTGAGCGACGACTTGAGTTCACATTTTAATGTATTATTGTTGGCCTCCAATGAAAATAATATTTCACATTTGTCTTGTTTGCAGGATTGCTTTAAACTTGTGTGCATCGCTTTGGAAATTTCATTAATTTCGTAAGCTCCTGGTGGAATCCATAATTGTATTGGTTTTTGACCGTCATTTTTTATGTATGCAAACAAATTGTTACTTTCATCAACGTTAAAAATTGAATTATAAGTGTAAAATCCCAACAATGCAAGACCATACTTATGCGTTGAATTCAATTTGACGGGTGGATAAAAATCCGCACTTATAACACTTCTGTGTCCTGTTAGCGTGAATGTGTAAGACATGACTGCTATCGAAGCATAGTATGCGGGCTTATTTATTGTTGTTTACAGCAATTAATTGGGTTTAGACTATGCATCAATCCATCTTTAGCTGTTTCATATGTTATTTTTACATCCTTGATTTTACAATAACAACAAAATAACTTTTTTGGTGCTGGTCCATCTCCTTCATCCACATCTGATTTATTTTCGTTGTTATAATGTTCGTTACAGTATTGATATTTTAACAATTCTTTGTCACTTTTCATATGTTCAGGTAGCTTATTCCAAACGAGTGCGATTTCATCTGAGGCTAACGCAATCATCACTTCCTTTGGCATATTTTCTAACTGTCTTGCTGACATGTTTCTCAGCCCACCTACTTGACTATATGCTTTAAGCGACAATAGCATTTTTGTGTAGTTATCACGATCCACTTTTGGTGTCACACACGCTGCTGCCATTATATTTTTTTTTAATTTTGAGAGAGAAACTTCAAACACAAATGTCCACACCAGACTGTACCGAATTCTTGTTGGCGGTCATATGTATAGTAGATTTTCCTTGATGCTTCGGATCCCCGTTGTAGATAGCGCACCAATTCGGTAGGTGGTGGTAAATCACCAAAGCTATCAAAATATTTTACATTTATATTTTTTTTTCTATATGCTACCCAATGCGTCCCGCCTCCCAATATACTATCCAAATTAATAATTGCAGCTTCATAACGTTTGGGTCCTCGCACTGGCAGTGAATCTCTCATATAAACCCCTCTAAAATGTGGTATTTTCATCTTTGCAGCAAACTTTTCTATATCAATATTGGATAGTGGTCTTCGAGGCAGGGATTCAATTAGTTTTTTGATTTTCCATTGCTATTGCTTAGAAATAATCCCATACCTGTACGATATGGCTTAAGAAACAAACCATTTCCTTTTGAACACAAACGCAAGGTAGCACCGGTTTTTTTTGTGCCTGCATTTTTTACAGTCTTTAAAGCACGCACAATACCAGCTGCTCCACCAGCTAAGGAACCCAAAGCTGATAGCCCTGCAAATATCGGTATTAGAGGTAATATCCCACCAGTTTTGGGGATTGGTATAATTCTAGGGGTGCGAATTTTTCGTTTACCACCAGCTGCTTTTAAGGATTTACGTGCAGCTGTAATAGCTATTTTTGATGTTTTCATAAGATTTTTTTCAAGGCTCTTCTTTTCTCCAGATTTCATTAATTGCGATCGAATTGGTTGTCTAATAGCTGATCCAAATGCTTTCTTGGGTTTTTGTTGATGATGACGACGACGACGCTTATTGCCCCTCTTTTTTCCTTTGGAAACCTTTGAACGGCGTTTATTTTGTTTAGTCGATGGCACTCCCATACCAAAACGTTGTTTTGCTTTCATGACGTTAGTTACTAACCAAGCTGCAGCCTTTTCCCGTAAACTAGCCTCCTTAGATTTTACTCTTTTCCAACCACTTTGTTCGAGTTCGTAATCGGCTTGGTGTCGTGCACTTAAATCCTCACTGTTATGCAAATATGCTAAATCGTGTTTTTTGCAAGCAGCATCTAATGGATTAATTCCCTGATCACCACGTTGAACGCGTTTTATTACTTTGGTCCCAGGTCCACAATACTGATAACCGGGTATATGTAACTCAATTGGTAACCTATTAATTGCTGAATTAACAATACCAGCTCCAGTCTTACTTGATAACCGATAGCGACCACTTCGCTTGACTGATGACATCTAAATGATTGCATACGTGAAAATCACTATAAAATATAGTTAAAATGAGAATTGTGAAGCTTAAGCAAAAACTACCAGTTGATAATCTTGATGTCAAGGTTGGGTCAGGACACGATCAGAAATGTTTAAGAAGACATGGACCGCTGCTTCCATCATCTATACGTGGGTTGCTAATTGGACCGTCGAATTGTGGAAAAACCAATGTTATGATATCGCTGTTAACACACCCGTTGGGATTGCGTTTTGAAAATGTGTATATTTTCTCAAAGTCGCTGTATCAACCCAAATATGAGTATTTGAGAAAAATCCTATCACCAATTAAAGGTCTTGGCTACTACACTTTCAGCGATGGAAATAATATAGTGCAACCGTCAGATGCAAAGCCAAACTCTGTATTTATTTTTGATGATGTCATGTGTGAAAAACAGGATGTTATAAGATCATATTTTAGTATGGGACGACACAAAAATGTGGATGCTTTTTACTTAGCCCAAACATATTCACGTGTTCCAAAACAACTTGTACGTGATAATGCAAACTTCATTATAATGTTTAAACAGGACGAGCTGAATATGCGACACATATTTTCTGATCATGTTTCACCTGATCTAACGTTTCCGCAATTTCAAGACATGTGTTCTAAATGTTGGGACAATAAGTATGGTTTTTTAGTTATCGATAAAGATAGTGATGTTAATTCGGGAAGATATCGCAAGGGATTTGATAGCTATATATATTTATAGAAATAGCAATAAACCCTCATTCCATCATTGTCCGTTAATTTGAAGACACCATGAGTGAAGAAATCGATTTAAAACGTAAACTGGTTGAAACAACCAATGCTGTAAAGAAAAAATTTAAGCAAATCAAAGCAGCTAAATCTCAATATCATGTCGATTTAGAAAAGTTTTATGAACCGATTACTAAACCGTTGACATCAATATCAAATGCAGTGAAGCAGAAACAACAACAACAACAACAACCACAAAAACAGTCACTAAAACAACAGCAACCGCATCCGCAGCAGCAGCAGCAGCAGCAGAAACAGTCACCACAGCCAACATTAACCCAAAAATCAATTTCTACAAGTAAACCTGGAAGTCGTTACGGTTTAAACACAACAATGGATAATGCAGATATATCAATTAATCCAAATACAGAAATATTTGATGAATTACTCATGGCGCCAGTTGAAACATCTACCCCAAAACATAAATTGTATGAGTCGTCAGTATTTGCAACACCATCTCCATCAAGGCAATCCACACCAACATCTAATGAAACTAGTTCTATTGAGAGGACATCTTTTAAAAGTATTCGCACCTATCTAACAGGGTTACAAAGGCATCCATCCTATTATGACAACATTTACGGTGTTCATTATGACTCAAAAACAAAAACAAATAAAGACAAAACATATATCGGAAATGTCGAAGTACGTTTCTCCAATGGGAACATTAGTTTATATAAAAAGGAGAGAAATATTGCTATATTTAATGGAACAAAAGAGCTTTATGATTTGATTTTCCTAAAATCACCACCACTACTGGGCCATGAAGACGATTTGAATAAAGACACTCTGCAAACATACAAAGATATTTTGGATATGACAAATGCAGCATACAATCATTACGACAAAAGTAATGGTTTACGGGAAACTCGATGGCCAAAATATAGACAAATTATAAAACCGCTAATGCAGGGAACTAAACTTGGTGCTGGAGTGCGACAAAAGAAAAAATCTAAAATTTACTTGCCAGTAAATAAGACATTATCTTCAAAGTCATCTCAATATGTCTATTGGAATAAACCCAGTGAGTTGGTGGATCGATTACGATTATTGTGGAGTTCAAAAGTAGCAGGACATACTGGGCATGATAATGAAATTATGTCAATTATTGAGGAGCTTCGAGAGGAAGGAATTATATATTAAGTAATTGCAATCAGTTATATTGATCAGTGATGAATGAGACATACTATACTATGGATCCTAGCCCCGAAAAGCTTAAAATTGTAAATGAACTACATCGAAATGCAAGAAAAAACTTCGCCAGAAGACACACCATAATAAAAGGGTATAAGGATTTGTGGCAAATTGATTTGGCAGAAATGCAACAATATGCTAATGAAAACGACGGTTATCGTTATATTGTCGTCTGCATAAATTGTTATTCAAAATTTGTGTACACGAGAGCTGTTAAAAATAAGACCGGTGTTGAAGTTACTAATGCAATGAAAAGCATTATTGAAGAGGCTTCATTTACTCCAACTAATTTACAAAGCGATCAAGGAAAAGAGTTTTACAATAGCAACTTTCAAGCTCTTATGAGAAAATATAACATAAACCATTATTCTACCTATAGCACGAAGAAAGCAGCCATTGTAGAACGTGTTATACGAACTTTAAAAAACAAGTTATATAAGCAATTTTCAGCAAGAGGATCGTACAGATGGTTACAAATTTTACCATCTATAACGAAAGCCTATAACAACGCCAAACATCGTACGATTGGAATGAAACCGAAAGATGTGAAAGAAAATACACAAATTAATGCATACAATTATTTGAAAATTGTTCCGAAGAAAAGAAAATATCGTTTGGGTGATATTGTTCGCATTAGCAAGTATAAGAGCATATTTGATAAAGGATATACCCCCTCATGGTCAACTGAACTATTTAAAATATCCAAAGTTAATGTAACTAACCCACCAACATACCTATTGAAGTCGTTAGAAGAAGGTCAACCGATTAAAGGGTGTTTTTACGAACCAGAATTGCAAAAAACAAATAGTCCAGGTGTTTATTTAGTGGAAAAAATTCTAAGAAAACGTAAGAAAAATCACACTGATCAATTGTTTGTAAAATGGTTAGGATTTTCAAACCAAGCTAACTCTTGGATAGATAAGTCTGATATTGTATAAAAAATATTTAAATATATTGTGTAACACTAGTAAAAAATAAACATATAATTTGCAAAATTGTATTTTATTTTACATGTACTATAGAAATAAAATATATCAGGAACGATTTGTAACTGATAATATTTAAAATAAAAAACAGATATAAAAGTAATATATTTTTTATTATATAATAATATTTTTACAAGAAGAACAAAAAAGAAAAATATTAATAAGTTAACCTAGGGGTTATAACCAAATTGGCGAAGCTCATCCTTGGATAAACATATACTGCGGATACGTTGTTCCTCCTCCTCATCATCAGTGTGATCACTATCACTATCCCAAAATTCCTCGTCTGATGTGTCGAGCGGAGCATCGCAAAATTCGTCAGTTGATGGCTCGAGTGAAGCATTCGGTATTGCAGGTGTTGATGGTGAATGATCTTGTTGCTGGTGTTGTTGTTGTTCTTGTTCTTGCCGCTCTTGTTCTGGTCTTGCTGGAGATTGTTCTTCCTGCTGTTTCGGAGGAAACTCCTTTTCACACCAATCACAAAAACCCCTTTTTCCTCCGATAATTTCGAAATGTTCACAGTTGACACACATTTGACGTCCATTTACAGAAAATGGATAGACCAGCGTTGTTTGTGATTTAGAAGTCATTTTTGAGCAAAATTTATTAAACTCGATGTATGAATGGTAGAAGTAAACTGAGTTATCGGATTTTGGGTTCTAGTTTTTATACAATACAGATGTCCCTCACTTATGACCTTTCTTTTTTGAGTGATCTTTATCTAATACCAAGTGGATGGGCATCTTTGTCTGACTCTTCTCAAGGTTATCAACTCGATGTTCAAGAGCTGCCAGAAGCTTATTATTTTTTTCTTCAAAATCTTCTTGCTTTCTATCAAAGAGCCCAAAGAAATCTTTATTGATTATATCAAAAAGCTGTTTTCGTGATTTGTACAGTTCTTCAAAAACATATAGTCGAGTTGCTGCATCATTATCTTTAGTTGGTTGAGCAACATTTGATAAACATTTTCCTTCGATATCATATTGTCCGTCAGAGGTTAGTTTAAAACCATTACCTGGTATACCGCGGAGTAGTTGAACTTTTTCATTCACTCTTTGACGACCAAATTTGTCGATTGTGTTGTTAACACGACCCATTTTTATTTTCAACTAAGTCATTTTTCTTATGATATCCGCTTATATATGTTGAGAAAAAACAAACAATAATTTTGCTACATACAATTTATTTACAATTTTATATTTTTAAACATTACAATAAATTGGTTAAAAACATTTGGGGCACCAATCATTGATTACTGTTACATTACTACCACCGCCACCACAACATGCATACGAGAAAATGTATTCTTTGTCTTTTTCATCTTCTTCGTCTTCTTTAGTTTCTTCTTCTTCTTTTCTTCCTCCAAAACTAGAATCCTCATCCTCGTCGTCGTCGTCGTCATCGTCGTCGGTGTCGTCATCGGCGATTAAACCATAATTTAGCAATATTTCTTTGGAAATATGTGGTATTTTGATAAAGAACTCTTCCAGTCGTTCAAGGTACATACCGGAACAAATTTCATCTAAACCAATGGACCCATATAGGAATTGTTCGCAAAGATGAGCTCCAACTCGAAAACGAATTGCATCCATCATGTTTTTCTTGTACTCCGTTAAACTCAAACCCAAACCGGGTTTGTCATGTGTTGAGTCATCTAGAGCATCTTGAGCCATTTTTCGTAATTTCAACGATAGTTCAGTAAAATATGCATCTTGGGCAACTCTGACCGTATCTTTATCGTCACACATCTTAAATAGATAATATTTTAAGCGATTGTGGAGGTGCTTCCCTACAAGTGTACAACTATTTTTTTACATATTCAAGCAATAAGTACTTAACTAATATGATAAACAATATAAAAAAATTAAAAAAGAAAAAAGTTTATTCCAAAGACCCAAAATTAATTAATGCTCGTGCATTACCCCCAGAAGTAACATTTGAACTTAGCCCCAAATATGTTAAAGTATATTTATTATCAGACATATTTATGCCCTCTATAATATCCTCGGTAAAAGTTTCAGCTACACGTTTTGGTAAAAATGTTTGAAATATCACATTGTTTAGCGAATCAAATAGTGTGACAACAATACTTTTACCAAAGCGTGTTGTCGCTGGAATCATTTTTTTAATGGTGTAAACTTTTCCCACATCCAAAGTTGAAAGTCTTTTACGTTCAGGAAACTCCATTTCTTTGTTTATCATATTATTAATTTCACTCAAGGTCTGCTGTGAAATGCTCATTATTGAAATATGTAATAAAATAATTTAAAATACCTTCAATAGACACTGTTGGAATACACACCACAAAAGAAATATTACTATTCACCACTTTTCAAGGTAACAGTTTATGGGCTGCTATGCTTGTGTGACTATGAATATCTTGCTAACTGAACCATCTTTTATTGGAGTTTTCAAGGTCGATGAAATAAAAAAATTAATGGCAGGGGGAGTAACCACTTCATGGGAAAAACATACCATCATGGTCAAGGTCATAAATAAACACCTGCAAACGTACATGGTCAAGGTCATCAATATAACAAGTGACCTCGAATATGGACAAGGTCATAAATAAACACCTGCAAACGTACATGGTCAAGGTCATATGACATCACACAAAAAAACACCTGCACCCATTCAAGGTCAAGGTCAAATAAACACCTGCCCACCTACGCGGTCAAGGTCAATGGAAGGAGTGGGGGGAGAAGGTCATTTCCCATTTCTACACTACTCATTCAAAATATAATTTTTTAATACTTAGGCACTGAATTATTAGTTAAAACCAAATATTAACATTTATTTAATAACTTACCCTGTCTACCCTGTTTATCTAACATGGAAGCCATTTTTTCTCTCTCCCTGTTTGACTGAGCCAATTCTTGTTGTAATTTGATAAGCGTTTCTTGGGTTCTATGATCTATCGTCCTTCTCTGAGTGTCCATTCCACTTCTGATCTGCTGCACTTCTGCTCTAAGTACATCTCTTTCTTGTTCCAATGTTTTCCAGTCTAGTTTATCCCTTTCTAGTCTTTCATGCATTCGTGCAAGCTCTGTTGCCATTCTTTCGAATTCTATCTTAGTGGCTTCGTTGGTTTCTAAAGCCTGGAATAGTGAGGAAGAAAGGATTATATAAATATTTCAAAAAATGTTCTTTTCTTGAAAACTGTCCTTTTATTAAAGATAGGAACCAATTTAAAATACACCAAACCTTTTTTTGGTACACTATAATAATAAAAACAAACCTTTGTGAGGTGTAATTGTGACTTTTCTAACTCCTGTGCTAGACGACCTGCTTCCATTTCGGTTGCGTTTCTTGCTTGTAGTGCTTTTTCTAATTTTTCTTTAAGTCTTTCAATTTCCAACCTTTCATCGTTTCTTACTTTGTCTGCTGCCAATGTCTGTCGCCGTTCAGTTTGTGCAACCTAAAAATATGATAACAAATGTTAAATCATAGCTAAACTTATTTTAAAAATAAGCGAAATTCAAAAAAGTTATACGAAAATGTACTTTAATAACAGTTTCTTTAAGCGTGAGGTTTAGTGAAGTATTCGCCATTTCGTTTTTTGATCAATATTTCGTTACTTTTCAGTTTATCCGAAAAATTGGTCAAATACACATATTTGAAGTATAATTACCTACAATTTAAAGTTAAACAAGTTTGAATTTACAAAGTAATAAAACCAGAATAAGAAATATGGACAACATTCACAAAATTTCATCTTTCGCTTCCATTAATTCATCAATCAAAATTTCTTTACTTTAAAACTGTAAGTAATTCTACTAAAGAACATATCCGTCGTTTGAATAAAGCGAAAAGGATAAGAAATATTAATTTATCAAGAAATAAAATGGCGAATGTGTCACTAAACTTCACTCTTAAGGGATTCTCAGTATATAGATCCCTGTATAAGCATTCCGTAAGACCGCTCTAAAAGCAAAGATCTCGCTATACATTAGCGTCTTATGCAAAAACAGAAGCACTGCTTTTGTACGAGTGGAAGGAAGCGAGAGAGCCGGTAGGCAGTAGGGTAGAAAGAGATGTAACAAATAAACCCGTCGCAACCTTCGACCTTCCTTCATAGATCGGCCCACGCCAAGAAAGCACGCGTTTGGTGTGTGCATTGGTGCCAATCTTCAAGTTTTACCGTAGTTTGGAAAATAATTTGCTTTCTTAATATAAAATATGAAACACGCCTCTATAAGTTTTATTAATAATTAGTTATATTTTTAAAGGGATAACGGATAAGGTATCGTAAAATAAGAGCACTTTTGTGACAATTAAAATAATTTTTGCTGATAGGTTCATAATATTTAATAATCAGTTTCACATAATAATTGACCTCGTGTTTGGAAACATTAATTCAATCAGGTGGATGATAGATTTTTAATTTATAATTAGAGTTTTCGGCCTTTTGCAATAGTTCGCGCTGTTGGGCTTCGGGAAAAAAATAAATATGGGGGCGTTAATTGTTACTATTCTGGCTAGCAGCGCATCTGCAGAACGATCCTTTTCTGACTTAAAACGAATTCATATCTATTTACAAAACCCACAGGGAGATACACGCTTATTAACAATTTTCTCTCTGGAGAGCGACTTTTGCAGGATTTAAAATGAAAAACCAATATTTATGACGATTTTTAAAATAATTTTTAAGTAAGGAAAAAATACACACTTACTATACACTACTTATAATATCACTCCACTGAGAGATGAACTACTTCCACAAAAATAATTTTTACTTAAAGACCGCCGGCGCCGTGTTGAACTAATTTACAAATGATCTTTTATTTTTCTTCTACCTACCAGTGTTCTTTCCACAAAATCAAAAACAAGACATTTTGTGACAAATTTTGAAATTTAGATGCTTTTATGCTACGGGAGTTCAATTTTTGTCTTAAATGCAATTTTTGCCTATCCTGATTAAAACAGCATTGCACGCCAGAGGTATAGTATTTTTAACTGACGAAACGGAACTCGTTTACATGCCCGTAAAGGGTCAACTGATAAAACGCTACAACTGCTAATTCGGGAACTGTTGAAAAGGGCATAAATCGAAAACCATTAATTCTAATTCTCTTACCTCCATTCGCAACTTTTCATTTTCTTTGTCCAACTTCTCGGTTTGACCCTTAAGCTTTTCATATCGATCCCTTAATTTCTCCAACTCGATCATGGCCCGTTCAAGATCGGCACGTTGTTTTTCTTGCGACGCTTGTGCTTTAGCCACATCCTGTTTAGCTAATTCTAGCTGCATGGTAGATTCGTGCATTTTGGTTTCTAACTGCTGATTACTATGGGAACAATTGAGGTATTTAATAAAAACATGACAATAAAGGCAATTTCCGAACTGTATTAAACATTTTTATATTATTTACTTTAAAACAATTTTTTTAAATTAACTACCTAGTAAATATAAATTTTCTGTAAGAAAAACGCTAATTAAAAATTTGGACTTAGGAGTCCATCAATACACTGCGTATCTCAATGTGTTAGGAATACATGAAATTTGACAATAAAAATTTCTGCTTTAAATCTTCCAAAGGATATTCTCATATTAAAAACATCTAATTTATTCTTACTAAACCTACTCTCATTTGGCAACAGAATCGATTAAAATAAATTAAAGGTAAATTTTGAGGTGGCACTTATCACGTACCTGTTAAGAGTACGTTGAAGATCGTCCTTAAGTCGTTCAATTTCAGCTTGTTTCTCCCTATCTTGCTCGACACCATACTTGCTTCGTGTGCTCTCGACTAGAGCAAGTTCTTTGCGACTCTTGTCCAGATCGCCAAGAGTTTTATCCAGTCGTTCTCGAAGCCTGTCTATTTCAGCTCGTAATCTGTCATTATCTTCTTTAGTTCTTGCTTCATCTCGGTCATATCTTAAATATTAAACATAATTTTGAAATAGAGAGAGGGATACGAAATTTTATTTCATTTAAAGCTCCCTAGGGGCGTCATTCCAAGGATTAAAATTAAATAAACATTTCTGCAATACACCATTTTACGTGCTTCTTTTACTTACTTTAGAGAAATGGTTAAAAAACCATGCATGATTTATTGGTAAGTATTTAAAGTAATAACAACTTTTATTTCAATTTTTTTCAGGTAGGTACTAATAATTTTCAAGAAAACGCTCTTTTTAAAGTCCTCCCGAAGGACCATTTCGTGACTAAAATGTATAAGACGCTTATTGACTAGTAAAAGAGGACTGCATCACTTGCTCCAACTCTTACAGTAACCGTTTGTTTTTACCAGACTTTGACTAATTTGAATTAAAACATAAATCTAATTAATGCTAATAAAATTGACCTGGAATATCTATTTTCCCTTCCTCCAGCAGCAGTAGAATCCCTGAGATGATCATACTCAGCTACTACCTTTCTGAACTCGTTCTGCAACTTATCATGTTTATCTCTGTGTTTCTCCACTTCAATAGACAACCTAGAAATGTCTTCTTGGGACTTGTCATAGGCTGCTTGAGTCTTAGCGCTTTGTGCTTGAGCTCTTTCAAGTTCGTATCGCATTCGTTCGTTGTCAGCTAGAAGTTTTTCTCGTTCACTTTGAAGTCTCCTGAGTTCCACTTGAGCTTTTTCATAGCGCTCTCGTACCTTTAAAAATACTTATAGTTAGTTTTCTTAAATTTGAAGATATTTATTTAGTTTTCAAAAATAATCGCCCTAATTAATAGCTGTGTAGAGTAACATAATGTTAATCTACTGATGAAGGATTTTAGTAAAGAAAAAAAAGAGGTAAAGAAGAAGAAAAAGGGGAAGAAAAAGAAGAATAACGTAAAGAAAAATAAGAAGGAAAAGAAGAAAAAAAATAAGAAGGAGAGGAGAAAAAGAAGAAGAAAAGAAAGGAGTAAAAGAAGGAGCAGAAGAAGGAGCAGAATAAGAAGAAAAAGGTAGATGAAGAAGGAGATGAAGGAGAAAAAGGAGAAGGAGAGGAAGGAGAAGAAGTAGGAAAACGTTAAGTCCGAACGTTCTATGAGCAAAATGTACAGAATCAACGTTAAAAAAAATCTTTGGTTATGTAGTGAGCATATATAATAAAGCGTGAGCAACTGAACATTTTTTTTAAAGAGAACTAAAAGCAAAAGGATTTGCCAAGTTTTTGTTCTTTGTGCATGTATGTTTTACCATTTCTATATCAATATTTAGTCTTTCCACTTCTTCTTTGTGTTTCTCTTCGACTTCTTTGCTTCTATTGAGTTGCATTGAGGAACGATCGTACAATTCCTGGATCCTCTGAATCTCTTCTTGCAGTTTCCTCTGATCGTCTCGGAATTTGGAGACAACTATTTGTTGTTTTTCAATCTCGAGTTCCAAACGTTCTTTGTCAGCTTGAACGGTATCAAGTTTATTTTGAAGACGGTAAACATCACTTTGAGACCTGAAAAGGATAACATAAGGTTACTCATAGTTCTATTATTTAACAAGCGTATAATGGTGGCTATTATTCACGCGTATAACGTTTATGATACGCGCCGTAGGCAATAAAATTTTAATTTTACATGTGTTTGCCTAGTATTGATAATATAATTTTCTGATTTCAATTTCTTAAAGATGTTTAGTAATTCTAGCTACAATTATTTCATTCATTCGTGGACAAAGTATAGATTAACAAAAAATGTACAATAAAATAATGAAGTTAATAAAACTCGCCTACGGCTCGTGGCATGAACTTTATCCGCTTGAATAACAGTAACCATTATAATATGCTTTTCGAATAATGCTATTGTTGTAAAGAAAGGCAATTTACTGAAGATTATTTTAGATAACTTTTATTATTGTTATTTTTTTAAAATTATTATTATTATTTTTGCTTTGTAGATACAATACTATGATGTTTACAAACTTCTGGCCTAATAGAGTTATTAAAACGTCGGATTGTTCTTCTGGAGATTTTTTATATTATATTTTCTATATCTTCGGTTTTAAAAAATATATTGACTTGCGGTTTTCACAACTGTTTTTCTTTTTTGTTTTTCTTTTTACTCAAGTTAAAAAAGACATTGTTGCATTTAAAACTTTTGAGAAAAATTAATATGTTGTTAATTTTTGTAAATCGTGGCTTCTAACTGTCGCAATGGAATCTTAAACGACTTTGTTTTTTATTAACTTGATAAAACAATAAAAACCCTATTTAACGAGCCCAAGTTTGTTAAAACGGAAATTATAAGTATTTTTTTAATATCTTTTTTTGCCCCCAGTATCCCTCTTATTCGAAATGTTAGAGTAAAAGCTTTATAACAAAAGATATTCAGAATTCTTAAAAATTAAAAAAAACTATTTTAATAATAATTTACAATATCTACAGTGTCTCCACGGATAGAGTTTGGAAGAGGAAAAACTTTTTTATTTGTAGGTATAGAAGAAAAAGTCATTCTTTATAAAAAAGTCTGCTTGTGTTGAAACTACGATTTCGAATATCAGATTTACTATACAGGGTTCGTCAGAAAAAACATTTTTAGTTTTTTGGATTTCGTTTAAAATAAATTTACGTAAAAACAAACAGCTGTTGTTGCCTTCTTACTTAAAATATGATTTTATATCTGGCCGAATAACGATTTTGTTGTAAGAAAACTATTTTTCTTTGTCTACTTTTGAAGTATTTTTTAATAATACATATCATATTTCTTTAATTAATTCGACCATAAATTATAAAAAATTAAAAAAGTTTTTTTTTGTCCAACCCCGTATAGTTATCGCAAATCTGATATTTGAAATTGTAGTTTTAACACACGCAGACATTTTTTTAAAGAATAACTTTTTCTTCTATAGCTACTAATAAAAAAGTTATTCCTTTTCCAAACTCTATCCGTGGACACAACCTAAAAATATAATTCTACAAATTATTTATTTTCTAAATTTGATACTATTCTGAAAATTGGAATACATTTCAAACTTCATTATTGTTTTTCGGTTTTCAATTAAATTTTACGAATTATTTTTAATGTGGTATGAAACATATTTTGTGTACAACTAATTACCTTCCCTATAATCAGTTTTCGAAAATATCCATAATAACAGAGCAAACGGCATAAATAGGGTAATTAGAAAAATTGGAGCAATCCCCTTCAAATAAGCGTTATTGGTTCTTACCTATCGTATTTTTCAAGTACTTTTTCAAATTCTTTATGAACATTTTCCCTCTCATCAATTGCTTTTTGGGATGAATAAATAGCCTTCTCCAGTTTATCTTTAAGTATATCAATTTCTGTTATAGCGTCGTCTCTTTCAATTTGTAGTTTTTGCTGAAAACAGAAATTTATTAAATGAATAATACGATCAAGTATACAGGGTGTCTCGAAACTGGTATGCAATATTTTAAGGGCGTAAAGTACAAAAAATATATGACAAAAATGTCCCATGAACATATCCCCAGAAAACTTCTTTGGGAGGCTAGTAATAGAATGGAAACCGTTGAGGGTTGTAAATTACAGTGAATTTAGAGTGAAAATATTACTTCCAGTGGCGTCGCACGAAGTGGGGCTTAAGGTAATTATGATCCAATATTTTTTATTTTTAAGTTTTCTAATTTATTTTGCAATTTTTTGAAAATCTAGAATTTGTTTTTAAAAAAGATACTTATGTTATCCTCAACAGTATAGCAATGTCTGGAAGATCTCAAAATAACAAAAAAAGGTCCTATAAACAATGTTTCGAGGAGTATCATAAATTGCAAAATATCAATTTTTTTTGTAACAGCACTTTCGGAATTACCAGCGGCGGCGCCAGGGGAGGGCCAATTTTCATGAAATTTTCTTAAACGGTTCCCATGCTATTACAAAAAAAAATAAAAGATTAAAAATAAATTTCCTCAATTTAAATTTTACATAAAATTATTCGGCCTTTGTTAACAAAACAAAAAGGTTAATTGAAAATATATATATTTCAACTGATTTGTGGCAGTCCGATGAGTCCAAACAAGGACGAAACGGCCGTCATTGTCTAATCAGGCCCCAGGGAGTCCATTTTGTTTGGAACTCTGCGTATCTTAATGCAAAAAGCAGTACACACACTGTCCGGATAGCCGAAAATTCACTTCTTTCTTTATATATACATTTATATGTAAACTAAACAATCTATAGAATACCTGCAGCATGTGAGATTTTTCCCATCGTTCCTTCAGAACATCTAACTCAGTTTCCACATCGGTTTTTTCTCTCTGAACTTTCGTAATTTGATTTAACTGCACATCCAGCCTTTCCTTCAGTTTATCACATTCGTCTTGGAAACCATCTTTTTCTTTTTGTAAGCGGTTAACCGAGCCCTAGAAAAGTTTTCATTTTAAAACTTTTCGGTTCAGTTTTTTTTTTAGTTTAGTTTTAGAACAATTAATACAAAACATGTTCCTTTTCTCTATTACTTGATCATTAATTAGTGTAATGTTGTTAAACGAACACGAAATGCCATTTATTTCCTAGTAGTACAAGTAAGAAATGAACACAAAAAAAAAATAAATCGACACAAAATGCTATTTGCTATTTAACAGAACAAAAATATGATGCATTAGATAATAAAAAACCTGTTGTTGGAAAAAATTGAAAATATTGGATTTAGAGGAAAACAATTTAAATTAATTAAAAATTGTCTAAAGGATAGACCAACTTATGTTCAAATAGATACAGAAAAAAGCTATCCTAAAGTAGTTAAATATGGTGTTCCTCAAGGAAGAATTGTAGGACAATTATTTTTTAATATCTATATTAATGATTTATTTAATGTGAATTGTGATGGAGAAAACCATATTTTTTTATATAGATACAAATTGGGACAACTTAAATAACAAAATTAAAAAAGATTTTAAAATAATAAAAAATTGGTTTCATAAAAATTTATTAACAATTAATTTTGATAAAACTAATTATCTTCCTTTCCCTTTAAATCCAAATAACATAAGTACCACAAAATATGAATAGTATTAAAATAACTGATTACATTGAAATTTTGAAATATTTAGGAATAATCTTTGACAGTAAATTAAATTGGAATTTTCACATAGAATATTGATTAAAAAATTAAGAAGTTTACTACCAATTTTTAGAAACACTAAAAAATTTTTGAACGTAAAACAACTGGAAATATTATATTATGCTTTAGTTAAAACTCATTTAAATTACGGAATTTTAGGTTGGGGAGGAATAAATAGAACTTTAGTTAAAAAATTGGAAATATTACAGAGAAGGTTTCTAAAACTTATATTTAATAAAGATTATCTTTATCCTTCAATAAAATTATATTCTGAAACAAAAAAAATTAACATTAGACAATTTTACATTTATATCATCTTAATATACATATTTAAAAATAAAAATCTTATATAGTTTAAAAACCATATTCGTAATACACGTCATAAAAATGAAATAACGATAAAACCTAAAATAAATAAGTCCAAAGGACAAAAAAAAAATCAAATATTTATGTTTTATTTAAACGATTATTTATCAAAAAATATAAAGTCGAAATAAAAGCATGGATATTGGAAACAGATACCTTAAAAAATTTTTGGAAATGTTTTAATTAATATTGTTATGAATAATATATTTTTCTAAATTTTATTATATCTATATCTTCAAAAAACTGCGTTTATATTTATATATATATTATACTTAAACGTTTTTTGCAATTTAACTTTTATAAAATATTTAAACAAAATATTTTAATATTCTCATATATTTAAAATATTAAGATTTGCCCCTAACAAGCACGTCTTTGGGGGATCAAAGAAGAAGTTTATTAAGGGAGATAAATAAACAAATTTATTATATTATAAATATTGAAAATAAATTTTCAGTATCGTAATAAGTTTATTATGAATCTGTTTTATTAATTTCATCAAAGAAGAGAAGAAAATGTGGGATCTTGACCACCTGAAGAGGAGATGACAGTTACTCAGATGACGAAGAATATTATGATTTTTTATAATTTAATTTCTGTAGAACGTATTTTTTTTATAGTGTCTAATAAAAAATAAATGTACCTAATACAATGTACATAATGCACGCCTTTGTCACACCATTTTTAATGTTTGTGAATGGATAACAATAGGCAAAACCCATAAATTGACCCAAACCCGGGTTTGTTCGGTAGCACCTGCACTTGATAAAAATAAATAACTTTGCAGTGAAATCAATGCCAAATTATGAAACTGGCTTAAATATTCGTTGGGTCACTCTACCATACCTACTGAGCTTTTATTACTCTACACCTTTCTAAAATAGACTATAGAAATGATTAATTCAAAGTTGGAACGAATCTCTTCATAGGCATATGGTAAAAAAATGTTTTTATATTCCCAGTTTTTTTTTTAAATATTACCTGTAATTTTTCATATTTATCTCTAAGCCGATCTGCTTCGTGCTGGGCTTGTTCTTTTTCCTTCTGAATACGAGCAGACTGGCCTAGAGCCTTGTCCAATTGCGATTGGATATTCTCTAAATCGTATCCTAGTTTTTCCTTTTCTAATTGGATCTGTAAAAAAATACTTTTAAAATAATAATTTTGAGTCTTTTTGCGGGGTTAATAAAAAATTACCTCTCGATACTCCCGGAATATGTAGGGTAGGATGTCAAATGAAATACATCCATAGTTCTTTATGATACCTCTAAAGTCTTTTGGAGCAAAATGAGGGTAAACCATTTTTTAAAAGTAATATTAAAACTTATTTTAAATCATATCCAATAACATGATCTGTCAAATGGTACATGTACATAATATCTTCATTCTTTTATTTAATTTTTAGCCTCAAAATAGAATCTTCAAGGGATAATACAAAATATGGTTCTCGAAGAAATCGTCCATATTTCTCAAAGAGACCGGATATAGATTAAAGAAAAGGAAAGACCGAGACTTTGTTGTCTTTCCTTTTCTTTAAAATATGGTTCGACCTCCTGTACTTACACGTCTGGTCTCCCCAATGGACTTGTCTAGTTTCTCTTGTAACTTGTCTACTTCTGTCTGAGCCTTGTCGTATGCGTTCTGGAGCTTGTCTTGTTGCAGTTGAGCCTTTCCCAAGGTCGCCGTAGTACGCTCCAGTTCCTCCCTCATCTATATAACAATTATTAAAATAGTAGACATATGGGACTCATGCAATGAAATAAAATTGGATCCAGTCTTATCCTCAGGTTATGACATGAAGTTTGCAACAGCTGGATCAAAACAGACAGATGTACATACATACGCGTAGTAAAAATTGCTGCCATTGTGGCAAAAATCTTACGAAAATGATGTAAGTAAAACTATCAACAGCTCTTGGAGAAAATGATTTTTAAATATAACGCAAAACGATTTTGCATAAAATGTTTTTCTTTTCAGTTATTACCTTCTCGAGTTCTGCGTAAGCTCGATCTTTGTCGGCATGTAGTTTGGCTGTAGCCGATTGGGCTTTCTCGAGTTCCTCGCGGAGGCTGTCTTGCTCCTGATGGGAGTTTTCTAATCGGGCCTTGAGGCGGTATACTTCCCCCTGAAATCAATAATGCATCATTAGTAGTTTAAGTTAAAAACACAAAAGCCGTAGACATGTTTAAAATACAATTGAGTTAAGCCGGACAAGTAGTCACTTGTCCAACTCTACTCATCAATGCAATGAGGCAGGAAGAATATTAATAATTTCTTAATTGAGTTTATTTTTGTAGGATTATAGTAAAACAAAATTTAACTGTAGTATTAGGTAATGCCTTCTGGGATTCGAGGAGAAGTGAGTGAAACAACTCTTTCCTATGGCTATGATTTTAGGTAATGTAAAATTATTGGTGTCATTTTGTCAACCAACAAAATCCCGCTAATCAATTTTTCAGGCGCTAAAATCTCCGCACTGGCTGATATCTAAAACCGGATTCTCGATTTGCTGGAAATAATTATATTTGCCGCTGAATATGAAACAGGTTTTTACAAAATGTTTGTGTGGATTCCGAGAAAATCACGTTTGAAATAGCGTTTAGAGGGATTTTGTTGGTTGGCAAAATGTCACTTTTATCTACTAGTATTGTAGAGTGTTTTATGGAATTGACACAATATATTTAAACTCGTTAATCCTGAAGTGATAAAAAGATGCAAAACCTGTTTTATATTCAGAGGCAAATATAGTTTTTTCTAGCCAACTGAAAATCAGGTGTCAGAAGTCAAGGTATCCCAAGAAATTAGCTCTTTCAACGGCCTTTCAGTATCAAAATAGTAGTTTGTACAACAAGAGTGAATATGATGAGGAAGTAAATTGAGCACGACACCGTAGACAGAGTGCGATATGGACAATTCACTCAAATTGAATAGTATGTTTTTTCTACGAACCAACTATCGAACCTTATGTTAAAAAAATTTAAAAAAGTTTGCAGGCTACCGGGCTTAAACTCACGACCATTGGATCCAAAGTTTTATGCTTTGCCGTTTCGGCCACATGATCATTTTAGAAATATGGTTAAACCAACTCAATGATAATGATACATGAAATTAATTTTCTCTGCACATTCAGCAGGTTGCATTATTGATAAAACTATTATAGATGCTTATATATTTTGTTATATTGCACAAATTACTAACATATTGTACCATATACATATAAATAATATAATTTAGTGTCTTGAAAAAGAAGGCGGAGTCTTTACATAAACTGTGATTGGTCTTTGGTGGTTGGTACTTTATAAGAACGCCACAGAGGAATTAATTTTTATAAGAATGTTGTCAACTAATGGAAAATTTCCGGATTCGTGAGAACAAAGCACAGAGGAATGATTGGTCGGCGCTGTCTCCACTTGTGGTTGTGATCTGCTAAAAAATATATTTTTAGTAATATGTACATCGGTGGAATTTTTCTTTAAAAATGAAAAATTTTATCTTTAAAGGTTGTAACACCGTGCAACACTGACAGTAAGAATATGAAATATTGCCGTACAGTTAACTGGAATAGCCTACTTTACTCGCCACTTAAGTGTAAAGGAAACAGCAAATTTCCATGTGGGAGTAGAAAAAGTTTTTTTCCCCTACCTTTTAATCTACATGGATATTTGCTGTTTCCTTTGCACTTAAGTGGCGAGAAAACTAGGCTATTCGAGTTAACTGTGCGAGAAAATTCATAACAATCCTAGATAGGTAATGAAACTGACCAATCACAGTAGTCAATTACAGAGAAGACATTGTTGTTCTTAAAAGTACTGACCAATCAGAGTATATGATATTTACTAAGGCTCCGCCTTCTTTTTCAAGACACTAAATTATATAATTTAAATGCATATGGTACAATTTGTTATTAATTTGTTCAATATAATAAAATCTAGACTATTTATAATAGATTTATCGATAATGCAACCTGCTAAATGTGCATAGAAAATTAATTTCATGTAGCATCATTTATCAGTTGGTTTTCCCATAATTAGTTTAACGTTTCGATAGTCGAGAGGTAGAGCATTTCACTATGGATCCAATGGTCGTGAGTTCGAGCCCGGCAACCTGAAAACTTTTTTTTACATTTTTTATCATAAGGTTTGTAAGTTTGGTCGTAGAAAAAATATACTGTTCAACTCGAGTGGATTGTCTATATTGCCTTCGGAAGTTTGAGCACTCCGCCTACGGCGTCGTCAAATTACTTCCTCGTGCGATATGGACATCATATCCACTCTTGTTGTACAAATTACTATTATGCATTACATTTAGATGTTACCTGAATGATATGCTAAATAAAAAGTCCCACAATAAACCGATTAAAGTTATCGGAAAAAATGTCTAGTTCTTATAATAAATTAGTAATTACTTCTGATGTTTTTCGCGTGGTTTCCTGTTACACATATCGTCGCGCCGTGGCGTCTAACGTCTATCCAGACTTTGTATTCCCAACTTTTACGGCCCGTCTCAATCAATTTTGTTTGTCTATTCAGTATTTTATTTAGAAAACTTGTAGGTCGGCTTCGTCATAAATTATTAGGTACTCTCGGAAATATTTTATTTTTGCTTTATAAAATTGTAGCCATTTAGCTATTTGATGAATCCGAACGCGCTAAAATTTCCCATGTTAAATTGCAGTTTTCTTAAAGTGAATTACAAAACAACTAAACAAATTATTGACTTTTTTTCGCCAATAAAATGGTTGTATCTATGTGGGTGTACGAAAGTTATTTTCACGCAGAAAAAATTCGAGGAAATAGACCAATGAAAACCTTTAAAAAATTACTAAAATTCATTGTATCTGTATATGAATTTTTTTTAATAACAATAACTTTCTCACGTTCTCCAATATTAAAAAGGTTTTAAATATTCATTAATAAGCATGAATAGGATTCGCTTCGAGAGAACGCAATGTTTTATATATATATATAGGGTGGGGATTTTAAATGGAACGCTGCTAATAGCGACTCTGGAAATAAGATTTCTCTAAAATCCAAAATACGTCCTCAAAATTTTTTTATGGGCCTCGCTTTTGTAATGAAAAAAAAATTGGGACCCCAAGGAGGGGGCGCAGCCATAACCAACTCTGTTTTTAAGTTAGAGTATACCTTTTTGGAAAGCTTATCGAAAAAGGAATTTGTCCATATTTTTTTTTTTACATCTGTAGGTACTACAAATTTAATAAAAATCAATTTAAGGAACAATTACTTTAACAAAAAAACTGTAGTGTTCCTTTTTAACATCTTAATTGTTGAAATTGGGCTCCATGGATTTGTTAGCATAGACCAAACCGATGGTAGAACTCTTCTAGAACGTATCTCTTCCCGAAGGGCCTGTATTTGGAAGAATTATCTTACATAAAAATTAAGTTTTTTAACCATATTTCTGTTCTAAAATAAAAAATTGGCCACCATCAACTCTGCGGCTAGTATTTGTCCATCATTGGATTGGAGATAAGAACATAGTTTTTATTTCAAACCCCCTAGAAAAACTGTGGGAATTTCAAATACCTTTAACTACGGAGAAAGCTATTTACTTTGACGCCATGGATTACCCTGGGTAATCTCAATCCTCATACTCATAAGCCAATAATAAAACTTTAAGAAATTAATTTATACTTTTCAACTTTTCTTTTCAAAAAGTCAACGATATGCAAAGCAGAACTAGTAAAAGTTTCTCAATAGAAACTTGGGAACTTTCCAAATAGACTTGTTTATCTATTTAAAGCGACAAATTCTTATCTTTCAAAAATCTCCAGTTTTCGACTTATTTTCACTCATTTTTAGACAATTACTACAAGATTTAAAAAGTACTATACAGGGTGTTACAAATTCGACATACCAGCATTGGAATCTCGGAAACCATAAGAGTTAGAGAAACGGTTAAATGGGGGCAAAGTTGTGCAATTCGGTGCTGATTATAATGCCGCTTTTAAAGTTTTCAAATTCCGAATACTTCCGATTTTATTCGAAAAACCCCGAAATTTTGCAAAATCGTTTTTATTTTTTCCTGAGCTCATTTGACTAGCTATTTAAAAATAAATGACACTTTGTCATTTCCACTTTTCTTTTCCACAAAATGACGTTACTAAACTAATACGCCGTTTCGTCTCCGAGCGGCCATCACCAACTTTACTTTTTCAAATACGGACCTGGATTTTTTTTAACCGATTTTTAAACTCTCCTACCGTCAAAATGTAATGGCGATATTACTTTGTCATACTGATGAATTGTCTTTGCTTATTTTTTTAAATTCATATTTTTTACACTTCTTGTCAGTCCGGTCCTGGCAACGAATCACAAAATTAATTAAAAACCTAAAAATAAGTACATTATAAGTAATATAATTTATTTTATAAGCACTTCCTAATAAATCTAAATTTACTAATGATAAATCCTAATTTTCTAAATGTTCAAAGAGATTGCAGTTTTGATTAATAAAACGATCGATTTTTTTTCCAATTTTGGCGATAGCCCTTTCAACCGATCTTCTCCTTATCCTACCAAAATCAGAGTTGTATGCATTCTTCCAGTTCTTCCATGGTATCTACGTCATTTTTATAAATAACATTTTTTTCCGTCGACCGTGTATTTACATCCGATATTAACGTTCCCAAAATCATTCATTAATGACCCCTATTAATGCATGATTTTCTGTAAATGCACGATTTTGGTAATTAAAATTAAAGGCAACCATGCAAACAAATCAACAAAATAATAAAACGTCAATCCAAAACGTCGTCCGCTGTCATTAGTATTTGTAAAATTGTGATATCTGGATTGTAAAATAAAAGTTGTTAACTGTTTTTCTTCACTTTAGTAAAAAATACGGTCGACGAAAAAACATTGTAACCAACTCTTACATTAAAATGCGATTAATGATCTCGAACATTAACGCGTTCGCTACGCTCACGCGTTAAAATATTTCGATCATTAATCGCCATTATTAATGTACTTGTTGGTTAAATTACTATTAACGCCCTCATTAAAAATCGGTTTAAAAAAATCCAGGTCCGTATTTAAAAAAGTTGATGATCGCCGCTCGGAGACGAAAGGGCGGATCTTTAGTTTAGTAACGTCTTTTTGTAGAGAAGAAAAAGTGGTAACGACAAAGTGTCATTAATTTTTAAATAGCTAGTCAAATGACCTCAGGAAAAAATAAAAACGATATTGCAGTATTCGGAATTTGAAAACTTTTAAAGCGGTTTACACTTATACCATCAGTACATGTTTTCTTCAATTTTGCACCACTTTCGCTAACATTTGGCGATTTACTTCCTCATCTTATTATAATCTTGTTTGGCATGATAACAGTTACTATTAATGGCTTAAAGAATAATATTCTTTTAAAAATAAACTTCACATAGTAAAAATGTAAGTCCAATCCTGGTATTTACGTTAAATAATACCAACATAACACACTAAAACTAACCAGCATGTCATTTATGTCACGTGATTAAACCACGATCTCGCGAGTTCTATCAAAATTATTACTATATGGTTTATAAAAATTAGTTTCTCGTTATGACCTATCTATAAATTTTACCTGTAAATGACTTACCTGCGACTTTTCAAGTTTCTCTTGCAACGCTTGTGCTTCAGAACGAGCTCTTTCGCTGTCAGCTTGCGTTACTCTTAGCTCCGCCTGACATCGTCTCAGGTCAGATGATGTTTTGTCAGCTCTTTCGTGCATCCTATCGAGCTCATGCGAGCTACTGTAAATATTGCTACCAAATCGTGTAGTCTTAGCTTGAGCTAGTTCTAAATCTTGTCTAAGACGTTCGTTTTCCAATTCTAAGCGTGCGATTCGCTGTCTTGTGGCTTCGTAGTCGTCTCCGCGACGTCCGAATTCCATGGCTTTATCTAATTCAACCTTAGATTTACCTAAAAAATAAAGAATGTTTTATGTATTATATAGTATATTACATAACAAGTGATGAAAGTGATACTTTTCAAACGAGGAGATATTTAATAATAATAATAATAATAATAATAATAATAATAATAATAATAATAATAATAATAATAAACGTCTTTTATTTAATATAAGCATACATATAAAGAGCGAAGTTTAGCACTATATAGCTATATAGCTATGGCTATTCTTACACTTAACTCTAATGATTTTAGAAAATATTCTATTATAAATTTATAGTAGGTACCTATATAAACACTGACACTACATACCTAACACATTTTATTCCTAACGTTATAAATAGATTTAGCTATATAAAACAAATAAAGTTATTAACATTCGAGAAGGTACAGTCCTAGCAAATAGCACATCAACCTTAAGAAAGGTCGATTGCGTAATTCATCAAAAATCATAAATAAAAAAAACAAAAAAGAAAAATCTTCAATCATTACATAATAAGTTTAACATGACAGTTCATGAGTAACAAGCAAACAAGCAAAAGGTAAAGGTGGGACTTAACGTCAAATTAAATTTATTTTTAGGGAAACATATAAGTTCTATTGTTGATCTAACAACATTTTTTTTACTTTTGCTCTAAATGTATTAATATTTAGATTCCCCTTTAAATCAGTAGGTAACTTATTATACATATTCACAGCCTGATAACTAAAACCCCGTCGAAACAGCGCAGTAGTATGCCTTGGGATAGTCAGCAACATCCTACCTCGAGTGTTTACACTGTGAACACACTCCCGCGAGATGAGCTTGGTACGCAGATACAAAGGCGATGAAGTCAACATTATTTTTTTGACGAACACGGCAAAATGCAGCCTTCTCACATTAGCCATCCTTAGCCAACCAAGTTCCAAGAATTGTGGTGTGATGTGGTCGAACTTCCTTATGCCAAAAATAAACCGAACACATGAGTTTTGTACCCTTTGTATCTTACCCTGTTCCAGAAGGTTCAAGAACGGTCCATAAACAAAGTTGCAATAATTAAAACAGGAGAGTATTAAAGAATTTATAAGGACTATGCGGAGTTTTTTTGATAAAATTGACTTATTAACGTACAGCAGTTTTAAACTTAGATATGATTTTTTTAACAATATATTAACATGTTCTCGAAATTTAAGTTGACTATCTACAACCACTTCCAAAGACTTTACCGCGCTCTTTTTAGGTATTTTTATGTTATTGATACGGAGATCAATGTGATTGTCCAGTCCTTTTGCACCCGCCCTTCCAAAAAGTATCACTGCAGACTTATCTGGATTAAGTTTTAAATTATGTCTATTTGATAATTGGTAGATCTGGCTTAGTTCCCTGTTGACAACATGCTCCATTAAATGGTAATCGTATGGATAGAAACTGTACCTTAACTTTATGTCATCAGCATAGGCATTATATGTGCAAGTCTTAATAGCATTTAAAATATCTGCAGTGTACAATAGAAACAATAAGGGACCCAGAATTGAACCTTGAGGTACTCCAGATATGACAGGCTTGGGCGCCGAAACTAAGTCGCCAGCCATGACCATTTGTGTCCTTCCAGACAAATAAGAATTGACGAAGGCTAAGGACACGTCCGAAAATCCATAACACCGCAACTTTGCACACAGTAATTGGTGGTTAATGGTATCGAACGCCTTGGAAAAATCCAGGAGCACCATAACTGACGCCATTCCAGAGTCCAAGGCCCCCACGACATCATCCAAGACGTTAGAAAGTGTGGCAGATGTACTGTGTCCTTTTCTAAAGCCAGATTGATTTTCTGGAATTATTTTTAAATTTGTTATATACTCGTTGACCTGGTCGTAAACAATTCTTTCCAGGACTTTAGACAATACGGGTAAAAGACTTATTGGACGAAGATCACCATACGCCTCAGGCGCTGCAATCTTAGGTATTGGCTGAATTATGGACACTTTCCAAGAACTTGGAAAATGCCCATTCTCCAAACAAACGTTTATGAGATGAGTAATGTACGGAACCAGAAAAGGGCTACAATACTTAAGCATTTGCAATGATACCCGATCAGCTCCAAAAGCATCTGACCTAATTCCATCAAGCGCCCTACTGACTTCATCTCTCGTGGCCAACCTAAAAGAAAACTTATTTTCCGAAAAAGAATCCAGGTCATTGTAGTGTTTAACAATGGTTCGATTTAATTAATAATTTAAATGCATTAAAAGCTGTAGAAATAGACCTTACATTTAAGTGACCAATCTTAAGGTTTCCCTTCATGATAAAGAATGTAGAAACTACCAAGATAAACATACATAAATCAATAAATTATCATATATATAATATAATCAATTATCATATATATAATGCACGATTGCCTGCAATCAAATAATTAAATAGAAATTCAGTTAGAACTTAACATTACTTTCTCAGCTGTCCCTGTAAACGTGCAGATTTTGATCTCAGTATGGTGGGAGTACTGCTGTCACCTGACTTGATAGAATTGGTCCTGCCCTTCCCGCCGCTGCCGCAGTTGCTGGCTGATATACCAAGTGGAACTGTCGCTGACGATAACTTTGCCGAGAGAGGGCCGGGCGGTCCTTTGTTTAACTCGACTTGAACGGCAGCAGTATTGTTGTTAGTAATATTAATAACCTCAACGTTTTCTTGTGTTGGAAAGGGAAAGGTGTCCAGCAAAGGATAACTATCTGGTGTATTGGGCGCACTAGTAGGCTTGCGAAAAGGTGGATGCGTGAATACGTCGTCCTCAAAACTTGATACAACCTTATTAGACCGTGAATTAGGATTATTTGAAAGGAGCTGCTCATAGGTATAGGCCTCGTCTCCGATATAAAGTTTACCACCTTTTATATATGCAACCAACTTTTTAGCCCTCGCCTCTCTTAGGTTTGCAACCAACACTTTATGAATCTCTCGTTCTGACTGCGAAAGGTCATGGGAGATAGAGATACCTTTGCCCTTTAACTTAAAGGAGTTTTTAAACACTGCTGCTTTTGCAATATAAGTTGTAAACTCAACCAAAAGAGGCCGCTTAGAATTACTAGCTTTGCCAATGTAATAGACGTTGTTAATGTCACAGAAGTTAAGTTTTACTCCCAGTAATTTATGCATTTCCTCTATAATCCAATGGGCCAAACCATCATTGTATAAATTACTAGAGGGAAGGCCAAAAACAATGATATTGTTCTTCCTACTTCTCTTCTCCAGAAATTCGATTTTCCTTCTCAAATCCTTATTCTCTGCAGTTAATTTGTTAACAGTACTATCCAAAGCCGTTTGCAAGTCATGCTGAAGTTTGCTGATGGATGCCTGCAGTTGAGAATTACTGCCTTCTATTATCTTCTTTAGTTCTTCCAGCTGTTTACTATTGCTGATATCAACCAAATCATTCATATTTTTCAATACTTTTAGCTCAATCTGGCAACGTCGCACCAAAAATTGACAGGCAGCTGCTCAGAATGTAAACATGCAGAATGTACTTTTGAGTATTATTGCGATATTTTGACTTGCCTTATATTGTAACAAATAATTTTTCGCTACTATATTCATTCACTAGCACTTTGATAAATTAAAAACCGTCCGTAAGACAACTACAACAAGAAATACTTTGCAGAGAATCAAAACAAACTATACGGTGTTGCCAATAGTATATCTTTTTCAAGCAGCACGAGGCGTCAGCCGAGTGCGGAAATTCTCCGAGTTTTAGAATAATCACTTTCACACGAGTAATGTACACTATTTTTCCTACGACCACAAATAATCATTAAAAAAAACCTTTGATTTGTGAAAAAAATATTTCAACTCTAGAGCTGAAAAAAAATATTTCAACTCTAGAGTGGAAATACAAGGCACATTATTTAATTTAAACATATGATGCCAATTTAATAGATCGAAAGGTCACAGGTTCAAATTCCATCAGGAGTACTTGACTTTTTTTTATAAAAACATTAAATAAATTATAAAATTATTTTGAATTGAAATCTTCCTTCTTGAATAATTTTTTTTTATTTAATCAAGGAAAGATGCATTAAAAATAAATTTAAAAAATTCACCCAACAAGAAAGATTTCAATTCAAAATAATTCTATAAATTATTTAATGTTTTCATAAAAAAAAGTCAAGTGCTCCTGATGGGATTTGAACCTGTGATCTTTCGATTCGTAGGTCATGGCTCTAGTCTCTAAGCTATGGCGACCCATTAACATTTTTTGCTTAAGTTTAATATATGACATTTTCTTCAGCGGGGCTTGTTTTGACTGGTAATAAATGTTCCAGTATATTCTTAACTTTTTTATAATTTCAGATGGCGTATTTTCACACTCTAATTCTGAATCACTCGACCAATACGTGATAAATAAACTAAACTGCTTTCTAAAATTTGTTCTTTTTAATAAATAGGTCTGGTCTGTCAAATTGGCATCATATGCCGAAATTAAATAGTGTGCCTTGTATTTCCACTCTAGAGTTGAAATATTTTCTTTCAATACGCGTGTGATATTCGGCGCTTTCGAGCCAAGTTAACCGTGCTTTTTTTTCTCATTTTCATAGGTGGTCGTAGGAAAAAGTATTGAACTAATATACAGTAGATTATTATGTAACACCCGTATTTTTCAAATAAATATTTCCCTTTTAACTTTATTCGATGTTGATATTTTCGAAGAACAGGCGCGGCTTGAACATGACCCCAGTTACTCACAACAGTTTCAAAAGTTTTAATTTAAAAATTACAACAAAATTAAAAAACAGGATAAAAACAGTGGCGGCTCGTCAGGTGAAGTAGGTGAAGGGGCTCTTCACCAAAAAAAAAACCGGGAGATAAGTGTTTCGACAATATTAAATCTTAATGTACCAATACAGCAACCATTTTAGCCCTTAAAAAATAATTATGTTCGAATTAATAATATTAATTTAATCCGAATGTAGCTATTCATAATAGGGCCACGGTTAACTCCGATGGACAATCATTATAAACACTCGTGCATTTTGGCGCGCCCCAGCCGACTGTGTCCGTTAGCTTAAAAGAAGTGCAGACCCAACGCCCAACATGGCTTTGATATTTACCGTTGCTATGGTTACGTGACGTCAGTCACGCAAACACCATGTAACAATTTGCATTATGATGAAGGGCAATTTAAAAATAGATCAGTCGTATGCACCATTGTTTTACCATTGGTTCGTCTAACCTTAAGGTATTTATTTTGAGGCTTCGCAAAACTTACAGTTATAAATATCGTTTTTACGTGATTTATTGTGTGATTAAAAAGTTTTTTTTATTTTTCAGTTAATTCAGTAGTGTACGTATGTGGTACCTACTTAGTTGTGTGTTTTAAAAATGAACCCAATTAATGACATAGTTTGTAATTTGTTGGAAATTCCATTCAGCCGTTGGACAGATGAGGATAAGAGAGACGTTTTGTTACACGAGTTCTTAGTCAATGTTTGTTTAAGTACCCGCACTATACCTAGCTCTTCACCATTTTTTAAGACCGAGAGCCATCACTGATAAAAAATATAGGCAAATTTTAGAACAATAGTATTTTGCTTGATTCATAATAGATATTTTAAAAAAAATGTTAGTAGTACCTACTAAATAACACGAAAAAGTAACAACACAATGATAGAAACATTAAATGATGATTGCGTAACTATCCCTTAAATACTCTTAACTTTAAACAGTTATTATAAATAGAATATTTATAATGAAACAAGTAGTCACAAATAATTTAAAATTTAGGGTTAATGGTCAATAAATAGCTTAGAAGTTCAAATTTTGTATTTAGTCTACGTTTCGAAATCTATGAGGTCATCTCCAGGGCGATACAGTTATGAACTTCTGTGTTACAAATAACTTTCTTGGGTTTGTAAAAAAAAACAACAATAAACTGAATAAGCAGCCCTCGAATTAGTTATTCAACAATGTACCCAAGAAACTCAAGTTCATAACTGTACCGCCCTAAGGATGACCTCATAGGGGTCGAAACGTAGGCTAAATACAAAACTTGAATTTCTAAGCTGTTTTACAGACCATTACCCAATATTTCCTACCCCTAAATATTAGTCAATGTGGTTACTAATTATATCAAGAATAATTTAAAATTTCGACAGATATTTTAAACATAAAACATCGATATTTCTTTTATTTACCTACATAATTAGGAATAATTTTTACTTAATAGGTACATGAACTATAATTGAAATAAATAAAACTACACATTTTATTTCCACTTTAACGACTTTCATTTAAAAAGAAAACCTTTTCTGCAGAGTTGTAAACATTTTTTTTTTTATCTTACTGGTCTTTTTATTAGCTTGCCCAATAAAATTTTTATTTTAATCTAAGGTCCGGCCAACATAAAGGTATTTTCATGTCAGTAGAACGGCAACCTACGCGAAACAAAATAATTAATTAGTGAATTTTGCTTATAAATGAAACTCCCATACATTCCCTACATAGAAAGAAATAATATACCGGGTGTCCATTTAGTAAACCGGTCAGTGGCGGCTCGTGAGAGCCGATGCGGGTGGGGCCAAAATATCAAGTCAAAAATCTTTAATGAGAATGCAGGGTGTTACAAATTTAATGCATTATAGCTATTAATATAACGAGATTATTATGCGATTTATAATAGTCGAGGACATTACTAGGTGACGAGGCAACAGCCGAGTCACCCGCAATGTCCGAGACAGTGTTAAATCGCTAATAATCGAGTTGTATTCAAAGCTTTATCGTATCTTTGACATCGGCGATGCGAAAATAAAAACAAGGTTTTATATCATTTCAAAAAGTCATCATTAAAATCATGCAAGATTTTGATATTCCTGACGATATATTAGCTGCAGCCAACATTATAAGGTTGAACTTGCTTCCGGACAAATCTAAAATCCATTATGAAAAAGAATATCGGCAGTTTTGTGCGTGGAGAAACAAAGTACATGTTCAAGGTGCAGAAGAAACGGTATTGCTGGCGTACTGAATACTCTGCTTCATCCCTATGGCCGAAATATTCCATGTTACGAGCGACTTTAGAACTGAAGGAAAGAGTGGAAATCGACAAATACGGCGCCTTAATACGTTTCATCAAGAAGAAAAATGTTGGATATACAGCAAAAAAATCAAAAGTATTTACCAGAAAACAAGTCAACGAATTTGTGTGTTCTGCCTCAGACGAGAAGTTTTTAATGATGAAAGTGGCTTTTTTAATTGGAATTGGAGGAGCCTGTCGAACTAATGAATTAGCGAAGATGACCACAGAAGATGTTGACGTTTTAGAGGACAAGCTGATTGTTACTATTCCCGACTCAAAAACCCACAAGAAACGTATTTTTGCTGTGATATTTGACGGCGAAGTCAATCCTGTGCTTTTATTTAAAAAGTACGCAATGTTAAGGCCAGACCATGTCACTCACCAAATATTGTTTGTATCATATAGAAAAGGGAAATGTACGGTACAGCCCTGCGGCATTCACTTCTTCTCTAAAATACCTCAAAAAATAGCTAAGTATCTCTCACTTGAAAATCCTAATTTGTATACTGGTCACTGCGTTAGAAGCACAAGAGAGACGGCGGTACTTTTTGCTGGAGTTTTTATACAGAAAACAGAAATGTAAACAAGAATATTACATTTGTGGCTCTTATTACTCTTCCTAGTTTTATTATTCAGAAATTATGTTCTAATGGCGCCACGTCTTCCAATATAATAGTGAGCCATCATCATGAAAAGTAATAGTTCATAAAATCGGTAAAATATGCCACAAAGACTTATTTTGGTAATGTTCGATTTTAAGTATGGCTGCTAATAAAGCTCATTTTCCTATTAAACGGACACATTACACGATAAAGATTTTTTTCTACTACCTTATACAGGATGTCCCAGATAAGGATGCACTCTACAGGGATCTCGTAAATCATATAAGATACAGAGATGGTTAAATAAGGAAAAAATTGCGCTCTACTTAATTCTTTTTTATATTTTCAACTTTAAGAAACTCCGAATCCTTCCGAAGATATTTGGGCAAAACCGAATTTTCGAGATTTCGTTTTTATTTTATTTTGAGTCCATTTGAACAGGTAAGCTTTAATAAAGTTTACATTCTTATTATCATTTTTTCTCCTATACGAGTTGGTGTAATTAGATTTTTTCAATGATAATAAGAATGTAAACTTTATTAAAGCGTACCTGTTCAAATGGACTCAAAATAAAATAAAAACTTGAAAATACAAACTAGAATTGAGTAGAGAGCAACTTTTTTCTTATTTAACCATCTCTGTATCTTATATGGTTTACGAGATCCCTGTAGAGTTCATCCTTAACTGGGACACCCTGTAGATATTGTCTATTTTCTTTATAACCATATGACTGTATAAATTGCCAATACCAGTTAAATACACCGACATAATTTCATATCCATCCTTGTTAGGAAAAGAAATTTATCAATCACAGTGGTCAGACCATTATGATGACAAAGAACCCCAATTTACCGGTAAATTTTTCGCGCAAAAGTGCGGTTTAGAATACTTTATTCACTTAAAGACGACTGGAGATACTTACCAACCAATTGAA
The DNA here is from genome assembly GCA_935413205.1 of Polydrusus cervinus. NCBI lineage: Eukaryota > Metazoa > Arthropoda > Insecta > Coleoptera > Curculionidae > Polydrusus > Polydrusus cervinus. The sequence goes on along the minus strand of OW284510.1, from coordinate 27,563,003 downwards.
ACATTATTATTAAAAACAAATAAAAACAATGCAAGACCAAAACTCTTTTACCATTTAAATTAAAGGTAGCTATGAGACAAAACATTATACGTTAAGCCTGAGTTTTTGTCAAAACGTTCAATAACATAACGAGGGTTATATTATGTATTCGTGTTTAGAATGACGAGCTCTTCCAAAATCCGAGGTAAAACATCCAGGTCCGTATTTAAAAAAATGAAGTTAGCAATGGGCCAAAAACATCGAAACGTCGCGGATCTAAATACTGATAGTACTATATACTATAATACTAATACTGATACTGATTTAGTAGTGAAGGAAGAGTAGCAATGAAAGAGTGCAATTTAATTTATATTTGCCCTTTAAATAGAAGGAAATAATTTTTTTAAATGTGTTTAATTCCAGATATCTTCAAAAGCAGCTATTTCACTTTTTACAGACATTTGATTGAACACCAAATTATGCATCTTTCCCATAATTTAAACTTGCTTGTATAGTTTCAGAGATCCCAATGGTTACCTTTGGATTTGGGATACCTTATACCTGATCCTTATAGTATGCCAGAATCCGTACCACAAATGATATTTACCTAATTCAGACTGGGAGCTTTCCAATTTAGCCTCAATGCGTTCTCTATCGTTTTGTGCTCTTTCTAATCTAGCGGTGAGTTTCTCCACCTCGCTGTTCAGTGCATGAATCTTCATCTTGTATTCTGCTATCTCTCTCTCGTGTAGCTCTCGCTCTTCTTGCTTCTCTTGTTCCGCGCGATCTCTGAAACGTGAAAAATTTCTTAAGAGAGATTTTTAATCTGCAATGATATAAAATGATGAGAAAATGAGGTTTGATAAAGGTTTAAATGTTAACTATTATTTTATAAGATTTGGAGCAGAAAATGATGTGGTCGAACAATTGCTGATAAATATTTGGTGGGAAGAATTGATTTTAAAGGGATAGTTGTCAAAAAGGCAATTTTTGTATACATTTAGATGTTCCAAATTTGATGTTCATCATGGGTATCTCGGAAAATATAATAAATACAGCATCGCGGTCAAGAATTTATGGAGAGTGAGTAATAAACCATACATACCAGTTTATTGAAGAGGATTGGGGGAAATTTTAACTTTTACCACGTGATTGTCGTGACCTATTGCTACACAATCTTAAGGGTATGGTCCGAATATCACCAACCGTAACCGCGGTTAACTGTGACAAATGACAGATCAATCATAAAAATTCGGGACGCAAAATCATACAGGGTGGCCCATTTGTCTGATAAAGTAATATACCGTCTCTACTATTAAAGATATACATTTTTTTTTTATAAAAGTGGTGAGGTCTAAAAGAATATATGGTCTAAAATTATTTTTAAACATACAGGATGGCCCAGAAAAGTAGGACAATAAAATGGAACACCTTATATATTTTAGCATTTTTTGTTTCATTACAAAATTATCCATATGACGCCATATTTAGTGAATGGGCGTAAGTAGGACATTTTTTTTTCTGGAGAAACGGACAGTCGGGACTACATGTATTTCATGATATTGTACCTAGTAAAGATGGCGAAAAATTTTAGGGGCCACGCCCAAAGTTCGTTTAAAATTCACCACACCTCACAACTAACAAATTTCATCAAAATTATTAAAAATTTGTTTTTGTAAATTTTTTTTTTACTTTATTTTTGATTTTCCTATCTATCTTTATTAAAAAAAAACATTTTTTATATTTGTGAAAAATATGATAATTGGTGTCAATCCAAAATTTTACCATAAGACGTATGTATGACTCTAACACGCGTTTTTTGGGCTTGGTTTTTCATAATTAAAAATAAAGTAAATATCGCTCTCCAAGCCAAAATTGATGATTTTTTCAGAAATCATGTATTTTAGGAGCGTAGATCTAGGAGCAGTTTTTGGTGCAAATTCTTAGGTTTTAAAATACTCCTTAATTGCCGTTTGGTATATTCATAATAAAGTATTTTCTTCCCGTACTATTTTTAAAAAATTATAAATCATCACACTTCTTCAATAAAAAATGTTTCAATTAAAATTTTTACTTTAATTTTTTTCTTTAAAAATAAATATCTACCTAATTGTTTTTTGTTTTTGCTGTAAAAATATTTTATTGCATTGGGTTATATTTTTGTTGAATTAAAATAGCTTCAAAAAAGGGAAAACGGAACAGACAAGTATATAAGCAGCCCCCCCCCCCCCCCTAAATACGCCACTTATCATAAACAAAGATTTTGTGAAAAAGAACTATGCCCACTTAACATAGTTTTTACGAAATGGGGAAAAAAAGATAATGTCAATTATTACCTTTGTTCTCTCAACTGATTCATCTGTTTTTCCTTATCGCCAATTGCTTCTTCCAGTGTACTGAGAGCTCCTTCAGAAGAACAATGATGAGCTTGCATTGCGGAAAGGCGAGCTCTTGCCATGTCAACCTGATTATCCTTTTCTTTAAGTAGATCTTCAAGATTTTCAACCTAGATGATTGAGATTTATTTAGAATCATCGTTATTACCTTTTATTACTAAGTTTTGCAAGTACATGCGGTTACAATACGTCCGTTAAATTAGTTTAAAAAGCTCAGTAATGAGGATTCTCCACTAATAAATTTGATTTAAACAGATGGTGCCTATTTGATGGCAAAACTAGGCATTTATGTATTAAAAATATTAAACTCTCGGGACCCGTGGAGCTAATTGGGGTGTTGGGTGGGAAAAAAGCACACGAAGCCATAACTAAATGCAAATTTGTAAAAATTTAAATATTTTATAAAAATTGAATAAGGAAATAAGTAAAGGAAAATAGGTTTGACCAACCATTAAACATGACAAATGTGGTACAGAGGAATAATAGGTCGCCGCTGTGGCTGAATTTTTGAATGAAGTAGAAATAAAATGAAGTAAGGATACGTAGGAAATAAACGTATTTTATATATTTAAATTTATTTTAATAGCAATGAAAGCCAACTTGCATAATTAACAAGTTATCTCTAATTATCATTGAGGTTATGAGTTTTATTGTTTAGTCTAGTGTTGCGTTCTGGTCTGTTAAAATTGTAACAGGTCTGTTGCGTTTTTAAACAATCTGTTTCGCTGTTACTCCTTTAAACAGTCTGTTACGTTCTTTTGAGCTGTGATATTTGGGTGTAAGGGGGGGACGTCACTGTAGACGGAGAAGGAGTTTCATTTACCCTGTTTTATTTTAGAAGTCATAGTATAAAACAGTTTTTTTTTTAAATCACATTGGATTAAGAGGAGAAGTGTTTAACTTTTTTTTTAGAAGTTACGGTAGATGGGGAGAGTTTTACACACAGGATAGATCATTTTTTTTAGAAGTCACTTTGTATTGGGATTGACTTTTTCTTTATGTTACGATTTAAAAAATTCCTGAATGCTGTTACTATTTTAGTAAATCTGTTACTTTTTTAATATCTAGAATTCTGTTTCTATTTTGGTAAACCTGTTACGCTTTTTAAGTAAATCTGTTAACGATTAAACACAGTTCTGTGGCAACATTGATTCTGGTGTTTTTAATTTTTTTTGGTGGGTTCTTGTTCTATTATCTCCTTTGTTGAAAGGATGTAAGGAGCTAAAATAAATTATAAACTCAGTTTCATACCCAGTACATAAATAATATTATGATGATAATGAGCGTAATCAAATAGGAGAAAAAGTTGTATTTTTATTTGAAACTTGGTAAGTCAAAATATACAAATAGGTTGTTTTCTATTTGTTTTCCTTTGCCTTAAAAGAATGCCTTTAATGCAGTAGTGATAGGTATACCTACAATATTTATAAAATACAGATCAAAGGATTTTTTGATAATTTTGTGCCTTCGTAGGAAAAATGGTGTACCATTGCGCCCAAAAAAAACTGGGACAGCAAAATTGTTGTTGTAGAGTAGCTCCTTGACTATAAGGAATATGTAAAATCTATTGAGGAAAGATTACCATTGTTGTTATAATAGTTGTCATGGAAGTGAAAAGGTTTAACAATACTACATTTTTAGAAATACGGGGAAAAATGAAACTACGCATATTTAAGTGTTTTAAAATAAACTGCTGGACAATTCAAGCGGACCGAGCTAATTGTTAGGTAAACTTTGGAGGTAAATATTTTACGAACGACTAAAGCTATTGATGCGCGGTTTGCAAAATTTAGAAGAGAATTTAATTCTTAATATGCACACTTTTCCGATTTTTTTTTACTTTTAACCTTTAACTGTCTACAGGGTTCAAAGAGAAGTATGTTTTTTTTTTACCAAAAAAAAAAAATTTACAGGGGTTGAGAAAAAAATCGAAATTTCATGAACAAAGAGGGATATCAAAAATTTGATAATCTATTTTGTTCTCTATAAATAGAAGATAAAGAAAATGCCATCCAAAATAATTTGAAATTATTTTTGTGGAAATCCGGTACTTAGAAACTTTGGTAAAAAAACATACTTCTCTTTGAACCCTGTAAACAGTTAAAGGTTAAAAGTAAAAAAAATGTGCGTATTAAGAATTAAATTCTCTTTTAAATTTTGCAAACTGCGCATCGATAGCTTTATTCGTTCGTAAAATATTTTACTCCAAAGTTCACCTAACAATTAGCTCGGTCCGCTTGAATTGTCCAGCAGTTTATAACAAAAATAAAACAAGATTTTTAAATATTATGTTCCTATAAATTTTAATTTCAATCATATAATCATATTTAATTAAACATTAATATAATAACATGTTTTTTAACATTTGGTAGTTGCATCGTTATTCTCGATTTTCTTCTAAATAATTTTGAACTACTATGCAGGCTTTATATTATAGGAGAATTATCTTGTTAAAATATAAAATCTTGACTATACAGGGTGTTCCAAGTTAAGTGCGCACTATTGCTAACTCTTTTATTATTATAGATACAAAGTCGGTTAAATTAGCAAAGTAGTAACATTTTTTCTGCTGATTACGATAGTAAAAACAACAAAACAAAAGTAAGCATTTATGTTATTGTAAGTGATTGAACTGGTCTGTGATTTTAGATTTTTTGGTAAAAATATTACAAAATGGTGTTCACACATTTAGAAAAATGCTATATGTTAGAAGCGTATTTTGTATGCAGAAAAAATAGTTTCCGAGTACAGGAACAATATTCCCAAATGTATCCTGAACGTGATCATCCAAACAGAAGGTATTTTTTAAAACTGTATAGAAAATTTAGAAGTAACGAAGGAGTCTTTGCAAAGGCTAGAACTAAACGCCAGTTTATAATAAGTGAACAAGTAGAAGTAAATGTGTTGGCATATTTTAAAGCATACAAAAATAATTCAACCAAAGATTTGGCAAGGGACAGTGGTTTAAGCTTAGTTACAATATGGATAGTTTTAAAAAAATATAAGGTTGTACCCCATAAGTACCGACCAGTGCAAACATTATTACCTGGGGACACTGAAACGAGACTACATTTCTGTCAATTGTTAGTTAATATGTGCAGGCAAAATTCTAAGTTTTTAATGCACACTTTTGGAGCGATGAAGCAAATTTTTCAAACCGGGGTATGTTTAATCGTAAAAACATGCATTGTTGGTCTAGAGAAAATTTGTTTCTTGCACAGTCACCTTGTCTAAAAATTAAATATGGCAATAATTAGATTATTCTTAGTTTTAGGCCAATATTGCATATGAACTTTTTTATTCTGTAGACGATTTACAAACATTTGTGTCAAAAATATACAGGGTGTTCCGTTTAAAAAAAATGCATTTTTCTCGTTTAATCGGAAATGCTGTATTCAATTGTTTTTTTTGTTTTTACTATCTTAATCAGCAGAAAAAATGTTACTACTTTGCTAATTTAACCGACTTTGTATCTATAATAATAAAAGAGTTAGCAATAGTGCGCACTTAACTTGGAACACCCTGTATACTGCGTCGACAGATGGTATCATAACTTGGTTTAGTATGTATATAATGGTGCATTGAGCCTCTCTTGCACTATTTGGCAAACTCCTGGGCCCCTTGCAATAATTCAGCCCCAAACGTTTATAGAAAAGCGTCCACTTGTATTAGTCTTATTTATATATTTTTCATCGTATCTCGTACCAGAAGGCCTATAAACGCGGATTTTCCCATTATTGCATGATTAAAAAGTTTTTCCATTAGAAAATATTACGGGTTCACATATATTACCTTGATTTATATATTCATAAGCAAATTCTACTTTTTTCTGTTTGTTTGCTTCGGTCAAAAATATTTTATTGGCAGCACAACAACTTTTTATATCTGAACTACAAATTATTAGCCTAACCAGGAAAATGTGTTTCTTCTTTAGATTTTATTGCTGTTTCAAAGATCTTTTAGAAAATTAATTAATTCTATATCTTGGCCGTCATTCGAGATTTTGGGGCGACCAGAACCCCTAGTATTCTACAATTTTGTGATTAGCCAACAACACGGTATTTTTGCTAATCCGTAATTCATCTGCGATGTCTCTTATTTGATGCCCATCTCTCAATCGAGTGTAAATGATCGCTTTTTACTCAGTGGTTAACGCGGGGATTTCAAAAAATATTTCTTTTAACACGTCACTGTCAGACACAAAATTAAATTAAATTGACAACTTTAAAATAAGCTAATAGTCTGGGAGATTAAGCTACATTTTGCTGTCCCAGTTTTTTTTGGGCGCAATGGTACATTACTCGTGTGAAAGTGATTATTCTTAAACTCAGAGAATTATCGCACTCGGATGACGCGTCGTGCTAAATATCTCCTCGTTTGAAAAGTATCACTTTCATGACTGGTTATGTAATATATTATTTTTCTTATCATTTAATTTTATACAATTTTATACAATTTTTGTTCGAGTGCTCTTTAAAATCACAATTTTTTTACAGATAAAAACATTTTATATTATACAAATAAGATATTTTTCATTTTTAACACAATTTTTCTTAACATCACGTACGTTACCCCCCCCCCCCCCCCCCCCTTCCTAGCAATTCCATCCAATCCAGATTCAAGTTGGTACAAGTACAATTTTAATATCACTTTATGAGGTTAGCCAAGCTGTTTAGTTGCCATGCAATAAGGTCAAGTTGTTAGCACGTTATGTCCATATTCTCCGTATATATAGAAGCTTCGCTTATGACTTAAGCTCGCTTAACTCCCGTTTTTCATATGCGTTAAGCCAGCTTAAAACATAAGCCAAACTTTCGTACCTACGGCGAATATGGCGGCCATTAGTATAGTATTTAACGCTGTGGTTAATTAAAATATTAAGAAATATCAGGCTAAATTATATACTTACGACAGCATTTTAAAAAAGTTGTTCACTTCCGACTCAAATACGAGTTATAAAACAAATCACGCGTTGTACTTTATATTTTTTGTATCAAAAATGCCTAAGTCATTTTAAATGTCATTTAAGGGGTTTTTTCAATAAATTTTGATTCTAATTTAATAAATTTTCGACGGTTTTAGTTTTGAAACTTTTTAATTGTTTACTGAGAAATTTATTAAACTAGATACGATCCCTGATAAAAATACTCGAAAACACAATACCCACGTCACAGTAAACCAACCAGTCGATGTCGTTTTGCCCTTCGCGCTACCAGCTCGGGTTCTTTCCGTTTCTAAGCATTTGTTTCTATTTATGTTATAGAAAACAAAGAAAAATTATAATCGGCCGCTCGACTCGTAAATAAACTGCGCCTTAGGAAGAATTTTATTATGGACAAAGTACATAATTCAAGAAATTTTATAACAAAATGCTAGTACTGAATTTGATTTAAAAAATATTTTTTCGCCGAGTCGATATAACATTGTTTATGGAGGACATTCTATCGTATGACATGTACATGACACTTGTTAAATAAAAATTCTGTTACTAAATAAGTTACTTTACAGACCTGAGATACTGTCTTGTAATATTGTTTGATTATAGTTGGTGAACTATAAGACCATTTAATTTCAGATAACCTCAAGTCTCAAGAACAATTTCCAGACTGTCTGATTGTCATTAGGGTAGTGATGGGTTTTTATTTAACGATAATATTTTATAATTGTTATATTTTAATAACAGGTCGCAACTGTCATTAGAAATAAAAACACAGGAAAGAAACTATAATACGCGCTGTCCCGTTTTTACAAAGTGATAAATTTGCCGCGAGGCGAGACTGCTTGCTTGTTTTGACTTGCACGCTGTTATCGACGACGGCTAATTTTTTTGGTTGCGGTTACCACGTCCAAAACAAACTTTTTTACCCTATCAATAAATTTTTCAAAATAAAAACTATACTTATATATTTTTAAATATTTTTTATGTAGCGACTGTTACCAAAATATACTAATTTAATTAAAAATAGATTAAAACATATAGTCTATTTCAAAAAGGTGTAGAGTAATAAAATGGGAAATTCCGTCCAGTTCGGCTCAATTTCAATCACAGAGAAGACTCCAACTTCATCTTGGAGAAAATAAGAAATTATCGGCTGGTTAACCACAAAAAGTATTGAATTTGAAGATAATTTGATAAAGAAGGAACTATTAGCTATAGCAAATTTACATAAACATCGTTCTATGAAATATGCCGTGAGACATATAGTTGAAAAACGTGTAACTGTGCTGCGCACACCGCCATATCATTGCGAACTAAATCCTATAGAACTTATATGGGTACAAGTGAAAGGGTTTGTAACAAGACAAAACATGTCATTCAAAATAAAAGACGTTAAGCTATTGTTTGATCAAGCCATTAAGGAAGTGACACCAGAGAACTGGCAAGTATACCGTTCAATTAATTTTTAATTTTAAATACAATTAAAGACAAAAGGCTTCTACCATTCAAGAGGCAATATTGCCTTGAACCTTTAAATAAATATTTTTCTTTGTCAATTTATTTTTTCTACAAGGTAATGCACTATATTAAAATCACTAACACCATCTACCAATGTAATTTAAATATATTACAAATTAATGGTTTTAAATACAGTATTCTAAAGGAGTTTATATTAAATAATTATTTAATTAAATTAAATAAATATATTCGATTCCTATAATTGTTTCAATTGCTTGGATATTAAATTATGGGAGCTAAAATTATATTTTTTATATTGATTTTTTGCTTCTACCTATATTATTTTTTTTAGGTACCTAATGGAACCTCACCCAACCGAGATCCTACTGATGCTCATCGCATATAAAATATATGGTATAAGTCGATTCTCTAAAAATGTGCTTACAACAAGCATGGGAAAAGGAAATAATGGTTCTACAATAATTAAACATTAATATTAAAAAATATGACTGACCTTTCTTTGCAACACGTTAATCTTTCTATCCTTAATATCCATATGCTCCCTCATTTCAGCAATTTCAGCTCCAGCTCTTCCCCTATCCTGCTGATGCTGTTGTTGTTTCTTTTCAATCATTCTGTTCTTCTCCTCCAATCTAGCACGCAGTTCTTCTACGTCTGCTTGAAGCATATTGTAATGTTCTTCTTTCGCACAAAGAGACTCTTTGAGCACAGCGATGTGACGTTGATAGTCCTGGTGTTGTTCTTCCAGGGTCTTCATCTTGGCGCCCATCGCGAGGATCTCTTGGTCTCGTCGTTGGATCTCGACTCGGAACTCGTCGAGCTGCAGGACACACGAGCGGATGCATGCACTGACCATGCGGGGAGACACATGCGTGCCGACAGACAGTGAGGTGGTAAAACTGAGCTCTGCTTCAGCGAGCGCCCGGAGTGTCTTTACAGCTAGTTACAGTCTACCAATCACGGACCCATCCCTGCCGACCTGCACATCGTTCAACAGAAAACTTACTTGGCGTCGGGGGGCCTCAGGGGCCATCTGGGGTACCAGCCGTTCCACCTCGCGTTCCAAGAGGTGCACCTCGCGCTCCAGTGTCGCGATTCTCGCGTCCTTGGTGTCCAGCAGGACCTTGATCGTGCTGCTGGAGGGCGAGGGCACGAGCTCCAGCTGCGTCTGCAGCGTGCGCAGGGTCTCGTTGGCTGCCTGCAGCTCCTGCAAGACCAGGACCGTGACCGGCGCACAGCTTTACCACCGCCCACCGTCATCGACACATCACCAAGAATCACGTATGACTTTAATATTTTTACAACCAAAGTACCAATTTTAATAGATATACTTAATATTATTATAACTAATACCGATACTATAGTTTTGTTTTGGTAAATTTTCAATATTGAATAATTCTATATTTCAGTGTTACATTATTGTGTAACGAAACTATTTAAAAAAATTAAGGGTGGTTATTGTCAAATTAAAAGTATATTTTAAAAAGACCAAAATTAAATAACTGTAAATAATACGGCTTGGATCAGATGTTAAAATAGATATTTCAAAAGGATAGGAATTAAAATTCCAAAAATTTACTAAATGAATGCCTGTTTTAAGAATGATGTTTCGTTAGTGTACGTTGCAACGGTGCGCAGATTCTACAAGATTTACCGGCTGTCAGAGTACATAAGATCTACAAACAGTATTTTAGCTTTTTTTGTCACCTTTTTTTAAATTTAAAAAAGCACTAGGTAATTAAATATTATAAAAGAACCTTCATTAAACTACACTTTAATCAGAGCATGTTATTAGAATATTTGATTTAATCTGGTTTGAATAAATATGTCTGATACCAGCGTTATCATTATCGTATTGCTGGTATATTACCAAAAAGAATAAATTGAATTTTATAAAGCTTACAAATCATTAGAAGAGCTTTACTAATCCAATTCAATTAACTTTGTGCTGTAATGTCTGGTTTCAATGACGCAACACCTGCCCTTAAAATATTTAATTGCCTATTGTTGTGTAAAGGCTTGGTTTACAACTTTTTTTTTGAATAGTTACAGAAAGTAGTTCAAGATAAAAAGAAAGTTTCTTAACAATATATTTTTTATATTTAGCTGACGAGAATATGAATAAAAATTTTAACATGTTTCTCATCATATTCTGAAATTCTTTTTATTTTTCTATATGGATAAAAACTCTCCAATCTTCCATCTTAAAAAATATCTGACATTAAGTATATTTTTTAGTTACTTGTTGCTACAGTCACAACACAGTATTTTATACAGAATGACTGTTTTAGTTCAAATTTATTTAAGTGGAACAATGTATCACAGATTTAAAAATTAGTTTTTATTTCATATAAAATTTAATAAAAATAATACTCGTAGTAGTGTTATTATAACAAATCCTTTTTCAGGAATTATTTTGAATTTACATTTTGCGTGGATGTTTAGAATATAATTTTAAAATTTGTTATTCATCGACATAAAAATAAAATGTTATATTTAGTTTTACTTTGGGCATTTACGCAGCCAAAGTATTATACCGGACATACAGTGACGTATTCAGGAGGGTTGCAGCCCTTCATTTCATAATTGAAAATTTGACTCGCTTTCGGTTAAAAAATATAGGAGCGGGCTACTTTTAAGAATAACCCGGTAATATCTACTATTGCAACAAATTGGGAAAGAAATTGGTAGGGGCTTAAACAACTAATAATTTAAGTTAACATGTAAGAGGTAGGTCTAGTGACGCATTCGCCATTTAATTTTTTTAAATCAAGATTTAACATCCTATTCGCTTTATACAAAAAGCAGCTAATACCCGTGTTTGGGACTCGCGTCTAATTCCCAATATTATTGCAGGCATACTGCGCATGCCAGGCGGATATCTTGATGGCGGGATATTTAAAATATAGGTAAAAATGGGTTTAATTATTTTTCGGTGATTTTTTAAATCACGGTGTGGGTCATAGTCGAGGTTCTAATCCCAATTAAGTTTCTTTTACAGAAATATTTTTGTTATTTGCAGTTTGCCAGTTTGTTAATTTATGGGCCATAATTATAAAATAGAGTGGCAAGTTATTACTCATTAATCAGTAAGTTTTGTCGTCGAGGCTGTAAAGCACCTGTAAAGTAAAAACCTGACCTCTATTTTTTTAAGATGCAGAACAATTTATTTATACACAGACCGTGGGATGAATTGTGTAGTACAAAAATATATTTACTCCATTAAAGAAAACAATATAGAGGTTATTATGCTGGATGCTGGTCCACATATTTTTACATTATTTTCTTCAATGGAGAAAATATATTTTTGGTATCTACTACATACAATTCATCTCACAGTCTGTGCATACATAAATTGTTTTACAGTTAAAAAATTAAATGTTAGGTTTTTACTTTACAGGTGCTTTACGGCCTCAATAATAACAAAATTTATTAAATAGCCTGCCCCACAATTTTAATTATGACCCATAAATTAACAAAGTGGCAAGCTACGAATAACAACAACATTTTTCAGTCAGAAGAGCAAAAAGTTGGATTTACTTGAAAAATTAGAGATAACCAAAGCTAAGAAGAGTCCAGTCCTTACCTGTGTTAATGAAGTTTTTAATTTTGAGCCCTATTTTATTTTTAATAACATAAACAAATGATTCGCTTTTATATCCATAACCTTTTGTTCTCCCGCCTTTTCCGGTGACATTTGACATTTCTCTCTTTAGTTTTATTTTTCTTGGCACTAACAGACGTGGGCTACTTTTGACCAATCTATGGAAGGTTGTTACTCCCCACTCAGTATAATTTATTTATGTTTTTATTTACATTTGGGTGAGGTGTATATATATTTTTAATTTTTAAATGTTTCTTTGTTTGTGTAATTAGGTAAGATACTTCTATGTTTTTCATATGCACATTTTGCAAAACAATAACGTTTGTAGGTCTGATGATGCTCATTTGTGAGCGAAACATGTAACCATTATATTAAAGAATTTTTGAGACCGGGACTTTGTGGGATTTATTATTTATACTTAAATAAGGTCTCTTGGAGAAAATGGACAGCTTTTTCGAACAACATTTTTGCAAAATTTAATAGAAACTAGAACCTAAACTATTACTCACACCGTGACGTTAATAAAACATTAAATAATAATTAAATCCATTTCTACATACATTTTAAATACCCCGCCATAAAGGTTATTTGCCTGACATACGCAGTGTGTCTGCAATAGTGTTGGGAAATAGACGCGAGTTGTTTGAGTACCTATTACCTACAGTTTTTATTTAAGAGCAAACGTAGTCGGTGAGTAATCATGAACAAACTGACTTCCCACCACAGCGCGCATACCATACCTGTGTCTGGTGATGGCAATACAATTTCTTATAGGTATAGTATCGGTACTTTCAGGTGGTTTGAAATTTATTTTTTATGCTTTCTTAAATGTTTGCTACCACCTGACTAGTAAGAAATTCTGTGTTTTTACAAATGCTGTTTTGCCTTTGGCTATCAAGAACGCCTGCGACAATCATGGTAACCAGGGTAGTTATGTTTAAAAATAAGTTTAGGTAAAGGGTAAAGAATAAATGGAGACTCACTGCCTAAGCCCATAGCCAAATGTTCGATGCTCGATCGGCCGGCCTATTAATTCAGGGTACAACGTGACGTCACCGGCGATCACAATCGACGCGTGGGCTTATCTTATTAGTATTAGTATCATGGTCGAGATTTTCAGCGCGCATCTACTGCTTTTACAGCCGCGACCCTTGCGCTCGGGGAGTGGTGGTAGCTTTATTAGCCATGTGTATTTCCTAAACCTAAAGAATTTAATAAAACGATGGCTCTCTGTCTCCACTACTGAACCTAAAAATATTAGCTTTTTGGTTTGAACTCTAAAGAAATTTGTGGAATTTTTTTAGAAAAAAATGGTCCCGGATCTTAGGCATTTCATATTAATTATTAGAATTTCGTTAAAATTAAAAAGCTACAGGTTGTCTTGGCAAACTAGCGATAGGTCTTATCGGGTAAGACCATCATTGTCAGAGTTACTAGGCATTATAGCGTATTTGTTGGTTTCAACTACTTGAAGTAAATTATCACCAAAATATGTTATTAACTGGGAAGGAATTATCATAAACAGTACTTACGCAGTATAAACGTATCTTAAGTTAAAAAAAAATCAAACAAGGTTTTTATTTACCAAAATTTTCAGTTTTTTATTACATTTGAAGAAATTACGATGCGCATTTTGTTTTCCACTAATAATTGCCCTCAATTTATATAAGTATGATACTCATTTTACATCCCACTTGATACTTGGTACTTTGGTTGTTTTATTCGGTAATTCAAATGATCAATTGTTAATCACGTGACTTTACAACATCTAAATACTTTATGGAAACACCAAACATGCTTGATGGTTTGTTCTTGATCATGTGCCTGATGATGTGAACAATTTAACACTATCACACAATATACACAACTTTCTCTACCGCACGTTCACAGTCTATCTACTGTTTGATTTAGGTTTACGTGTTTATGTTAGCTGGTGTTGTCTTATTACTAAAAGCTCCAATTAAATATTTCTTGTTCCTGTTTATGTTTTTCGTCAATAACTACAATGTTATTTAAAAAAATTATTTTTTTATACATTTCAAATCCATTTCTTGTTAAGCCTTCTTCTTTTGCTAGAAAACATTGTCTCACTTTTTGCATCTCAAGCAAATAAGATGTCTTAATTTAAAACTTAAAAAGACCAACTTATTTAAGTTTCTATTTATTAAAATTCCCAGGAGCAAATGAGAAACTGTAAATTTATAATTTATGTAGACGTTTCTTGTTTAAACTTTATCCTTTTTGAAAATTAAATGGAAATTAAGTACTTTACTGGTTAAAAATGTATAAATACAGTCGACTTAGAGCTATCATTTTATATTACTTTAAAAATATAAAAATTTAAAAGCTAAATTTAATTTAGTTTTATAACTAAAATACTGCAATATTTATTCTTAGTGATCAGTTATTAATATTATTTAGGAGAACTAGAACCTTTTTCTAAAATAGTTAAAAAATCCTTTTGTTATGAATTGAACCTAATTAATAAGTTATAACTATTGCTACTACTTTTACATAATTTGATGCCACAATCCATATATTGAATGCTTTTAAAATATCCCTCTCTGGTTCTAAAATGTAGAAATATTTTCCTAAATTAAATTTACATAAAAGAAATGAAACACTCAACATGTTTCGAATGTAGTAACGCCCATCATTAGTTGTTGAATTGGTTATGGAAGTAAAATTGGTGGATGTCACCTTAATAGAGTTTTAAGGTTAAGTTAAAACATTTTTATTAATATGGTGAAAGGTGGAAATACCAGAGAACTTTTTGTTTGTTTAAAGAAGAAATTATTGAGCATATTAAAGAAGGTAAAATTAAAGTAAGTTTTCACTTTCATCATTTCAATTAGGTAGCATATTTCTTTGTTCATATCAATAATAAAAAAAACGTCCTCTCAACTCAATCTTAAAACTCTGTTAAGGTGACATGTGACAATTCTCCTTCTGTAACTATTTTATTCTACATGTCGTCTGATATAGATGTTACGACTTCCAAGACATGTAGAGTTTATACAACTTATTTAGTAAAGGAAAAATAGAAGGAAAGAAATAAGAACTTAAAGCATTCCTTCACTGTTATATTAATAAAATATTTTGATTTAAAATAGAAATTCTCTACATATTTCGAATGCAGAAGCATTCACTCTTCAGGATAATAAATGAAAAAGAAGAACCTAGTAGATATCACCTTAACGGAGCAATAAGATTGTTAAATTAGATGAAAAAACGGTTCAATGAGAAGAACGGTGAGAAAATCAATATGCACGTTACACTTTAAAAATATAAATATGTAGGTTTGTGGCTTAAGGCACTATAAGAATTTAAATGTAGAATGAAAAATTTAACAACTATGTGTGAGAAGATTTGTTAATAGAGATGAACATTTAAAATGGATGGAAATGTGAAGAATCATTTAAGAAAAGAAAATTGTTGGCTTGTCATTTCAGAAACTATAGAAAACTAAGTGCATATAAGTGTGAGGAAGATAAAAGCTAATAAAATGTATTATACATAATGTGATAATTATGAAGATAACATAGATGGAAACATTTTGCATGTTTTCATCTAAACTGATAGACAATTGCTTTCGAGCAAGAAAAATTTCGCCTAAATTTAACAGTTAATATTTTCTGGACCAGATATGATATCGACCTACGGTTTTGAATGGTTGATAGATTCATCCCTTGAGAAATAATTGTCTATGTTGAATTTTCTTTAACTGTCAGAAAATTTTATATACAGGGTGTTAAAGAAGACGATGATTTTATCTCCAATTTTAATGGCGTGTAACTTTCACAATAATATTTTTAAATTTTATCACTCTACGTCAATTGAATCAATGGTTCATAGCAAAGAAAGTAATTTGTCAAATTCTTGATATCTGCTATATTTTAAGAAATACCGATTTTTTTGGAAAACCTTGCTTTATTTTAACTTATTGGTGGCTAGATCTCACTGTGCGTTGTATCGTGCAAACTTTGCGAGTGATTGTTATACCTTATGAAAAGCTTGATTATGTTCAGTAACAATAGTTGTGCCTAAATGCTATGATGTAAAGTGGCGTACTTATAAACACCTATATGTCTATGGTTTATGAGTATCTAACAATTTTTCAGGATTGTTTTATATTGAAAAGTACTCGCCCCTAGATTAGGTCAATTTTTTCTTATTTTTTAGTTTTTCATATTGCACTACAGAGGTATATTCTACAGTGTGTTTATAAAATTTTAACAAAGATACATTTTTTAATTTAAATTTTGGAAAAAATGTATTTATTAATTTCTAACTTTCTAACACTATACTTATAAACCATAGACATATAAGTGTTTATAAGTACGCCACTGTATAATGTATATCATATTATTTAGGTACAACTATTGTTACTGAACATAATCAAGCTTTTCATAAGATATAATAATCACTCGCAAAGTTTGCACGATACAACGCACAGTGAGATCTAGTAACCAATAAGTTAAAATAAAGCAAGGTTTTCCAAAAAAATCGGTATGTCTTAGAATATAGCAGATATCAAAAATTCGACAAATTACTTTCTTTGCTATGAACCAGTGATTCAATTGACGTAGAGTGATAAAATTTAAAAATATTATTGTGAAAGTTACACGTCATTAAAATTGGAGCAAAAATCATCGTCTTCTTTAACACCCTGTATATAAAATTTTCTGATAGTTAAAGAAAATCCAACATTGACAATTGTTTCCCAAGTGATGAATTTATCAACCGTTCAAAACTGTAAATCATTTAAGAAAAGAAAATTGTGGGCTTGTCATTTCAGAAACTATAGAAAAATAAGTGCATATAAGTGTGAGGAAGGTAAAAGTTAATAAAATGTATTAGAAATGATGTGATAATTATGAAGTTAACATAGATGGATACATCATATTGGTTTTGCATGTTTTCATCTATGTTAACTTCATAATTATCACATAATTTTTCACAGTGTAATGTGCATGTTGATTTTCTCACCGTTCTACTCATTGAACCCCGCTTTTTATCTAATTTTACAATATAAATGCTCCCTTAAGGTGATATCTACTAGTTTCTTCTTTTTTATTTATTCTCCTGAAGATGAATTCTTCTGCATTCGAAACATTTGGAGAATTTCTATTTTAAATCAAAAATATTTCATTAATATAACAGTGGAGGAAGATTTTGAGTTTTTATTTCTTTCCTTCTAAAAATTCACTTTACTATAAGCATGGACTATTTCTTTAAGTAAAGGAAAAATACTTCAAGTGTCTCTAACTTTGTCATTAAAAAAATCCGAAAAGAAATGAAATAAAAACAACCAGGCAGTGAAAGTTAATCAGCATATAACAACCGTATTGGTTTTCGGGAACTTCAAATATCTTTATGAAATAGGGTAATAAAACATCTGTTACCGTCCCCAGAATTTTTTTATGTTAGCATCGATAGGTACTTTAGATGGCATAAATTCTTAAATTGGATACTATGTAAAAGTAAAATAGTGGGTAATTTTTTTATAAAACATTTTATAGTAGGAAACGCAAGACAACACCAGAAACAATAAAAATATACTACAAAAATAAATATGCACCTGTTTTTGTGCCATAGCCTGCATCTGTTGGAACATGGCTCGTTCTTCCTCTTTACCTGGAACAGAAGCGACACCACGCGGTATTAGTCCTAAACAGAAAACGCACGCCCTCTTTTAGGGATTATATCCTAGGACAGCCACAGAAAACCGCGCAGAGGCAACACCTTAATGATAATTATTTTATACTTAAGGTTTATATTAAATTGTTGCACATAAAGCTTACCCGTATAAGTAAGTTCTCAGTGAATAAATACAAGAACAATTTGCACGTCAACTTTTGTTCACTATCCATAAATATATAGTATATGATATGAAGTTCTCCGTGTCTTAGTATCCTCTTACTTATATTACTTATTGTTCAATTTATTGTTCAGTATTAATTCTGCCAAGTCTCTTTCAAACGATCGATGTAAAGTAAACTAAGACATAACATTTACTTCTGACTCAATCGGAAGTAATTTCAACTCAAATTAACTGCCAATTTGTACCAAAAACATTCTGCTCATGTAGAAAAAGCGTTCTAAAAAAAATTAAGCAACAACTTACGAATAATCGGACAAGTTGACTGCTACAATGTATTTAATATGCCATTTTCTTTAGGAGGTAGTAGTATAAGTAGCGGGATACTAAGAAACACATAATTTTTATATTAGAAAAATTGAATATAAATAATGAGATTTATTTTTGTATTTATAAAATGTGCCATTTTCTTTAAGAGTGCTCAGTTTTTCATGAAATAACTCATGAATATTATTAAATTTTAAGGTTTTAAAAAATTGTGTAGGGTCCGCTTGGAATCTGTGGCACTAACACTGATGATCGGCGAGGATGGACGATGAATTGATGCTGTAACTATGTAAGACTATCTCCAGCGCTTTGCTTGTAAGCAGAACCGTTTTAAATATCAGTGAGGTTTCTTTAGTCAACAAATAAGGCGAAAAAACTAAAATAATACACTTTTATTTATATTATTACATTTTTGAAAAATATAACGAAAAAACTACATAGGTAATATATTTAAAAAATTATTATTAACTTTTAGAAACTTTCTCTTTCTATAATAAGAAGCACTCGAAAAGCTTTTCTCTGACATTGAAACAAAATTATTTTTTAAAAATCAATTTGTAAA
Source organism: Polydrusus cervinus (assembly GCA_935413205.1). NCBI lineage: Eukaryota > Metazoa > Arthropoda > Insecta > Coleoptera > Curculionidae > Polydrusus > Polydrusus cervinus. Next base: position 27,543,896 of record OW284510.1, on the reverse strand, counting down.
CAACTTTACAGCAACTTTAACGTACTTGCGTCATCTGTGCTGTAACCATTTTATTTCCCCAGAAAAATAAAATCTTACTTAAAGAATATGCATTAATAATATCTTCAATTAAAGTTCAAAATTCAGTAAATGTTATCTATTTTGGAAAATAAACCATTCAATTTTTTTCAGCATTTCATGTCGTCTAAATAGGACATTGAAACTGGCATTCAATTTAAACACATGAAATAAACCTTGATGTCATAAAGCGCATTTACGTTGCTCATATGACACTTAAAAATATAATGTAAACAGCAATCGACACTTTTAATATCCAGATTCGTTCTAGTGCAGTAGAGTTTGTTTGAAATAATCTGAGGATAGGATAACTTTAATATTTCATGATAAAGCTAGAAATGACATATAACTAAACATTTCGTAATAATTATTAAATAGCGTGAAATTTCACTATTGGGTATTGTTTGTTAGAGATAAAAAGTTAGATTGTTCTATTCCGAATTTCTGACTTTTTAATCAGAAATTTAAAAAAATACCTTAAACGTCATTTTAACTCATTTTTCTGATGAAATAAAGTTATTAATTTGATGACCAAGTATTATAATTACATTTTTACAATTTAACGTAAGTACATCTGATGATATATTTTACATATAATATGCTTTTTGTGCTATAAATATGAACCGATCTTCTAACAAAAGTTTCAAATAAATAGTTTTTAATTAGAGTTAATTAATAAAAAGTGAGTGTAGTAAAGAGTTTGGAAAATCATGCGGTAAAAAGGTAACTCCACAGCATTCATCCACGAAAAAAAAAATTGACTACCAAAAAAATATTGACAGTTAGTTACTGTAGTGTTCTCGTTTACCCGTGTTTTTATTTGTTGACTAAATTAAAGTTGAAAGTAATTCCAAGTACACTGTATACTAATTTACAATTTAAATTAAAAACTTTTCGGAAGATATCTTCCCGGAATTTCGTACAACTAAAATTACAAGTAGATAAGAAATTTGAAACTACTTGAACTAGCTTACAAACTTCTGCAATTAATTACAATGGAAGCAGGTGTACCTGTACCTTTAAATGTGACGCAAAGTATAAAATACTGTGTTTTGATTAAGATTCAAAATTAAATGATGAAGATACCATAGGTATATTAATAATTATTCTGTTAGAGAGCTAACCATTCCATATATAAGTCAGCAAACGTTTATTAAACAGGATGTTATGGAATTGACGCATTAAATTTAACCCGTGAATCTTGATATTAAAACACGTTGCAGAAAAATATTTTTTAATGTCGCATGTAAAACGAGAAATCACCATTTTTTTTATATCTTTACCGCACCCTCACTAGAGGAGTTCTAAAGAAGAGTGACAAGGAACGTCCCATAAGTTTATTTTTATTTAAAATATCAATTAATAGATGACAATGACTTGTGTTCTATGGCGATTATCGGAGCCTTATTGCTCGTATTGGTCAATGACTGTCATGTTCTACAAAATAAAATAAAACCTACCTTAAAAATCTATGACTAGCACAAAATGTAGAACGATAATAAAAATAAAGAAATCGTTATAAATCAAATCCACTATTCAAGCGTTTCCCACATTTCTCAACTTTATAATAAATTTTAACAATATTTTAAACCCAACTGAGCGACAAAAACTTCTAAATATAATGTTAAGCAACTTGAAATTTTTTTGTCTAATAACAATTATTTAAATAGTGTATGGAATAAATAAGCTAAAACAGACCGAACGCTACAGACTAGACAGATATTAATATAATCTTGTTGGTCTCGCGTCGTTTGTTCTCGTCAGAGAGTCGGGTCCGGGGACGTGGCCTAATAGTGATAAAGTAAAGTATGCAACCGAAAACAATAGTATAGATCCTTTTACATTAAGACAGTCTTGGGTTTTCCACGGGCGACTGGCAATGTAGGTCTAACTTTAGGGGTCCTTACCCAACTTTTTAGACGGTCGATTAAAACAAAATGGACTGTTTCTCTTAAACCGAAAGTAGTACCCATTTAAATATAATACGTCAATTCCATAACTAACTTTTGAAGTGTCTCCAAAGTTGATACTTCTTTTTTAGCTGTGTACAGCAGGCATTAAAATAAACAACATTTTCAAATACCTTTTTTTTAAACTTAAAAATAGGAGAGATACAGAAGTAAAAAATCTAAGTGCGGGCTTGCTATACTTTATGTTGTTTGTCTTATCTCTTATTAGTCATGCAATTTACGGATCGGTGGTGAGTTATTTGGCAGTACGCTGCGTGTGTTTTTCTGGAGGAGGAGAGTTAATTTTAAATTAGTGACACGTGAAAATGGTAAAATTTGAAAACAATGAACTGGTAGATATGGGGTTAATTTATGGTGAGTGTCGTCATAGTGTGGCTGCTGCTTCGAGATTATGCACAGAACGCTTTCCCTTGCGAGCTCATCCTACACTCAGAAATTTTCTTAATGTTGTTCAACGGGCAAGTTAGGCAGAACCGTATTTGATCCATAGTGCAATAAATGAATGTAAGTACCTTATTTTTAGTTTCTTGAAAAAAGGTATTTGAAAATGTTGTTTATATTAATGCCTTCTATGCACAGGTAAAAAAGAAGTATCAACTTAGGAATCACCCTGTAGAAATAAAATATTATTTATTAGGCTTAAGGGTAATCAATCAGTTATGTGCCCTTAGGGCATGCACATTTTAAAATTTTGCCACCACAAATTTCTGCTGGTACCTACTTGTTGTTCATCTTTGAAAATAAGAAATATTTTTTTAACTTCCCGTATAAGAATTTTAAGTCCATAGGAACTTTTAGAAATTCCTAGAATCCGTTTAAGTGGTTAAAAAAAATAAAACCTTTCTTATACCAAAGACGGACCTTTTAGTAGTCTTATGTTGGGTCACATAAAAGTTTTTAACCACAATTAACTAACCAGCAAGTTTGACTGTGACATAATTGACATTGACAAGTGAGAAAATTATTTCTGCCTTGGGTATGCCACAGTAAAACTTGCTGGTTAGTTAATTGTGGTTAAACATCTTTATTCAACGAGACATCTGAGATTGATGGTGGTTTCTTAGCTTATAACAGGAATATAAAACACTTAGTTTGTAAGCACATACTTGCTAAAAAACATCCTTAAGAAAAAACTAGCAAAGAAAATTTATAAATATCTTTTTAATCTTTCGCGCTTTTTAAACTAATTACCCAAGTTACCCAAATAAAGTGAACAAATTTCTAAATTGCCTCCTAATGAGTGGTTCATTTAAAAATAAAACTCCGAAAGAGGGATTTAAAAAAACCCTTTTAAGTTATTAATTTACTTTTTCTTTTAAATTATTACTGTTATACCATAGGTAACCTGATTTTCCTTTAAATTGCTTTTAATACACTTTACGCTTTGCTGGAATTACTTCCATTTTTGTTGTTTTTCGCAGAAGAAATGTATCGCTAAAAGAATATTGTTTTAAAAAAGTAATAAGACAAGAGAAATGAGAACAATAAGATGCCAGTTGTAAGACGTTGTGCCTTAACGGACTAAATAGAGTATTTTGAAATGTATATTGGTCCTATTAGGTACGTCTCTGGGCAATTAATAATAAAGAGTACATATTATGTGCTCCTGAATGATGCTGCAATAAGTTAAACGTTAAACTCCTCGCAATGTATGTAAAATAAGATGAATTATTCGAAAAACGGGCACAAACTATTTATATAAAAAGTTTATCAAAAAAAAATGTCATAATATGATGAAATGTTGTATTATATTGAAATTTTCTAAACCAAAATTATATCCAATAAATCCAGTGAACCCTGTATTTGCTATGATCTCAAAGTGAAGCTAGGCGTAAAGGAAACTCTTAGTCTTATCCACAAATATTATTATTACCCTAAAAGGGAAGGGTTATATATGGGTAGTGTTTCGGGGCCAACTGGCTTCATTATCAGCACCGAAAAGAGGGAGTTCATGACAACTCAATATAAGTGTTTTAGATTATAATTTTTTTGAGAAGATTCACTTGTAAGTTACAAGACATAAAACCTTAGCTGCATCTGAAAACATATACAGGGTGTTCAAATTAAATTAGACGGGCGGAAGCATGCCTATTAAATGAAGGTGGTCATTTCCAACAATTTTTATAAAACAAAATTTTGTATTATCAATGTTAATAATAATACATAGTAGAGCTAATTTAATTATTTTAATTAAGAACGGTGTGCCTGAGGAGAAAAACGCAAGATACCATTTTTATGCAGAATTGACCAAGCTAATTAGAAATGATATGCACATGGAAAAATGTCAGTGGCGTACCACTTTTTTTCTAAAAAATATCAGAAGAATTGTTTGCAGGGGCGCCACTGCTGGGACAAAAAAATAACTTTTATTACTAAAAGATGTGGTTTTATGTCCTATTAGCACATGCCAAAATTGAAAATATTATCTAAAATACTTTCGGAGATATTACAAAAAACGCATTAAAAAAATAATTCAACACACTGTAGCAAAAAATTTAAGCCGTTTAGGACAGGATCTTTTCTTCATAAAATGACTTGAGGAATTACCCCTAAAATATTAGCACGTCATTAAGGAACACCCTGTATAGTGTATTAAGAAGTTTGAAAAAATTGCTATCTTCTTTTTTTTTCGCATCTTGAATTTATAATAGGTTGAAAAAAATGTTTCCAATTAATAAAGTTATAGAGTTGGAAATTGCTTATAGGTTTTGGCTTTCTAATGAGTTCCAACAATGACGAAATCCAAAATTATAGAAACCATTGAGGTGCAGATTTCAAAATTATGCTGGTGTATATGGAGTGGTCCAAAAAAAACGTGGCGTATATAACTTATGTTTTTTTAATGGGACACACTATATATTGTATTATTTTCTGATTCCTCACAAAATTCTACGCTTATAGTGTAAATTCAATAGTTTTTGAGATATTGATGTTTAAATGTGGCATTTTCAGACTTTGACAGGCTGTAACAATCTAACGGTTCATCTTAGACAAAATTAGTTTTTATTCTCTATCCAAGGAGACCAACTTCCGATTTAACATGTTAAACAAAAACGGTTTTACAGTTAAAGATGTTAAACCGGAAGTTTTAACTTTTAGATACAGAATAGAAATAAATATAAGGAGGTAAAACCCATTTTCTCTAAGATGAACCGTTCCAATGTGGTTTCAAGACTGTCTAAAAATGCCATATTTTAAACGTCAATATTTCAAAAACTATTAAATTTAGACATATAACATTTTTAACAAAATAAGCGTAGAATTTAGTGGGGAATTATAAAATAATACAACATACAGGGTGTTCCAATTAAAAAACGTAAATTATATTTGTCAGTTTTTTTTGGGCCAGCCTGTATACTCCTGTATAATTTAAAAATATGCACCTCAATGATCTCTTCAACTTTTGTATTTCAAATTTTTATCTAACTCTTAAGATAAAGGAAAAAATCAAATATTCTATCGTTGACTCACCCTGTACTGTAACAAAAAATTTTTTTTTGTTGGAAATATAATTCGATTTTCCTAAGACTTTAAAATCATGATTCTACATATACGGATGAAGGGTTTATCGTTTCAAAAAACAGCATTGTTCAGGAGTCATATTTTTGTACATATCAAAATATTATATTATACGAATACGTTGAAATACATTTCTTGTTTTTAATAATAAAATTAATGGGATTTAACTTTATTTTTGGAATATCGAACTGGTTAAATAATTTGTCAGTTTTGCTTATTAAGTGTGTTGTAGCTTATTGAACAAATCATTTTTTCATTAAATAAACATTTACGGGAAAGTGTATCGTCTTGCTTATTCGTGTGTTCTATAAATAGATTTTACTACAATATCGATTTTATAACATACATTATTTAACTAAAAAAGAACGTTGGTTGGTTTTGATACCAATTTACTTGTATACTTGATTTACTGCTTTTGTACCGTGTGACCAAACTATTTTTTTTACATAGAAATTAATTTTCCAATTTATTATTATCCAAATAACTCATTCTTTATCGGGCTCAAAAATAAAAATATATTATAAATATTTTATCTAGGAAACTTATATCGAAAAACATAATTATTGTGAAGTAACAAAAAAATATTCATTTAAAGATCCCCCAGACAAACGCGATGCGGTGGTAGCGGTGACGATGATGGTGGATACCGAGCGGTACACCGCGTTCCTTCTTTTTTGCTATTCACACCAGCGATTTCTATTATTCTGCGAATATTATAAAACGCTGTCACAGCTGGAAATGCGCTCAGCGGTATGGGTCGCGCCATTTACCATTTTGTGGCACCACGGCGAAACCGTCACCGCCAACTGCAACGCGTTTGTCTGGGGGATTCTTAAATAAATGCATCGTTTAGATGGGCAATGGCCTTATCTCATCAGATCCATATTAAAAGTCGTAGCGTTTCTACAACCAAGCATTTTGTTCTGTTTGGTTAATACTCCTGTAAAAAATTTTATACAAATTTTATTATTTTTCCTAAAAGCCAGTGCTTGTTGGAAATAATTCTGTATCTATTATATTTTATGTTATAAAATCCTTTTTAAATTATATTCTGCCCTTTAATTTATGCCACACAATATACACAGTAAGTTAAGTTACATCTAATTTTTTTATACCTTATAGTCTAAGAGCGGTTGGTATTTTTCAGTGCTTATATATTCAAGCAGTGGCGCTCGTGAGGTGGGGCCATGGGGTCATGGCCATGACCCCATGGCCCCGCCTGCCTTACTAATTAAAACTAATAACGATATTTATTCTTATTTTTAAAGCAATTGAAATAATAATAGAAATCCTGGTCAGCTTCAATTCGTACTATTGATGCAGCAGGCTGAGCCATGGCACGTTGCTCTACCTCACCAGCCGCCACTCTATTCAAGGCCTATTTTTTGTAATAATATTGAGGGAGGTATGTTTAAGTATCACTAGTAAGGATTGTCCTTGCTGAATATCTCCAATTTTCAACAAATAGTGAACAAAACCTCTTATTTGTTTAAAGCTGCAACTTTCTCTATTGATGGTCTTGGCAGTCAATAAGTCTGGCTATAACTTTAACAGATCGATTGGCTGAATATAAAAGGGTTGCAAAGTACCTCAAACTTATCGTGAGGACGATGAAACTTTTATTATTTATTAAAGAGGTCTCCGTACACCTTTAAAACGAGATTTTTTTATGGGTTTATTATTTGACTAAGAAAAAAATGTTGTCTAGAAATTATTCCGAAAAAACGATATAAATTTGAAAACTTTAGCGCCCTGTAGCGGCAAAACGAGGCAACATTGCATATAGGTAAGTTTGTTTAGATCGCCTTATTTTTGGTTAAGGAATTTGTGGTGAAACATTGCACAGTCATTTCAAGGACACCCTGTATATCTAGATTATTTATTTTTTATTTTAGAAACACTATGTTGACTAACCAATATTCTGTATTTAATTTTAAACAACTAAAATAATTTTTCAAAAAGAATTGCGGTTCTTTTTTAACACGAAAACTAAATTTTTATATTTCCTAATAGTCTAATAATCCATCTCAGTCGCCCACTGATTCTCTCTTTCTAACATCAGTGGCGAAACCTGCCACGCGAGTCGGCTGACGACGGCTGGCTTCCGTGGACCAAACACCATGAAAACTGATAATGCGGGTAGCTATGGAATCCACATAAACTTTAAATCATAATATGTTTTTATAATAAACTTTTTTAAGTGGAAATTTCTATTATTAGAACAAGATGGTGGTATTATGACACTTAAACATGCCTCCCTGAATATTCTTATACAAAAAAATGAGCCATGATTAAATAATCACTAAAAAAGTCACGAAATTTCCTTAAGACAAAATACAACAAGACTGAAAGTCCTAAATCACAAAAGTCTTCTACTATTCCGACTTCTTTAATACAATCGTTTGATAAAATTGTTACACACAACTAAAATTCTAGCCATTGATATTTCTAAACAAAGTTAAACCCCAACGATTAACACTGAAAGACTTAACACTAAAGATGTATAGTGAATGTGCCAGGGGTAAAGCAAAATAATGACATTTATATGGCAGGCAGACTCTACAGACTTACCCATGCCCTTATTTTGTAGCATTTCTAGAAGTTTCTTTATACTTTCATCTCGAGCTTGAAGGGTTTGTTTTTGAGTCTCTATGCGAAGTTCTAATTCCTAAAAGAAAGTAGGCTATAATAAAAACAGAAGGAAACATTATACAGGGTAGGACGTTCTTTCATTATGTGATAATATTTTAGGGTGTCATTCTTCAGATCAAAGCACGAAGAAAAGTTCATAGTATATTAACGTAGTATCCCCGCAAGGCTTACATTTTTGGCTACAGGGTATTGAACTATTTTTTTTTAAACAATATTATGTATTCACTCTGAAAGTACTTCAACCATTTAATTTTTTTTTTAAATAAATATATTTTTAAATTTAAAAGAATAGCTACATTTTCAAATTAATTGTGGTCACCAGTAATTTCGATTTTGACTTTAAATTTTTATTTTTTAGATTCTTCATTGTAAATGTTTTTTAAATATTTAGTATTATGTAATGACTAAAGCTGAAACATTTGTATTCGAACCATAGGCGTACCCGTTTTTACATATCTAAATAAAAAATGCAATACAAAAAGTTTACTTATTTATAGTCTATTTCAGAAAGGTGTAGAGTAATAAAATGAAAAATTCCGTCCAGTTCGGCTCAATTTCGGTGTCGGCCATAAGCGCAGGTAAATTTTGGGCATTAAATTATTTATGATAACTAACCAAAGAAAAAAAAGGAGATAATTTGATAAAGAAGGAACTATTAACTATAGCAAATTTACACAAACATCGTTTTATGAAATATGCCGTGGAAGATATAGCTGAAAAACATAGCGTAACTGTACTGCGCACACCGCCATATATCATTGCGAACTAAATTCTATAAAACTTATACGGGCGCAAGTGAAAGGATTTGTAGCAAGACACAACACGACATTCAAAATGAAAGACGTCAAGCTACTATTTGATCAAGCCATTAAGGAAGTGACACCAGAGAACTGTCGAAAAGCAGTCCATCATGTAATTAAAGAAGAGGAGAAAATGTGGGATCTTGACTACCTGATGGATTGGACCGTCGACCCGTTAATTATAACGTCAAGAGGAAATGACAGTTTCTCAGATGACGAAGAATATTATGATTTTTTTATAATTTAATTTCTGTATTAATGTATTTTTTTGTATTATGTATTTTTTTTTATAATGTTTAATAAAAAATAAGTGTACCTTATACTATATGTACATATTGCACGCCCTTGTCACACCTTTTTCACCCATAAATTGACCCAAATCTGGGGGGTACTACCTGCACTTGATGAAAATAAAGAATTTTGCAATGCAATCAATGCCAAATTATGAAAGTGGCTTAAATATTCGTTGGGTCACTCTGTAGTCCTTTTGTATACCTAATTAGCTTTAATTACTCTACACCTTTCTGAACTGTTTCGTAGAAAAATTGTATCCCAATTTATTTTAAAAAACCTTTAACCCTCAATGGTAGACAGCTCGCAAAAATTTCCGGTCGTTCGCAGCAGTTTGGGGGATTCTTATGCTCTTGTCCTTGCCCGCCCGGTCGGAGTTTTTTTTTGCCTACTGTTTGCTCTTAAGGGTAATATACTATTATAACATACACTTAAATAGTTAAAGGCGGTAAATAAGAAACTCTCTCTTACAATATTAGGTTATATTAATTGAAAAATAAATAGAAATGGTAATAATAGTTTTAATTTTGCTTTTAAAAAAAAGATTTCATTGCTTAAACTGTTCATGAGAGAGTTTACAATTTGCATTTCAAAACAGTAAAGTAGAGTAAAATATTTACCTACACATTTCATTACCGTAATTCCCTCATGTTTTAGAACGATGAAGGAAAAAGGCGCATAACATTTGGTTCTAAATCGTCTTTCTTGTTCCCATTTAACCCATTCTAGAAGCCAGATAACGTTGTAAAAAAATTTAATAATATGTAAAGTTTCTTAAGAGTCACGAGTTCGCAACTAACTTGATTGTTTGATCAATATTTTGTTTTTTCTAGTAGTCGAAAACTAATACGAAGATTAAAAAAAAAACAACACTAAAAAAGTCCTATTCTTTACCCAACTTCCAAAACAACGTGGAAAAAGTGCAAGCATTAGCATACCAGTACTTTCAAACCTGCGTAGGATAGACCAATATCACCCCCAACTACCACGTTCACCAAATTCAAATATCTTATACCTCCGAATCCTACCCACTTTTTACACGAAACCTGAAGAGCTGTGTCGGATGATAATGGCGTTGTAAAACAAAAGCGCACAGGAAGAGGACGAGCTTGCCAACATACTATTTATAAACTTACCAAATAAAATTACTATTAAACTATTTATGTGTAAATCGTCAACACAATGTTTCTGCTACAGCACTACTTATAGCCAGTTCAAAAAAGGCCTTAACAATCCCTGTACAAAAGCCATGTAAACCAAACTTATACAGACCTATAATACTTAGCACCATGGACGTCTGATGGGTGAAAAAGGTACTCCTCCTTCCTTCCCCTTCTCTTTTCTTTTCCCCTTCTCCTACTCCCTTTTCCCTCCTCTTCCCATCCCCTCTCCCTCGAAACTTTATGAATCTTATTTCTTTGTGTTTGTTTCGTTTTATTGGAAGCACAAAATGGTTTAAACGTTTGTATTTATTTATTGAGGTCATTTAAAGATTATCCTTAATGGAGATCCTTATTAAGCTTTATCCTCTGAACTATGTTCTACATTTAAAGTTTAAGGGTTTCCCGTAAGAACGATAAATAAGTAAATGTAACTTTTAACGCTACTACTAGTAATATAATTTTGTTAATGCCGCTACTAGTAGTAGCTAAGGGGATGCTTAGCGCTAAGCAAGATTTTACGGAAAGATAATGTCATCCATACAGGACCTAGGACCTGACTGTTTTATTTGAATTCTGAATCACATTTTATTTCCCACAGAAGTTACTCTAAGTACAGTTTTTACGGGCTTGTTGTGACATTTTTTTCCACCATAGACTTTCACGGGGGCAGCCTATTTCGTCTTCGTGGTGCGACTTAAGGATTTTGCCGCAGAGCCTCTCAGTCCATCGGGATTAGTATCAGAGACTTCAGAGTATACTATTCGCACTACTGAAACCTTTGGTTTTGGTCCGTCCTCTAATCCATCCGGACCGGTATGAGATATGCATCCCTTTGTGGGTACTATCCTTCACTTGGTTCGGGAAGCAGAGTCGACAACATGTCAAAAAAACACCTGACTGATATCGGTAAAGCCCGAGGGCTCCACAGCAGTAAAATTTCTTAAATTTATTAAAATGTTGCCAGAGTTCTTTATCAACAATACTGGAACTTTATTTTAAGTTAGTTATATTAGCAGGATGCAACCGAAATGGCCTCTTCTTCATTAATATTAGTTATTTCTTGGCGCGGTTTACCCAATACAATAAAATCATATCTTCACCGAGGACAAAATTTTGTTTTACTTAACTTGCTTCAATCATAAGTTCAAGAAACATCATTGTCTCCAATCTTCAAACGGACACCAGTTTCATGAAGTTATGTCTTTAGTGTATCACTAGCCTTTATGTACAAATTTTATGTAAGATAACTCGGTAGTTTGTCTTTTAAACTTTCTGTGAGATCGAGGTATTCGAATTTAGAACCATAGATCGGCCTGCGATGACTTCAGGCTTTAATCCTATGGAGCACGAATCGAATTTATGCATGAGACTTACTTGAAAATGCTTTAGAAAAATGGGAAAATATACTTTTAGAAGATGATGCGCAGCATGTCACCGCTCGCTGTGCTAAGAAGTGATGAGTCGGAGGCATACTTTCCCAAATCCAGATAGATTCTCTGGAACTATTTTTAAATTTATTACATACACGTTAATTTGGTCGTAAAGAATTCTTTCCAGACAGTACGGGTAAAAGACTTATCGGACTTATGTGACCATATAGGCGCAGCAATTTTAGGTATTGGCTGAATTATGGACACCTTCCAAAAACTTGGAAAATGTCCATTCTCGAAACAAAATGAAGAAGCATTCTCGTAATTTCTTAAGCAGTATTTTTTTACCTTAATTGTATCTCGAAGAATTGCTATTTCTCTTTGCAGGTGCTCATTTTCTTGATATAATGCCTCCATCTGTTGTTGCATCTCTATACTAGGCCCTCGCATTCTCATTCTCAATTCTTCTTCTAATTGGCGGACTAACATCGCTTGTTTCTGTAAAAAAAAATCAGATTAGAGATAATCTTTTTAAATGGTATGACATATTAGGGTTTACCAAATAATGTAATGCCAAATATGTTGCATAAGAATAAACCACATGAACGGCAGCTCGAGTGACTATTATTTAAAGAGTGAATTCTGTAGGGTATTGAGGTATGTGAGATCTCCATAATTGTTGTAAGTAAATTAAGCACTACGCCGTAGGCGGAGTGCTCAAACTTCTGAGCGCAATATGAACAATCCACTCCAGTTGTACAGTATATTTTTTCTACGACTTAACATCCGAACTTCATGCTAACAATTTTTAAAAATTATTTAAATTAGGCATCATAAGTTGTCTTTTAAGTTGGCCATGAACTTGTGAGAACGATAATAAGAAACAATTGAATAAAAATTCATTTTGATGGCAAACCCATTGACCCAATTACACTGTAACATATTTATCGATTTGGGTAAGTTCTTATATTTATACATACCTACTCACTTTTGAATATATTTATCTTTCTCACATTCGGCTTTTGGCAGAATAACAGACAAAAAGCAATATATGTATTAGCAAATACGAACAATTTATTTTCTCAACCGTAGGTATTTTGATTTTACTGAATTGTACAGAAGAAAAAAAGGTTTGTCGGGTTTATTTCTGCTTGCGTATAAATTATAACTCCGAAAGTACAACAAAATAGCTGTAGAATTTGTTTTAAACAGTTAAAAATGGATTTTGTGCATTAATATGAATTTTTAACGTTCGCTATGGTAAAATTTTTCAAAATAATCGCCAATTTACAAACTAGCAATACTGTTAACGTGGAAAGAAAAGTAGCAATAGTGTAAGTAGAAATTACATAACCTTACAAATTTTAATTAAAAAATGGATTTTTTTTCTAGAAATCTTATTATTCGTCTGTTTTATCGGGTTATCTTTATGTTCCACCATTTAAGGAAGAATTACCAGATAATTTTCTATGTTTGTTGCGTATAATAAAAGTTTTAAGATCAATTAGGGTTGGATCCCCGTTCAAAATATATCGGAAAATATCCCCGTTCACAAATATTTATAATAATATATTATTTATATGGAAAAAAATAACCAAGGTTAGTAAGAAAACGTTCATTTGGTAGGTATATAGTATATTTTATGCAAAGCTTGTAGTAATTGTCTAGAAATGAGTGGAAATAAAGATATTTTTGAAATTAGAAAGTGGGTCTGTGTGCAAATCTTTAGTTCGGTCAGAAAATAATAATAATTTGGTAGAAATTTATTTTGGTATTAATTTTGTTATTATACCTTCAATTTTTGCACCATTTCGTGTACTCTTTAGGAAAATATTGTGTATACATACATAGACATCTGGGATGAATGTTTTGATTTAAATTTAAAAAGAACAAATTTCATCTGACAGATTTGGATATTTTTGAAGCATATTGTTAACGCAACTTCTCTCAACTATCAGAAAACGAATTTACGACATGTAAATTTGGCTAGGATGGATATGAAATTTTGCCGCACAGTATGTTACCGAATAGTCAATAAATGGAGCATATGAGAGGAAGAGCCGACATCGAAGGATCAACATTGTCTAAAATCACAACGTATTAAACAGTGTTTTTCTCGATATTTCAGTAGTTCTAAAGAAACAATAAAAAAAAATGTTCACTAAACACTTATATTTTCCTATAGGAAAACTCTATTCATCTTTCTATTTTATTAAAAAATGTTTCTATCACTTTGTTATTAAAATCGTCATTATTTTTTATAAAATGTTTTTCCGCAGACAACATTCATAACGAGCTAAGTCTTTCTTCTTTAATGGTATTTCTTAAAAAGGGTTTTATTCTTTTTAACATAAAAAAGTATCTCTCCGCGTCAGCGGTCGTCATGGGAATAGTTACTAGAATTCATATTTCATTTAAATTTTTAATTGATTTAACCTAAACCTAACCTACAAAAGTAATTTATGTCCCATAGTAATAATTGTTTAAAAGAAATATACGTTAAAAGTTAATATTTTGACAGGGCAAACCGTATTGAAAACAGCTGCCATCTAGTATCGGGTAGTGGTAGCAAAGATAAAGGCCTAACCCGATTGGAACTCTGCACTCCTGACAAAATAAAGCACGTGTAAATCCTCCAATCCGGGACCGATCTGAGGATCTGGCGAGATATATCTATTATCTCTTTCGTAAGCGATAAACAGTTAGGCCATACATAGAATTGGCCGGTGTTGCATAGCGGCAGGGAATTTTCGCGGCGTCAGGGAGTTTTTGCACCGTTAGGCGTTATCAGATATCAAATGAACGCAAAGACTTGAATTTTAAATTATTCACATGTACAAAAAGAATGAAGCGTAAAGATACAAGCAATAATTATGAGTATGAGTGAATAAATAGCTTGGGATACAGGCAGGTATGGCCATGGCACTGTGGCCCTACTATACGAGCCGCCACTGTATAGTAATAAGCAAAACCATAATGGGCAAAACTTTTTTTATTACTTGAAGGGTAGATAATGCTGGTCCTCGTTCTCTTAAACTTGAACATACCAACACTCTTTTCTCATGACAGCTTCTTTCCTAACTAAGTCCTTAGGAAATTTCCTTATAAAACCGAACCCCTCAAATTTGGGGGGGGGGGCACCAGGGTGGGCACTCATGTTTCTAGGGTGGGCCTGTGCCCACCCTGGCGCCGCCGCTGATGCTCAGATTACATGTCAAATTTAGGGACCCTTTTTCCGGAGCAGGTAAACCCATAAATTTGGTGCCCACTTTACTTCTGCAGTTCTGACTTTAACTTAAACATTTTTAAAGCGAAATTTTGAAAAAAAATCGCTTTGCACTTTGATATAAAATCGATTTTATTTGAAATGTATTTTTTTTTATACTACATAGTGTTGCTAAAATTTTGATTACCTTTATAGTATAGTTTATTGTAATTTTTCTGTTATTTTCATTAAATATTCTCACAACACGCATAAATCTGATACATTTAGAAAAATTACAGCAATTCCCTTAATTTTAAATTTACGACCGGGTCATAATGAAAGCTGGGAGAGAATATTAACCAGATGTTATTTCAGTTTGATCTGACGTTCCTGAAATTCCTAAATTTCAACGAGTTTGTATGTTTTGAGTAAAATTATTTGGTTATAAAACATACCAATGGGGTAGTAAAGTAGTAAGACAAGGACGTAGATAATATTCCTAAGGGGGGATTGTAAGGATAAAAAGAAACAATATCCTTGGCAAAATACAGTTCAAAATGTTTATTTGGCTTTGATAGAATTCTTTTGAGACATGAAAATGGTTATCAAAATCTTCTTATTTTATTTTTATTTTGCAAAGAAGCTATAGGACACAATGACTTAGCCAGAAAATATGCTCGAGGGGGAGGGGGGGGGGGCTCAGTGGGCGTAAGTAGGACATTTTTTTTCTGGAGAGGGATTACATGTATTTCATGATATTGTATCTAGTGAAAATGGCGGAAGTGGGCCACGCCCAAAGTTCATTTAAAATTCACCTAACTACTATCAAATTTCGAAAATTAAATGATTACCTCTCCCCCTCTGCATTGTTGGATTACATTTGTTTTTGTAAATGTTTTTTTTTTACTTTTTTTTTTGCGAAAATTTGCGAATATTGGTGTCAATCCAAAATTTTAACATAAGACGTATGTATGACTCTAACTAGCGTTTTTCGGGCTCGGTTTTTCATGATTAAAAATAAAGTAAATATTGCTCACCACGCCAAAATTGATGATTTTTTCAGAAATCATGTATTTTAGGAGCGTAGATCTAAGAGCAGTTTTTGGTGCAAATGCTTATGTTTTAAAATACCCCTTCTTAAGGGCCGTTTTGTATATTCATAATAAAGCATTCTCGTTTCTTCCCGCACTATTTTTTTTTTACAAATTATCACACTTCTACCATAAAAAATGTTTCAATTAAAATTTTTACTTTAATTTTTCTCTTTAAAAATAAATACCTAATTGTTTTTGTTTTTGTTGTAAAAATATTTTATTGCATTGGGTCATATTTTTTTTGATTTAAAATAGCTCTTAAAAAGGGAAAACGGAACAGACAAGTATATGAACGGCAGTAGAATTTTGGACTTGCATTGTCTTTATTTGTTTAGAATCACTACGTTTCAACTGGTAAGCATCTCCAGTCGTCTTCAGGTGAATACTGAATAAGTACGGTAACTACAGCTCTATTTATACTAGGCAGGTGCTGTGACGCATGATTAGTGGGTGGGGTCATGCGTGTTGCTAGGTGATGACGCATAACTGGATGAGTCATGCTTGATGAGTCATGCTCGATGACGTCATGCTCGATGACGTCATGTGTCTAACTCTTGGATGGTCTTATTCTAAGATTACATTTACTTAACAAGGGTTTCCAGACGTTTCTCATATCTAATGAAGGCTTACTAAAGCAACCTGGATTTTGGTGTATGGTCGCAGCTTCCTTAAACTTCCTCTTCCTCCAGTGCGGTTCTTTTTGCAGAATTTCCGCTTTTGTCCACATGATATGATGGCCGTGCGTCCAGGCGTGGTCAGCTGCACCTGATTTTTCGGTCTCTCCTTTTTGGGTGTTATTTCTATGTTCTTTAATCCTTACTTCTAGTGGTCTTAGTGTCTCACCAATGTAAGATTGGCCGCATTCGCAGGGAATCTGGTAGACACAATTTTTCTTGTCTTTCTGGCTTGCTGGTTTCGTCTTCGTTAGGTGGCTTCTTAAAGTGTCTCTAGAGCTGAATACTGTGTTGATGTTGTATCGTTGTCCTAGTCTTCTTATTTTCTCGGATACTCCTTTGACATACGGAATATTGAGTATTGGTTGTATCTCTTTCTCTGCTTTACGTGTGTTTGGCCGATTCTTGCGATTTTCCAATATTGTGTCAATCAATTTCATGGGGTAGCCATTCTTGTTGAGGTCGGTGTTGATGTGGTTAGTTTCTCTTTTGAGAGCTTCGTTTGAGTTGCAGAGAGTAATTGCTCTATCCACCAGGTTTCTTACTATGCCATGTTTTGTGTTGTTTGAGTGGTTTGATGTATAATTGAGATATTGCCCTGTATGTGTAGGTTTTCTGTACACTGAGGTTAGGAAGGTGTTGCCATTTTTCTCTACGTTGACGTCTAGAAAAGGTAATTGGTCGTTCTCTTCTTTCTCCATGGTGAATTTAATTGTCGGTGCAAAGTTATTAATGTGATGTAAGAATTCTCTGAGTTCGTCCTCGTTTCCGTTCCAAATAATGAAGGTGTCATCCACATATCTTAGCCATATTTTTGGTTTCTTCTTTGCTTGTTTTATTGCTTCGGATTCAAACCATTCCATATAAATGTTGGCGATTATGGGCGAGAGACATGAGCCCATTGGTAGTCCGTCTTCTTGGCTAAAGAATCTGTCTTTTTCTTGAAAATAAGAATTGTTAAGGCAGCATTCCAATAGTTCCATGATGGCATTTGTAGGTAGCGGTGTTCTTTCTTGTAGGATCAGGTCTTCCTCAAGTCTGCTCCTGATGACCTTAAGTGCGTCTTTTATAGGGACGTTGGTGTAAAGACTTTCGACGTCAAAGCTGACCAGTTGGTCTCCTGGTTGTACTTCCTTTTCTCCTATTATTTGTGCAAAGTGTTGCGAGTTCTTTACAAATGACGTACTGTTTCCTAGAAGTGGTTGGAGTAGGGGAAGTAAAAATTTACCTAGTTCATATGTAGGGGAGTTACGGGAGCTTGTAATTGGTCTCAGAGGCATGTTATGTTTGTGTATTTAATATACAATACAATAAATACACAAACATAACATGCCTCTGAGACCAATTACAAGCTCCCGTAACTCCCCTACATATGAACTAGGTAAATTTTTACTTCCCCTACTCCAACCACTTCTAGGAAACAGTACGTCATTTGTAAAGAAGTCGCAACACTTTGCACAAATAATAGGAGAAAAGGAAGTACAACCAGGAGACCAACTGGTCAGCTTTGACGTCGAAAGTCTTTACACCAACGTCCCTATAAAAGACGCACTTAAGGTCATCAGGAGCAGACTTGAGGAAGACCTGACCCTACAAGAAAGAACACCGCTACCTACAAATGCCATCATGAAACTATTGGAATGCTGCCTTAACAATTCTTATTTTCAAGAAAAAGACAGATTCTTTAGCCAAGAAGACGGACTACCAATGGGCTCATCTCTCTCGCCCATAATCGCCAACATTTATATGGAATGGTTTGAATCCGAAGCAATAAAACAAGCAAAGAAGAAACCAAAAATATGGCTAAGATATGTGGATGACACCTTCATTATTTGGAACGGAAACGAGGACGAACTCAGAGAATTCTTACATCACATTAATAACTTTGCACCGACAATTAAATTCACCATGGAGAAAGAAGAGAACAACCAATTACCTTTTCTAGACGTCAACGTAGAGAAAAATGGCAACACCTTCCTAACCTCAGTGTACAGAAAACCTACACATACAGGGCAATATCTCAATTATACATCAAACCACTCAAACAACACAAAACATGGCATAGTAAGAAACCTGGTGGATAGAGCAATTACTCTCTGCAACTCAAACGAAGCTCTCAAAAGAGAAACTAACCACATCAACACCGACCTCAACAAGAATGGCTACCCCATGAAATTGATTGACACAATATTGGAAAATCGCAAGAATCGGCCAAACACACGTAAAGCAGAGAAAGAGATACAACCAATACTCAATATTCCGTATGTCAAAGGAGTATCCGAGAAAATAAGAAGACTAGGACAACGATACAACATCAACACAGTATTCAGCTCTAGAGACACTTTAAGAAGCCACCTAACGAATACGAAACCAGCAAGCCAGAAAGACAAGAAAAATTGTGTCTACCAGATTCCCTGCGAATGCGGCCAATCTTACATTGGTGAGACACTAAGACCACTAGAAGTAAGGATTAAAGAACATAGAAATAACACCCAAAAAGGAGAGACCGAAAAATCAGGTGCAGCTGACCACGCCTGGACGCACGGCCATCATATCATGTGGACAAAAGCGGAAATTCTGCAAAAAGAACCGCACTGGAGGAAGAGGAAGTTTAAGGAAGCTGCGACCATACACCAAAATCCAGGTTGCTTTAGTAAGCCTTCATTAGATATGAGAAACGTCTGGAAACCCTTGTTAAGTAAATGTAATCTTAGAATAAGACCATCCAAGAGTTAGACGCATGACGTCATCGAGCATGACGTCATCGAGCATGACGTCATCGAGCATGACGTCATCGAGCATGACTCATCAAGCATGACTCATCCAGTTATGCGTCATCACCTAGCAACACGCATGACCCCACCCACTAATCATGCGTCACAGCACCTGCCTAGTATAAATAGAGCTGTAGTTACCGTACTTATTCAGTATTCACCTGAAGACGACTGGAGATGCTTACCAGTTGAAACGTAGTGATTCTAAACAAATAAAGACAATGCAAGTCCAAAACTCTACTGCCGTTCAAGAAACGTCATTGTCTCCAACCTTTAAACAGACACAAGACAAGTATATAATAGAAAATACTATAAAATATTACTCTTTTTACTCGTTTTCCTATAAAATTTCATCATAAATCAATAACTAAAACGAAATGCGTTCGAAACCTTAATCTTTATATAAAAAAGGCATTTTAGAAGGAAAAATTTAAGAACTAAACGTTTCCTACAAAACCTTTGTAATCTAAGCCAAGAATACATTATTTAAAAATTTAGAGTAAAAGTTCAAGCGTGAGACGAAAAATTAAGTTGCAATTAGACCTTTAGACCCGAGATTCTAGGGGGGGGGGGGGGCGCAGCCCGGCAGATCCCCCCTAAGAAGGGCACATTTGTAACGTAAAAACTAGAGATTCTTGTAAACCTTCGTTTATCTCTCCTGTTAAACACTTTTTATTGGAAAGATAATATTTTGTAAGAAAAAAGTCCCTGCCAAAAATGTGTTTATTTCTGTTATGTTATACTGGCATTATCAGACCTTATAAATAGTTAAAAAGATTTAAAATTGTTTTCCCTTTCTGACATGAATGCATATTTTGCCTTTAAACATTTATGACAAATGTTTTTTTGCAGGAAAATGTTAAATATAGCAAAAAAAAGTTTACTCCAAATGAGTTAATTCACAAGAGCGATATGAATTAAAATACAAGGCTTTATATTTTTAGCTCGAAGTTACGGTCAGTGTTATGGATGATTTAGAAGATTGTGGACTTAGTAGTGCTATTAATAAATTATAAAGAAAAAATTAGGCCGTGCGTGTTGTTTTATTTTTACTAAATTTTACACGTTATATGGTTTTTGACTATCTGGAATTTTATTTTTATATGAAAAGAAGTTAAAGAAGTAAAGCTGAAGTGCTTTAATGATAAATGGTTTCGTTAAATTGAAAGCAACTTCTATCCAGTTAAATTACTGTTTTGGTCGGTGTAATTAGGTTTCTTAGAGTACAATTTCCAGATGATTATTTTCAGCTTTTTCATAAAGTCGTGCACCTGAGTGCCAATTTGTTTCACATTATAAACCAATAATAATTTATTAAAATAAAGCATGTTTTAGGATTCCGTATATACCAGGCGCGGCTCGTTTTTTTAAAGATGGGGCTAGTTTTGATGGCAGTAACCTAAGGAACGAAGAGTTTTGGATTTGCATTGTCTTTATAATCACAACGTTTCAACTAGTAAGTATCTCCAGTCGTTTTCAGGTCAATACTGTATACTGAATACAGTATTCACATACAGGTAGTACCACCTGGGTTTGGGTCAATTTATGGGTTTTACCTATTGTTATCCATTGACAAACACTGAAAATAGTGTGACAAAGGCGTGCAATATGTACATAGTATTAGGTACACCTATTTTTTATTAAATATTATAAAATAAATACAAAATACAAAAAATACATTATACAGAAATTAAATTATAAAAAAAATCATAATATTCTTCGTTATCTGAGGAACTGGCATCTCTTCTTGACGTTATAATTAATGGGTCGACGGTCCGATCGATCAGGTGGTCAAGATCCCACATTTTCTCCCCTTCTATAATGACATGATGGACCGCTTTTTGCCAATTCTCTGGTGTCACTTCCTTCATAACTTGATCAAACACTAGCTTAACGTCTTTCATTTTGAATGTCGTGTTGTGTCTTGCTACAAATCCTTTCACCCATGCCCATACAAGTTCTGGTGTTCGCAGCACAATTACACTATATTTTTCAGCTATATCTTCCACGGCATATTTTATAAAACGATGTTTGTGTACATTTGCTATAGCTAATAGTTCTTTCTTTATCAAATTTTCTTCTTTTGTTTTCTTTGGTTAGTTATCATAAATAATTTAATGCACAAAATTTATCTGCGCCCATGGCCGACATCGAAATTGAGCCGAACTGGACGGAAGTTCCCATTTTATTACTCTATACCTTTCTGAAATAGACTATCCCTAGCAGAGGCGTATTAACACTTGGAAGCGCCCAAAGCCGTGGGATATTTTTGCGCCCCCCTTCTACAGTGGCGGATTTAGGATTTGTTTTAGGGGGGGGGGGGGGGGGCGAAAGGGAGTTGCAAATTTTTTGGGTGCCACACTCTTTTTTGGGTGCCACACCCTTTTTTGGGTTTAAATAACCGTAAAGCGCGGGAAAATAAGCTACAATAATTATTACAGAAAAATATACATGGCGTGTGGTGTTAGCTAAAAATTAACTGGTTAATCAAACGCCATTTTTTTTTCTAACCACGTTTGAAATCGCTTAGTTTCATATCTTGTTTGGTTATCTTAGTCTCTCTTGGAGTCTTGTCGTTGGAAAATGTGGCGCCCCTTTCAGATTTGGCGCTACAAGCCTAGGCTTGTTCGGCTTGTACTATAATCCGCCTCTGATCCCTAGGTTGCCAACCTACGTAAAATTTACGTACAGTTTTTTTAAAATCTGAAATAATTGGCCTATTATTGGTATCCTTGTTCTGCCGCTCAAGCAGTGCATCTCCCACCATCACAACATTCGGTTGCCGACGCGTTTCTGATGTGGCAGTTGTGGGTTGTACGTGACCGAATAAAGAGTGATCGTTGGCGCGTAAATTTTATGTATAGATGTGTTATGAATGCGCTGAATCTAAGATCAACTAATCTTTTTATGTGTATTTTTTGGTTATTTTGTTTGATTTAGATTCAGGAAATGTTTGTTATTTGAATAAAAATAAGTTTCAAAAGTTAAATAATTAATGTAATTACATATTTGAAATATACGTAAAATTTACGTATTGTTGGCATCGACGTATATATTTTTAACGTTGGCAATCTAGGGCTATAGACATCATATCTACTCTTGTTGTACCGGGTGATTCATTAAGGGTGACGAGCGCCCATATCTCGAAAACTACTGGGCATAGAAATTCAGGGAAAAAAAAATAATAACTAAAGTGGCCATGAGAAAATCCTGGAAATAATTTTTACGTTCCGCATTTTGCCGCAAGAGGGCGTAATTGAGAAGTAAATTTTAAAATTTTACATATCTCCGAAAATCCCACATTAAGGTATATCTTTGATAACACCATTAAAAAGCTTGGACAATTATCCATCATTTTGGTCTTATGCTCATTGGCGTACCGACTTTAATAAGAGGGGGAGAAGCTGTTGAAAGTGTAATTATTTAAATCGCTATAACGTATAAACGACTTATCCGATTTTAGCAAACTAAAGACTGTTTGAAAGAGAAATGAATGCACTTTCACCAATCGTATTTAGTTGTCCATAATAGTTCTAAAAAAAAATTGTAGAGGGCGCAATTTTCAATAATACCACATTTTTTTATTTTACTCCGAAAAAATAAATCATACGGTATAATTATAAAACCATAATCGAAAAAAAGATGAAATTTGCTAGAAAAAATATTAAAACCACAGCTCGATATCTCCGTTCGTTTCAGCGTTATCGCCGATAGAATAATTTTTAAAACTTTAAATGAAGAAGCGAGTGGGACGCCTCGATATTTTTCCATGTGGATATTATTTCTGATTAGCCTGGTCAATTCTGCATAAAAATGGTTTCTTGCGTTTTTCTACTCAGACACACCGTCCTTAAGTAAAATAATTAAATGGGCGCAAGCATGCCTATTAAATGAAGGCGGTCATTTCCAATAATTTTTATAAAACAAAATTTTTCATTATGAATGTTAATAATAATAAATAATAGAGCTAATTTAATTTAATTATTTTAATTAAGAACGGTGTGCCTGAGGAGAAAAACGAAAGAGACCATTTTTATGCAGAATTGACCAGGCTAATCCAAAATAATATCTACATGGAAAAATATCAGTGGCGTCCCACTCGCTTCTTCATTTAAAGTTTTAAAAATTATTCTATTGGCGATAACGCTGAAACGAACGGAGATATCGAGCTGTGGTTTTAATATTTTTTCTAGCAAATTTCATTTACTTTTCGATTATGGTATCATAATTATACCATATGATTTATTTTTTCAGAGTAAAATCAAAAAATGTGTTATCATTACAAATTGCGCTCTCTAGCATTTTTTTTGAGAACTATTATGGACAACTAAATACGATTGGGTAAAATGCATACATTTTTCTTCCAACCACTCTTTAGTTTGCTAAAATCGGATAAGTCGTTTATAAGTTACAGCGATTTAAATGATTACACTTTCAGCAGCTTCCCCCCCCCCCCCCCCCCCCCCTCTTATAAAAGTCGGTACGTTAATGAGCATAACACCAAAATAATGGATAATTGTCCAAGCTTTTTAATGGTGTTATCAAAGATATACCTTAATGTGGGATTTTCGGAGATATGTAAAATTTTAAAATTTACTTCTCAATTACGCCCTCTTGCGGCAAAATGCGGAAACTAAAAATTATTTCCAGGATTTTCTTATGGCCACTTTAGTTATTATTTTTTTTCCCTGAATTTCTATGACCAGTAGTTTCCGAGATATGGCTGCTCCGTACCCTTAACTGATCACGTTCTTTAAAGGATTATTTTCTATTTAATGGTCGAGATTTTCATTAGAAACAACCCTCCATAACTGCCTACCCAAGAACAAAAAAACACCCTCTTGGACGGTGGTTTCAACCCCATAGGTATCGGAGTTAGGTTGGAATGTATCCAACTCACTAGGAAAGTAGGTAGGTAACCTTCCTTATGGTCGCGAAAATTTCAGTTTCAACGACTCTCCATTAGTCTATAATAGAAAAACTCAAAAAAGGAATATTCGAAATAGAACGGAACGCAAATAATTATAGATTGTAGCACCGTGATCGGCACTCTCGAAAAAAGGAGAAGGAACAGTTTGATCTGTTTTGTATAACAAGAAAAACAAATAAGAACTCAAAGTCTTCCTTCACTCTTATATTAATGAAAAACTTGTTTTAAAATTCAAATTCTCTACATGCTTCGAATGCAGAAGCATTAATCTTCAAGAGAATAAATGAAATTAAGAAGAAAATGATAGATATTAACTTAACGGAGCCTTAAGATTATAATATTAGATGAAATAAAGGTTCAATGAGTAGAAGAGTGAGAAAATCACCAAAATTTACACACTGTGAAAAGAGAAATATATGTAAGATTTGTAGCTTTGGGTGTTATAAGAACTTAAATGCAGAATAAAAGGTTTATCAACTAGGTATATGGAAGAGAATTGTTAAAAGAAATGAAGAGTAATATGGGTAGAAATTTATAAATTCATTTAAAAAAAATACTATTGGCTCGGCATACCAAAAACTATGGAAACAAAGTGTATATAAGCGTGGGGAAGATAAATGTTAATAACAATTAAAATATTTTAAGAAGCAAATTGATGGGATGACCACATTAGAATAAAGTAGAATATGATCACCAGACGGAAGCATCCATATGGGAAGCTATGTAAATTAGGAGTAAATGTAGAAAAAAATAAGCATTTCTAGCTTTTTTAAAAGTTAAAAGTTTCCATTTTTACCAAGAAAATTACAAAGATCTATACTCTTTTCTACATTTACTCTTAATTTATATAGCTGCCCATATGGATGTTTCCGTCTGGTGATCATATTCTACTTTATCCTAATGTGGTCATCCCATCAATCTACTTCTTAAACTATTTTAAATTTTATTAACATTAATCTTTCTCACATTTATATACACTTCGTTCTCATATATGCCGAGCTTATAGTATTTTTTAAAAACTAATTATTTAGTTTCGACCCATATTACTCTGCATTTCTCTTAACAATTCCCTATCTCACATCTGGTTGTTAAATCTTTAATTCTACACCTAAATTCTCATAGCACCCAAAGCTACAAATCTTACATAAATTACCATTTTTATAGTGTGACGTGAATTTTTGTAATTATTTTCTCACTGTTCTATTCATTGAATCTTTATTTCATCTAATATTATAATCTTAAGGCTCCGTTAAGTTAATATCTATCCTTTTCTTCTTAATTTCATTTGTACTACTGAAGATGAATGCTTCTGAAATCGAAACAAGTAGAAAATAGGGTTAATATAACAGTGGAGGAAGATTTTAAGTTTTCTTTTCTTCTAAATATCCACTCCACTTTAAGTATGGACTATTTCTTCCAGTTGATTTGTATAATTTGAAGGGAATAATATAATTTATGTGTATTTTTTGTTATACATTCAGAGATTAGTTAATATAGGTCGCAAAACATTTAAATATTTAAAAATAACATTCTGGGCCATTTACTCAATAAATTTGATTAATTATTTTTGGCATGTCGCGTTATTGAATATGTATATGCTAGTAAAATTTCAATTCAGAAACTACCTACTCTTTTGTGATTATGGGAAATGTAATAAGAATATTATGCCTTGTCATAACAATTAATTTACTAGTTTAAGAAACTAGAAAGTCAATATCATCATATTAAAAAAAATACTTCTACCAGAAATATAAAGTTTTTACTTTAAAATTGAACTTTATTGTCAATGTATTTATATTGTCTAACGTTCGTAAATTCTGAATAATTTTAAAATCTGCAAAGAACCTAACACTAACACTAACTGTTCTATAATGAATTTACGTTATAAACAAACACATGTTTGTATAAACAAATATGCGTTTGTTTATAACGTTTGTAGCTCAAACTTTGTTAAAAAGTTTTATTGTCATCGTTTTCAGTACCGTGTAATATTGTTAACAGCCTCTCATCACCAACAATACTAGCAATATCTTTCCACTATATTAACAGATACCTTTCGTAACTGTTTTCTTGCAACTGGTCAGCTACCAGTATCGATTTCTGTCAAATCCCTACCTTTGGTTTCTGGAACGCAACATACTATAAAACATAGACCACATACTGATATGAACGCGTAGAGCCAAAAGGCTCCATATAGACCTAACAGTTCCTGAAAATCTATGAACGTTTTTACTCCTACAAAGGCGCAGAAATAACTAAAACCAGTGGCTAACGCTGTTCCTAGCCCTCGATGTTCTAACGAAAATAGTTCGCTAACTAAAAGCCAAGAAATTGGGCTGATACCCAAGGAAAACGCTACTGTAAAAACTAAAACGCATAAAAGAGGTATCCAGTCTAAATTGGGAACTGACTTTGGGTTAGCCTCTTCGTAATAAGCAAACGAACCAAAAGAGGCTAAGGCTAAGGACATGAGCACGCTGGACGCTACCAATAAGGGTAGCCTTCCAGCACTATCTACTAACTAAAGTGGCCATGAGAAAATCCTGGAAATAATTTTTAAGTTCCGCATTTTACCGCAAGAGGGCGTAATTGAAAAGTAAATTTTAAAATTTTTACATATCTCCGAAAATTCCACATTAAGGTACCTATATCTTTGATTACACCATTAAAAAGCTTGGACAATTATACATCCTTTTGGTCTTATGCTCATTGGCGTACCGACTTTAATAAGAGGGGCGGAAGCTGTTGAAAGTGTAATCAGTTAAATCGCTGTAACTTATAAACGACTTATCCGATTTTAGCAAACTAAAGACTGTTTGGAAGAGAAATGTATGCACTTTCACCAATCGTATTTAGTTGTCCATAATAGTTCTCAAAAAAATTGCTAGAGGGCGCAATTTGCAATAATAACACATTTTTTGATTTTACTCCGAAAAAATAAATCATACGGTATAATAATGATACCATAATCAAAAAGTAGATGAAATTTGCTAGAAAAAATATTAAAACCGCAGCTTGATATTTCCGGTCGTTTCAGCGTTATCGCCAATAGAATAATTTTAATAATCTTTAAATGAAGAAGCGGTTAAATATTTTTTAGAAAAAAAAGTGGGACGCCACTGATATTTTTCCATGTGGATATTATTTCGGATTAGCCTGGTCAATTCTGCATAAAAATGGTCTCTTGCGTTTTTCTCCTCACGCACACCGTTCTTAATTAAAATAATTAAATTAAATTAGACGGACGAAAGTTTGCCTATTAAGTAAAGGTGGTCATTTCCAACAATTTTTATAAAACAAAATTTTTCATTTTCAATGTTAATATCAATAATAAATAGTGAATCTCGCTTTTTTGTCTCCCTCCGCTTCGCGTCGGGAGACAATACAACCTCGAGCTAAAATCTAATATTTTTCCCGTGTATAATACACTATTTTTTTCTGTGACGGGAAAAACGACGATATTATTACAATATATTAAAGTCAGAAAAGTATCGATGTGAAATTTGACTTTTTAAACTAGTAGGTAGGCTGTTTTACTTATAGCGACAATTGGACCTGCGTTTCTAAGGAAACCTTTAAAATAATCAAATATCTGTCAATTTAATTCCGTGATTTAATATAAAAAGTAAGAACTTTAGTGGTTATTTAGTAGTTATTTTAAATAATATAAAGTTTAAAATGTCTGATTCTGAGTTTTCTCTGACTCCACCGGAATTAGTAGAAGCAGCGAAAGTAGCGTCACAAAAATTATTGCCAGCTAAATCGCGCAAAATTTACGAAAACGCGTTTTCAAGATTTATGGAATGGACGATGAAAAAGGCATGCAGTTCTTTGTCGAAGACGGTGTTATTGGCCTATTTCGGAACTGACACAACAACGAAAGCGATCAACAGTGTGGTCGAATTATTCAATGATTAAATATATGTTACAATCCAATAATAATGTAGACATTTCAAAATATTTCAAACTAATTACATTTCTAAAACAAAATGGGAAAGGTTACACGCCCAAGATCTGCGATTTTTACGGGTACAAATATTAGTGATTTTTTAAATAATGCTCCCGATAAAGTTTATTTAATGGCCAAGGTTGTTGTTTTACTTGCGATTGCAGGAGCGTGTCGAATTTGCGAAATCAGTCAGGTAACATTAGATGATATTGATGATTCGGGAACGTTATTAATTGTGAAAATTAAGCAAACAAAGAATGATGTCAACAGGAGATTTGAAGTTACTGAAAAATATATTAAATTTTACCGAATGTACATAGCCCTTCGTCCAACAGCAGCGAAGGATCGCCGCCTATTTGATGTATATCACAATGGAAAATGTATCAATCAAGTTGTGGGTAAAAATCAGTTTTATAAGGTACCCCAAACAGTAGCTAATTTTCTTCAACTTGGTAAAATGTTACCTTATACACGGGTCGTTCATTTCGAAGATCGTCTGCTACACTTTTGATTGAATCTGGGGAAGACTTATTGACACTCAAGAAACATGGCGGTTGGAAGTCATCAACGGTCGCTGAAGAGTATGTTGATGAATCGGTAGCACACAGGACAGAAATAGCTAATAAAGTGTTTAAAACCTGTGGCAGTGCTGAAAGAACACCCGATTTGCGACCAGGTACATCAACGGCAGTTGTGTCCATGGCAGAAAATATAATTACAACACGAGAAAATTCGACTGTACCGAATAGTAAAATGAACATGTCATGCATGCAATGCACATTTAATAATTGTACTTTTTGATTTAAAGAAAATGTAACTTTTTGTACAATAAAATATTCTAAAATTAAATATCTACCTTCACTTATGTGTGTATATTATATCCAGGAAAAAAGTAATCACTTTTTTCCCGGGGAAAAAAGTAATCACATCACTTTTTTCCCGGGGAAAAAAGTAATTTCACAAAAAGCGACATTTTTTTACCTGTCAACAGAGATAAAATGTCAAACTTTTTTCCCGTCACAGAAAAAAATAATTTATCGCAATAAAAACGAAGTCAGTAGGTATACAAACTGTTTTAATAAAAGGTAAAAAATAAGGCAAGACGCCTTGGAAAAATCAACAAGAAACATAACGCCTACAGTAAGTAAGTAATCCATTTTCACACAAACTGTTTTATTATCGGAAAATGAAACCTGATCTTTTTTAGCACTATCTTGTTAAAATAAATTGCTTCCATTAAATAAGCTCTCTAGCAAGCCCTTAAAAATGCGATTGTATGTAAAAGAAAAGCACGTCATCGGTACACAGAACATTTTTTTATCGCTTAATTTGAAAGCGCTCATTTTACATTTTACGATATTTTATCTGTGCGGGGACGAAGAAAGCGCAAATCTTCCAGAAGATAAAAAATTTAAACACATTTTTCCTACGATGGTCAATAATAGTTATTTTTATCCGATTGTGTCAAAAAATGACGTTTTATAGATCAGATATTTGGACGAAAAGGTAACCTTTTTAATAAGGTATTGATTATTGCGCTAGCTAGGCAACCTTTGTCGTCCTAGTCCGAAAAACATTTTGTCGGACACTAAAATATTTTCAACAGTTTATTTTTCATTTATTTACAATATTTGTATTAAATGTACAATTAGAACAATTTTGAACAAGAACGGGGTGATGTAAATTTGATTTTGAGGATGTGTTATTATTTTTGGTCTCCGTTATGATATTATTCTCCAATGTTGAACTCGATTGGGAGACGGATTGCGACACCTGAGTCGAGACTGACTGCAGGTCAGATTGTGGAATGTTGAATATTTTCTTGGTCAGCTCTAACTTATTACTTAAGGAATCATCTATGTAGCCCTCGGCTACTCCCGAAGACTTCCAGCCTCCATGCCGTTTTAGAGATGTTATGTCTGCTCCCGCATCTACAAGTAATGTGGCCGATGTTCTTCTGAAACAATGTCCCGTGAATTCCTTGGCATTCGGCAGTTTTAAGTAAGATGCTATTTCCTGAGGTATAGAGCCAAATTTGTGTATACCGACAACTTGCTTATGGCATTTTCCATTGCGATAAGACACAAAAAATCGCCCATCACTCATATTTGTTGGACGTAAAGCCAGATAATTTCTATAATACTTTAGATATTCTCCAGTCACCGTAAATGATCTCGGTTTGTTTGTTTTATTATAGGGAATTTTTATTAACAAAGCCGTTCCCAAATCTTGTATGTCATCAATTTTCATATGAGCCAGTTCTTCTCGACGACATGCGCCCGCGATTCCAAAAATAAAAGCAACCTGTAATTAAGAAAATTGTTAGTTAGAAATTTAAAATACTATTATATAGTTACATTTACCTTCAACATTAAGTATTTGTCATCTGGAGCATGGTAAAGGAATTTGTGAACCTCTTCTCTAGTTAGGATCCTTGATTTCTTTGGACAATATCCAACACTTTTTTGTTTCAACAATGCTCGTAATCTCATGTATTTAGATATATTAATATTCTGTTTTACATTTACCACTGCACGTAGCATAGAATACTGCGACCACAGAGTAGATGACTTCATAGTTTTCGATAATTCCGCCATATAGACCAAGAAGACGTTTTCGGAGAACGACTGTATATTTTTTTCTTGCCGGTAATCCATAAATTTTTTATAAGCTCTTTCATATATTTCCTTAGATTTTTGTGGCAACAAATGTAACATTACTTCCTTGGCAGTTTCTTGAATGTCAGGTGGTGTACCTTCTATAAGATCATCGTCTATTTCCATTTTTAATTGTGTTTTTCAAGTTTTAAAACTAGCAGAACACGAAAGATTAGTTAAAACTATCGCCTGATTGATAAAACGTCAGTTGATAATATTAATTTAATTATTTGTTAGATCCATGGATACGCATATTACAGGTTTCATTGTTCAAACATTCAAGGGACCAAAAATTACAATGCAAGATGAAATATATTGGTTTTCTTAATATTTACATTATTTTATAATCCGAGCAAAAACACAATCGGATAAAAAATAACGTATGTTATACGGACGAAAAATGTATTTCAGACTATGCGGGTTACTGGCCTCGGCTTTGCCTCGTCCAGTAATCTCCCGCAATACGTCCGAAATACTGCATTTT
The DNA here is from genome assembly GCA_935413205.1 of Polydrusus cervinus. Taxonomy (NCBI): domain Eukaryota; kingdom Metazoa; phylum Arthropoda; class Insecta; order Coleoptera; family Curculionidae; genus Polydrusus; species Polydrusus cervinus. The sequence continues at coordinate 27,512,307 of OW284510.1, read as the reverse complement.
TCGTCCTTGTAACATAATATACTATTGTTTTACTACTCGGCTACGCCTCGGCTATGAAACACCAGCCGCGGCATTAAATCTCGTGCTTTTGTGCCGTGTGAAACATATAATTTTTTCTCCAAATTTGCTCCAATTTCACGAAAAATCGTCTTTTTTATATTTATTTTAATAATTATTGCGTTTCAATAAAGGTAACTGGCTTTTCGTTACTATGTTTACCGCTGATAACGTTTGGTGGATTGTTTTGTTTACTTCAGTGTCATTGTCATTTTAAAAGTTCAAATTTGTTCGAAATGGACCAAATTGAAAGTGAAGATGAGTTATTGCCACTAACACCACCTGAGATAAGAGACCAAGCGCGAGACGTGGAATTGAATCTACTACCGGAGAAGTCGAGAACTGTATATGAACTCACATACCGCAGATTCATGGAATATAGGCAGAAGAACAATGTAGGATCTTTCTCTGAAAATGTGCTGATTGCCTATTTTTCCGATCTTTCGAAGCAAATGAAGCCCTCAACATTATGTTCTACCTATTCGATGTTGAAAGCTACCCTAAACATAAAAAACAACGTTGATTTGTCAAAATATCTAAAGTTACGAGCTTTTTTGAAACGGCAGTCAGATGGTTTCCATGCAAGAAAATCCCGAGTTTTTGAAAGAGAAGAAGTTGGGAAATTTTTATCTTGCATAGCAACGACTTTTACTGTCTAAGCAGAAAAAGTGGACTTTTTCTGCCTAGGCAGTAAAAGTGTCCCTTTTAGGCCTATTCAGTATCATTAAAAAGCTACATTTAATGTCATTTGGAGAAAAATGCCTTTTTCCACTACTAACCTATAAAACAGCCATTATTGACCGATTATTAAGCTTAGAAATCGATTTTCTTAACCTTGACACTCATTATTGACCATTGGTAATAATAAAAACAATCTATTTAAAAGCAGATAACTTGACATTACATATCAGGTTCCTAGAGATGTTCGATGTTGTAAAGTTTCGATACTGTAAATCAAAAATATAGGCTATGAGAAATAATAATGTGCCATATTCATTAGGATAATACTTCTCGTGTCGTAATAAAACTTGAAATTAGTAATGCCACAATATATTAATTAGAAACGGACTTTGTCACTTCAATTATCGACACTTTGATATATCGATGATTAACTCCACCATTGTAACTTCACCTAATCTCAATTTATCAATTTGACATCCATCTAACAAGACAAATTATCTTGCCAATTCCAAAGCACAAGTAACTTGATTTGATAAAATAATTACCGAAGCGATCTTTTAAATGTATACCAAAATTTTTTTAGAAATAAAATATATTGTAAAAAAGAGGATCTTGTAAATGCGTTAGTAGTGGAAAAAAATTATGTTAAACATGGTTTAGACAGCTATACTATTATAGCCCTTGCGACGCAAGGCTTACGTCTTAAATCCCTCGTTGCGTCGCTATATTGTATGTTCAATAATAATTTGTAAAGATAGTCCATTGTAATCTTCATTTTCCTACGACCACATGACCACCGATGAGAATTAGAAAAAAAATACGGTTAACTTGGCTAGAAAGTGCTTTATATCACACACGTGTTAAAAACATTTTTTAATAATTATGTTGAAATGTATTTTCTATAGCCTTCTAGGATGTTTAAATAGACAAATAATTCAGTTTTTGTTTTTATATAGTACATCGTAGACGGCTATGGCACTTTTCAATGACACTATTTAGTTTAAACAATTTGACAGCAAAACTATTTATTAAAATTAACAAACTATCGGAACCCGTGGAGGGAACTGAGGTATTTAGTGGATTAAATCACATTTCAATATAAATACATGTGTCTATTTTTTTAATTTTAGACCCATTAGGTTTTTATATGGCAAATATAAAAAATTATTAAAGGAAAATTAGGTTATACAAGCCATTATATTAAATATCTTGGCACAGAGGAATAATAGAACGTGCTGTCTCTGTCCATTTGGAAGTCAGAAAGTTTTATGTAAGTGAGTATCGGTTTTTTTGTTTGCACTTGTCCTGAAAGTTTTTTTTTATTGAGGTAGCGATATACCCAGTGGTGGCTCATGGATATTGAGTATGGGAGGGCACAGATCTAAGTAGATTCGCAAAATTGAGTGTCTGCGGCAGAGCTGTGAAAGTTACTTCAGAAAAGTAACTAGTTACTTTTTCGATACTTTTGCACAAATGTATCTAGATACTTATAAGGAATAGTTACTTTTACCTAAAAGTAACTTAGTTCTTAGTTACTTAGTTAAAGTAACTAGTTATAGTAACTAAAATACTTTTACTGTAACTAGTTACATTGATTGTAACTACGATAATTTAAAAGTAACTAAGATACTTTTAAAGTAACTAGTTACTTTGATTGTAACTAGTTATTAAAAGTAACTAAGATACTTTTGAGTAACTAGTTATTTTAATTGTAACTACGAAACTCTTAAAGTTATTAAGATGCTTTTGAACTAGATACCATAAATTTACCAGGTAGTGATAACTCATTTTCCTGTACACACTACCACTATTACCATCAGAAAACTAAACTAAGAAGTGTTAATTCGAACAACGAACAAGTAGAATAAAATGCTTTCCAAGAAATTTCGCGTTCCAACCAGTTTGCTGTTTGACGCTCGCGACTCGCCGCTCGTCCCTTCGTGAAAATATAATTAACGGCCGCCGATCGTCCCTTGGTCATCATCTGATGGACGGCACGTGTGCATAATTGGTATCCTAGAGGAACTTTAAAAGTACCTAACTTAGATACTATCTAGTTACTTTTTAAGTGTATAGTTACTCCTAAAAAGTAACTAGATACAAGTTACTTTTCAAAAGTAACGAAGTTACAGTTACTTTTGGCATGATTTAAAAAAGAACTAAGTTACTAAGTATCTAGTTACTTTAAGTAACTAGATACTAAAAAGTATCTAGTTACTTAAGTTACTCACAGCTCTGGTCGGCGGTTATTTTTCTAATTTTTGAGGAAACGCCTAAAATGCATGCCTTACAAATTTATATCGAAAATATTAGCTAGGAAAATTAAGAGCATCCGAACAATATTTCTCCTCCAAAGTTACCAGCTCAATGCGAAATTATTATATACTCGATATATAAAAAACCGAATCCTGGTTAACGTTTATTAATGGATTTTTGACAATTTTTTAAATTTTGACTCACAGATATATTGCGGAGTGCGAGAAAGTAATTTTCATGAAAGAAAAAAATTTAAATATTTTTAACAATACAATAAAATTAAATAATAATTTTAATTGGCTGATATTTTTTTCCTGGAACTTTTTATGCAAGAAAATAACTCTCTCACCCCCACATAGATACCACCTTCTCATTGGTAAAAACCGGAATTCAATATCTTGCTTAGGTTTTTTTGTAATTTAGGTAAAAAAAGCCGTTATTTTACGTGACAAATTTTAACACGGTCGGATCCACTCGCGGCGTATTCCACCTTACGTTGTTGCTTTACCGTTTGTCGCGATATTTTCGCGGATAAACCAACGAGATTTAAGCGTGTTTTCCGTTACACAGCAGGTGGAGCGAGGTCGCTGATTTTATTCATTCATCAGGAATGAACAGCTGCAAAGAATTCGGTATCAAGCCACAACCCAGCGTAATAAATGATGGCGCGTGGATTATTAGGTAACGAAGGTGGTAAGAGAGCTGCTACAGTGTTGCCAATCCTCATGAATTATCGGTACATCTACCAAATTTATTTAATGTTTCCCGATGACCTAAACAATAAATATGATGAAATAAAATTAGGAGCCGCTACTGGATATACCTATAAAATATAAAATACAAATTAAAGGAATTTTGATAATTTTTCTGGTCGTAGGAAAAATCAATTCCATAATACTTTCTAAAAATCAGTTTATAGATTATTACAAGCTCTATATTAGGTACTTAACTAAAAAATATCCATTTTATTCTAGTAAGTTTGCTAGTTTACTAAAATAGCAAATAGCCTTACCTAATATTTCTATCAAAAAATATCAGTTAATTTTTTTTGAGTTAAAGCTTTTGGCAAACCCGCCTAAAAGGGAAAAGTGTTAAGGCTTTTGGTGTTTGTATTTAATCAAGGTTTTAAATCAATAGCTACCCTTTCATAAAAAGTTCTGTTTTATCTTTGTTTGTGGATAAAACATTTTTGCGGTTAATATTGTGAAAGGCGTAAACAATTTTCTGCCGTATAAAACCGTAACTTGAAGCGTAATAATAAAAGATAGAGACAAAACAAGACAAAGTTTAATTATTTACTTTGAGTGTGAGGTTGTTTACATTGCCATTATCGTCAATAAAGCCTAGTTGTTGATTTGTCTGTAGGCTGTACGAATTATTGTGTTAGTAGCTATCGGGATGGTGTAATATATAATAGAGATTGATCAAATTATATAAACTTAACACATTGAACCCCTAGTTTTACGAATATGTATATAATTAATATGGAATGTCGCTTTCGGATATTTTCAGTGGCGTGTAAAGCCGTTTGATCAGGGTATATGTATTATTATTATTATGCAGGGGCGGACTGGAATCATTTGGCCCCTGTGGCTACATGGCCTTTATGGCCCCAACCCTCATTATTTTTACTATGATGGCCATTTCATCAGCTAGCGGATTTTATAGCAAATAAATACTAACGTATACAGATATAATTTTAAAGCTTATTTGAAATCTAGGTAGCATAAACAAAGTTCAAAATAAGTTAATATAATAAAGAAGTAGTAATAGAGTATCTACGGTAAAGGGCAGTAATGAACAACATTGAAGAATATGTCTTTATTTATAAAAAACATAAAATTATAAAATTGAAAAAAAAAATTGTTGTTTAAATGTTTGGACCAATTGGCCCCCAAAGGCCTTCTGGCCCCGGTGACGATGGCCACCCGCTCCAGTCCGCCACTATTATTATGAATAAATTTCATCCACATTCGTTTTATATTCAGATTTTAAATCTAACATCTAGTTTATTGAACCCCAAGTAAATTATTATGTAAATTATAATTTAAGATACTTATTAGCAAAAATATCTTATATCATCATAAAAGTACTTCTTATTTTACGTTACAAAATAAGATCTTAACTAACCTAATTATTGAACTATATAGGGACATGTTTTAAATCAAGAACGCCTAGTATTTTTTAAAACTACGATAAAATTGGAAGATTGGCACCAATGCATTTTACAAGCGCAGTCGGATGGCTTACGGAGGCTCAGGTTGCGAGTCACTTGTTTTCTTTCTAGCTTACAGCCTACCGCCTCTCTCGCTCGCTTCTACTCGTATAAAAGCATGCTTTCCCATAAGCGGTTAACACAATGTAAAATCTCTGCTTTTCAAACTGTTATACGGGATGCTTATACAGCGATCGAATTTACGATTAATTGGCAACGATTGCGTTGGTAGAAATGATCTTCAATGTTGTACGATTCACTTTTCGGTCCTGGTCCTCTACATACACAGAAATATTGCCGGATATTACACGGATGAAAATTTAAATATAAAGAAATAATTTTGGTCGGAGTTTGTTTTATTGTTTCCAGAGTAGGCAATGCTTTTTTGCCTATATTGTATGGACGCCACTTGATATTTTCCATTCGGACCTTGCTTTTATATCGTTTACCCCAAAACGAATAAAGCTATCGTAGTCGTGCGTAGACTTTTTACTTAGGGTCAGCCAAACACCAAATTGTAAATAAAACAAAAAAGGCCGACGCCTTTGTAAATTTACATCATGAAATTTTTAAAATTAAATAATGTAAATAAAGGGTGATTCCTAAGTTGATACTTCTTTTTTAGTTGTGTATAGAAGGCATTAAAATAAAGAACATTTTCAAATATCTTTTTTCAAAATACTTAAAAATTGGCAAGATACAGAAGTAAGTGCGGGCCTGGTCATCAAAACGTAGCCTGCTATACTTTACGTTGTTTGTCTTATTAGTTATGCAATTTACGGGTCGATGGTCTGTTATTTGGCAATACGCTGGGGTGTGTTTTTCTGAAGCAAGTTAATTTTAAATTGGTGACACGTTAAAATGGTGAAATTTGAAAACAATGAACTAGTAGATATGGTTCTATTTTACGGTGAGTGTCGTCAAAGTGCGGCTGCTGCTTCGGGATAATAAGCAGAACGCTTTCCCTTGCGGTCTCATCTTACACCCAGAAGTTTTCTTAATGTCATTCAACGGTCAAGTTAGGCAGAACCGTATTTGATCCATAGTGTAATAAATGAATGTAAGTACCTTATTTTTAAGTTTTTTGAAAAAAGGTATTCGAAACTGTTGTTTATTTTAATGCCTTCTTTACACAGCTAAAACAAAAGTATCAAATTTAGGACTCGCCCTGTATAATTAATATGGAATTAAGGTCCTCATACTGTCGCTTTGGATATTTTCCATTCGTATCTTGCTTTTATGGGTTTGTTCCCACAGTAGTCACGGACAGTCCGTGACAATTAGGATTCGATTTTCAGATTCTTGGGTAGGCTTTCTTTTCGACCACAGTACAATCAGTGTGACTTCACGTTCTGTTTTTTTTTATACGAGTGATGGCTTAAATATCAAGCTGTGTAAAATCTGCTAATTTTAAAATGGATGTTTCTAAAATACTTAATATTGTGTTAGTTACAGCTTTATGTGGTAATCGGAAAAGAAGTGTGATATTATTACCAATCACGCTTGCAACCCACTATCCCCCTCGTTTTCGCGGGTGGAAAATATGTGTTGGGTACACTGTTTCTATTAGTGAATACGACTGTTTAATTCTAGTTAGGACATAAGATATAATTTTTTGTTTATTCCCGATTAGATCTCAAGTAGACATACGATGTTTTTTTAAAATAATATCCTTAGTCGGCTCTTTACAGATTATGTGTCACGGCAAGATCTACATAGGATGATTCATTTGGATGTACTTGGTACTTTAACTAAATTTTACGCATTGTCGCACATTTAAGCCTTTATACAGGATTCTCCTTCTGAAATTATTTCTTTGCCCGTATTTTGCATTTAATGCATTTTTTTACCACACTCTAATTTAACAATAAACAACGCCCTGGTAAGACGTTAGTCCCCTTTTCTTTCCTTTATTGTAATTATTTTCCTGATGATGAATATTTCTACATTCGAAACATGTAGAGTTTCCAACTTTTACCAAAAAAATAAATTCTAAATATATCGTGGAGGAAGACCTTAAGTATCGTATTTTTATTTCCATTTAGTATTAAAATGTTTTAATAAAAGACTTTTAAAACAATCCAAATACATTTTAGTTCTATAAATAACCATAGTTCGTATTAGAAACTCAAATTTTAGACCTAGTTGTTCACTTCTAACGTGCTATATCAACCCCCGGAGATCGCTTTTTGAGGGTGGATCGATAATAAGCCAGCGAGGTTCGTCGACCGTAGAGTAATTTTTAAGGCCGTTTTCAGTTAATTCTAGACATATTACTTAATAGTATGTAGTAGGGCTCCCGCAACTGCTTCTTTTTTGCTGGTAATTCTTTTTTAATTTGGATATTATTTTATAATAAAAATGTGGTAAAAGGTAATCACATTTAAAAAGATTATTGAGTTTTAATCTTTTAACAGGTTATAGTGACGAACCTCAAAAAAGCTAACGGTAAGTTGATTCTTTAAAAAAAAAAAGGTAAAGGTTAGGACGAATGGAAATTAAATCTATAGAGTGGTCCGCTATCAACGCAGGATTCCATAGCATCTAAACTATTTAACTTTTTAATATTTTTCAAAAAGAGAGTTATAAAGAGGTATTAGATTTACAATTTAAAAATATTTTCCAAAATACAAGGTATCCCAAACAGTGGCGTATTTGGTGAAATAATATCATGACCAGTGGCTTATGTAGGGGGGGGGGGAGGCTGCCGGGCTGCAATCCCCCCTACCCCTCATGATTCTACAAAAATTAAGGTAATCGGGCCGCTTTGATGATGAGAAAAGTATTTCTGACAATGTCATGTATGTCCAGTGACGTATTTAGAAGGGGGGCTGCCGGACTGCAGCCCCCCCCCCAGCCTAGGAGCTCGCGTCTAAAAGTCTAATTGCAACCTAATTTTTGTCCGAACGTTTGGACACTTAATTTAAAACATTGAATAATGTATTCTTGGCTTAGATTACAAAGGTCTTGTAGGAAACGTTTAGTTTTTAAACATTTTCTTCTAAAGGTCCTGTTTTATATAGAGATTAAGGTTTCAGCCGCATATCGTTTTAGTTATGGATTTATGATACGGTTTTAAAGGAAACTAGTAAAAAGAATAATATTTTATAGTAATTTTTCTATTATATACTTGTCTGTTCTGTTTTCCCATTTTTATATAAATAATTTTTAAATAAATATTTTTACAACAAAAACAAAAAACAATTAGGTATTTATTTTTAAAGGGAAAAATTAAAGTAAAAATTTTAATTGAAACATTTTTTATGGAAGAAGTGTGAATATTTATAAAATAAAAAATAGTGTGGGAAGAAATGAGAATGCTTTATTATGAATATACAAAACTGCACTTAAGAAGGAGCATTTCAATACCTTAGCATTTGCACCAAAACCTGCTTTTAGATCTACGCTCCTAAAATACATTATTTCTAAAAAAAATTATCAATTTTGGCGTGGTGAGCGGTATTTACTTTATTTTTATCATGGAAGCCCGAAAAACGCTGGTTAGAGTCATACATACATCTTGTGTTAAAATTTTGGATTGACACCAATATTCATATTTTTCACACATATAAAATTGTTTTTTTTTTTAATAAAGAGCCAGCTAGGAATATAAAAAAAAGGAAAAAAAACATTAACCCCCCCCCTCGAGATCCCAAATAGTTAAGGCATATCCAACATACATACTTTTTTTAATGGAACACCCAATTATATTATTTTCTAATTTCCTACAAAATTCCATATATATATTTTGTATAAAATATCATATGTCTTAATTCAATTGTTTAATATGTCCAGACTATTTGGGACACCCTGTATAATTTAAAATAATTTTAGATTGTAGAACTAATGCCTCCTTAAGTGAGCCATCCTATATATCTACCTAAAATAATTTATTTATGTGTGAAATATTGCAAGTAAATTTTTTTTATATATATTGCATATCACGCATACACAATTGAATTGTTTTTTTTACCGAAACTGAATCAGTTGTTAGGCGAAGGCGAAAAAAACAAACAAGCGTGAAACACTTTATCATCCGTCGACTGATGAAGCAATGATTCCGATATTAGACCGAACAAATATTGGACAGGGCAGATAATTATTGAAAATTCCAGAAACACTTTTAATTAGATATACATTTTTTTATCATGCTAAGCAGAGGAAGCGGTCCTTCCAACGCTTCCATGGTTCGCGCGATGTAAACTTTACACGTTCTACATTGTTTAAATTTAAATTTGCTTACATTTCTTTACTGCATATATTTTTACTTTAATTAAATACCATATCTGGCTAAATGCCTTAAATAATTAAATGGAAAAGTTAACAAATACATTTTAAAGCTAATTAAATTATTGCATAACTGCATAACATAGTTTGGCGGTAGTTTTACACAAGTTGCGGGTAATGAGATGGTATCACAGAATATTCTATGTATATGCAATTTATTACGGAAACAATTTTCAACTTTATTATGATAAAGCCTCTATTTTGTGAGTTGTATTTTGGATTTTAAATGGGCTCATTCACTATTCTAATATTTGATAGTTTTGGCATTTAAATTGTTAAGTCGGTGCTATAATAGGAGTTTATTATTAATAAAACTATTGCTAAGTCATACCATGAATTTATTGCAGCTCATTGAAAACATGCACAATTTCCACAAATTTTAAAAACGCAAAATGGCGCGATAAAAATATACAGTAAGTACCATTACCGATCTTTCCGTTGTCAGTCGGTGTTTCTGTTTACATCCCACTTATATGCCAAATATTGTGGAATTTTGATGTATTTTTGTTTAAAATAACTGTTTATTTATTTATTTGCTCATTGAGCAAAAAGGTCGACAAATAACTTAGGTTAGACTTTTTACAACTGTCGTTTCATTAGCTTGGTCTGCTGTGAAACCTTTTGTGCTAGTTAAATAATCAGGCCCGGACTGACCAGGTCCGCAGGTCCGCGATCGCGGAGGGCCCCGGGCCCGAGGGGCCCCAAATGGCTCCCCACATAACGTACAAAAAACGCTCTGAAAATAGACAATGTTTCCAGTGTTTGACATGTGCTTTTTCTGTTCTGTTTGAACTTACTCAATCTAGACCAGGGGTTCCCAAACTGGGGGGCGCGTCCCCCTGGGGGGGCGCTAAGCAGCATTAGAGGTGGCACGAGAGCTCTGAAAAACTGCAAAATTAATACAACTTGTATCTGTATAATGGAGGGGGAGGGAGGAGCGACCATTTCTTGATTCCCAAAAGGGGGCGCCATAGAAAAAACTTTGGGAACCCCTGATCTAGACTGTTTACTAACCTGTAGGATATTGCATATACATTTGTTCTTACCATACCTTCTACCCAAGTCACATTTGAACGAGTTTTTTCTAAACTTAAAATAGTTAAAAATCGACTTCGGTCGTCTTTAGGCCAAGACCTTATGTCCAGTCTGCTTTTTATTAATGTTGAAAGGGATTTATTTTATGATTGCGACAAAAATAAAATAATAGATGAAGTAGCTTTCACAATTAGTGAATTGCTTACAAAGAAGCTGTTACTTTAGGCCTAGGGGAGTAAAATGTTGAATCATCTCAGTTAATTTAAGCCCCTTCTATTCTAGTATAACAACATTGTAAACTGTTAAATCCACAGGATTTTTTTTTAAATTTTAGTATTATTTTTCTAATCCCTAAAATCCGTTTGTCATTATTTTTATTATACAAATAATTTTGACATAAATCATTAATACTTTGGGGTGAATAAAATACTGCACTTTATTTTGAACTCCGTTGTAATTATTAGCAATTCTATAGCATGTGTTTTGTAGTGTTGTGGTATCCTAAAAATACTGTGAATTTCTTATTTTAATGAATAATAAAGTTAACAAAAGTCGAAAATCATAATATTCGTATAAAAACCTAGCTGATTTTATTCTTCTTTATAAGTGCCAAAATAGCGTAAAAACGCGTTTTCATTATTTTCAAGCACCTAATTTTTAACACCCAGACCCCCCGGTAGAGGGCCCCTTTACAGGTTTTAGTAGAGGGCCCTAAATGGTCCCAGTCCGGGCCTGTAAATAATATATTTTGAATAAACATTAATAATTTATTCTAAGGCAAAATATAGATAACATAACATTAACCCAGTACCTGTGGGCTTTAATTATTTAAATCCATATATCAATATTCAGATTATTAGTTAATAGTATATTACATAACAAGTAATGAAAGTGATACTTTTCAAACGAGGAGATATTTAGCACGAGGCGTCAGCCGAGTGCGGAAATTCTCCGAGTTTTAGAATAATCACTTTCACACAAGTAATGTAGGTACACTATTTGTCCTACGACCACGAACTATTATTGAAAAAGCCTGTATGAAACAATATTTAAACGCTAGTGTTGATGAAACCAGATATTAATTTAAACATAATTTTAAGTATGCTAATTTCAACACTAGTGTTGAAAAAAAAATATCAACACTAGTGTTGAAATTAGCATACTTAATAATTTGTCAATAGGCTTTTCCTTTATTTGTAGTTTAAGATTTCATTTTTTCATATTTTATATTATCATAGAAAGAATTAATCCTGGATTTACTTCTAGATTAACCAGAATGAAAAATTTTAAATTTAATCAAGGAAAGGTGCATTAAACATAAATTTAAAAAATCCACCCAACAAGGAAGATTTCAATTCAAATCAATTCAATAAATTATATAATGTTTTTAGAAAAAAAAGTAAAATACTCCTGATGGGATTTGAACCTGTGACCTTGCGATCTGTAGGCTAGAGCTCTATTCTCTATGCTATGGACACCGATAAACATTTGTTGTTTAATACATGACACTCTCTTCAGCGCGATTTTTTATAATTTCAGATGGCGTATTTTCCCACTCTAACTCTGAATCACTCAACAAATACATAAAAGATAAGTTAAACACTTTACAAATACTGCTTTCTAATATTTGTTCTTTTTCATAAATAGGGGTGGTCTGTCAAATTGATACTATTTGTTAAAATTAAATAGTGTGCTTTGTATTTCACCTCTAGAGTTGAAATTTTTTTTTCAACACGCGTGTAATATCGGCTCTTTCTAGCCAAGTTAACCGTGCTTTTTTTCCCATTTTCGTAGGTGGTCGTAGGAAAATACATTTAAATAGCTAGTAATTATTAAGTTTCTTCAGGATATTATGTTCGTAGTTTTACAGAAGTTGCTGGTAATGAGTTGGTATAAGTAGATACTTTTATCACAAAATATTCTATGCATACGAAATTTATTACGGAAACTTTTTCTAACTTTATTATGATAAAACCATCTATTTGGGTCGTTTCATTTTAGCCCGTTGGTCGACTGACCTTCCTAGTTGTACATTTTATAAATTGTGGAACCGGGACAACAATTTTATTTTATTAATTTCTAACGGGAAGCATAGAGCATCAGCGTTTGCTAATTACATTTTATAGTATAGTGTAATACATTGATATGTTCTATCGGTGGCGACAGGAACTAATTTGGTGAAATAATATCATGACCAGTGGCGAATGTAGGGGGGGGGGGGGGGAGGCTGCCGGGCTGCAATCCCTCCTATCCCTCATGATTCTACAAAAATTAAGGTAATCGGGCCGCTTTGATTATGAGAAAAGTATTTCTGACAATGTCATGTATGTCCAGTGGCGTATTTGGAGGGGGGGCTGCCGGGCTGCAGCCCCCCCCCAGCCTAGAAGCTCGCGTCTAAAAGTCTAATTGCAACCTAATTTTTGTCCAAACGTTTGGACACTTAATTTAAATCATTAAATAATGTATTTTCCTACGAGCGTGCGCAAAGTAGTACTTTGCGCACGCATTTTTGTGTGCAAAGTTACACTTTTCCGCACTAGTGCGGATAAGACTTTTATCCGCACTGGGTGCGGAAAAGTAAAACTATTCAAAAATCTCCTTGGTAGGGAATATTTATATTTATTTTAGTAGCTGTAAACTATGTTATGGCAATGTGAGAAGCCGTTGCAAGAGTATTCTCTTTTATCTTTTAATCGTAATTCCCGATATTTGTATTTCAGCTTAAAACGAAAAAAACTGTATTTTTTAAGTACCTCGTATAGTGATAAATGATTATAATATTGCCAAGCAACAATAAATGTACATGTCGATTTTGACACATGATGTCAGATTTTTCCTCAGTTTCTATGTCCACAAGAATCTACAAACACCGACACTTTTATTTTTATCAAATCATAAAAAGGCTTAAACACTGTTAAATAAATTATCATATTTTTATTTTTGTTGTTATCTGATATGAAGCTCGTAGGAAAAATGTTGTTCCTAACAAGTGCGCAAAGTGCTTTTCCGCACGCAAGAACTTATCCGAACTCCGCTTCGCGTCGTTCGTCCAACTGTACTTGCGTGCGGAAAAGTATCACTTTGCGCACTTGTTAGGAAAATAACTATTTTGGCTTAGATTACAAAGGTCTTGTAGAAAACGTTTAGTTTTTAAACATTTTCTTTTAAAGGTCCTGTTTTATATAGAGATTAAGGTTTCGGATGCATATCGTTATAGTTATTGATTTATGATGCAATTTTATAAGAAAACGAGTAAGAAGAACATTGTTTTATAATATTTTTCTATACTTGTCTGTTCCGTTTTCCCTTTTTTAAAGCTATTTTAAATCAAGAAAAATATAACCCAATGCAATAAAATATTTTTACAACAAAAACAAAAACCAATTAGGTATTTATTTTTAAAGAGGAAAATTAAAGTAAAAATTTTAATTGAAACATTTTTTATGGAAGAAATGTGATAATTTATAATAAAAAAGTAGTGCGGGAAGAAAGAGGAATGCTTTATTATGAATATACAAAACGGCACTTAAGAAGGAGTATTTCAAAACCTAAGCATTTGCACCAAAAACTGCTTTTAGATCTACACTCCTAACATACATGATTTTTGAAAAATTCATTAATTTTGGCATGGTGAGCGATATTTACTTTATTTTTAATCATGAAAAACCGAGAACGAAAAACGCGGGTTAACTTTTACTTTTCTTAAAAATATTTTCTTAATTTTTTCAACACTAATTTCCACATTATATATGTACCCTTTGAGAATAACCCATGTCACTTCTGGGAAGAACCATATCCTAAGATGTATCGGAACATCTCAGTTCATATATACATACATGTTACGACAACAATAGTGCATCTGTCCTACCACACATAATATTTATTTTCACCATTTAACAATAACTTTTCAACAGTATACTCCACCACTGAAGTTGCTGTTCCGGTTTCAATATCATTCTCACGTAACGTTTCTCATTTCGTTACTTTAAAATACCATTTTTCAATCATTCTCCCATATTTATCTATATAACCTAGTATTATTTTTTCTCCCCTACTTCTATGGAAGTTGTTCATCACTTTCTTCAGTAATCTAACTTCATTAAAAGCTCTATGAGGGTGTCACTCACTATTTCCTAATATTTATCTCAACATAAACTATACTTCTCCTGAAGATGAACGTTAATACGTTCGAAACATGTAGAGTAAAATAAAGATTTCTTAGTGAAGGTTGACTTAGAGTATTATTTCTCTCCATTTAACTTGTCATTTCACTTCAAGTATGAATTACTTTTTTAAATTATTTTCTTTCTTATAATTTAATTTATGCAACAAGGTAATGATGTTTTTGCCACATATTAAGCTTACTTTTTGTTTGTAAATTTAGGAAATAATTTTAAAGTAGTTATGTTAGCATCTGAAAATAATTTTTAAATTGAAAAATGTTTTTGCCGGCGTACAGACACGATTAAAATTGAAAAAGTTTTATACCTCCGCTGGGAATCCAACCCAGAACCTTGTGAGAGAATTTCAGGTCCCCCGTAGCGCAATTGGCAGCGCGCTTGACATGTAATCGAGAGGTTCTGGTTTCAATTTTAATCGTGTCTGTACGCCGGCAAAAACATTTTTCAATATTAAGAAATAATGATAATACAAACTAAACTAAATGTTAGTAATATTTTATAAGCGTTTTCCCTACAGAATTAATGTTAATTAAAACGGCGTTGGGTAAGCTATTATCTGTGACCTAATAACCTTTTAATCCTTAGCGACACATAGCTAATTTGGGGGATGCTTTATGCTACAAGTAAGAAATAACATCAATAAAGGAAACTTACCAGACCTGAATACAAGGATTTGAGTTGAGATATGACAGAAACGAAGAAAATCAACATGGCACTATTTCGTGTCAAGATATTGCTGAATTCTTGAAACTAAATGAAATTTTTATTAGAAACAAAACAAATTATATTTCTGGAAAATCAACGAGCGCATATTTGAACCTTTATTCAGATATACAGGATGCTACAAATTCGTGTGCGTACCGTACAAGGAGAGAGAAAAAATGGCAAGAGGCAAAGTAACGTATTTTGGAGTTCAGGACCGTAATGATGTAAAAAGATAATTAGAAAGAATTTGTTATTAGTTGACAAAACGTAAACATTTTAAAAACCTTTAAATTGTATTAAAATTCTAAAGCTTGGAAGTCCCTAAAATTTTTTTAAAATTCTAGGTCCGTTTTAAAAAAAAATGACTTGAGGTAGGTATCTATAGAACGAAAGGTCGAATTTTAAAAATGATAATCCAATCTTGTAGAAAATAAAAAATGGCTATCAGAAGATGTTTTTTTTTATTCATAAGTTCAAAATGAAGGCGCAAAAAATTAAAAACCAAAACATAAAACTTCGATTTTTTTCGGATATCTCCGAAGTTATTCGGAATATCAACTATTTTTTTTTTAACAAATTATTAAGTCCAAATATATGCAACTTCAATTTAACGGTGAAAATACTTCCAAGAGTCGAATGGGGAAATTTTACAAAAAGGGTAGCAGCAGACGCTGGATATATAGCTCTTAACTAACAGCATAACGGATTACCTAGAATCATCCGCGCGCCACCAAGTCAACAGCTTGTAACTTGGCAAGAGAAAGCTCTACATGGAAAGTACCCTACTGCACTTCAAAATCCACTCATAGATAGATAAATGTCACTGAATTGGTTAGAAAAAAGGCACCTTCATGCTGCAACATAAGGTTTTATAATCTCTATCCAAGAGCGTGTCATTCGAACTCGAAACTATGAAAAGGTCTTGAAAAGAAATGTGGAAGATGTGTGCATTCACTCATAGCCGTTTTTTTATATTCTACAAGATGGCTTTGTTAGTTTTCCAATTTTAATTTTTGTAGTTGTTTAGATTTCAACCTCAAGTCATTGTTTTTAAATACGGACCTGGAATTTTAAAAACAATTTTAGGGGCTTCTAAGCTTTAGCAATTTAATACAATTATTATTAATAGATTATAAATTTGTGGTACATAAATTATATGATAATATTAGTTTGGTTCCGCGATGTGACTACTGTTTGCTGTTAGGGAGACACTATTTTTTTTAAAATCAAGTAAAGGTTTTCCTTTTATTTCGTCAGATCTATCCCTAGACGCGTGTCGCCATATCATGGTTCATCAGTAGAGCTAGGATTCGACAAAAGAAAGAAATAGCTCACTCAAAATTGCTTTAAGCAATATTTGGTCGAGAACACCAGTCAGATGCTGCACAAAGCAAAATCTGTATTGTGCTTAGTCACTTTTGAGCCTACACTTAAATAACACGAACACCCAAACTTGTTTTTAAAAAAACAATTTATTTAAAAATGAATTACAAGTTATAAAAAATGGACTGTGTGCCACAGAATATAGCCAAAGAATGATTTAAGTTTACAATAAAAGTGATACTTGGCTTGTAACACAGATAAGACCTTCTTGGAAAGATGAGCCTGGGAATCTGCTGAATCCGCGGTTTCCGTGGGATTCTGTGCATGTAACTCCTCCCTTCTTAAGCTGACAAAATCGAGGATGGATTTTGAAAGTCATCGATATCTTCGGTTTTTCTGGCTTGATTGGATTTTTTCTTAAACCATCTGACAATATATTGTTTCTTCTTGAAAATGATCCATAATAATAGGATCAGTATAACGAACGTCAATAGGCTGAATGGGATTGGACTCTCGATAGATTGATTGATTTCTTGTATTGGCGATAGTTGATTGGCCAGGTCTTTTAGTCGATAGATTTCTTCGAAATTTATTTCGGTGTAATTTGGTGTTCGGTACAACTTTGTTGTGTCCATAGTGGCTATTTCAACAGTCGGTAGTATTAATGGTTTTCCTTGCTGTAATTTGACGTCATGGATAAACTTCTTGTATTTTGCTTGAATACTGCAAGAATTCGGAATTTTGATCAATGTTGGGTTTTCGATTTCCAAATATTGATCGCTTTTACATTGGGCAAAAATTCTTTCCTTTTGTGATGGTAGGACAAGAATTTCTTCGGGAGTAACTTGTTCAAAGATTGACTCTGCCATTTTTATTTCTAAAATTTGGCAACCAGTGGTGGAGGTGCCTTCCATTAGTTGAAGGGTACAACTGTCTGGTGGGTAGAATTTCTCCATGCAGTAATAGGTATCTTCTACTGATGGACAAGTACTTTCTTCGAACTGGACTTCTTTAAAAGTTTGTGCCAAATAAGGGTATTTTGGGATAAATGCCTTGCCTTTGTGGATCACGGGATATAAATGGGAAAAGGTATAGGTTCCAGGTTTAATTATAGGTACATGTATAGCAAAAATTAATTTTGTTTTAGAAAATGTGACTTGAGTGCTTAAAATTTGATAGTATGATAAAATATTTTTGAAATTTGGAACTTGATTTTCGCTGTATATCGTTTTCAAATAGGTTATCGTTTGTTCTAATTCATGACTAGATATTATAGAATTGTGGAGTGTATTTAGCTTAGCAAACATTATTGCATCTTCTAGATTGTCAACAAAGGTAATAAAATTTTGGCAATCTAGATTTATTTGAGATAAGACGCCTTGAAATGTTATATAATGATTAAGGTTATTAAAAGAATTTTGCACTGTTGCCTGAAAGATATTTAAGCTGTATTCCAGTTCTTTCTGATTTTTATTCAGAGTCGATATCGTTTTGTTGTAATTATCAATCAAATTTTTCGATAAGGATATTTGTAAATTAAGTTCTTTCTTTATATTGTTCTGGTTTTGAGCTAAGTTTAAGATCGCCTCGTCGTAACGTTTACCATCGTCAGCGTCTAACGTGCCAAAAAGCCATTTATATGTTTTACCTATTATATTAATTAAACCTCGTCTATTGCGTATGTGTGGGTGGAGATTTTCGAGTTTTTCTTGTGTAGTTTGAATAAGAAATTCGGTACGTAAGAGAAGACTTTCCGCTAAGCCCTGATAAGAGATTGGGTTATTGGGTTTTTTTGTTGTAATGTTGCCTTTTATTATAAAAAAGTATTTTTCAATATTTTGTAGTTGCGTTATTATTGGATTTAAATCTATATAATGTAAAAAGGTGTGTTTATTATAAATAATTTTTGCATTGCCAAGTTGGATGGGTAAAATGGGATTTTTTATTGTTGTTAGTTGTATGTCTGTCTGTTCACTGTTGGCTGGAAGTATCTGAAGGACCGGAAGCAGTGTTAGAAGTATTAGCTTCATTGTTTACCTGCAAAGAGGGTTTTTGTTTAATTTTTGGTTTTCTAGCAAAACTTTTATGGTATGTTCCTTTGTGCGTAATTAATTTAATATTACTCTGTCCTTTTATTGGTGACTTTTTAAATTTAGGTAAGGCTTTATTTCGAGCTTTGGTTTTAATGTAAGCTACTTTTTCTTTATCAAAATCGGGTGGTTCGCGGCGATTTTCGTTTCTTTTCGATATAATTTTTTCTTTAGTTTCCGCGTTCCGTTCTTGAATTTTCCTGTAAAGTTCTTTAGCAGTTTCTTTATGTTTCTGTACGTAATTTGATATAATTATTTGGTCATTAATATCGAATGGGTCGGTACTGTTTATATGTCCTTTAACTATTTCAAAAGGTGTAAATTTCGTTACGCTATGTATAGAATTATTATAGCCGAGTATAGCTCGTTTGATCAGCTGTTCGGGGGTAAAAGTACTAGTTTCCTCTTTTAGACACCGATAGTGTTCGATTATTGTAGAGTGGAATCTTTCAACAGGGGAGTTTGAATTACTATTTTTGGGGGTAGTATAATGTAGTTCGATTTTATATATTTTACAAAAATCTTCGATTTCTTTGTTTTTGAACTCAGTGCCTGAGTCAGCAGTTATTTTTTGTGGCAATCCATGGTGTGATATAAAATTTAGGAGGTTTTCTATTACCATGGGTCCTGTTAGACTTTTTAACGAATAGGCTTGTCCGTATCTTGAAAATGAATCTATTATAGTTAAATAGCTTTCGTTCGAAATTTTAAAAGTATCAATATGAATATGTTCGAAAGGTTTTGAGCTAGTGGGTGTCAAATTAAATTTTATTACCGGGGGGTCTCTGTCGTATTTATTTTTTAAACATGTCTCGCAATTATTAACATAGTTTTCTATGTCGACGGACATTTTTGGCCAATAAAATTTAGCACAAAGAGAAATTTTCATTTCATTTATCCCGCGGTGACAAGTTTTAGTGGTATGGTATAGTTCTAGTTTTTCTTTTTGGTCGTTTAAGGTTTCAACATCCTGTAAAAATTTTGTACATTGAATTAATTTAAAAGAAGAATTTTTAAATAGGTTTTGGACCGTGATAACAAAGTTTTGGGCCAGTGTTGGGTTCCTAAAGTATACTGCGTATACTTGTTTTGGTTCTATATATTCTTTTAAAATTTGTACAAAATGGGGCGTTGGATTTCTACTAGAAACAGATATATACAATCGCGTATTTTGAAATATTTTATTAAACTTACATTGAATTTTGTCTATGTCACCTTCGTTTATTATTATTTGATTTTTAAATGTATTTAGAGATTTTTCCGATATAGGTATATTAAGGATTGGTTCTTCTAAAGAAGTGTGTACTGTTTGTGAGTCCTCTGTGATATTGTGGTCTTTGGGTGTACCGGGGGGTGCAATTTGAATGTCCGAAAGTATTTTAATTCGGGTTTGTTCAAATTGGGGGTCAAGTATTTCTTGGATGATTGACTCATCAATATTTGGGAGTACATCTGCGTTTTGTAAGTAGTCCTCAACTGTGATGTCTATGTCTCCGGGGTTATTGTCTATTGATTGAGTCTCCAGTGCATTTAGATCATTATCGATTGGATATCTTGATAACGCGTCTGCGGCTTGATTATTTTTTCCTTTTTTGTATTGAACGGTGTAATCGAACTCTTCGAGTTTTAACCGCCACCTTACAAGTCGAGAGCTGGGTTCTTTCAGCGAGAAAAGCCATTGTAAAGGTTTGTGGTCGGTATAAATTGTAAAATTACGACCAAATAAATAAGGCCTAAAATATTTACAACTCCACACTATTGCAAGTAACTCTTTTTCGATAGTGGAGTAGTTAATTTCCGCCGGATTAAGGGTTCTAGATGCGTAACATATCGGGTGATTATCTTGAGATAAAATTCCGCTTATTGCGTACATTGATGCGTCTGTAGTTAATTCAAAGGGTTTTTCAAAATTTGGGTAAGCTAGAACGGGTTCGGATGTTAAGACGTTTTTACATATATTAACACAATCTAAAAATTCCTTGTTATGAACTACTTTTTCATTCTTTTTTAAACATTGAGTTAATGGCTTTGTTAGTTTAGCAAAATTTTTGATGAAGCGTCTATAGTACCCTAACAACCCTAAAAAGGACTTTATTTCTTTCTGCGTTTTTGGGATGGGAAATTTTTTTATTGCTTCTATTTTACGATTATTTGGTTTTATCCCTGCCGGTGTTATTATATGACCTAAAAATTCAACCTCCTTACGAAGAAATTCGCACTTGTCTAGTTGAATTTTAAGATTAGCCTCACGTAATTTTGAGAATACTAATTTTAAATTTTGTATATGTTCCTGCAATCCTACACTGAAAATAATTATGTCGTCCATAAAAACCATGCAGATTTTATTTTGGAGCTCTTTTAATACTTCATCGATTACCCTCTGAAAAGTGGAGGGGGCATTTTTCAACCCGAACGGCATTCTTAGGTATTCATAGTGCCCGTTGTTTACCGAAAAAGCTGTTTTTTCTATAGAGTTTTTATCCATTTCAATTTGGTGGAATCCGCTTGCTAGGTCAAGCGTGGTGAAGTATTGTGCCCTGCCTAATCGGTCTAATATATCGTTTATATTTGGGATTGGATACCGATCAGAAATAGTTTTTTCATTTATTTTTCTAAAATCGCAAACTACGCGCCATTTTTGTTTGCCCGACGCGTCCATTTTTTTCGGGACGATCCATATTGGAGATGACCACGGACTACAAGACGGTCTAATAATTCCTTTTTCTAGCATTTCATTGATTTGTCGTTCGATCTCTTCTTTATGAATATAGGGATATCTATATGATTTAGTATGTATAGGGATTTCGTCCGTTGTTTTTATCGTATGCTTTATTTTTGATGTGAAAGTTAGTTTATCTCCCGGTTTTAGAAAAATATCCGAATAGTTCTTACATAATTTTTTTAAAGCTGATTTTTCTTCTGTGTTCATATGATCAATACAAATTAATTTTTCAATTTCTGAAATATTTTTATTACAATTAAAATTACTTTTGTTTTTGGTAAAATTTTCCATAGTATAAATCTCATATAAATTTACTTCGAACGCTTCTACAGGGATGGGTGTAGATAATGTTACGGAGATTGCGTTATCAGTTGGGTTTTGTATTTCTAGGGCTGCAAAACCGTTTTTTGAAATTGTCAAAATTTGGGGTATGATTAAATTATTAATGTTTTCAGGTATTGTTAAAATTTCACCGTTATATATACTGACAGGAATATTTTTTATAATTTTTTCATGGGGGTTAACTGAAAAAGAAAAATTAACTTCGGTAGGTTCTCTGTACTGAAACGGAATTTGAATGTTTTTTCCGACTAATTTTTTGTTAACTAGATCGATATTTAAATTCATTTTTATTAAATCTGAAAGTCCTAAAATTCCATCAAAATAATCGTGAAAATCAAATAAAATAAAATTTATTTCGTGACTACTGCCAAATTCTGCGAATGCTGGTATTATAGCTTGAAATTGCGTGGTTTGGCTCCCTAGGGCTGTTTTGATTGTATTGTTTGAATTATAAATACAATTCGGGTAGAATTTTTCGACTATTGATGGTTTTAATATTGATCGCGAACTACCGGTATCGATTAATAATTTAATTTTGGGTTTTTTTATTGCTACATATGGTAGTGTATTATTTGAAGAAATATTAATTTCTATCACGCTTGAGGGTTTTCTGGGCCCGTGACCCGAAAATTTTCAGAACTATGTTGTTCATCTTCGTCATGATTTTTGTCGGTAATTTCCGATTGGTCATTTTCGATAATTTCGTTTTCATTATAGTACGGCATGTTTGGGTCGTACTGATAATAAGAGTCGGTAAACGGCGTCGCTACATCTTGTTCTGCGTTGTCGCCGATTTCGTTTGAAAAAAGCTCCTCGAAAACCAAATGAGGTTTTTGATACTGTGGGTATCTAAGTAATTGAAATAGGGGATCACCTCGGGAGGAGGAGGTTCCCCCACTCCAAAAAAAGCTGTGGGAGCACCTCGGAGGAGGATTGCGCGCGCACTTTTTATCTGATTTAAATATACCCCCACTCCAAAAAAGCTGTGGGAGCACCTCGGAGGAGGATTGCGCACGCACTCCTTGTCTGATATTAACTACGCCCCTTTCGTCACAAATAATTTAAGAGCACACTAAGAGGAACTTGTATAAAACAAAAATGGCTAGTACAAATTCAACAATAATATAAACTTACCATAAAAAATAATGAGCCACAAGCAAACACACACACACACACAAACACACACACTTAAAAATTAACTTAGTCTGATGTGGTGCTTGAAACAACATTAACTTGTTGTTCCCAATTGTTATCGCGAGAAACATCGGTAGGAATAGCGTTTTCCACCCTTATCGAAAACATATCGCTACTGCTAACAAGATTAACTTGTAGGTCCCAATTATTATCCCGACGTAACCGTTCCCACTGTTCAAGGGTCCTTCGAACTAATCTAATAGGCCTAACCACAGGTCTAATTACACGTTGTCGCACAACATTGTCATTATTCGCATTAGCCATAATATAAAAACAACAAACTCCGAACGAAAAATCAACCTAACTTATGAAAATACAAGTTAAAACTAAAAGATTTCAAAATATTGCAAACAAATTAAACCCTTAACAAGTGGTTGAATTAATTAAAAATAATTACATAGGGTGAATACTAATAGGAAGATGTTTCGATAGATGGTTACAAAGATAGCAAAAATTATAATCTTATATTCACAATTGAAAGCCATCAAACATAACAAATAACCAACGGAGCCATCAAACATGACAAATAACCAACGGAGCAAACAAATATGTAAAATAAATAAATTTATAATTGCATTAAAATTTCATCATCTACAAAACAACATAAACATAATAATTATGTATATTGTATATTCAACATGATATAGGTGTTGAAAAAACACTAAAAGTTGCCAATTAATTGAGAAAAATATAAACTCAAATGCAAGAAACATTGGCGTACTTAATCCACAATAATAAAATTATGAACTATTTACCAAATGACAACACAATTATTCAAAATATCAAGAATCCCAAAGCAGCTACCTTTAGAAAATATATTAACTTAATGTGCCTTATTCAACTTTATATTAAGTCAATAATCAAATTTATGTTAAACACCTCTTATTATAAAAAATCTATAAATCATAGAATAAATACTAGAAATGCACTACAAAATAATTTGGTAAGAGAAAACCACAATCATATAATATGCCAGAAGGGTGTTTATCTTAACCAACCAAATCTGAAATGTTTTTTATAATAAGTAAGAAGATGCACACAATATTTTAAATACCAATATGCATCACCATTTTAGCATAAGTAAGATTAACTATTTAGAATTTAGAATAAGTTTGGTAAGTTGCTATATAATATTGCTAAAATAAATAAATAATTTTGTATAAATACATAATAAATAAAACAAGAAACAAAAATTATCTTTTACAAAAACCCTTGTGAAGTATAAAAAAATTTTGAAACGACACTGACCATTGCAAACTATAAAAGCAGGAAGCAATCAATGTACAACAAGCTAAATTGCATTCAACTTCGCGAATCATACAATGTCCAAATCAATCGAAAATAATAGTGTAGAAAACCTTACAAGTTTGTGTACAAATAGTGACAGAGTTAATATATTACAACATATATGCATAACACAAAAAGAGGTAAATGAGCAAATAGTTAATTCAAACAATTTAAAAATTAATTTGAGCGAATATTTAAATTTTGACAACGTTTCAAACTCTAATATTCCAGACTTTTCAGACATAAATACTGACATTTTTTCAAAAAATTCACAAAATTCATATGACAAAGAATTCTTTGAAAGCACTTCTAAAAATATATTTCATAACACTTCGAATATTGAAGATATTGAATTGAAAAATATCTTACTAACAACGAATCTCGAAGAATTTTCTGAAGAATATTCAGATATTTCAGATTGTGAAAAAGAAATTATAGAAAATTCATCTGAAAACTTATTTAATAAAATTTCTAACAATATTGAGAATAATAATAAACTAAAAAATAGATTAAATAGTGCAAAGGATAAAGCATTATTTCAAATTACTAAGAAACATTTTAAAATATCGAGAAAGAGTATAGCAAAATTAAAATCTTTAGCATTTTATTTAGACTATACTAGCAAATTAGAACCAGAAAAACAAGACTTTCAAAGATTAAATGTTAAATTTTGTGAGTTGGTCGCAACATTATAATAAAAATATTATTAAATCATTCTACACCTAGAGTTAAAAAATAATTTTTATTGTAAGCTAACACATAACCAGACAGACAGAAAAACTAATATTTAAATAGTTGACTGTCTACTATAAGATATCCATTTATCAACAATATACGACACCATTCCAATTATCCTAATACACTATTTAAGCATTCTATAACTATATTGATTTAATTTAATTAAAAATGTAAAATTATTCTTTCTAAGCTCATATTTAATCCCACACACATTGATTTTATTGTTATTGTTGAATGCAAGTTAGCTTCCATAAGAAGAGACAAATAGTTAGTAAGCATAATGTTTCAATGTGATAAGTGTTCAAAGAAGTTTACTCGAAGAGATAATTTGAAACGTCACGTTAAAGCTGTTTGCAAGAAACCAGCAAGTCAAGAATGTTTGGAGAAAATAAATAATACAGGTATGTAGAAAAACATTTTTAAATTTTCCCTTTTGAAAGTTGTAAAATTTCTCTTTCTAAAATGTAAAAATAATAGTAGTAAAAGTAGTAAACCTAAAAATAAAATTTCTCTCATTGGTCAGGTATTACAAAATAATAATAGTAATAATAATAATAATAATATTTATTCCATATTTTGCAATATACAATGTCGAAAGTTATATAATAATTTAACATTGTTACAAGCACAATGCCATTGCTTAAAATTTTTATGATTATAACATTCAACCATTTCCTTATATTTACTTAGCTTCGGTTCAATTTTTACAGGAATTTGTAATATTAGACAAGAATCAAAGAGTTGTTTTAAACAATTTGCTTTTAAATCACCCTTAACCATAAATTTCGGATTATCATATAGTAAACGAATATCAATCAAAATTGCTTCAAATTGTGTTAAGTCGATGGATCCAGAATTCCAAAGCAAACCATGATAATTATTTTCCAAATGTTCTACAATTTTTACATCTGCTTCTTTTAACATCTTCTTACTATATGGAGGTTTGAATAAAAAGGAACAAAAATGCACCCCATCATATACTGCAAGCTCTTTCGGTAAGAAACCGCTTGCAAGTGGATAACCCTGTATATCGATAAACACACCCTTACGTTCCTTCGCCATCACAATGATTTATTTAGAATGTCAAATTAAAACAAAATAATTTATTTTTAATTGAATACTCACTTTAACGATGTCAATCGAGAACTAAACAATATTTTGCAAATTTTAACATTTATATCATTTTTTTAAACAACAAAATAAGTGTAGAAATTATTTTGTTTTAGATCAAAAAAAATATTGTCAAGGATGTAAAATATTTATAAACAAAAATTCTTGGTGTCACCATGCTAGAACCAACAAACACAAAGCTAACGCCATTAAGAAAACATCAGAAGATAATATATGTATAATTAATTCAGCTTTCCAAGAAAGAATTATTTCCTACAAAGTTAGTCCAAATTCTTTTCATTTAAAAGTTGACGAGTTTTTCAAGGAAGTCATATCAAAAACAATTGAAACAATTGAAAAGGAACTTCAAAAACATGGATGCATAAAAATGAATCTGGAATTATTCGGACTTTACTTAAACCCAAATGATGGAAATCACAATATAAAATCTTTTAATACTCCATTCAGAATAATATGCAACAATACAGATATTAAGATTAATATTGACGAAATGATCCAAATAGTGGATAGAAAAGCTGACGAGTTTGCAGAGAGAGATTCAGGTAATTTATTTCATACATTAAATATATTTTAAATTTTGTTTAAATTTCAAAATAACTATTTTGCTAATTACTTTTTCCCCTTTTTTACAGGATGGATATTATTGAAGCTCCTACATCTAGAAGTGAATATTAATAAATTCAACCCCCTTAAGGCTACATCATATATACCATTACCAAAAGAAATTATGCAGAAAAGAGCTGTAATTAACATTCAAAATAATGACGATTATTGTTTTGCTTGGTCCGTATTAGCAGGAATCATACCTCCAACAGGTCTTAATTATAAAACTTCATCATATCCACATTTCTCAACAATGCTAAATTTAGCAAATATTAAATTTCCTATAGCGATTAAAGATATCCCAAAGTTTGAAAAACAAAACAACATATCAATTAATGTATACATCTTGGAAAAAGTTAAAAAAGATTTTAAAATCGAATATGAAATTGTCGGTCCATTGCATTATACAAAAAATAAACTTGTTCATCATATAAATTTATTATTAATTGATGATGATGATGGAAATTTTCATTATTGCTATATTTCCGATTTATCTAGATTAATTTCTCAACAATTATCGAAACATCATGGAAAAAAATTTATTTGTGATGGTTGTTTACAATATTTTCGAACAAAAGAATATTTAGATCGACATAGCTTGCATGATTGTGACTTTGTTAGAATAGTATTACCAACAACAAAACCAAAGATTGATAAATTTGGCAATATTGTTCCAGAAAATATTCTTAAATTTAAAGACATTCAGAAGCAAATGGAAGTACCTTTTGTAATTTATGCAGATTTTGAATGTATTCTTAAACCAATAAGTAACACTACAGATAATGATTTGTGTCATTCTACTTCATATACTATTAAAAAATGTGAACACATTCCATATTCATTTGCATACTACATCAAATGTTCTTATGATGATAGTAAATCAAAATTTGAATTCTATAGAGGTCCTAAATGTGATGAAGTTTTTTTAAATTATTTAGAGAGGGATGTTCATTATATTTACAATAATTATCTTAAACATTACAAACCAATGGAAAAACTCAATAGCATGGAAATGTTGCGTCACAATTATGCAAGCGAATGTCATATTTGTGACAAACCCATATTAAATCAAACAGACAAGGTAGCTGATCATAATAAATTAACAGGGTTCTATGTCGGTCCAGCACATTCTATTTGCAATTTAAATTATAAGCTACCTAATTTTATTCCAGTTATATTTCATAATTTAAAAAATTATGACTCTCATCTTTTTATAAAAAAATTGTGTTTGCAAAAAGAGTCACTCTCGGTTATAGCCCAAAATAAAGAAAAATACATCTCATTTGAAAAATGTATACATGTAGATAGCTATATAAACAAAAAGACTAAAGAAAAAAAAAGAAAGTTAATAAGTCTTCGTTTTATCGATTCTTTTCAATTTTTACCAAACTCATTATCTAAATTATCAGAGACACTAAACGATAATCAATGTAAGGAAATAAGAAAGTTTTTTCAAGACGATGAAGAATTTAAATACATTCGACAAAAAGGAATATTTCCTTATAAATATGTTGATAGCTATTTAAAATTAAATGAAAACATTCTACCAAGTAAAGATCAATTTTATAATGAATTAACAGATGAACACATTAGTGACGAGGAATACAAAAGAGCAAAAGATGTTTGGAACTTATTTAACTGTACTTCTTTAGGTGAATATTCAGATGTTTATCTTAAATCAGATGTGCTACTTTTGGCTGATATATTTCAAAATTTTAGAACTACTTGTTTAAATACATACAAATTAGATGCAGCTCATTTTTACACTTTTCCAGGAATGAGTTTTTCAGCATGTTTAAGACAAACTGGTGTAGAATTAGAATTATTAACAGATCCAGACATGTTACATTTTTTTAAATCAAGTGTGCGAGGAGGTGTTAGTAGTTGTGTGTGTAGAAAATCTATAGCAAATAACTTATTTCTTCAGGATTATGACCCATTACAGCCAACCAAATATATTGTATATTTAGATGCGACAAACCTCTATGGCAATTCCATGGCTCAGTGGCTTCCAGAAAAAGGTTTTGTTTGGCTTTCGAATCAAGAAATTGAAAACTTAGATATAATGAATATTTCAGACACATCTGCTAAAGGATATGTTTTAGAAGTTGATTTAGAGTATCCTCAAAATTTACATGATTCTCATAACGAATATCCATTTTTACCAGAAAGTTTTACACCTCAAGATTCTAAAACATCAAAGTTAATTCCAAATTTAAATAATAAGGAAAAATATGTAATTCACTATAGAGCTTTAAAACAATGTCTTAAATATGGTATAAAATTAACTAAAATACATAGAGTAATACAATTTATCCAATCTCCTTGGTTAAAGAAATATATTGATCTTAACACGGAGTTAAGAAATAAATCTAAAAATGAATTTGATAGAAATTTTTATAAACTTGCAAATAATAGCATTTATGGTAAAACCATGGAAAATGTTGATAATAGAATGGATATAAGATTGGTTAGTGAATGGGCTAAAAATAAAAAAAGGGATGGTGCTGAAAATTTAATAGCAAAACCTCATTATAAAGATCATACAATATTTTCTGAAAACTTGGTTGCTATTCAAATGCAAAAAGTATCTATTACATATGACAAACCTATATATGTCGGATTTTCAATATTAGACATATCTAAAACTGTTATGTATGATTTCTTTTATGGATTTTTAAAACCGTTTTATAAAGAAAATGTTAAACTGCTTTACACGGATACTGACTCATTTATTCTAGAAATTCAAACAGATAATGTGTATGAAGACATTAAGCTAAATATTGATGAGTTTGATACTTCTAATTATAAAATTGGTAATAACCACAATATGCCCATAACAAAATCTGTGATTGGCAAATTTAAGGATGAATATGCTGGTGAAGCAATACTTTCTTTTTATGGCACTGGAGCTAAAGCTTATTGTGTAAAAACAGAAAATCATTTGTTAAAAAGGGCCAAAGGTGTTAAAAAAAGTAGTATTGCTAAACAGTTGGACTTTATTCATTATAAAGATGTTGTAGAAAATAATTCTAAAACCTTTTGTTCAATGTATGTTTTTAGATCGCGATTACACAATATTTATACTGAATTAGTTAGCAAATTAGCATTAACATCAACTGACGATAAACGATTTAAAATTCCAAATAGTTTTGATACTCTAGCGTGGGGTCATCAAGATATTCCTTTTTATTTGTGGTTCAAAGATCATGAAATGGATTAAATTATTTCCTTCAACATCATCATTAACTCTATAAATAAGAAAACATTTTACAAATTAATTTATTTTGAAGATTTCTATCATGTGTTTAGAATCATTTGAGAAAGAAATAGACAACTATTTATTTAAAACTTATCAAAAAAGATTGTCATCCTTTAAAACTTGGAATGGAAAAATGACTCCAGAGCTACTTGCCAGTTCTGGATTTTATTATACAATGATTGAAGATGTTTGTAAATGTTTCTATTGTGGTATTGAAATATTTAATTGGCAGAGTGATGATTGTCCAATTAGTGAACACTATAGATTGAAAAATTGTGATTTTGTACAATGTTTATGGTATGCAAAATATAAGAAACATGAACAAAATATAGTAACCAATTCCTCAAAATATTGTAAAATTAATGATTACTTAATGTTTATTATATTATTTTTATTATTAAAATTTGTATTTTTCTAATATATTTGTAACTATTGTAACCTGCTGCAAGTTGTCTCTTCTTATGTTTAATACATATTAATCTATATTGTTTGTTTTAATTTCCCACACTACTTTAGAATTTAAATCGGAGGGGTGGGGATATTAGTATAAGAGTAGGAATCATAACAATTTAACAATAGTTAGTTCTGCTCTTCATTATGTCATATTTTAATCAATATATTGGTGAATCTAAAAATTCATATCCAAAACCTGATAACAATATAGGAAAGAACAAAGAAATACTTTTAAACAATAACTTGTTTCGTTTGAATACTTCAAAATGTGTGAGTGTTGGAATAAGTTTAGATAATTTTCAACCTAAAATCAATATTGGCAGCCAAAAAGGATTTAACATTATTTTGACTGAGGAGGAGTGGCGTGGCATATTAAAACATCAAGAAGTGGTGGTCAACTATTGCTATTCCAGTGACAACAATCGCAGTCCAATTAAGATTGGTGATGTGACAATATATGTTGAAACAACTAATCAACAATCATTTATAAAACTTGAAAAGTTTGATGATTATCTTTACTTTACAAAAGACACCTTGGATAAATTGTGGGAAATTCAAGAGCTAATTGATTATAGAATTCAAATGCTTAAAAAACAAGATTTTGAAAAATATTTTTCCATGATTCAGACTACATTGAATCCATCTGTGGACCTTTTGACAAATGTGTATAATGCTGCAAATCCATGTCAAAACACTAATAGTGAAAATGTTAGTGCAATGCTTGAAATGTTGTCCATGTATCCAAATGTTATAGAAAGTAAACTAAGAAGAGCTCCGAAAAGAAAATACTATGAAGAAAACAGTGAATATTAATGAAGAAAATAATCAAATCTATTTATTAGTTGTATGGAATTATGCTTCCAGACAAGCAAGAAAGAGTGAATGGATGAAAAACTATTCAGACCAACTTCAATTTAAAAATAGGATTAAAATATGTGAAAATGTACTTTCTAAAATATTGAATAAAGAACATAGAACACATATTTATTGTGAAAGATTTAATAATAATAAATGATTTAAAATATATATTTTGTTTATTTCTTAAATATAAGTTTACACAAATTTCTGTTATAACAAATCTTTTTTAAATATCCATGAATTGTGTAATTTGTCAAATCCTAACCACTTAACAAACAATTTATTTTTATTTTTTCTCAGCACTTTTTCAACCAAATACATGTTAGGATGTTTCACTTTCTGCAACTCCTCTTCGTAAAAACCACCTTCAATATTTTCATTTTTGTCATCTTTTAAAAGGTAGGTTGTTGGATTTGTTAGTTTAACTTTTCTTATTTGAAAAATTTCAGTAGACCAATTGGGAGTATAACCTTTTTCAAACGCTTCTCGTTGTTTTGAAATTCTTACAAAATCATTTACTTTAAACTTTGTATGATTTAAATCAATTATTTTTTTAAAAGTAAATGCGTTTTGTAATATTTGTTTTTCATTTATAGGTTTAACATCAACAGGTTTATATCCTATAGTGCTATGAGTAGTATTGTTATACTTTTCTATAATAATTGGCAAGATAGTATGCCATTTGTAACTACCTTGATTGCTGAAATATTTCCACATGCTATTTTTTAGAGTTCTATTAACACGCTCAACGATGCTTGCTTTTAGGTTTGAAAATGTACTATAATGATTTATATTTAATGTATTCATAAGCTGCTTAAAATCTCTATTATAGAACTCAGTTCCTAAATCAGTTTGCAAGTTTGTCGGTTTTTCTGTTTTATCTAAAATTATTTTCATTGCCGCAGTCACATCCTTTCCTTGTTTACTTTTAAGAGGTTGAGCCCAAACATATTTTGAAAATGTGTTAATTACTATCAAAATATATCTATATCCCCTATTTAACTTAGCATAGGGTTGCATTTCCACCAAATCGGCCTGCCATAAATCGTTTATTCCTTTAACAACCACCCTTCGTCTCTTATAATTTCTTCTAGCAGGCTTGTGCAATTCGTTGACTATCGTTTCCTTAGTGAGAGACATTATGATTAATAAACAGATTTAAAAATATAATTGTCCCAATAGCTGTTTTTATACACTTTATCCAATTCTTCAAGTTTTTGAATTAAAATAACTTTATTCACCAATCTTAAATATGTCTCAATTTTAACAATAGTTGTTCTTATAAAATCAAAAGTGTCTTTAATTTTTGTGTTTAGATATTTCCATACTGTAGGATCATGCAGAGTATCTATTTCACCCATTCCTTCATCTAATTTATCTACTTCTTCATTTAATTTTTTAATGATACTATTTAGTAAGGAATGAATACTACTAACAAAGTTCCTATCTGATATAGATATCTCACTAATTTGTCGTCCAATAAGAATACTATCTATGATTTCAGTTTTTGTTGTATTTAACTTTTCAATATCCGTTCTAAACTCATTAATACTTTCTTTTGCATTAAAAAATACTACTTCCTTAGTTATTGCCAACAATATTTGATTTATTTGTTCAACTTTCTCTTTTAAAAGTTTATTTTCATTTTTAACAAATTCTTCCACCAATTTAATATCGCTACTAATTTTATTTATATTTAAGTCAATATCCAAATAATTTTTTTTATATTCTAAAAGTTTTAAAGAAATATTATTGGTCACTTCATTTACAAGTTCTCTAACATCATTTACTTTGGATCGTTTTGATATATGACGACCGAATTTATCTAGGGTCATTTTGAAAATGTGCTAAAACGTTTATGGTATTCTTTTATATTATGATATTGGCTTCTTTTAATTCTTCAATTAGTGATATAACTTCATTGTTGTGCCCCGTGTGCCCGGCATTCATAGAAGCCACCAATAAGCGTAGTCTGTCAACAAGTTCATTAGCATTATCCCAATACACATAGTCGATATTTGGTTTATTAACTTTTAGAGTTAAGCCGGATCCATGTATATTAGCAGATGCTTTTTGATTTCGATATGGAGCCTTAATTCTTGTGAATGTTGATGTTTGGGTTTCTCCTTCAGAATTGATATTTCTTGTTTTTGTTATACCCTTCTTCTGTAAATATGGTCCTATTATTGTAACATATTTAAGCGAACCATTTCCTTGAACTTGTTCATTAGGATTATAATTTCTACGATATGCATTAGTTCGTGTTAAAATGTCCATATAATTATTCAAGTCATCGGTCTTATATCCTTTTGGTTCCTTTTTAAATAGCAATTCATATAAACCGGGGGTTCCTTGATATGTAATATTTTTAACTTTAATATTTTTGCCAACAATCTCCACAGGTTCTTGTGTTAATCCTAAATAAAATTTTTCTCTCTCTAAATCGTGGACTATGCCGTAATGGTGATCAAATGTGTGTTCTACATCCTTAACACCGTCATCAATGTATGTACGAGGTAATGTATGAAACATGTTTAACCATTGTTGATAGCTTGGTGTTTCAACAGTCGTTCGTATTGATTGTCTAGTTTGTTCCAATAAATCTGAAAGATTTCCTATTGTTGAATCAAGTGACAAAGATGATGGTGTTGTTTCAGCTACAACACTTGTTTCTAGCATGCTAGGAAACTGACTCATTGAAGTCACACTTGTGTCAAAAAATGATGGTAGTTCTGTTGGAAGCATTGGAGTTTTACCAGTTTTTCTTAAGTTTCTTGTCTTTTGCGGAGTTGATGTTTCATAAAGTTTTGTATATGATGGAACCTCTTCTTTTATTGTAACTGGTTCAATTTTAGCAATTGTTGAAATTATTTCTTGTAATGGTTGGATTAATGGTTTATATGTTCCTTCAAGTTTCGAATGAGATTCAAATTCAGCATTTTTTAAAGCTTGATATTTTTTCCTAACTGAACTCCTTGATTTAACAAGTTGTCTTGCTAACTGTTCATTCATTGCTGATTATTTTAGAAAAATTATATGGTTTTATAAGTAAATGTAGGAATCAAATCCTTTTCGATATCTGCCCGAATTTATATTGGAATCTTTATCTATTACCAAAAATCCAAATTTTTCCCGCCAACATAACAAACACATTTCTTTAAACTGATTAAACGACATTTCAACATTGACATGATCATCGTAAATATGTTTTAAATTTGTATTGTCTTGTTGAAATATAATAATTAAATTTGCATTGTCTCGAATTAGCTGTTTAGGAATAGATGAATATGTTTGACACAAATAAAAACAATCGGTATTTCTATGTCTTCCAAAACAAAAGTAGTCCTTTACTATATTCTGATTACAGCAAACTATATCATCAAATACTATTATGGCGTTTGACAATACGTTCTGTGGTGAAACTATGTCTTCTTCATTCTCTGATTCATAATAACCAATATCTTTTATCGATTTAAAAAGTGTTCTTAAATATTCATATTTGGGTTGATATAAGGATTTAGAATAAATATACAAATTTTCAAATCGCAATCCATTGGGATCTTCAATTAAACTAATAATTATATTAGTTTTACCACAACCTGACCGACCAACAATTAAACCCCTTTTACTACTGCCCTCAAACAATTTTCCATGTTTTCTAAATTTATTTGTTGAAGTATCATGATCCTTAATTATAATAGAGTATGGTTGTTTTTCAACCCTCATATTACATAAGAGTATTTAAGCTGACTGACAATGTAAAACTAGTCATTTTGTATTGATATTTTAACTATATAATGTTTCAACCCTATAAGAAACATGTTACTTATAATACGAGCAACAAGAAAAGAGGGTGTGGTTTATTTAATTCTCTCTTAAATAAATTGCCAATTGAATTACATCTTATCGATTACAATTTTTGTGGACCTGGGACAAAGTTAGAAAAGAGATTGTTGAGGGGTGATAAGGGAATAAATTTATTAGATGAGGCTTGTAAGGAGCATGACATTGCATATTCAAAATCGAATGATATAAAAAGTAGACATATTGCTGATCAATTACTATCTGAGAAGGCCATAGCACGATTCAAAGCTAAGGACGCGAGTTTTGGAGAAAAAGCAGCAGCGTTGGGAATAGGTGGCATCATGAAAGTTAAAAAACGGTTGGGTATGGGTCTTAAGAGAAAGAAGGTAAAGGGATTAGGAATAACATTATCTCAAGCTATTGCTCAAGCAAGAAAAGGAATAAAGGGAAAAAAGTTTAAAAGTTTAAACGATGGTATTAAAACTGCTTTGAAGTCTATTAAAAAACGTGGCAAAGTAATACCTTTCAAAAAAAGAATAATACCAATTCCAAAGACTGGTGGATTTCTACCATTGATACCATTATTTGCGGGTTTGTCAGCTTTAGGTGCACTGGGAGGTGGAGCTGCAGGCATTGCAAAGGCTGTAAATGATGCAAAAGCTGCTAAACAAAAATTAGATGAAGATAAACGACACAATCAAACAATGGAGACTATAGCGTTAGGGCAAAAAGGAAGCGGACTTTATTTAAAACCATATAAATCTGGATGTGGTTTATATTTAAACCCATATTCAAAAAACTGCTAAAACATATACCACCAACACCTCTTACTAATTATGATTTAGGTAAATATGTTAAGTTTTTACAAATTCCCAATTTTAGAGGTATATTTATGAGAAATAAGTTACCTAAAAAAATTAGGAGAGTTGAAAGTGGTATTATTAATCTAGACAATTCTACAGGTGATGGAACTCATTGGACTGCCTATATAAAAAAAAGAAATCAAATAAATTATTTTGATAGTTATGGCGATTTGCGTCCTCCAGTTGAAATAATGACATATTTTCTCAGTGATAAAAATAGCAATGTTATAAATTATAATTATCATAAATATCAAACTTTTAATATGACAAATTGTGGTCAATTATGTATAAAATTTCTTTATAATAATTCATGAAACTAAATAAATAATTATTCTTTGTTGAAATCTTAAGGAGATATGTCCTATAGTTTTGTGGTTAGCGGCAATTCTGCCATTTTAGAAACAGAATTTCATCCACCCATCTACTTAGAAGAAAATAATAACTATGCTATTGGACTTGTAAATTTTGAAACATTTAATGCAATTCCCAATATTGATGAAAGCAATAATCGTTTTTTTTATGGTGAAACTGGTCAATTTATAACCATTCCGCCAGGGAGTTATGAAATTGATAATATTGGTAAATTCTTACAAGAAAAATTGGAAGAAAAAAATATTTCCTTTTACCTTCATGCTAATAACAATACATTACGCTCAATAATTAAGTGTTCTGAAAATATTGTCTTTAGGGGTGGATCTATAGGTATATTGTTGGGATTTAATAATCAAATACTTGATTCAGGACAAATTCACATTTCTGAACGACCTGCAGAAATAATAAAAGTTAACTCAATAAATATCGATTGTAGTATCGCTGAAGGTTCATACTTAAATGGTGCTCCGGTTCACATAATACATCAATTTTTTCCTAGTGTAGCTCCAGGTTTTAAAATAATTGAATCACCTCAAAACGTTATATATTTTCCTGTTACTGCCAAGGTTATAGATAACATAGTTATTAAAATATTGGATCAAGAGGGGGAACTTATTAATTTTAGAGAGGAAATCATAACGCTAAGACTACATCTTAAAAAGTTAGAAGAATAATGGTGTTTCTTTACAACAAGATTTTGCCAAGTGTTGACTATCATAAAAACATTCATATAAAAAGATTTAATTCACATTCTGTTAGTAATAGTGAAAACTCTAAAGGGTTAACATCTTCTAATAGGAAATTTTTAAAATCATTGGGTTTCAAACTTAAAACATAATATGGATCATCTTAATGTAAAGCAAAACATTCTTGTAGACGAATCTATAACTAGTTATGAAATACTTTCTTTCGATCCTTTTAATCCAAACAAACTAGGACCAAATGATGAAATTAGAATAGCTTTACAACAAACAGGAAAATATTCTTTACCTTGCAAGAGTGAAATATATTTAGAATTACAAGTTACTAAAGAGGATGGTGCTTCGCTAAAAAATACTGTATTAATTAACAATGCTCCTGCATTCCTGTTTAAAGAAATGCGTTATAATTTGAATGGAGTCACTATCGACTTTGTAAGGGATATTGGGATCACTTCAACACTTAAGGGATATGCATCTTTTAATCAAAACGAGAGTGCAAAATTAGAAAATGCCGGATGGTATCCAAATTCAAAAGCCGCAGAGAAAATTATGACTGATGAAAAGGGGAATGTCTCTTTATGTATTCCTCTAAAGATGTATTCGGGATTCTTTGAAGATTATAATAAAATTATTTTGAATTCTCAACAAGAGCTTATACTTATTAGAAGTAATGATGCTATAGATGCGTTATTACGCACTAGTGAAGATGATGAAAAACCAAAAATTATAATAACAAAGCTTTGTTGGCGAGTTCCTCATCTTACTGTAGCAATCCCGCAAGAATTAGCATTAACAAAACTAATTGATAAGAACAGCGACATACTAATTTCTTTTCGATGTTGGGAGTTAGTTGAATATCCTGAATTATTAGAAACAACAAGACACAACTGGACCGTAAAGACATCTTCCAAAATCAATACCCCACGTCATGTATTATTTTGTCTGCAGCAGAATAGGCGTGGTAATATAAAAATGGATATGAGCAAATTTGATCATTGCGAGTTAAGAAATATAAATGTTTATTTAAATTCAGAAAGATATCCTTACAATGATCTTCAACTTGATTTTGCAAACAATAAATTTGCAACCTTATATGAAATGTTTTCTGAATTTCGTCAAGTGTATTATAACCAACCCACGGAACCAATTTTCAGTCCAACCGATTTTAAGAAAAATGCACCAATGGTTTACATTAACTGTTCCCATCAGAAAGAATTGCTTCAAACTGGTCCCGTAACTTTAAAAATTGAATTTGAAACTAAGGACAAAATACCTTCAAAAACATCAGCATATTGTCTTATTATTCATGATAAGGTGTTTGCTTATAATCCGCTAACTAAAATTGTAAAACAACTATAATAATTACTATTTGTATGTATTATATATAATATTTGTTGTAGTTATATTTTTGTCGTCAAAGATGAAACAGTCTTTTTTTTAAATGTCTTCAGTTGAAATGAAACAAATTGAAAATTTTTTAAAACAGTTGAAAAAGTTAAAAAATCAAATTAAAATATATACCACTAAAAAATTTGTCTTCAAGAGATTTGCATATATAAAGATATGCGATTAATTGTGGATTTACAAGGATTTAAAGATGATGGAAACAAGTTTATTCCCAAAGAACTTGCTACATATGATGGAAGCAGAATTAGCCATTATATATTTAAACGACCATATCCATTAAGTCTCTTATCTCCAAAATCATATAAACAAGCTGTTTGGTTAATGAAAAATCATCATCATATCGAATGGGATTTTGGTTTTACTCCATTACACTATTTTTCTAATATAGTAAGTGAATTGACCAACGACTTTCAATTTGTTTATGTTAAAGGAGCAGAGAAGGCGGATTATATTAGAAAATATTGTAAGAATACTGTAATTGAAATATGTGAAGAACCAATCTTACATAAATCCAATCCTAAATGTTTTTCTCATTCAAAGACACCTTCAATGTGTGCACTTTCGAATGTATTTTATTTGTATGATAATTTTTTTATGAATGAATAAAAATCGTTTATTTTATTTAAGTTGCTTTATTTTATCATATTCTAATTTTAATACATTAACATAATCATTTAAATCTAACATACTAAATTCTAATACTAACATGTCAAAATTTTTAGTTTCTAAAAAGTTTATACAAGCTTTAGCAGCCATTTTACACACTGAAGCGTGTTCTGTATAGTTTATCCACAATGTTATGTCTTGAGCATCACTAGTCTCTTCACACCCAATAGCATAATATTTAGAACACGCTTCCGACATAATAAAGTTTTCAAACATTTCTATCACAATAAGATCCATCTTTTTACACTTATATATGCACAATGTCAGAAATAATTGACAAAACTTCACACATTTCTTCTTCAGCCAATAATATATATTTTAAAGCTTGATCATCTACCACATATTGCTTCAATGTTATCAATTCGCAAGCAAATCCACCTTCTAACAATCCTTTTAATAACTTTGAACACTCCTCGTCATCATAGTATTCTTGACACAATTTTATACCTTTTTCATAATGTTGTATCAGGCTATTATAAAAATATATCCACTCTGGTCTGCTATGCATGGCACATGTAACATTTGAATTAATTTCTTTAGAAAACTCATTTTCCAATTCTTTAACACTTTGTAATAGGTTGTTATTTGTTGACTGCATTTGATTCAAAGTAAACTGAACGCTGGTGGTGATACATTTCTTTCGCAACCTTTTAAAGAATATGTTCCCCTCTACATTTACTTGAAGGGTGGGAGTGTAATCAGTCCAGATGCGTGCGCAATCCTCCTCCGAGGTGCTCCCACAGCTTTTTTGGAGTGGGGGTATATTTAAATCAGATAAAAAGTGCGCGCGCAATCCTCCTCCGAGGTGCTCCCACAGCTTTTTTTGGAGTGGGGGAACCTCCTCCTCCCGAGGTGATCCCCTATTTCAATTACT